>JAUMJM010000005.1:44494375-45770000 GCA_033558235.1 Neomorphus geoffroyi | reverse complement strand
TGTTCTCCCTGCACAGTCAGTACCATTTCTGTAGTATAAGTCATGAGATCATAGGCTAAAATGGGTTGGGAGGCACCTCTGTATGCCACTTGGTTCAGCCCCTCACTCAAAGCAGGTCCAGCTAGAGCAGGTTCCTCAGGAACATGTCAGGTTACATTTTTAGTATCTCCAAGGATGGATGTTCAGTATGGTCTCTGGGCTTCTATTCTGGATGTTTCCATTGTTCCAAATTGCATCCATCATCTCACATCCCATCACTGTTCACCTCTAAGAAGAATTTGACTTGTCTCTGCACCTACTGGCTTTCTCGTCACTGTTCTTGATTCGCTCCCCAATATTTCTTACAAAGCACCTTGCCCTGCTAATCACAGACTGCAGAATAAACGGACTTTAAAAAGTAGTTACTGCTATTTGGGCACAAAGGAATGCAGGCTGGGAATGGCAATAAGATGGCAGTAGTAAGGTGACCAAGGAATCCAGCTCTGTGTAGTCAAACTCTTAAGATATAGTAGAAATTCCTGAAATTTTGATACTATTTCTCCGAACAAAGCAACCAATTAAAAAAACCTCATAAACATGCATCAATTAATAATTTCTGTCGCTTAGATATTTCCCGCTAAAATTATCATTTCAGTTGCATCAAGGATCTTTTAATGTACCACCACTAAGAAGAACAACACAAGAACTAAGAAGAACACAACAAGGCAATTATGAGTAATTTGCTCTTATACCTGCATCAGTTACGTTTGAAACACTGAGATTTTATAAGTTTGGTCATGCCTGTTAGAAATCAATAATAAAAAAAGTCAGAGATTAATAGACAAATTGCATTACAGCTCACTTGGCTTTAATACTTCACTGTTCTTTCTGAGCTAATATGAGGTATTTGTGGCGAGTAAAGATTTTAGATAAAAATGAAAGGGATTCAAACCAAGTATGAAATTCATACTCTGCTGGAAGAACATCCCTGTAGGAAGGGTTCAAAGGACTGGAAACCGGTCAGAGAAGCATCATAGGCTTTGGCCAGTAAAAAGGCAAGAGGAGGAGAAAACTATGCCCCTTTCTCTGAAGGACCATTAGGCATTTTAATTTCCCTCTGCAGTCTTCCTTTGGAACTCAGGCTGTTCTTAAAAGTGTAGATCTATCACAGGGTTTTGCTTAGATACAAAGACCTTGAGTTGAAGAGACATTCTCGTGCAAACACAGTGCTTCAACACACGTTTGCTCCATTCTCAAGCCAGTAGTGTTGTTGCGTTACCCTTAGCAAGAGGCTGCGGGAGCCCTTTCTGCTGCTCGCCCTTTCCCTCCACAGCAGGAGCGGGCAGGCAGCCCACTTGCTGGTGGTGGGAGCCCCTGCGGGCAGCCTGTGGCCATCCTGTCCCGGTGTGCTGAGCAGCTTAGAAGCTGACGGCATGCTAATGAGCTGGCGTGCTGACGGATCTGCAGGGCTCGCTGCAGCTCACAGGTGCTGCACCAGTGTAGATGGAGGGGAAATCTAACCGTAATAGTAGTCTTCAGACCCCGCTTGGAAAACCTTCAGTCTATGACTAAGACTTCAGACATGGTCCAGTCCCTCTCTGGAACAGAGCTGGACCTCAGTTTGCATTCAAATGGTTTTATAGACTAAGACTAATCCAATAGTTTGATGATTATAATGTTTTAAAGCTTAGAGGTTTATTTGAAGAAGTAGGCAATGTTCAGAAAAACAAAGAAATGTGAAATGGCACAGAGATTTTTTTTCACTCTACTACTCATTTTAAATTGAATGGTAAGAGCTTTCTATGGAATGAAAGGGCTGTTAACAATCCTCTGCCTCTTGTTCAGTTTCCTGGCAAGACATTACCATTTTCAGTTTAAAATCTTGATGCTTTGATCTTGAAAATAAGTAATTTGAGGGTTTTATACGCTCAAAGACATTTAGTCAACTAAACAGAAGTTTACATAGACACTGGTGATCATTCAAGCCCTAGTTTAAGCTTAATTAATAATCCCTTGATACAATATGTTCTTCCTTTGATATCCCCTCTTTCATAGACAGGGCTTAGCTGATGCTATGGCAGCCATGGGTCACTTGATTATCAAAGCCAGAGAGATTAACATATCCTTTCCCCACCAGCTCACACAGCTGGACCCCTTCACAGCAGAAAGAAACCAGAAATGAAGACAGTCTAATAAAAATTCCTACATGCACTTCTTGAATATTGCATGCACTACAGCTAGATGAAGCCTATTTCCATACAATCACCTAGCTCTTTTCAAGTTTCTTTTCAAGTTTCTTTTCAAAATCACTCCAACCAATTCTTCAAGGTCTGCCTATGAGCAGTCTTCCTAAAACCATTATCCAAAAAACTTTTAAAGGCTTGCATGTGAAAAAAAAAAATCCCCCAAATTCACAGCTTCATTTATCTCAGCGTTTTTATCGTTGCTTGAAGAGTAAGATTTTAAGGAAAAAAGCTGTACATTTGAAGGACAATTTCTAAAGCCTGTTAAATGCATACGGTAAGGGTGCTTCTCTTATAATTTCCTTTGTAAGCCCCAAAGGGGTTAACAAATACATGGAACAGATTACATTTTTCACATAGTTAAAATCTGTTTGTAAACAAATGCATCAAAGTATAGGACTGACTTATGCATAATGAAAAGAAGAAATAGAAAACATCCAAGCAAGGCAAGGACCATGTTTGAAAGCAGAAAAATCAAGTTATCTATTCTCAATTCCCACACACTGTACTCTAGTGTACATATTCCCTACCTCCCCCCTCCCACTTGCTTTGATAACTTTTACTTTTCCAAAGAAAAACATATCCAAACAACAGTGACAAAACCAGCACAAGGAAACAGACAACGAACCAAAGGCCTCAAATCCTTTAGAAAAGCTCTTCCCATTTCTGCCTGTTCCCATATCCGTACCAGCACTCCTGATGGCTTCTTCTGCTGTGGTGCTGCACTTAAACAGAGAATATATGCTTGAAAACAGAGCATGTCCCCTTCTCAAAGCCAGGCTACCTAGGCCATTTTTATGGCTTTTTTAAGAACAAACTCTGAAGATTGATGAGTTGAACCCATGCCAATGAAAAGTATGCAGATGCAACCAATTAGCTGGGCTATCCAGGCCAAAATGTTACGATTAAGATTCAAGAGAGCTCTTATTCACTTATAATAAAACTGTATACCTGAGGCTACATTTAATTACCAGAGCCCTTAGCCCCTACTGCAATCAGGGTTGATACTTGTCTGTGACCTGCTGTATCTTTCCTTTCAGCTCTTCTGGTGGAGAGGTTTTTGGCATTTCCACCTCTAAAGCCCATCACCCGAGAAACAGCATCTAAGGTGGTAATGTCATGCTCATTTATTCTCCTTGGAGCATTTCCCATTGATTTCTCCACGAAGACGACCTGACCTCCTGATCTGGCATTTTCCAGAATTCTCCAGTTCTGCCGACCACAGTGTGATTGTAATGTAAGCAGTGAAATACTGTTATCACATTATTTTGTGCTTGATTTTAAAGAGATTATCGTGGCAGCAGTTTGAAACACACAATAAGAAACATTTGTGACATGAGATCTGCAGTGAATGGATTTTCAGGCAGTCCTACTGATATCACCTCAGGCTGTAGTGACCAATACTGGTGCAGGGACAGCCCCAAGAGGGCAGAGACAGCAGGGAGCATAGTGACAAAAAATGGTTTAGCAAAGGCTAGAAGAAAGAGGACAGAGAGCACAATGGAAGAGAAGATGTTGGAATGACTATGACATCCACCAAAACCCAACGTTTTCAATACCCCCAGCACAGCACAGCCTCAGAGACAATGTAAAGAACCAGGAGAAGCTTTCATAAGCAGTGAACCATGTGGTAGTGTCCCTTAAACGGCAATTCCCCATGCAGCCTCTCAGGTTTACTGTAAATCAGGCTTTACATTTGCAAAGATTGGAAGGTTCTAGGTATACATCTTCCCCTCTCCCAAAAGCAGTCAGAGGCCCGACAGCATCCGGCTTTCTCACAGACAGTGAATTCAGTCCATCATGCATAAAGAGAAGTCCCTGTGATTCCTGCGCAGGGCTTCCCAATGCAGGGCACGAGCTGTGGCTCACTCTGCAGCCTTGGCTGGGTGTTTCATAGCTTCTCTAAGAGCAAGCAGATGGGAGCTATGTGTTCCCTGTTCCCTTTTCACTCTCAGCTGCTGGTTATTAGAACAGCCCCAATTCTGCAAATTACCCATAGGCCTGGTGGACCTTGTTCACAGATAAATCAAATATCTCTAGGTTTTTACACACTTGTGCTAACCACACCAGGTTCTGCGCCTTGAACAAAAACAGTGAATCCAAGCTTCTAAAAATGAATTTTAAAACAGAATGTTTGGAGAATTTTGTCTATAGCTGTCATTAGCAACCCCATCATGGCAGATAAAAAAAAAATTCCTTTGTGTTCCCTATGTGACTGATACTGATGAAATTCAATACTCTTGCTGCTAAGCACCGTGCTCTTGTGTCTGCTATCAGACTGTGTCCTTTCTGCAGCTTTGGAGCTTGTGAAACTAATCTCCTGCCAAACTTCTCGGACGCTCTTGGGTCCCTCTCCTCTGATAAGTAGGAGAGGGTAAAGGGAATCACACATTGCGGAAGACCAGCTGAGATAAATATTCTCTGCTTAGTTGCTGAGCATTGCAACATCACTTGAGCTGGGCACTTGCAGGGTCTATTGTGTTGTTCCTGCTGTATCTACACAAAGAGGTAAGCTCAATTTCACACTATCATTGACTAAGGGTGTAAGACTCAGCACATGTATATATATTTACACACACTTATGCATGCATTACTTCATTTATTTTTGATTTGTTCATGCATCATGCATTTTCTTCTTCAGCAAGAATTTTATGGAGGGGTATGCAGAAAGGAACAGAGGCTTTGCTTTGCCTCAGACCGTGAGATATAGAAGGATAACTGTAGATTTAGATTATTTTTTTTACAGCTTTCTATGGAGAAGATGATCTACATGTGATCTTTCATTCTTGTTTGTGGCAAACCTGATCTTGTTCTTAATGCAATGTGTAAAGCATCAGTTGTTTCAATTCTACTTCAAATACCGGCTCTAAGTCAAAAGTTTCCATATGAACAGTGGAATGAACCTTGCACTGAGAAAGCAGAAGACAAAAGAAACTAGGTGCAAGCACTAATGAACCAATCAATCAGCCGAGAGCACGCACCACCAAGGCCAGACAGCAGCATCTACTAATTAGAATGAGATATGAGCAACTGATGGTAGGGTCTTCTTCTGTCTCTCGCATGTACTTTCTGTGAGGTCTTTCACAAATTACATTGTTAGTACAATACCAGGAATGCTCTCAAGTGTCTCTGTTGTGATTTCTCTCTTGCTCTGAAGCTTGAGGCTACATGCGATGCCAGAAGTAACTAACTGTGCACACAGTGATATGGAGTTCTTCACCTGAAGAGCTCGGTTTCTCATTTTCTTACAACAAGCAAGATCAAGGATAGGACCTTTTGGAAAGTGTTTTAGATTCCCAGTTCATGTCACTTGACATTTGAAAAACATTGTAGGTTACTTATATGTTTCAGTTTACTAAACACATATCCTGCTCTCGTTTGCAAATAGCGTGAAATCGAAGTCAGTGCAATAAAATCCATGAAATTTCGTGTTAATCTGTGAAGAACAATTGGTTTGGCATTATTTAGATTTTTACAATACCTCAAATTTCAAAGGCTTTGCAATTCAGTATATAAATTCTTGTACAAGGAATCTGATGTCTTTATTTTTCACCTGTTATTTTCTTTTTCCCTTTTATGACTGTAAATGATAGAGGACTCTGGAAGAGTTAATAAATATAGCCAGTTGCAAAACTGTGTCAGGGAAATACTTCATTGATTTAACTGTGAATAGGAGAATCCTATAAATGAATTGCCATTCTCTTCACATGAATTTAATCTAAACAGAAATGTCAGAACTTGCTGTAAAATGTTTGCACTGGAAGACTCCCTTCCAGCACTAGAACGGTTCATCATGTGCTTATCACAGCTGTGAGATAGGTTTGCTAAATCTATTCAATTTGGAAAAAGTAGGAGATTTTAGGAAAAGCTGGAAGGCACAGTCCAGCCAGCCTGCTGTGCCTGTTTGGCTTTCGCGAAAAGACATGAAAATAAGAGCTTGCCCCCTTGAAAACTGGAAGGGATTGAGGGCACTGCATCAGAAAGAATGGTCTCTGTGTCTCCGCAACCGGTGGGCATTACGAATTTGGTCTTGTTTGGGTTTGAGGCAGCAAGTAGGGAGAAGGGCCTGGGAGGTTCCCGCTCTGCCAGTGGATCTTTGGTGAGGAGCCCTTTATAAACTCGGGTACTGAACCATCTCAACACAAGAACAGACTGAAGCCTGGCCAGCAGGCTGGAAGTGCCTGCTAGCACACCACAGATTGCGTTACATTTATGTCCAGGACATAAAGCACCACTTTTTCCAATCTGATTTAGATGTTTATTTTGACCACTAATTATGGCAGAAGGGGCTGTTGTTAAAACTCACTGAGCTCCTGTGTGTGCAATAGTGAAATAAGTTCCTTCTTTCTGACCTGGCCTGTCTTTTTGAGCACACCAAATTAACAGGTATTTTGTGATTGCTGTAGGCATGTACTTACACTGCTCAATGGGAGACGATCTCCCTTTGCTGTGACAGAGTAAAGGCTGAAGAAATGAGCAAGTGAACTTCATTTTTCAGACAAGAAGTTCTGACACTTCCTTTGTGTTCAAAGACAGCTCCCTCTGGGCTTTTTCGATGGTGTTGAGCCACGGGGTTTCTCCTGAATAATTTTGTGAAACTTTTCTCCTTAGTCACAAGAAACAAGAACCTTACCGTTTCAAAGAAACGTGCCCATTTAATAACTACATTTTAAGAAACAAACCAGATGTCATAATATTTTGAGACTTGTGACTTAGCAGCTGGAGCTACAACACTACTTGTGGCAGAGAAGCTTGCAGGAATGGGACAAGAATTGATAAGTGCTGGTTCTTCTGGGAAGGGTGAACTCCTTAGTCTTAAAGGTTAGTCTTAAAGACTATGTTGGTAGAGCACAGTCTTGTACCACATAGAGATACCTCAACAAGCTTTGCCTGAACTAGTTTAGCTACTTGGAGCAGGACAGCAGTGGGGTAATCACATTGTCTCTGTGGTCTGAAAATCAGTAAATTAATCCAGGAGGAATACCGCCACATCAGGAAGACTTCTTCCAGGATCCAGGCTACTTCCAGTCTGGCTGGATTTTGGTCTGTGGACTGTACAGCTTCTCCCTTTCTCCTGGAGATGAAAAGACACATTTAATTAGAACAGTAATTATTCTCTCCCCAGCATTCTCCCTCTGTGGTTGTAGATAGAGAAAATTCAGTAGTGGAATACACTTTGATTCTCGATCCTGATGCCCTGGATGCCTCGCTGGGACACCTTGAAATGGTGACATAACAAACAGTGCTTTTGAGTGCCGTCAAAGCTCTGCTGTAGGTAAGAACACCGTGTAAGAACTGAGCTTTTCTGTAACATGCTTCCCACCTCAGAGAGAGGAATGGGGCTCAGGTGCTCTGGAAATATTTCCAGCTCCAGGGCTGGTTTTGGTGGCAACTGTAATTCTAACTGCATAGCACATTGCCAGATGGAAGAACTGCACCAATGCAATTCTTTATTAAACGGATATAAACGGTAATATAGCCAGGTCACAGGAACAGATAACTGTTTTAAAAATGGCATGGTTCTGTTACTAGTTCTTCAAAGATGCCTTTTTCAGCTTGTGGAGAATGAGGCAATTACATCTGAAGTTGTTAAGAAATGAAGACATACAGGAACTTTTCAGCTGTTATCATCAAGCAATTATTGAAGGTTCATTACTTACCGGAGCTATGCTTCCTGTAATACAAATTTGAGCAAGCAGTGAACATTTTGAGCAGACTCTAGATGACCCTGATTTACCTGTGGCTGGGGAGAAAAAGAGGGGAGGACACAGGGTTATCTTTTCTAGTCTACTTACTCTGCTGATAGGCTTTTTCCTTACGGTGTTCAGAGACTGGAATGATTAAATCCTTTCAGTTCCAGCACATCCTTCAAGGCAGTTTTGGAAATTTAGAAATAGCTATCAGGATTTTGGCCACAGCTTAGTAAATATATTGTAATAAACTTTTTATTAATCTAAAATTATATATTCTTTAAAAATTCTTCCAAAAAATATTTCCTTTTGGAGAATTTCTTGATATATATGCCGTACAGGGCATCAATTACTTTAAATTCTTTTTAAAGTCTAGCATGGGATTAAAGCGGTAAAATATAAGGTCATTGGATGCTTGTATTTTCTTGATCTTATGGATGTTTATTACCTTGCTTATCTTGCTTGCATGTACTGCATCTTCCAGGCATGAGGTGATGACATGCTCTTCATGTTTTAAACAAAACTTTGTAGAATTTTGTGGAATCATAAAGACTGAGATTGTCCAAAATACTGCAAAAAAATGTTTCGATAATCTCAAACTTTGTCCTTTGCAAATAAAACCCCTTAATTAAGAATTACAGATACCGAAACACTCTCTTTCCTAATTTTCAAAAGGAATCCTTTTCATTTTTCAGTCTAAAATTAGTTTCATTTTTAGTAAATCCTGAAGTTAAAAAATCCTGAAGTTAAAACAGTTCAAAAGAAGTGAAAATATGTTAAGAATAAATATTATTAAACATCAAATACTGTGTCTTTAACTCTTCTTTTCAGTTAGGATTATTGAAATAATTTTCTTAGCAAAATCTTTGTTTTTTCAATGGATTCTGACCAGGTAGGAAATAAATACTAAAAACCAACCAATCAACCAACCAACCAAAACCAAAAGAGAAACCAAACAACAATAACAAAAAACCCAGACCCAGTTGTTAGCTGTAGTCAAAACACATGAAAGAATTCAGTAGGCAGATTGCCCGTGGCCATGGGAAGAACAGAAACTAAGAGTGGTGAGTCTTTACAAACTTAAAATGTCAGAGAAATAGAGCCTTCTTTTTCACATGGAAAAGGATTTTTGCTAATGATGTATTTAGAGACTCCTCCTTTCACTAGGTTTGGTGGGATCTTTGTGTCCAGAGTTTAAAATCAAAACATTAACCTTAGACAAGTTAGTATTTTTAGCCCAGCTGATGATTTGCTTTTCTACTTTGACGATACGGGTGTCAACATCTTCAACTGACATTCTCCGTCTCACTCAGGAAGTACGTTAGTGACACTCTCTTCTTTCCCAGCTGGATGCTCCAATGAGGTGTCCATAGCTGACTCGGAGCCTGCCAGCAGCTGGCTTCTAGCCTGCAATAAGCCTGTTTACTTGTGCCCTAACTCAGGAGTCACAGCGGTGCCAGAATGAACTACCGGTTCTTCCTCCAGTATAAAGGAAATCTCACTATCTAAAAATCAGAATAGCTTGGAAATAGAAAGGGATTTCAATCTTCCAGTGGCTTATATGACAGCCATGCCACAGCCACAGAAGAGTTCACACCTCACATCCCTGCTTAAATGTCAATGAGGAGAAAATCTGTTCTGTTTCACAAGGTTAAGTGGAAATGTCAGTCTGATTGACTAATGTGTTTAAAAGAGAGACTTAGTATCTGGTAGAAGGACACAACCTGGCTTTTATGCTTCATTTGTTCCCATCTTTTGGACAACAGCATATCTGCTGTGGTGACTATCTCTGAAAGACTGCCACCTTGCTGTTAATGCTCTGGGGGATAATTATCCATAGTGTTGAGCTCATAGGCTTCATAAACTTACATGTGGGATGGATTTGACAAATAGTTTCTATGTAAAGAAATATTGGAAGACCCACTGGCCTCATGTGTTTTATAGACATACATTTTACTTAGACAATGAAATGTGCTTGGATCTTAGCTGCAACCAAAGCAACCAACAGGTTGCTCTGGACTAAGTACTGTAAAAACCCCTCCCTGTGAAACTGTCTTACTTTCTTCCCTTTATGTAAAAAGCTGGTGAGTAGAGCATACAAATGTAATTGAAAAATGGCTGGTCTACTTTTTAATTTATTGCCTTTCTGTCACGGCAAATCTGTTCAATAATCCATTACAAAACTAAGTCTTTTGTTTTTCTGCAGTGATGGTGTATAATGCACATCTGTTATCAAATTAAATGGAGGAACCAAGAGTAATTCCTGCCCAATTTATTAGATGGCTTTGGCTGTCCTTTTTTCATGGTTTAGTCAATTTTCAACTTGCTAAGACAATTTAATCCATGCACAACTATGGCTTACATGCCAAGTAATACCTTCCAGTAGAGTGTATGCCGGTCATAGAGGTCTTGAGTGCAAAGGTACAGAAGAAAAGATTTTTTTCTGATAAAAAATACTTCTCATGTTACTTTGGGATTTTGTCACAGATTTAATCTTTCCTATAGATGTAAAATTATCAACTTTCAAGGTTTATTTTCAACTGAGATTGTTGATTTAAGACTGATAAATAGACATAGAGTATAATGACACGACACTGCTATCTAGTAGGTAAGATATTGAAACAGCAGAGATATAAATACCTCAGGAAAAAATCTTCATACTTGACCTCTAAGATAATTTTCTTGGTTTGTGCCAAGTTTTCACATTTTTACCTGACTGCTGAGCTTAGCAGAAAACATCACTGATCACTTGAAAAGGTTAAAGCAAATCTGCTGCATTCAGTTTAGTTGAAAGCACTGATATTTCCCTTTCATGGAAATATATCTTATGTTGTGTCCCCCTAATCCACACTCTCCTGCAAATACCCATATACAAATACATTTTTCCTTTACCATCAAGATGGATTGTAAATAAACCCATTCTGACATGGTAAACTATATGAATCGCACTTATTTTATGTATTCTACTTGCATCCAGATATTTACTGTTTGGAGCTAGCTGCGGTAGTTGAATTTTTAAAATTTAATACATGTGGCCGAGTGCAATAAAGGTTCTCCCTGGAAAGTGATGCTTCACTTTTCCATGTATTCCCAGGAACAGCCAACAAATTGAGACACCATCATTACTGCCCCATAACAAATGCTTTGCACGTCCAATGATACTTTTGATGAGACCATTTCTGAAGTTACCACTCTGCAGGAGGAAGTGCCCATTATCTGACAAACTGAATTAATGCTCTCCGTTTATAGGCTGACCCCACGTGTTGCGGAGCATTGTATAATGCATGATGCTGCATAATTGAAGCAGAAAAACTGGAGCACAAAAGTATGGACAAGAACAAGTCACTGGCAAAGAGCAAGAGCTCTTCCAGCTTTGCTTATATCTCTTTTCTTATAAATAGGAATTCAACTAAAACAGTAATTCAAAAGCCTTGTAAAACTGCTCCGTCCATTATGCCAATGTGGAAGTAATTATGCATTGCTGTGTACCAAGTTATGATCCTGCCATAAATCTGTATGGCCCTGTCAGGATCCCTGAGTGATTTGTAGCCTCACTGTACCCTTAGCATTGTTAGAAGGTAGCCCCTTCCCAGTTTTCTTGGTGGGGAATTGAGGCGCAAGTTTGTAACCCTGACCTAGCAACACTTGCTTATTCAGATCTCTCTCGATGAGCTATTGATGAGCTACTGAGCCGGCTGTGCAAAGCTGCGGTCAGAAGAGTTGCAACAGTCTTTTCATAGTGATGTGAGTACATGTGATTTTGAAGAGCTGACTTGGGGAGCTTCATGGCTGTTACCTTCTACCTTACAGAGAAAGGACATTAGCCCATCTGCTCAGGACCTGATTTTCTAGGCAGCTACAGGCTGATAAACTACTAACATATATTGGTCCATAGGACATATTGTTTCATTAGGAATTTTGGGTGATTTCTGTAGCATGGGTATGAAAATCAACTCTTACATATCCAGCTGTTTCTTTAAACAATATGATTTCATCTGCACAGACATTTAGAGATAGGTGAAAACTAGACAGTCATGTGGCTTGCTGTGTCCTTCAGTAACTTCAAAAAAAATCTAAATTAAGTCTAAATTTTCTGTCACTCTACTAAACCAAAAATGTACCAAAATACCACTCAGCATCTTACTGAACTTTTGGCCAGAGTCTCTCAGGGTTTTGCAGGACTGTGAGTCTCCCTCTTGCTTGCTCTTTCAGTGGTCCTGACTTCCCTAGACCCTCCAAACAGACCAAGAGGGCAGCCGATGTGGTACTTCCTCCCCTGGTAGACACCTCAGCATGAGGAGGCACTGGGATACCAACCTCACCTCAGTGAACTCACCTGGAGAGCCACTAGTGGAAGAGAAAAAGTGCAACCCCTTTGGAGTCCTTCCTTCCGCACGGCTGTGGGAAAGGAACAGCTGAAGCGGGGAAACTGTGCAATCATCCGTACCTCAGCCCCATGTAGAGTGTGGGGAAGGGTTGGAACAGGGCAGGGATGTAGGATGGTACAAGAAAGGGCTACACCCTGCAAAGAGAGGCAGAGAGGGGTACAAAATTCACATTGCTTGTGGTTCCTGTTCACTTTAGTATCCAGTGACACCACCAAGGCTTAAGAAATTGGAACTGACATGACATTGATATAGTGTTTAACACTGGTCCCACTGTAGTCATTGGAGAGAAACAGGGTGATGCAAAACCAGACTGGGAAATTGTCATGTCTGACAACATGGCCAGCTGCTCTCTTACTCACAGCTTGCTTTCAGAACCTGCTACTAAGTAGTTTTGAGATGAAAGCACAGCTTATATTTGTGTTACTAAGAGTATTATGGGGACTGATAAAAGTCCCTTTGTCTCACTTGCTTTCCAAGATTCCCATCCTAATTGGGTATATACTTCCAAGTTAAGTTTTCCTTATCATACTATTCCATGCCCCTAATGGCTAATGTGTCTGGGGAACATAACGGTTAGTCAATAAAAAAGCTGGCAACATAAAAAAGAGGAAATTATTTATAATCAAGATCACAGAAGTGCTAGGTGATTATGTCAGAAAGGATTTCTTGCAGGTTTTCAAGCACTAATTGAAAATAGGTTTGATTAATTAGATTTGATCCTCTAATGAAATAAATCTATATATGAGAGGAGCTCTTGTGCCCATTATTTTCACCAATGACATGAAAGAATGACTAGGTAGTGTCAAAAGTCTGCTTGCTGTATCTTATTACACATAAAGAGTAGTAAGTATCTGTGCTAATCCAGAGAAAGAACTATCCCATCTATTAAACTCTCATAAAACTCACTGAGCGTACAATATTGATCTTTTTTTAAAAAAATCAATGTATTTGGAGAGACAATAATATAAATTCTAAAAATGTATTTTCTACTTTATGGAAAAGAGAAAATCTTCATAAGATCCGCACAAAAATCTGTGTCTCATTAACCTATTCTATTTCATGAATTCTCATTAAACATGCCAATTAGCGTTCTTACTAAATTAGCTTAAAATACTGTTCAGCTAATTAATAAATTACATTTTGATCTATTATCATACCTTCACACCTTTAACACTCTGGGCAGCAAGTGAAAGCCAAGGATGGATCCCAGTGAAAGGGAGGTGAACACTGAAAGACTGAGTGGTCTCTGGCCATTGCCCATAATGGATGCTCCATTGTAACAGAATATTGAAAAACAGGTCTGAAGTTGAGTATCAGTCTTGACAAACGTATATCTAGCATTCTCTCAGAAACTTCCAATGAGAAAAACATTGCACATTTCCAGGAAATCTGCCCCAGGCCCTATTTCATTCTCTTCCTGTAAATCAGCTTTTCTTGTGGTCTAAAGAAAATCTTTTGTCCTCTACTTAAAGCTAATAAAATTTTTCCATCCACATGGGACAGAGACCAGTTCATTGCATTCCCCTTCTGCAGCAGCTTTTTCATACACTAAGACTGACTCGGTGTCTCATTCCAGTTGGCTTCCCCCTTACAACCACCACTTCTTCTGTCTACCCCAAGACATCTTGAGTTGTAGACCTGAGCTTGTATTTGTTTCTTTTCTCTGGTTTAGCTCTTTCATGAAGTGTGCAAAGTGTTTTGGCTGATGGGTACCCAGTACTAACCACAGTTACAGGATTATTTTTGTGTATTTTGCACACTGTAGTCTTGATGAGAAAGCTTGCCTTTTTAGGATGCACGTAGCACTGTTATTTCATATTCAGTTTCTGTTTTACTAGAAGAAGCAGCAGCTCTTTTTGTGCAAGGACCTTCTATTTGCACAACTTGTTATTCCTAAGTCAGAGTTGGATTTCACTGAGTGTTTTGGGGTCATAATTCCAAATGATGAACATTATTTTAAATTCTAATCGTGTTCCCCAATATAAAGTCAGTTTAGAGTACTCTTAAAATTTAAAAGGAGTGTCTTCTATGTAATCACTAATGTTTTCCTCTTCTACATAATTAGCGAAAAATATGAATAGTTCACAAAAATCCTGTAAATCCCTCCTCAATAATTCTGTTTAATGATTTCTTTGCAATGGTGACCTGTCATATCTATTCCCTAGGTATGTTTTTACAAACAGATTTGAACCCTCTGTATTAACATCATCTGGACTATGTTTCTTAGCTTGCAAATCATGCAAAACAAAACTCTTACTGCAGTCTAGTAATATCATGCTACTGATTTTTCACTTTTCTTTAGACTTGACATGCTATCAAGGAAGAAAATTAATAGTATGATATAATATTTTGTTTAGAAATTCACCTTGACTCTTTCTTAAAATTTTGCTGTTTTCCCAGAATCTGCAGTTCTTTGTTGAGTAATTTATTCCAATTATTTTCCTGTCTCTATAGTTGAACACAGAACCTCCTTGTTCTCTGGAAATTCCCATATCTCCTGTTGGAAGATGGTGCTATAGTCATTGGTCTTACACCTTTTGAAATGTCACCTGTCATCAGCAGGTGTTCTTAAAGACAACTTCTGACCATTCTGAAATTATTTCAAACTGTTCTTTAAATATCTTATGATAATTTTCCTCAGGCCCAGCTGTATGCTGATGCTGATGTGAATTCAGGTAGTAATCCCGTTAAAGTCACATTTTCTGGTGAAGAGTGGGGGAAAAAAAGACACTAAAACATTTCTGCCCTTTTCCTGCTATCCATCAGTAGCTTTAACTTGCTGTTGGGAGCCATTGCCCTGCAGGGAAGCTGAAGAGAAAAGGACAAGGGTCCATACTGGATATCTGCCAACACCTTTCTACTCAGTCTAATAGACTGGTTCAAAATAAGGTGTTATTCATCCACACAGGAGCACGATAAAGACCTTAACAAGCATAAAGCAAAATGATAGAGATTCGGTAGAAATGTCACTCTTAAGGGTAGAAATATGAATACATGTATATCCACGTCTCTCTTTTCTATTTCTTTTTCAAAAGTAGATTTAAAAAGGGTAGCTTTTTTTTCTCCTATTTGTGGAAAGTGGCCAGATGGGACTGGAAGTTTTTATTTCCATGACATTATACTTCTTATGTCAAAAAGAAAGAAGGTGAGCATCATCTTCCGGTGTTATAATCAAAGCACATATCTTTCATTTAGTTAGAAAAAGAAAGAAGCTAATTCTGAACCAGTGCATACAAACAATATATTCCAGCTAATTTTAGCCCCATAGCCCATGGCAGTGAGAGGAATGCTAGAAAATTAGCTGATGCTAGTGACAAAATTTCCCAAAAAAGATCAATCAGAAGTGATACTTGGAGTGTAATTTCTTTTCAAATAGACTGCTTATTCATCTTCAAAAAATCTTTTCAACTGAGAAGTAATTTAACTTTGTTGCTTCAGAGTGTGCATGTAATAACCAAAAAAACTTTATGGCAACATTTCCTCATCCATTTTTCATGCCTATTTTGATTTTATAATGCATTGGAAATCCATCTTACTCATTATATCTCGGGCTGATTGAGACGGTGGTAATAAGCATGCAGTTAAAGACAACTGAATTACAACAAAAGTTAACCATAATTATTCCCCAGTCCTTAAAAGTTAATAATAGAGAGCTGCTCATCCTCAGGACTCAGTACTATTGTCAAAGAGTATGTAGGGAAAATTCAAGCTGAAATTATTTACCTAGTATAGGCAAAAGAATTATGAATATGAAATGTATATAATAACAAGTTGTATTCAGAAGCAGTTATACTCTGTGATTTTCCATTAGAAAAACAAAGGCATAATAATCCATAAAATAAAACTTGCATTTTCTCACTAATATTCAAAAGCAACACGAATTTGTAATAATAACACAAATATGATGATGAAACAATTAGAAAGGAAATAGGTTTGATGTAAATCTAAATGAATGTATGAACAGCCAGTAAGAATTAGACAGCCTAATCAATGTGTCGCATGAAGGCTGGAAAAGAGTGGAAAATGAGAAAAGTATATAAAATACGAGGTGAAGGTAAATCTAAGGAGCAGAGAGGATGATTTCAAAGCACTGATCCAGGACCCTGGTGCAGGATAGCAGCTGTTACTTGTATTTCTCTGTTGCTGTAATTTGAACCTTAACAAGGAAAAACTGAGATGAGTAGGGAACGTTTCCCCTTGAGTCAATTTCTGCTGAGTTAAACCTGTGTGCCCCAGTACTAATTTTGGATGGACTTTTCATAAGTAAATGTAAGAAAAATAGCAAGTACTTAGTTACTCCTCTTTAACCTGAGACAGCAGCGTGCATGCAGGCGGCAGAGCGCCCTTCTGCAGCCCAAGAATGGGCCTCTGCAATCTCTGTTCAAGCAGCGTGCTTGGCACTCTACTGCTTACTGTGTGAAGGAGACCACTCTTCTTATGGCAAGGTTTAGACTAAAATCCTTTTGCAGAGACCGCCTTCCACCCCACAGGACCCTTCCCTGGTCCACTTCACAAGCTGCCTTAATGGAGTGCGTATTTAAAGAAAGTGCCTGTCTGAGGTTTTAAAGAACTGTGGCAATTAATGCCGAGCTGGAGTTTGTGTACAGTAGACATGCATCCATTGGGAAATGAACTGAGTGAGAAATTATTAATTTCACATGGGCCACCTGATGCTCAACAAGGAGTTTCTTTTTTTCCATCAGCTGTGGAAAATTGATACATTTTAATGCAGTGCACCCTTCAAGAAATCTGCAAAGAATATCTCTTCCAAGCTGTACAATACACATACAGTCACAGCCAACCAAGGAATCCAAAACTTTGCGGCTTAATATTCAAGAAGTAACAGGCTAAAAAACATTGCTGTTTATGAGATGCAATGAGATAAAAATATTCTTATGCAAGGTTCCTAGTTTGAACTGGCAGGCAGATCAATGTGTTATCCAGCACTTGAATGGAGGAGCAGTATATTTGTTTCCTACAGTGCTGCAATCATAAAAATGAGTCAGAGAACCAGGCTATGCATACTTTTATGAATATTTATTATCTTGCCATATGGATACTGTTTCTATTTCTAAGATCTTTTAAATATTCAATACTCTCTAAAGATGCCCACAGAAATGTAGAGGCAAGCTCTTTTCATACACCTCATTCTATTATATGAAGTCATTTTTCATAGTAAAGTAGAAAGAAAATTCTTTTTTAATTGAAAGCGGCTATAAGGAAAAAGAAATTAATAATGGACAAACTAGTACCTCAAACAATCCTTTTATACACTTAGTTATCTCTAGTCTTACTGAAACTTCTGTAAATCAGATATTTGAATGAAAAAGGTTTGTACTTTTATAGGCTGTTGTTTTGACATTTTTTTGGTAAAGACCTAGGAGGAAAGACTCTATCACAAAAATGTGCCCTCAGTTCAAAAATTCAGATACACTTTAATTGAAAACAAGACCATTTGGTTGTTCATTTATCCTAGTTTCCTCGTGAAACACCTAATAATTATTATAGATTACGTTAAGAGCCCAACCTGTAGCAGAGCATGTCTGACCCACGTTGCTGTGATGCTGGTTAGAACAAATTTGAGCCCTACGAGAATCCAGGCCCACTGGTCAGCTTGGTTGTTAGCCTAGTTTTGCACATAACTGAGTTTCTTGAGATCTGGGATCTCTTTAGCTCCGATCGTGTTTCATGGTAGAGGGGAGTTATTGGTCTGTGTCGTGGTACAATTACAGTTTGGGTAATTTGTGGTGTGCCCCCCGAGTCCTCCCGTACTCCTGTACCTGCAGCTGAAGAAGGCATTACTTCTCACTTCAGAATCCACGGATGAGGTGTTCAGGTGCTGCACTGGGTTCTACAGATAAGCTCTATTTCAGCAGTGGGTAAAGGGTGTCTTATTCATACCAGATAACATTCATTTCTTCCAGAAAATAAGAATTCCTGTAAAGTCTTATGCTAATGGATGTCATCCTAATGAATTAATAAGCATAAACTGTGAATGTATCAGAGAAGTCAAATTCTCTAAAAGCTACTTTACAATAGTATTTATAGATATGATATTGTGAGTTAGAGCTGGAGATTCAGGGGCCTTATGCTGATTTGTATCAGCTTAGGGATCTTGTCCTCTGGATGAATTCCATGGTACATCAGAGAGGAAGATACTCATTTTCCCAGGAGTCTGCTCAACTGAAAGCTATAGATCAAGCTATGCACACTTTAAAAAGCAGCCCTTTTGCCTCTGGTTTTGATTCAAAAGGTAGTAGGGAGAATATTTTTTCTATATTCAATTGTCCCTTAGTTTAAAACTCGGTAATTCACCCTAATTACAGAACATTTTAAGCCTGAATCAGGTCTCTTAGGTATAAAACATTCAATTACTGCAGGTCTTTAAAGTAACTACCTCTTGCTTTTTGAACTATGTCTGAAAGTCCAGATTAAAGAACATAAAAGAGTACATACTGCAGACTTTTTTTTCTCTAACTTATGCTTTTTTTTTCTCTCACTTATACTTTTTTATACCAACACAACTTCGCTATTTTCCCTGGAGCTGCCTGTCATTTAAACTGGTGAGAGAGTAAGAATAATCACAGTTCATGTGCAGATATAGAAAGAAAGGTGTAGGTGAAGAAAACGTACAACTGAGGTTACATTCAGAGCTGGACCAAAAGGAATCTATTTCTCCAAGATACAAACCTCTATCAAGCAACCTGTCACCCCAATTGCATCATTTTAAACCATCTTCTGCCTGACAGCTTTGAATTTACTGCCACTAACAGCTGTTGTGACTTGAATTCAAGAAGAGATCAGCAGAGCTGAAACTGGGAGGGAAGAGCTCAGAGGTAACATCCTGGTACCAGCAGTAAGGTACAGTAGATAACCTTAGATATAGAGTCTGGTGTTTCAGCTCCTTTCACAGGCACTGAAGTCAGCTGGAGCCTGCCAAACTCGTCAGCTCGCGCCCAGCCTCGGTTCGACTCTCCAGATGTAGGCACTTAGCACTGTGAGAGGTCCCCTGGCTATTGTGTCTGGCTTAGTTGCTGGTCCAAACATGTGAGGTCACTTGGCCCTGCGCTATGCTTGAGAGCCAACAGAGGGCGTTTCAAACACTGTAGGGCACCTCAAATAGCACTAGGCACCTGTCTGGGGGCAACTGAATCACATCCCCACACCTCAGCATCTGAACAACCCTCCAGACGTCCCTGGGTACTTTACCTAGGGGTTCAGTTTGGCACCGACTAAACAGGTTTGCAGGGGTACTTGCAATGCCGTGCCGTACTCCCATGGGCTGGCAGGTGGGGCGATGATGGGTGCCCTTCTGAAATGAGAGCTGCAGGGGAGGGTGATCCTGATGACCCTTGAGTGATACAGGTGAGGGCAGCTACTTCGTCCCCTGCATCTCCCCAGAGACACCAGGGAAAGTTGTGATATGGCACCTCCGTTTCAGTGTCCAAACTTAGAGCTGAATCCCACCCAATCTGTCAGCTGAGCAATCAAATCTTCATGCCAGGGACACATTTTGACTCTGTATCCTGAATCAGGGCTGGAAAAGTTGAGAACGTGAGTGTGGGCAGCTACTATGTATGCATTCATCTGTAAAGTGGCATTTTAGTGCAGTGTCCTCCTGTCATCCTGTGGACTTCAGCTCTGTCTGGAAGCTCTATGCAGTCCCTACAGGATGTGCTCGCACAAATTAGCAGTGTGGTTATTAGGCAGCTTTAAACTTTTAAATTTGCCATTTCAAAGTCATAGAGGACACAGTAAATCTCTTGATACTAAGCAGGGACTCCACTTAGGTAAGTATGTCTTTAAAGCATAAGCAAAGGCAAAGTAGGAAGGAAATGTAGCTCATACCAGCTTAGCACTATGATATACTCTCTCATCTTTTAAATAAATAAAATATAAAGATTATATTAGGACAAAACCAAAATAAAATATTAGGATTAAAGAAAATTTAACCACACACTGCAACGGGGTGCTCAGAAACCTCTCAAGAAGCAGAAGATTTTTGTAGCTCTCATTATATAGCCTCTGAAGAATCCATGACAAGTTCATCTTCATTCCCTTTTAATGGAAAGAAGCTTTGTTAAAGAGTCAAGAGCATTACAGACCTCATAACAGACCTCATAACAGCTTTCTGACAGGACTTTTAATTTCAGAAATTTTATGATAAGCAAGAGCTATATAAAGATGATGGTAACAACCACTATTTCTTTTTTTTCCAAATGGTTATTTAAAATATCATCTTCACTCAAACAGCTGCAAACATCCCATAAGATCCATACTGAAATGCCTCCCAGGTCAACTTCTTATTTGAATCCCTAAGACTCGCACTTTTCCAGAAAGACTGCAGGATCTGCATGATATTTTTTTGTTTTTAATTTTAACATTGACATCACCTCTTGAAGACAAGAAGCAAAAAGTATGACACATATGGTTGTTAATAGCATTGTGTCAAAACTACTTTTTAGTAAGATGAAAGGTGGCACCTTAAGCATCTTGGATGCCAATGATCAGTGTTTTCTTACCGATGTACAACAGAAGTGCACAAGGATGTGACTCAAGAAGGATGTCCTCTAGCACTAGGAATGGTATAAACATAAAGGTAGATCTTCCGTTTTGTTTTGTTGACTTTAACCAATACAAAACCTGGAGGTCTCAAAACACTAGTACACACATGGAGGTCTCCAGCTCTGACAAGTAAAGAATACTGTAAGGCTTACTCTCCAAGCCTGCTCAGCAAACCTTGGTGTCAAGAGGAGGTGGGGAACAGAAGGGTATTTAAGAGTCTCAGAAAAAATCCACAAGGCTTTAGCATGACTTTCTATACAGCAGAATGCAGGTGGTGGGTATAGACATGCCAGATGGTGTTGTAGCCTAGTGGAAAGGGGAAATTCAGACTCTACCTGGTTATCTCCTCGAGAGCTCTTTGCATTATTCCAGGCTTCTGTTTAGTTCCTGGGAAAGCCTGATAATGCTGCCTCATATATTCCTCACTGAGATGGTGGGACATCTCTGAGAGAAAGTAATTTCAACCTGCCCAGCAGTGCTTACCATCCCAAGGGAGTCAAAATATGAAAACCAGCAACTGCAAAACAGCCATGGACACCCTGTCCTGCCTCTGGGGCTTGAGAGATTGAACGAGCCATTATTGATGTTCAAATGCTACTAACAACCAGGTGCCTGAGCTCGGCCACTTCTGTTCTTTGGAAGAAGTCACATATTTGGTGCTGCTGATAAGAGACAGAGAACTACGGGTGACCCATTTTTTTCTCTTCAACTCTCCTATGTAGCTGCTTCTCAGCCCTGTGTCCTTCTCTTTGCCCTGCAATAAAGCTATCACCTCTGTGGGCCTCCATGGTGTTGGAGCCTCTCCTTCTCACCCAGAGGTGCTGGTTTCCACACATTTGCATTTGTTCTGAAAAAAAAAAACCCAAAACCAAAAAAGCACACTGCCACAATCAGGTGGGCTTGCATTCAGATTATATATAAATACCCAGACTTTTCATGGCAAGCAGAGAGGGGCTGGGACACCACTGCACTACAAGGAAGGTAGAAGGAGAAATACAATAGTGGGAGCATCAACTACTTGGTAGGTTTCTGAACAGCAGTGTGGCACAGCAAGACAGATTACACGCATATTTGTTTTCATGGCAACACATCCCTCTTGGCACCCAAGATAACAGTGCAGCAGACTCTGTTACTAAATGTGGTATTTATATTTGACCACATTGACTTTATTCCCTTGATTGTTTTTATATCACATGAAGTCCTTACAGCTCCAGGATGAAGAAGTATGTAGGTGCTTTTATGAGAGTAGACAGAACGTATCCTGAGAAGAGGCATTGGATTTGATAATAGTAGCAGTCTTTTTTGAGGTGTTGTGGTTTGGGATTTTTTCGAGGAATTTTTCTTCCTTTTGCCAATAAAGGGAATTTCAGCAGACGTGAGGGGGGATGGGAGGAGGACGTTTCCGGGGTAACCGGGACAGAGGTCGTGACCGGACATCCGTTTTTCCTCTCGGACGGCAGTGGCGACAACGGCAGCGGCAGTCCCTGAGTGCATGCGGTTTGCAATCTCTGAAGGAAAGATCACGGGTCATCTGAATCTTCCACAACTCCGGCAGAACTCGCACTAAGTTTCCATCTCCCTCCCCCGCCCTTCCCCGGCTGCGGGGGGGGCCGCGCTTTCCCCGTGCAGGGCAGCGACTGCTCGCCAGCTCTTAAAGGGACCTGCATCGCAAGATTTTGGGTACAGGACTCAATCTATTTCTTAAGACTTTTAGGTTTTAGTTGTGATTAGTGTTTTGTATACACATATATATTTGTATACACAAATATATGTATACACATATATTTGTAGCTAAGAACTGTTATCTCTTCTATTCAATTTTTTTTTCCTGATTAAAGATCTTTAATATCTGATAACATATCTTAGTTTTCATCTAAACTAAGACATTTCTTTGGTGCCCAACGTGGGGCACGAGAGTGAAGAAGGATAACAGTTCTGGCATCATGATGTTTGTTGTGAGTTTCGAGTCCATATGGACCATGCTGTATTACCTATTTGCTTTCTGTTGGTACAGAACTATGCCAAAGGGTCTGGCGGGCTTAATTCATCTGAGTGCAGCAGCCAGTAGAACTCAGATAGCTGTGATCGTTATCGAGTTCTTATTTTGGTTCTATAGTGTTATGGATTCAGTGTCTATGGGTTTCATTTGGAATGTGTTCTTAAGGTTGTACTCCTGCATCAGCCCAAGCTGTTACCTCTGGGAACACAGTGATAATGTTACTTACCCTCAGGGAGGGACACAGCAGAAGAGGTTTTTGAAAAAGGAAAGAAGATCATCCAGATTCTCTTGGAAGCTGGGTTTGCAATTAAACAGAGTAAAGTTAAGGGACCTGCCCAAGAAATACAGTTCCTGGGAGTGAAGTGGCAAGACGGACGTCGCCAGATTCCAACAGAAGTTATCAACAAGATCACAGCAATGTCTCCACCGACCAGCAAGAAGGAAACACAAGCGTTCTTGGGTGCCATAGGTTTCTGGAGGATGCATATCCCAGAATACAGTCAGATCGTAAGCCCTCTCTACTTGGTAACCCGCAAGAAGAATGATTTCCACTGGGGCCCCGAACAACAGCAAGCTTTTGAGCAGATTAAGCGGGAGATTGCTCATGCTGTAGCCCTTGGACCGGTCAGGACAGGACCAGACGTGAAGAACGTGCTCTACTCTTCAGCCGGGAATAACGGTCTTTCAAGGAGTCTTTGGCAGAAAATGCCTGGCGAATCTCGAGGCCGACCACTTGGATTCTGGAGTCGAGGCTACAGGGGATCTGAAGCCAAATACACTCCAACAGAGAAAGAGATCTTAGCTGCTTATGAAGGAGTTCAAGCTGCCTCAGAGGTAATTGGAACAGAAACTCAGCTCCTCCTGGCACCCCGATTACCAGTGCTAAGGTGGATGTTCAGTGGACGGGCTGCCCCCACACATCATGCTACTGATGCTACCTGGAGCAAATGGGCTGCACTGATCACACAACGCGCCCGTATTGGAAAACCAAATCGCCCTGGGATCCTGGAAATCATCACGAACTGGCCTGAAGGTGAGAATTTTGGTTTAGCAGATGAAGAGGAAGAAGAACAGGTAACACGTGCAGAGGAAGCGTCACCATACAATCAGTTGCCAAAAGAAGAAGTACGCTATGCCCTTTTTACAGATGGTTCCTGCCGCATTGTGGGGACAAATCGAAGATGGAAAGCAGCCGTGTGGAGCCCCACACGACAAGTTGCAGAAGCTATTGAGGGAAAAGGTGGATCAAGTCAATTTGCAGAACTCAAAGCTGTCCAATTGGCTCTGGACATTGCTGAACGAGAGAAGTGGCCAAAGCTTTACCTCTACACTGACTCTTGGATGGTGGCCAATGCATTGTGGGGATGGTTAGACCGATGGAAGAAAGCCAACTGGGAACGCAGAGGGAAACCCATCTGGGCTGCAGACATATGGCAAGATATTGCCACCCGTGCGGAGAAGCTGATTGTGAGAGTCCGCCATGTGGATGCACACGTGCCCAAGGATCGAGCCAACGAGGAACATCGCAACAACGAACAGGCAGACCGAGCTGCACAAGTCAAAGTGTCACCGATAGATCTGGATTGGCAGCATAAAGGAGAGTTGTTCCTGGCTTGATGGGCCCATGATGCCTCAGGCCGTCAGGGCAGAGATGCCACTTATAGATGGGCACGAGACCGAGGGGTGGATTTAACCATGGACATTATTTCCCAGGTTATCCATGATTGTGAGACATGTGCTGCCATCAAACAGGCTAAGAGAGTGAAACCCTTATGGTATGGTGGACGTTGGGATAAGTATAAATATGGAGAGGCCTGGCAGGTTGATTATATCACTCTGCCGCAGACCCGCCAAGGTAAGCGCTATGTGCTCACCATGGTGGAAGCAACTACCGGATGGCTGGAGACATACCCAGTTCCTCACGCCACTGCTCGGAACACCATCCTAGGTCTGGAAAAGCAAGTCTTGTGGCGACATGGCACTCCAGAACGGATTGAGTCAGATAATGGAACTCATTTCAAGAACAGTTTAGTTACCACCTGGGCAAAGGAGCACGGCATTGAGTGGGTGTACCATATCCCCTACCATGCACCAGCTGCCGGAAAGGTTGAACGGTGTAATGGACTGTTGAAAACCACTTTGAAGGCATTGGGTGGGGGGACTTTCAAACATTGGGACCAACATTTAGCAAAGGCTACATGGCTGGTCAACACTAGAGGCTCTGTCAATCGAGCCGGCCCTGCCCAGTCAGAATTCCTTCATACTGTAGATGGAGATAAAGTCCCTGTGATCCACCTGAGAGGTATGTTAGGGAAAACTGTTTGGGTTAAACCTGTCTCGAGCAAAGGCAAGCCCATTCGTGGGATTGTCTTTGCTCAAGGATCTGGTTGCACTTGGTGGGTGATGCAGGAAGATGGAAAAACACGATGTATACCTCAAGGGGACCTTATCTTTGGATGAGTATATGTTGAAAATATGTATGTATAAATTGAAGTCCGATTGTTGGCATGGAAGAAAAATTCGGGGTGGATAATGTTGTGGTTTGGGATTTTTTCGAGGAATTTTTCTTCCTTTTGCCAATAAAGGGAATTTCAGCAGACGTGAGGGGGGATGGGAGGAGGACGTTTCCGGGGTAACCGGGACAGAGGTCGTGACCGGACATCCGTTTTTCCTCTCGGACGGCAGTGGCGACAACGGCAGCGGCAGTCCCTGAGTGCATGCGGTTTGCAATCTCTGAAGGAAAGATCACGGGTCATCTGAATCTTCCACAACTCCGGCAGAACTCGCACTAAGTTTCCATCTCCCTCCCCCGCCCTTCCCCGGCTGCGGGGGGGGCCGCGCTTTCCCCGTGCAGGGCAGCGACTGCTCGCCAGCTCTTAAAGAGACCTGCATCGCAAGATTTTGGGTACAGGACTCAATCTATTGACTCACATTGACTTTATTCCCTTGATTGTTTTTATATCACATGAAGTCCTTACAGCTCCAGGATGAAGAAGTATGTAGGTGCTTTTATGAGAGTAGACAGAACGTATCCTGAGAAGAGGCATTGGATTTGATAATAGTAGCAGTCTTTTTTGAGGTAGTTTACAGCAATAAAATAAGAAAAAAGAAGTCTTATAATTTAGAAGGGCAGGTTTCTGGAGTTGCTGTTTTTCTCTGTGCTAGCACACAACAGATTCTCTCATTCAGTATGCTATTCAGTCCAGGGACTGATTTTATTGTCAGAATTTGAAGTATTGATTAGAGCTGGTGAAAAAAGAGTTCCCTGGTATCAGAAAAACTTTGAAGAATAGCATAATATGCATTCTAGTCATGTGCGTGTCCTTTCACAGACTTAATGATAGCAGTGTCCCCTAAATGTGTATTAGCATTGATCACCTGTTAGACTGGCACATATGATAATTTTAATTGCGATAAAAGGCAATTTTTTCCCATTCTTTTCCTCTGCTACGATAATTAGGAATAATGCCGTTTTGTGTTCACACATGAAAGATGCCAAAGAGCAAGAACTGTTATTTTTCTTTGGATTTATTTAAAGAACATCATCAACTGTACATATAACTACCCATCTCTGATATATTTCCCTCTGCTTCCCTTAATTTCACAGGCATAGACATTCAGATGATTTCTATAGATAGTATTAAGTTTAATTCACATCCATGATTCTTCACCCATGAGCATCTTATTACTGCGCCCCCCCCATGCTTCCAGCTCTAGTGCTAACAAGAGCATAGCCCGCCAGAATCACAGTGTGTCCTGATGCAAACATCACTAATTGTTAAACTCTCTGTCCACAGAGTGTATCTGTAAGGTTAAATTATTTCTATCATGTGAATAGAGATTCATAAGGCTACACCCTTAAAAGTATGATAAATGAGGTTAGTATCATTCTACCTTATTCCTGTTAAGGTGTAGATCCACTATCACCTTTCTTGTTTAGTCGCATTCTCTGTATGAAAGAGATTCTGGAAATCATCTCAAAAAATTTTCAAGCAACTACAAATAAGATATTTGCATCTGGGTTAGTCATGGTCAGGCTCCTCCAAGGAAAGCAGAGAGGCGCAGACACTTTTAGGGGTGATCTAGCTGACAGACAAGGCATCTGCTTCAGGATATGAGGAACCAGGGTCTTAAGGTTGTGACCACATTAGCAGTAGGTATCTCCACTGCAAACATCAGCAGTTCTGAGACAGAGCTCACCATCATTTCTTCATTTATTTGTAGGCACACAGAAAGCTTGTAATAGCAAAGCACTTGTGTTGTAAGAGGCTTGATGGAGGAAATGTGTGGAGAAAATTGTTCCCCAGATTCACTGAAGATCTTGATTTTAGAGGACTACAGATGGCTAAACAAATTACTCATATTTAGTGTCAGATCTTGACGTTCTTACTTAGCCTCAGAAAAAAAACCAAACTGCAAACTGTCCCACTGAAAGACACAGCACTTTTGCAAAGGAGAGATCTCTTTAGGTAGAGAAGGTTGATATCATTTAAAAAACCTCCTTAAATTTACTTTCTGTAATTATACTTGTGAGGAACTGGGAGTAGCTGGAACAGATGCATATCTTCTACACACAACACCTGAGACAGGGAGTTGCTGAAACCTGTTCAGCTGGACTCTCAGAGGAAATCTAGGCTCTGCCTGGATTATGTTTCTCCTTGAAACACTGAGATGCACCAAGTCTGGGATTTAGTAGTAATATAGCTCATCGCTACTGCAATTAACTAAAATGAAAGATGGGCTTTGTTGGTACTGCAAGACACAGTATGGGATCCTGTGG
The DNA here is from genome assembly GCA_033558235.1 of Neomorphus geoffroyi. Lineage (NCBI taxonomy): Eukaryota > Metazoa > Chordata > Aves > Cuculiformes > Neomorphidae > Neomorphus > Neomorphus geoffroyi. The sequence goes on along the minus strand of JAUMJM010000005.1, from coordinate 45,742,356 downwards.
GTAATCAAAGAAAAAAGAGGTCATATTTCAAAACCATAGGATGTACATTTTCAATGATTGTTCCTTTCAGTAATCCATATAATGAAAGGCGTAATGCATCAATCCTTAAATTACTTACGGAAGGAAGAAGACATTTTTTATATAACTCAGCACCTAGCAACTTGGCCTTTACGTCTAAAAAAACTTTATGCATTCAATACTCTTGATGAGCACCTTAGATTTAAAAGCAGTCTCCTTTTTAGTCAATCACAATCCTGAGTTTATGACTTTTGTTGCAGAGAATGAATCTAACCACAAAAATAGGGAGAGAATTAATGCAATAGTCTCGCATTGTTCATCCACATTCCTTCATTCATTCTCAGATCACTCATTCACCTTCTTGACATTCCTTTCAGATCAACTTGGAAAATATCTTTGCTCCTTTGCCAAAGTAGACTTTAAGACTATTTCAGCCATACTTTGATATGTATTGCTTTTTTTTTTTTTTGACTTCTTTTAATTTGGCTTGTGTTCTTTAAGTGAAGCTCATACAATTAATCTGATATATTGCGAAGTCAAAATATCTCTTTGTCTTCTTGTATTTATAGTTGTCTTATCCTAATAGAGCACTCTGCCTTTGCAAGGATGTCTACAATTCTTCAGAAATACATCCACTTTGGCCATTGAAGGATACCATTCCACTGCCAACTTAAATACAATTTAAAAATAGACATAAATTAAGTGAATCTCCAGTTAAAGCACATTGTCAAATGAGATGCCTGCCAGTGCATGGTGTGTCGGACAGGAGCAGTTCAGAATGGGAGTGGAGGAAGCCAGATGCCTCCAGAGAATCAAAAGTAGCAGGCAGCTATAAAAGAAGATTGTTTTTTTTCTGTTAGACATGAATCCATGAGGTTTCACTCTGCAATAAAACAAAACAGACTGTGCTGTGGTGTTTCCAGACAGACATGCAACAAGCTCTTTATTTTGTATGCAAACACACTAAACCAAATCCTTGAGGAAAACTCACTAATAGACTGCATAGAAAGATAATAGGGTGAAAGATAGGTGGATAAATTAAAGTGAGTTATCTGAAAAACATAGAGTGTCAGAGGTGTTACTTTGGTTCCCACAACAGTACAATTTAAAATAAATGTCCTATTAACCGTTCTGTGTCCTTTCTGACCTTAGTTAATAGGCTGAAGCCCAGTGGGGATTCTTCCCGTAAGGAAGAAAGGCTGACAGTGGATTTAGGCATTACTGATATGATCAAGGATGTTTACCTGCAAAAAAAGTGCTGGGACCTGTTTTCTCTGGCCACAGCAGCGATCAGACAAGTTCTTTGCTCCCAGCCTCCCACAGAAATCATTCCTTAGGGTTTTCCCAGACCCTACTGCTAAAACTTCCGTTAATGCATCCTGTGCTTTTCGCTACCCTTTTCCTCAATGGCAGGTGCCCTTCCCTCTTTCTAAGACAGACAGTAAGCAGTTGCAGTTTCAGCAACCAGTTCTTACATGCCTGCATTTGTCTTGCCTTTCTCCGCTACCAAACGACTCATCTTGTTCTCAGCTTTTGGAGCGTGCAAGCCGGTGCTTTTGACATCTTTCCTATCATTTCTGCTACCTGGTTGCACAGAGCGGTTGGATTTTGGTTTGAATTTCTGCTACCTGGTTGCACAGAGAGGTCCCCTTTACACTTAACCTGGCGGGAAAGGAAGTTCTTTACAACAAGCAACATTTGTCTTAGTTGAGAAACTTCCTGTTTCACAGTGCCTCTCCCACTTAAATTGATAGAAGAAATGGTTGGTTTTGCAAAGAATGGAATATTTTCACCTAAGTAGAGTTCTTTTCTGTAGAACTGGTTTTCTAACTAACTTCAGTTACGTGATATCTAAGTGGCACTATTTTTTAAGTTAGACAGACAGAGACTGTTCTTCTGATATAGTATGGGGTTTTATAAATAGTGCTGAACACAGACTTTTTTATTATTATTATTTTTTACTTATCTAAAAAATGCAAGGTCAAACGGAGAGCTAGGTCTGAAGCTGTAATTAGTGTGGACAGACATGGCTATGTTGATGTTCATAATAAAATTAGTCCTTGGAAAGTACTAGGAAATGCAGGGAGAATTTATACATATGCACATAAGTTGGATATATAATCTGTCCCCAGCTCCTGTCTCGTTGCGCATGATTGATGGAAATTATTCCTTCATGCCACCAAGCACTGAAATAAAGGATGCTTGCTTTCTAAAAATCCAAAAGTGTTAGTGAATTTATTTACTGGCATTTTGGGCATCAAAATGAGCTAGATTTCCTTGCCTTTGATGGGGACAGAATTAAATATTAATATTTGAAAGTTCTCATCTGAGGTGAGATGAGATCTTCTAAAGTAATTTTAAGATCTGCCTATTTAACTGGGCAATATGCTTGAACTTTGCTTCTGTCATTCTCTGCTGTCATTCTCTGCTGTCACATTCTGAACCCAATGCTTAAGCCTGCTGTTAGATGACTTTGTCAAATACTGAATCCCAGAAAACACTGAAGCAGATGCTTAAACTGAGCCTCAAGGGTTTAAGTATTATTATAATTATTGTTACATTATTATTAAATTCTTAGTGTTATTGTAGTATTATTATATTGGACAGGTCTCTACTGAGGATTTTTACTAAAAATCATGTCTGGATCAGAAAATTCCCTTCCAGTTACACAGGGGAATATCTACAATATGCAGTAAAATGATTAATGATTTTATAAAACATACATCAGCTTTTTATTTTGTATTACCTTATGTTGCCTGTTCTTCTTTAAGGAAATAACAGGCTAATTGAAACTGGCACCTGTTGTATTTTCATAGTCACTATGTATCTCTGGTCTTGTAAATAATCTATACTCTTATATCTTTCATGCAACTGAGTGTTTTATAAAGCAGATAAATATTAAAGAGAAGCAGGGCACTAAAGTCTATATTCTACATACAGCCCTGGTATGCAGGGTTCTTTTCATCAAAAAAAAGCCAACATACTCTTGTTGTGTTTCTAAAATAATTTTTACACGGATGTGTAGTCAGCACTAAAATTTACTTTTAATAAATGGAAAAGTTGAGTTTTCTGTTCATACAAAGCAGTTCCATGACTAGATGTGCTTATAACTTCACAAAAAGCTAATCTATTTCTTTGGTTTTCAGTATCAAAAGTGCTGTTGCTAGTGACGTTCATACTACTACGAAAGAACATCTTGTTAGGCAAAAAGACAATAGGTTTCCAGCAGTGGAATGCAAGCATGTTTATACTTAATAAAAAAAATATTTATTCATATTCCTGAAAGAACTCTATTTTTCCACCCATCAAACCTTGCTGAACGTCCTGTGTTATTGTGTATTCAGCTCTACAAACCTGTTCTTTTGAGGTAAGCCAAAGCACTCTAGCTCGTCTGGTAACTGGCCTGTGGGAGCTGGTCTGTTCTCTTCCATTGCTGTAAAGATAAGTTAATCGCTCAGTGAGACGAGGTAGGCTGTTTTGAACTTTGCTCTGTTCACAGCCAGTGACTGCAGGGTACCAGGTGCAGTAAGACAAATCCATCACTTCCCTCATGCTATTTTGTTTGGGCTGCTGTGCGGTAAAGCTGGATGTGATCATTGGAAAAAGCACTGGCTTTTAAATTTGGTTTGTTTTTTCTTTTGTACAGCAACAAGGCCATTTCTTGATCATAATATAGATACAAAGAACAGGTACACTCGCATATGTGTTGCCAATTTTGTACTTTAATTTCATGTTCTCCCTGTAAGCTGTGTCATCCTATACATAAAGACATCCCTCAAACCTCATGCACTCAGAAAACATGCATCTTTGCACACCAGCAAACGTCTAAAAAGATGGATTATTCTTTCTGTGCTGCTACCTTTCTTTCTTTCTTTTTTTTTCAATTCACTTTTAAACTCATGGCAGCCGCCGTCAACTTGTAAAAGCTGCTGCCAATATATCTGCTGCAATGTGCTCCCTGGCACTGATGGCTGATGAAGTCACCGTCCCCGTATCTGACTTGTCAAGGCCAAACACTCTCTCTCTCATGCTCTCTCTCTTTCTCTCTCTCTGCAGCTCTGTCTACACTGTAACAGAATTTGGATGTTTGCAGCCTCTCTCTGGGAGCTGGACAACTTGACAAATAGCCCCATGGCATTTGCATTGAAACATTACAGCACAGGTCACAAATTCCTGCCAGTACACCTCCCAGGTGCTTCAGCCACAGGTGCTTGGATGGGAGCTGTGTACATTAATTTTGCAATGACATTTGCCTTCCAGTTAAAAAAGGAACAGTGTTCTTCATCTTCTCTGGTCCATTCACTTCTCTTGCTGTAAGGTCAAAAATAAAAATTATTGAAACCAGTTATTTTATTGCTAGATTTCAATGGCGCAGAGGTTCGTTGAGGAGGTCAAAATGTCTTGAGGGTCAGAAACCTGAATTTCCTATTTTAGAAATGTCTGGGAGAGGTTCATTTTCCGTCCTGCAAATCATTGCAAAGAGACCTCTCCCCTTTTTGTCTTAGTGAGTTGACTGACCTGGAACCAGCTCCCCTCACTTATCTAATCACACCAGAAACAAACAAGGAGCTTTCATGTTAAAATAGATTTCCTCAACACACAGCAGTGCCATTTGCAGATGTCCTGAAGATAGAAGATTCACACAAACTCTAACAACTATCGCTCCTTAATACATTTGAGAGTCTTTCTGGCTGAGGTGTGTCTGGCTTTGTTGCATTCATATCATTTTAGGCACGAGTGACACACTGACTATGTCTATAACTTCTGTAACCACCACAATGTACAGCCATTGACTCTGCAACCTTGTAATCAACTTCTTCTGGCATGTTTACTGAGCTGACTTGATTTTTCAACAGTCACAAATTAAATGAACTGGTTCTTGAATATATATTGGTACCTTACTACCACACATTGAAATACGATATGTTGAACAGGTCCTATATGCTTAGTCAAAAGAACAGAGTGAATATGCCCAATAAAATCTATATGATTTATTAATATTTCAATTTGATCAGGAGCCTTCCAAAATCTTATTTGAAGGTTTATTTTGCAGTGAACTTACCACAGCCATGGAAAACTTTCTGGAAGTCCATACAGAATAACCACATATGATCAAACACCCAGTTGAAGGAAACAACCACAGGAGTATCCCAAGATGTGTTTTGTTTCTTATTAATCTGCAATGAAAGCAAATAGTTTATTAATGGAATTAACTTCAAATAAGAGGAGTACAGTACCAGCTGTATTAAGAATAACACAAAGAAAAACAGAACTTAAAACACTGGGCAGAAAACATCAAAATGAAATTAGTCTTGCATATGTGCAAGCTTGTATGTGTGAAGAATAAAAAATTAACTCCCCAAACTGTCATGAAGATGCTGTGGGATAATTTATATTTCTGTTTTAAAGACCTAAATGCCAAGAAGCATTAGAAACAATCATGATGTTAAGTTTCTGTCTACTGTCAATCCAGGGATTTAATTTAGGATCACCGATAGTACCTAGTCAAGAATAAGGAATGGGGTAGCTCTTACTCCCCTTTCCTTTTTGCTAGTCATTGTTAGCTCAGTGCGGCTGACCGTTGTCTCAATTTGATGATCCTCTCGAGTCATACAGCTGGTGTTAATACTTTAGATGAGAAAAGGCTGAGCCAGGAATCGGCTTCAAATGAACAGTGTTTCATTTGACCTAATATGAGCTGTGTAAAATCTGAACTTTTCAGCTCCCCATAACAGACCTTTGCAAAAGATTATTCTTCTTGTATCCTTTAGTCTCACATTCCTAATGTCAACATGAGATGAATCTTCTTTTAGAGGTCCATGTATTCCCTTGTGGATTACTACATTTTCTTGACAGACTGCTTGGTGCCTAATTCAATTCACTCTCAAACTGGTTTAAATGGCTAAAGTTAGGAGATTAGTATTTCACCTAACTAAACAGCACTCTAGTTTATTTGCAAAGCAGTAAAACTGAGTGCTTCTCTTTATTTGAGACTTGTGGCAAATCTGCACTTCAGCATACTGAGCAAAACACCTCTGAATTCCTTCTTCCTGTACCACTGGTTTTTGAAAATATCATCCATTTTTAAGCAGAGCTCTGCAGTTTTTAAATATGAACTATACTGCATGAAAAAGACAAATGAGAATTTTCATCCCGATGCTGCAAATATGTGCATAATATTACTAATTTTATTTAAGTTATTGCTTATATACTAGCAGGATATAAGGCTATATTTTGACCAAGAATACACAGTAATAATTCTTCAGACTTTGACAGAGAAAACAAACCCTGAAAATGTCCTTTTATATAGAAAACATATAAATATATGTAAGAAAATCTAACTAATAGTAAGACAGTAGTCACCTAGGGACCCCTAGAGATACTGTGAAGAAAAGTGAGCACAGCGATAAAGAACATGTCATGCTATGCCACTCTTTACTAAGGTGTGTGCGTTGATATATGAGAGATGTAAATCTCACACTGGCCTTGTAATCTCAACGGGCCTTCTCTTTGTGGCTTGTTTATTTTTCTGTCCTTGCTTGAAAGAGCATATGAAGGTCGTCCTTTGCACAGAGAAGCCTTGTTAAGCCTGGTCCTAATAGTACAGATGGTACGAGTATGATCCATAGCAAACTGATTAACCAGGCACATGGTTTACATTCAGCAGTCCCACTACAGCACAGCTAAGAACATCCTTAATAAGGATCCAAATCAAATAATACTGGACAGCTGGCTGTTGACAAGAATCACAGTGGTCCAGACAATGGGAGCTGTTCCTCAATTTATGTTTATCTCAGGAACCATATTTGACAGCTAAATTCCCTTGAGCTTATGTCAAACAGGCTCTAGCCCCAGAAAAATAAAACCATTTTGAGGGCAAATAGCGTGACTCCTTTTCAGAGGATCATGTTTAATCACACTTAGGTGGAAATCACCAAAGCCTGGTAAGGACAACATAGAAAATAATCATCGGGGAACTAAATATGCCATGAGTAGCATTCAGGAAGTTGTATATTAAGCACAACCCATATACCCTAGCAAGCATGTCACTAAGAAAAGCTGTGCCTTGGAAAGCCTACAGTGTTAGCAGTGTGCAAGGAAAGACAAACAGGCAGATCAGATGCACAAGCAAATGAGACAACACTCATCCACGAAACAGTCGGCAGAAGCCATGTGGCTGTGGCTTCACTGTAGCCAGAAGATTCCTGGTCTTCAGAGCAGAGATCTGTGGGAGAACAAGGCATTCACAAAGGATGTCTCAAGTGTGAAGATTAAACTTGACAGATTATTATCCTCTATTATGCCTCTGTTTTTAACTCTGTGGAATGAAAATAAGGTTAGACCCGTTCTTCAAAGACTGTGGTGGAGATTGACTTTTAAGTGTTAGGCTGGTCAGTGAGTAGAAAATTACAGAAGTTCGGACCAGCTGTGCACCTCATTTTTCAAAAGCAGGAACCTAACAATAATTCATTTAAAGTTTCTGTGCAAATACAAGGAATGCAGCCAAGCAATAACTATTTATTGTCTATGTAGGTTTTGAGGGCTCTGTAAATTCAGTAGCAATGTCTAGATACAACTATGAAAAATTAGTAAAGACAATTTGCCACATCAAATTATTTGAGCATGTGATGTTTTCTAGCTTGTAAATGCAAGAGATTTAGGGATCTTTTGTGAAAGTGTTATCCTCTTCATGTAGGATATCACACATATATGTGATTTTATCAAAGGTTCACATGGTTTCAGCTTCTTGGGGTTTACAAGTGTAGGCTTTGAGCTATCTAGACTTAGGTAAAGCTTTTTCTACACTTGTAGTATTAGATTCTTGTGTTTATTCATCTGAATTGAGCCCCAGCTTTTGGAAGTGCAGTGTAAATATTTTGCATCTTTTTCCCCACTTATCAGCATCTTCATTTGTTTTATTGGATTACCCATTCTCTTTCACACTGTTTAGAGATTGGGGCAGGTTCTTCTAATCACAGTATGAACTATTTACTTGTATTACCCACACAAGAGAAAATTTAATCTTTCTGCTACTTCATGTTGATTCCATAAATAGCAATTAATTTTTCTTTTCTTTGTGAAATTTTAATAAATTATAATAGAAAGCAGTGAGTGCAATACTATCTAAGAAACATGTCTGGATGTCCTGTATCTTTGGAATCTGGCATTTAAGATGGCAAGTACTTTATATTATTGGCCAAGTCTCTTTCAGAATCATGCATAAACAAGAATGGCAGAAAACCAAACCTAATCACTGATGATGAGCGTGAGCACAAGTATTTAAGTCTTTCCCAACAGCTGGCATTATTGTCTTTATAAATCTATTTACATCATGACAAACATGACAGCACATTTTCACTTTACATCATTGTAAAGAGATGGCAGCAGCTGTGATGCAGAGAGGTGAATAATGTAATAACTAGTCCACAAATAATCCAGCCTGCCAAATGCTGGTGACAAATCTTAGAGTTCAGAAATGTGTTTCACACCAGCACGTCAGAGAGTCACTGTTTCTCTCAAGGTTATCCAAGCACTTCTGCAGTTCTGCTCTGGAAATCATGAAAAAGATGTTTTTCTCCATGTGTTAGTGCTTCTTAATTTTATCTGTGGAGAAAAGGCAAAAATAGTGCTTTCCTCCAGTCGACATTCCCAGATGAAGCCAAAGCACAGCCAGATGTTAAATGAAGTAACAAAGCTTACCATTTTTTTCCTTAAAGCACTATTTATTTTTTTTTAAGTAAATATCAGGCAAAGTTTATTTGGTTTGGAAGATAACTGGGGCTGGGACCCAGGCCTGCGTAACGCCTGGCACAACAATATTAGTCAACAAAACAAGACCAAGAGCCCAGTGTCAAGGTCATTCTATTGTGTGCAAATCCATTTCTAACTAGGCCGTCAATAGACAAATGCAAGAGATGTGGTAATGCTTCAAAGGTTTTTAACTTCTCCTTTTCCCCATACATCTGTAAAATGTCAAGCAGATTGTAGAAACCTATCCAGTAAATTCTGCTTGCACTGAGCTTCTCTTGTTTCCATAGCAGTTAAGTTTCCCTGCTGTGTGGCAGGAGGCTGCTTATATTCTCTGCTCCTTGACTGCTGCCTTGAGAGCAGTTATAAAGGTGTTGACGTGAAGCACATGTAAAAGAGAATCAAGTTATATCATCTCTGGACGGAGTCTGGTTGTCATGCCAGCTACTGCTTACCAAGGCAATTAAATGAGGTGCTATTTCTTTCCTTAGAATTAGGTGACATATCTGACGCTTGAATGATATCCAGGCACTGTCTCTCTATCACTTTCAGACAGAGATAATGACATCAGCCAAATCCTGGCACTGCTGTGACTGTTTACTGCCTCTTTAATAAACAGGTGTGAAGTCCTGTATGCACGGTGCAGCGTTGAGGGCTTGGGTTTGATGGACCTTCTTTTAAAAAGTGCGGTTTATTCTTTTTCCTGAAACATAGAATAATAGTATGTATCCTGATTAAAATGAAATTAGAAAAGTACCTCTAAACCAGAAAAATAATTTCCATATTTAAGCACATTGGAAGATCCAATTAGCCTAAATTCATCTTAAATTTACCAGCAAAAAATAAATACAAGAAGATGATTGGGAAGACAAGTCATCTCCATCAAAAGCCATATATCTTTTTGGCATCAACTCTAGTTTTAAAAAATGACACTCACTGAAGCAGGAACTGGTAATTTTCATTTGAAATATTTCCCTTACTTCTAAAATTACTTAGTGTACTAACATTGACTTATTCAACAACACTGAGCTGCATATTCAGTTTCTCACCTTGTTCCTATTCACATTAAAATATAACAGGGATTTTGTTGGCAAACAAGTGGCATAACTGGCGGAAAAGAATTTCAGAACTGATGACTTGTTTGGTGTCCGTCTACTGTACCAAGCAGAGGACAAGGGAATAATATTTCCCTTCTGACTTATCCCTCAGAAAGCTTAGAAACAGAATTTGTGTCAAGACAGCCATTTTTCTCCCTGCTTCAGGAGTGAATCAGTCCATTATTTTGCAGCTTTTGAGTACTGAGCTGCTGGCAAAGACACTTCTCTAAAGAAAACTCAAAAAAACTCACACTGAAGAAAAGAGAGAGAATCAGAAATGCAATGAGTGCAGGTATGGGAATAAACATAATAATGGTAAAGTCTGCGCTTTATGTTTTTAAAATCCTTGATTTGTAATGCAATTTTCAAAAAAAAACTTATTTAGAGTGCACAGCTCTTATTTACAGGTAACTCACTGTCAGAAACAGACTTTTGCTCTTTTTTAGCATAGGGAAATGGTTATAAACACAGGTCCCAGCTTGGTTTTGTAATTAATATCTGGGCATGCATGAGTTACAACAACTTACAGGGAAGAATTAAGAATTGGTTGACTGCTAATGGGCTTTCTGACCCTTATTGTCTGCTGTCTAACCATTTTAAGCATATCATTTCAGAACAAAAAGCAGCTATAAAAAGAGAATTACATCAGACCACAAAACTAGCCTGTCAAACTCCATCATTCCATTTTTGTTTGCACCAGCTGAAGATCCAGCTGTTGATTGTAGCTACTCTTGAAGCTTTCAAAATCTTCACTACTTGTTAGGTTTTGGCCAAAAGCCCAGAGTTATCTTTAGCTTTATTTTCCAGTTTCTACCAGCAAAAATTTGCAAAGGAGCTTTGGTGCTAAATCACAACTTCCGTTACACTTCAGGAGTAGTGAGAGCAACACTCAGAACACATCTTTCACGAAGTCATTAAGGTTCTGCCTCACCATCCTAAAGCCCTCTTCCACAAATGTCCTGCCAAGGGCATTGGTGTAGCCTTGTTCTCTTTCAATAGAAAGAATGAACTTCCTTTCCGCAAAACTCTTCCATTGCAAACTAATTAAGACAGAATCATAGTCAATAATTAAACTAGCTGGACTGTAAAAAACAACACCTGAGTCAGAGTAGGAGGAGCAGATAAATATGAGGTTTGCAACTAAGCTTGGAGTCACCTTGCTCAGGGTCTAGAATTAGCAGACCGGCTTGTTCAACCCTCTGTCGAGTCTGGCTGACACGAACGTTTGATATTGGCTCGTACCCATGGATCATACCCAAACATGCACTGTTCTCCAATCTATCTGCACCTAATTTACCATTTCTGCTTTATTTCATGTATGGACAACTAAAGGACAACAAAGAATTGCCCACTGATGAGAACTGGAATAGTTATCCTTAGTACCCTAAAATGACCTACTTAGTTTCTGTAAGATGATTTGGACCATAAGTTCTGAGGAAGTTACAGCTAATTTGGGTTATAAGCAGAACCAAATGAAATGCCAAATCTTAAAATCACTGGATGGACAGTCACATGCACTATATTTGATTAACTGCATCATTTTGTCTACAAAATTCAATATTTTTAACACAGAAAGCATTTTGAGATACCACAGGAGAGCAGTGCAGGGCCAAACTGGAGCCTGAAATCAATTTGATACCTAGCTTTATAAAAAACTGTACAGCAATGTAAGCACTCAAATGCTGAATTAAGTGCCTGAGTACCTTTAAGAATCTGGGCTTTGTCCATACATTCATTTAGGTTTTGGTTTTCAGAATTATACTGCTTTAGGTTTGGCAGCTGTTCTGTCCTTCTGTGAATGACGTGAAAGGAACAGAAGTCTGGGGGAACTAGAGCAAGGATTTCATACCACACCACGAATGCAGCATGCTTATTTTGCACTCACATTATGCCAGAGTAACACAGAAACCCAGCTGATTCTTGATATGGGCACATGGCAACATTTTTTTGCTCTTCTACTTAGAGTCAGTGATGCAGCTTCCACTCCTAACTGTTACTTAGCAAAACTGCAGGAAGAGTACATGGAGATGGGCTGAACTTACCTGCAAGGAAATCTTCATTTTGGGAGGACAGTGCTGACTGATGGGTGCATGTGAGAGACTCTTGATTGCACTGAAGATGTTGGATCTGACACCATGAGGCAATTTCCATCTAAGAAGTTTAGTTAATAAATGTGTATGTGCATTGTCAGGGTGCTGTAAGGGACTGCCCACTGGCGCCAGACCTGGGATTACCCAGCTTTATGGGCCAGAGCAGGCTTTGAGCTTGGCCCTGTGCAGGGCTTGGTGAACTCAAATGACCTGCAATGCATTTGGGGCCCTGACCAATACTTTTTCTAACTTAATCTATTCTGATTAAAAAAAAATTGAAAATATGATATAGGGTTAAGGATGTATTGTTTTCAGCAAAAAATTAGCTTCTGCTTTTAGAAGAAATAAAATTTCTCAGCGAAGTAACTTTTCTTCACCCTCATGGATGTTAGCCTTGTGAAATTGCTGTCTCTCTTCTTATTTGCATTAAAATCAATTCCTATTGCTAATGAAGTAGAGAGACAAAGAACAATACATACATTTGGGAAATTTGTGCGTTCGTGTCTCAGAAATATTAAACAAAAAATATAAGGAGAGTTCCCATGATATTTTACTTGCCACAGATTTGAAGGAACAATCTTTTATATCTTGGCTGAAGCAAACATTTTCACAAAGTGAAAGACGTTGGTAAGAAAGGACCAATTGCTTCCACAGAGCCAAGGTGAAAGCGAATTTTCCTCCCTTATCTGAATTCTCAAGGAAAAGATGTTAGAGAGGGCAGCAGAGTCCATCCTCCAGCCTTAGAATTTCAGAGAAAGGTCCAATGCTCCCCTGGGCATTGGATCCTCCTCTGGGCTAAAAAGTCAGCAGGAAATCACAGACCACAGTGCATCAGCTAGTCAGTGCTGCTCAGAGAAGCATTATCTGGCTTTTTTCTCTTTTAGATACCACTTGAAAGTGCAAAGGCAATATGAAAGCTAATCAAGAGCTCACTTCAGCTTTGTATCCCAGTCTTTACTGGCAGTTTGTCAGAGGAGATGTGAAGTAGCGTCAAGTAGGAGATTACAGTCAGTCCGCAGAGTAGAGTGCTTGCAAGTGCTCATGAACACTCAGCATCAGTTGCATCACAGCTGAATTCTGAGTTATATCACCCAGCACATGCAGAGCAAACAGTCATTCCTTGTTTCTGAAAGAGTTTGAAAAAGCCGTTGCTGCTACCCATCACCTACCCTTGACTTAAGCAAACACATTGCCTTTTTCATTAAACCTCAGCAACACACAATTGAATTGTAGAGAAAGGAAAAAGGGGAGAAAGAAATCTATCAGCTCTGCAAAATTAAATCAGCTCAGAATCAGTTTCTTAAAAAGAGAGGACAGGGATTTCTGTGCACAAATATCAGTCCCACAAACTTGCCCTTTGGTTGCACTCTGAAAACAGTCACAGCAGCAAACCAGAAGCACTGTAGTAAGAGCTAGGCTACAGCCTGTGACACCAGAGAGTTCTGGTGAATCATGGTTTTACTGATTTCTTACTCTAGGGAGAAAAAGAAAGATTTGTAAGACAGTGCTGGTAGCTTAGGTTCTGGACTTTTTTTTTTATGCGATGTCCTGTATATAGACTGTGGTTGTTTCAGGATAATGAAGACTGTTAGATCTCAGTCCTGCAATCATTTTTTTGAGACAGAGCTTCATTCTGGAAGCATCTGGTGAACCATTGTTATTCCAGGACCGGAGTATGTGAGTAATATAACAAAATTACACTTGGAATATATTTGATTGCACTGCTGATTTTTCTTCCTCTGGGGCATCAGCCTAGCTGGCTTGAATATCTGCAACTGCACATTAAAAACTCACAACAACCTGGAAAACCGGACAGACTTGTCAAGAGAAGGTGAACAATCCATCCAATAAACTATTTATCACTTTGCTCCAAATTAGTTTAAGAACCTTCATTAACTGAATACAATCTGGTTTTGAAAATTCCTTTACAAAATCATTGTAAAAAAAAATCATTCACTTCTAGGTATCCCTGCCAGTTGCAGAGGGTGCTACTATTTCAAATTAAATTAAAGGGACTAAATTCTATAGCAATAGGTCTGCAAACATTTGTATAACAGGAAGCAAGCTGAGCTCTCTTTCAGAGGACATCTGATGCATTTGAAACAGCAGCTACATGACAATGTATAAAACTAAGCATGCTTCCAGCCTCTATATCTTATTGAAGGTTATTCTTTTGCACTATAGGTTAATACAGATCACATAGATTATGAGATATTGTATCTAGACAGTGGAAGCTACTAACAATTTGTAAGAGGCACCAGGCAATTGGAGCAGGAAATTGCAAGTACTGATTTATCTGAATTTTCGTATTTTAAACTCTGAGTGTTATGGATATTTTGCAGACATTTATCATGGATCTTTTCATTGGAACTAATCTTACTTTGTTTCTGAATTATGCTTCTGATACTTCTAAACAGTCCATACTGAGGCCATAGTTGCACTTGACTATACTCTGTGATGTGTGCTGAGAAATTAACACAGAATAATATTTTAGCTTTATCCCTTAAAAATACAAGTCTGTTGTTTCCAGTCAGGGGTCGTGTTGGCCTTTGGCACTAGTAGTGATTTTCCACTGTGGTACCTTACACTTCACAGTGGCAAGCATTATGTGCAATTGACCTCTGTCATATGATCACTGTGATCCTTACACACTGGAAGAGATTTTAAATGTTTTTAGTGTGCTGCTGCTGCTGTGGCAAGTTTGGGTGGACAGAACTAACAATCCTAACAGTGAAGAAAATTGACTCCCACCGACATTTCTCTTGGCAGACAGCAAGAAGACTTTTGTATTGACTGTTTCTCCAGTCACACTGTTACTAAACACTTACAGGAGAATGAAGTAAGAAAAGTCCTTTAAATTCATCTTTTTGTCACTTACAAAACTGCCCTGTGGTGCAATGCTGAGAACAAAGTGTGTTCCACATTTGCTGCAGGGCACGCTGTGGGGTTCAGCCTCCCCTGAGCTCACGTTAGGTAGCTGCTCACAGCAAGCAAGATAGCATGAGGAGACCAGCCACTCTCTGGACAGGAGTACGTGACACAGCATGATCATGTTCACAGAGACAAGACGTTAGTTTTAAGAAAAGAAAGTCGTAACGTGTGTCTTTAGCCATGGGATAGTCATTGAGTAAGACAGTCTGTGTCACTCACTGAGAGCTGCTGAAAGTTTTCTAACAAATTAAGGGAAGATTCTTTTACCTTTCACCCTATCATTCCCTCCAATAGTGTCAATGCGTTTCTCCTAGACGTATCTTGCTGCTCCAACTGGACTTCCCCACTGTCTCCAACTCTCCACATTTCCCATTGTCAAACAGTGACTTCCACTTAGGCTCGCTGGCCAAATGAACTGGAGCAATTCCTACTACCGGGCTCCTCCTGAGACGCTGCAGCTGGCACAGCAGGCAGATGATCACTGAGTGATAGCTGTAGCTGATTAAGTTTCGATCACATCACCTCCCCACATACTTCCTGCTGTTCCTCTGCTTCAGGTGAATGCTTCAGTAACAGAGCTGCCTTACTCACTGTGCAGGTCAGATCGAAGAGTTTACACCTGGTATGTATTTCTGCAGTGTAGATAAATATTCGCACATATCCCATAGCCTCACACCTGACAAACTATTTAGTCTTGTCCCTACTGTGCTAAAGCTAGAGAAGGTAGGATTGGAAACTCCACTCATCTGCTTTTGAGTGTACGTAGTATTATTTGAGGCCCAGAGGGTATTTAAAGAAGGGCATTTCTGGGTTTTTTTGGGCTTCCTCCAGAATAATTACCCTATATAGCGCAGATTTGCTGCTATGGCACTCAACTTTGGCAGGTTTGCCTCTGCAGCTGTTTTCCATTGAGGCAGAAAATGCTCCTTAAGTGAGCTCCCAACATGTAACTGACCTCCTAAGGCTCATCCAATGAGAAACAGGATTGTCATTAATCAGAGAATTTAGGCTTCTTGTTCATAAGTTTACAAAGAAAACTTAGCCAGTTCAGGAAGAGGAAAAATTGCAGAAGAGGGTACTTCTTGAACCCCTCTTTTAAATCCCATGGCAAATTACAGTCTTGCTCCAAGTTTTCCTCCTGTCGCTCTTTTCCCATGCCACTGGGATTCTTATTAAAATTGAGGAGGAGAAAGTGGTTGGGAAGGAAAGGAGATCATAAGGTGTAAGAGCAGATTTTAGCCTGAGTGGTTCTGTTTTCTAATCTGCATACCTAATTTGTTCTGTTAATTACAGATTGGCAGTGTCAGCACACTTTTTTCCATGTGATCACACTGCACAAGCAATACCTGCAGTCCAAACTATGCATGAAATCACAAGCCCATATCATTAGATATTTGCTGTCAAAGAGCTACATAGAATAGGGGAAATTTCGAATTACAGCTGCTTCTTTAGCAGAAACTTTTTTCTGTCCCTATCTTGCACACAGAGAGCTCAGTCGTCCACCAGGCCTCACAAATGAACTGGAAATTTGAAGTGAGTTAGCCATTTAAGGCGAGGTAGCCAGAGCTCAGCATGTCTCAGAAATGAAAAGGAAGAGTATTCTCAGCATTTGAAAAGGCCGCTCTGTACTTGTGCCAAGCAGAATCCCTGCATAAGTTTACACTGACAGCAAGATATCTTGTATTTTCTGACTAGTTAAAAGAAAATACTGTATATAAATGGAAATATATTTCCAAACTAGAGGAGGAAAGACATCAATGAATTCTAGTTCCTGACATGATCTGACCAAATAAATATGAGAGTAAACGATACGACCATGTAGATATGGCAGTGAGCCTTATAAAGCACTACTTTATAGAGTACTACTTCAATGCAAAAGCAGTTAAAATATCTCCTGTCCTCAGATGTGCCAGCAGTCCTGCCTCAGCCTGTGCAGTCACCGGGCTCCATCATCCCACTACCTTTCCCAATGTTTGCCAGTGTCCAGCTGCATCTAATCACCATAATTAGGTTGAGTTATATAAGAAATCAATTACAGCTTCTCCTGTGAGCTTCTTCTTGACTGTATACAACTGGTTTCTTCAGTTGGATACTCTATAACATCTGTATTTCGTGTTTCAACCCCCTGAAGGGGAGGGTTGTGAGAAGGAGAAAGGCAGAGTCAATGCCCAGTGGGCCCCAGCACAGCAGCCTTTTCAATTCAGGCTGGTGGACAGCTAGGTTGGAAAGTGGGGTCCTGCCTGTCCTTGGTAACTTTTTCTGCAAATTGGTGTTGCAAGCGGAAAAAAAAACCTTGCTGGGTGTTCCACTGCCGAGTGCCAGGGAAGGCTTGGTTTGGCTCTACAGCTTGCAGGTCTTATGTAGTGGGGTACAGCTATTTTACCATCTAAGGGGGGAAAAACAAACCATAAGTAGGCCTGGACTGACAAATTCCCTTTTATAGAGATTTTTTTAATGCAGAGGACTGCTTAATAAAACATTGCTTGAGTAAAAAGTTAGCCCGTGATTCCTCAGGTAGTGCTGTGCATTTTATCTCCCATTGGAGGCCTTGTCAGAAACGTGTACAGGAGTCATCTAGTCCTTTTTTTGTAGAAGACCACACATCTGACATGCATAGCCATAATTGGAAGATTTTTGAACCCTGAAAATTTTGCCACTACCTTCCTGAAGTGAATGAACCACACTACATTTCTTCGCAGCCTGATCAAAGAGCATATCCAAAATATGCATCTTCGGTCACATGCACTTCTAAGAGGGATGCTGGAGGCTTTTCATAAAGCTCTAGGCATAGAAGTATTTCCTTGCAGTGCTTATGACAGGTAAATAAGTCAACGTGACAATGTAAATGATCTCAAAGCTATTCCATCCTGCCAGATGTAATATTCTTAAAGTGATGTGGGATCCTCAAAGCTGTCATTGGCATTTTTCCCTGCAGAGTTCACACAAGGTTCAGAATTCATTACATCTGTCTAAACTGGGTGAAACTACAACCCTACTTAGAATAGAAGTGGCTCCACTCCTGATTTCAGCACTTTAGGTGTCATTCTTAGGAGTTTTCATGAGAGCTGGTCCTTGTAGGACGAGGCATGGGCGTTATGGCCAGACAAGCCTAGAAAGGTTCTGTTTCCTGGCACACCTGCTCTGGGTTTGCACTTCAATTACTTAAGCTAATGCTTTCCAGCAAGAAATTATGGAGGAAGCATTATGAAAGTGTGGAACCTGTTCCAAATGATACAGAATAAAATACCTACTTTGGCAGAGCTGCTCTTCTTTTAAGTGGCAAATCTAAAACTGTAACCAGTCATTTTTTATCGAATCATGAACACACATGCACACACACGCAGAGTTTGGCTGATACATAGTACTTTGCTTCTGCCTTCACAGCTGTTTCCCAGATCCTTTTATATGCCATAGTGTGGCACCATGGATGGAGTAAGCCCCACGTATGGGTCTCTGATAAGCACAGCTAGTCACCCTTGGCTCCCTTTGCAGTCTGTGGAAAGCAAGAAGTGTGTATTTCTCTCTGTTAATTCTTAAAGGAGCCTAATGTGACCATCTCAGACACAGTCTCCTATACTTGATACAATCAAAAACTGAGTCAATACTCAAGTGAAATGCGGGTTAGCAATTCCCAAGTGAGCAGTCCACACAGTCATAGCAAAAACTGCCTGCATACAAAGAGCAGGGCAATATGAAACAGTAAAATGTACTAATTAATGCAAGTACAGTGAAGTCCCATGAAATGAGAGCTGAAGGTCAGCAGTCACTGTGTGTTTTAAAACGTTCCAGGCTGTTATTCAAAAAGATTATATGGTAACAAACTTCAGTGTTGTACTGTAATATTGAATAAACTACTAGGAAACTGAAACAGAAAATATCTTTGTGGGATAGTTGACTGGAGTCCATTTTTGAGCATGTGGTGTGTTACATAGGCACCCAGAGCAACACAGAGCCTTGCACCCTACTGCAACAAGTCATGCATCAGAAACTAATAGAGCTCTGTTGAATGGAAACCCAATATCAGGAAGCCCCACATTCAGAGATGGTCTGATTATATTTAGTCTGAATTCTGTTCCCTGCACAGTGAATATTAGAGAAGAGTATTCCCCTATTTCAGGCTCAGTTTCTTTGCAATGAGGATAAGACCTGGATGTTGCTCTGCAGTGTTGGACAGTAACAACACAACAGGAAAAAGTGGTTACTCAGCTACATTACCTGTGTTTTCATGCTTCTGTGGCATTTCATGTAGTTAAAAGTAGATTAGACAAAGCTCCCAAAGACTACTGGTGTCATTTTGAGTTATTTAATATTATTATTTTCTTGAAGGTGCATAGTGACATTCAGTTGTTCCCTGGTTTCTGCCCGATCCAGATGTTGCCTAACCTTTTATATTGTATGCAATGCATATGCTTCTTTATCTTGATGTAGGCTGGGATGTTCAAGGGAATTTGTGAGACCCTGTCAAGTTCAGCCAGAGGGGTAGCTGCTAATGTCAGTCCAGCAGGAATATGGAAGCATGATTAACTCATGAGCCTATAAACACATCATTTCTCCCACTCACATTTTAAAACACTCTACCTTTAACCTCTTTGTACTAAAGAAGACCACCACAGAAGCTCAGTTAAATGCATAATACGCTCACTCCCTGCTCCTTCTCTGTCACTTTCTAATGCTGACTGCCCTCTCTGCTTCTCTTCATGGGAGGAATATTTTGCAGACATCAATAAAAGATTGATCACGGTATAATTAGTACAATATAGTTGTGAGAGTGCAAAAGGTACATTACCCCCAGCTTTAAAGTCACACAACTGAGACACAAGGTATGCAGGCATTATATCTAAGTCGAGTCCATTCCTCTAGATAAGGAGAGAACCTAAATCTCCAGATTTTTATTTCTATAACTTAGTACAACTATTGTTTTATTCAAATCCTCATTGCAAGAAATCCTCTAAAAACTGGTGTAGACTCATTGAGAATCTAAAAGGACAGTAGGTTCCCTCACTCTGTAAGTGCCATGTATTGGGGTATCATCTGCTGTATCACACAAGGGAGAAGGTTGTGGGCAGCTCCTCTGCTCCTCCTTCCATTGCTGTTTCTGCATCTACGTATACCCTGCAAAGCTGCTCTGGCTGTGAAGAGCAAAGTACTGGCAGAATCAAAAGTTTGCCCTGTTTATCAGTAATATGCCATTTACACAGAAAGTTCTGTGAGTAGGAATAAATTGGGTGGGATGGTATTTGTGTTTTCTGTTGCTAAGAGACTGAGGATTGCGGACATGTTCATCAGTAAGACAAAGGCCCTTAGTCATGCCTCTGCTACTGAAGAGGCAACTCTGCTCTGCGGTTGTCATGACAACACTGGTTATATAAAGAGACATATCAGAAGAAAGATCATTTGCTCTGTGCCCTATATTTCAGAGTGGCAATATATGCTCTCTACAACAAATCTGTTTTGTTCTAGACAAAACTGATGTTTCTGGAAAGATAAGTAACTCTCCAGAAAGCTGCCTGCTGGAATGAAACGGTTTATGGTTCAAAAAAAAGGTTCCAAACAAATAAAACCATTTACATAAACACTGCTTCCATAATTTGAGGATCATTAGGACTAAGTTCTAGTGAATGCGGAGGTGGTTTAAAAGCTTCAAATAAATTTCCATTGCACAGATATAAATTTGTGAATAAGAACAAGCTCTTACTTAGTAACATTCCCGAATTTCATGAAGTGCAAAAAAATGTTAGCCTCAAAATGCTTGAAAAAATATATCACCTTAGAAGTTGCAGCACAATCATGTATATGGCCTGAAGTTGAGAAATATGGACCATATCTACTGCTCAGCTAAATATGTAAAGAAAAAAGACCTGTGACTCTGCAACCTACCAACCTGGCTAAAAGCCAAAACTAGCAGGACAGTTTAACGACTGTGTCTGATGCTGTGTTGTGTTAAATGGTATTTTCAAAGCAAAGAACCCTAGGAAAAAAAACATTAAGTGGCCCCACTAATTTGAGAAATCCCTTTTCTTCCTGGAATGATACCTTCATATTGAAGAAACCTTTGCAGTCCCAATCCTCAGAAGGCCAACAGTGATGTGATGTGAGGAACTGAAAATCCCATGTGAACCAACAGAATTGTAAAAGAATATACAGAATTACAGGTCCACCCAAAAAGGTGAAGCCTCACTGCTTTGAAAAAGTCTCTTGAGGTGTGCACTGTTCTGAAATTCATGTAGCCAGGTTGTTTAGCAAAGAACATTTCAATAAATTTTCCATCAGAAACAATGTCTTTAACAATTGAATCTCTGCAAGTTCTCTGTTCTTACTTGTAAATCAAAGGGAAGGTATCTGGGACTCCAGGGTGTTGTAAATGAAACCTCTATGCCCAACTCCTACTACTGTTGATAGGAGTCATTTGACTCATCAGCATAGATAGATTTTCCTTTCAAATCCCATATTTTATGAAACAACTGAGTTCTTGTACCTAGGATCTTTGGCCATATGAAGGACCCAGGCATCCTACTCCAGATCTGAATACCATCTCTTTCCCAATATTACTACTTATTCCCTTGTCATGGCTTCTGCCCCAGAAGTCTTGTGTCTGTGCCTTTTCAGACCAAAACCAAAGTGCCCTCTTATTTTCTTTTTATGATCTCCCTACAGTGACCATCTGGCATCTCCTTTTCTCCACTATTTACTCCTGAAAGGCTATGAGATCAGAGGGCAGAAGGTAAAGAAGGGGTTGATTTCCGTGAAATGCTGAAGTAGGACTGCAGTCCACTCTTTCAGCTGGTAGAAAGAAAATTAAACAGGAAGAACTTTGTTTGGAACAGAAGTAAATACAAGATCGATTTTAATTCGATTGAATCAATTTAACTCTTAAAATGAGAAATCCCCAGCAAATGTAGAAGTCAAATTATTAGAGACTCAGTAGAGCAAATTGTGTGTTTGAAGAATGGACTACATGAACTCACATCTCTGTCACGTACGCTGTGCTCAGCAAACAAAGGGAGACTTTACTTCTAAAACTTTAATGTACACAGCAATAAGGTCTCTGGGACATATTTAGAAATTGATGAACTGAAATTACTTCAGTGTTTTCTCTCTTTATTTACCTGGAATAAGTCTCCTTGTCATATCTGAGCACTTCACAGAAATGCATGCCATTAACTGCACAACTTTCCTGTGGAAGCAGGCAGGATTAGCTGCTCCCGGTTTGATAGATGTGGAAAATGAAATGCCCCCTCCAAAAGTTCTTTTGAAAATCAAGTCCTCCTAATGAATAAGAAATTAGGAAACTAAATGTGTTTTGGACCTGAGAGTCTCTTCCAGTGTCATAAAAGAAGCCTTTAGGAGGCCCACGAACCAATCTGGGGAATCTTAAGGACCAGCTGTGTTCATAAGCAAACTCTTTCCTTCCCTAAAGAAACCCACACATCCAAGGATCTCTTAGTAATTGCTTTTCTCCTTTTATAGTTTCTAATTCATATCAAACCTTTCTCTGTCAGCATTTCTCCCTTTCTATCCTGCAGGCATGGAAATGGAGATAAAATAGCTTATGTTTCTGCTGTGATAAGGGAGAAGGTTGTTGGAAGGAGATTTCCTGCCTATCACCTGTGTGAGGAGTCCTCTCTGCTTTGATAACCATGGACTAAAATTTACAAAAGTCACGAACTCTTCAACTGAAAGGTGAGGCTTGCCAGAAGCATTTCACACAGCTTTCACCACAAGGATTTTCGACTGCTCATCAGAGAGAAACCCCAGACAAGGCTGTGAAGAGGTGTCAGTATCTAACTTCCCCTCTCATTTGCCTTCAGTATTACTCACTGAATTATCATAAATCGTGCCCTCAGCTTCATGTTATAAAGCATGCAGGAGAAGTATATCTTAATCTAGCAAGAAATGTGGAGCTTAACAGCTTCATTCTCCTATGTTAATCAATGTGGCATAGCTCTGCAGTTAGAATTAGTCAAAAATCAGAATGGAAGAATGGATGCAACGACTGTTTCGTGCTAAACTTAACATAGCTTGCTTCTCTGGAACAAAAATAAGACTTGGATATAATACTGTTGAAAAAATACTGCAGCCACAAATGTAAACAGCATTTTCAAGATAAGAAAAGTTAGATATGGGGAAGAAAAGTAAAATAAAATAACATAAAATAAAATACATAAAATAAAATAATATAAAATAAAATAAAATAAAATAAAATCTCTTATCAGAATGTCCTAAAGACATGAAAAAAATCTCAGACACTCTGGAAAAAAAATATATCCTGGATTTAAATGGGCTTTGTTCTTATTACCTTGAACCTTTCATCTTCCATTAAACTACTGCAAAGTGAAAGAAGAGTTTGAATGAACCTTTTAAATCAAAGTGGTAACCTTTTACATGCGCTTGGAATAGCTGTGAACACCTGCTAAATTACTGCAGACACTACTTTATTATTGCCACTAAGAATATCAGAGCAGTTGGTTGCATACGCAAATCAATTCAGCAATTATATTAGGAAATGAAATCCTGTTGTTTTCATAAATTTCCATGCATATTAAAGCATACATTTCATTGCTTTCTAGACATTTCTAGGAGACATTAAAAAAAAAGAAAAAAACAGGCGGATAGTCCTTTTTCCATTGTTCTCGAAGTAAATTGCAAGGCAATTTAGTGTGTGAAACAATAAAAAAAGGTCAGAAGTGCTAGAGTGCCATGGAAGTCCTTGCAGGTCATGTCTGAGCTAGTAGCCTTCATATGCACACCTCAGTTTGGGATTTACTTGTACACAATACATTGCTAAATCTCTTTTAGATGACCAAACCTTTACAGGGTGACCTTAAGAGCGTATGCAGTCTCTAAGGCCCTTGCCTTGCAAATCCCCATGACTTTCCAAGATACAAGGGGCTACAGCAGCCATTACCATGACAGCATCTGACCAGCTATATCACGTACTGCCAGTGCTACTGCTAGTGAGTGGATCAAACCTGCTTCAGGCTCTGCACACGTGTGTGATAGCCGCACTGCATGGTGATGGTATTGCTTATGTGGTGACTCCTGAGATAATACAGAATAAAATTGCAGTCTGTCTTGCCCTTCCCTACATGTACTATCCCTCACATATTGGTGCCAACTGAAGATTTAATAAGCATATCATCTTTAGTCATCTAGGCCGTTGGTGAAAATATTAAGCAGTATCAGATCCAGGACACTGACAATTTGACATTGTACCACTGAGAATTACTCTGTATGCAGAGTTTTGTATCCGTGCAATAGAAGCTTCTTCCAAGCCATGGCTCCCTAAACTCCTTCTGAGAACATATGACACCCACCACCTGCCTTCAGTCTACGGGAGCTACAGATGTTTCCAGATTTCATGTCCAGCATGTGGAATTTACTTGACTTCTGTTGTGGTAGCAATCCATGTGTCCTACCAGTGTCGGGTCCTTGAATGCAGTCAAGTACTGTCGAAGTGCCAGCCTGACCTTCAGTCCTCTTCCATGGACTGGCATTTCCTGGAATTCCGGAGTATTTTCTTTTATACTTCTGAAACGTTCACTATTTAATCTCATTTGGTAATGGCTTTGGAAACTCGCGTTTATTCTGACTCCATATGCAGTGGATGTCTGTATTGATGTACCAGCTGTGTGTACATTAGAATCAATCCATGGAACAAAGACTTTTCTAGGGCTCATCTGAATCCCAGGTCACGTATCCAACCATCTTTGTTCTCCAACTCTCTCCTCCTTGCACATACATTTCCAGGAAAAAGAAGTCCTGGCAAACAGGCCAAAAGAATTTCAAAATGAGCCTCACCAGTCCCTTGACCTGGGAAATCAGAGGACTAGGATCCCACAGGGTTTCCTAGCAGATGAGTCTGGATACAACCTAGTAAAATATATCACAGATTTAACCCTACTGTGCTGGTTATGCACAAATACAGAATGAAAAGACAATGTCTTCCTCAACAGTGTCTAAATGGTTTTCCATTACTGCGTTCTGTAACACACTGGTAGAAGAGAAAGCTTTACATCTATCGCCTTCTTTTCTTGCTGTAATTAGTTTGCAGGCTTTGCTTTGATGTTTTTCTGCTACTGGAAGAATTTTTTCAACTCAGAGCTTGTAACTTGACGCTTTGTGCCAAACATTTTTGCTTTCTAAAAGCACATTATCTGTAAGACAACTGACAGATATCCCTCAGGATGAAAACTGCCGCAAGTGGTCTAATCTGTTCCAAACCTTTTCCTGCAAGTCATTTATTTCAGACAATTCACTTTTCATCTCTTATAAAACAGAGGGAGTCCTGCATTTAAGGGTCAGCCAAAATAATGTTAAATTGGGGTTTTCAGTATTTATTGCCGTGTAATCTAGCAGACAAATGACTCTACTAGTCTCTATTGGAAGCGAACGCCCTTGAGATACTTACCCAAGTGTATGTAAGGATGGTAAAAAAACTCAACAGTGAAGCTTCATGGGCATCATGGACCAGCTATGGAAAGAAGGGCACTGGATAAATAAAAACAGTATGGAAAGGATATTAAACTTCAGCTTGAACAAGGAGAGTTCCTCCACTAATCAGAACAAATACTGAGCTAGCTGACAGAGAACTGAGAGTGTTATTAACACCAAGCAAGCTGCAGTCCAGTATCAGAACTTCAACATCACAAATCCTCTATCTAAATGCCTGTAAAAACCTTTTTCTCATCTCTCTTTCCTTTGCCTCACATCAAATACAATCACAGTATCTCACATTTTTCAAACATTGTTTCTTTTTTCAGTAGGTTTCAGTATTAGTTAATAGGACTTCAGTCTTCTATCTCTTTCCTGGGCTCAGTACTTCAGTCCTTACAGGGTTGCAGCAACCATGTGGCTTTCCTTCTTAATGTCAAAATCTTTTCCCTCCTTCAGTGGGGATTTTCTTTCTCCCCTGCACACTCTCACTTAGGCCTGATGGAGGCAAGAAAGTTAGGGAAGTGAGAACGAGAGGCACTTCTGGATGTCTTAACCCCTCGTGTCCCTCTATGCCCACTGAACTAGCCCTGAGAGACGCTCGGTGTGCAGCGATGAAACCAGTGCCTTGTCATTGCTAACACGCACTGCTGTGCTCCTGGCTGCTCAGCCACACGCCCTGCTGCTTCAGGATGGAGGGAGAGGCTGTGTGGATACTATGGCAGTCCTGGGAAAGAGGAGAGCTGTAGCCTGGCTTGCTTCCCTCTTCTATTTCCTCTGTAGCTTTGAGGGTCTCACTTCTGTTAGTGGGGCTCAGTACCTATGCCCCACACAGGCTGAGGGGACAAGGACAAAGATAAGCAGCTCTTGGCCACAACTCTTCATGTCAGAGGTTCAGCTGCTAAAGTGCATGGTGTCTGACACTAGAGCAAAACCAAAAGGTTTGTGTATAGCCCATCCCTGAGGCAGAAACATCCAGCATTTCTCCTGCAAAAGTTCGAACCAATCCATTTTGGGGCTTCCTAATCTATGTTGTAATTGACAAGTAGGAGTAGGTGTAGGTGTTGGTCATAGGTTGGACTCGATGATCTCAATGGTCTTTTCCAACCTTATGATACTGTGATACTGTGATACTGTGATGTTATTCCTCCCCGACAGGAGTTGCCAAATCCAATCTGCTATTATATCCCTCCCCAGTCTGGTTACCACTTACAACTGCAGTGCCATTACCTTCATCAGAGAATATGAAATAAATCAGGCGGTGGCTCACCACTGCCCATGTCGCTCCCCATCTACTTCTCGAAGGGCTAACTTACCCTATAAAAAATTGTGAAGAATCTGAGAGTCCAGCCGGTCTAACTGACTGACAAGAACATGTTTCCATTTAATCTTATGGAATCTCAGAAGCATTTAAATCTTGTGCCATATACATGTACAGTGTACTTGAAGGCTGTAATGACTTACAAATTTCACACAGTAGAAGTGAGAAGGCAGTTATGGCATGTTTCATATATACACAAAGATGTGGAGATTAAAGTAACCCAAGGACAGCGATTACACTCTTTGAAGCATATCTAAGTGATCAGCTGAAATTTTTATCTGCAGCGAACACTGGTACCAATCTGGATGCCTTGTTAAAATGATATGTAATAACAGTGCCACAGTAATGAAGGGCAGTTGACCTACACACACCAGTCGGGTTGCTGCTGTATGACTCATAATGTTGTGACTAGAGAAGCCTGTGAATATCTTGTATTTGTTTAGTAATTTAGAATTTGTCTTCATAAAAAAAAGAAATTTCTGAATACAGATACAATCTAATGACTCTTTCAAAAATTTCTGGATTTGCTTAAAAGCCTTGTTGGTCTCCTATATATTTCAAAGGCTAAATGTGTTCAATTGAATGTGAAGAATTTCAGATGAAATGTTGGCTTTGATGTGTAAGTGAAACAAAATTAAACCCAGTGAAATTATTTTTCATTTATACCTTCTTTAATGTGCTCAGAATTAGGACCACTGTCCTTAAAAGTTACACAAGAAAGTAAAAGAAGTCAAGTACTGAAAAAAATCATTTTTCATTGGAAGAAATCATGCTGTATCTTAAATCTAACCTTTCCATTAACAACAGCTCCCTGATGTGCATTTCTATGTGCTTGCCTGGATGTATGTATCACCAGGCATCATTTGCCCTTCAATGAATGTAACAGGTTAAAATTAATATTCATCAATAAGAATAATGTTTTACCTGCCATTCCTTGGGATTGTTTTGGGTTGGGTTCAAACTTGCTTTGATTTACACACCAGAAGACTGCACTGCACCTATGCTGCTGTTTGTGTATCCTGTTACCCAAGAAACTTTCGACTCCAGGTCAAATACTTCTAAGTGGAACTTACCAAGGTTTGGAACAAGGCTGTTTTTTCCCTCACCTCAATGAAGAAATTAGGTTTGTTCATATTTATAACTTGAAAACCCTCGTGTTATGAAACAACTACAGCAGTGCAATCTCAGAAGAGAAAGAAAATATTCAATTGCCTCAACACAGGCCCCAGTGCCATTTTGTATGTCCAGTAATATCTGAGACATCTACATGGGACCAAATTTGATAAGCACTTCTGGAGCACTTGAGTCTTCGGTGTATACCACCAGGAAAGCATGTAGAATAACTACAAGCATTTGATACAGCACAAGAAACTTATGTGGCGACATCCCATCAGGGAGTGCAGGGATAGGATGAGTGGTAATGGTTTTAAGCTGGAAAAAGGGAGAGTTAGATTAGACATTAGGAAGAATTTTTTTGCTGTGAGGGTGGCGAGGCACTGGCACAGGTTGCCCAGAGAAGCTGTGGATGCCCCCTCCCTGGAAGTGTAAAAGGCCAGGCTGGATGAGGCTTTGAGCAACCTGATGTAGTGGAAGGTATCCCTGTACAAGGCATCGGAACTAGAGGATCTCTAAACTCTCTTCCAGCCCAAACCATTCTATGATTCCATGAACCGAATCTCATCCACAGAGTAACAACACAGTCACTTTGCCTCTAGGTTTTGTTTCATCATGCGGCAGAAAGTTTATCCAGCATTTCTGAGGAATATAGGTTGAATTCCTGTTCTGCTAGAGGGGAATTAAACTTATTTGTCACATAACTTAAGTATTAAGATACATCATGGTCTAAGCATGATGTATGTCTGAATTCCTCCAGCCAAAGTTATGACATTTTATTTTATTGGGCCAAGGACAGAATTTTAATGTACATGATTGCACAATACCTCTCAGCAGCACACATCTACCAGAGTCAAGCTGTCTGTGCCTTCTTACAGTCTGGGTTTTGGCTAGAAAAAGATCTTTGTGATGTCCTGTTTCATCAAAAAAAATCCACATTAATTGAACTGTGGGATTAGTATATTGGATTTTTGAAGAAGAAAAGAAATGTGAAGGCAATTTACATTAAATGATCTAATAGTAATTTAATATAAAATCTTCAAATCCCCTGGAAGAGGAAAGTGGAGTAATGATGAATAAGATGGGTTGATAAAAGCCTCACCACCTGGTTAAGAGTCAGACAGGTAGGTGACAGCATATGTTCAGACCCCTGAAGGAGGAGCTGGACAGGAACTCTTGTATATCAATGCAAGAGTGAATATCCTCATTTCTTGGCTGAAAAAATGTCCTTTTGTGGAGCATTTTGGTGTTGCCCAAAGACTGACTAGGAACACAAACGGGTGCAAAACCATCAGCGAGAGGTGGTTTAGGAAGCTATTGCCTTATAGCCAGGATAGCAACAGTGAGAGTGATTTAAACATGCGCTATCAAGTTATATGTGATATACTGCCAAGCACCCCGTGAACACACTGAGTCATGTATCTCACCTCACATATGTTTACTTGCTTATGGATTTGGGATGCTTTCAGCTTTCCAGGTCAAGGCTGAATGCAAAGCTGAGATTCTCAGTTTTGAGCTTAACAACTGAAAACAGAAGTGGGCAGGTCTCTGCTAGCTGAGTGATTTTACTTCTTGAACAGTGCAGAGATGCATTTGGGCTTTGCCTTTATTTTCTTTGTCATCTCCTGCTATTGAACAACCGAAAAAACCAAAAGCAAGCTCCAATTACCAGTAACTAGGGCCAATCAGATTACAAGGAGATTTAGGTTGTATGATCTATGCTATTTTGCTACTTTTTGTGGATCTTCAACATTGGCAACTTAAATATGTATACTTTAAATGTCCTTTGGTTGTTTTTTAATGAAATCCATCACTTCAACAATGTGGAGAGACAGCCATTTTTGTGGGTTTGATCCACAGTATACAACCATATGGAGGAATGGCCAACAGCACTATAGATGCTGTCTACTGTCACCACATCCTGGGTAGTCTTCCCTTGTACGCAGACTTAAACCAGACCTTTGACTTTTGCCCAGCAAAAGTAAAATGAGTAAAAGAAAATGTTACGAAAAGAAAATGTTACAAAGTTAAAAATTTGGTCAGTCAATTGGGTATTCAGTGGGGTATGTTCTTGGCCTTTTATTTCAATTCAGTGAGAACTTTTTGTTCTGCACACATAGAACCTCTTGATCAGTTGAAACCTGTTTCTTTATAAGAACTCTGAGGCAGTAATGCAACATAAATAATTATGAGTTATAGAATAGCCTTTTAAAACCTAAATCTAACACATCCCTTCAAGTATAGTATGTATCTGAATATACAAAAAGACTCTTTGAAATGCTTTTTGTTGATCTGCGGCCAAGGGACTTGACTCAAAGTCCACTGAAGTCAACAGGACTCTTTCCAACAACCTCATTATAGCATTTTAACTCTAACTTTGCATGAAAATAAAAAGCCCATTGTAGTCTTGAATGATGGAATCATTGATTTGCAATACCAGGAGAAAAAAAAAATATATACCTCCCTCGTTTAAGCACTTGCTGGCAAGTAGTCCTGGAGAGGACACTTGTAATGTTATTTTGGAATTAATTTCTTGCAGTCAGGGTTTACGTCACTGCAGTTTTAATTCAATTCAAAGACTTTTTTATGGACATCCAAGTAGTTTTTATACTTTTTCTTATAAAAAGCAGCTGCACTTGCAGAGAATTCCTGAAGAGAGAGCTTTTAAAATATACATGATGAATGTGAAAATAAATGTAAATCAACAGCTCATCTTCTGTTAGTAGAAGTGCTTGTGCAGATCAATATACTAAAAGCAAGCTTGAGCTTCCAGTATAAGATACTTAACTGTTTTGAGAACTCAGACTGAAAGGAAAGATTATGTTGTTTGTGCTACACATCACATCTAAATCACAGATCTATTCATAGTGGTGTAACTTAGACGTACGTGAGGCATATAATATCCATGTGGATGTGGATAGAAGAGCATGTAATGAGAGGTTAGGAAGATCATCTTGCATTTTAATAGTGTAAAACAATTTGAAATTGTTACAAATCAATATTCATTCTTAGACAATGTGCTGTATATACCCCAAAAGAGACCTCAAAACCTAAACATGGTATGTTTATGTCAGAACTTGCGTGGATTCCTGTCATCTGTGCTAGCACAGCACTTGTAAAAATCCCTCCAGTCCTGCACAGGACTTAGATAAACTGTCAACCACCAATCAACCACACAACAGAGTGGCCTCCTTCCCACTGTGTGTCCAATGTGTGGCCTGTATTCATCGCATTTAATTTAAGGCACAAAGACCAATCTCATCAAGCCTCCTCCACCCAGTTTGAAAAGACTAACGCAATAGAAGACAAAAAACTGTAGTCACATGCATGTACCCAAACACCAGCCAGAGTTTCCAACAAACCAACTCTGTTGTTATAGAATGAGCGTCTAGTGCTGTCAAGCAGGTACAAAGCTTTTCCTGAGAAGGTGAGTACGCTACTAGCAAGGTTACTGCTTGATGAGCATGCCACTTGTATTTTTTTTCAGATAAATATCTTTTATTCATTCGAATGTGGAATGAAATGAACGCTGAAATTATTTTTTCTTCCATAAAATTAGGCTATTCCTTTTCGTCCAGGTCTAGAGGGAGGCAGGAAAAGGCTGATTTGAAAAGCTAGTGCCCTTGAGAAAGGAGATGAATAGGCATTTTAGTACTTCAGACAGATAGGGAAAGGATGGATTCAAGAGGCTGGAAAGCAGGCAGGAGATGACAAATGACAAGGAAGTAAAAAACCTGTGCAGCATTTTTTTATGCCAACAAAGAACAAAAGCAGCCAGTAGCATTTTGCACGGCACAAATCTGCAAGAGATAATGTCAGCAATAGCATTGTGTATCTCCATAAGTTAAATATCAATGTGTTTTTCCTCAGTTCTACCCTAACTTGACCACAGTCCTCAGAGAAAAATCTTTTTATTTGAGTTGTGGATTATGGGTTTTTTTTTCCTGATTTGTGTATAGCTTATGTGAAAGGTTTGAGACAACAGAAATCGTGAGATGAATTGCAAAAAATAAAAACCCAAAATCTTACCCTTCACATGGCAAACTGCAAGACCTGTTTCGCAAGCAGTGGTGTGTTTGTGAGTGCACATCTTCTGCACTGTGTGAAGTCTTATGGGTGTCGGTAATTCTAACACAGGCATGAAGCCTGCCACCCATCTGCACAGCAGACATAAAGCCCTGAAATATTTTCCGGAAACCAAGTTTCTGGCATGGAGAGGCTATAACAGTATCCAGACTAAATCACAGCTATAGTAATAAAACTGGTCTCCAAGCGCCTTCCACTTTGAAATATCAACGCAAAATGAATCTAAATTAAAAGTAAAATTTAGTTAAAAAAAGACTCCAAGAAAAGGATAAGTATTTAATGACGTTTTGCATTTGGTGACCTAAACTGTCTCAGAATACAGTCTCAGAGTAAATTACCGCAGATGACAATTTTCTAGATTAAAATATCATCATTATAGCAGTTTTGATCAAAATTTAGGGTCTTTTTCTTTAAAATGTAGCTTTAGATGCCACTTAAGTAGACTGAAAGGCACCTGTTGCTCTCATTTCATTAGGTTAGGACATGAGAGCCTGAAAGTGAAAGTGAGAGGCAGCAAATTATAAATTGTAGATGAAATCGGGATGGCTAGAAGGAAAGAAGTAAAACTTGAGGTCACCGATTTCTCCATTCGTAGTTTGGGCTCTGAGATATTCATGTATTGAATTTTCTGTGTACTCCACAGAACAGTACCTCACTTGTATGTGTCTTCTCAGATATTTGCAACCAACAAAAAAAGAAGCAAATAAGTACAAATCTCCAACACATTAAAGAGTATGGCTTGATTGTACCAAGTGTGACAGGGGAGACTGCAGGAGAACACTGCCCTTCGGAGCAAGATTTGCATCAGTTTTTCCCCATGTACTTTTCTTGGGACCCAACTCTTTTTTGATTTTTAATTCTTTTTTTCATTCTTTTTCTTTCTACCATAAGACACAGTTCCCATCTGAGTGGCTGACAGCACAGTGACACTCATTATCCATGTGTTCAGACATGAGGCATTTGTGAGCAAACATCAGGCCTTTCCATAGTTTCAGAGTACATGTTTTTTCATCTGGAAATTTATAGCAATTTATATCATAAATACATAACTTTGTTCTACTCTCTGTTCCCTCTTCTCTTTCACAGAAGGTCTCCAGACAGCTGGTGGGGAATAGAAAAAGCTATGTGTAACCAAGTGACATAAGAGAAGAGCCAAAGCAAAGATTTTGCAGATGCCCTGGAGGATGACACATGTTCATCAAATATTACCTATAGAGATACCAGCAGCAGAAGAAGGATTACAGTACAGGAAAAGAAAGATAATTTTCTTTGTGTGACCAACTGTATGTTTGCCCACAGCACTCTCTTTCTGAAGGTAATACTAGGAGTAGGATCCAGTTGTCCACATATGTGTTTGAGATGCCCTACAGTATCCCAGCTGAGCTACAGATGCCCTTCTGGGTGAGCATGGATCTTCCACAGGTCCTGTGACAAACCTGCCAGCCTATGCACATCTCAGACATGTGAAGACATCTCACATGGCACCAGATCTCACTTGCGAGCAGCTGATTCCCCTCCTTTAATCTTGCCAATCAGTACCATCTACCCCTAGGAAGACACCTGCAGTGGCTCAGCTGAATGTCTGTCTTGACTTTTTCATGGCTTGCACCCAGGAAACAATCCAGCTGCCAATCCTAGCTATTCAGCGCCACCAGAGATGGTCTAGGACATCACAGGCAGACAGGTATGATAGTAAGGGAGACTCATGACCTTCTGGAGAGACAGTAGGAGCTCAGGCAGAAATGACCTACTGCCCAAGCAGCTCTACATAACAATATTTGGCTTGCTCTCAGTTGGCTAAACCAGTACTTGTGACATATGTTTAGTGGTCCTAAAGTGCAAGCCAACTTCTCCTATGTGTGAGAAACCAGGCTGTTTCTTATAACTTCTAGGTCTCTTTGTCACTCATTTTAGTAGCAGTTCTACTGTTTGAGCAAGGAGGCTAACTTAGAAAGGATTGACCTCTGTTTAGACTGACCCTTTGTCTTGCTCTGTACCAAAGGGATACAGGGTCTGTGCCTTGTGGGATGCAATTGGCCACTAGGACTACTAATTTAGCTCTCAGTATCTTGTTTTTCCTTCCTGGCCTCAATTCAGAGTGAAACAAAGAACTGTGGGGAGATAAAACGTCCTGATGGCAGCTCATATCTGGTCCCATTCATCCTCTTGGTTTCCCTTTCCTCTGTCCACTACTTTGTATGAAAAATACAGCTGTCTTGTACAATCTGCAGGAACAAAGTGATTCAAAGCTGTACCTCCAGGACTGTACTCCCTCACCGTGAGCTTTTTACTTAACTCAGGTCTGCCTTGGTGCAAATGTGAAGTGGTTATATAGCTACTTGCACCCATCCACCTAAGCAGGACTCAGAGCTACCTATTGAGGTCACTGGGAGAGTATATTTCTAGTTTTATTGGACCTCTGTAAGACAGCACCCAGTATTAGATTTCTTTTTTTTCCCCTGAAATTACTTTTTATTTTTTTCCCTGAGGATGCTGATTTCTAATTTACTATAGAAAAGTGAGTTGACGGGAAGGAACAGAAACTGGGACTGGAAAAAAAATAGGATGTGACCTATACATGTCTTACACTGTCTCATATGAAAAGGGATGTAGTGGCAGGAACTCAGGCTTTTCTCATACGCACAAAAGAACAGATGAAATTAGTCCAAAGAACACATACTAGCAGTGAGGGAAGAAGTTCCCTTTGCAAAAATGTAGCTGTGCATTTGTTTTTCCTTTAAGAAAGCTATGATTTTATATTAGGTTATTATTTTCTCTTCCCTAAAACAGTTTTATTAGAGGACACTTCAAGTAAATAATCAAACCTGAGCACCATAACATATATTTCACTAGACATGGTGTTTTTGGCATAGTGGACTACTTTTCTTCTGATAAACGAAGCAAAGCCCAGGGAGATTCCTGAGATGTTTAACTCCCTACAGCAAAACTCTTGCACAGGTGCGTTGCTGGCTCATGATCAACCTGATCTCCTCCAGGAGCCGAGAGCCTTTTTCTGGAAAGCTGCACTGCAACTGATCATCCCCCAGCATGTACTGGTGCCTGGGATAATTCTTGCCATTTGCCTTTGTTGAGCTTCATGAGATTTCTTGTTGGTCAGTTCTCCAGCATGTTATGGTCTGTCTGAATGGCAGCACCTCCATTTGTTGCAATGACCACTCCTCCCAGTTTTGTATCATCTATACCTAGGAGTAGGTGTTGGGTCATAGGTTGGACTCGATGATCTCAAAGGTCTTTTCCAACCTTATGATACTGTGATACTGTGATACAAACTTTATGAGATGCACTCTGTTCCTTCATCCAATTCGTTAGCAGTACTGGCACCAGTACGGACCTCTGGGAGGCACCAGTAGTGACTGGTTTGTGGTTGGACTTCATGCTGTTGATCACAAACCTCTGGGCCTGGTAGTTCAGTTGGTTTTCTTCCACCCTACTCTGCATGTGTTTAGCCTGTACTTTATTAGTTTCCATAAGACGATGTTGTAGCACACAATGCTGAAAGCTTCACTGAAGCAAAGATAAAACAACATCCACCACTCTCCTCTTATCCACCAATTTGTCATAGGAGGATATCAAGTGAGTCAGGTGTGATTCTGCCTTTGTAAATGCATATTAATTGCTATCTTCTTGACCTTCACACTATTGGAAATAGTTTCTAAGTTTACCTACAGCTGCAGTTGTTGCAGAAAGAAATGGTTTTTGATATCTAGCAATGCTGCCTGAAAGAAGAGTATCAATGAAATAAAAGTCACAAACTCATTTTGGGCAAGAGCACCACAATTACGATGGAGCTATGAGGGTTCAGGAGTATGCCATCTATAGACTTCTTGACTCAACAAAGCCAAACCTCAACACCTGCAACAGCATTTTATGTTTTCTGTTATAAAACCATCAAGTAAACCCTGAAAATTAGCTAGAAAACCTCACAGGAGTGAGTGCATCTGAGTTTCCTTGCGCACCCTGGGATATACAAGTGGTCAGAGTACTTTTAGCCCAAAAGCTTGTCTAGGCCAACCCAAGCAGTGAGGCAGTGGTTAATACTCAGACAGCCAAGCCAACAGAGGAAGCCAATGAAAGAAATGGAGCAGCAATTACTAGGCAGGCTTCTTTCTGTGCACAGCAATAGTCGAAGCATACCTGCCTCCCACACCCTACAGAGTGCTCTTCTATCTTCTGTAGTTGACTCAACTTTTAATTTTATGGATACTCAGTTTCCTCTTATGAAGTGTAATGCAGACTGTCGGCAGGCAGACATGCTTTCAGCTTAAGAGGGTGTGATTTTCAGTGTTTAAATGGGCATGAGAAAACGGTGTGACCTGGGCCTTGAGTGATAATCCAGAAACAAGGATGCACACACTTTCTTGCTATTGCACTTTTTTGATCAAAGGAACAGCACTGATTATTTAATCTATTGTGTCAGAATTCCCTAATGCCAATACAGAAAGAATAGTAATTTAAATCTGTCACCGGCAACTGCCCATTTTCAGCCCTAGCCAACAGTGCAGCTCAGGAAAGAGGAAGAAATGCAAAGTATATTGACACAAAACGAGACCTCCTTTGTAAATTCATGGTAACCACCTGCCTTTCACTAGAAAGGACTGGTACTTGGTATCAAACACAAGGGTTCACCTCTCCAGTGGCTAATGTAGATTTAATTTTATCACTTTTTCCTTAATAGCAAACAGTTGTATTTTCCTTGCAGTGATGACACTATTGAGTTTATTCAATAACAGAAAAGACAAAATGGACTGGTTTGGATGAGTTTCTAGGTCTAATTAGCTTGAGTTTGCTGACAGAACAGTCTGTAGGAAACTGTCACTTTTACTGGGTAAATGCCAAACTGTGTTGGCAAAGGTACATGTGTTCAGCAGTCAGGTCTGTGAGTACAAGGGGCACAACCAGAGCTAATAATTACCTAGAAACAGTCAGCTAAAGCCAGCAATGCGGCTGTGTAGACCTGAGCCTGATCTAACTGCCCAAGTGTTTGCTTAGGGTGAATTTAACATTTCCTAAATCACTGCAGCTGACTGGCTACCAGCACTCCAGGCAGCTAGTTTAAGCTTACTTAGATGCGTTCATCTAAGGTGCAGTTGTTGCAGCGATGAGCGCACAGCCTACAACAGCCAACCATCGTCATGGTCAGCACAGGTTTAACATTACCACTCCACAAAGGATATGAATATGGGTTGTAAAAATTTGGTTTAACAATGGAAACCTTTGACTTGAAACTAGATTAAGTTTCTTAACACAGAAATCACACAAGAATTATTGCCAAGGGACGGTAGGGCTGGAAGTCACACAATCTGTCTTCTGGTCTGGGAGCTGGGATGGTTTCTCTAAGACCTCCATTTCCGCATGTGCAAAGCAGGAATGGAATTTACTGCTACAGACCAGCTTTTGTGCGACTTAATTACCAGGAGAGCTGAGAGCTCTAGAAATGCCTTGTGAAAGTGCCACAGAAATATGCTGAGGGTTTTTTTACGTAGAATATCTGAATAAAACAGTCACATAGGGAGACACTATCTGTTTCTAGTCTGAATGTGAAGAAGAAAGTCAAATAGCAAATACTGATTTAATACAAGGCAACTCTGTATACTATTAAAAATTTAGCAGAATATTCAGAACGCATGAATGTGAAGGAACCAATAGCATGTTACCCATATTTCTAAAGAGCTACGTCACGGTGGAAAATCAGACATATTTTAAATATGTTTTCTTTTAGTTATGTCAACAAAAATAATTTTGCCACAGAAATATCTGTAAGCAGCAGGGCTTACTTTCAGACCTGTTGTACTTCTGTGATTCTGAACACAGTTTAAGTAGTGGGTTTTTTTCCAGAGTTACAAATGTAGGCATGCAGGGCATGTTCAGGACTCATGACTCTGGGTGCCAAAGTAAAGTGATTCAACATTTACAAGGTATATATTTATATTTGACAAAATATTTTAAACAATTGTGGCAATTTGACCTTAACTGGATGCCAGATGCTCACCAAAGCCTCCAAAAGTGGACGGGGAGAGAAAATGCATAGGAAGGTTCATGAGTCAAGATAAGGACAGGGAGAGATCACTTGCCAAGTATAGTCATGAGCAAAACAGACTGTAGTTGGGGAAATTAATTTACTACCAATCAAAATCAGAGAAGGATAATTAGAAAATAAAATAAAACCTAAATCTCAAAAAAAACTTCCAACCACCACTTCCTTCTTCCAAGGCCCAACCTCACTCCTGAACTCACTACCTCTTCCCCCAGTGACACAGGGGATGGGGTTGCAATCAGTTCATCACATGTTGTTTCTGTTGCTCCTCAAGAAGAGGACTCCTCGCACTCTTCCCTTGCTCAAGCATGGGGTCCCTCCCATAGAGACCGCCCTCCATGAAATTCTCCAACATCAGTCCTTCCAAAGGGTTACAGTCCTTCAAAGCAAACAGGGCTTTTGCAGAGTAAGTTATAAATCCTACAAGCTAGAGCCTGCTCAGAACTCACCTAGATCCAGGCAATAAGAGATGTCAAGCTCAGGAAACTGTTTTATCTCATGTCTTTTGCAGCTGACTTAGGGATGTCTCTGTCAGGTCAAAATTCTGATCATGGAATCCTCTTGAGGGGAGAAATACCTTGATAATGAGTAACTGAGCACATATCACCCAGAGATATTTCATGTTTCAGAAACAGATACAAAAGCATTTCTGAGTTTGAATGTGTGAGTTCTCATCACACTTCATGTCTTGCATCATTTCTATTTTCAGACTGCTTAATACTGAAAACTTGGTTTTCACAGGGCTTTAAGGTATGTCCTCAGACTGCAGCTGGCATCTTTAATCCAGGTCTAAAGGCAGAGAGTGCAAGCTGGGCTAGACAAGTACCGCAAATGGAAAAAGAAAGGGAGCACAGTACTTAGGCAAAGCTTTAATTCTTGATCTAGAAACACCTTCTAACCTACATGGACATTCAGTTTTGTCCTCATGGGGTAAATTGCTCCAGCCTTACTGAAATTTGGATCAAGTTTCATGCAGTGGTTCATGAAATATTTATGAATCAAACTTGTTTTATGATGACTAGAGACTCTCAACAAAAGTAGTTTCAACTTCCATTGTAAGTATATCTCAGAACTCTTCAGAGATGTTTGTACTACCCCTGTGAAAAGCTCTTCTGAGCCCTGTAGTAGCCTGTCACTAACACGGTCCTGGCGATGTTATGCAAAGCGTACACATCAATACTGTGTGCATGTGGAGGTTATTGGCTAGAAGAAGTACACCAGTTCTTCTAAGACTGACATATGCTTCATTTTTCATATGCAAGATAGGATAAGCTGCTGCAGCTAAAACCTGCTGGGTCTTTACAGGTAATACGTGGAGTCAAGTGAGCACTCATACACAAGGTGGTGCTGCTGGGCTAACACAGTGACTCTCCTGCTGTTTCACCGCACAGACCATTTTGTGCGAGGAAAATCTCACCCATGAAAATCTTTCTTTTTTGGTTTCTTGCTTTCTGCAGACTCCACACCTCACATTTCAGCTGGCCATGAAACACTGGCCTGGTTTCACAAAAAGTGACTTTTGTCTTAGCTTGTCTCTTTAGTATTTTTGAAACTGTTTTCCATCCTGACTTAGCCATCTTTTTTACTAGACTGCAAAAACCACACAGGTCAGTCAGTAGAATCTTAGTCAGAATGACCTAGGGTAAAATTTTAAAGTGCCTACATGAATGTCTCAGGATACATCCCAAAGGTCCAAATTAATTTTAAATAAGTGAGGTGTAGATGCCTATGCCAGGTAGGCACCTTTGCAAATTTTATTCTGAAACTCTAATTTAACTCCTTAGAATCAAAACGGGAGACACCTTAAGCCACTTCTTTATTGAAAGTGAAGTTCACACCTCTGTTTTACAATAAAATATTGGAAAAAAATAAATTTATTTGATACAAAATATTAATACTATTAAAGAAAGAAATATAAGGTCTGGCAATCCAAACATCTGTGGAAATCATTTGTATGCAAACATATTCTTGAATTCATCAGTTCCATTAAGTGATACCAGCAGATATCAGCTGAATTATTTGCCATAAATTTTCTGATGTTAAGGGCTGAGTTCTGTATGTTTATGCTGATGTGAGCTGGAATAAGTCTGGAATTTCTTAAGGCTCACAACAGTAATACAGAGAAGACAGATGAATTGTTTTGTAAGACATTGAAATGAAACAAATGCAAGAATTATAATAGCATTGAATACGTGCAGAATGGCCTATTACCTGCAAGAGAGTTCGTAGCAAAATTTTAAGTAAAGAGGGGATCTTGAAACATTAATTAAGTCCTCTAAAGTATAGGGTTGCCTTTATCACTCTGTCCTCTGAACTGACTATTCTGGCTCTGTTGGTGAGCAGTCAGTCTGCTCAGAAAAAAACTTCAAGATCTCTTAAGAAGAGTTAGCTTTCAGATAATCACAAAGTAATTGAGGATTGCCATGTTTTGCCTAAACATCAAATGAGCACAAGTTATTTATTGCTCTTTGAAGACAAGGAAGTTGCTGTACTTGAGGAACGATTGCATACACTGGCAAAAGTAAATAGGCATTCCTTTGTTAGAGAACAAGCTCTTTGTAGCCTGTGATCAACTTGACCCAACTTGTTTGAAAATTTTATCACAAGATCTCTCTTCCTTAATTAGCACAATGTGGCTGGCCAGGACACTTACTGTGACTGTGGAGAGAACAGCAGCCTCCCGTTTTTAAAGATTTTAACACGAGTGGGCAATTTGTGATCTCAGTAGTGGTGGCACAAAAAGCTCTAATGTCACTAGGATTTATTATTGAAACCACTGTTATTATTCCTACCTCACATTCTTGATGATGAGATCAAAATCTGGTTCCTAGCAACTGTATTTTGAATTTTGGTTGATTGATTTGTTTTCTTCAAAATATATTTCCCTCCTTCCCTGTTTCTCCCCTAAGCCAGACTTCCCCTGTGACCATTCCTTTTTTTCTTTTATACTATAGCTAGGTATCTTGCATCACTCAGTCTAGTCTGGTCGAATGCTACAAGCTCTCCACATGTGTAAACTCCCACACACAGATGATGTGTAATAAAAACAAGCGCTAGCAGAGTGCCTGGTGAAGGAATGTGTGGTATAATAAGAAAGATAAAAATTCCTGCTTCTTTTTTTAAGCAGCCATTCTTTCTTTGTGGACTACGTTTATACTTTAGAGAGATATTCTGCAGTAACTTAGTCACTTCTCTGAATAGTATCTGCCTCTTTATTTGTTGTGCTTTGACACTGTGTGGTTTTTTTTACAGTGTGCCTGATGATTCTCATTTTGAAATATTAGCACCTCCTTCTAATGCTTGAAGCAAAGATATAGTAATAATCAAAACTCCCTCTTTTATTCTCTCAGCCTTTGCATTTTTCCTCCGACAGTGAGACATTTTCTGCAATTCCTACTGTAAATTTCCATTGTAAATCCAAGCATATACTGTAGAGGGAGCTTAAAGGTTTTTCCAGGAAGAAATCCATTCCCATAAGCCATAGAGATGCCCCAGTGAGGAGAGAATGGTGGAAGAAATGCACAAGACAGGTCAGGGCATGGGACCATGCCAGGTGTGTTTGTGATTTGGATTTGCTGTCTTTACATTTGTCTCTAACAGAGTAGCTCACAGAAAACATAGACTGGCAAAAATCTTGTCTCTAGCCTTTCTATGATCCTCAGAAAAGAATGAAACACTGATTAGAACCCCCCCTAGAGCACGGAACCCAAGTGTATCCCACAGGAAGAAGAGAAAAATTTTCAGCAGGTACTTGAAAAGAATGGTGCAGCCATCACTAAGCAGAAAAAATATAATGAAATAAGTGAAAAAGATTCCTGCAAGCTATAGTCTATGTGAAAATGAAAGGTCAATGGCAATTTCTAATTAGCATAACATTCTTAATGGAATT
This sequence comes from Neomorphus geoffroyi, assembly GCA_033558235.1. NCBI lineage: Eukaryota > Metazoa > Chordata > Aves > Cuculiformes > Neomorphidae > Neomorphus > Neomorphus geoffroyi. The sequence goes on along the minus strand of JAUMJM010000005.1, from coordinate 45,700,577 downwards.
AATCCTACCCATGTGTATCAGCAGCAGATGCAGGCTTACAAAAGGAAAACTGAAGTGGGCAAGAGGTTAATTACATAGGTAGACATCACAGGACCATTTTTAGCAATATGCAGAAAAAAACTACTGTGAAAGAGTAAAATTATCTTATTCATTAAAAAGTATACTTTTCCAGTTACTACTCATTCAGTTTGAAAAAAGGTTTCTAAACATACTCACCTCAGCTTTGTTGAAAAAAACAGGACCAGGAACGGGAGGGTAAGAGTGATCTGAGCTAGCAGAGTTTGTTCTCCTCTGACTGCATCCCCTTTCCCTCTCTCACCCATACACACACACACACACACACACACCTCCACTTGCTGGGTAGCTAGCAGGCCTACCCTGTAACACGTAGGAAATAAGCACACCTTGACACCAAGGAACTGGTTTTAATCCAAAGAGGGAATTACGTGTCAGGGAATGCTACTGAAGATCTGCTATTTTGAGCACTGCAGGATGGAAATACAGAGCAGCCCAGCGGGAAGGGGGGGCTGCACCATGATTATCTTTAAGATGTCGGTGAAAACACTTTGAAACATCAGTCTTCTCCAGTGTGGAGGTATCGAGATGTAAGTCAGCAAGTCCTGACTTTGAATGTCTGTAGAGGCAAATGAAAATTGAGTAAGACTCTGCTCTTTTTTTGAAAAGAGCAGTGTTTGCGTTTTACACACGGCCTGCAATGTAGTGTGTCCTTGTTGTATAACAGAAAAATTGGATCCAGCTTTGTCTTCACCCTCAGGCTTTTCACATTCATATCTCCTGTCCACAGAGGAAGAGGAAGCCAGAGACTATTTTGGGGTGAATACAAACTACCTCTCTCCTATTGTTCCACCCTGCAGATCACCTGAGTCAGAGAGAAGAACATGTCTGTACATTAGAGGTGCAGGTACTGACTGAAGTCATTCTACTCATAGCTCCACGAATTGCCCATGAATTTTTGTTAGCTAAAGCACTGCACCAGTCCAGAGATCAGAAGCCCGTATGCCTCCAGAGCCCTGCTGCAGACAAGGACACTGAAAGACATTTGTGTTACTGCAGCTGAACAGCCCATTTCTGTAATAAGACACCTGCACTCATCCTCCACTTCTACAATGGCAGCCTTGGCACTCCTAATGGGAGACCTGACTTTTACTCCCAGCTTATGCTGAGATGATCCAAACATATACTCAAACCTCTGCAGGGAATGCTGTAGTCACCTGGAGTATATAAATTTAGCTTGCATCTATCTACATTATTAATAGACATTTTAATATATTGCTGTAGCCAGCTGGAATAAGTCCATCAGGTGAACAGGCTGTCTAAAACAATAGCTCATCCCCACCTACTGCCTTCTGTTGGGGTGCATGTATCTATCTCTTTATGTCAGTAACATGCTGGTAACATTAATTAACCCTCCATAAACTATTTATAGGTGTTCTTTTTATATAAAAGTGCCAGCTCAAATGCAAACACGGGTTTATCACCCTCCGCTGCGTACATGGCTTGCAAGAGACCATGCCTCAGAATTTAGAGTGACAGATAGCCTCCTCTTAAGCACACCAGGGCATGAACTACTGCTTTCTTCCAAGTTCATTCAAGCCACACAGAGGTAGGTTTTCAAACCAATTCCACAGCTCTCAGCATCAAAATGATGGTTTCTGTGTGTAACAGGTACGTTCATTAAGTGTATCAGTACCTAGTGAAGTGACAATGTCAGTGGGAGCGATGCGTTAGGAAAAGGATCTGTATAATTAGAGCCAGTGCATTATTCTAAATGCAATTTCATCTGAAAAACACCTACTCTTCTCAGATTATGTAACATCGTTAGTAGTACCTACTGCATCTTCAATCAAAATTATATCTACTTTTTCTTACTCCCACTCTTCAGAAGCAGAAAAAAAATCTGACAAAGTAGATGCATCACACTTTCTTACTGTGAAATGCGATCTCTAACTTGTTGCTGCTACCTGTGGAATTTATGATGAAAATAGGTCTTTTCCTCTGAGTCCAAATGGGATGTAGGATCAACTTATTTCTATCTATTAGATGTGAACATTGTGTAGTATCTTACCAATGATCCACTTTAAATCACTCTTGTCTTCTGAAATCCTCTTTATTCAGATTACTGGACAAGTAAGACAGAAAATAGAAGAAAGTAATTCTGAAATCCTTCTTTGATCTACTTGGAAAACCAATTTGCAGTAAGTTAGCTTCAAATTGATTTCTGGAGTTAATCATCAAATAGACAAACAACATCCGTCAATACTATGTATTAGAAAACCTTCCCAATCTAACAGCGAAAAAGATTAAGAGTTCAGAAACACTCTCATTTATTTAAAGTTTGACATTATGACTCATAAAACATAATTATAAATAAATAATAAATCTTGTTTTCCCATCTTAAATAAGAAACTTTTTTAACAAGATTTTTGAAGAGAATTAGCACAGTGTTGACTATACACCAGAAGACTGTCAGTTCCCTTTAACACTACTGCTTCTGGTTCTTTCTGTTTTTCTTCGGCAGTGCTAATTAGAATAAGTCAACTTTTCCTCTTGATGACACACACAATCAGCCTTTTATAGAGCATTACCTGATTAGCTGTCCAAAAGGTTGCAAATGCAATGACACCAGCTACCACCAGACTGTTTTATACCAGTTTGGGGAGTGCTTGATATATCTTTATGTTATCTTTGTTCATATGAGCAGGTTTTGTGACCCTGTGGTGGTTTAATATACAAGTACCATCTGCAACTGCAGCATTATTAAAAAAAATAAGCAGCTGACATCATGAAGAGCTACCTTAACAACAACAGATTGTACCCTACAGTAATTTGATATTATGTTAAATTAATGAGATGACAGAGACTCCATCCAGCCACATTAGCATTGTGCCAATGAACTCACAGCTTTAAGAATCAGTCAAGCTTTCAGCTGCACCTATGAGACTATTTCTTTGGCTCAATTTTAAATAAGAGAAGGGATTTTTTTCTGCCCGTGGTCTGCATTTTGTTATTTGCCTGGTTGACGTGACAGAGCTTCTCTATTGACAGTCTAGAGGGTCACTCCCTGCAAGGGGATGGTCTACAAAATGACAAAGCCTTGCATTACCATGACATCACGCAGAATGATTTGCAGCAGATTATGCAATAAGAAATGAAGGAGAAAGAAATTGCATGTTAGTGTCACACCCCAAGAGCAGACTGGACTTTCTTGTGCCACATGTCCGTGTGATTCTTAACAAGGAAATGAAGAAGCAGATCCATGATGACTAAACATATTTCATGCTTTTTTATGCTGATACGGTGTGTCCGCAGCAATCCCTTATGCTTGTCTACCAGAGCACTTGCATGTAGCGGTGCCCAGCACTGCCTGTTTCAGTACTGCAGGGAGCCCTCAGCTCTGCGCTGGGTGTCCAGAGTTCGCAGGTAAGCCATGGGTGTATCTCGTATCCTATGAGTAGGATCTGTCTTAGCCAGCAGCTAATGGAATAAGTGAGAAAATTGGCTGAAAGAAGAAAAGTTGCAGGGAAGGAAATGGCACCCTAGGGCTCAGAGTCAGCAATGGGGACTCATGGCTTTGCAACTCAACAGGAATTTGCACGTTATGCAGCCTTATTCACAAAACACAGCTGAAAGGCAAGAAGGTGTCACATTAACCCAAGAAGTGAGGGATCCAGCAGGATGTCTAGAAGATAACAAGCAGGATCAGAAGCTCACCCTCATCCATAAGTGAGCCCGGATTGCCATGACTGCAAACTTACCAATTAATAAAATTATCGAAAACCTAGCACAGCACAGCTCCTAAGGTCTCAGTTGTGCTCTCTAACCTTTACAAAGACAGGGTTGTTACATCCAAAGTGCCCACAGAAAAGGTCCTTGGAAGACTGACTCCTTGGCCCTGTTTAGATTGTCAGTAGAACTCCAGTCCAAGTGGCCAAGTATTCAGGATAAGCTAGCCCAGAACTTATCCTGCTAATGCTAATCTGCCACTGTGGAAATGGTTTGTTGTTGTATGGGTCAGATAGAAGGAACGTGCAGATCTTGAAGCCTGGCTGCAAGAAGACTCACATAGGAGACTCAGTTTACAGTCCTTTTCCCCTTTAAAGAATAAATGATTAAGACATTAATATTAAAAGTCGCTACAGCATACTAAGTATTTATCTTAGCTAGGGCTGGACTTTGGGTCTCACCTGTCCTCAATGGGGACTCTTACTACGCTCACTTCATGGTTTTTTAATAAAACAGAAGAGACAGGACATAGGCAATTCCATGCCTTACACATGAAAGCTCAAAATAATCTCCTGAATATATACACAGGAATTTTGAGGCACATGTGAGTCTCAGGTGGGGGAATGAAAATTTAAGTCACATAAATGAATAAGAATGGGCATTAATAGAATTTACCACTGCTGCGGTTTGTATAAAACAGTGGTTAATGAACAATCTTGTGCCACAGCTAAGGTGAATATATTGGCATGACCTCTAAAACACAACCTCGGCATTTCTGGGGATTAATGTATACTATTTATGGGTTCTTTCTCTGTGTCACAAGATCCTTTCACATCCTCATCATTGTCAACATGTAAGCAAAATACACTCACTTTCCAGTAAGAATGTTTATTCTTGCAAATACATTTTTGCATGCTCAAAAATGCACCCATCTATGCCCAAATAGCTTATTCCAGATGAAAGAAAAGCAACAAAACATCAAAGTGAGAAGAAGTCAAGTCTCCGAGATAGAGCACTGTCTGTTTTCTCTACATGCTAGTGATTTGGTTCAGCCAAATGGTGAAATGATGGCTATCTCAAATGACTTTGGACCCAAGAAATGTAAAGGTGCAGAGACAGAAAACTAAATGTTCCTTACTTTCTTAGCAACCTCTATATTTTATTGCAGTGATTTACAGAAGAAGTAACTGTATATCTTCTTTATAGAACCTTATCTTGCACACAGATCTCCACTAAAACATCTTTTCCAGGAGGTAGGTTTCCAGAGGGATGTACAAAGCTTAGATAATCATTTATGGTTATCTGCTTCTTACTACATATGCAATGTAGTGTCAAAGCTTAAGATGGGATTTGATTTGTAAGGTAATGCCTCACTGATGAGCAGTAAAACACCTCAGCTGCTGCACAAGCAAGTCACAGGGCTGCGAGTGACTTGTCTGGCTGTGAAAGGAATTCCAAATAAAAGCTGCCACCTCACTCCTCAGTGGATAGGGAAGTCCTTGCTACCTTTTTGAAACATCTTGTCCTTTCTTTTCTGAACAAAGATTGGGCATCCTCTCTACTTACCTCTGTAACGAGGAGGTCAGGCTGCGCACTGCTGGTCTGGGTTGTGGAACAGACTGAGAAGAATTTCTTTGTCCTTGTGTGTCTTGCTATGATCTGGATTCTCTGAGAAAAAATCGTTGGGCAACATGCTCATACCTTCTATGTGGGATTCCATACCTCCATGAAATTCTGTATCAGGACCCAGTAACAGGGAAAAAGTTCCAGGCTATTGAATAGCATGATCCTGGCCAAAAGGACTAGGTTTAAGTTCCTGTCTGTGGCTATTCATTCTCTTCACAGTGTAGGGGACCACATATCAAAGGGCTGATCACAATCTCATGGAAAACAAGAAAATTTGTACCTCTCAGTCTGCTCTGTGCTGTGGACCTCAAATACTTTTAAGCCATAGTTCACAAGATTTCTGCTCCTGTGTTGCGAGTGCCATTCTTCAGTAAAAGTTTGGTTGAACTTCCTGAGTCTATAAGCATTCAGGAACCCCTTTGTTGTAACTTTCCTTGTCTTTAAACACAGAGTGAGGACTCCAGATATTAAGAGTACCTCATTGCATGAATAAAAACGATGGCAGCATCTCCGACAACACAAGGTATTTCTTACACAACACTCCTGCCACATCTGCTGTCTAATGGCTGTTTTCTGGTTGATTATGTCAATGGGGCCATCCTCATGTTTATAACACAATGCCCACCAACACTGCTATGGTTTTATATCCTTATTCTAATCACAATTTGGAATATCACTCTTCTTCGTTTGACTTTTTAAACACAAAGTGCTTAGGAAGTCCTGCAAGCAAACATATGTCATTTCAATCACCATTTTAGGGACATGCTCATTTCTGTTATATGATTACAAAATCACAATTTTTTATTCCTTAATGCATAAAGGACATAATACAAAAATAATACACTGTCTGGCAGTTAGTAGGCATCTTACAAGGTCCCTAATTGCTTCGATTTTAGCGTCTTTGGAATATTGCAGATATTATTACTCTTTATGGGTTCTCTGTTGTGACTGAAAATGAAGGAATGGAATAAGACAAGTTTTCTAATAAAACCCAGTGAATGTAATTTTGGTCACATCATTACCAAGGGAATTGACTAGAAGGAATAAGTACATTCTTCTTTTCTAATGCCTTTTCTAACATATTTTCAAGAAACCTGAACAGATCCAGACAAGATTCGCAGAAGTTATTTATGCCCTTATCTCCATTACTTAAACAAAGGATCAGAGAATGAAATAGGAATCCACTACTTTCATATGTTTGTGGATCTGACGTACAGACCTGGGTTTCTGGGAGAAGTACATACAGGTGAAGGGAAAATCTATGTCCTATGGTATAGCATTAGCCACATAAGATCCCATTCATGTGGGTTTTGTTCCTTTCAGATTTCTCCATCATCAAAGGCCAAAGCTGATCTTATTCACAGTCACCTCCCACAAGTCCATTTCCTACAGATGCTCTTATTTTTTCCCACCGAAGGGGCAGTGCCAGTAATTTAGGCATTATGAGGACTGGCATGCAGAGGAAATGTGGGTAATGGCCAGTACCTTGTTAGCTGTGACAGTTAGGGCTGTCAATGACTTGTCACCCTCAACAGCACTGCTGGATTTGAGGCTGTTCTTGGAAAAAGACTTTACATGGCAAAATGACATTATGGACCTTCCTTGGTTAGCTGATGACATGCAAAAGACAATTTCAGACACCTGTTGCCCAGCTATAGTTGATATTAGAACACTGATACAGTGATTAAATGCAAATTCTCAGCATGAAAAAGACTTCAGATGCCATTTTTTGAGTGACATTCCTCTACATTCTCATGTATCCATGAGCAATCGGTTAGGTTTATACTGTGCTTATCTGAAATTCTGTGAGAATCAATGTGCTTATTCAGCCTGAATAATTAGAAACATCAACCTTTGTCCAGTCTATACCAGGTGAACTCAAAATAGCACTTAAAAACACATTTCCTTAATTAAAATGTTTCCTAATTAAACCCTAAATATTTGCAGGTCTTATCAGACTCCAACATAAATATTAATGAGGTGTAGCTTGTGAAAGCATAGAATTTTAGAAAACAGTTGTGACTTTGAAATTATCCAGTGCACTGTCTGGTACACGGTATTGATGTATTCATTTACAGATGCCCCTCCTGGGTTTGCAAAGTTATTTCTGCCACTGATAAACCTTTAGAGGCTTAGACCATATGAGCTCTATACCTTATCTTACATACATTGTCCATCTTCTTGGTCATCCTCACCTTAAGCTCATTACTACAACACAAGGTTACTGCACTATCTCAATAATTTTTTTTGTGATCTATTCAAAGTAAAAGCCAAAAGCCAAAAGCCAAAAATTTCCTAATTATATCTGAGAGAACACAGCAGCATTTAATTTAAAATTAAAACCACTCAAACACATTAAATCATGAAGTTCTCTGAATATTTCAACTTGCCAAACTCCTAAGGCACATTACATGTCACCTGTTTTCCCACTGTTTCAAACACAACAAAGGGAAAAAAATCTACAACACAGAAAGCATATTATGGACAAAAAAGTTTGGTTGATGACAAAGCTCTTCTGCTTGAATCCTCTGGTTGTTTTTTTTTTTTCCAAGACTTGGAGAGAGGAGAGACTGCTGTCACAATGTAGTGGATGCTGTCATCTGACATTTTTTCACTGTCTGAAGGAAATCAAAATAATTATAAAAAACCCAAAAGTGATTCTGTGCACTAGTGAACCTATTTGCATAAGTTGTGGATTCCTGCGGCAACTTATAAAAAAACTATAGAGTTCACACTGGCACTCCAAGGTGTTAAATGGTGTTATTTATTCATGAGGTAGTTCTGTGTAGGATAAGTCCAACCTAGATATACAGTTTCAACCATCTCCACCATGCTGAAATGGATTTGGAGTGTGTCATCAGCTCCACCTTTTCACATGTCCCTTCTCTGCCATGTTTTCTGGGATGCCTTTCCCAGGACACTTCCTCAACTTTGCAGCTCTTTCCTGTGGGGAACCCACTGAATCTCCCTGTCCTCCCAGAGGAGCACCTGGGGCACTTCCATCTTGGCTTACGGTGTCTGTTATCTCTGGGGGTAGGTGGTGCAAGAAATGGAGGCAAAGTCTTCAGTGATGGAGTACCAGCACCCAGATCCATTCACCCTGAGTTTCAGTGCCTCAGTTAGAAAGGAGACCATTTCCAGCCTTCTCTGTAGCGAACAGGTTGAGTAGCTCCAGGGTGACAAAATTCATCTGAAAAAGAGGAAGACTACATTTATAGAAAGATTTAATCATGTATTCTACCAAAGGATTTGGCTTTAAATATGTGCTATCAGAATGATTAAATAAATTTCTTAAAAGGTCAGTTTGTTTTTATCCTTAGCGTGAAGAGATTAAAAAATATAATTTCTGGTTAAGTCTTCCTAGCAGTCCATTGACTGGGGATTTCTTTGGAATGTCAGATCACAGCAAAGTACTTAGTTTGATCTTTGGACATTTTGAGGGGGGAAAAAAGGGATACAAATGGAGAAAAGTAAATGCAGATTGTTGAGCTGAACATTAGAATTAGGTTTGAAAATGTCCAGTACTTTGTTTTATTTCACTTTGTATGATACTCTTCCAACAAAAGATTTAAATCTGTTTTAGAGAACAGTTATCCCATATGGCATTGAGGGCCACATTCAGCTGTCCAATTCTATAAGATTTAGAATGATCTTTGAAACAACTTAACCTGCCACTTCTACAGCCTTCAACCTGTAGCAGTATGACAGTGGTATGGAAATTACCTAAAAAATTTAAACCGTTTAAAAAGTCTTCCTTAAAATTCCATGGCTCTAAAATTCTTACCAAATTAAAAAAAAAAAAAAAAAAGAAATACTAAGTATAGAAGAAATTTATTTTCAAATAGCCTTTACATATAATCTTGTCACAGACACCTCAGGAGGATGTAAGGAGGTATCAATATTGCCCTTGAACTTACAGACCACATGCTTGTCACGCATACATTTCAGCTGCAGTAACACTTTCCATGGCCAAAGCCAATGTGCGGTTCCTTCATCTAGTTTAGCCTTCAGTGAAAGGTTTAGCCTCCAATTACTGTAAATTTTCCCTGAGATGTGCACAGGGAGGCATGCGGTGTTTCAATGCATACACAGTAACTTTGGTTCTGGAAGTTGGAAAACACGCAGGTTTTTCCTGGCAATGGTGTATTCCAGGTGAAGTTTCCACAGCTGCCAGCAGTGGCTAATTGCAAAAGCCTCTTGCAAGCCAGAGGTAACTGTGACAAATGTGTCACCGAGGGGTCATCTTGAGAAATTATATCTGCAAAGTCAAAAAGCATTTGCCTGTATAAAAATTCCCTCAGTGCTATTTTGGACACTTACCCAAGGTGTATCTTGAAAAGCAGGACTGGTCTTTGCTGCTGAGTAAACACAGAAAATTCTAAGGACAGATTGAAAAGGTAATTTATATTGAGAGGGGCTCTGAAGGCTGAGTAGTCTGACTGCCTGCTCGTAAGGGTTAAACTTAGACTGGGTTTCTGAGGGGCTTGCGTAGTCAAATTTTGACAGTCTCTGTGGGTGGAGATCCCTGCAAACTATCCGGGAAACCTGTTCCAGTGTTTGGCAACCCTTGTGGTGCAAAATGCTTCTTTCTTCAGAATCAGAATTTCCCTTGCTGCAGCTTCTGCTCATTGCCTTTTCTCCCACCATTACCCACCCCCAGGAAGACCCTGACTCAGTCTTCTCTGTAACCTCCAATTAGACGATTGAAGGCAGCAATAAGACCTTCCCTTACCCTTTCCCCTTCTGTTATTAAGACTGAACAAACCCAGCTCTCATCTTCTCTGAAAATCACAGGTTCCCACTGCCCTAAAACCAGAAGCCCACACTGAAATAACTCGTTGGCTGTGATCAGCAGCTGGGCACAGTAGAATACTATTCCCCACAGAGCTGTAATTTCTGCTCAGCACCGCCTTCTTTTAAGCACGATGTCACTGCAGTCAATGGATGTTTCTCCAGATGATGGGAAGTGGAAATAATTCAGCCAAGCAAAATCAAGCAACAGAGAAGATAAAAAGCAGGTATAAATAAAAAAGAAATATCCAGCTGTCATCGGATGCAGCCCAGCTGCAGCTGAGGTCTCTATCAGGGCAATGCTTCAGGCCCAAGTCTGCCCAAGTGGTTACAGATTAGATGTATACGTCTTGTAGTGAAAGGGGAATTGAATGAAAGTATAGGTGGGATTTGCCTGAGTACATGGAAGCCTCTCATACCAGATACATCCGTAGCCCATCTGTGAATGTTTATCAGTACATTTGCTGCTGTGTAGGGAAAAGGTGATAAACTAGAGCACCAGCAAACACAGTAACTTTGGCTTTCCTGTTAAAACCCATTCACGGGTTTGTCAGATTTTCTGTCCTATTTTTCTTCCCCAGGCACAGTGAGGGCAAGGAATTGAGGCAGTCAGAAATCCAGTAACGATTTCTCGGTATTCAGACTGGTTTTATGTTTGTAGCTGAAAACACAGATGATGGCTACCTCGTGCTTCAGCTCTGCCCAGAGTCTGAGGCTGCTGGAGAAAGAAAAGGAAGAGCTAGCACAGCAGTCAGTCAAACCAGTGCCTGCTCATCTCAGAAAGCCTAGGCAGGAGAATCACTGTCATCGCCCTTTAATTTTGCATCACTAGTAGCTGCTACCTTTAATGTAGACAAATTTATGTCTGTCAGGCTATCGATATCATTCTCCATGGGCTTATACAGCAGGCAAAAGAGGGATTTGTCTCTCTACATGTCTGGAAGAAGGAGCCTGCAACAGGTACTTAACATTCAGTATTGAGAAACAGCTATAGTGATAGTAATAAAAGCCTTTTAATAATAATAGTAATAACCAAGCCAGTTGACTCGATGCTGAAAGAAAGTGATGTCCAGACGGAGCATTACAAAAACCCTTCAACCCCCTGAACATCTGTCAGCAGCTCAGTGGTCTCCAGCTGTCCCTCTCAGCCCCAGCAATGCTGGTCACTTTTCCCCAACAGCCAGGAGCCTGTGGGCTCTGCTGGTCTCCAAGAGCAATGCAGACATGAGATCCCCCCACAACCACCAGGACTGGGAGCCAGGCCACTTCCACTTTGCATTTTAGCAAGGGTTTCACTAGTTGTTTTCTCTTTAAGATTTGTCTACAGGGCCTTAATCCGAAATCGTAGAATCATAGAATTACAGAATCGTTTGGGTTGGAAGGAACCTTAAAGCTCATTCAGTTCCAACCCCCTTCCATGGGCAGAGACACCTCCCACCAGACCAGGCTGCTCCATCAAACCTGGCCTTGAGCATTTCCAGGGATGGGGCATCTACAACTTCCCTGGGCAGCCTGAGCCAGTGCCTCACCAGCCTCATAGGGAAGAATTTCCTCCTGATGTGTAAACTAAATCTTCTCCTTTCCAATTTAAAGCCATTCCCCCTTGTTCTAACACTACAGGCCCTTGTAAGAAGTCCCTCCTCAGCTTTCCTGTAACCCCTTCAGATACTGAAAGGTTGCTATAAGGTCTCCCTGGAGTCTTCTCCAAGCTGAACAGCCCCAACTCTCTCAGCCTGTCCTCATAGCACAGGTGCTCCAGCCCTCCTTTTGACCCGTTCCACCAAATCCATGTTCTTATGTCTGGGATTACGAAACTGGACACGGTACTCCAGGTGGGGTCTCACAAGTGCAAAGCAGAGGGGGAAACTCACCTTCCTCAACCTGCTGGCCATGCTTCTTTTGATGTACACTGCCGGCTCATGTCACTTCTTATCACCAAGCCCTTCTCCGCAGGGCTGCTCTCAATCACGCCATCCCCCCTCCTGTACTGAAGCCACAGATTGCCACTACCCAGGTGTAGCCCTTGCACTTGTCTTTGTTGAACCTCATGAGTTTCACACAGGCTCAGTTTTTCAGTTTGTCTGGGTCCCTCTTGTTGACATGCCATCCTTTTGGCATGACAACTGCCCCACTCAGCTTGGTATCAGCTTCTTTCAATTTATTGCTAGCCTTTATTCAGGACTGAATTCCTATGCAACAATGAATAACAGAGTAAGACGATGAGTTTTTCTGATATTTTCCTGGATGAATTCCATACAGCCAGTGACAGAACATCTGAAGACCTTAAATGTTAGTGCATCATCTGGTTCTTCAGATCTGGTTTTTTTCCCCTGAAACCTACATCACCTCCTTAATCAAATATGTAACCTTCTACTGTCTTATTTTAAACTACATACTATAATAAATAGCAGTTTTAAAGAGTATAAAATGAGCAGAAATCCTCAAGACACTAATTGTCTTACACTGGAGAGTATGAAAGTACCTTTAACAGCAGAGAATTCTCGTTACTGCACTGCTCTGTTGCAGCATGCATCTAGATTTTGAGCCATATGGAATGGTAAAGAGAACTGAGAGAATTATCATCAAGATACAATTATCAACAACTTAATACTGTGGATTAACACAGCTGGGGGTCGACCTGTGTCCCATTCAAATGCGGGAACACCAATATTTGCCTTCCAAACTAATCTTCCTTGCCCAACGAATATTCAGTCCTGGTCATAGCAGGTGTTAGACTCACTGTTTGGTATTTCTCAAATATATTTTTTTATGACAAGTGGTTCTGATCTCTGAACAGCTGGACAAATAATCCTGATGGTCATCCTCTGTGTTGGTTTTTTTCCCCCTCTTTCAGGCTACAAAAGCAAGTCAGGGAGAGTTTTCCAAAGTGCTGTAACAGTGATTTTCAGTAAGGGTTGTCAAACAAAGGGTTAAGCTTTTAAGTAGGCACCTAAAAAGACTTCAGTGGTGTGTACGTTCCAGATTCTACAAGATGTCCATGGAAGTTAGTCATTCATCCAAGGTCCTGGACATTTGGAAGGTGTTTGGTTTCACTCGACTTTTAAACAATTTAAATACTTTTAAACACGTATTTTAAACATATTTTCTTCCATTAACCCACCTCTAACCTCCAGATGGCACAAGATATTTGGAAATATAGCTTTTCCAATTAGATTCCAAAGGGCACCTGATACTATCCCCTTTTCATAGGATTGAGCTAATTCATTCCCCCGCTTCTGCAATTTTTCATTACGTTGGATCTGTGTATGTGAAAACTTGGCTTTGTTGTGGTCAAAGACAACTTTTTTGACTTTCAGACCTCAGGATTTCAGTCAATATATCTACTTGACACTTGACCCAGTCTCAGTTGATCTTCTCAGGCACTAACAAAGTTTTCAGCTGCTGCTCCATTATCATGAGATTGGAAGACAAGTAGGACTAAGAGGCGTACAGATCTCCACAGTCACATCACTTTGAAGAATCACAAGCATACAACCTGCACCTGAGCATTACCTGTTTGAAATAAAAAAGCTGACAGTCAGAGCTGAATTGCTGAGAATGTCTTGTCTGTATTTCATGCCTGGCTTTCATTCAAAGAGCTGCTTTGTTATCATTTGCAATAAAGTATTATTATTATTTCGATAGTCAAATGTTTAGGAACACTGATCACGAAGGCGGACTCTACTGTGATAAATGCTATACGAACAAAGATAGGAAAAAGCTTAGATCTAGCCCAAGGACTTTGTAAACTGGGACAAGCGATAGTATAGAAATGCAGACAGTCTGGAGAATACTAAGATAAAATAAGTCAATATCAGTCAGCATATCAGACAGTGATGCTAGCACACTGATACTCTAAAATCCATGAAGCATTTCTTCATATTTCAGGACACAACAGAGCATAAGGGAGGGATTTCCTGGATAACACAATGTGGCTTGATACAAAAAGTGTGTCCCATGTCTGGGGAGTTGTGTAGGTAATAGGAAAAAGTGTTTTTTGAAAATACAGTAATAATAACTGAATTATAGATGCTCAGGTATGGAAATCAGCTGCTTAGTTCTCAGTGAGAGATAATACAGAAGTGAGGTAGGCCCAAAGTGACCTTGAAATTGTGGACAAAAAGTGATATTTATGGCTAGGTAAAAGCTGCAGGAACTGGGGCGTGGCTTCCTGTGTAGGAGCAGTGGTTTGGTTCTGGCCCTTGCTTGGATCCTACCTAAGCCAAATAGCCCCAGTCCCATGCCCAGCTTGGTATCCTGGCATCCAGTCCGATACCCTAGCCCCACCTCTATCCTCTGCACCCTGGGAGTTACAAATGATTGGGTAGCAAGGTCAAAATCTGGGGTAAAATTTTTTTTACAACAGCATTTCTGTGTGCAGAGACAGAGCAAGGTTTGGGGTGCAAGAGAAAGCAGAGTGTATTGCAGGTACCAAGAAAGGAGAGCAGCATTAGCTGTGTGGATGGCCAGCAGCAGCCACATTCAGAGATGTTCTCTAGCAAGAGCCCACGATGTTGAAATAAAGCTGCAAGTGAGAGCCTTGAGTCAGATTCAGCTTGGAGAAGTCAGCAAGTAACAGGACTATCTGTTGTTCCTATAATGACTGAGAAAAGGGATTGTGGAGGAGGACTTAGGAGTAAGAGAACAGACATTCAATTTAGCAATGTTGAGCAAGAGCTAAGAATTGAACCTCCAAAGGATCAGAAAAGCAAACACCAGAGATATTATTTGGGCATATAAAGGCAAGTCTAATGTTAAAGGTTAGTGATCAGACTACCCGTAAGCTACAAAACATGATTCTATCCAGGAAAAGTTCTTGAAAAATTAATTATCTCTCTTCACTACAAATCCAATAATTCTATTAGCCCCTGGAAGTAAATTATCTTGCTGGAATTAATTTTCTGTATTGACTGTTCTTTCTTTCTGAGGATAGAAATACATATATTTAAGCAGTTTTTATTCCAATGAAAATGCATTATCTATATCAAAATGAGGTTCTATAGTCAAGTGTCCTGCTGTTTCCAATTTCTGTCTCAACAGTTGCTCATCTGATCATCATCTTTTTATTTTCCTAAATTCAGTGAGCAGAGAGGATCAAACATCTTGTGTTTGATCAATAGAATATTGCTTACTAAAAGAAAATCAGACTATGCTGTGTTTCCAGACTTTGCTTCAAAATGAAGAGTGTATTTTAGTCTCTCTACCCCCAGTAGGTATATGTGGCTGCTGACTTACTTTCCTTTGAGTTAGTAGAATCACAGAATCCTAGAAAAGCCTAGGTTGAAAGGGACTTCAAAAGATCATATGGTTCAATTTTCATTTGAATGGGTGCCTAGATGAGATTATTTAGTACCCTGTCCAAACACATCTTGAAAACTTTTAGTGGTAAGGATGTCCCTGAGGAAGTCGTTCCAGTCAATTACTGTTCTCACTGCAAAAAAAGTTCTTTCTTATATCAAGGTGAAACCTCCCCCCATACAGCTTGTACCTGTTGTCCCTTGTCTTCTCCATGTGGCTCCTTGAGTAGAGCCTCTTTGTAGTCTCGAAGTACTGGAATACTGTATCCATACTTTATAGAAAAGCAAAGAAACTAAACTATGCTTCTTATATTAATCCAGTTAGCAAAGAGGCAAGCTGTGGTTATTATTTTCCTTTTTTTTAGGAATTTTAGTATATTTCACCTGGGCATTTTATACTTAACAAATTTATTCAAAAAAACAATCTGGAAAATCACCGTATGACTCTCAAAGGTATTTTTCTTCATATTCTCGTGGTTGAACAGACATTTGAGCTGTGTACTGTTGTTCCCATTGAGCAAGAGTTTTACCTGGATCCATGCAGTTGCATTAGAAGTAGCCACAGGCATTTTCTTTGAAACATTTCTTTCATAGTTCTGAATAATATCTTACTCCAGATTTTTATTTTTCAGTATCTGCCAGCAGAAAATCTTCCTGAATTTTTGTCATTGGCATAGAAAACATACATGAACTTGTCGTCTCCCCTCTGCCTCTTAAAACACCAAGTAAATAAATATATTACAATATTTTACAATATTTACAATATTTTTAAATATTCACAGATGGGGAGATGCCAAAATGTATCTCTGCTAACAAGCAAGGTCAAAGGGTAACTATTTCTCCATTTGAACATTGCAGTCAACAAGAGGCATTGCTGAAGGTGAATGTCAGATCTCATGATGCAAGTTCTTATCCATAACAGCTGATTGAGCCAATTTCAGCTACATGTCTGTGCTTTACGTCTACACACGCTGATCACAGAGTAAATATGTGATGAACAACAGAGAGGCTGGCTGCTGCCACTGCTCAACTGGCCTGATAATTATAGAGCATTGCTGGGTACTGCTCATACTTACAGGCTAATATGAACAACAAAGCTATCATTCAGGTGAGTGAAGTCCACTCTGCAGATGAATATATTTTTGCAACTTAACAGAAGTCTCAGAGATCATTTGCAAACTGATGTAGCTCTGGGAATGACAAACACATGATGAGGGTATGGGTGGTTTTACAGGTAAGTGGGCATTTACAACACCGCTATGCTTTAAATCATCAAACATTCAGTGAAATTGTATAAAATGTGTGTAACCATTTCACTAAACATATGTGCAGGTGTGAATAAATAAATCATAAGGTTACAAAAAGATTGACTTTGGAAGGAATCTGTTCAGGTGAGCAAGTCCAGCTGACTCCTTAAAGCAGGGCCAATTTCAAAGTTATGTGAGGTTGCTCAGGGCTTTGTCCAAGTGAGGTATGCAAATCTTCAGGAATGGAGATTACACAACCTTTCTGTCTAAGCTGTTTCAGTGCTAAGCCATTGTAAATACTTCTCTCCTTATACTGAAGTGGGGTTTTCTATTTCTGCAGTCTATGACTGTTACCTCTTGACTGTGCACCAACATCTGTCCCCTTCAAGAGGCAGAAGACTGCAACCAACTCACCCCTCAGACCATCGTTTTCCAGGCTACACAAATCCATTTTCCTTACTCTCTTCTCACACACATCATTGTGCTCCAGTTCCCAACCAGCCAGCTGCAGGACTCCATCCAGTTTGACAATGTACATATATTGCTTAGAAAGGCACTGTGGCAAAGACACCTTGGATTCCCGCTGCTGGAGAAATAAGACCCTTTCATTATTTGTGGCCAAGAGTGTAGTTGTGTTAACACCATTTTATTTGCCCAAATGCTTGGATAAACAGATCTTAGGCAGTACGTGAGGTGCTGTGTTGGATTTGTGGCTAGAACAGTCAGAGGTCTGCAGTGATGAGGTGGCACGTGGCACACCTGGTGTTCATGTTCACTCTGTAGCCATCATGGGAACCCTGTGAAAAACACGTCCCTTGTCCCTGAAGGACATCCTTATAAGAGTGCATGCAAAGCACAGTATTCAGCCTACTCAGGGTTTCACAGTGTCTATCATTTACTCAACACAACAGGTGGCTGATTTGAGACAGTCTATCTGATGAGACATAAAATCTTATTTCAGC
The DNA here is from genome assembly GCA_033558235.1 of Neomorphus geoffroyi. Classification (NCBI taxonomy): domain Eukaryota; kingdom Metazoa; phylum Chordata; class Aves; order Cuculiformes; family Neomorphidae; genus Neomorphus; species Neomorphus geoffroyi. The sequence continues at coordinate 45,682,910 of JAUMJM010000005.1, read as the reverse complement.
TGAAGCTAAATTTGGTGTTGTTAATACCAAACAGATTAATTCGGTTTAATTATATTCTGAATTTCTTACCTCCTCAAGGGAGTGCAGAGTGAATCTAATTATGTTTCTTATATGGGCCAGCTGTCATGACACAGGATGACTCTTGGTCCAGGCATTTATTTAGGATTTGTAGTTTTCTGAGGAGAGGAATAGAGGGAAAACTATTAACTGCTGATAGAAGAACATACAGAGAGCTGTGGCATTATGAACATATTTCAGGTCTTCATACAAGCTAGTGAGGGTTTTTTTCCCTCTACTAATCTGAATTTAAGCATTTAAGTGGACTGATAAAAATATACATTCATCTGCCAGACCTATTTTCAAAACAAACTCCCCCCACATAAAATTGACAGAGGAATTAACCCACAACAAGGTAGAGCTCTGACTTCTTGGTATATCAGGGATATAGAAAAGCTTAAAAATTTCCTGAGATGTCATCGTTAGCTGTTTTTCAAGGCCTGCTGTTCTTCTCTGCAATTTCTGGCAAACTTGCTCCTTTTCTGTATTCTGAGATGAACTGGGTGATAACTGCCAATCAGCAGGAGAAGCATGGGTTAATCTATTCTCTGTACGTGGCACCCACCTCACAGATGCCACCCATCCCATCCTGTTTTGTATTGGATAAAGCACGTGCTAAAACTTGCTGTAGAGCACAGAGGAACAATTGCAGAGTAACCAGCTTAGATAGAGGGCAGTGGATCAGTTACATACACCTAGACATCTAGTTCAGGTAGTGCACCTGAGATATCTTTGCTAGGCTAGCAGTTAGGGCCAAGGACCATAAAGTGCCTGTGATGTTCTGGAGAAGCCAGAAGCCAGTCAGGGCTTGTAATAACATCTCAGGTGGCACTGGATGCCATTGGGTAAACACCTCATCCTGGGGATGCCATTGGGTAAGCATCTCATCCTGGGTGGCACACGGCTCACAGGCTGCAGTATTTACACAGGTGTCACGTCTGAGCAGGTACTAACAGTGGTACATAAAAGCACCCAACACCTATTGTGTCTGACGTTCAGGCAGCTGAAGGCATGTAAGGCAAACCTCATGCTCTGTAAACACTGGGCATTCCAGGGATATGTCAGGCCTGACCCTACATACTGCTGACCACCTACAGCCCCTTCAGGAAAGCAAACAGTCACTGCCTCCTGCACCAGGGCCTGGAAGACTCTGTTACGCAGAAGTCAGTATTTGCATCTCTGTGTCAGTGGACACTTGTTAAAAATGCCAGAAAAGCTCAGGCTTTTGCAAAATGAATCTCAGTTGAAAGCCAGAGAGAAGAAAAACCGTCATTGCCGCTGGTGTGGATATTCTGTGACTAATGATCCTCATAGATAGCTTCAAAACCTGACGCTGCCTGAACGCATCTGCTCTGTTGCCAATATTGAATTGACAGTTCTTGACCTTCTTTAATCCTTTAGGTTTAACTTTATTTACACTTCATTTAAATTTAATGGTTTCAGGCAACCATGGGCAGTCATGCCTTACTGTCTTTACAGCTTTTGTTATGTACAAGGACTCTCTGTCTCCCACTGTCACCAGCCTTCCAGACCCAAAGGCTCCTCAGAAGGATCATGAGTTTTGACTTCAGTCAGAGCCACTCATTGCAGGCACAGTCTGGAAAAACACAAAGTAGCTCCAACCAATATAGCTTGTATGGCTCTGTGTTTGTTTTTTTAATGGACTCTCAAGCTTGACTACTCATCCTTCTCATTGACTACACATGAATAATACATCTCCCTTGAACTAGGTGAGATGAATTCCCAGCTGCATTCAGTCATCATCTACCTGCTTCGTGCTTCTGGAATACAAAACATGCCCATCTATTTTTAACTATTCAAGACCAGGAATGATAAATATATTCATGTAGAGGCTCGTGATTCATTTACAATGATTGCCTATATTAATGCAAGAGGTGCTGCCTGCAACTAGTAAATAAAGTATTGTTGGGTGAGAGGGAAGTCAATGCCAAAACCATCTTGTGTCGATAGCTCATAGAATACCACTACTAGGCTTTTAATCCTTCAGTGCATAAGAACATGGAGTCTCCAGACTGAGCCTTCTTGGGATGGTAGGACTTTCAGAAGCGTCAAGGCCCAGCTACAGGGAGGAAGTCTCTTGTGCTACTCCCCAGGTATATATAATTTGGGGTATTATGAGTATTCCATACTTTTTACTACATGGTGTATATGTGTTTATATCTCTATATATTTCATATGTACATATGTGTTAGATTATGTTCATAACATATTAGTATGTTCATCCAATGCGTGAGACAGGATATTTAAGAGAGTGTAAGAGAAATACTAGAAATCAGTCCTCTCTATGAAACAGAAAAGGGTGATGCAGTGCTTCTGTCCTTTCAGGGATACGCTGGGAGGTGTTACAAAAATCCAAAAATCATCTCTCCTTTCAGTTTCTCTGCAGCTTTCAGTTTGTATTTGTCACAGATCAACAAGAATGTTTGCAGGACAAAAGTTCCTTGCCTTTATCAGTCTTCTGTGCTTTTCCATTACTTTTCTAGATTGCTGGCATCAGGTTCATGCTATAGTTCATTTGCCAGTAGATGGGTTGGAGATATTACGCAAAATCCTCTAATTTATCGCAGAGGACATTCTTCCAGTGCAGCAACTACAAAAGATGCCAGCAAAGCTGCCATCACAGGGCCTTCTTGCAAACCTTGCCATAAATTAGAGTTGAAACCTCCAGCATGTTAGAGAAAATGTGCAACAGCTTATGGGACCCTTGGGACTGCCAAATTAACACCAAAAGAAAGGCTATGATCCTCCAAGAGTGATTCACAAATCTGGCTACGAGGACTCTGTTTTTGCTGTATTTGTGAACTGCAAGTACTGTGCTGGGCACCTCAGAGGTAAACAAAAATATCATAAATAAAGCATTATGAAGATGGAGGATAAATAAACAAGAGCAATGGATGAATTCTTAAGCAAAATATTTCCTATCAGGTTGCAATGAGCACCTGCAGTGGGCGCAAACACCTGTGTGGCATCCAGCTCTCCCAGGCCTGAAGAGGGCTTTCTATTCAAATAACAGCAAAGAGGAGGAAAATCATGACTGTTTCATTAAAAGCAGGAAGATGCCTTCATTGTAAACAGTTTCTAGTTCACACCACAGTTTCAAATAGCAGGTTCAGCTATGTGAGAGCCCATGTGCCAGGCGGCACTGCTCCAGGAATGCAGCGGGCACAAGTGTGGTGGCAAAGGCAGGGTGAATCATGCCACAGGTAGAAGGGGCTGAAAATGTTTCCTTGGGTGTGATGGACCAGAGTGGATTTATTTCTGGAGTAGCTGGGATATCTGTGGATGAATCTGGTTTGTGGCCCATGAATAGGGCAGTTCCACTGGATAGGTCTAACCTATTTAATACCCTATTTCCTAGCCAGTGTCCCGGCGTCGCTAGCAGGATCCCCTCAGCAACGGGCAGTAACAGGAAAGACAGCATTTGCATGCAAGGAGGGAAGGCTTTCCCAGCCGAGTGGCAGAAACCTTTTCCAGATGGCTCTGCTGCTAGTTGAAGTGTAAGACCTAACCAGCGGAGTATCATTAGTATTACTACATATATTGGGTTATCAGTAAGTGAGGAGGTGAAACCTATAAGCATATTGACCTAATTCCCTTGTGAGTGCCCACTTTGTTTTCCTGCTCCTCTCCTCACCTGTGTCCCATGGGCTCTGAGGTGCCCACTAAATCATATGGACAGTGAAGAGCCTGGAGGAAGTCCTTTCTTCCCACTCTTTGTGCCAACCTATCTCCATTTTCTCAAAAGATACTGCACATGGGAAATCACAGAGGTCGTTAGAGGCATTTGTATGAACTTTATGGATGATATCATTATTCATTCACTCCAAGCTTAGAGTCCCTTTTCTGTAGCAAAATGCAAGTGATCATTATTTTCACAGGCTCTGCCAGTTGTCTAGCAGCAGAGAGCCCTTTCATCTTTGAGGATCTCATTTTGTTGTATGATCAAAGGTATTTCAACTTCAAATTAAGAACATTTATTACTAACACTCTCTAACTCAAGCAACGTAGGTTCAGGAGGGATTTTCCAAGGAAAATAAATTGCCTGGTTTGTTTTCTATGTTGCCACACAAGAGGATTCACTCAGTGTTAACATCTAAAATTTCTGAATATATCTATTTATCTATGCTATCTGAATCTAGTTTTACAAAAAGAATAATGTTGTTGTTTGGTGTTATGCTTGCAGGCAATTTCCTTAATATTGCTGGTGGTATTATATGCTTTGTGTTGGGAAGTTCTAGCTCTACAAGAGTCTAATTTTCAGCATGAATTAATATGATATCTGTAATAACAGCTAATGCGATCTGACAAAGCAAAATTAAAATGCTCTGAGAAAGACAGATGACAGGAGGAAGCGTGTCTGAAATCAACTTTGGTGCAACAGAATCATACTCACTTAGACTTTCAATGGAGTAAATTTGTGCTGCATTGTTTGCTCCAGCCCCTAAACTGTTGTACTGGGCATAGCTGACACAAAGCTAGTCTAGCTATCTGTACACTGTACGGCAGTGTAAAACAGATGGATTCAAAGAAGGACATTCACTTAGGTAAAATTAAATTAAATTTATGTAGACGCAAGCTGAAAAAGTATTTAAGGGAGAAAGGATTTAAAAACACATTAGTGGTTGTGAAAAATAGATGAGTGGTACAAAATCTTTTCTTCTGACTCTATGGGAGATCATGTATGCAATCTATAGAAATTAGACATTTGGGGTTAAACAGGGAGGTGGTGGAGTCACCATCCCTGGAGGTGTTTAAAGGGAGATTGGATGAAGCACTTAGTGCCATGGTTTAGATGATGAGTAGGTGTTGGTGTTGGGTCATAGGTTGGACTCGATGATCAAAGGTCTTTTCCAGCCTTATGATACTGTGATAATTAAATTATCACTGCTGTGGAATTCCCCAAGGTGCAACACACAGGCTCTGGGGAGGTGGTCCCAGATCCCTCACCTCGCCTCAGTTACACCGAGTAACACATTTCTCTTAAGCCATTTCCCAAAGATTGCTGATTTTTCCTTTCATGTGCTAGTCACAAGAAATACTTCTCTTTTGACACAGTGTTATCAGACTGGTTAACTCTGTCTTTTGGAACACAGTGAGTCTACTGCTCTGTATTGGAATTGCTATTCACAGAAGTTAGGATTATGCTCTGGAGATTAAACTACGAATCCCTGGATTTAAAAACAATTATCACTAAATAATCATTAATTTCATTGTGTAGGTGGGCCTTTGAGGAGAAAAAGAAAAATTACAGAGAAGAGAAATTACTTCCCACTCTCAGCCAGTAACCTACTTGAAACCCAGCAATGAAATACATCTTTCCCTTGTCAATAGACAAACCAGTCTCTATACCCTGATGTATATGCATACACAGTAGTAAATATTGTCATACAAAGGTGGCAAAGAAGCATATATAATTTTTATTCTTTTTCGAGACAACATATCACAAAAGACGAAATGTACTTTTGATTATTGTGAGGACTTACTAGGCCCATGAATAATAATAATAATAAATAAGAAGTAAGAAGTCTTTTGGAAGCTTCTTTGAAATTGCAAATATTCTGCAAACTTCCTCAGTTCTTGCAGAGTAGTAATGTGTCAGTTTCAGTTCTGACTCTCACAAAACCAGAATAATACTGGGTCTTTTTTGCTTTTAAATCAGCAGACAATTATTCTAATAGTGGTCTACATGTTACAGTACAAGCAAAGAATATTTCTAAAGCTATCCAGTGGTTTAGAAGGAGATGAGGAAAACCATAGGTGTTTGATGCTGCAACATCCCCTGTCTGGAAGAGTCACATAAAGAAAGAGCGTATTTGCCCCAATGAATGGGGACAGGAGTTCAGGTCTCCCAAGTCCTAGTCCAGGCTATGTCACAGAGTCACTCCTCACTCTCATCCTGTATTTTGCCTCCCAGTCTCTCTTCTGTTCACCTCCAGTGGGAATTTCCTCTGGGTAGGAACCAACTCTAGCGTGTCAGTTCAATGTTCAGCAAAATAAACCTTTCAGTCCCAGCAACCCAAAGCTGTTTGTTATATTACAAAAGCTCAACATCATATCTCAATTTTGAGGCACATCTCCATGCCTGCAGCCAGCCATCCTGACAGCCCTCAGGACCAGGGACCTGCAGAAGGATGCCTGGCTCATTGCACCGTGTTTCAGTCCCCTAAATAGTCACAAATTTGGGCTGGTGGATCCGTTTCCTTTACTCCTTCTGTACAAGAACCAGTAAGCCTCTATGCCCAGGAAGCTGTTATCGCACAAGATTTTAGTGTCTTCTTGTCAGTGCTGGAGGATTAGGAGCTTCTGTTTCTGTACGGCTTAGTGCTTTCCGATTCGGAAACAGCAGAAATGCAGAGGCAGCTTTCACCAATTCAGAGAACCACATATGCAGACAGAAACCTTTTTACGGAAGGGCATCCTTTATCCCAGGCATGCTGGGAGCTCAGTGCTAGACTCAGTTAAGGAGTCTTCAAAATATCATACCAGTGACAGGAATTCGAAGCAGCTGGATATGGTTTTTGATTGAGGTTATCCAGGGAAGCAGCATACCTCTGTGGGTGCATCTCTCTCCTTAAGGAGTCAAGGAACCAAACATTGTTTATGGGTACCTCAGGGGTTTTGATGAACACTGTTTGAGAATAGTCAGCCTAATTTATGACATTTCCAAAGCTGCCTTATTAGGAGTCTGTGGATCTATATCTGCATTCGTCTTGAAGTAAAGATGCCTTTATCTCTGTCCCTCGTTAGCCTCTGGAGTAATGCCACTGAAGTCAATGGAATTGCAATTGCGTAAAGCCAGCATAAGCAAAACCAAGCACAGAATGTAAAACAGCGTGACTCACTAGCAGAGGGAGCAGGCAGATGTGTCAGGTGCAAAAAACTAAGAGACCAAGTGTAGTGCAAAGATACCCAATGCTGTTTGAGTGGCAGGAACAGCTTACTTGAGCAGAGCAAAGAGGCCAGAAGGGAGCTCTGTGCTATGCCAGCTGGGCAGTTTCTGCTACTTAGTGACCTTGTTTGGAGCAGGCTGGGGATCCCTGCATGAGCCACTGCTATGGATATGCCACAACAGGAAAGCGTGAGGGGAAACGAAGTGAGATTCGCTCCAAGCTGCGATTCAGGACCTGGCTATTTTTTTCAGTTTTGTAAATGTATCAAAATGAGTGATAACACAAAGCACATTCCAGTCGTTGGGGCATCTGTTTTAAAGCATCTGCCAGAGTTTCTTCTGACCTAGAAAGTGAAAAAAGATAAAAAAGGACTAACAATCCTCACTGCACAAGATTTTCGTCAGGCTGAAAATATCTGTGTTCTCTGGCATTCAGATGAGGATGATAATATATGAAATAAGTGAAATCGGATGAGAACATAGCTTCTCACATCTTTCACTGTATGAAGCTCTAACATTTTCCATTATATTTCTGATGATCAATTTTTCAAATATTTGTGTTTACATTTAATACCAGATCTGGATTTTAGAAGAGCTTGTTTTCAAATGTGCCTGAAATTAACTCATGAAATAAATAGCGATGTAATATAAATTCTACATCTCCCTGAAAGTATTTATAATTTCAGAAAAAAACCAACCCAAAACCCCCCAAAAAAACCCAAAAACATGTTTGCTTGAAAATTGTAGAATTTATTTGCTTTTGGAAGGCAGAAATCCTCTCTGCTTACTAAGAGACACTTCAACAGTGCAGATGCTCCAGTGATGGTTCATGCTATGATGCCAAGGCATTATTGGTTCCATGGCATTCTGATAATGGATGAGTATTACAAGTAACTGATGCTTAAATGCAGGTTTTCCTTTATGAAAATGAAGGTGTGATATATTGATCCAAAATATGGGACCAGGAAAGATGTGCTAGTTACAGTTGAAATTACAGGAGAAAGAAAGGTCTTCATACCATGTTAATATTTTCTGATCCATGTTTAAAATAAGTTCTTATTTTTAGCAAGCCTCCAGAAGCTGCTAGTTTCCCTGAGGACACAATAATTGCATGACAGAGCCAAGACAGGGAAGAAAACATGTTATTGCTCTTAGCTGGCATTGTTCATATATTTTACAACAAAGTAAGGAAAAAAGAAAGGATTGTTGCTTGCCCATTTATCCATTGATTTACATATGATCAGTTCATGATCAGTACATCCAGACAGTGCCTTTAACAGCAAACACTACGGGCAACAAAAGAAAATGGCTGCTGTGACTGTCTTTGTGGCTGCCCATGCTGAACGGCTGCCTTTCACGGGTGAGGTAGGTGCCTTTTACTTGTCTAAAACTCTGGGATGTGATAGCTTCAGCAGCACCACCTTATCCTGCCACTGGCTTCTTGTCTAAGCCAATAAACCTTCCCTCTGTATTGTTTGCTTGTTGTACTGGAGACTTTAGTCACAGAGCCTTTCATCTCTAGGAAGACTTCAACAGCTAAGTTTTCTGCCAGGTTCATTTGCATTAAATGTTAAAATCTACCAGCCATTGCACAGTAAAAAGGTCAGCAGGACAGAGCAACTAACTTTGTTGAACTAAGTGGTTTTATAGGAGGCTTCCGCTGGAAGCATTAGCACTGTAAAAATACTAAGATGACCGATTGGCTGCCCAGAAGGTTGTTTTAATGGCAAAGACACACTATGAGTAGCTGGGAAATTGTCATCTCCTCCTGAAATAGCTTGGATTGGACCGCATGCTGATCTCACACGGCTGACAAATAACCCGAGGAATAAAACAGGAACTAGAATCAGACCTATTTTCTCAAAAAGATAAAAATACATATAAGATTCATATCTGACCTTCTTGATTCAAGCTGGAGGTGGGTTTAAGGGCACACCTTCCCCAAGGCTGAGCAAATGGCAAGTGTCTTTTGTTAGGAAGAACTAACACAGAAGATGCTAGGTCCTCTCTCTCATGCAGTGGCAGTCTGGATGATGGTTTGAACATGACTTTTTCACCAGAGGGAAGAGAAAAAAATAATCTCAATACCATCCCCATTTAGCACCATAACCAGTGGTTGGTATATTGGGAGAATATGAAGCAGCTCTGGATTCAGAGTCTGGTTTAACCAGCACTTCTGGTTGGAGACAAATTCCAAATGTGCAGCCAACGGGGAGAGGACCAACAGGGGACAGCATGATGGAGCTCATCCAGGCACTGGCTGCAGAGGCTGGCTCAGACCTGAAGAACAAGGAAAGTATCCCTGCTTAGTTCTGCAATACTCAGGGGAAAGCGTATTTTTCACAAACTATAATACTTTCTCAAGAAACACCCTTCTACGCTTACCTTCCCGAGATAATCAGCCAAGACATACATACTGAATAAACAAAAGAGTTAATAAGCTGCATAAAATTAACAAGCTAATAAGCATCATAAAACTTAGTATAACCTGTATAAAATGACATTTTTCTATTAAAATTAATGGAGCTGCACAGCTTTGCACCAATTGAAGATGTATCCCATTAGTTTCAGTTTCTAAATAGAAGAAGAATGCTTTGTTACAAAAAAGTTAACTGTGTGCTCTTTACTTATTTCTTTCTAGTATTTTAGAAAAATATGGTAAGGAAAAAGTGTTTTATTGAATAACCAGCATTATTTCTGTACTCTAACAGTAAACATTAAGACAGTATTGGACAATGTCATTTTTTCTATAGTAATCAAAATAAGTGTCTGTTAAGGAAGAAAAATAAGAAAAAAATGTAGTTTCAATTGTATAATGAAGTCCTTCCATTTACCATAATAGATACTTTTTAAAATTTGTCTGTACGCAGAGATCCTTTTTGATATTGCAAGGAGCTAGTCAGAGAAAACATAAGAATTCTTTCTCAGTGAATTCCTTATAAAAGCACTGTATTTTCAGAACCATGGATTTTTCAGACTCTGTTGGTATCTTCCTGAGAATACTGAGGCATTGCAAAGAGAATGTTCTGTGGTGTTTTGTGAAAGAGAAATATGGTCCACAAAGAGGAACAGTTTTGTAGTGTGCAGCTCAGCAAAGCCATGATGTTTGTCCATACTTTACTGACTGTGTCCAAACCCTTCTTTTTAAAAACTTGCTACGTTTCTCACACATATATTCCCCCTATACCAAGATAAAGAAGTTGAGTTCCGAAATAGTGCTGTGACAAAACAAATAAAAAAGGTGTATAAATTCTGAGCATTACTTATATGTCTTATGAATAAGATTGTGAAATGCTGGACAAAAATGTGTGTGTTGTATTTCATGGATTTGTATGTGGAAAGCTTAGCTGGCAAAGAGTTAAGCTAAAGTATAAGATACAAGGCAATTTTGTAACCCAAGACACAAAAATATTTTGGATACGGGAACATATACCTCATAGGTTTTTCTACTACTAGGATTATTTTTCTATATACATTTTAGCATGGTGTATTTCAGAGCGGATAACCTCTTACCACTTTTCTTCCCTATTTCAAAATCATCTGCCACAGTGCTCTAGAAGAATATCCTATCATACCTATATTTCACAAGAGATAACCTGACAGGGTTGTATAAATCAGAACCAAGGACCCCTTTGAAATGCCAGTGCCCTGGTTTTTTTTATCTAGATCAGTGGAAGAGTCTAATTAATTTGGCAGAATTTTTAGGTCCTCGATTACAACATCTGCTCTGCTGTGGAACAATCCAGCACAACCATCTGTCTTTCACCATGCGAAGCAAGTGGCTGAGGGAAGATTTAATATTTTTCGACAGCAAAGGATAGAAATGAACACGATATCAAATTTAAATCTATGTTCTTCAGGCCATCAAGGTTAGCTACTGGAGTTACGAATAAACCATTATACTGGATTGGGGAGAGGTGATTTGTGCCAGAACGTTATTAGAGAAGGACGAGCAGCAAAGGCAGTGTATTGGAGCTCATAGAGTTCATTACAATTTTTAACTGGACTAGCTAATCAGTATCAATCCAAATTGCCTGAGGCAATCCTTTTTGAGGCTCTCTCAAGCAAAATATAAACTTGCTATACCAAATATGTTCTTCACTGTGAAGTCTGCCAACAGCTCAATATCAATGAAAACACGGAAAGAAAAATTCCCTCTCCCCTTCTTGACAGCCATGACAGCAAACCTCCCAGTTTATGCTAATTATGCTGACAGAGGAGTAATTCTGTTAGCTCAAATAACCTTGTTCTGGGAGAGAGCTTTACTTCTGCCAATTTAGGTTCCTTCTCCTGCAGCTACCAAGGTTGAATTACAAAGACGAGCTGCATGACCAACAGAGAGGACGTGCCTTAGAGGTAAGCCTGCACCATTCATACTCACATCTGTCTAGAGCAGGCTTCATTTTGGCTCCCACGTCTTCAGGCATGAGTGATCAGGCAGGGTGATGTCAGTGCATGTAGTTTTAGAGGAACAACTCCTGGTTTTCAGGGGCTTTCAAGCTCTAACATTTCCAACGGCCAAGTGTTGTTTACGCTCTGGCTGGAGTATTTCCATTGTAAAATTACTGGTTCAAAATACTTCTCTGACTGAAGTGAAAATTTTCCAATGTGTAGCGTTAACTTTCATGTGGATCCATACATTTCACTGACAAAAAATATTGACTATTCAAAGCATAGCAGCATGAGACAGGCATTCTGCGTTTCTTTCATGATTTACAGTTTGGTACTTGGTACACTAGCCGTCTGTAAACAGCATCTCATTCTGCCTGTTCACTAAAGGTGAACAGCAGCTTTAGCAATAGTGCCTAATGGTGTCTTCTTACTATCTAAGACCGTTGGCAGTCAACAGTCAAGAAACTGTGCTACTATGCTGAAACAAGAGATAAAGTTGGTTTTAAGGTGAGGGAAAGTAATCTGGCACTGCTCACTGTTGTATCCGTATTACCTACCATAAGGCAGCGATACAGAAGGGTGGTCCATGGTTTGTATTGTCCATCGATTCAGTATTGTAACAAGTCCCAGAGAAATATAGGTTGTCCTTTGACCTTTCCACTTCCACCTTTAATTTGCAGTAGCTGAAAGTTTTGTCTGTGTAGTTCATTTATCTTTTTTCCACATGCCACATTTCCTTTCTTCTCCTTATTCCACAGTTGTGCCTATATGCATTTTACCCTCTCATGCTGTGAGATTTCTTTGGGTTTGTTGTGGTTGCTGGAGGTTTTCTGTAGTTGTTTGGCTTTTTAAGAGTGTTAGCAGCTTTCCCCAGTGGCTGCAGTGGAAGCAGTGGTGGGCTGCACAGTCTGCCATAGTGTGTTCACCAAAAGCTGTCGGGTTTTTTTTCCTATTCAGACATCCACTCTCTAGACTTTTGACTCCAAAACAATAGCTCTAGCAGCCAGTTGCTGCTGCACACACCGAAGCGGGAGATGTTAACTGCACCTTCCTAGTCACGTTATAGGTACTACCTAAAGCTCATTGACATTGGCTCCTACTAACTTCATTGGTATTTAGGGCACAAGGCAAGCTTTTCACCCCAACAGCAAGAGATGGTGTATATATACTCCCTACATACTCAGCCTCACCTTTCCCCTCCCTTTCCTAAAATAAGGGAGACCCTGTAGGCCTTGCTGCTTGTTAAAGTGCTGGGTTAACATTTTGTGGTAATTTGTTTGGCCTGAAAGGCAACGACAGTAACTGTGTTAGTGGTAAAATGTTCATTTTCTTCCCTCTCTCCCTAATGCTTCTGTAAAGCTGTGGTTTGCATAGAGTTTAATTAGAAAAGAGGAATTTTGCATGCTTTCTAGCTTGGCTTTCTTGGAATTAATTGTCATTTTAGCTTTTATTTTTATTGATTTTGTAGCAAAAAAAAAAAAAGGTATAATCCTCCAAGCCAAAATAGATATAATCCTCCAAGACAGCAGGAAATGTACTAATGGAAAGAGAGTTGTGATAAAAATAACCTACTTCATCCTGGCAAATATCTCCATCATTCAACAGAACCTACCTTCTGTCATGAAGACCAAAATCCCTTATTTCCACAACACTATTTTGATTTCATGGGTTTCAGAGTTTTCTAAGACTGATTGAATGACACATTATAATGATTTATTTTTTTAAAAGATAATAATACTGGCTTCAGTCCACACGTCAGGGTCATTGCTGACTGCCACAGACTTCAGCAAGAATTTGGCTTAGCTGTTTCGTTCATTCTCAGATATTAAAAATTTCCCTTCTCCCAGATGATCACTGGTCTTGAACATCTGCAGAAGAGGCTGATGTCTGCCTCAGTGGCCCATCTGTTAAGAAAGAATGGGCTTCATTACAGAACACCATCTGACAGATGACATGTTGAAACCTTGACAAATAGATTACTTGTGCCTGATGTCAATTCTCTGCACTGCCAGTTCAAGTGTATATCCTCCTCAGGACAGGGGTGATGCACATTGACACCTGGCATACGGCAACAAAGCTTCTGTAGTCCCAGGGAAGAAAAGGTGAAAACATGTGTCATCTGTGGTGGAGGTAAATAAAAACTATTGGGAGAAGACATTGCAGCACTGGCAAAAATGAAGTAAACCTTCTTTTTTCTAGTGTGGATGAGCAACATTACTTTAGGCATAGTGGGTAAGATCTTGCTTAACAAAGTTTCCCCCTGCAGTGAGGCTCAGGTAGAATTTAGGCACCTAGGCCCCAAGCAGCTTTCCAAACCAAACAGAATGCACTCTTGTAAGCCATTGTGTTTGAGTCATGGGCGTATGTACACACACACACCCCCCACCCCCTCCCAGAGCAACCTATCTGTCAGTCTTCTGACCCAGTGTTCTTGCAGCCCTGGGTGACTGATGGCTCAAGTTCATGCAGAGTTCCCACTGCCCCAGCAGCCCGTGGCCTGAAGAACTGATCAGGCAGTTGTAAACAGTTGTGAGGTGTCCCCTCAGCCTCCTCTTCTCCAAGCTAAACAACCCTAGTTCCCTCAGTCTCTCCTCGTAGGACTTGTTCTCCAGCCCCTTCACCAGCCTCATTGCCCTTCTCTGCACACGCTCCAGCCCCTCAATGTCCTTCCTGTAGTGAGGGGCCAAAACTGAACCCAGCACTCGAGCTGTGACCTCACCAGCGCTGAGTACAGGGGCACAATCACCTCCCTGCTCCTGCTGGCCACTCTGTGTCTGACACAGGCCAAGATCCCATTGGCCCTCTTGGCCACCTGGGCACACTGCTGGCTCATGTTCAGCCGGCTGTCAACCAACACCCCCAGGTCCTTCTCTGCCAGGCAACTCTCCAGCCACTCTTCCCCAAGCCTGTATCGCTACATGGGGTTGTTGCATCTGAGATGGAGAACTCTGCACTTGGCCTTGTTGAACCTCATTCCGTTGGTCTCAGCCCATCAATCCAGCTTGTCCAGATCCCTCTGCAGAGCCTCCCTTCCTTCAAGCAGATCCACACTTACACCCAGCTTGGTGTCATCTGCAAACTTGCTAAGGGTGCACTCAATGCCTTCATCGATCATTGATAAAGATGTTGAACAGGACTGGACCCAGCACTGAACCCTGGGCAACACCGTTCGTGACAGGTTTCCATAGAATCATAGAATCATAAGGTTGGAAGAGACCTCTCAGACCTCTCAGTCCAACCGTGCCTGTCTCCTACTAAACCATGTACCCAAGGAACTCATCTACCCGTTTTTTAAACACCTCCAGGGATGGCGACTCCACCACTCCCCTGGGCAGCCTGTTCCAATCCCTGACCACTCTTTCAGTGAAGAAATTTTTCCTAATGTCCAGTCTAAACCTCCCCTGGTGCCACTTGTGGCCATTACCTCTTGCACTATCACTTGTCACTTGTGAGAAGAGCCCAGCAACCAACCTGTCACAACCTCCTTTCAGGCAGCTGTAGACAGCGATGAGGTCTCCCCTCAGCCTCCTCTTCTCCAAGCTAAACAATCCCAGCTCCCTCTGTGTCTCCTCATAGGGCTTGTTCTCCAGCCCCTCACCAGCCTTGTTGCCCTTCTAACTGGATTTCATTCCATTTACCACAATCCTTTGGGCTCAGCCATCCAGCCAGTTTTCAACCCAGCAGAGGATGTAAATCAGAAATTAAGGTTTATGGCTCATTTTATGGTTATTAATAGGCACGTATTTATGATGTAAGCCTAGAATTCGGTTTTGGGACCGAAATTGTGTGAAGAGGTGGATTCATTGCCTGAGCTTGCAGGAATAGTCAGGGCAAAAAGGCTGATCATTATTTGGAACTTTTCATTGTCTTTGACTATATTATGGACAAGTTTAGGGCTAGGGCTCAGTTCAAGGTACAATTAGACTCAGGTTTAACAGAATGGGACTGAAGAGTTGGGTTTCCATTCATGATGCAGAAAGCATCATGGAGCAAAGCTGGGTGCTAAACGTCGATAACAGTGAGACAAATAAACATCTAGAGTCTTACAGAGGCTGCTGCACTGTGATATAAAGGGCACTAGGGTAATATGAGGACTAATTGCAGCAGTGCTAACTGTTAGAACAACTTTGCAGCTGTTAGAATCACTAAATTATGGTCTTAAAGCAGGTTTTAATATTTGGAAAAAAGTTAGGATTCAGTTTTAATCTTGGTAGGGGCACCTAGAGCATTCATTGGGGTCAGTAATAGGCTTATGAGAACAGGTTGAAAATCAACGTGTTTTATTGTGTGCTGAGTTGCTCACACTACACAAAGACTACAATCTCAAATAACTTCTCCTCTAAGTCTAATTATGAGATCCTATTAGCTAACGTACTCAATCCCTTCCGCCCCCTATCCTGACTCTGTTTAAAGACTCATTCAATCTTTGACCCGCAGCGTTCAAAGACTTACTCTAAGCCTTAAAGTCTTGAGGCTTTTGAAAAGATCTTAGATCAACAAGTCTGAGAGGGGGTTTTTATTATTTTTGTCTGCTTTTTGGAAGGCTGGTTGAGCTATGATGGCAGGATTTTTATTAGTATTTCAAAGCATCTAGGCTTTAAGCCTTTAATGATTTATGGCTACATTTCTCATTTCAGTCCATGGAGAGCACAGCATTACTTTTTTTATGGGGTCATTTGAAACTAGTAGTATTGTCACCAGGCAGTATAGGAAATATGTCTTGATTTTTTTGGTATTTAGGTCAGTATTCAGGATAAAAGCACTTGAAGAACAATTTCCTTGGTCACTGCTCATAAATTTTGACAGCATAACAAATGGAATACAGTCAGGTTTGAGTTTGTTAGGCAAAACCAAACAGTAATGTTGCAAGATTAGAAAATGGACAAAAAGGGTTACAGAACATGGTACTTAGCCAAATTAGGGTCTATAGCTGTGGTTATGGGTGTGTTTTGAGAGGGTACACACATAAAAATCTGTTCTTACACCTGAAAGATATGCAGCCAATTAGGAAAGGCCAGAGGGTTAGAATCCTATGGTTCATAATACAAAAATTATTCTAGGATAAGATAGATTTTAGATTCATATTTAAACCTGGGTTTGTTTTGTTTTCTTTAACAGGATATATCAATAATTTTTGTGACATAGTCCAGTCCCTTAGACTAAGATAAAGCACTACTGGTGGCAACGATGAACAATGTTTTGGTAACCTGACACTGGCTATAATCTCTGTTTTTTCAGTTAGGTTTTGATTTGGAGCTTAAGTTTGAGAAATGCTACTAACCCTTGATAGCATTATGTCACACACTGCCATGACAATCTCAAAGAATAAACTCTTGAACACTACCCCTAACTCTAACATTGAGTTAGCATCTAGTGGAACTGCAGGCTTTGGCTGTTACAGCAATACAAATTACTCTTTCTTACAATATCTCCTGTCATTATAGCTCATTCTCTCCAGCTCTGCAAAGTGTAGAATTCAGACCAGGTCTTATATCTCGCTGTCCTAAACTTTATCCTAATCCCAAAGACAGTTCAGTCACTCGATTCCTACAGATCTCCATTCGCTGCAGAGCTGCCATCAGCCATTCTTCCCTTTTGGCACCAAAATTAAGCCTGGCTTTACAAGATTTCCTGAATTCTATTAGTTGTCTGGTATTGTTAATCTCAATACTAACTCCAATTCTAAACCTAGTCCACCTCACATATAAAATAGATCCATATGTGCTATGCTGGGTACATCAATATTTCATATCAAAGCTACATTTTGATACACACTCATTATTCCCCCTTTTTCTCCTTCCTCCTCTGTGGTAATGTGAGATAGGCAGTCAAAAAAAGATAGGTCAAATACTGAATATAGATTAATATAGATCAACACAAGTGTACAGGATGTCCAGACTTGTAAAAAAAAAAAATCAGAAATAGCTTCAAAGATCTTTACCTCTCAGAAATTAGAAGTCAGGAAAAATCCTGGCCCCTATTTAAGATCCAGTGATTTTTTCCGGTGTGTATTCCTCTTGGATACTTTTCAAATGCCTCCTTTCTTCTTTATAAAGTGGATGTTAGGTAAACACAGAGTCCAGCCTGTGAGGAACACTCAGTAGCAACATGATGCAAATGTGATATACAGTGCAAAAGACTCACATTCGCTGAAGTGAATATAGTGAAGCCAATACAGTGAAGGGCAGGATGGGGAGAAGAAAGGTGAGGGATGCAAAGAAGCAGCAGTCTTCTGAATCTTATTGGTTCATTGACAACTGGATGTTTGAGCTCAGTTCCATGTTGTACTCCTATCCAAAAATTTCAGATGAAGACAATGGATATTTCCACAGTGCAACAACTGGAACAAGACTGGTCACGTTATTTTGGAAGCAGTATTCTTTGTCCCATGTTGGAAAGGGAAGAGAAGCTTTGAAAGAGAAGCTATATGAATCTTACTGCACTTCTTACTCAGGTGTATTATTCCAGCCAATGTAAGATGGTTTCAATTGACAGCATGGTCCTTACTTTACTTGAGTTAATTCATATTTGGGAAGTGCAGAGGTTGAAGAGAGAAAAAAATATGTCAAACCACATCAAAGACAAGAGTATTTGAAATGAGGGTTGGTGCAAAACCTAGCTTAGGTTCCTTAAAATAGGCAGCCTTTCCAAAGAGAATATATGAAAGCTTCCTGTCCATACCTTTTTTGGTAACACTCAAGTCTTGAACCCAGCTAAAGGTCTGTTGGCTTCTTTGTATCACTTTAAAAATCCTTGCTTCCTTATTCTGCATGTATAATCAACACCAAAACTTTCTTTTTCATACACCTTCCTCAGTAAGCAATTTGCACTGAAAAGATCTATCTATAGTCAGTCACCAAAGCAAGAATAGATTTGGGGATCCTGCTGTAAGCATCCTGTTAGTCAATGTTTAAGAAATCTCTGGCTTTCAGCAGAAGGGGGGGCAGTTCAAGAATGTAAATAAAGTTGTGGTTGGTTTGTGCTGCTGCTATCATTTAGAACGTATGCTTGTTCCCTAGATGAATAAGTTGAATAATTCTTCACTAGGTCTGACAGCTGGGAAAAAGACCTAGGGCTCCAAACATCTCCTATAACAAAAATCCAGTTCCTGCAACTCCCATGTGAAAAGAGTGTGAGAGATCCAAGTGATGTTAAGGCATTTCCACGTGGAAGTTATTTCCTACAGCAGTGATCCAGACTACAGGGGAAAAACACCCTGCACTGGATACTTCATTGTTGACTATTTCCTAAATATGATAAACCAATAAATGTATGGTTTAGTAAAGCAGGATTTCAGTTTTCATCTTTTTTATCAAATTGTTTTGGATGAATGACTGCTGCATATCTAATATGGAGACTCTTCAAGAAAAAAAACCTGCTTAAGCACTCTCACTCTAGAGTAATATACAATTTTTAAAGGCCCAATAGGTGTCCCTGTGGATTGGAGACCAAGTATATGGCACTGGCTAGAATGCATGGTACCCTTAGGGTACTGAAAGAATACATATGGTACCAAAAGTAAATTATTTTTCTGTGTATTGCATCTTTCAAGCGAATACTATCACTGTAAGCTGCAAATGTACCGCAAGACATGAACCACTTCCTACTCCAATTCACAAGCAGAAGGTCTCCGTGTGGGTATCTTCTTTCCCTAGAGATGCTTTGCAGCTTCTCTTTGTTTGCTAGGTTTATGACTTCAAAACAAAAGCTGTGCTCTGTTCTTCACATCTAAGATGGGAGATAATCTTGTTTGTGAGAACCCGAGGAAATTTCTCTGGAGAACAAGGCATCTTCCTCCCTCGTTGTAGTACAGGATGGGTATCCTTTCTGCAGTACACTCTGCATACTAACGCATATGGATGGGAAGGGGTGTTGCTGTACTGGCTGTTGTTACAGTGATAAACTCTACGTGAACACATCATGCATACCTGGTTCACGGAAGCATGTGCCTTCCTCAGGGAAGCTGGGAGGCACAAGCTATACACCCTGCACACACCAACATCTCTGTTACCTAAGACAAAAGCCTTTTTCTACTGGTGGTTTTAAACTATTGCCTATCACCTCAGCTACTGCATGGCAGGAAGTCAAAAAAATTATTATACAATTAATGTAAGACTAACACTCATGGGAGAAACTGTAATTAATTGGGACTAATGCAACTGTTACACTACAGAGGAGAAATTAGGAATGTTTTGCCACCTATTGTAAAGTATTTTCAAAAGGCAGCTTATTACGATACTAACTACTGTCATTAGTCACCCAGTCACAAACTGTCTGCAGTCTGGTGTAGACATTTTCCACTTTAATACATCCATCCCACTATGCAGACAAGGCATGGTTTAGCCCCGGCTGACAGCTAAGTATCATGCAGTCACTCAGTCACTCTTCGTCCCAGTCCCTGGTGAGATGGGGAGGTGAACTAGAAAGTTGAGTAAAACTTCTGGGTTGAGATAAAGACAGTTTAATAAGAAAACAACAGAAGTAATAATAATAATAGTAATAGTAATAATAATAACAACAACAGCACTCATCAAGTTATGCACAATTCAGTACAATTTCTTACCACCTGATGACCGACTGCCCAGCCCGTTCTAAGCAGGGACCATGGATCAGTGAGTGCTGATCCCCAGTCAGCCTCCTTTTGGTATATTAAGCATGACTTTATATGGCATGGAAGATCCCCTTGATCAGCTTAGGTCAGTTGCACGGCTATGCTCCTCTCAGATTCGTGTGCACCTGTACATTTGCAAAACACGGGAAACTGAAAAAGACCTTTATCTCTTAGCAACAACTTAAAACATCAGTGTATTATTAACATGCTAAAACTAAAGGCCAGCAGCTGCTGGGAAGAAAATAAACTCTATTCCAGCTAAGCATAAACATTACCTGGTAACAACTAAAACAATATGTGCTGTCAATGCTATTCTTGTACTTAATCCAAAACATAAGAGCTACTGGGAAGATTAACTCTGTCCCAGCTGAAACCAGGACAAGATGACAAATACCATTTTGCAATTATTTAGATGACATTCTTCAAAACTCCACAGATGACATTATCATTGAGGACTCAGTGCTATATGGTTCTCCCAAGGTGATAAATGAAATTAATGACATTTTCTGTAACTTGGACAACTGACTGGAATTATCAACCGTTTTATAATACGGACACATTCAGAAATGGGAATATTTCCTATGCATGAGCAGGTTTTACCCACACCCCAGGTTTTCTGGATTTACTGTTACATGGATACTTGGGTGAAGACACGGATATCTAAAATTGTCCTCAGAATCTTTTCCTCAGATGTATTACTTTAGCTAACCTTCAAATGAAGTTTATTGGTACATATCCTAATGATAGCATGGCTGAAGATGACATTAACCGATGAGAAATCTTACATCTCTGTAACAAGTGATGAGCAAATGTGAGGTCACTCCACCAGCTCTCCAAAACAAATGATTGAAAAAAAAAAAAAAAAAGAGGAAGGAAAACAAGAAAACAAAGAGGCCAGTGCACACCAATATGCATAGATGGAGGTGAGACCGCTGAAGTATTGCTCTGTGCCCCTCTGTACTCCTCCAGGAATGGCTCCGTCTGCTCTGCCTAATACAAAATCTTCTGTTGGTAAGATAATATTTATCTGTTTCTCCCCAGCTATGCTGCTTCTCTCACTGAAGGCCCCCAAGATATTCAAATATTTTCTGATATAGGAAAGAAAAGAAGAGGTAGAAACCTCTAAATTAACAAAGCTTTACAAGACAAGAGCAGTGGGACTCAGTGCTAATGTTTTGACTTCAATAACATCATATTTTATTGTACCTAGTTATTACAGGGTGTCAGTAGATGTCTGCCATGGAGGATTCTAATTATGCAAGCATCAACATGCTATTTCACTTTTTAAAGACTCTTTTAGTGTGTGTTTTCTTTGTAATTTTATAAGACCATTTCTCCTACTCTTTCCTCACAAAATCCTATGCAGATGGAGATCCAGAGAGTCATCTGGCCTGTAACAGGACATAATTTCTCATGTATATCTTCAGCTGTTTGTCCAAATCCATTACTCTGATTAGTAATGCTTAAAACTGATATCCTGATACATAGGGTACAATTTAGTTGCCAAAACGTACACCTCAAAGGGTCCTTGCCTGGTGCACAGCTAATTCTTCATGAGGATGTGGGTGTCCCTTATGTCATGTGTCAGCATCTCATAACACAAAATCCTGGATAACTTAGCTCATCCTCAAGAGCACCAGTCATCTCCATGTAGGCAGTG
The DNA here is from genome assembly GCA_033558235.1 of Neomorphus geoffroyi. Taxonomy (NCBI): domain Eukaryota; kingdom Metazoa; phylum Chordata; class Aves; order Cuculiformes; family Neomorphidae; genus Neomorphus; species Neomorphus geoffroyi. Next base: position 45,661,280 of record JAUMJM010000005.1, on the reverse strand, counting down.
GACTCTCATCAACAGTTTGATGTTCCTGGGTTGGTAATACCACAGTCATGAGCAACAGATGCTGGGATCACAGCCCAGCCGTGCTGGATAGCTCTGTCACTTGTGGAGGCGAGACCCAGCCTACTGAGATGGCAATGCTTGCCTAGCCCTCATACTGCCTTCAAAATTTGCTTATATGCCAGGCAGCCATGCCAGAGCCCCAGCTCCCCCTGACCAGCTGCCCTTCCCCAGCAAGGGCACTGAGACCAGGGGTCAGGCAGAACAGAATAGCTTGGAACACTGCCCCATTATCTGGCACACTGCCGTCTGTGTGCTGGTTAAACAAGAACACTTCGAATTGGTTTCCTTGCACATACCACATATCTCTGTTTCACTTCACAACACAATCAAAACAAAAGCATCATCATTATAATATATGTTAACAAAATAAATATATAAAAATTTCCAATTAGGTACAGTGTTAGAGATGCAGTGGTCTAATTTCAACCAATTCCTTTAAAATCATTGGGAATACAGTGACATAGACATTTTAAAAAATCCTCTTATTTTAATTTTTAAAATCTTAAATATGCCTTTACTATGTGCTGCAATTTTGCTATTGGGTGTGCTTCCTCTTACAGAAGTTTTCTGTCATTTTTCTGAAATTCAGTAGTGCTTTCTTGTACGCATTTTCTACGTTTATTACTATGACTTCATGCCTGCACATTATTGAGGAAAACAGCCAACGCAATTTCCATACACCTAGTTGTGTGTATCAGATGTTAATTCTACTAAATATGGAACATATGTCTACAATTTCATGCTACCAATGAACTATGGTCTGTCTGATCACTCAAGATCAAAGAACTTGTAATACTTTTTTGAGTTTGTGCAACATCTAATCTAACTCCAGCAATATTAAGGAGTCAAGAGTAGATGAGACATTTGTCTCTCCATTCTCAAATTCATCTAATGACTGCCTGGATTTTTTTAAGAGATCAGTATATACACCATTAATAATGCTTAGCATGTAGATGCAGAGTTATATGATGAGCTGTATGTGCAATTTCCAATATTTCACATTGGAAATGAAATTAATTTAAGTTTTTTGTTATTACATATGAGTGAGTCATTGACAAATAATCTAGCCCAAAGTTTCATGAAGTTGGTTCTTTCTCTCTCTAGTTCTTTATCTTCAACACTGGACAAAGTTACTTGAAGGTGTTTGCACTGAAATCATTATGGATTTTCACAGGCATAATTTTGGGATGGCAAAGACCTGCAGTCAAGAAGCACTGACATTACAACGTGCAGTCATCGTTATTTACCATCTTTCCCATGGGTCTGGTGAAAGCAGCTCCTAAAAATTATAGCAAATTTTGTTACAAAGTCAGTGACATATCCCACAGGGAACTGCCTAGGACAACTCTCCCTCTGATCCTGTTAATATAAATCAACCTGACAATCAATGTCAAGAATGAATGTCAGCCACAAACTAATATATAAGGGAAAGAAAGGCTTCTTCGGAAAAAAAAAAAAATCAAGACAGAAAATTTAACTAATCTTGGTATTATACCTAAGTAACGTTATTGACAAGCTAAGGTCAGGCGTCCTGAGCAGAAAATATTGAGAAATGCAGATTTCATTGCTGGTGTCTAATCCTATTTTTGCTTTAGGGAATAAACAGATTTTCACAAATAGAGTTAAAATTGACTAACAGCTAAAATGTGGGAAGTAACACAGTTTTGTTTATATTACCATAGGTTATTTGGTGTTCTTATTACTAGTTATAAAAGAAAATAACAAAGTGATGTTGCTTTATTTATGTTCAGTTGTCAAGGAGAAGGAACGATACTCTCCAAATTATCCAGCATGCCTCTCAGCCCTTGTGATTCACAAAGACAATTGCCTTGCTCAAGATTTGTGCAAGCAACTCCCCACCTCTATTATGAAATCTCACTCTACAAAAGTCCGTTATGAAACAATTGCTATAAGCACAGGTTGCAACCTTTGTTCTGCTCCTTGTGCACTGGTTCTGCTCCAGAAGGTTTTCACTTCCAGTTGTGGTACTGTTTATTGCTTGTGAGCTAGATAACTCTGCAGCAGCATAGATTTGCCTGCTCTGTTGTCGTCCCTCAATACTATAAAAATTAATATCCTTTGCTAATAATAAATACAGCTCCTTGATTTGCAACGCGGTAAAGGATTTATTATGAATCTCAGTAAACAGAGATTCATCCAGATGTAGGATAGCGGCTATCTCCAAACAACAGGTCACAAAGGGTAAATAAATACAAAGCAGAAATTATGGCATTTTTCACAATGAAGCTAATAAACAGAGGGTAAAAGTTTGAGCTTTGAAACTTGTATTTCTATGCCATTATCTGAAATCAAATGGCTGTTTTTTGTATATGCCTGTATTTTCAGATTATGAGTCTGCCTTTTAGGCTGTCATTGTAGAAGACATTGAAGCAATTACTGATCTGTGTAAACCATGAAAGGCAACAGCTGCCTAGTATTCAGAATAATGTGCTGAACAGGACTCTAGTTTAGGAACCAGGGATCTGTGGGGCAAGTGGTTAGAGGCAGCAAATAATGACATCTCCGTTTGCTGCTATGATCTGCAAGATTCTGTCTCCTAGAGACTGTTCCTGCCTCTTCCTTTAATATGGGACTAGGGATGTCACATCTCTAGGCTCGTCTCAGTCTTTTCTCCTTTATCATCATAAGGGCATACTGCATCCTGGGGTGCGACAGAGTATAACCAGGCAGTCAAAAGAGGGGATTATCCCACTGTATTCAGTGTTGGTGTGGCCTCATCTGGAGTACTGTATGCCAGTGCGGGCCTCACAATTTAAGAAAGGTGTGACGGTACTTAAATATATCCAAGGGAGGGAACAAACCTGGTGAAAGGGCTGGAAGGAATGTCACATGAGGAGCAGCTGAGGACTTTGGGCTTGTCTAGTTTGGAGAAAAGGAGGCTGAGGGGCAATCTCAGAGGAAGCTGCTGAGCTCTCCTCCCTGAGATACGGTGATAGGACACGTGAGAACGTTCAAAGTTGCATCAGGGGAGGTTCAGGCTGGACATCAGAAAGTATTTCTTTACCTTTTGGGTGATCAAACACTGGAACACTGGAAGTGATCGATGCTCCAAGCCTGTCAGTGTTTAAGAGGTATTTGAACAATGCCCTTAATAACATGTTTTATCTTTTGGTCAGCTCTGAAGTGGTCAGGCAGTTGAACTAGATGAACTTTGTAGGTCCATTCCAACTAAAATTATTCTATTCTATTCTATTCTATTCTATTCTATTCTATTCTATTCTATTCTATTCTATTCTATTCAAGATAGCTGAATTATCTCAGTTTGTGTCTTTGCCAATCAGCTGGCAGTATCATTCACAGCAAGGTTTTCCTTTTTTATGTAAATACTTAATAAAGGAGAACACTGCCGATTTTAGCTGTTTAATATGTTTTTTCTACGATGCAATTAAGTCAGTCAAATTTTTCTTACTGCCATCTTTTACTCAATATTTGAAAATTTCATTATTGTCACAGTACTTATTTTTGAAAAGTTCCTACATTTTGAAGTTTGGAATTTATTTTCATTTTAAAGATTTTAGAATATCATAAAACTATTTTGCAGAACTGTCAGTCTCACTTGTTTCAAGGTCAGACAAGTGACAGACTTTGTGTTAGTTTTTCACCAGTCGTCCACGCATCCCTCAGGCCAACAGGACAGTGCACAAGACTGCCATTCTCAGAAAACGTTGAGAGATTCACCTCTACTTATGCACTGAAAATGCAGTCCAGCATTAAATTACATTCCTACTTCAATCCAGTCTAAAAATCACCAATGGCTCTAAAAGGCGTAAGCAGTTTGTAGAGCAGAGTCCACAGCCCAGTCCTTCTCCCTGGACTTGTCACCATCAAGCTGCTGGCAATGATTTTGGATGTGTTTCTCCTCTGGTTTTGAGCTATAGAAATGGATTTTTAAAAGTGTTGGCATGACAAGGGATCTTACTGTCTCTGGTGTCCCATGACTTTGGGGCTGACCCTTTGTAGATCTTGGCAACTTGAAATAAACCTTCTTCTGACCATATTATCTGACTAAAGTAAAGGCTCACTATTTCTCATTGTGGGAAGACCTGACTTCACCATCACTTACAAATGTGTTTCCTAAAAGAGAGGAATTCTTATCAAGTTTCAATCGATTAAAGTTTTTCACTTTTCAAAAGGTTTCAAAAAAGTCTAGTGACAAAGGTGATATCCGGGAAAGACGGAAGCCGGAACACAGAGATTAAATAACCTCAGCAAGGTCTAACAAGGAGAAACAGTAATAGCTACAGAGGTTCCTGATGTGCAGCCCTTTGGTCTGATCTCTTGATGACATTGTCCTCATCTTTCTTGACCCTATATAATTTTCAAAGTGTCCTATAAGTTCCTTCTGTTCTGAAATTGAAAATTATTTTACCCTACACAAATCAATTAAAATTAAGACAGGAACACAAGACAAGGCCTTACTCATAGCCAATGTCTATTCTTTTTTACAAGAGTACCCAATGAGTTTCTCCTCACTTTTCCTGTTATTTTTAAAAACGCTGTGTAAAACCATCCTAACTATTTTTCTGAGTAGTGTTGCCCCACTAGGCTAGTAATGTCAGCTGGATATTTTTAATGGCAGTTTTGATTTGAATCAATGACGAGAGCCTTGAAAACCATTTCTTTCCTAACCTTTCTCTAATTCTGAACATAATTATGTATGCATAAAATACTTAGTCATTTTCTGTGTATCCATACACATAATGGTACCTGGACCATTTTCCACCACTTTTTATGGCCAGAGGGGCTACACACATGTCCATGTTACAAGAAGAAGTCTATATTATAGCCTCCTTTCCCTTGTTGGCATCCCCTTTTCTCATATTATTCTGGTCTTGGTTTGTGCTCGTTAATTGATAACTTGCATCAAAAACAGTACTTTTAAAAGGCTGTACAATGTCTGAAGTATGAGTTGTATTCATCAGGATATGGAACTTTGCACAATTTTATCCAAAAAACCTAAGAACATATAAGTGTATTCCATGATTTTCATGACCGTACTCCTTTTGAAGCCTGATTTTAGCAGTCTTAACCCTATTCACCACCTGCTCCTGTTATCTATTATTTCGACCTGAGCAAAATGAGGGCAACAAAGAAAAACAATAAACAGACTCAGTTGTGTAAATACAAGCCATAGGCCATCAGCCAGCCAACACAAATACTGAAAGATCATTAAAATGATCACTAAATATATCTTTACAAACAAGTTCAGGTAAGCACCACAGTTTTGCCTTTATGTTAACATTCAAGTTTAAAATATTTTTCTTATTCAACAGATACTTTCTACATCTTTATTATGAATTGAATTCTTGAGTCAGTGACAAATATTTCTGAACAGAAAATTAAATACATTTTGCTTTCACTCATCAAAATCAAATTCTGCCAGATTTTGAATATCAGCAAGGGAATTACTCTCCTTGTCCCCAGTGCATTTGACACAGTTGTCATTCTGCGGTGCTTACACACCTTCTATATTTCTTTTCCTTTCTTCTTTCCCCATCAACTCTGAGCCCAGTGGCTGCTTTTAGCAGTGCTTTCAACAGCTCCTTTGAAGTCTGACACTTCTATTATAGGAGCTAAATTGGGAGCCTTTTAACCATACCCCATTACATTTTCACTATAAAAAATAGAGTGTTAAATGCAGAGGAGCACTGATGAAAGCCTTATCCAGACCCACGGGGGACTGATTTTATTGATGGCTGCTCTGTGAGGTGTCAGCTTAGTGCCCTATCTCCCTCCCAACCCAGGTGGGCGATGCAGAATGCAGCGCTGGCTGCATCCATTGACTTCCCGTACCTTCTGCTGCCCTCGCTGCTCTACTGTGTTTTGTCTGCCTTAAGAGCAAAAATATTTTCCAGTTAAACTTGTTTCATTCCAGGTAACCTAGCACACTGCTTGTGACTCCTTCGCTGTCTCAAACTGCTTCCCACAGCACCCTTCTGTCTGGAAGGAAAGATCCTCCTCTGAGCAGCCAGCCTCTGTACTTCCCTCTAACTCTGGATTCAAACCTGAGGAGAAACTGCTGTGTTCGTTCAATATGTGGATAACAGCTCTTCAATTGGCAGGTGTTCTCTGTTCAGTTCAAATATTTGATGCTCAGTGTTTCCCAGTAAATCCTCACTTTAGGGGGTAAAATTATTGACTATACTGATAATCCTGCAACTGCCTTATCCAGAAAACAATCATGGGCTTGTAAATGGAAAAAAAAAACAATACAAAAAATATATTGAGGGGTCATTAATTTCATCAAAAAATGCAATGAGCCAGAACTTTTATCATTACAGCAACCTCATTGAAGAGTCATAAAAAGCTTTAAAACACTGGTAAGTACCTGGATATCTCTCAGTCAGAGCAAGATGTTCTGAAGCCTATCTCAAAAGAAAGTCTGTCTAGCAAAAATTAAAGATTTACAGGTAGCACCAAATAACTGACAAGGACCATGGAAGCCATTCCTAAAGAAAACAAACTTTACATTCCTAAACTTCCAAGTAATAAAGAATCCACTAGAACAGTAATACGAAATAACTTCCAAGTGCCAGTTCAAGGGATTCTACTTTAATTTTCCCATCTTTTGCCAGGCTTAGACAGGTCGATTATACTGTGATGAATATGTCTGTTCAGGAAACAGCCCAGAAAGGAAGAATACATGCGTATATAGAGGCAATCATAGTTTGTATTCAGTTTGGTTTTAGCTGGATACACTCTTCCCAAAGTATCATATTTGCCAACCAAGAGCAAAACTTCACAGGACAACCGGAGTGAGAAAAGTTGTTAGCCTGTTTAGGCTACAGAAGCAAGACAGAATCAAACACATCGTCTTTCTAAATCCGTTATGGTCAAAATACAACTTCCTACCATTGAAAGATACATTTAGACAAAACCCCTTGATGAGAATACAGTCTAGAAAGTAAAGCAACCAGCTTAATCATATTCTAGGCTGGAAAAAGTCATTGATTTTATATCGCAAAAACCATCAGCAAAGTGCAACTAAAATGCAGCATGTATGAAATACACGTATCCCACAGAAGAAAAAAAAAAAGTCATCAGCTTCAGTTGGCAGAACTAAAACATGAAGGCCCACGTTGCATGGCTTCCAGCTTCTTTCAAAAGAGGTAACTACTATTGCACTTTCTCTGAGTTTCTCCTGATATCAGAGTGACTTTTATGAGATTTAGGGTTTCTGGCTGTGAGACCATTGCTGCCTCCTGTCTAATTAAGGACCTCCTTTTGCTAAGGAGACATCACACACATCATGTAACCTGTCCTAATAGCTGTGAGCCTGGGACACAGCAGTTGAAACCATTCCCAAAGATGTCTTGAGCTCTTTTGCTTCTCTGAAGCAACAGAGAAAAACTCCCATATCTGTTGCATTCACATTCCCTAGTAATTTCCACTGGTGGCAGTGCTAGGATTGTAATCCAGGAAAAGGAAGCAGTGACATAACAGGAATGTGACCAAGGATAAAGTGTTGCTGCTAAGGGCAAGTGATCAGTTAAAATAGCTGATGTTGTCATTGCAGACCAAAAGCCTTGCAGAGAGGTTTGGAAGAGGCTGTTTGCATCTGCCCAGTACATCCCCAACATACAAAATCTTATTACTTCTGTACTATCAATGGAGAGGGGAGGAGACAGAGAAAGACAGACAGAAAACAAATCCTCAAACTCGAGGAATTCGCCACTTACTTCTGCTGAGGGAGGAAAGCAGTGAGGGTTTTTTTTCACGTTCTCCTCTGCTTTGTCTCTGCTCATCTTTGAAGGCTTTTGAAGGCTGTATGTGTCTCAGGGCAACACGCAGGGCAGGGAAGGCCTCTTGCTTTGAGTTAATGTTTGAAGGTGAAAGTGAGTTGAATTTTTACTAGTATTTTACTAGAATTTTAATTGTGGCACAGCAAACAGCAATACGAACACTGTCTTCCTGAAATCTCATAAGCTTGCCAAGACTCTGAGATCAAAATGTTCTTCAAGCCTAGAGGAAAGGCACTAGTGAAGCCATATTACTGAGAGAGTCTGCGTGTTGCTTCAGTACCATTAATACTACCACAAACTTAGTCTTACCCACTTAATGCAACATCCTGAAAAAGCCTTTAATGCTCCAGCTTGAGCAATAGTTTTACTATTACCTTTGCTGATTCTTTTCATTACTACAGTGATTTTTTAAGAAACTAGCCAAGAGTTTTGTCCTGGAATGATTAATGCCTTATGAAAGATATAAGATGGATAATGTACTCTCAGGATTCAAAACTTAATCACAGGAATTCTTTGTGTATTCCCAGTTGTGCACAGGGAAGAGAAAGAGGAGGCTGTGGGACATCCTTTTCCATTTTGTATGAACCCACACAGGGGAAGGTATCTCCCTTTGGCATGAAGAAGGCAGGAAGGACTCCTGTAAGTAACACGGGAGCTATGCTAAGGGAAAAGCCAGGAGGCCACAAGAATATCACACTCGGAGGCAGACCACAGGGATGGGTGTGAACTCCTCCACCTGCTCTGTCCTGCTCTGAGTCAGGAGGGTGGGTGCGGTGACATGGTCGGGTGCTGCTGCCTCGTACAGCCAACTATTCAAAGCCCTGCCAGGAGATGCTTGCAGATTTACTCTCAAAGGCTGACACAATCTCTCTCCAGCAGCAGGGCCTTGGGAAAAGCAATTCAGTACTCAGAGCTCCTCTGCAGTAGCCCAGGGCTCACCTAATGCTGTGCCTGGCCTGACTTCTGGCAGCTTTCACAGATCTCTTTAGCTCCTCTCCTGCTTTTGAAAATCATTGGCCAGGATCACTAATAGTCTAAATGCATGTCTATATCTGTACATACATTCAAGGTCTAAAATAAAATAAGAAGTTCACTGCTCTACATTTTGGCAGGCAATACTTGTTGTGTTAACCTCTGGCTGGTCTTGACCTTCATTTTTCAGAATCTTTAATTCACTCTGAATCATTTACTCACTAGAACCTTAGCCTCAGATGGAGTGAACATACAAGCCAAAATGATTTTTAACCTGCATATCTGAGTACTTCTAGAGGATGTAAAATGAGTAACTGCCTTGCTTTGTAGACTGTATGTTTTCTGGCAATCTGTCCTGCGCTCTCCACATTCTGCAAAATAGTACGGAAAGTGCAGTGTTCTTTCCAGTAAACAATAGGCACCACTTTCTTTCCAACAAATTAGCCTTCCTATTTTGACCCTCTCATGTAAATAAGAAAAAATTAAGCCAACATAGAATAAGGAAGTCAATACACTTTTTTATTTGTTATTTTTAATAATTTACTGGATGCCTTATTAGCTATAGATTATAGAGAACCGAGGCTGGATTTCTTTGCTCAGCTGACTGTTTACATATCTTTGCAGCTACTGCTTGGAGCCACCTGTGTCTGATTAGGACTGTCAAGTAACAACAACATCAAAATACATTCAGATAATAGGATGTGCATGGTGTTGTAAATAATGATGTCAAGTTGTCAAAGAAGAGATCGTAACCCTTAGAACCACAATATTGCTCTTTCTTAATGTTTTGATTTTTATTTCGCCTCCACACTATTAAATTTGTATGAACTTGGATGATATTTCTATTTGATGAAAACTTAAATTATAAATGATTTCATGAAGCTGGAAAGAAATCATCTCATATAAGTTTCATGTTTGAAAGAAGGGAATTTGACCCCTCTCTCAAATGAGAAAAAATTATCGAGAGATGTTCAGTAGTATTTGTAATGCATACTAATGTGAGAGACTCTCTGTGATTTAAGCCTTTCTTCACATGGTATTTGAACTTTCTGTGTTCTCCTTTCTTCGTTTCCATATAAATGGTTTTGGCTCCTTCTGTGGAAAGAAAACCCCACATATGTGCTCATCCCTACATACCAGACTGATCTGTTAATCTAAACTAATTTTCTAGTTCAAAACGAGCAATTGCCAAGCTGGTTTTGACTGGTCACTAATACTTCATTCCCGTCTCATAGCCCGCCACTTTCCCTGCAGAAGCTTAGCAGAGAAGTGGATCGTGCTGTGGGCAGCAAGCTGTCCCTGGCAAGGCAGCAAACCCGCAGCAGTGTGAAGAAACTTCTTGATTCTTTACAGATATACAGAGAGCACAGGAAAAGGAAAACAGGCACAGGCTGAGAGTTTCATTGTTCACAAAAGTTGCATTGTGCATCATGTACAGTATCTGTAACAGTGGAAATGTGCAGCTTTGCTACCTTCCATGCGTTAGAGGTCTCTATTCCCACCAGTGATCTCCCTATCAGTTTAATTAAGCAAGGACCCATACACCCAGTTTTCACCCTGGCCACTTTCACCCTCTGCATCACCAGGACAGACTTCTTTTCAATATCACCCTTGCGTTTTTTGTAGGGGCAGGAAAGGGTGGTGTTGCAAGATAGGAATCATGGTCACACCTCAGAGCTTCCTCTCCTACATCCAGCACCTTTGCAGTCATGGTGGGTTATACCGTGTGTGACCATCCATATAGACCTGCTTCTATAGTCTCACTGCACTCCCTGAGAGTACCAGCCCAGCACATGCACTCGCTCCCCAGGTAACAACAGACGTGGTGCTATGGAACTGTATTTGTTGGTAGAAGAGTTAGAGAGAAACATCCCAGAACTGTTTACAATGTGAGACATGGGATCTATTTCTCCCATGTGCGTGGTGCTAGTGGAGGGATGCACCAGGAATAGGGACCACAGGTCCCTGTTTGCACCTGCAGGGAAAACAGGTCAGTGGCCTGGGGGCCTGAGTGCCTGGGTGGGCTGGGGGCTGCTGCTCTGCCAGGGTCTGCCTGAAACAGGAGGGACTGACTTCAGCACAGCTGTCTGGTCGACGCAAACAATCCCTTTAGAAGGTGAGATTCAGACAGAAATCTTATTCAAAACCAGCCACTAATTAAATAGCTTATGTTTTTCAGGTTTCCCCACAAAGCTCATAATAATACTGGCAGCAACTGTGAACCTCAGTTGAAAGTCAGTCATTATATCCAACCCCTAATCAGCCCAGCTATGATGTTTCCCTGGCTCATTTTTCTTCTTGGCCATTTTTTTTCCCCAGATTTTTCCAGGTGCCTCCTTTATCCTCCTACGCGGTGAGTAGCTGCCAGTCTGAGCCTGCATCTCTGTGTCTGAAAAGGCTTCACTATCAGCTGCTCCCTGGGCAGGACTCCTTGGCTACTGCTCTTGCCACGAATCCTTCTCCCCATATTGTCCACCATCTCGTCGTTTGAGAAGAAAGTATTTTCATCTTCTCTTAAACACCTCTGATGCCTTTGAACTTGTCTCATTTCTAAAGCCCCTCTGCTAATGGTATTTCTCTCCCTTGTGCTCAAGTGGTCCTTGCTGCCTCTTGAAACAGCAGGTCATGCAATGTAGAGCTTCAACTGCAGGCACAAGCCTGTTAAAAGTGGAGAATCACAACTGTCTCCAGAGGCCTTGGCATTACTCAATCCCCATCATTTCTGCAACCCTGTAACAGCTAAAATGCTGAAGGGACCAATTCCCACCAGCCTTGGCTTACAAGGGAAACACTGAGCGCAGACACAGTGGAAAGCTGCTGAAGCTGGTGATACATGGTTCTGAACTGGCCTATAAAGCTCTCCAGCTGCCTGGGGAGAGGCTGGTTTGCATCTGATAAGAGCGAGAAAAGGTTATGTTTTGTGTCTGGTGTACTTTGCATATTTCTATACCTCTTAGACAGAAGCAAGCCAACATGAGTCTCAATAATGAAAGGCTTGAAAAGGGTTTTGAATGCTTTTCTCATATAACAACAGCAGAAATAAAGTAGTGTCATGGCTAAAGCATACACAGAGACACTGTCGTTTTCCAACTTTTCTTTCTCTGCTCGAAGACAATTCCAGAAATCACTGACATTTGCGCTGCAGAGTCTGGTGGAATGGGTAAAAATAAAGTACCTCTACAAATAGAAGATAGAGAAGTAAGTCTACAAACATAGAGAAAGATAAATAGAAGGAAAGACAGATAGATGTATGCATATGTGCATGTATAATCATGAACAGGATGTCCATAACAGCCCAGAAGTTAACTCTCTTTTACTGGAAAACTATGACAATGAAAGGGGGTTTTGGGGGATCAAGGAAAAGGAGACTCCTCAAGTGTCAAATGTAAGACAGGGTTAGTGGAGTTACTCGGATGTGCTAAGCAACACCAGATTCATTAGCTACAAATGCAAGCTGAGTTTACATTAGTTTTCATTCTGGGCACTGCTCTGTCCTGGCACAGGCACCAGAGGTACTGTTCACAGGTGATTCTGTTTGCGGGAGAAATGGGAGCTCCCTCTTGCCTCCTGTCTCCACCAGCACAAGGGACTTTTTACACAGGAAGAGGTGTGGTGACCTCCTGTGAGTTCAGGATGGGACATACACACAGTACCTGGTCATCAGGGACACCTCCAGCAGCATGTCCAGGCACGATGGGAACAATGCTGCCTGTCAGTGTTGCACACTAAATGGGGCAGCCCCACCTGTATCACAGTATCAGAAGTCTGGAAAAGACCTTTGAGATCATCGAGTCCAGCCTATGATCCAACACTAACATCTGCTCATCGTCTAAACCACGGCACTAAGTGCCTCATCCAATCTCTCTTTAAACACCTCCAGGGACGGTGACTCCACCACCTCCCCGGGCAGCGCATTCCAATGGCCAATCACCCTTAAGTGAAGAACTTCTTCCTAATGTCCAGCCTAAACCTCCCCTGACAAAGCTTGAGACCGTGTCCTCTTGTTCTGTTGTCGGTCGCCTGAGAGAAGAGACCAACCCCTGCCTGACTACAACCTCCCTTTAGGCAGTTGTAGAGAGCTATAAGGTCTCCCCTGAGACTCCTCTTCTTCAGGCTAAACAACCCCAGCTCCCTCAGTCGCTCCCCATAGGGCTTGTGCTCCAGTCCCTTCCCCATCCTCGTTGCTGTCCTCTGGACACACTCCAGCATCTCAACATCCTTCTTAAACTGAGGGGCCCAGAACTGGACTTAGCACTCAAGGTGGGGCCTGACCAGTGCGGAGTATAAGGGGATGATGACCTCCCTAGTCCTGCTGGCCACACTGTTCCAGATGCAGGCCAGGATACCACTCAGGCACACTGCTGGCTCACGTTGAGTTTCCTGTCCAGCAGCACTCCCAAGTCCCTTTCCGCCTGACCGCTCTCCAGCCACTCTGTCCCCAGCCTGTAGCTCTGCATGGGGTTGTTGGGGCTTAGCACTTTCCATCCGCCAGCTCTCTCATCATCCTAGGACCTGAGAGCTATGTCCCTCATTGTTGCTGCTACCCCTCCCCAGCAAGACCCCTCCAGAAATATTGGCAGAGACCAAGGCTGCTTCTGCCATTTGAAGGCACAATGCAAAAGGCTTGTGCAAAGCATGGGTTGTACAACATGGCAACAGCCTAATACCACAGCCGCTGTGTCCATTCCATGGTGCACCCAGCTATGTCCATGTATGTAGGTCTTCTAAAGACAAAGAAAACCAGCTGCTTTCTTACAGTAATCCAATTCTAGTTTCTAGTCAACTGCAGCAATTGATTATTATATTTTTATCAACTGAAGTTTGTTGATGGTACATAAGTTCATCCACTTGAGTAAACCCAAATTCTCAAGCAAAACTCCAGGGGCTTTGTCACAGTATGCAGAGATGTAATATTATGGCCAGGAGTGGTTCAAATAACTATGGTAAAGGAAACAAATCATGCTATTTCTGCCCCTACTAAAGCATGAAATTTAACCAGCTGCACAAAACTTTCTTGCATGGGCTACATTTTACCCTCAACTTCTTTACTCTGAATCTTAAGGTCTGTGCTTTCTAGCACCTCCTAATGTAAGCCTGATTGATAATCTCAAATATTTTGTGTACAGAGGCAAATGGTATCTGTGGCAATTTATCCTAAGAGAAGAGAGATATCTACAGACAACAACTTCATTGCTTGCAAGAGTTTGTTTTTATGGATGTTTAAGGCAGGTATAAAATCTATACGAACATCTACACCATAAAGAGAAAAAACCAAGAAGTTAAGCTGAGCAGTTACTTCAGAATTCCTAAAAATCTTCTCCCAAGGAGAAAAAAAGGAGTAATGAGTAAGGGTATGTTGTGTTCCAAAAAGCTGAAATGGCACAAAACACCCTGAAGATTTTTTCCTGGAGCAGACTCTGTGGCACAGTGGATAAAAGCCACTGCACAAGGCACAGGATTGGGAGGGGGATGTCCCTTGCCCCTTTGCTTCCTGCACTGCTGCTCCAGGGCGAAAAAGAGGGGACAATCACCCTCCTGCCACCTTAGACACAAGTCCTGAGAGCTCTCAGGGCGCAAGGACCAGCAGCGCCCTCGTAGGGCATTTATTCTTCCTTGCTTGCAACCAGATTTCTGTGCCTCAGCGTACCACAAGGGTATGTGTAAGGCCTTTGTCACAGCCCGTGAGTGGCGCTGTCCTTAGGCGTTGATCCCCACTCCTGCAACAGAGAATTACTACTCTCCCCTCCAAGCAGATGCGGAGAAAACGTAGAGGAACTGCAGGCCTGCTAGAGTTCAGCCTGCTCTCTGTAGACCAAAGACCAGTGCCTTTGTTGGTGGGTCTGCTTCCCATGCAGTAAAACCTGGACATACTCACTCCTGCGATTATAAATCAAGCTGTCAGGGGTGGCCACACCAGGTCAAACAGGTGGTCCCTCCACCCTCATACCCTGTGTTTTTCAGCATCAGCATCGGAAGAAGTGAACACAAACAGTTCTTTTCTGCCTCAAAGTCCTCAGGCTTAGATCTAAAAGAACTTAAGAAAGAACTTTCATTTCCTACAGTTTATGTCTCCTGTCATTACCTGTTGTAAAAATAGAAAGTGGTTTATATTACTGTGCGGAAATCTGCATGTTTTTCATGACAGAAGAAAGGCAATCTTTCCCCTGGAGGATCATAGTGAGCCTGGAAAGAAAAAAACAAATATCTGTGAAGAAAGCCAGCTTGCTTATCCACTCCTCATCTTCAAGCATCTTGCAGTCTTCAATGCATTCACTCTCCATCAGAAATTTTAGCACTGTTGTTTTTAGTTTCTTTTTGAGGTCTTTTTTCTGTGACAGTCAGTAAGTATTGCAAAGGACCACTCTCTTATACAGCTTGTGTCATTTTTACAAATCTCTCTGAAATGAAGCATCTTCACAAAGACTTTGTTGATACAACAGAGACCAGTACTTAAAACATCTGTGAAACTCACTTGCTTGGCACAAAAAGTCTCCTGGTGGATATTGCAAGTATACTCCTCAGTTTTGGTTTTAAAATATTTCCAGTAGAGCAACTAAGTCATTTTTGCCGATGACACTGGGTATCCCATCTGTGCAAATCCCATCTGTCTAATTTAGATCAGTCACATTAAATGATGTTACTGGCTGTCATGCCTTTGAGAGATTTTTCCTGTTCTTCAAACATATCAGAGCCTGCGGTCAGAGCACTGAGCAAGATAAGACCCAAGAGTTCTTCCATCATACCAGAGTTTTCAGTCTCAAGCTGAAGAATAAGCAGGTCTGCGTTCAGTAATATCATGATTTTTATAAATTATTAATAGCGCTTATCCACCGCCAAGAAATTACTAATTTGTACTGACAGACCACTAGACATCATTATATTACTTGCGAATTGTAAGTGTAGTCCCAGTCACTTACCAGGCTTGTGGGAAAGGGAGTGGAGGAGCACTAAACCTGGGAAATACTTCACTGCTTGAAAACTTCATCACCTGCAAAAAATATTTCCCTTTGGTGGTAGTAAAATGGCATTATATACTATATATACATATAATATTTCTAGATACCATATTGGTAGAGTTCAATCCTGTCTTTTTTGTTTTATTTAAAAAGATTTAAGCCACTTAGATGGGGGTTTTTTTCCTATATGATCAGGTTGTGAATTAGATCTGATAGGACAGTTCAGATTTGTTTCAGCATAGAAGTGGGAAAAAAATGCTGCTTTTCACTACAGCAGTAATGTTAGATGCTACATAATGGTCTCAAACCATTCCTTTCCTCCAACCAGCACCAGCTTATTGAGGCAGGGTAAATCACTTCCTTGTAATGACTGCCTGGTATTTTTAAGCTGATATGTTTGATCACTCTCAGTGTTTGAAGATTATCATAACTAGCAATTGCAGTACAATTTACATAAGTCTAATGCAGAGTAATTAGAAAAAGATCACAGGCAAACCCTTGTCTGGCTTCTGCTGGGCTATTTGTTCCACACTGCCTTCTGCCTGCTGAGCTACAGGCACAGTCAGCAAAGATGTACCCGGTGCCACTCACCCCGTCCTCCTTGGCAGCTCACAGCCTGTGTGCCAGCCCTTTGCTTCAGCATCACCAAGTGTCCTTTGACTGAGAACCATGTGGCAGAGTTGCTTATTAATTTTGTTTCAGCTTCTAAACAATTAAAGTCTTTCACAGGCAATTTCACTAAAATTGTTTTCCAGCCCTCCAAAACTTCTTCAGTATCACCTTTACCCAGGCCCCTTCAGGTCTAGATCCTAGGAACATACTGACTTATAGCAATCAAATATTTTC
This sequence comes from Neomorphus geoffroyi, assembly GCA_033558235.1. Classification (NCBI taxonomy): domain Eukaryota; kingdom Metazoa; phylum Chordata; class Aves; order Cuculiformes; family Neomorphidae; genus Neomorphus; species Neomorphus geoffroyi. The sequence goes on along the minus strand of JAUMJM010000005.1, from coordinate 45,644,683 downwards.
TCTAACTCGATAATATTTTTACTTCATTATCCTCCACCACTATGTAGCAAATTACATTGTAAATTTTCTATCAGTTTCTCCCACAGCTTCTGGCAGACTGTGCTATGAGATTCCAAATACGTTCTGGAAGGAAACCCTATCATAAGTAATAGCACAATATATCTCTCTAGCCTTGAAGAAGATACAGATCCCTACCACAAAGAAGTAGGACTATGTAGAGAGTTCACACATCATTTTCATGTTGCAGAATTCTGTACAGTTCCTGGAGGAGAGATACACCCTTTTAGAAAATTTACTCAATATTTAAACTAATATTTTGATATAGAATATATACCTGGAAATATAATTTGCTTACAGTTTTAGTGATAAATTTGAGGATAATGATTGAGATTACTTTTTGGTAACAAGTAAGTAAAGGAGAGTACCGCTTCCAGGGATGTCTCTTTTCAACAAATGAGGCTTTTTTTGTACTTTATTTTCATTTATTTTAAAATTATGAAATCCCATTAGTATCAGTAGCTGGACATGAATAGCATCAGTACAGGCTGAACCACCTCTGGTAGTCATTACTAGCTACAGCTATTTTGTTTTTTAGCTGAGATAGGCAGGAGGCCCCTGCAGCAATCCAATTGGCAGTACTTACAGTTTTTGTATGACTTGTTTTTCCTTAGCTGATATATTGCAACCAAAACTGTAGTCCTCTACAAACAAATTTTGTATCTAATCAGTCTTTTTGAGGATGTCAGAGAGATACTGACAAAACTGACAATTTGATAATTAAATATTCCTCCATTCCTCTTTTTACTTCTCTTGAGGATCAATTCACTATTTAACCTAAAAATTTTGTCCAATATTATAATTGCATGAAAGCCATTTTTACTGGCATGATAGAGCGGTATTTGAAGCACTGTCACACTTCCAGACTGAAATTAGTTTGGGAGACAATACAAGAACAGTCATCTCTCTGGTAAGCCAGATGTCTTAACCACTGTCTCAGACAGGCTGGCATAAAGATCCTTGCATTTATCACAGAGTGGTTTGGCTTGGAAGGGACCTAAAAGATGATCTAGTTCCACCTTCCCCTGATCCACTAAATCAAGTTGCTCAACGTTCCATGCAACCTGCTCTTGAACGCTTCAACTGATGGGGCACCCACAGCTTCCCTGGGCAGCCTGTTCCAGTGTCTCACCACCCTCATAGTAAAGAATTATTTCTTTATATCTCATCTTAATCTACCTTCTTTCAGTTTAAAGTAATTTCCCCTTTTCCCATAACTGCAAGTCTTTGCAAAAAGACACTCTCCAGCTTTCTTGTAGGCCCCCTTTAGGTACTGGAAGGCTGCTATAAGGTCTCCACAGAGCCTTCTCCAGGCTTAACAATCCCAACTCTCAGATTTCCTCATTGGAGAAGTGTCCCAGTCCTCTGACCATCTCCATGGACCTCCTCTGGACCTGCTCCAATGGATCTACATCTCTCTTTTGTTGAGGGCTCCAGCTGCAGATGCAGTACTCCAGGTGGAGGTCTCAAAAGAATGGAGCAGAGGGGGAGAACCACCCGCGCTGGCCTGCTGGCCATGCTTCATTTGATGCACTCTGCCTTCATTTGATACAGTCAGCCTTCTGGGCTGCAAGCACACATTGCCGGCTCACGTATCCCCAAGACCTTCATCTCCCAGCCTCTACTGATATCAGGGATTGCCCCTACCCATGTGCAGGACCTTGCACTTTCAAAATATCAAACTTATTTTGCCCTGAGAGCTGCCAACTTTATCTGTGAAGGCATTCACATGTACAGTAGCCCATCATTATACAGAGGTGACTTATGTGTGACTGCTGGTCAAGACATCATTTTCATACCATGGTTCAAAGCAATTTTCAGTTTGGCTACCAAAGCAATTTCCACCTTTCTGGAGGGTGTTTCATTTGCTCCTGGAGGACGTTTCATTTGCTCCTGGAGGACATCAAAGCTATGTTGTTTGCTCATAGCAAAGATAACAAGGTGTCCGTCACCCATGTGCCCCACATTTGCGAGTCTGGAAGCCTCACCCTCAGTCCTGCACAAGGCCATCAAACACGTGATGCATGTTCCCTGTGCATGATCCTTAGTAAGCAGGGGCCAGACAAGCACATTTGCTAATAGGTACCTTTCAAATGGAGATTTCACACTTGCAGGCAAAACACTACTTGGAAAAATACCTGTAGACTCAAAGGAAAGGAGTTTCTCTTTTACTCTGCTTAACTCATCTCATGTGTCATGAATGAATACCAAATCACCCCGAGCTGTGATGCAAATCTATGTGTGTTTTCTCTTCATGGTTGCTATACTGAGAACCAGTGTTTTCAGGATTTTCTCTACCAGTTTATTATAACATGCACAGAAGAGGAAGATGTTTTAGATGAGACAGAAACAAAATTGGGTAATTACCTTCCCTAAGTCACTGGCTTGCAGGGCAGGTCCTTTCCTCCAGACGGTATCGCACTGGTGCAACCTTTTTGTGGTTTTCTTTGCGACCCATCAAACAAAGCCAAGCCTCCTTCCTGCCTGTAGCTGTATTGTTTCATTCCTCCACTCAGGAGTTTCCAGTCTCCAGTTCCTGCTTCTCTCCCTTCATGCCCGTCTGCTTTTGCAGTCCAGATGACCCCTGTGCACACGCACTGCTGCTCTCAGAGTAGCACCATCTCTTCAGAGGCTACTGCTTGCCCCAGTGAACAGCAGTCAAGCAAACAAGCATCAGCAGGCCACTCAACCTCCTGGCTACCACTTTTTGACAAAGCAAACCAAATTTTACAGTACACGCTCAAAATAACCCAGTGAAACCAAGATTACAATCCATCAGAAATGTTTTAATCAGTTTCTTCAATTAAGTATTCAGGGAGTTATCAGATTCAGCAGTTCCAGCTCCCTGGGCTGTACAGAAGGGTGGCTTGGGTGCTCTGGGATCTGAGCGAGGTCCTTTGCAAGACTGTAGAGAAAGCTGGCTAGTTCAAACTCTTTGAAACAAGGAAACTGTAACTCTGTATTGGCTTAGACTCCAAACTACAGGCAAAGCTGTCCCAAAATATTTCCAGCCTCTTATTCTCCCCAAATCTGGAGGACATCTGTTTGAATATTAAATTATTATTTTTACTAGGAGAAGGAACCATTTTTTGGCTTAGCACAAGTTCATCAGTCATTGTTACAATATTATAAACTTTTTCATTTCTCAGCTGTTTAAATTTATGTTTCACAGTTTAGTCCCAGGCCTCATAGCCAATGTCAAAGCCCAACACATACAAGAGCAGCAATCAGTTGGAGTAGTGCTGGTACAATTAAAAGCAGGACTGATGGACTTAAAATAATCATACAAAATATAAGGTGGCCAACATAATAGTGGTTTGGAGAGCAATTTCCTCTGTTACCAGGCTGCCTCTTGCACCAGCCCAAAAAGCACCCAGTTTAGTTGTGTTTGGTATTGTGAGTGCCTGGATATCGGCTGTCTCCATGCGCTGGGTCAGGGAAAAATGGTTTCTGTGGGGAGAAGTAACCACTACCCCAAGCTAAGAAACATCTGCAGCAACAAAACAATGAAGCACAGATCAGAGTGGATGAGGTTGGAAGACTTGCAATAAAGTCAACAGAGAACATAAAAGTTGCAAGCATTTAAAATGGCCACTGTGATGCTGGAATTTGATAAAAAATAGGAAATAGAATCACATTTCATTTGAGATTTGAGATAATGGCATAATTTCACTTGTGCTGCCTTGCAGCCGAAAGAATTTAGAGTGTTGTCACAGAGAAGGTATTCAGTCTGAGTGCCCCAATATTCCCCCCTGTGCATCTTTTCAGGGCACATCGAGCAAAGCAAAGATTAAAAACTTTCATTCCTCCAGGCAGCAGTCTCCTCAGGAAAGAGGATGCACTGTATGTTTATTTCAAATACCTGTCCTAAAGAACCTGGTATTACAAGCTGAGTTAAGATTTCATTTTCTTCAGAGTTTTAGCTGTGCATCTCTCCCATTCCTGATGATTCATGAACAATAACCTAATGCGAAAAGAAAAGAAAACTTCATTAGCAAAAGACTGAAATTCTGTTTTGTTGAAAGCCTGACGTCGATTTAGGAAACAAATTCTTTGGTAAGCAGATGTACAGGTCCCTGAATTTCAGCTGTAGGAACACTTCAAAAAGACACTTTGGAAATTGATTTATTCTGAAATAGTGGGTTGTAACCTAGCTGTAAAAGTTTCCCCCAAAAGATAGCACCTAATCCAACTGGAAGACGACTGCATTTTTCCTCTATTCACAGTATCACAGTATCACAAGGCTGGAAAAGACCTTTGAGATCATTGAGGCCAGCCTATGACCCAACACCAACATCTGCTCATCGTCTAAACCATGGCACTAAGAGCCTCATCCAATTTCCCTTTAAACAACTCCAGGGACGGTGACTCCACCACCTCCCCGGGCAGCGCATTCCAATGGCCAATCACCCTTTCAGTGAAGAATTTTTTCCTAATATCCAGCCTAAACCTCCCCTGACAAAGTTTGAGACCGTGTCCTCTTGTTCTGTCGTCGGTCGCCTGAGAGAAGAGACCAACCCCTGCCTGACTACAACCTCCTTTTAGGTAGTTGTAGAGAGCAATAAGGTCTCCCCTGAGCTTCCTCTTCTCCAGGCTAAACAACCCCAGCTCCCTCAGTCGCTCCTCATAGGGCTTGTGCTCCAGCCCCTTCCCCATCCTCGTTGCTCTCCTCTGGACACACTCCAGCATCTCGACATCTTTCTTAAACTGAGGGGCCCAGAACTGGACACAGCGCTCAAGGTGCGGCCTGACCAGTCCCGATGATGACCTCTCTAATCCTGCTGGCCACACTATTCCTGATGCAGGCCAAGACACCATTGGTCTTCTTGGCCACTGGGGCACACCGCTGGCTCATGTTGAGTTTCCTGTCCACCAGCACTCCCAAGTCCCTTTCCGCCTGACTGCTCTCCAGCCACTCTGTTCCCAGCCTAGAGCTCTGCATGGAGTTGTTGTGTCCAAAGTGCAGAACCTGGCATTTGGACTTGTTAAACCTCATGCTGTTGGAGTCAGCCCATCTCCCCAGCCTGTCAAGGTCCCTCTGTAGGGCCCTACCTTCTAGCAGATCGACACTTCCTCCCAGCTTGGTGTCATCTGTGAACTTGCTGATGAAGGACTCGATCCCCTCATCCAGATCATCAATAAAGATATTGAACAGGACTGAGCCCAGCACCGATCCCTGGGGGACGCCACTAGTGACCGGCCACCAACTGGATGTGACACCGTTCACTACCACCCTTTGGGCTCGGCCATCCAACCAATTCCTAACCCAGCACAGAACATTCCCATCCAAGCCACGGGCTGCCAGCTTCTCCAGGAGTCTGCTGTGGGAGACAGTGTCGAAGGCCTTGCTGAAGTCCAGGTACACCACATCCACAGCCTTCCTCTCATCTACCAGGCGAGTCACACGGTCGTAAAAGGAGATCAGGCTGGTCAGGCAAGACCTGCCTCTCCTAAAACCATGCTGGCTGGGCCTGATCTCTCGCTCATTCTGCAGGTGCCGCATGACTGCACCCAGGATCATCTGCTCCATAATTTTACCTGGAACCGAGGTCAGGCTGACAGGTCTGTAGTTACCTGGATCGTCCCTACGGCCCTTCTTGTGGATGGGCGTCACGTTGGCCAACTTCCAGTCATCTGGGATCTTTCCAGTGAGCCAGGACTGTTGATAAATGATGGAAAGCGGCTTGGCAAGCTCGTCCGCCAGCTCTCTCATCACCCTAGGATGGATCCCATCAGGCCCCACAGACTTATGAGGATCCAAGTGGCTCAGCAGGTCTCTAACTTCTGCGTGACAGGGGGGCCATGTTGCACCCTGACCCCATCCACCACTTCAGAAGACCAGTTGTCCAGTGAAAAATCCGCCTTAGTATTGAAAACGGAGGTAAAAAAGGCATTAAGCACCTCAGTCTTTTGCTCGTCTTTAGTTACTATATTTCCCTTAATATCCAATAAGGAGTGGAGATCATTGCCTTCTTTCTGCCATTATTATATTTGTAAAAACACTATCCTTAACAGAAGTGGCCAATTTGAGCTCCAGCTGGGCTTTTGCCTCCCTAATTTTCTTCCTACACGACTTAACGATATCTTTGAACATAACCTGACTTACCTGCCCTTCTTTCCAAAGGCGATACACCCTCCTTTTCTCACTTAGCTCCTTCAGAAGCTCCTTACTCATCCAGGCCAGCTGTCTGCCCCTACGGCTTGTCTTACGCCCCATCGGGACAGCCTGCTCCTGTGCCTTCAAGATCTCATTCTTGAAGTACATCCAGCCTTCCTGGACCCCCTTGCTTTTAAGAACTATTTCCCAGGGTACTCTCCTGACTAGTTCCTTAAATAATCTGAAATCAGCCCACCGAAAATCGAGTGTGGATGTCCTGTTTATGTCCTTCCTTGTTTCATTGTTTATGGAGAATTCGATTATCTCATGGTCATTGCACCCCAGACAGCCTCCGACCACAACATCACCCACCAGCCCTTCTCTATTTGTAAACAGCAGGTCAAGGAGAGCCTCACCCTTGCAATTCTTTGCAAGTTCAGATGCACAGAAAAAAAAAGTTTAAGAGGACCTGATCCACAATGCTGGGCATGACTAAGCATTGCTTTTCTGAGGTTTCCGATCAAATTCCAGACCAGAGTGAGAATCCATGCTTATGCAGAACAAAACTCAAACTGCGAACTGAAGAAGAAAACACTACTTTCCTTTAAATATACTTACAAAATGTTCTTTGTGAGTCATCACCATTAGCTTAAAGTATAAATGAAAAAAAAAATTATAAGAAAAAGGAAAATATGGTAAATGCTACTTTTGTACAGGAAAATTCACTTCAGGGTATAGAGATTATAGTAATTCAGATGCCAGTAGGTTAAGCATCAATCTGTAAGTGTTAGTTCTACCAGATTAATGAAGCACCTATGGTGTTTGCCCAGATTTGCTTTTCCTTTCAGAAATGTATCAGTTGTAGCATTCTAGAAAATAAGAGCTTTACAAATTCTGTTTATGCTGCTTTTTCACACTACTCTTGTCTTCTATATTTATTTAAATGATGTTCCCAATATCTGACATTTTCCCTGGGGCTTAAAGAACAGGTGTTCAGATATAGCTCCAAGCTGTCAAAATGGAACTGGCAATTATTTTAACAGATACAAGGCTAAGGAAACATAAGAAAGTTGTAATTTTGAATCATTAAACACACACAGGATTTGTTAAGACCACATTATCATTATCCAAAGGCTATCTTAATTCATATTTCATTGTAAATACAAAATGGGACGGTGGTCATGGTGAGCCTTGGATTTGAGTTCTCATGTCCAAAGCATTTCTTTGCTAATCTAAGGAAACTACATCGACTCTGAACGAAAACTTATTAAGACTGGGTTTGCTCCCTCTCCTGAGCCCAAACTTGGGGGAACACTTGCTATGGAGACACCACTTCAACAGTGTGTGGTGGGAAGAGTACATAATTATGTAGCATTGCTCTACCTTGCCCTCCTGACTTTCTGTATAAAACTGATACGTGTGGTGAACCTTTATCACTTACTTTCTCATCAAGCAGCAACACCAGTTTATTGTGCGGCTACCTCACAGTACTCGCTGTGTACTGGAACAACACAAGTAGATGCAATCTGTTATTTATTGTTGGCACTGTAACAGAAAGTACATATTCAACTATCTGTTCCTTCTGTTAAGTTCCAATAGACTCTATTTTGCTCCCAAGTACGTTTGTGTAGCTATATTTCAGGAGCAACATATTACCAAGACTAAACAAAAAAGGGGCAGGATGACTTAACATTTTGGAAAAATAGGAAATAAAAATTCCTTGAATAATTCCAAGGAAATCACTGCTTCTTGCTGGCTGAATAACCATCAAGGGTTGGCATATCTCATGGGCTAAATGAATGAAACACCATTTAGCATCCTTTTAACAAGATATTTTTACTAAGAAGCAAAAGCTCTAAAATTATTTAGCTAAAACCCCCCACATAACAGTAAAATAACAAATGCATGCTACTGTTGACTAAAGACAAAAAAAGATGAATATACAGACATTTTTTTCATATTCAAATTTTCCTACCTTTCAGCCGACTCCAGCATGTGCAACTTCACTCTCCTCCTCTACAAAGAACCACCTCTGACCACTGCCACACTTATGGAGAGCTGGATTTTCTGCACTTTATGTCTTAAGTTCAGTCTTCGTGTACTACTGTAAGCACTCACTATAGAAGCGGCAAAGGTGAAAATAGTGAGGCTCGAATTGAAAAGTGGGACTGAAAATGACTGAGGGAACAGGTTATGCTTCTCACCAGCTGCAGGAAACAGAGCCAGAAGTTACTGATGCTGAAGCGTGTCCAAGAAACAGGCATACTGACAAGTATTGCTAACTCAATACATTAACTTATAATCACTTACCATTGTTAACACATATATAATGGGCATGTAGAGAGTGCAGTAATTCCTCAGTGAGACATCTTCCACAGAACAGGGAACAATAAGCCATGAGCTTCAGAACCTGACTTAAGATGTCTTTAACCTCAGAAAAGAGCACTGAACCTGCTCTTCCTGGCTAATTAGAACAGATTAGCTCTTCCTAAAGTAATACATATACCGTAAATACAGACATATTTGTGCCTTAGACAATATGGAACAAGATATAAATCAGGGAATTCTTACAGCCACTTGTGACTTGTTTTGCAGAACAGTGTTATTTGGTCAATTTTCAAATTCATTCTATTATTCTGATTGAACATCCAGTCTCACAATAAAGCCATAGAAAAAGAAAGACCTAACGCTGTCTTTTACTAACAAAAGACCAGATATACCCTCAAGCTGCTGGTCCAGCTACACAGAAAGTACGAGGATCCCAAAGACAGTGACTTAAAACAATCTCTACAAAACCCCATAGTCAACAATCACCATATAAAGTAATGACTGGAAGCAGGGACAAACGCTTGAGACAATCTGAATGCACACATCAGAGACAAAGCAGTTAATGGCAGGGAGTCACGGGTGAAACCAAAAGGCTATGAAAACTCCCTATTCCTGGCCCTGCTGCCCCCTCCCCTTTTTTTAACAAAGCATATATGTAATATATGTCTGTGTATTTTTGTAAAGAAAGAGAGAACTAGTTCATACATTAAAATATTATAATCAAGATTTTTTCCAAATTAGCCTACTCCCACGAGCTTTTTCTGAAGATACTTAGTTTTTGCATATAATTAAAACCCCCTCAATATAGCTGTGTTATGCAAAAATTCCTGTTTTCACTGTTAAAAAAAATATATTTTTCCCATGCGAAATAACCTTTTGATTTTCTTCTGATACCTCTTTGAGCATTCAAATACACTGTAACATTAAACCACTGTAAATAACGTTAGGGTGAAAAACATCAGTGCCAATGTGAACGGAACTGCTCCTACTGCTATGGCTCAGAGTTACCCCACAGTAAGACTCTGGAAGTAGTGAAGAGGTGATGAACAAAGGAATACTTATGAAGTCTTAAATCCAATCAAAGTAAAAAAATAAATATAATAGGGCACAAAAACTCCTTGCTAGGAAAAGAGCATGGGCTCTTTTGCAGTACAAATCGTTAACTTTTGGGACTAACAACCATTGCTTTCTCTTAATTGTCTATAAAAGCCAAGATTAACTGCTAAACCACAACCAGGGAAAGGAAAAATAAACCTAATATCTTAATAGTTCACATAGACAATTCACGAAATAGAATTTGATTAAGCTCTAAAATATACCAGCTTTATAAATTGTGTTACACATTCTGAGGGAAAAAAAAAAAAAGAAAACAACCTTTTGCCTATTCTCTCAATTTTGGGCTCATCAAGTTCAATAATTGTTTGGCAGAAAATCTTCCAAAGTGGGCTGGCAGACAACCGTGTTGCCAAGGGCAGGCAAACAAAACCTGCCACTACTAACATCTGAAGACCGGGAAAATACTGACTGGTCAGCGTGTTTTGTGATGATAGAAACAATGAAGTTGTCACAGCAGAAGAATACAAAACAGATCACTGTCAATTTCTAGTTGAGAAAAGATGCTGTTACTGTGCCTTTTTTTTGATTATATATATTTTTTTCCATTTACTGTGTGATTTTTAAACAATAGTTTATATATATATATATGTATTTGTATTTATATATATGTATTTGTATTATGTGGATTTGCATTATTTGTGCCATGGCAGTGTTTAAATGCCAATATAAGACGCTGTCTTATGTTAGGCACTCTGCCTAAGAAATTATGACCATCTATTACATTCATCTGACAAGTATCACCACAACTTCTGTTATACAACAGACTATGGGCCATTACCATATTGACCTCTTCTTCACATCAAGTACCTGCAGTCAAGAGAATCAGGACATGCAGCTATTTTTAAAAGACTAAGCATTCAACACTACGTATTTCCTCATATTTATTTTGTAACTGTATTTTTCTAAAACATATTAAAATAGAAAAGATGTTTATCTGATTCATCATACAAAGAAAATACCAACATAGTAATAAAATACTGAAAATATATGAAAGCACCCAAACATTAAAATATTCATATTGGCAAAGACTCTAAGAATATATTTCTTGCAATTTTACAGTAAAGTGCTATTCAATCCACTCAAATTAAGGAATCAGCATTTTAATAGCATGGTTATTATCATCTTAAGGTTCCAAATTACTTTGTTACTGTTCTCAACAGGAAAGCCAGCCCTTTGGTGGAAGCAAAGCATTTGAGTTGCATGCACATGGATATAACCTAAATAACAGCTTCTTCGTAAGCAGTGAACAAGGTAAGTTGCCAACTCATTAAAAAAACCAAAATACTAAGAAGTAAAATGAACAGAAATGAGATTAATGAGAAACTAATGAAATGTAGATGTGTAAAATATTGTATAAATTAAGAAAGGACAGGAAACTGTCCACCCAACTGTTCCATAGACTTGCCTTTGACATGGTTATTTTTTTAGTAATCATATTGCTCCTTTATTAGTTAATCAGTTTCCTAATGCATTTTTAAACTGTCCTTTTCTATTTCCTAGAAATGATAATACATCTAAAACACACTGTAAGGAAAAAGACAGAAGCAGAGTGTGACCTTTATTTTTCCTCAATAATCTCTTCTCATCTACTGAAGTCAGGAGACAAAACTAAGTGATCTGTTACAAAGCCAATTTGTAGCAAAAATTAATTCTAGTAAAGAAATAATTTTAAAATTTTAGACTTCATCAAGAGTGAAAATTTTAAATGTATGAAAGATACTATCAGTCTCCTTTTAAGTGTTTATCATTTTAATATACATATTTACAAGCAATGAGTACAAAGAATCCTTGTTCGTATAAGTTCTCACTAGCTTCATATACCATTTCAACAAGTTTCAGAGAAATGGCAGATATAATACTTTTATGTTACCTTCAACAATATTTAATCTTTCCAACTTGACTTGCTTTTTCCATAAACTTATCTGTAATTTAAGCATATCACACATCTCAGTGTAATTCTTACATTGACTATTTATTAGTCTTTTTATGAATCAGTAACAGGTCATCAAAAGTCAACTCTCACACTCCTGCAATTTGACTAAGAGTTGCTGGAATAGTGTCTTGACATGTTTATTTCCTTGCTATCTTTGGAATGAAACAATGTTTACGTTCCTGGTCAATATGGCTGTGTCTATGTTACTTGGTAGGAAATATTTACAATAACTTTGTATTCAGGAAAGCAAAAAAGTAATTTAACCAGTCAAAGCAATAAGCCTGAATTACCAAGATAATTACAACAACAAATATCTTTTTTTATATGTGCATGTAAAAAGATTATATAAAAATTCTGCCTGTACTATATAATTTCTGTAAATTTTCCTGAATGAACAAGTTAACCTTCAAAATATGCTTAGACTGACTGCTTGCAACTTCTATGAGAGTAATTCAGGATGTAAGAATAAATATGATGAAAAGAAATTAAATAGTGTATTCAAAGCAGTTGAACATAAGAAAAAAACCCTGAACAACTTCAAATTATGTTGTTGTATTTGGTTTCCTCCTTTCAGTTCAGTAGTATTTATGGAGTTGTACAGCAAAACCAGGTCCTAGGCTCTAACATCTTCCTCATGCACCATTCTAAGTGTCATCTTTCAGTAATTTCCTTTGCTGGTCATTCATTTCTTATTTTTTTTGTCAGCAAATTGTATCATCGTTCATTATTGTGGGCTCACATTTTGGCAGTTCCAGAATCTGAGCGCAGCACCGCAATCTCTTCCACTCCAACCGTGTTAGGCAGCACATCCAGTGTGAAGTAATTCTTTTTAGCTTCCCTGGGTTCACGCCAGGTAGAAGCAGAAGGCAACAACAGTAACTGATAGTAATAATAAACCAACTGACAACTGCTGGAACCAGAGGCAGCGATCAATCTGCTCCTGAAGTCTTTTATTAATTTGCAGTAAATGAGTTAGCTGAAAACAGAAACAGTTTCATTACATTAGAATCACTGCAAATGAAAGTATTTGTTAATTTAGAGTTCTTTAGCCAGTAACTATAAGCATAGTTTAAAAAAAAAAATAAAAAGGCTTCTCTTAGCGATATCTTTTCTATCACTACATGCTTCAGGAATCTGTTACACTAAAAGAGCTTTGAGTCTTAAGAGTTAGGGATAGCCCATACTGCCTATATCAAGCAGGTAACCTCCTTACACTAGGAAGCAAAAGATATGAGGTGAGGCTCACTGATACTCCAGATCTGTAATATATATGAGGAATGAGCAAACTGCATTGAAAGTAGTATGTTATTACATCACTACCACTCAACAAAACCATTAAATCATTATCACTGATTTAGTTACTTATGACTGCTGAGCTTTTCAAATAGTGTAATTTACAAAGTACCAAAGAGGTTTAGTACAAATTCTTTTTGTCTCCATCATATTTTATAGTTTTGTTCACTATTCAGCGCAAAGGAATAAACTATTACCTGTATATGTAAATCTTCATTGGTTTTTACTGGAATATTAAGTGCATTCTCTTTTAATGTCAGAGAAGAAGGCTTACTGCTTTCTACAACATGACACCTAAGCCTGCGAAAGGGGAAAAAAAGCAAGCACCAAAAATTATAAATTTAATATAACATTGTACAATCAATACAGTCCATCTAACAGTTATTATAGGTTCCTTATAATCTGTTCTCATTGACTGATTTTCTAAAAGACTATTAGAATCGCAGAAGTCACTGTGACTCAATTAGAATCACTTGAGTTGGAAGGGACCTTGAAGGGACTATTGAAATGACAGTCTGAAAAAGTTTCCTCAGTCCATCAATTACACTTTGACAGCTTTTGATATTGAAAGCAAGATCAACATTTTAACTGAGCATGCAGCTATCTTCGTAATTTAAAATTCATAGTACAGGATCCACTGGATTATTCAGTCGAATACTACCAGAAATGCCACAATTTATTGAACAGCAAACAAAATCTAGTTTTCTTTCCATTTTAAACATTAGCAACAACATTGCTTTTTCCATTGCTGAACATGCAGGAACAGAATTTCAAGCCACAATTGAAGGCAGAGGAATCCTACGCAGTTTATAAAACACAGCAGAAGCTTCTTTGATAACATGCAAGTCAGTTAGGCCAGTTTTGTACTGATGGGTAACATACACGCATGGCGTGCCTTGCAGGTGATAAATTTAATGTATTCAAATAATCTCTCCCTATTGTTTCAGGATCTGTCTTAAAAAAAATTCAACATTTATGCAAGGAAGCGTCAAGTCATTCACATTATGTAGATGTTAATTAATAGATAAGTAAGGGATAATTCATTTGAAGCAGAGATAGAGCAAGGCTTAAGCACTAAGTCTCAAAAATACTTTTTTCATGTTAATTCTGGACATGTGGGGGTAAAGGCAGCTCCAAAAGATTAAAAAAAAAAAAAATACAGTCAGAGTGGTTTTTTTTAAAAAAAAAAAAAAAAACAAAAGATGAAACAGCATCTTGATATCATGGCTTTAGGACTTGTAGATGAAAGAGAACTACAATCAACTTTTTCTGGAAATGTACAGGGTTACAACTCGAAGACAGAAAAATAATAGGAATATTTGAGAGTGTATGGGGAACCATATTTCCCCAGTGGTATTTTTTCACCTTTAATATGGAAAAACACACGTGAATACACACACACGAATGTGTGATAAGTTTTACAGAAGTTTCCTACAAAATTATCATTTTCCCTAGCAGAAAGGGAATATTTTTAATATTGTCTAGAAAACAGTTTTGCATTTGGTATGGCTTCTTTCCTTGCTTGTTCCCTTTTAGAAAACTCAAGTGGCAGATTCCTATTCCATCCATGTGTATTGTCATATCTATTCACGTTTTTTCTACTTCAGTCCTAATCAGTGCAAGAGCAACAATAAAAAGAAAAGCACGTACAGAATATCATGATATTTTATGCATTAAAACCACCTCTAATCAGTCAGAGCAGAAGCCTCCGCAATACACTTTAGTCAGTAAGCACACAGCTGGGTTTGGAGAATCCTTCCATGATTATGATATTCAAGTGCCATAAATCAGCTAAATGACAATGGCTAAAAACCTCCTGTCAACAAAAACATATATGCCCACCTATGTTCCATCACTTTGGTCCTAGGGACTTCTTTCCAAAACTGAGTCAGTTCTGTTACACCTGCTCCAGAAGACTGGTCCATTTCTGCTGCCATTATAAGGAAACGATCCTGCAGAGAAGCTGCAAAACCTGCCCTCAAAAGGAAAAAAAAATCAAGAATGTTCTTGGATAAAATGAGAATATTACAAAATGCACAAAAGTAAACAAAAGTGTTTTAAAATGAGAGCTTGTTTATTGCAGGACATAAGACAACAACTTACTAGAAACAGAAATAAAACCAACGATAACAATCTCATAACAATTTTCCTGAAATTCTACTGTTTCATTAACAGAACTACTTTTCATCTGAACAATTCAAGGATGACCCACACTTTCGTAAAGAATGCATTCTTCAGCAAATCCACCTGTCCTTGCAACAATATAGGAAACCTGAGGTAACATACGTAAACTCTCACTGTAAAAGAGCACAACCGAGGCAGCTGCCATTACAACTTTTCTCTTTTATCTCTTTTTCTCTTTTTTTTTTTTTTTTTTTTTTTTTTTTAAGACAAGAAACAGAATGGGCTGCAGACAACAGCTGCTTATGCCTAAGTGGAGTAATAAATCAATATGGGCACTTACTCAAATGCTGTCTGGTTTTTTTACAACCAGTAACACTCAACAGTCAGGCAAACACAGGTGTCAAGTCTTACACACCAGCAAGCATAAAGGTTAGTACCTAGAGCAGTCAGCCTGTTAATAAAACTTGTTCAGACTTTTTAAAAATTCTATTGTAAGATTTTACTTACCACCATGAAGAGAGACTATTATATCCAACGATGTTCCAGGTTCACAGCTGCTGTTGCTAGGCTTAACCCTGTACTTTTCAGGAGCAGTCGTTCTCACCTAAACAAGATGTATCAAGCAAGTATGTAATAAATGCATGCACAAACTATGGCTGATTAATAACCTTCCTCGTTCTGTTATCAACTAAATCCCCATAAACTTATATATTAAGACATGGTAATACCTACAGTCTTTAAAATACTTTATTTTGTAGGGGTAATCAGACACTGGTATGTCACTTTTTCCTCTCACTCAACCACTTCTATCCTTTCTTTTCTGGCTTAGGCTGTTTTTCTCTCCTATATATGTACATAAAAAGGAGCCAAAAATATAAAACAGATTCTGTTAAAAATCTTAAAATAAAAGTATGGAAACTTTAAGAATTTGTGTATGCAGGGAACACAAAAGACGTGGTGGAAAACCAAATCAAAATTCAAGACAACTCAGTATTTCTGAAGCAAGCATAACTGCATTCATCCCTTTAATGCATCATTTTTGAGCATTACTGACTTGTCCCCAGACAAGATTTAACAAGGAGAAAAATTCTGGAGACATCACTTTCCAATGCTCAAACCTTCCTTTTTCAGGAAGTACTAGACTCTCACTAAAGAACTAACCATCCCCATAACTCTTTTTCAGTCAGTTTGCAAAACATCTGTATTACTAATTGTCCCCTTTGGGGTGACAGATAATAGGCACAAATTGAGCTAGAAGATTTATTAATCTGCTTCAGATACCACAACAGAAAAAAAAAATTAGACTGAAAAGTGGATTTAACAGTATTTCTTCAGCCTTACCCAAAACATGAAAGAGTTACACATTTAGTAAAGTAAACCATGCCACACATGAAATACCTTAAAAGCCACTATGTTTTTAGTGACATTCGTGAGAACTATTAAACATTTTTTCTCTCCAGTTTCTTTGGATCCAAAATATAGTTCTTCTGCTGGGCTAATAAGAAATTTAAAAAGAATTAGTTTATTCGAAGTATTTACAGCATATCATAGCAAAACACTAGCCATATGTACAAGAAAATAAAATATTCAACCCTGCTACAGTCCCTATAAACAGTTTTCCACCAAAAAAGCTGTGAAAACAAAACACAAAGTTTGTAGTGAAGCTCAAGGTTGACTCATGACCACAAATGGATGTAGCTACATCAGACGATTACCACCCTTGACTACTTCCATCTGTAAGAGCATGACCATC
Organism: Neomorphus geoffroyi; assembly: GCA_033558235.1. Lineage (NCBI taxonomy): Eukaryota > Metazoa > Chordata > Aves > Cuculiformes > Neomorphidae > Neomorphus > Neomorphus geoffroyi. Next base: position 45,627,982 of record JAUMJM010000005.1, on the reverse strand, counting down.
TGCAAAAGCGGGAAAGGCCAATAGATACATGCGGTCACTTCAGGCATTGCATCTCATAGCAGTATGTTAATTTTAATTTATGTTCATCTTAAAGATAAGATGTTACAGAGAGTAATTTCCACCTCATACATCTCCTCTTGAAATGGGTACGGTGCACACAAGAAGAGCAGGCCGATATCGGAATGGCAGTCATCTCAACCACTAGAGCTAAACGCACTTGTACTTATGAGTCAGTCTTCACATACTTCTGGAGACACATGCATAAATAAAGTTTTTGTTTGGGTTTAATATTCTTGTGCAATTAGGAGATTCATGCACAAAATCTTTTACACCATATCAAACTAACACAATTCATTTTGGAATAAGCATTCAAATGAACACTACTAGGCAAAAAAATTAGGGCATGCTCACATATTACAAGCTGAGAAGAAATTCAAGTAGCACGTGTTTTCTTTAAATATGTCACATTAGGAGTACTCAGAGCACTGCCATACTATGCAGTACTATAGAACTGCATACTGGTTTAACAGAAATGCTTTTCCAAAAAGAAGTTGCATTTCTTTTTTCCTTCTCCCCTTTTTAGAATGGTAATGTCACATTGGTTTGACCTCTTCCTCCTAAGACCTCCTTTCATAGAAACAATACTTTCTTCTCTTCCTTTAAAACTAGTGTATTGTTGAAAAAAAAAAACTTGGTGCTGTTTTATAGTGCATTAGACAGTCTACAGGACAAGAATTTTTTTTTTGTTTTGGTGGGGCAGGAGGAAGTGTACTAAGTGAGGCAGAAAGTAAGAAACTGAGGAGTTTAAAACTGACTAATAGGGTAACTGCATCCTCTTCTCCTCTCAGCTTTTCTTTCTGTTCCCAAGTTCTCAACTTATGTAAACAAAAGCAGTAGGGAAAGGAACGAGTGCAGTTACAAAGCAGTTCTGCTTTAAACATACAGTATTAAGATAACAATTACAAGATGAACCATAAACAAGACAGTAAAGCATTAACTAGCACCCAAACAAGCCACAAAAAGAGCTCAGGGAAAGGAACCTTCCATCAGAGGCTGATCGTCTTTGTTCCACTACCAACCATTGCTATTAACAAAAATAAATAAATAAATAAATAAAAAAATGGGGCTTGAAGGCTACTGCTGTATGCCTGTGGTCTGAGAAATCCACCAGTTCCATAGTGCTGAAGGGAGTGTGTGAAGGGGGTGCGTATGCAGTCAGTGGGAGGGCAGAGTGTTTTCTGTTAAATGAACACCCAAGCTTTTTTTAATTTTTACCAAAACACTTTTACTCTGATGTGGGTGGGATAACTGATTCAGCTTGTATTAGAAATTATAGTCTCTGAATGCCACAACACAAGCTAGTCTTCTGCCAGACAGTGCAAGTAAACTGCTGCTTTGTCTTACAAAACATACTCATTTATTGAGGAGGAAGGTAAATAAAGACTAGTTTTTCAAAGTAAGATATGCAAGGCAAAAGCAACTGTGATCTGTATTAGGAAGAAAGAGATGACTGGTGAGCATGAGTACAAACAGGAGAAACAAGAGTGCAAATACCAAGATTTGGTCATGCACCAAAGCCAACAAAGACTAAGCAGCAACAGGTAAAGAATATCCTACAGGTTGTCTAAGGAGGCCTTCACTGAGTCTTCTGCAGCAGCAGTTAGAGAAGCACAGAAATGCTGTTGGTTCTACCCAACTTCACAGGGCCAGAGCTGCTCTGCCTCAACTTCCCAATCCAGCCCAAGTCAGATTCCTTTACAAGGCAACAGTGGTATCAGCAAGGATACAAGCTAATTATACTGCCAGACCTTACAGCCTTTGAGAGAGGTGCCTGGGATTAGCTACAAACAGCAGTATATATTAAAATTCAACAAATTTCAGTTCACTGTCCTGAAAAAGACTCTGTGGAAAAAAACCCCAGTTTTAGCTTGTACAGAGTTATATTATTAATAAAGAGCAAGAACTGAGCACAGTCTCAAGAGCTGACCAGAAAAAAAAACAAAAACAACCAAAACCCAAAAACCAAACAGCAAGGACAATAGAGACACCAGTATTTTATTTTCCATGACATTAAGACTACAAGTATTAGGATCTGTATACTTGACTTCATGTTTACTCATTCATGTAATGTTCATGAACTCCATCACTTCTATTCCAATGGTAAAACCTGAAATCTTTTAAGAGCAAAAAGGTGGGGAGGTGGGATGTGCATGTGAGCAGGGGCACTCATGTGAGCAGGGATGAGAAGCATTGGGGGTTGCTGTCTTTGGTTAGTTGGGGTTTTTTTTGATGTTTGGTTGTTGTGTCTGCTGGTTCTGATTTTGGGGGATTTTTTGACTGTTTTGTGGGGTTTTTGTTGTGTTTTTTTTTTTTTTTTTTTTCTTGTTGTTGTTTGGCTTTCAGTGGATGGGACAGTACAACTGCTTTTTCATAGGGAGAGAAATTTTTAAACATTCTTTTAAAATGAATGTGCCTTTGTCCTGCTATACAAGAAACTACTCTATATAGAGGAGGTTTTTGTAAAGGACTACAAAGAATTTTCATTTAAAAATCAGGAAAACTTGAGACAAGAAAAATATTTTGATGGTAATGAGCATGTCATTATTCAAATTCATTCCAAAACTAATTCAGTACAGCACTTAGAAAATTAGCTAAAGAATTACCTATACATTAGATATTCATTCATCTAATAGCAAACTGGAAGTAAAAATAACAATTAACATCTAAATCAGTTTCTATGCAAGCATCCTAACTTGAAATGCAGTGAAATGAGAAAGCGATATTGGCTAATTGTTTTTTGGGTTTCATACTTTAATGATAAAAGCAGATTAACTGCAAGATGTGTCATCTAGGATGCTCAATCTTCTGAGCAGATATATGATTTATACAGAGTACTTCCCACACAAAATAAATTGGATCCATTCATTAAGTACAATTGGTGCAAACTACTACTGTAGACATTTACACCATTTGAAGTTGAATGAATACAAGCCATATTTAACTGTGAAAGCTGTCTTAGTAAATGCATTGCTTTTTCTTAAGCCAATGCAGTGTCAAACCATTGTTCTCACTACAGGTTTAACTGAATCCAAGTAGATTTCAATATAAGTGAAAGCATGAAGTGCTCCTAAGACATTACATAATGTACAACTACTAATTAGTACAAGAAGTCCCCTAACAGTGACAAAAAAAAGATTCACTAAGAACACATAAAACTAGAAAACCTTTGAGCTCTGTAAAAACTCTTAAAAATATGTTTATATCTTGTTTACATCTAAAAGTCTGAAAAACTAGTTTATTTTGAAAATCAACTAGTTCAGTACTCAAGTGTTCAAGGCACATTGTAAAAAAAGTTAAACATTATTACCTGATATGTAATAAAGGTCCTTTAAAAGTGGTTAATGCTTTCTTTGCATTTTTTGGTTTGATCTCTGTTTTGTCAGTTTCCTCTGATTTGGGAATTTGTTCTATAAAATTCACCTAAGTAAAAATGATATTTAAAATGATTAACTAGAAACCTGGGTTACACATTACAATCACGCAGGTATTCAAAGAATGAGGAGGCTTATTTCAAAAATTTATATATTACAGACGAAGCAATATGCATTTATTCCCTGAAGCTGCTTTATGTCCACTGAATAAAATTATTTGTTATAGAATTTACATAATGAATTAAATACTCATGGAACAAAACTTCTGCTTTTTCTCCTCCCCGTGTATTTTCATGATACTCAAGTTGGTTCTTTTTGAAAACTCCAGACATTAAATTACAGCACTTCCATTAATTAAGATTATAAAGCACTGATGTTATTCTTCCACTGCAAAACTTTTCAGTTAAAACAGACACCCCAATGCAATCACGGCAACAATGAACAGAAAACACAACAATTCCACACTTTATTGCATTGCAGAGATACTAAACATATCTTCACTGCTTTTAGATGTACTCTGAAGTACCGAAGAACTTAAAAAGAAACAATGCTGATTGAATCGGTGCATCCAAAACTGCAGATATCATGGCTTCTGAGGGATTTCCTCTATTATATTGAGGAAATAGATATCAGCAGGTCTGAACATCTTATTATTAGGAAAAAAAAAAAAAAAAGGAAGTCTGGAATTAAGTGCAGAACTGTGGGGGTGGAATATAGAAAACTGAAAGAATTAGAGACATCATGACTCAGGATCAGCAAGCTGCAGTTTGCTGAGCCTTGTTTTTATTCCACTTAGAGAGAAGACAAGAGAATTCAGTTTACGTAAACTCAAGTATGAAGAATGAAAGGAATACAAAATTATAGAAACTAGATTTTACAAAAAGAAAGCACACAGGAATTTGATTTTTTTTTTCCTGTGATTACAGTTATAGTAAAAGGTTAGTATGTAGATAAACTGCACTAGTTGTGTTGGGCTTTATTCCAGGTTCATCTTCAAATTACCAGAGAAAAATATCATTGCAGCACACATTAAAGGTGGAGGCAACTACAGGACAGGCACTTACTAATCAAGTATTTCTCACTCATGGCTTCCTCTACTCTCTGGAAACAGGCCCTTCTATGGCATAAGAGGAGGCATACAACATACAAAAAATAAATCTGATTAATTCTTAGTGATGACAAGAGTCTGCATATAGACTGGTAGAGCACCAAATAATGATAGATCATGATATCTCACAGCTCGCTTGAGATCTGTGAATTTGGAAGTTGGCCTTATTAGAAAAAAAAATTATATTTATATTTAGAAATAGCCAAGTAAAAGTAATTAACTTAGATGTAAGAAAACACATTTTGGAAAGATAACACAACATTGAAGTGGCAAACAACGGTGTAGTGTCTGTGGAAGAAATAGCAAGTATTATTTTTAAATATATGAACAGAACAGAAGAATAGTGAGCTGAAGCAAAACAATAATCTACTTTTCACAAAAACAGTTAACAACAACAATGGGGTATGATCTGAAATTTTAAAAGAATGTTCAAGGTAAGGCCTTAAATGAGCCTTAAGATTAATTTGTTTGGATAACTTCAACTTTCTAGTTAAGGTAGTATTTTCTGGTTTTTTTCACTCTTAAAAATAGGGACTTGGTTTACAGTATTTTCTCTTTTACGCAGTGTAATCAAGCTACTATTCAAGCTTTTCAATGAACTAAATACTGCCATTTATGCTCATCATGTATCAATTAACACACACACTGTGACTATTCAAACACCAAAGGCAACTCACACACTGACCAGGAATCCTCCATATTTCTGTATCTGAGAATCAGAGCTTGGAAGATGGGCTACAACCAAAACAATCTACTGAATTTAATAATCAGGAAATCACAATGGATATGTAATGCTTCCTTTTAACCTTAAGGTCAATGAATTTACCTCTTTGGAATATCTGGCCAAGTTGCAAAGAACAGCTGGACTACTTAAAGTCAGCTGTGTGTTTCAAATCATTCAGGTAAAACTTAAAACATTAAGTGAAACTGGAAGTGTAATACTGAAGTATTCTACTGCATTAAGCAGAAGTTTTGCAATTACTATTCCAAAATTAATTATGGCACTGAAGTGGTGAATTTCAGATTTTTCCTCGGTTTTCAAGAGCAATATCCCCACTATCATTACATATTCATAGCTATTTTTGCATGGACTTTTATGGACTTGCAAAACAATGCCTGATATTTCTGGATAACAATAACTGCAGGAAGATTGTACTCTAAAACATTCTATTAGGGATAGAATTTCTCCTGAGACTAGATGAGAACACATGTTAATATGTTATGAATAACTTAAGAAAATAAATTATTATCCAGTAAAGTATAAATACTCGTTAGTATTTATTTTCTCATGTATGTACTGACTTAAGCATCTAAGAAAAATAATGTATTTTAACAGTACACCTCTAGATATCCCAAGATGAAGAATATAGCACTAGAAAGACAACTTTTGAAAGTGAAATACAGAAGCCTTTTAAATTTTGCTGTATGATTCACTATATGACAGAGATACACTAAACATTTCAGTCCACGTTTTACTCATTCAGAAGCATAAAACTGGTCTTAACAGACTAAGAAGCAAGGTTGAAACTGCAAATGCGATTTGCAGTTTTACTGAGTTCCTTTGTCACACTGGAGGGAAGAAAAAAAAAAAATTAAAAATCAAAATCAACAGAAAGTAAAAGCCTGACAAGGAACAAATTATACACCTCCTGTCTGACTCTGTAGACATTTAACCAGTCTTGCCTGAAACTTCAGAATTAGATACCTTTTTCTGATTAAGGTTTTGTTCTTCATTCAGCTCCCCAGCCTCCTTGTTGTCCGTATCTATCTCTTCTTTACTTTCATGCTCATCTTCACTAGTAATAGGTCCATTTTCACATAAAGGAGTTTGAAAATCATCATCAACCAATGGAGGATAACTGTATTTGAAAGAATCCTAAAACATAAGGAGAATTTTAAGGGAGCAGTTATTCTGGACGATGAAAACTTTCAACTTTGGTTGGGTTTTGTTTTTTTGTTTTGTTTTTTTTTTTTTATGACTTTTATGTTTCATGTAACCACTTTAAGTTGAACCCATGTTTTTATTTCATTATTAACAGACAGATAAATACAGTCACCTAATGAAGCCACCAAATTTTAACTACTCATTTATAGCCACTACTGAGGATCAGCATTCAGAGTTTTAATGCTGCAGTTTGGTTCTTAGTTCTAGGAAGCATGGTTCAAAACTTAGGACAGCTATTTCTACAAATGACTCAAAAGTGATGAAAAGCTTCAATCGTTCTTTGTATTGTGTATCACAATAGGCACAGATGAAAAAACCAAACCCCCAAGCCCCAAACAATCCCTCAAGTTTAACCCAGACTGTGGACCATTAACATACACTGCAACTCAGACCTCCGTCTTCAGAACACTAAATCAATTTGAATACTATATTCAAGACACTCGAGTAATACAGAAGCAGCATATCTAAGTTCCTGATGCTTCTACAGTAAAGATATCTTTTCTATTTGAGGATCAGTAAAAGTTTTGGCTAACTAGTAACACCCTTAACATTCTCAAAATACTTTTATTACTTCTTATGTAACAAAACTTAGTTGACAAGTAGGAGTAGGTATAGGTGTTGGGTCATAGGTTGGACTCAATGATCTCAAAGGTCTTTTCCAACCTTACGATACTGTGATACTGTGATAAAAGGAGGAACTGAATACAGCCTTAGCAAGTTTGTTAATGATACTGGGCAGTGGGGTGCTGTTGACTCTCTTGAGGGACAAGAGGCCTTGCAGAAGGATCTAGATAGAATGGAGCACTGAGCAATGATTAACGGCATGGAATGAGGACTTGAAAGGAACTTAGGTTAAGCCCACATTCAAAAATTCTGCAAAATCCAAGCTTCTGTCTTCCACAGTTTTAATATTTTTGATATTCTGGATACACCTTTGACCACTAGTTGTCTAAATCCAAGCAAGTTAGTTATTTTCCTCCTTTCACATAGCTGGCTGACAGAAAAACCTTGCTAAGGCAAGCCTCACATTCATCCTTTGATCGAACCTGAGGCACAGTAAAAACAAAACAAAGATAACTTGACTGAGAATTGAAGCTTGACAGCTTCTGATGGAGACATTTCTGATGCAGTTCCTTTGATCAAACAAAGCAGTCACTGACTCAAAGTTCAAAATTATTCATTTCCAAAATAGATTTTTGTTAATTCCAAAGCTAGTCTCTAACACATTTCTTTGATACCTAGATCCCACTGAATTTCTGTTCTCTGTATCTCCCCGAAGTAACTAGCCAAATGACCTGCTTCACTAGTTGTTTACATCTGGCAGGATGGATCCTAATGGGGGCCATAACAAAAAAAGAATGAAAGGCTACTTGTGGCTAGCATATTGAATACAAAGTCTGAACAGATAAGCTGTGCCCTTCACTTGCAATACACTAGTTTCAAATAAGATGATCTGTTCTTAAATGTGTAGAAATCAAAGACAACAGAAGGAATTAGAAGCAGGCAAAAAAACCCCAAAACCAACCAAACCCAAAACCTAACACTTAAGGGGACTAAGTGGAGAGAATTAAATCTCTGTAAATCAGATACTCCCTTAAAAAACCCATTAAAAAAAAAAACAAACCCCGAACAGGCTTGAGAGTTGGTTGCCTCGAGAGGAGTCAAGGTCAACTACATCAAGGGAAGTTCAATTCTGAAAGAAGGTCAGTAAGTTGTCAGTCCCCTAGTTGAAAAATTCTTTGCTGTCAGAGATTCAAGATGTATGCACTGAATAAATCTTTGGAAAGAATATTTGGAGCATGATTTTGGAGTCAGCATATTCGCTAACAGTGCTTCCAAATGATAACAGTTCTGAGGTTAGAAGTTCAAAACACCCATGAAGTGGCTAACTATTAACAGACAAAACATCTGCTAGTCCAAAATACAGGGCTTTTAATGTGCAGAGGTATAGCTTTGTTTCTGAAATTGTCAAAAACTTTGGACTTCTTGTCAAGCAAGTTTATTCCTATACTGCTAATTTGTTTCTGTCACTGTAACTCACTACCACAGACAAATGGTTCTGGATAAGGGTGCCTCCGTGATTCCAGAACTTATATCTCACAAAGTAGGCAACATGAAGGACAAGTCAAAATAACTCCTCTACAGTGGGCTTATTCTATTGCCATAAGTGGCCTATAAAAGTTTTAAAGCAAAAACATTATCTTTCTGTCAATTATAAAGAGTATGCCAACTGATTTACTAGCTTGGTGAAACATGAAACCTGTTGCACAAGATGCTTGTGCTGTTTTGCTATTTAGGTTAGACGAGAATAGGATTCAGGTTCTGTCAGTGATACCAGATTGTAGCTCTTTGGGGTTCTAATATACTCTTAAAAAAACCTCTTCCACAGTCACGTCTTAAAATACAGCCTTAGAGACAAAGGAAACATGATTGGCTTTACTGAATCATAGCTTTGGAGAAGGATGAAAAAATTCAGAGGGCTGTGAAACCTATTTTCTGTTCACAGACTGTTTCATAAACCAACACAAAATCTCTACTTCACCAAGTGGTGGAAAAAAGTAGAAGGAAGAATTACACAGAAAATGGATTTTTTGTTAAGTATCTGAGAAACTAAACAGTTTCCAAAGACTTGAAAGTGGATGAATGATTCAGATGAATTATTTCTGTACTTGAGTCTGCCAGGTATCAAAATCTAATGAATTCTAATTCTAACCCAGGTTATACTAATGTGAGTTACAAATTATCATTGGCAGAACAATTTCAAGAAATTTCATATCCACGAAGTGCCAACACTCAACTCCATATATGTAACACATAGGCGTCTCAATCTATCACAAAAGGACCATGAGGTGTTAATATACTTACAGTTCCACCCATGTGAGGTGGTAGATACTCTCCATTTATATATTCCTGTACATCACTCTTGTTTGTGAACTTTAACATGCTTATTGCCTCTGGGCCAAGCCAACCCTTCACAATTTTAAAAGCAGCTGTAAAAAGGAAAAAAAAAAAATAAATACACAAGTTGTCAGGAAAGGGTTTTTTGCAGTGTACTGGTAGACCTTAAACACAAAGGAGCTAAACTTCATAACACATGGCAGGATCTACTCTGACAGTACCTATTATAATAGGGGTAAACAGTGCAAGAAGGAAAACCCAAAATTATGCAATCTACAAATTGACACATTTAAAGATGCATGTTTAACAATTCCACCATTCATCTGTATCTACAGAGAGCATAAAAATTCCTATTTATGCTCCTAATTTAGGAAGTTATGATCTAAAAAACACAAAACCAAATAACTCACCATTCATTATCCATGGCATCTCAAAGATCACTATCTTTGCTGAAAAGACAAAAAGAATAGGATATAATCTAAATATCAAGTGTTATGTTTTTTTCTCTAGTTAAGAGGAAGCACAGCAACAATAGGAATGTAAATAGCATTTTTAAAAACCTACACGTTCACTTCTTTGTAGAAGCAATTTTGTGTAACTTTAACATTTATAAACCTATTTCTGCTACTATATAAAGACATTAAGTCTTTGTTAGGAAAACAGTTAATAAAATTAAGTTATATACACTGTTTATATACCTCCAAGACACTACTTTTCTGACATACCGAACAGTAACAAGTAATAATCCCAAATAAGGCAGAGAAAGTAAGATCTCAGCCTGACATAGAAAAGAGTTTTTCCTTTCAGTGGTTGAACAGGTGTATTCGACACCCCTGCTTCCCAAGGAAGTAAACAGCATATTTTTGTAAATCTACGTTTTTCCAAGCTTTCTTTAGCAGAGAAGTCCAAAAAGTTAGTACTTTAGACTCACAAGTGTCCCTAAATTTCTAACAAATGTCAAAAGACTAAAACCACAATATTTCACTTGACTAAGTTTGATTAGCAAGCCAAATCTAATACTGAGAGTTTAAGCAGTTACTGCACAGAATTTCAATATTCACAGACATTTTCGCCTAAATCTATAACTCATGTAAGGTGAACTGGTAACAACTATTCAGTGTTTGCCTATAAAAAAAACAGCAGGCAAGTATACAGGTTTTTCCAAGTGTGCACACAAACATGCCTTAATCTGTTTAGAATAAACCATTACTTTGTAAGGTTTTGTAACTATTCGTTCTTTGCCCACTGAAGTCTCCTACAGGATATAAACTGCAAGTTTGCAAAACTCCTATCCAAGTAACAAAAGAAACAAGCCAATTCAGTTCTACTACATGCTTGTATCAATTTTTAATTTGGAAAAACATGTCTTAAGATTCTTATTTCACAAAAAGCAAGTTGATGTTTGCTAAGTGTAAACTTTATTTATAATACAAAATTGTGCTGACTTTTGAACACCAAAATATTATCACTCTAACATCCATGTGTTCCATGCAGTTACAAAATAAAACATATGTAAAAAGACTTAAAAGTTTCTCCCATCATCCGCAACAATATGAAACACTCCTGTGACACAAGTTTACAGTGTTTGAAGATGTAATACACAATACTTACTAAGGAAGTTTGGGTAATAATCTGTAAAACAGCTCACAATAAACCGAACAAAATCCAAGTCCTAAAATAAAAGCATACAGTGAACACAATGTAAATCAAAACCTTAAAAATACAAGCTTAAACCAAGGCACTTATTGAATAGCAGAAGATACAGAGATGATTATAAAGTTCAAATTTTACACATACTACAAACATCACCTGAGCTCAATGCAATGTTTTTCACTTCACTGAACTGCTGCAGCAAACTTAGCTTTACAATGTAACAAAGTCAGTCTTAATGCAGTAAGTTGTGTCTAAATTACTTAAGAATATCAACAGGATTTTAATTGCAAATGAAAGCAGCAGGAAAAATTAAACTTTAATCTTTCAAGCTTCTCTGAGGTTAAAGTCATACAAGGGAGAACACTGAACATACTGAAATTTCCTTTCCATCACTTATCCTGCATATTGTTCAACATACTATCACACCCAGGATCTTCCAGAAAAAAAAAAAGTTTTCTTCCTTTTAAGAGATTTTTGCCCTTAAGTCTTTCTTCGGTATGCAGAGAAACTGTGGGCAAAGTGTGATCAAAAGAGCTGCTTGCACCCAGTTTCAGGGTGCTTCCATTCAGTAAGCAGCCACACAGAAACAGTACAGCCAAGTCTCCGCGGCAAAATCAAGGTATAACAGAACTGACTACACAGTAAAGGGCAAAATCAACTTTATGTGAAACAGGTATAAAGAGATACTTTACCACAATAAAGTACTTCGGTTAGGTGGGACGCCTGCCCAAGTACTCATACTTTCTTCAGTCCTAACAGAATTAACTACTACAGCAAAGGAAACTTTTAGAAACAGTACTAATTATATTGCTGATGGAGGATCCAGAGCCAGTCATAACAGTAACAACGCTATGGAGAATGGGTTCCCAGAATGACGCAAACACACTAGCACAACATTTGCAGACAGAGAAAAAACCCAGCATCCTGTGTAAGAGGATTACCCACAACCTGAAAGCTTGATTAGTAGCTTCAGTAACTAGAAAACTGAAAGCTTGATATCTTTAGAGACAGAAGGTAGCCTTTAACAGAAGTATTTATCTTATCTGGTTGTTGCTTGTAATAAACACAGAATCTTTCATTTAATAGCAGAAACAGTGACAGATTTCCAAGCAACAATTAGAATCTCCTGTGCATTGACAAGGATGTTGCTCTTCATTCTGCTGTCTATCCAAAAGCAGCCCTATCAAGTATTAGTACAATAGATCCATCATTTTGATGAAAGATTAGAATCAGAAGTACAGATTTCAGCAGACTATTCAATAAGTGCACCTATTCTAGTTACCTGAGCTGGTGAAACAAGGCAGGATCTATGACAATTACCTGGCTCTATAACAGTGATAGAAGCTGACATAGCAGACGTCCATAGCACTGGAACAAACGAATCATGCTCTGGAGAAGAATTCAGAAATCCAAGTTCTTGTAGGATAAAATTTAACAGTTACTCTACATTGCTACAAACGGCCATTAAAGAATATTCCTGTTCTGTGATAAATGTTCCTAAGAATTTGTCATTGGGAGTCTCAAAGACACAGGAGAGAAGTTGCTTCAGGGTGTGTTCCATAAAACCCAAATCAAGCTGCTTTTTCACATCAAGGAAATTACAATCCTTTACTCTTGTTACCTAAAACCATGGCTCCAGTATTATCTGGAAGAGTATGGATACACAGCTCAAGGCACAGGTAAGAGCACCAATCTGGCCTTGTAAAACTGAATTGCAGCATATTTATTTGTCAAAACATCTTGTCAAATACTTGCAGCCTTGTGCTGCACAGAGGCAAGGTCCTAAAGAAATATTAACTATTTTGCCTGGAAAAGGCAGTAAGCTTTATTTTTGGTTGTATTTAAATGCATTCCTGTCATACTAACAAAAAAAGAAAGAACAAGACAAGTTTCAGGCTCTTCTGAAAGAATAACTGGACAGCATGGCACCTAGAAAAACTTCAGAGTCCTATAGTTATTAATCTACAAATATTTAATGATAGCAAGATCTCCATCTTGCAATTTAAACCAGCTTAGGTTCTGCTGTTGAAAGTGTGTACCAAAATTGTACTTTATTGAACTCAGCTGAAGAGAACTGAACGCTGTAGATTAGTCTGTCTACATTAAAATTCCTTAAAAATTACCTCTCCTCATTCCTCCAAAAAAATAAAACTATCATTTCAGGTTTTTTGAGGACCAGTAAAACTGCAGGAGGTTCCACTGTTCTAATCTTCTAAACAAGCTTTTACAAAGCAAACCTTAAGTACTTGTGTTTGTCCTTATAAAGATACTAGCAGGTAGAAAAACAGAGCTGAAGGAAGGGGTCATCTCCAAAATTCAGAAGAGGACCTCAACCAGGAGGTAAACTGCAGCTTCACGCTATGTCGTTAACTAGATCAAGTTCTACTGCTATAGTAGTATAATATTCAGACTGTTAACTGTAGATAAAGCTGTACACAAGCTGACACTCAGACTCGTACCTAAAACAGATCAGAAAAACCCCTCCAGATCTGGTCAATTTAAAGACTCATTGTAAAAGACGACAACATAAAACACAGACACACTTAGCACCAAGTAAATCTAATGATCCAGATATAAACTGGAACCTCTGCTCTGTAACAAGAGATTTAATAAGACATACCTATATCCAACTAATGAACCATCTTATGAGCAAAATATGTATTAACTTCTAGAAAATATACCAGAAGTCAGATGACAGCATGCAACCAGTCAGAATACTGATGAGTGTTGAGAGAGGAGAATAGAGTATCAGGATCAAAAAGTACATCTCAAGGCAAGGGAAGTGAAAAGAAACCACAAAAGAGAATCTAGATCATGCAGTAGACAATTCTGTCTGCAGTTGCAACACATTTACAAATATCTCCACAAGGAGCAGTCTGTCATTTTGGTTCTCACAGAAGTGCTGACACACATAAATACCAATAAAAATCAGCAAAAGGTCCCTACCTCAACTTTATTAAACGCTTAAACCAGTGATCCAAATATATATCTTTGTACATTTTGTAGATTGAAATACATCATATCAGAAAATCTGTTCACAAGTAATATGTACTAAGGTAATTTTTTGCTTCTGAAATAGATTATAGCATTTCTGCATCACAATGGAAAAATACCCTACTGAGCTGAATCTCTAGCTCAGACTAGAAAAAACCCTACTCTACATGCTAAAACGTCAATGCTGCTACACTACAAACTCAATATAGTTTAGCAACCTTCAAAGAAATGCAAGTGTAACTCGGCATCCATACAACAGGTTCAGACACTGTGCAAGAATCACTTACTCAAAAGCAAGCATGGGGCACTGAAATTTGAGGTCATGTAAAAACAGATACTTAGATGCCTTCTAAAAGCTTTAGTTAAAATGAAGAACTATCCAACCACTGGTTTTCCAAAGTAAGAATATTCCAAAGGAAAGAGTTTGGGGAAATTGTTAACAATTCACAGCAATGTTTTCACGATCAGTTTATGAAGTAATATGGCCTAAGAGGCAATTAGCTTTTGAAAATTCAAAGCCCCACAAGTCATGTTCTTTTAAGTCTTCTACTTTTCCATATAGGCATGGGAGTAAAAACCAGTTAAGATCATCAATTCAGGAACAGTTCTTTAAATATATTTACATTTCATGTAACATACATGAACAATTTGCTAAATTTCAATGAGCATCTAACCTTAAACATTATCTGCAGTTGAATTCAAGCAGGGAATTACCCATGCTATGTATAAATGCCAAAAAAAAAAATCTCATGCAATTCCCAAAGTGGCCTACTGACTTGATATACGACTAATCAGTACAGAATTAGGGGGGGGGTTAATACTTATTTCCATATACCTAGAACAGAGACTTTCAAGTACTTAATTCTGAAATGTTTTCAAAATAGATGAATTTTTGACTTTTGTAAGTTATTGTAAAAATGAGAAATAGTTTTCTGGAAAAGTTTCCAAAACTAGTATAATTTCTCTTGGCTTCTTTAACGGTCCAGTTCTACAATTATGTCCAAGGCAAATCATTAGAATTTCCTTATAGAACTGCAACTTTTTCAATAATCACTTTTACAGAAGTAACTCAGCAACATTGTTCTTCCTTCATTTGTTGGAATCTTATGAAAGGTCAAGCTTGGAGGAAGCAGTCTTCAGTAAAGCTAACAGGCTGGACAAGGAATTTAAAGGAAGTGAAGATAAAATTCCTAAAGAAGTATAAGCTTGAGTCCAATGGACTTCTGAATTGTAGGCCTATCACATCTGCTCAAATATAGACACCTTCATTTTCTCTATATCTGTACACAACAAGCATTCCGATTCCTTCACCAATATTAGTCTCATCACTGTAATAACACATTTTGTTAGTAAAAGAAAAGAGTGCAGCTATATTTGATTAAGGTTAAAGTCTACTTCAATGAACTACTCTGGCACCAGCTAGAGTAGTTCTCTTCACAACAGAATTCAATGGGTGGAGAGATGCACGCACTGACTTAAGAAATTAACAAATTTGAACATACAGGGATAGCGTACATGGAGGATGGAAAGACAGGACCAAGACTTGAATTGTCAACTGAAAATGCTGACTTGTTGGAACAGATAACGATTCTCAAAGATCTCAGCCACTGCATCTAAGGGTTTTAATGCTTTACCATTACCCCATTTTTCCATCCTTCACTCTTGGTTGACCTATTCATCCAAAAAGATAACAATGAAAATGAAGTGGCTGAAGAAGTGGTAGCAACTGTACTCACAGCAAGAGATAGTTCACCTTATTGCCTTTTGGGTGCTTAAAAACTAAGTCCTACTACTGTCATCCACGATGGCAGACAAACCAAGCTGGTGAGCAGCTACTATATATAGTCACTTTGGCTCAGTAACTGAACTACAAGAAGGTTTTCGGTGTGCTGCAAAAGACTTAAAAGTTAAATATGTAACAAAAAGTTTTGGAAACTCCCCATGTCACAGGAAGAAGCCCTGCATCTCTGATGTGAGCAACTGCTATGTTATTTAGGTGTCAAGAACTGAACAAGAACTCCTTTTTTGGGGGACATAGATTAAATGATTCATAAAGTATTCAAAAAACCGTAATAAAAATACTTACTATGTGACCGATTCCAGTTTCGGCCATGTCAAATATCACTGTTAAGGGCTTTCCGTGATCTCTCTTGGCATAATGTTCTAACCAAAAAGCTACCAGTTTCTTTTTCTCAAGTTGCTGTTTAGGATCTTTTGTATGATGCTTCACTCTAAACCAAACTTGTCAGAAGAAAGAAAAATACACACAAAAAATGAAAACAGATCCAAATTAACAGGAAAACATTACACAAATAACTGTGCAGGACACATTGAAATTTAACACCTCTGAGTTTGTATTCTAAATTTCTATTTGTGGCCATTAAACTGCAAAAAATGCAACTGCATGTCTTTCCACAAACACCCCTTCTCCTTGCTCACATTTTTATAATGGAACACTTTAAAAGTTGAAAATACAAAAAGTTACAGCACAGAACAAAGTGGAAAATTACTTCTCATGTATTTAAAGGCTACTTATCTAGATTATAATTTCATAAATTCAAAGTCCTCATATATATTATGTTCTTTATATATTCTAGGTACTATTGTGGTTGTGAAATTTGTTTCTTTTTTTCTGCAGTTCTTCTACAGCATTGTAGCTGATGTGTTTTGAAAGCTATTTATATATGCAATATGAATTACATAAAAAGCAAAAGACCTTTCTAAAAATGTAAAAATCCAGAAGATGAGCAACATTATATAAATGAAAGGCCAATATATACCTTTCTGGAATAAGAAATGAGTCAGGCAGATAAGTTTTTCCATGAAAAGTTGCATATTTCAAAGTAACAGACTTCATAAAAATGTCTGAAACAAAATTACTGATTATATAGTGAAGTGATAAAAGGAATATTCAGGAGGCAATGTGAAGAGCAGCCTTCATTTTTGGTACCTCTTCAAACCAAAATTAGACAAGCCCTGAAAATAATTGTATATATATTCCAATATCTTACTGCCTGAAAGTTGGAATCTTACTAAAAAAAGATTTGCTTTATCTTTTACTTCCAGTTGCAAATCAAAAGTATTTTATTGCTTATGTGAAGAAACAAACTTTTTTTAAAACACAGCATATTAACTAGATGCTGTAAGTTAAGAATTGCAAAAAAAGATACTCCTATTCAAATACAGGACTCTTGTGAAAGTAAACAATAATACTTGAAGAGTTTTTTTTTTTACTTCCAAGGAGCAGGTTGTCCAGAGAAGTCATGGCTGCCCCATCCCTAGATGGTGTTCAAGGCTAGGTTGGATGAGGCTCTGAGCAACCTGAATCAGTGGGAGGTGCCCTGTCCATGGAAGAGGGGTTGCAAGTGGATGGCCTTTAAGTTCCTTTCTGATTCAAACCATTCTATGATTCATTCCAAAATGCATTTCACACAAGAGAATTCAAAACAGAGCATGTGGCTCAAGAAACACGTTTCTCAAACACTGACTAACCAAGTAGCTCTTAACTACAATACAATCTTAAATTGCATACCAAGTCCAATATTCTGACCCAATTAACGTTCCCAGAAGAAACACTTCAAGTATGCAAAATTGAGACATTGGTTATGTTTCAGTGGCAATAAAATGAAAAATCATTATTTGACTTACACATTCTTGTCATTAAACAATGGCATAGTTCTCAGTCCAAACACGAACGCAAGAAAGTAATAGTTTTTTCTACTTCTTCCCCTCACCCCAAATCTTATCAAATTGAACTACCCAGTGTAGTCATGCTCAGCTTTCTAAATGCTATAAAAGGTATCACCACCACTTATCCTTTAATACCACAGAGGCTAAATGAAAATCACGAAGCATAACAAAGCAGTAAGTTTTCATACACACTGATATATTACAATGATAAGAAACAGGATAGTTTGACAAAATACAGCTATAAAGTAAAAGTTGTGTTTTTCTGGTCATGATTTTTTTTCCCAAACTAGTATATTGCTGTTTAAAACAGCTGTTTTGTAAAAACTTGAGTTGTATTTCTGAAAGCACAAACAAGCACTCATAAACCAAGGAAAAGCAGGATTTCAGCTCTAAATTTTTGGTTCTTTCAAGGTTTGATATGGCTACTTGGAAAGCCTCATGTGTGACCCGTTTAAGAAGTCTCTGTCACCACACAGGATTTAAGCTTAATTAAAGTAAACGTGAGATGTTACAACAGAATCATCTGTAGAAAATAATACTGACCATCTACTATACACTATTAAAAAGAACTTAGCAGTACGTCAGCCAATATTTGCTGTTTCCCCTAGAAATCTTCTTTAATTGCTAGAAGTTAATCACACAAGTTGAGTTTATTCTCCAACAATTCTCAGCTGTCCATGCTGTTACTGAACATTCCATTGACATCAGAAAAAAGTAGGGAAAAAAAAACCCCAATGAAAACGTTTCAGACCTCCTGTGAACCACTGCAAGAATGCAAGGATCTGGGCTGTTAGAAAAGCAATGAAAATGAACTGCAATAATGAATATTTATAGTAGTCATATACTCGCCACAATAGATACAGAAACAATGCACTTCAAGAAATTTTAAAACTGCATTATAATTAGTATAAAAGTTTATGATTTCTGAAAATTGCTGATAAATTTTCCTCATTCCATTTCTATGATTCAATGAGATACATTACCAATTTCCCACCATTTCTGGCCAATACGTACCTACTTCTATTTTTTAAACGTTTATTTTTCAAAATATATGTTAAAATGCTACAAGCAATTATCAATGATGGAAAAAAAATATTCAGTGTAACTTACATAGTTTATAGCCCTCTTTATCATATCCATGCAGAAAGAGAACACCACTTTCAAATAACCATTTTGGAAGGACAGATTCTGACAAGTCTGCAAAGCCAAATGAAAGATTTCAGTAATCATAATAATCAAATTGTAACTTCACAGAAGTCACTAAAATGCAATGTCTAGCAACAATACAAAAATAACTTTATAAAACTTTTTAAGGCCTTTGCTAAACTATGTGAATATTGTACTCATCTGAAATCCTTACTATCTTCTTCCTGTCACACGCTGTAGAGTAGGATATATTTAGGAAGAAATAAAATTAAAAATTGATTTTAGAAAAAAACTGCTGCAAATGTTTATTTTTGCTCATACCTGCAGTCTCTCTTGCTCTATCCTTTAACTCAGATCATAAAGTCCCATAGATCAAGCCCACCTTCAAAAATCCTCACAGCACAGAACACAGACCTATTGTACCTGGGGTATCAGAGCAGTGCTACTATAAAGAACAGAGCACTTTTTTGTGTGTGGATTTTGTTGTCTTTTGTTTTTAGGTCGCCACTCTAGGAAATGCATAAAGACAACTAGAGAAGTTGCTGTACCACAACAAAACAGCGAGACAGTACCAGTTAACATAAAAAGCAATAGTTCTAAATTTTTGGGTTGTTTTAATTGAGTATAAAAATTCTTGCTCAACACTGTGGCACTTGCAAAATCTTTAAAAAGTGCTTTATGAAACTACATATACAAGTCAGTTGTAGTTCAACAGGAAAGCAACATACACCACTATTATGTAACATAGCTTACCATTAACTGTATATTCTTTCCTCCACTGAAAGCTTTCATCAATCATCTTTAACGTATCATCCACAACATCGTGACGCCAAATCAGATAACTGTCAACCCATTTATCATCTTGCTGAAGTCTCTCCACATCTCTAGGATCATATTTCTCCGATTTATCTAGCAAATAAATAAATCAGTGTAAGAAAATAGCATTTGCTATGAAAACATGAAAAGGCGATTTTTTAAGTTCCAATAGGTACACAAGGTTTCTTTTGCTGCCTCAAACTTAAGAAGACAAAGCACAGCATGAGAAATTAAAAACATCTATCTATTGTGAGGATATTGAGGAACATTACAAGATTAGTCTCACTAGAAAATATTTTCCATGATTTTTTATTCAGGCACAAAACATTAGAAAACAAGAAGCTGTGTATAAGGCAAGCATAACATTTCTAGGAACAGGTTTCTGTAACATAAATTAGTATATAATCTAAAAATCCATGGACTGATGAATGTATACATTAAGCATGACTAGTTAAAGCTTGAGTTTTCACACTTGCAGGCAATAGCATGTCAGACCACAAGATGTGACTATTTTTGACCACACACTATACAACACTGCATTAAACAAAATAGTTTTCTTTATAAAAAGATTATACATTCTACAATTATTATAAATTGCTATCTTACTGAACACAAACTACACACAATTCTAGAGCAGTACAAAACCCCCAAGCCTCACAATCTTATCAGGTTAGCAACTGGATAACAGGTTGACACGCTTTAGGAAATACCTCAGATGAAACAGGAGTTGCTGCTGCTCCTTACGTTATTATTTTTTAAACAGGGAAGTTTGTAACATAAAAATCTTTAGGTGAACCTATTTCTATAGTAGGTAGGCTTAAACCAGGACTCAGCTTTTAGATGAATGCTCTTCTTTGTCTGAGAAATCTGCATGATTGGAATTTAAATCAAGTAAGAGTTCATGATATAAACAGGCTTCTGAAATAACACACACTGATACATATCTCTCTGCTAACTACTAAAAAACATAAGCTCTTAAACTTAGATTTTTGATTAGCATGAGAAAAGTTACAACTGATTGTTAATAAAATAGATGCTAATTTTCACATACGGGAAAGATTATTTCTCCGTCAGCAGTAATAACCTCAAAATAGCTACTTTCAAGCCATCATAATTAAAATAAATATTCAGAACTGTGACTAGATGGCTAAGGGATGCGTATTTCAATCAGACACCTTAACTCTGAAATAAGATGTTAAGAAAGGCATTAAATTCTGTTAATATTTTTACTTTTACTGACCTTCATGAAAAGTCATGATCTATTTTACTTGTCTTTCAATTTATACTGTTCCCAGTCACAAATTAGACACTATAACTGTAAGAATATATGCATTTTAAATGCGCCCATCCACTAAGAATTTATAGTTGCATTCCAATGCATCTCTTCATATCCAATTGCTTCTCACATACAGTATCTACTCAGATCCCTCTTCACTGGGTTTAAAATTTCCCCTTCTCTCTATTCCAATCCTATCTTACCTTTTCCATAGGCAAACCTAGAGTCAAACCCCACTTTCCTTAATCTTGGTCCCCCTACTTGCTCCTCTCTGCCCAAAAGCCTCTAAGCCACTCAAAACTCTCTCTCAGTTCCTTTTCTCATAATTGCCGTATTTGCAGACGACAGCTCATCCCCTATATTCACTTTACTGGGTTTAGTCACAACACCCGACACATGACTGAAATGCTGTTTAATCTCTCTGTGGCTCTAGGTCAACCACATATGGAACAAGTTGCAAAGGTTTGGGGTATTAAATTTTGTAAAGTCTCAACTGCTCATTTGAAATTTGAGTATTCCTCCAATAATTTATGATTTGGATCACTTGTCTGACAGACGCTAACAATACCTGCTTGCAAGTTAGAATCAAGAAATTAACATTGGAGAGGATTTCTGCAGGTCAGCTCAGTTCTTACTCCTGCTCACAGACAGGCCAACTTCCAAATTCAAACAGGTTGCCAAGTACTTTTCCAGTCAAGCGTTCAAAACTCAAAAGCGGTTCAGCTCAAGGGGTTGGAACTAGACAATCTTTGAGGTCCCTTCAAACTCAAACCATTCTATAATGATAGAAAGATTGCACAGCCTCTCGGTGTAACATGCATTCCAACTCATATCCCCTTCAGAGACACTAACAGTAACCAGACTGGCACATCCACAGCCTGCTAAGGAGAAGCACTGGCTTCTCTTAGCCAGGGTATATTAGCTGTTCTATGCAATGTGTTATTCAACATGGTATATTGGCCATTCAAGCCATACAGAGCTACTCCCAGCCACAGCAAGCTAGGGCTTTGTATGAGCAAAAACTTAGTTTAACATCAGCATTACATGTTTCCAGCAACCTCCAACCTGGTTTTATAGTCTCTAACAAACATCAGCTTCCAGCTAAGAGTGCCTGCAGATAATCAGCCAAGTATTTTTGAGATCAGTCCCACATATATCCCAGGGATTTTGGTGCCATGTAATTGAGAAAAATCACACACCACCAGGTAAAACTAATACCATAACATTTCACGCTGCTTTGAAGCTCTTAGTCCTCAGTATTTACCTGAGAGCAGAACTGTCAGAAGAGTGCATCTTGCACCAAACAATTTTAAAACATTCATATATAATTTGGAACACACCTCAGAACATATATTTCTTGGCCACTAACAAGTCTTCCCACACTCTTAACTTAGATGATATTAAAAAAATATAAAAACAACTTTGTTACTATTTTAAGAAAATGCAAGTGAAAGGAATGTACAAAACATTTTATACGAAGTTTCAACATCAATGAAAAGCAAGCTGGATTCAGAAGTAGGGACAGTTGAAAGAAACTAAAATCTTTTTCCTCTCTTCAACTAAATTCTGAACAAGATGAGACATGTAATCTGAATTTACATACATACTACAACACACACTAAAACAGGAACAACTGGTCAAACTCTCCCTTTGCACACACTTGCAGGATGCAATATTTCAACCAGGTAAGCTTAACAAGACTGACAGGGTTAACAGCAGTGCTTTTTTCACCTTACCTGATTTATTCTATTCTTGCTAAAAAACAAAGTAAATTTAGAATGAGACTGTGAACCCCCCCAAAAAGGTGGTTTCTCTCACATATAAAGCAGAGTGATATGAAATTGCTGGAGTCGTTCCCATAATCTAGCCATCCACCACATCAATTCAGAAGAGAAATTCCTCTTCAAATTTGTGCAGTTCCCATAATTCTACAGCTGGAAACTTGTTTTCAAACTATGTTCTGAAATAGTCTGGATGTTTCCAATTTTAAATAATTCACAAAACACTTCAACAGCAGTTAGTGGATTATTAGAGATTTCTGCAGTTAAAAACAGAATTAGTTGAAAGAAAATAGGCCTTTGGGGTTCTCAACAAATAATTTAAACCTACCCCGCACAAAAATTAAGAGGCCAAAAGGAAACAGAAATTGATCTGAAACTATATACTTAAGTATCTTACCTCAGATAATCTCCCAGCCCAGTCACTTAAGATACACATAAACAGAGCTAAGCAGGGGTAGCAACTATATACCTTTGAATAGGGGGAACCACTTCACTGTACAAAAAAAAATGGTAAAAAGCAACTTAGCAAAGTATGTCAAGCATTTAATTACACAAAGCATCTCAATTTAACTACTGCCTTAAGCTATTTCAGCCAAGAAGTTTCAAGTCTGAAATGGTCATAATCATTCCTCCGACCTTGGATAGAAATAGGAAACTCATTTTAATTGCCTGTTGATGACTAAAACATCTAGTTAAGTACTACAACTAGTCAAGTATGTGCCTTCAGTTGTTACATGATGAAATCGGCAAGATTAAAAACAATGGAAGGAAGTCAGCAGCCATACAGAGACAGGGATGAAGAAAACAAAACTACTTCTGACCAATAAGGAGTTACTTCAATAAAACCAAGTGGCCAGAAAAAAAAAAAAGTGCTTCCACAAGATATGATAAATTTAAACTTCTAACAAAACTGAACGCTCTCAGGGACTATAAAGACTACTTTCAACAGAAACCTCAAATATTAATATCTTATAGCCTTCTACAGAAATATGTTTGTTATCTATTCATGTTTCCTATGTTATCCTTCCAGAATCTCAGCCTAGAAGAATCAGAAAAAAAATATTTTTCAGAGCATAGGCAGATATAAGCACATATATTCAAAACACTACCTCCTTAAGAGTTTACTATAATAGTCACAACACTTTTTTGAGGCTCTCCCATGTCTAAATTTTATTTGCAATTGGCCAACAGGATTAAGAAAACATGTTTTGCTATTGACTTAAAGTCATGATAAAATTTAATCTTTTTAAATTGAAATGGGAAATCTCTTGCAAAATCTTTTTCTAAGAAAAGAAGAGGATGCAAATGGGAAGGGGTAAGGAATACAAGCAAGAAGTGGTAAATATGCAAAAGGAAGTGTGGAAAAGACTTGTTGAATGTAGACATGTACTACGATTTGATTATAAATTATTTCCACATTAAATGGCCCTAAAATAAAAGCTAACTTTAAAAATCCCCTAAGGAATGAAAATGCACTGAAGAAAGACAAGACTGTTTGCTAGAAAACATTGTTAGTACCAGCCAGTACTAGAAAATAATCTTTTGTTTCCATTGTTCCTGTCACCATCCAAATCGTTTACATCACCAGCTCTCACAAAGAATCCAAAGAGACAAAACAGAAATTAGGCCCAAACATTGCAAAGATAAAGTGCTGTCCACCTACTACATCAGTCAGCGTTCGCTAGTCTACTGGACTAACAGGAACTTATAAGTATTGGAAATACGCTTTTGAAATGCAAGAATTTTAACTACCAGAGATATACGTTTCTCAAGAACTGAAGCTGTCTTTCGAATACAGCTAGAAAATTCACTAAAGAAGAGAAAAATCCACCATAAGATCCCAGCTGACGTTAAAAACTGCTTTATAGATAACAAGTGAGAGTGACCAAGCTTTCCTTCTAGAACTCCTCAATGGCCTCATTTGCTGAACAACTTCAGCTAGAAAATTCTTGTGCAAACTTTGGGAGTAAGGAGCTTGTAAGTTTCTCTGACACTGTATTTTCCAAACTGTATCTGACTATTAAAACAATTATTTGATTTAATCACATTAATGAAACAACTTTAAAACTCAGAAAATATGGCTGGTGCTTTCAATCACTGAACAAAACTTTTCCCATCCTACAATGAAAATTGTCAAGACAGTAGAATATTATTTGGTTTTAAGTTTTATGTGAAACATTCCAATATTTATTAGAAGTGGCAGTTTAAGAGTAGAATTTTCTGAACCAGTTATAGAACATATTTTTGTATAATATAATTTAACCCAAAACACTGCCTTCCACCAATAAATACTTTGAATCAAAAAACTCAGGATTTCAAAGGCCATCTAAGCTTCCCTTTGACAACAAAAAAATAAACCTCACTGCAAGACCATCACAGCATTTGTGACCATTAGGTGGTCTTGCTTCATCAGGGGAGATGACTAACAATGAGTTCCATAATGTGGAAGGATCACTTCATAACATAAACGACAAGTTTCTACAATAATCAGGATCACTGTTTTCCTCAGAGGGAAAATTAAACAGTGGCAGCTGCACTCCCTAGAAACAAAATTGCCTGAAAATTTTATTCAACTGTTAACACTCATAGCTTACGTGTGAATGGAACTGGGTTCCTTCTGTATTGTGGTTGGAGAATTGTGGACCTGTAAAGTTTCATAGAAAGTACCAGTTTAAGTGTGCTTTGACAGTGTAGTTCTGAACACAGACTAAAGTTGCTGTGAAGCACTCACATGTACCTTTACAACAGAAAGTCACATGTTTGGGGTTATCTGCATACATGCATCTCCACACCCCTTTTCAATTAAGACGAAGCATAAAAAAACACTTTTTAGAACTTACACAGTAAAGGCTGAAAAAGCAAACCTCTGTTTCTTCACACTTGAAGTGGGCATGACAACATTAATTTGCTTGTGGCATTCCTAAATTCGAGGGAGGGACTTAAGAATGTACACTCAAAAAAAAAAAACCCTAATCCAATTCTCTTGAAAGGGCTAAGAGCCCTAAACCATGACCCAAAAATGGGTTTACTGAGAAAATATGTTCAAAATACCGCAAATAGGATTACAGCTTACCTTGCAACAGTATTCAGTTATTTTAATGGCTGTACCAGCTAGCCCAACAGAGGCTTTATTACAACTACAGAAACCTGTGGAATTCCAAATTTGTAAGGGATAGTTCAACTGAAAAGGTAATACTTCCTTTCAGAAGCAACTCTCACAAAGCAGTTCTAGGTTTTCTGAAGTCATAAGTGTGACTCTAGGATAACAGAACACAAAGCAAGATGAATTACCTATCATAGAAAAATAAAACACATTAACTGAAAACATTAACAGTCAAAGTAATTTGTAATTTAAGATGAATCTTCATTCTCCTGACCTTTAAGACTACCAGGGACATCTTTATTCACCTAGAAATAGCAAAAGATAAAATAAGGTCTCTCTTTTTCAAGACATAATTTAATTATTTTGTCATCTTGTCAGAAATGTAAATCCTCTCTAAATAAGGCCATATTAGTTTCCTTTATCAAAGTTAGCAGACCAACCATATGAAACAAAGTTGTACCACCCACATGACTCAGTCTTCAAGAAAAGTGCTATTGTCAATCATAAAGAACCCTCAGAAATGTCCAACTTTTACGTAAAAGCAATAACCTAGTAACCTCAATAATTCTGATCAGGCATATCAAAGCAAGGCATGTGCTTTCAGGATTTAAGCTTACATTAAAGGAGATGCATGCAACTCCTGAACTACTGGACTCTTACTATATTTGCATTAGAAATTAGATCGAAGCCTGTTTTTAATGTAAAGTCTTTAGACAGTCATAATAACATGTACTGCTTCCTGCATTTGTCAGTATACTCTTCTACTACATGTTCTTCTCTAGTAAGCAATGCAAATCAACGTTGAAATTAAAGGAAATCCCTCTAGGCTTGCCCCAGTATTTCCTTTCCCCTAGGCACCCCCAGCACCTCCTGGCCTTCATTTGCAAGTTTAAAAGCATCTGCACTTAAGAATCGTGTTGGACACATCATTAAGGCCAGCATGAATTTTAAGTGCAAGTTACTCTAGAAAAACAACTTGCACCCTGACAAACTGGTTGAGGTCAGAATTCTTTTCTTCACCCTCTCCCTCCCCCCCACTGTTTTATGTCCAAAAAGCACCAAGAGCAGCAGCATCCCAGAACCCACACCACAGCCATCCAAACAGAGCCACTAGCCAAAAGGACCCAGACCTTTGCCCCCACACCTCTTGTTGCCCAAGAGAGTGACCCAGAAGAAACCACCAAGAGCCAACATTGACGCATAGAAGGGTTTGGACTGGAAGGGTGCTTAAAGCCCATGCAGTTCGAACCCTCCCTGCCAGTTCCAACCTCCCACCAGACCAGGCTGCTCAAGGCCCCATCCAACCTGGCCTTGAGCACCTCCAGAGAGGGCAACCACAGCTTCCCTGTTAACACTGACATTGTCCCACCACCCTCACTCAGCCTAGAGAAGACTGAGGGGGGACCCCATAGCAGTTTACCGCTTCCTCACAAGGAGAAGCAGGCACTGATATCTTCCCTCTGGTGACCAATGACAGGACCCAAGGGAACGGCAGGAAGCTGTGTCAGGGGAAGGTTAGGTTGGATATTAGAAAAAGGTTCTTCACTCAGAGGGTGCTGGAGCACTGGAACAGCTGCCCAGGGAAGCAGTCACGGCACCAAGCCTGACACTCAAGCAGCGTTTGGACAAAGCACTCGGACACATGGTGTGAATGTTGGGGTTGTTCTATGTAGGGACAGGAGTTGGACTCAATGATCCTTGTGGGTCCCTTCCAACTCAGGTCATTCTCTGATCGTGAAAACCCTCTGCCGTGTGCATCACTCCCACCCGGTAGCTTCGGTCACCTGAAGAAGAGGCAGAAACACCCACACACCTGGGAAAAACTCAAGGACACGGGAAGCCCAGAGGAAAAAAGCAACACGAGGCAATCCCCAGCGCACAGACCCAGGGAGCCGTGCCCACCGCTCCCGCCCACCCCCAGCTCACCTGGCAGGTACTCCGCCTCGAAACGCCGCCTCGTCTCGCTCACTAGCTCGGCCTTCACCTCTCGCTGCTGCGGGGAAACAAGAGATGGGGAGAAGCGTGAAAGGAGCGGGAAGGGAAGGCCAGAACCCCTCACCCTCATCTCCATCACCCGAACCCCCGCGCCTTGGCCGGCACCGGCTGGGGAAGGGAGATCAGGCAGGCAGCACAGATGAAGGGAGGACGGTATGAACCCACCTCAGCCATGGTCCGGGAAAGCCGCCCGCCACAACCGCACCGCTTCAGCAGGACCTCTCAGCGCCGGCGCGGGGGCAGCGGGAACTGGGACGGGAGGCGCCGCGTGACCCCGGCGGAGGGCGGGGAGAGAGGCGGGGCCTGTGTGTGCTCCGCCGTCATCCACAGCTAGCGCGGAGGCGCCAGGGCGCCAATCACCCAGCAGCACCGCCCCACCCTGCCGGCCCCGCCAATCACCAAGAAGCCCCGCCCCAGAGTCCCCGCCCCTTCCCCGGGGCCGAGTTCCTGTCCCCGCCCCCGCTCCACGTACGCCCTACCTCTTCCCCGCAGCAGGAGCGGAGACGGCGGCCCCACCGATCACCCGGAAGCCCTGCCCCTCTTGCCCCGCCCCTTTCCCGGGGCCGAGCCCCCCTGGCTCCGCCCCCTCACCGGGTACGCTCTCGCACCCCCTCTCCTCCGCAGAAACAGGAGAGATGCCGCTGCTGCCAATCACTCATCAGCCCCGCCCTGTCTCCTCGACTCCACCAATCATCCAGAAACCCCGCCGCGCCAGCCCCACCCCTTTCCCGAAGCCGAGTCCCGGACCCCGCCCCCACGCCGGCTCCGCTCCCTCACCCCCGCCCCGTTTTCCTCCCATCATGCTCCTTGTGGCGGGAGTTTCGGAGCGGGCGTGTTCTCCTTTCGCTTCCTCCCTCTCTCCATCCCCCGCCCTGAAGCCTACGGGAGCCCGGTAAGGCCTTCCCGGCGCGTAGTCTGCTGCCGCTTCTTCTCTCTGGGACGGTTCTCCCCGCT
The DNA here is from genome assembly GCA_033558235.1 of Neomorphus geoffroyi. NCBI lineage: Eukaryota > Metazoa > Chordata > Aves > Cuculiformes > Neomorphidae > Neomorphus > Neomorphus geoffroyi. Next base: position 45,599,192 of record JAUMJM010000005.1, on the reverse strand, counting down.
GGGGTCGGGCGGCTGAACCAGGCGAGGGACCTCTCTTCCTGCCCTGAAGACTGAGTGGGGCTCGGTGATTCTTGTCTGGGGGAGGCAAGGAGGGAGCCTACTGGGCGGCAAAAGGATTGGGCTCGTCTTCAGAGAACTTTCATTTTGAAGAGGCTTTGTAATCTCAGCCAGGAACGAATTGTGTCTGTTCGTAAAGCCTATGGCTCAGTGAAGGCTCATAAGAGGAGGAGCAGGCGCTGAGCTCTTCTCTCTGGTGACCAATGATAGGACTCGAGGGAACGGCAGGAAGATGTGCCAGGGGAGATTGGGTTGAAATTAGGAAAAGGTTCTTCACCCAGAGGGCGGTGGAGCACTGGAACAGCTCCCCAGGGAAGCAGTCACGGCACCAAGCCTGACACTCAAGCAGCATTTGGGCAAAGTACTTCGACACACAGTGTGAATGTTGGGTTTTTCCTGTGTAGGGACAGGAACTGGACACAGTGATCCTAGTGGGTTCCTTCTAACTCGGGACATTCTATCTATGATTCTATGAAATTTGAGAATTCAAAGCACCATTGCTTTCCAGTTCACTCAGTCTATGCATGGAGCTGACATGTTCAATTCAGTCACACAATGTGTGGGGGGGTGTTGGTTTGCTTTCTTCAGTTAATATTATACCACATATCTGTTGATGAGCAGCAAATTCATGCTTTGGTAAATCAATGCTAGAGTATATTTCTGAAATGTTTCTGTTACTTAAATGTCTCAGTACGAACTTGCTTAACTTCGTTTTAATCATAGAATCATAGAATGGTTTGGGTTGGAAGGGACCTTAAAGATCATCCAGTTCCAATCCCCTTGCCAAGGACAGGGACACCTCCACCAGACCAGGTTGCCCATAGCCTCATCCAGACTGGTCTTGCACACCTCTAGGGACAGGGCATGATGGCTCTGGGCCCCCTGTTCTGGTGCCTCACCACACTCATAGTAAAAAAAACTTCATCCTAACATCTAATATAATCTCCCCTTTTTCCACCTAAACCAGTTACTCCTTGTCCTCTTGCTTCACTCCCTAATCTGTGAGATTAAAGCACATAATAGCCTTCTTAGGTCAGTCTATGTCAGTGCTTTAAAGGTTACAGTTTTTCTTAGTTTAAGGATTAGTTTAGCTTATCTCAAAACTATTTACATTTTTTTGTTATTCACCTTTGTAGATGGAAAATGTCCAGATCGCTTAACATTTCCACAGAGGAATAATCTTGGCAATAATGAAGTCGTATACAGTTTTTTTGTAGAGGAATGTACATAAAGAAAAGTAAAGATGCTTCTAGGTGAACAATTCCTCTCCTACAATGGCGAAGTCCTTTTATTTCAGCTGTCAAAGCCAAAACATGTGGAGGGAGCAGCTGGTAAAACAATGAACTTGTGTGTCAGAAGAATGGTTTTCAACAGAGATGCTAAGCTGTTTGTTCAGAAGTCTTCTGGAGTATTCAGCATGCGTGCCAGTCACTTAAAAATTGAAATCATTTGTTGTAGCTGCACAATGGATTCCAGAACAGGAATTATTCTTCCCTGCATTTTGATGAAAAAGCAAAAACACAACAATGTTGTGAAATACCTTTTATTGTTGCTTCACGGCTCAAATCAATTTGAGCAGTCATTTCATTTTAAATTGGATTATGAGCTGAAAGAAGATATCAGGTTGTTTACTGGCCCTTCAGTCTTGTGGAGGCATGCCAATAAGCTGTTCTACATCTCCTCCAACACCTGCACGGTTCTAAGTGCTCCTGTTCAGCTTTCTTCTGTTGTGTGGACAGGTGAAATTGAGGATGAAGGCACTGTTGTCTTAGGGGTAAGAACTGCTTGCCTGTCAGAGAGTGAAGATGAGGATGAATTTTCCACTTCAGACAGAGCCATCTGGGGTAGTGAGTTCTTTGGATACGCAATCGAAACACAAAAAATGCTAACTGTCACATGCTTTATGCCTCATGCTTACAGCAGAGTGGTGTCTTCTGTCTACGTATGCAAGAATGAGATATTGAAAAAACAGCTCCGAATATCACTTGTCGCCATAACCCATAAGAACCAGCTTATTTGGTTTCAAGATGGTCTCCCTAAAGGTGTTTGTGAGCTTCCTTATGAGAAACCATGTTCAGTAAAAACAGTTGTAACCCGTACCAATGATTTGCTATTTATTGTGTCTTTTGCCTCCGGAAATATCTGTGTTGTACAGAGGAGAGACAGCTTACAGGTATTTGTAGCTTTAAACAGCTCCCTTTTACTACTGTTTTTTTTTGTTGTTTGTTTTTTTTTTTTTGTATAATCATCTTATTGGAAGCTTCTGCAGTGGACAAGCTACATGTTTAAGTTCTATAGATTTGTTGTTGTTATTGTTTCTCTTAAAATAACCTGTCTAAAGTATGAAGTTGTTTTGCTTTCATTGCTTGCTTACATGTCTAAAAATAAACCCTAGGTTCTGTTACTTAATAATAGATTTTATGAATTTGAGCCAAAGCTTCTGTTGCTAGTTGAAAACTTCCACAGTATGAGAACTTGAAGTTGTAAGATAGTTATGAGTGTGTCTACATAATTTGCGTTAAAGTAAACTGATGACATTGCAGAGCTTAAAGTTTTCATTGGAATTTAAAAGCCTTTTGAGTCTGGCTTCGTAGTAACAAAAAGTAATGTTTCATGGAAATGTGAAGAGGCCTCACTTTTGTTTCAGAAGATCAGGAGGAAACAAAGTTAATAGCTTAAGGGCTTGTAACACTCTGTCAAGAATACTTAACATTACTCAGGAACTTAAATGTTGTCTTATTTAGTTATCAGCATTGTTGTACAAATTTGTCTTTACCTCTCAAACGTATTTGTGTGCAATGAAACAAAGATATTTCTGAATGCAAAGGTATGATGTCTTTTACTTATCTGCAAGTATTACTGGTTCTGAATAAATGCTACAGAATTCAGCTATTCAACTAATTTAGTACACCAAAACATCATAATCTTCTTGCCACCTGTATTCTGGAAGGTGATCTTTAAAAAGAAATCGCTAATTTTTTCCCGGAGTTTCACACCTGGAGTAAGACTGAGAGCTTGAAACTTCTTAAAATGCTATATTCTACACACCTGGATAAGCTGCCTCTTCATAAACAGAAAGCTTCACCAAAATGAAGTCTCAAATACAAGAGGTATTCAAGTATATGTATTTTAAAAACCTCTCTACTGTAGGTGGCTTCCAAATGGCAAAAAGTGAAGTCTGTTCTGGTGGATGATTTTATTGGCTCTGGGAGTGAGCAACTGTTGCTGCTTTTTAAGGATGACTCCAATACAGATGTGTTAAGTACGTTCGAAATAACGGATCTTGGAGAGGTCAACTATGCAGTAAGTTCAGCTTGCCTTTTTTCAGCTACTCAGTCTGTGCTTACTAAATTAAGAAAGCCTCAACAAATCATTAAATTATGGGTGCAAAGTGAATTGGATGTGTGCTGTGAAATGCCCTGAAGTTTGAATACAAGATTCTTCACTGTAACTGTAAGATAAGTTACCTGAAGAGATTATTCTCCTTCCTTGATAGCGTCAACATCCTTTTGGTAAACTAATACTTCACATGTCTAAAAGGTTTGCTACAATGCCTACCTTTTGACTAAGAACTCTTAATTAAGGCTATAGTGCTTGTTAATTATCTTCTCATTATTGAGTCTTTCCATTAAGTGTTATCAAACTCTAATTATTTTCAGAATATAAGAATTTTCTTTTAAAATGCATGCAGTGATTCTGCTGGTTTTCTGTATTTTCCCTGAATTTTTTATAATGCTATGTAACAGTCTGTACTTTACTTTCAGCTTTTTAATTAATTCAGAATTTGGTTTTGTTTGGTCTTTTTAGAGTGGTAATGATTATAAACACAATGTTCCCACTGCAGAAGGATTGCAAGAGAATGGTTTGCTTACTGTCCGAGCCCTTGAAACAAGATTACAGGTTTGTACTCAATAGTTCTGCCTCCATATTTTCTCCAAATTACTTTGCTGTATCATGGTGAGGTTAATGATACTGTTTTTATTAGAGAAGTGGTTCATCGAGACGACAAAATCATTAAGTATCCGTTCCTGAATCAGTGGTAGTCTGTGTTTTGAGTTCTCTCAGTTGTTACAAATGCATTTTGGTAATTCGAAAGGTCTCATTTACTTCTAATTAGAATTTTGAGATGACACTGAAGCTATCCTATCAAAATTTCATAACATTCATTTTACTCATAGATGTTTAAGTACCGGTTTAATAAAATTAGAATGTTTACTTCATTTGCTTCACATTATATGCTTCAAGATAGTGTAGTGCCAGGTTCCCAGTGAGTGCCAATGAGTGGCAGTTAATCCTGAAAATAAAAATGAGCATTATGGTCAGTTTCTTTGTCTACAGACTTCAGGCAAGTTGGCTTTTACTTTTGCCCAAATTAGTGACCATGGTTATTTCACCACCTGCTGATATTTTTCCTCCTCTTACTGGCAGTTTTATAAAGATAATTTTGTAGAGTAGGTACAGCTAGAACATATCCTTCTTTTCATTAGTATCATTTATAAAATAAGCTGGGAAGAACTTACCAGAGTCCATGTAATTGATGGGAATTTATAATTGCTTTTCTTTCTTTCTAGCTTTCACCCTGTTAGTATCAGAGCCAGCGTACTCTCCAAGATGTTCTTTTGCAGTATTGTGTGTTGGCCTGTTCCAAATGGGTAATGTTTAGGAGGTAGCATAAATCTCAAGCTGAGTCAATGATGTAAAGCTATTGTTAGATTTCTGAGAGTGCTTTAAGTATGAGAGAGGAGGTAATTATTCCTGTCATTTGAGAATTTTTGAAAACTTAAGTAGTATATTATGTCAGGTTTATTTCCAGCTTTTAAAAATGAAGCAAATTATCTGGAAAAAGTGTAGTATTGAAAAAAAAGGAGGGCTATGACCAGTTAGGAAAAGACTGAAAAAGAAAACACTTTTGTAGTTCTATTTGCAAAAGATATATTATACCTCTTCCAAAATAAAAAAAACACTGTTGTTTGGAGAACTCTAGACAATAGGGTTTTTTTTCCTTCCTGGAAGATACAAAAAAGTAGGAGTTGGATTAATTTTGAGGACCTCTTGAGGTCCCTTCTAACCCTACATTTTTACAGATCTTTAATTTGTGCATTAGAGGCCTATTGGCTTTTGCATGCAGAAGTACAACTTCTTTCCAAATGCTTTCTTTTCCATTTCTGGATTCTTTTGGGTAGTCATATAATTTGAAACTGATTTCTTTACTGCTGCGTTCTTTCCCTACTCAGTACATTACTTTCTTGCTCTGCGAAACAGAAATCAGTTTCAATTTCATTTGTTGCTCATTCCACTGTTATAATGAAGATTGCCCACCCTACCATCCACAGCTATAAGTTCTATGTAACTATGTTCTATGACTTTGCTCTTTTAGCTGCCCTTCAGCGTTACAGGTATGTGAAGTTGAGTTAGGATCAAATGAATAGTCTGTTTTGCACGTTCTACTGGTTCTCCTGGAAACAAGCCACTGGCTGGAGATTTCATGTACCGTCTGCTGATAAGTTCTTACAGATGCAGAACCCTTCATAAGACGTAGTTTATTTAATTATTTATTTTAAAATATTTTTGATCTCCAGTTCTCAAAGCCACGTGCTAGCACTAGCATTGTAAACAACTTGGAAAAATGTTCCTGTGTTTTAATGCTGTAAATCTTTGAAATTGTAATGCTGATGAATTTGGAAGTAGTTGCAGATGTTTCTTTTTATCTGTTCCGTTGTTTCCTTGTTGAGATCTCCATTTTTCAACAAGTTTTTCTGAACAGTGAAATACTTTTGCTGGATTTTGTCATCTCAGGATTGTTTTGATGTAATAGTGCGTAGATGGTGCTTAGCTTGGGAATTTCCAAAGGTTATTTAGACTTGCCTATTGATATTTGTCATCAAAGTTCAGGTCTTCTAGATATTTGCAACCAAATCATGTTTGGACAACATCTCATCTTTTAGGGCAAAATGAAATAGCAGATACAGACCTTTTTCATGCCTCTGTTGCTTACCTTTTATTTCACATCTGTGTAGCTGGCTTTGAGCCATATGAGAACTTTGACAGTACTGAATTATAGTCCACTGCATAAAAGTAGGCTGCATTTAAGTTATACACAATAATGTATAAGTTGCATTTTGCAGGTAGTGAAATTGAAAAATACATAATTCTGTGCAATTTTGAACTTCTCTGTGTTTATCTTGTACACAGTCCTGATTCCAGCCTTTTTTCCTCTGAAGATTTTTGTTTTTAACACTCATTTTAGTATTGTCTGAAGACATTCGTTGGCGAAGTACTGCAGTTACATTACAATAGCTGGGGTTACAGGGTTTCTCATGGTTTTAGTTGTCTATTCTGGCAGAAATACCACAAGTCACAAGCGTCTTTTTACATCCATTGGCCTGTTCTTCCCCCACGTATTTAACAGTTATATAAGGATTATATCTTCGAATTTCTTTACCTATGATTAACTTGATTCCTTGGACTTGGTTTGTCTAGCTGTTTTAAAGGTTTTTGAGGATGGAGGGAGGGAAGTCTGGGTTTGCATTCTAATGGCAAGCTTTGTTCTCTCTTTGGCAGCAATGGACTTCTTGGTATCTTGCTTTCCAGAGAATAGCTTTAGTTGGAGCTTTCTTAAAATCTAAGAAGCTAATGCTGGCATGCTTCAATTTTTTATTTTTTTTTTTAACTGAGACTAGCTTGCATGTATTTCAGTATATGTACTTGACCATTAATCAATACAAGTCTTCAGAAGAAATTGAAACTGTTATCAATGGAAGAGTGTAGCAGGAACAGTAACGAAAGAGACAAGTGTATGATGAGATGAATTTTTAGCAGTTTAGCTTAAACTCTAGGTTTCATATTGAGAGGCCAAGACTTAGATGCATATTTTCGCAGCAAAGTAGCCTGACTTTAACATTTTTTAGAAGCATTATTTGAGGAATGCCAGGATCTTGGCTTGTAATACTTCCATAAAAATAGAAAGCTGAAAGCTGATAGCTTCAATATCAGTTCTTGTTTCCAGTAGACCTAAGCATAAGTCTAATGATCGTTTTTCTCTTTTACAGGCTGGGTACACCTCTGTTCGAGAGCTACAGCAGCATTTAGGACTCAAAAAGAGGGTTATTCTTCAGTCTTGCAAAGCATTAATAGATCTTGTTGAAGAAAGAACCCATATTCTACCAAGTGCAAAGGAGGTAAAATGCAGAAATGAGCACAGATAACTTCTGAATAGTGCTGACCTATTTGTAGAGAATGCTTCCCTCAACTACTTGTTACTTTCACCAGTAGGGATTGCCACTGTGAAAACTCATTCATCTGCTTTTTAAATCTGGTTCACTACCTTAACCTGTCAATGTATGTAGATAAGTAAAGACAACTAAATTTAATCTTGAAATTGATTTGCACAATGCCTTCTGACAACTGCGTAGTATAGAGGAGTAGCCTCTAACAGTTAGAGACAAACAGTAGGGGGAGTGTACAGTCTTAATTGGCACAGTTGCCCATGTATTGAATATCTGTCTGTGGTCTAACATGTTACAAAAAATGAGCTGTCATAGATCTGTGTAAGGAAAATTGATTTTTTTAATGGGGGAAGAGTGAACTTTGGCCTGAGAAAGTGATGGAGGTTGGGAAGATGTTATCTTGATATGTTGCTCAAAATAAGCCTTCTAATTTACCCGAAATGGAGTTTATCTCACTCTCAGTTAATGTTGCATTCCCTTTCAAGTCAGACAGGTTTAGACAACATAATTTCAAGCGATTAATGCAGTGGCATAAAATAAATTCTGGTACCTTAAATCTACTTTGGGCAATTAATTCTACGACAGTTCAAGATTTATACCTGTGATATTTACAAGAAGAGAATGAGGTGTGCTTTTTATGATATCATGCATTTTAAGAAAATGCAATTTTGTCTTTTGAAGCCATTGTAGAGCATAAGCTAGTTTATATAGATTTAATTTTATATATCTTAAAAGTACTTCCAGTAATCACTTGCAGAAAAGCTTGAAGTAATGCGGTATAAAAGGAAACAGTATCTCCACTTGATTTATCTAAAAACCTCGTTTTCCTGTAAGGAAGGTCTTGTCGCTCTTTGGGATGATCTAGAAAATCCTCCTCATTCTCTTAGTAAAGAGACATCATCATCGTCTAACGTCCCAGAGCACTTCACAAAGAAATTGTGGCAGCGTGTTGTGGGTGACAGCCTGTTAGTTGGAGTAAAACTAACTGAATCACTTTACTTGTAAGTATGTAATTTTTTTCTAATAATTTAATTGAGTAGTTTTATAGAAACTGAATTGGCAGGTTAAGCTTTGCGGCAGCAAGAGTGTACAGAGCAAGAGTCAAGGCCAAGCTGGTTGGGGCTTTGAACAACCTGATCTAATGGCAGTTATCCGTGCACACAGCAGGGGAATTGGAACTGAATGATCTTTGAGGTCCCTTCCATCCCAAAACATTCTATGATTTTTGGAGATCGGAACTTTTGCATTTTGAACATGTCTATATAAAGTATTTTGAGCGTGTCTTGTATTGTTGCTGCTGCTTGTCTTTCTCTAGGACTGTCCAAAAAACCCCTATGGTACAGCCAAAAATCAGGTGTGTCAGTATAACCACATCAAGACCGAGAGCTACTTACAGCAGAGTTTTCTTTGACAAAAATATGGGTCTTTCAAGTCCATGCTGACACAGCTGTGCTGACATCAGTATGCAGTGTAGATAAAGCTCTGTCTTAGCTCTACAGTTCCTTACTGTTAATACCTTGCCATTTCTAAAGCGTGATTTGCTCGAAGAGCACAGAAGAAAACATTTTACATTGGTTCATCAACTCAGTAAATGCTCAGCTTTTGAATTGAACTATGCTACAGTCAAGTATCCCATCAAATAAAACATTTACTAAGCTTATGTATTTTATAAGTTATGTGAAACAATCAGCCATACGGTACTTAAACCTTCAAAATTATTTGTTTATTCTTATTATTGTCTTTAAAATTATTTTTTGATTATGTTCATTTTAGTTTCTTAGTTCTAGTTATAAATACTACTTACGTAATTTGTCCCTTACAGAGAGGGAGCTAATCTGGAACACAGTTTAAAAAAAAAAAACAGTATTACACGAAAGATAAATTTATGATGTACATTATGTAAAGTAAACTTTAGTGGAGTCAGAACTTACCTTTTGACCTGTATCTCCACAAGCAGTGTAGCTGAAATGGTGTTAAGAGTAAGCTTAAAGATTATTGAAGCCACCGATAATCTTTCCAGTGGTCGTGAGGGAGCTGACCTGTTACACCCTTTGGCCACTCTGCTGGAGCTGCAGGTATATTATTTCTCAACTGCCAGATCATTATAACTTTACAAGAAAGTTGACTTCATCTTCTTGACAGCCTCTCTTAAAAGCCACTGAGGCAAGAAACTGGTTTTACTTTTCCAGTGTTTGTTCTTTTTAGCTTTGATGATGATGACGTTTTTGGTTTTGAAAATGTAATACTTAATTCCCGTATAGCTTTGGAGTCCTCAGAATATTTGGAACCATTCTTTAAAAAACAGCAGCAATATTGCGCTCTCCCCCATTTGTACAGTTGAGAGCAGATCTGTGGAGATGAATTCATTTGTCAAAGGTTACGTAGTAGGCTACCAGCAGAACCTTGGGCCTTCTAGGCTCCAGTTAAGTATGATATACAACAATATGTGGTTTTGGGGAAAAAGGTTTGCTTTCTCTCCACCCCCAATGCTGCAAGTCTTTACTGATTATTTTTGTGCTTCCTGCTAATGCAAGATTGCAGTGACGTTTCAGATTGTACTGTGAGATGGTGGTACTTCTTTTTAAAGAAAATTAGGCATTCATAAGATTTTTGGATGTCAGTGACATCTTGATTTGAGACTAAATTTATCAACAGAATAAAATATTCATTGAGGATCAGAAACAATGGTATCATGATTTCATTGAAAGAACCCTGTGTTGAATAAATAAAGCACTTTAGATATTTCAGAAAGTTACTGCATATTTAAGGTAATAGTGTTTTAAAACTGTAGGAAGAAGATTGTTTAGAAATGGAAGATAGACTGTGAAACAAGTTCTCAGGCTTTGGTCAAAGTACTGAGAAAACGCATGACCGGCTGACTATGGGAAAGGTGATAAAGAGTTAAGCTCGGTGCCACCTGAAGGCAAAAGGGAAATGTGTTTATAGTTAAGCTGTAACCCTCATAAGTGTATAAAAGGCGATAGTGAGGATGAATAAAGGGTCTCAGAATCACTGCAGATCTGAGTCCATGCCTTTTAGAAGCAGCATAAAACTTTTATTTTACTCTCTACATTAACTTTTGTTTCACTATCTATAAAACAATATAGAATATCAGAAGAGCTTTTAGTCCTCAAAGAGAGTGGAATTGATATTTTCTGTAATTTTTTATTAAAATACAGTGTTTAAAAATAAATTCTAAAAGTCAAAGTATCTGCTTGAGTATGTGGAATTTTCAGTGTTTTCTGGGTGAATTAAACATCTGAATTCTTTCAGATGAAATGGAGCATCAAACTCCTAGAAGCTCTTAGAAAATTGCATGTTTTGAAAATCTTAATACTAAGCTTAGATGAAATAGTCATTTGAAGGATTCATGTTTTTTGCACAGCTTGTGACGTAACCGAGAATGACTGGAGTTTGTGATAGTGTTAAATGTCTGTATGTATATCTGTAAAGTTCTGGTTGTTTGTCAGAAGTCAAAATAAAAACTTGGAGTGCAGTCATCTTATGTGGATTTTCACAGGTCGCTGAGTGATGTCAGTTTATCCTTAGTGATGGATCAAGACTTCTCTTCAATATCTCCTATTATCAAGTGTCAAAATAAAATCATTAAGCTGAACAAAGCCTTCTCAACATTGTCAGTCTCCTCAGGTCAAATTGAGCCTCCTCCAAAAAAGATGAAAATGGATTTGCATAGTAAGAATGATGTGAAAAAAGCATTTCCTAAGACATGTTCAAGGGTCCAACTGGATGGAGCAAAGACAGTCATTGCCATTACCAGCCTTTCACCGTTATTGGCATTTCATCGTGTATGTTGCTTAGTTCTTCTGCATGCAAAGAAACAAAAACGTCGGAATGATAGTTTACAGGAGAACAAAACGATCACTGTACTCTGTGGGAAAATTTTGTTAAGTCTGGAAGATATTTCAAGTGGAAAATATTCAGTAAAGATGCTAAGGGATGATGGTTACTGTACAGGTAAATGGATTGATGTAACTTGAATTCGTAAAATATGTCATTGATTCTTCTGTTGACTCCAGGTGATGCCAAGCTGTTTTCAAGGTGTCGTCACATCTTTCTCTGAACACAAACTGCATAGACTTGTTGTGAATTAAAAGTGGGGTGAATTACAAGATGGAACATTTTTCAAAATGGAAAAAATGTTGAGTTGCTGTAAGGCTTTATGCTAGTATTGATGCTGAAGTGTACATGGAAAGGTTAATTTTGAAGATAAATCTGAGTACAGAATGCTGAAGTTTGCATTTTTTCTACTAAATATTTGCTGTTGATTACATACATACATTTTTTTTCCTACACAGTATTACCTCTTAAATAATACCAAAGTAATTGAAGCTTTTCCTCATCTGCATGTCTATTAAGACCATTTTTTTCCCTTTCTTTTAATATTCCTGATTGTATTGCTTTTGAACTCTAGTTCCGCGTACATACCAAAATATCCTTTTGAATTTTTGAAGTCGATTTCTTTCTTCCTTTAACACTGTGTTATTGGCTAAAGCCAGTATGTCATCTTAATATCACAGAAGGCTATTAATAGTCCTCTTTTGGCAAGGCGATATTTATTTTTAGACCTTTCATTATATAGGTGGGGCTCTGTTAATCAGCTAACCATTTTGCTTGACAGAAGTAGATATAAGGATTTAGGAGATAAGAAAATTCCCAAAGAACACATGAAAGCAGGTGCAAATTCTTCACATAAGACTGGGAGTGTGAACCAAAAATCTAAGCACATTTACTGCATGCAACATGATCAAAATATTTAGGTCAAAGATCTCTTTACTGTGTTTTCTTGCAGGTTCTGTGGAAGATATACTTGCTGTCCTTGCAGTATCTTTCAGATTCTCCTTTCAGATTGTGTCTTCTGACTGCACATTAACACCAGTAAATTCATGGTTACTGGGAGAAATGGAGTGCACACCATTTAAGGAATGCCATGACAACATATTCTGTCATAAAGCAGGAAATACGTACGGTACAATTTTTAACTGGATCCTGAAAAATCCATTTGAAGGAGTTCTAACATTATTTTGCAGGTAAAATTTCTCAAGGAGCATAGAGTATATTCATCTTCAATACATACTTTCTTTATCTTTATTCTATTTCTCACTGATATCATAAAGAACAACCAAAATCATAACAAATAGGCTTCCAATATGATGGTATGATAACTACCAGAAATAGCAAAATCATTTTCAAATCAGAACTACAGCAGAACCTGAACTGTGTTGTTTAATTTTGTCTAGGCTGGAAGATTTAATTACAAATAAGTAGTCTCCATTAATATCTGCTTGCTGCTATTTCTTTTGTTCATTACACTGCGTCTAATTGTATATTCATTTTCCTTGCATTTTACATAGTAGAATGTATAATTTTTCTTCAGTATGTGTTGATTTAAAAAAATAATCTTTAAGGGGATGTTAAAACCAAAACAAAACCCCAAACGAAGAACGACAAACCCCAAGTTGTACAAAATTTAAATTCATCGCAATGTCATTTTGTAGTTTAGTACTGCAACATAAATTTAGTCTGGTTTTTTACATGTTTCTGATACATTTATTTCCTATCTACCATGAAAGGAAATAATCTGAAGAGTCTCAGTGATTTCCTTTTCTTATGTAGATTCTTAGACAAATGTCAATAAAATTTCTTAAACCAGGTTAAGCATGTTAGTAATACTGCCATGATTTACAGTTTAACTGGATAAGGCTCACAATGTAAAAAGTACTTCTCAGATATTGACAAATGTTGCCTGTCCTGAAGAGTCCAAGCTAAAAAGTAAAAGAAAGAATAGCTATATCTCTTAACAGTCTCTAATTTATAGTGAGGGTTCAGTCTTTTACTCGAGTTAGGAGTTGATTGCCTTCTTTTATGTAAGAGGAAAGGTTGAAATATTATAAATCAATCAGTAAAATTTTAAGCCTCAAGACTTTTGGTTCCTTCTGGAAAGTTAGGTTACTTGACGCTCTTCACTTTAACTATTGATGCAAAATTGAATCAAGTGAGCTACATGTTTGTGGTGTAAACATGACTGTATTTTCTGTATCTTTTTTTCCCCATCTTTGGATTGATCTTCCCAGCCTAGGATGTTTCTGTGATAGGTGGGAGCTGCAGACTATTTTTTTTCACAGCCTTTCAGAACCAAAATAAACTATGTCTGTTGTAAGTAGTGGAATGTTAAGATAACTAAATTGAAATACAAGTACTTTAAGGAAAATGCCTTCTATTGAAGGATGCTTGTTGGGTTTTTTAGGTTGTTTTGTCTGTTTGTTTTTCATGTTTGGTTGGAGTGTGTTTTCCTGAGAATGAGGAATGTGACACTGTCATACATGCTACGCTGGTATCCAGGGGAGTAGGTTCCCTGATGATTACGAGCACTCTTTTGGTTAATCAATCATTTTGAATGTCTGATTTTTAAGTGCAACTTTTCCTCACCAGTGGCCATTTAAAAAAGATAAGGTGTGAGCCACCTGAAAGCCGTGCTCTATATACCTATTGATAGTGACAATCTGTGACAATAAGTGGCTTTTTTCTGCCCCTAAATGTTGACCAAACAACACGTTTTCTTTGGGTTATTACATATGGCCTTCACATACAATGAATTGCTACTTGAAGAATCAAGTGATGCACATGTAACCCTAATCATGGACATATTTCAGCATAGAATTTTATATTGATGAAGTTTTGCTTTGTGTCCATTCTTTTGATGTGTGGTGGCTAGTATGCATGCCATTAAAAAGCCTTTGCTTACTCTTGTATGTACAGTTCGCATAATAATTAAAACCATAATCAGCATAAGTTTTTCCCTATTTGATTTAAAGTAGCTTTTTTTGCAATTTTCTACTGTAGAATTTTGAAGTTGTAAGGTAGCTTTAATAACAATCTTATTTTACAGAAACCTGACTGTCTTGTTCCAGTGCCTTCATAGCCTTACTAGAGTTCTGCCGCCAGGCTGTGATATGAGACTCCTGAGATGTGGAACCAAAGGTGTACTTACTGAACAGTTAGCACTGGCTTTGGAAAAAGAAATGCTCACCTCGAGGAGTTCATTCTTCTCAAAAGAAAGTAAAGCTGAAAAGAGTCTCACATGGGGGAATGAGCCTAGCAAGAAAATCAGTGATGCTCCTGTGGCTGCTTTACTGGACAGTGAGGAGGGAGTTCAGCATTTCAGAAAGAAGCTTCAGAATGAACGAGAAGAGTGTGTGCTAAGCATGAATCAAACTATGAATGGTGCCCTTTACCAGGAAACTGCTTTGAAAGTAGCAGAAGCTCAGCTCAGTTCAGACATGATTGTGTGGAGACTGAGCAAGTCCTAGATACTATTAACTAAATTTATTTTGAATAAAGTTTTATTAAAATTATACAACTAAATAATATTTGTGTTTCCATGGGTACTTGATTACTCTTTATTCTGTAGCTCAATTTTCTCTACAGATAAATACTGGTATTTTGGTTGATGACTTGTAGTTAGTTAGTATTAAATGTAGCTGAGCCATTATTTTGTTACAGATTCAAAAATATTATTTTTAAGGTGTTTTCTAATAAGTCCAATTCCAAAGTCATAATTCTTGAGCTCTAGATGAATATATTAGAAAAAAATTAGCAAGCATGTACTGTTTAAAATAGTCCTATTAAACTTTGCGATGACTGTTTACAGAGGTAAAAAGCTTTTTTTTAGAAATCTTAAGACAGCAATAGAAAGGATCTAAGTTAAGCAACAATTTTTTATTCATGATTTGCATATGGCGTTTGACAAAATCAAAGAAGCAGCTTGTCTTCATGATATAAAAAAAATAACTCTTAATGATACTACCTGAGGAAGAAAATACTTATTTTACCTTGCACCGTATCTTATAGAGCCCACCCTCAGATCTGAGAGATTTTTGAGTATTTATTGGAGCTGAAGAACCGGATCATACCTCTTACAAAGTTTCAAGCACTCATCAAGATTCGCTCTGTAATAAAACACCTTTGGGTCTGACAGGTCCATTCCCATCCAGAATCTAGTGCTAATCCCCTTGGTAAATCCTGGAGGAAACTGTCCTTCCTTAGACGTTAACCTTGCTTCAATGTCAGAAGATTTGTTTGCTCATTTCCTAAGTCATAAGTGATGGTTTGCTGATACTAGCTGCTCAGTGGTTTTGCCCTATCTCAGGTATTTTAAATAATGGGCAACTCTGTGCCTATTGTTCCTCCATTCTCTGATTTGAAGAAGATATCACCTAAGCAGGCAGGAAGAGAACTGCCTGTGATCTTGCAGGTAATACTTGCTGAGGTAGTTACTTTTCAATCTTTTTTTTTCCCCACCATTTTTCAGTTTTGTGAGTGGCAGAAAGCTTAGAGAATCCCAAATCACAACAACTTCCTTCCTTTTATCTCTGCTGTATGTAGGCAAACACCAGGAATGTTTTGTCACCATTTTCTAAAGTTGTCAATATTTTGCTTTTTGTTTTTTCTCAAAAGAGAGTTTTTATAACATCTCACTTTTACAACATTTTAACATTTGCAGCATGTATTCTGGCAGGAAGAATGGAAAATATTTATTGGCTCAAAGGAACACTGTCATTTCCAAATAATTCTGTATCTTTTTTCATCACAAAGTTCAAATTCTGTATGTATGTTCTCAATAAGCATCAGAGTGGTGATGTTTTTCAATCCGAGGCATCTTCTCGTATTGGCAACAGGAGTAAACCAGTGCGCATCTAAAGGCAAAACACTAGCTGGAAAAACAGTAAATGAGAGAACACTGTGCTTTGTAAGTACAAACACTTTAGTGATGTAGTCGCACTTTTGAGATACTCAAAGTCTTAACTGTCTCCTTTTTTTTGGCTGTATAGCATAGAAAATTTTGCATAAAGATGTCAAGAATGCCTTAAATTGTCATGGGTATTTGAAACCCAGTATTTACTGGATGAGAAAGAATTGTTAAAAAAACCCTTTCTTTGTTAAGCCACAGTTCTGTTCTGCCCACAGTGAAAGCTTAAGAGCTCATTGTCAGGGCTTGGCAGTCAGTTGTCACTGGAATTTCCACAAGAAAGTTTCTGATGGCAAACATTCATATGAAGCAAAAAAAAAACCCAAAAAACCTCAAAAGTGCAATCCTGTAGCTTGCAGCTAAGGGCAAGACCTTGGCAAACCAGCAGAGCAACAAAGCTCCTGCTCAGCTCAGGTCACTTGAAGGAGTGTATGCAAAACAGTTTAAGCAGTACAGTGTTGATTTTTAGTAGCCCTAATGTGGCAGCCTAATGTCATGTAACTAAATGCCATCTGTCTTTGAAAAGAAACATCCACTTGTATTTGTGTTCCTTTATTGAACTAGTAGATAGGGACAAATGAAGAGAAGCTGCTAAGGACAGAAGTTGCCAGTTTCTAATTCCGTGGGGTTGTTACTTATTGTTATTTAAAAGCAGCAGATATTGAAATCACAGGAGTGTGCAAGTGTAAATACTAGAGTAGACTAATAACACATACGACATCATGTTCATACTAAAGAGTCTTTCCAGAGGCATGAATGCTTACTTTGCAGATCATCTAATAAGATTATTAAAATCTTTCCTAACAGCTCTAAGATTACTGGGAGTTGTTCTCCAGCTGACTAGTAATGTATAATGGTGTGGCACGGCCTTCAGTGATAGTGATGCAGTCGGTAGGTGCATTGTATATACGCTTTTGTGTGCCAAAATCTAAAAGTCTACTGGAAGCACTTGGAAGGTTTGTGCTGGTATGGTTTTTTTGTGGCCAGGAATCATGGGAAAATGGGGTGGAATTGAACAAAGATTAAGTATCTCTAGAATCTTATCTTCAAGTGGCAGCAACAGGAATTTTTTTTAGAACTATTTGCTTTTCTGAACTTGCCTTTAAGAAGTCAAAGCAGCTAAAGGTGTTAACTCTCAGTTTATTTAGTCTGTTGCTATGTTTAATCTCAGCATGTGCTGGTGTGCAAATGGAGTGTCCAAATTTCACCGACTAGGAAAACTGCTCAGGTTGATTCACTATGTTTCTATCATTAATAATTCTAAGTCCCATTTGCTGGATTTTCAAGAAAGTCTTGGAAGTGAGTTCTTGCATAAAGCGCAAGAAGTACTTGCTGCAAGTACTTTTATGGGCAAATCACTTGAGAAATTAAATCAGTTAGTGGCAGTAGCAGCCCTAGTTACTGGGGAATGGTATTGCCAAGAAATAACTACTAAAATATTTGGATGCTTGATCTCCTTTTCTGTCATGATGGATCAAGTTGGGAGAGATAGAGATCACAACTAACAGAAGGCTTTTTTATTACTGAAGCTGTTACCAAAAACAGATTCACACAACACATTTAACTCGCATACTCTTAATTACTCTGTAGGAGGTCAATCCTAACCCCTGAGACCTCTAGCTCCTAAGTAAGTAGTTCAAAAAGTCCCTGAAAGAACTGGTTGCTTCATCAGGCGTATATATGGAGTTCTGTATTTATTTTTTTTTTACCCATATAGCAACTGCTACCTGCTTGTACATGATCCAAATTATGCAACCCATGGTTGATACTAGTGTGGCTAGTGCCTTGCACCCAGCCAGCAGGCTCTCAGTGTTCTGAATTTTATCAGTTCTGGTGGACAACTGGCCTACCAGTTCTGGGAGAATTTCACGTGCTACTTCTCAGTATGCAAAATTCTCAGCCTGCTGATTGCTCGTAACCATTGCTCCATCCTGAGCTGTAGAACTCCTTCACACAAACCTGCACAGACAAGGCCTTTATAATGTACGAACTTTTGACTAAGTAGTAAAACTATGCCTAGAGCCAACTTGTCTTGACCCCAAAGGTCAAGAAAACAGAGTTTTGATTTCTGAAAACCAGCAGATGTCGGTGATTTCCGGCAGGTGTCTATAGGAGTAGTTCCAGTTCTCTGGCCAGGACAGTGATCAGCATGTAGATGTGTGTCCCTCTATTATTACCTGTTTCAAAAGGCATGAATGCAAAAGGGAAGCCTGCTCTAGGAAACATGAGCTGTCATGCCTAAAAGCACTCCTTTTTCCCTCTTAGAGCTTAAAGTCAGCATGATTTAAGGCCCTAAGAAGAGGGACTGTATAACAAAGAACTCTGTTTTTCCAGCCAAGTTGGTATAAAAAATGAAATTGCTTATTATAGTTATTTTCTCTGTTGTCCTCAGGCCTATCAAGCTGGAAAAACCTGTCTGCTCTAAAGTAGCATGTGTTGAGTTGCAGTATTTCCTTAAGTTTGTGCATGTAAGTAAATATTTCAGATCAACTAACAGGTTGCAAGGTTGTTCACGGTAATGAGAGTTCAGCTTTCCCTCTCTGCTACTGGTATTTGTTTTCCCATGGCTTTTGGCAGTTTGGGAACTATGGCTGGCTGTTGACTGCTCTTTTCTGAATCATGCTGCCTCTGCTAAGACAAAATAATAATTCTAACTTGTTTATCCAGCTTGTTTAGTGAGTTATTCATTAGAGACTGTTAACAAAGGTGATATGGTCAGCAAAAGGAGAATTCAAACAGTGCTCTCCTCCCTTCCTTGCTTCCCTGGGAGAGATCACGTTTCAAACAAATGGAAGGTGTGGATGCAAGGATTTAAAATCGTAAATAGATGTAAAGGCGTTGGTTTCAGCATTTTGCTGTTGCTGGATTTAGTTTCATTTTGTGTTTGATTTTTTTTTTCAGTACTCTCTGCACTCTAGGCATGCCACTGGGTAAGAACAAGGAGATCATCTTGATTGGTATGTAGTAGGAGTTTCTAGCCAAGAGAAAGGCTGTACCAAATCCTCCCAGGGGAAAGTCAAAAGGGTAGGAGGTTTAATAATCCTGTTTAGTCATATTAATAATTGCTTTAATGAGGTGATTCCGCTTTGGTCTTTTTGGTGACCTCAGGTTTCTGGTATGTGACAACCTAACCCCTTGAATATATTGAGAAATTCATAATTCATAGGTTCAAAAGGGCAGCTGCATGTTTATAAATCACTTGGTTAGAGCAAAGACTGCTCAAGTGTCAGCTTTGCATCAACCCAGTTTCTGCCTGAAGTCCTACATTCACAAACCCCTGTTGCTTAACTGCAGTATTTAGGTCAGATCCACAGGTGGGTAGAGCAGTTTCAGGTTAACTAATCCTTCTCCTTGTCTAAATGGAGAGGTTGTGAATGATTTGCCCAGCTGCAATCTTTACCTGCACACACAGGTATAAAGGTAAATGCTTTGTAATGAGTCTTTCAAAATACACCGCACTGCATCTGTATCTGCCCCCTTCTTCTGCCCAGAGTTCCAGTTACAGTTTTGAGCTGAACATGTGATACCTTCTTTTGTAATTTGCCTTTGAAATGTTCTCAAGCATGAGGGGAAAAGCAGAAGCTGCCAAAAACTTCCAAAATTCATGGCTGGTGGGAGTCGGCTGTTCCTGAACAGTCTGTACTATTCCCTCTGCTAAAGCTCTACCAATGGTGTATTTTGAGAGCCTTCAAGCTTCCCTCTGCCTCCCTCCCCAGCAATCAAATACCGAAGAAGACCAAAAAGACTATCTCTTCTAAAATGCAAAAAGTAACTTTGCCTTGCTTTATCAGGTAGAAAATGTGTATTTTCTTTTCTAAGTGATTTAATTATTCTAAACCAGATAATCTGCAGATAAAAGCCAGGTCCCTGGTGCAGAGTGCACCCTGATGAAGCTTTCAAGTGCCTGGTGCACTCGAGAAAGTAATTGTGCAACACAGCAAAAACATTTCTTCTTCACACCCTGGTGCACACACAGAGGTGTGCATGTGCACACACTCCCCATCATCACCTCCCCCAGGCCGACTACTTCACGAGTGTTTATGACAATAAAATGTTGGATTTTTTTTATAAGAATTTCTGCTCTTAAGTCTCATTCTTAATTCAACTGTACTTATGAACAGTGGATTTTAGTGCTGCCTGCAAAATTTTAAACCTTTCCTTTAATTTTACCTCTTCTCAACCTCATTTAAGAAACTTCAGCATTCATTGAGTGTGTTAGTATGCTACTACAACTTTTAATCTGTATTTGGATTTAAATTTGTAACACAAAAGCTTTGTCGAAATCCAGAGAGCAGTGGATTTCTGGGGATTTTGGCAGAATCTTTCTTCTTTCTTTTTCCAAAGAAGTATGAAATTTCTCAATGATCAAATCATCCACATCTCTAAATGCAGATAACATATACCAGCTTGTTTAATCCCCCTAAACCAGTTGCACAAGATAATTACATCAGTCAAAGAAAACGAAGTATTGTTGGTATACATATTTTTTGACACAACTGCAAGAAGAAATGTTACAAGACAGGCTGATTCGGCATCTTCCCTGTTTGTCAGCTTTTTTCTTTGTCAGCATAGTTCAAAATAATGGTCAAGAGCATCTGCTGGATTAGAAGATTCAATGAACTTTCTTAGAATATGCAGCATAGGTAAGAATTAATTCACATTTGTGGAAACATTCGTCAGATTATGAATTATTAACCATGAAGGACAGTCAGTGTAATGGTCCTGTTGTATGCAAGAGTGGTGTTGTCTTTCACCGTCCCATCCAAAGGCTGTCCATAATCAATGGCTGGAAGACAAATGCAACCACCATCCTATGAATAAGAATAACCGCCACCTCAGCAGGAACAGAGCTGAAATTTCAGATTCCAACAGAGAATAATCATCGCTTGCCTAAAGCTGATGGTTTCACTGGGATTGTTTTTCCCTAATGATGTCCCTAAATTTCTCAAAGCACGTGGTTTATATTTAGTTACTCAAACATGATATTTCAGTTATGATTATTTAACTAAAATGCTCAAAAATTCATCATTTCTATTTATGCCATGTATATAGAACACATGAACACTGCAGACTGGCCAGAGAAATGCCTGGGTAAATGCAGAAATGAAAAAAAAATATAGTCTTGAGGTAACAACTTAGAGTTTCCATCTCACTACAAAACTAAGTGAACTATTCCAATTCAAAGTACCTCAACAATGCACCCCACCTTCTCAATGAATGTGGTACTTTTCTAGCTAGAGGTCAGCATTTCATGACTTTATGGAAAGAATATATCAGTTTCATTCTTTTCAAAGTAGCTCACTTTTTAGAAATGTGCTCTAAATGCCTATGTTATTGCTTGATGAAAGATACACTTCACCCGGAGTCTGTAAAAAACATGATATTTTATTACTAGGGTGTTTTACTTCAGTAAGAAATTGCTAATTTAAAAATTTTTCCATTTTTCTAAGGATTGGACAATGAAATAGACTTGACAGAAATGGTTAAAGGTGATGAATAAATGGCTCCTGCTTATTGCACGTTCCCCAAACTTGAGTATATTTTCTTCTGAAGTTATAGCTAGATGATCCACTGAAATAACATAAACTGTATAATGTTCTCTGGGGGGGAAAAATACGGAAAACACTTGAGGAAAGAATAAAACCCTACTTTGTTTTCTCAACAGAGTCAGGAACTTGTGCAAGCTAGTGTATTTTCTTGATTAATTGACATATTGTAGTCAAAAAGAGGATGAAGAGCAGTGGAGTGCTGTTATTTCGACATGGAGTCCTTCTATGCTAAGTGTTCTTTCTTACTGACAGTTAAAAACACTTGAAGTGAATTGGATTCTTTAAAAATCCACGTTTGGATGTCTGAACAGAAGGACATTAACCATATCAATGATACAGGATTCAGATGTTTTAAGTGGCTGTGGGTAGCCTGAAGATATAATGATTGCTTTAACACAATCTGAAGTGCATTTTTTTAAGTTACTGAAAATCATGGCATATTAGGTAGCTCAGACACATGTAAATCTACCCCAGCAATACAGCTAATCAGGGAGAACTCGCTTCTTACACTACCATGTACCACTTGTGTGACTTCACCTTGCCCAGTGTCATTTCTAATGCCCTTAGCATAGGTGGTTCAACCCATTCCACACACCTGCCATAGCAGCACTGCAGCTGCTCAACATAATTGTTTGCTATATGCCTGAAAAATAAGAACCTTTGCTTTTGAACGCCACAAAACCTTTGACAAGTCAGCATTTTGTTTTCATATGGCTGAGAGGTGGCAATTCATCAGTGTACAGCTGCAGCCATCCTTTCCCCTCTGAATGTCAGTGCTTAAACCACTTTGGATCCAATGTAATGCTTCCTGTTCTCCATTTTCCCCAACATGAATTCCTCATATGCTCCTCGAGTTAAATCCTGGCCTCATCCAAAACAGTTGGCAAGGTTTTATGAGAGCTTCCAAGGTCTGGGCAGCCCTGTCAGAACTCAGAACCTGCTTTTCCTCCTAGTATGGGGACTTAGTAGGTTTCAAAGATCGAGATTCAAAAATATTCTATCCCTTTGCCCAGGCTTTTACTAGGAGTTAGTGTAATTTTTCAGCAGATGATAAAGGCAGAGAACTAATAAATAATAAAAACAGCAATAAATTTAGACTTGCATTTATTTTGCCATTGGCCACTGTTCAGTTCTGAGACTCTGTTCTTCCTTAATATTTTATTTACACTGGCAACAGATATGATACTTCAATTTTATTTTAAATCATAATAAAGCTGGCCAATAATATGCCTATAATCAACAACGTAACAATATAGCTTGTTGTAGTAATTGGTAGTGATATTTCAGGTTGTAAATCTTGATGGCAAACTGGACATTTTGCAAGTTGAATGAACAAATACTAGAACACGTGTTCTGAATATCAAACTTGTGCTGGAAAAGAAAACTGGATTTCAGTCATGAGCTAGGAGAAATCATTGAAGTCATATAATTCCAGGGCAAGGGAACACTTTTCCTTTTTCAATTTATAACAGAAATACTACATGGATTTTTTTTCTTTTAGGTTCAAGTATCATTAATATCATAGCAAAGGAACAAAGACATGCTTCGGAGTTCATGTTTCCAACTTCTAGGAAAGTTTTAGAGACACAGAGAATAACTCAAAAGCTAAGTGGTCCTTACTGATATTTGACTAAACATTTCCAGAAGGAATGATGAAATTGTTTTGAGTGTGCCAATCAAATCATAAGGAGTTTTATGATTATTTCCCTCCTACTCAAAAATCCTGCAGCTTCCCTATGACAGGTACTGTTAAGTGAAGAGGTGATACTACAATAATTAATGTAGTTGAGCTGTTTATCTTATGAGGTTGAAACGATGATGAACACAAGCATTGGGCCACCAGCAAGCTAGCTGCAGGGTACTCTGAGGTGATTTTGATTTGTGAGACTGCAATTTGGGAATCAACTTGTTTGCTTTAAGGCATTCTTTTGTATACTTCTGTGGTCTTAGATAGACAATGAAGTTAGGGCAGAATTTGTTATTTATCTTAAGAAGCTTCTACAAGATAGCTAATCCTGATAATATGCTTCAAAGACATTTGTGAGTGCTCAGCACCATTGTTACCCCATATCACTTACTGAATAAAAGAAGTATATAAATTCCTCAGCTGTTTCTTGTACATTTAAACAGGGTTTATCTTTTCCCTTATGAGTTTACAATTCTTATCTTTATTGCAGGTGATGTGCATTGATTTACTTCACCTTCATGCTGGAACCCCTTATCAGTCCTACTCGGCACACTGCAGAGCTTCTCCATTTATAACATATTTATAAACATATTTGTAATAACAATTACAAAACTATTTGCAAATTTGTGTTTTCCACAGAAGAAAAAATAAACAACAGAGCTGCATTTACTTCTCTATTGTCTTAAAAACAAGACTGGATCACCAAAGAAAGAAAAGTGAGGTTCATTCGATGCCTGAAAAATGAAATATTATTTCCAAAAGAAAAAAGTGATTTCAGTATATTATTTGAAGTTGGCAAAATATGACTCTTCAAATGCTCTTGGAAGATATAAATTTGTATTTAAATCTCCCTGTGACATTTACTTGAATTTAGCCTACTTCTTACCTGCTGATCAACAATCAATGGTAGGCTAAGATGCTGGCTTTTGAAAACATGTCTGTCTGCAGTTGGCTTCTGTGGATGCCTAAACCAGCAGGTGATGCCGCAAGTGAGGTTGTGTCTGTGCATATAGAATTTTTAAGACAACTTTTTGTGGCTGTGTTTATCAGTGGGGCAGGCAGGAAGTTTCACGTGACCACAAAACCTCGTTCCATGTCCACCTTGCCCACACAGTCTTGCTGCGCTCCTCCTGCAGAAACCATGCTCTGCTAGGAAGGAGGTGGTCAATGCTAGAAGCAGCCCTGCAGTCACTCCACGGCAGGCAAGACCGGAAGAGAATGCTCCGTGGGGCCACTCCTTGCTGGTTTGAGTGGAAGAGGGCTTATCAAGGCAGACGGGAGAGGGAGCAGCCGTGGTCTTGTTTCCGTTGCAGTTGATGTGATACCAAAAACACAGTAACTATTTCTCGTAACAAATGTGTCCTGTTTTGCTGGAGGTGGTTTGCTTTTGCTTGTCATAACACCAAACGCCAAACCCGCTGGTAACTGACAGAACTCAGAGTGACCTCTCCTTGTTGTTCCTGTTTGCTTTGCTTGGTAAGCGTTTTGCAAGCCACCAGAGGAGCAGGCAGAATGGCTCTGAAAAAAACCCAAAAGTGCGATGCTGGCCACCTCCATCCTGAGCGAGCAGTGTTTCTGGAGTGCCTCTCAGACAGACTAGAGATGGAGGGTGGTGCAGGGCTAGGAATGCCGACTGCTGAGCGCTCTGTTGCTTCTCTGCGCTATTCCAGCCCCAGCCTAAGAGATCAAGGAGAGAAAAGTCATCACGGAGCAATAATAAGAGAAATAGGGAAGGAGAGGGCCACCTGGGGCTTTTTGAACTGGAACTCTGTTAACCTAAGTCTTTACACCCGCTCTTCTCCTGGTGGAGCTCCCCATGATTTTAAATTCAATGGCACTGGAAATGCTCTGCACCCCCAGTAGCTTCCACGGGCTGCTCTGGCCTTGAGTGCACCCGTGTTCCCAGCCTACAGGGAGGAGGATGTTGCTGCGGCTGCAACGTCACAGCTGGAGATAACGCTCTGGAGGACTCAGTGGCAGAAATAGTGCTCCCATGCATATAAATAGCTCCATGTACTGCTAAAGTGCTGGTGGTAGGGTATTATTCTGCTGGTTTATTTATATCCCTGGAAGTGCCGTGAGCTTGGTAACAAAGCATCAGGTTTGTGCTGTGAGTTATTTTGATTCTTTTTCCCCTCAACACGATCTGATTCATAAAAACACTTGGTTTTCTCCACCAGTCTCAGTTTCTTGACTGCAGTGATAGCTACCAAAAAAACTTCGCCAAATTAATGGGCAGATCCCAGGTCAGGAGTACTTTACTGGCAACTCACAGTAAAAGCTTTATATTCATCTGTTTGCACATGGAGAACCAGAACACACAAGCTTATGTAGCCCCAGAACGGCCATGCTTTTCAGCTGCTGGTAGGCTGGGAATGACCCAGATAGGAGCCTTCGTAATTCTAACCTGAAGCAAAATCATGTTTTTTATGAGACGAGTGGTCAAATGTCACTTTGCAATGCTGAAAAATAAGCATTTCCGGTTTGAACACGAAGTGCCTGTGTCTGACTTTCTCTTCCCAGCACTAATTGACAGACCCATCTCCAAAGTACTCTGCTGGTGTTGGGTGGAGGTAAGTGGCCATGGAAGAGCAAACATGCTGGGAAGGGACTCTTTCTGACATTGTGGCTGGAGATTGGCGGTGTGTGTCTGTGATGATTAGGATGCAGGTGAGAACCCCTGTGTGCTGAGTAGGTTAAGGCATTAGTCTCAAGTAGCCGTCTCACCCTTAGATGGAATTCAAGTTTCATTTCTTGTTTTTTTGCCTTAGAAAGAGATCGGTGTGAGGGAGGTAAGGCAGTATGTAGCAAATCACAGCAATTCTGCAACTTCAATATTTCAACAAATAGTGTCCATCGTCCTCATAGCACGTTTATGAGTGTTCTGGAAAACAGGTACAATGTTGAAGGAGGCAGAGAAAATAAATGGCCCAATAAAGGGCTTTCAGGCTGGACTTCTGAGAAACGGCCTCCTCTTCAGATATAAAATGCACACCTTTATGGTTTTTTGCAAATATTAGGTAAAGGGACATCTCAATAGTCAGATGTCTACAGATGACTGTATGGGGAAATAACTGGTGTGAGCTATGTACTTTTATGTCTTTGCTAGTATGTTGCTACTCATCAAAAAATCAAGAGGTCATTATATTAGAGATAAGCGAGGGACTTGGTGCAATTGTGTGCAGAAAAATATTTCTTCCCCTCATAGCATTTTATTTGCCCATTTTTTTTTTTCTCTCTTGTTTTACAATATTATAAAACATGCTTGTTATTTCTTGGTAAGAACTGTGCACATTGCCAGACCTAAAAACAAACCAAAAAACTTCCCAGCCACCTGCATGTGCCCAAAGAGTAAATGCCTGGAAGTAATTTGAGAAGCAAAATTAAGGAGACAGTTTATAACATTTTTTTCTCTTTTCCAAAGGGCAGACAAAACATAGTTTTTCTTTCCAAAATATTTTTTTCTTCTTTGGCTTTGTTCTTTGAACGACAAACAAAATATTGACTTCTTTCTGGATGGTCTTTTTAATCCTTTGTTGGAACTAGGAGGCAACAGCATTAGCAGAAGATTGGAAATAGATATTCTCTTCAGCTGAGAGCAAAGCTGTGCCCAAGGCACCTCTTAACACAATGAATTCATACATCCATGAACCACAAGGATTCAGCAACACTTATTTCTCTGTCAGTACGAAGCGTTGATTCGTACAACAGAAGGGAGGAGAGGAACTTGCTGCCTTGTTGCTTCCTAACTACAGGGGCCTACTTCACTCCGGTCTTGCTGGATTTGGTGAGACACCTACATTTTGGCAGCCTTCCGAGCCCAGTTAGGAGTGATCTGGACAGGTATGTACCTGCCTGGGAGGAAGGAGATCTGCACAGGAGCAGTAGCACAGACTGACGTGGCCCTTGTAGCTGCGGTCTGTATGTGATTGCCCTGCTGCACCTGGGTGTGCCTGGAGTCACCCCTGAGAAAGTTCAGGTGTTGTTTGCTTTTCTCCGTCCTACGTGAGCCAAGGAACGTGACCAGCAATGTACCTGGATCCTGTATGACCTGTGTGTGCTGGTGACCAGGACACAGGCACAAGACTAATAGTTACTATTCTCTCAATAACAAGCTTAATGTGAGTTTAGCCTTAACATTACTCATCATCAAGTACCTTACAGTAGTCTTAAAATATTTTAATGACCTGTTCTGTATATTTACTCTACTATTTTAATGCATCTATATCTAGCAAGCCTCCACATCCACACTTCTGTCACTGAACTGTTGCTCACATATCATTACTCTGTATAAAACATAATAATTCATTTCATTTGACATCCAAAGCGGAACTCTTCCAACACAGTCAAATGCCACCTAGTGATTACAGCAGGAATTACACTTAATCACTCAGCACCGCTGTCTTGCATGCAAGGAACTCACTGCTAGAAGAAATTTTAAAGACAGCTAATTTATCTTTGTGATTAGAGAAGTCTGTTATAAAATCGATGCTTGCTGTGAGTAAATAAATTTGTTATCTTCTAATTAGAGCACTACATAGTCGTGAAGCATCATTTAATTGTGATGAGATTAATTTTCCCAAAGCAAATGTTTCCCACTCCATTTTAACTATAGTTTACATATGTAATATATATAGTGTTTCCCAAGATACCTCTTGATTGATGCATTGCCATACACAGGACGGAGGGCTGGCTGGATAGCATGAGACATCTGTTTTGCTTCCTGCATAAGTGACATTTTGCCACTTCTGAAAATCCATCTGGAATTCTGTTACAGAACATCATGGAATTTCTCTTTGTGTATTTTTTAACTATCTTCATGTTTTGTGAAGACGTGTTTTCTCCAGTGTTGCATCATTCTGCTTGCAGAGACAAAGTGAAGACAAAACCCATTTTTTGGAAAGGAATTGCTTTGTTTTCCCTGTTACAATTTCATACCCGGACCCCTCCTTTTGCAGGCTACTGTATTTTTATTTTTTTTTTTACTGAAGTTTCCCGTATTTGATGATACCCTCATGCCAACTAGATGTATCTCCTCCACAAGTCAGCCTTGCAGGCTAGCCTGCCTTCATAGGAAGCAGTGTTCGTGCAGGTACCAGTCTGGATGCTCTTGCAGGTAAGCCTCCACCTGGGACTGGCACCTACGGGTGTACTGTGTTGCTGTCAGCCCCCGGTGAGGAGGGACTGTGCAATCCAATGCTTGCAGCTGCCCACCTAGCAAAGCCTGCCCTGCAGTGTGGGGTGGGAGTCCGTGCCCTCTGGAGCACCAGCGCTTCTACCTGTTCACCTGGGAAGGGTGTTACAGGGAGCAGAGACAGTGGCACACTCCTCTGCAGTAGCTGGTGGTTGGTTCCCTCTAGTACTGCCAGCACAGGTGACAGTACTGTGCTGCTAAGGGATTACATAAAGCCTGTGCAATGAGTGGGAGAGATGATGTAGTTTTTCATCCCTTACACAGCCTTCTGTGATTCTTTACTAGTTGTCACCTGATACCTGCCCTCACCCAGCCTAGAATACAAATTTCATGTGTGTCCAGCATGACTGCTGTGATGACAACAAATCCAGTGCCTCTCCAGGTATAGAATACCATCCCTAGTCCTGGCTTGGCATGGGAAGTGTTTCTGAGAACTGTATCTGTTGACGCTTGACTCTTCACTTGCTTGATCTCTAGTCACCAGTTCCTGATACAATTTCCTACTGCTCTGCACTCATTTCTCTTGCTTTGATCCACAGAAAGATTTAAGAAAGGCAATTGTTCATCCACCTTTGTGTAAAATTGAGCTCTGAATGGTAAATATCGTAAGTAAAACTAATAATTTCTGAAAATAAACTAGTACCTTAAGATGCAATAGATGATCTCCATCACAGAAGAAAACAGTGCCTGGCCTGAAAACATGTAAACTCTTCAAATAAACAGCATATCTTTTAACAGAGAAATATATGCATTTTCCAAACTAATTTCTATATTTATTTAATGATATTCACATAGAAAATAGAAAAAAAATTATAGATTATTCTGGCTAAACTCTTCTCTGGGCAACGTCACTGATGTTTATTGAATTACAGGAGGAGAGCATTTTGCCTTTAATCTTGATAGTGTGAATGCACTAAAGCAGAAACTAAAGCAGAATTTATAAAAGCTGACCAGTCTACCATACATCTATTTATCTTTTTTATGGCAACCTAGGGATATTGCCTTTTTTAAAAAAAAATTGAGATATCTACATAGGAGGCAGAAAGATAGTTGTGATTAAAGTTTCCGAAATGCTGGTTTATTTTTAAATGGTGCAGTAAAAAGCACAAGGGGCAAAAGAATCTTTTTTATAGGAACTGATGGTCACTTATAAGGGAACTGATGTCACCCAACAGACTTGGAGGTTGATAAACCAGGAACAGGAAGGTTCATCATTTGGTGATGATTTGCCTACAAACCCATCTGATGAATATAGGCTGTCAAACAAAATCTCTTGGCATGGCACATCCACCTGCAGGGCTTACTACAGATGGCGTGACAGTTTCTGACCATCTGATTCAGTCAAGAAACGCTGATGAGAAAGCAGTGTGTGCTCCAGACAGTATTTTCTAATTCTTCAAATGATGCAGGAACAAATGATAGAATTTCTATATCCTCAACCGTGAATTTCAGAGTAGGGAGGGAAAAATAGTCCCAGTCATGTGTTAGAAGCAAAACACAGTGTAAAACAACAAAATTTAATATGCATTATTTAACACCATTACTGGAGAGGATGCAGTGGTGGGGAAAAAGCTACTATAAGAGGATGAGATGCAGTCTCAGAATATTTATAATATCCATCTTCCCTGTGGCACAGACTGGCATATATACAGCTAGATGTTGTTTGTTGAAATTTGTACAGTTGAAAGCTGGGTTTTACCCCTTTTTAAGGGGCCTACCTAGTAGCCTTTACTCAAAGGAAAACAGTAACTGACGATTACTGAAAGCTGGAGCTCCATTCATCTAATAATATAGAGGTGAGTTGGGTGGTGGAAATGGTCAGTTATTTAAGGCTGCGTTATAGTGCTGTAGACACCACAGACGTGATGCCATGCATGTGCATATAAGCCAATTAGATATAAAGTTATGGCAATAAAGTGACTTACCTTTCTTCTCTCCGAACCATTCAACTGTCCTCATGGTGGAGAACCTCATCAGCACTTAGCCCAAGATGAGTCACTGAAAGCTAAGCCCAGGCAAGATGTAAAAATGAGTGAAAAGACCCCACCGCACTCATCTGCAGAGGCAGCTGGTGTGCAGACACCTGCAGGGATTTGCAGGAGCAAAAGTAGCTGTGTGCTTCCCTGGACCATCTTCTTGATGGAAAGGATCAGTGAAGGAGTTTCTTGGTGACCAGCCCTGATCTCTCTGATCAGCCATGATGACCAAGTCTCACTGTTCAGAGAGGTCAGGGTGGTTGCTCTGCAGAGCCCCCCATTGCTAAGGCTCAGCACAACTTATGGTGTACAAATTACCTACAAGTATCATCAATTGTCTTTCAATGTGAAGTGCTTCTCTGCATTATCTGTAAAAGAGCAGGTAGTGCACGCAAGGGTGTGTCACTTTCTGCTGTTACCAACAGTCAGTATTACCTGGATCATTTGGGCAAAGCAGGAGCTAGGTATACAGTTGCACCACTCGTCACCTCTGTGCATGCTATGTACCTTCTCTCAGGTAGAATCTACCTGGAGCCTGGGAGAGTCCAAAGCATGGGAAAATTTGTAACAGAAACATTGAAATTAGTAGGAATAAAGTACTAAGGGAAGAAAGTGTATATGTGATTGAGCACCAGAAGAACCAGCAGAACAAAGGGTTAAATGTATGGCTTTTAACAAAAAGAACACACACTCCCTAAGATACATTTTCCAGCAGTAAAATGGAGGAAAACGTTGTTGAACCAAGCCAAGATGACCTGCACTACGAGAAGACGCCAGCTAACTATTTCATATATAAAATCTCACATATTTTTCCCAATTAGCCCACAAGCAAGAGAGACGTATTTTGCAAACAAGTGAAAACAAGCGATGAGCGGAAACTCGGCCTAAGAATTGGAGACCTGAAGTTGACATGACCTTCAGAGTAGGGACCGCTCCATAAGAGCTGATGGGTTTGAATTGGTATGAAATCTGCCCAGAACATCACTTTGCATGGCCCTGAAGACAAATGGAGGCCTTGACAACTGGTGTCCCTTGTCCTTGGTGTCATGCATAAGTCATCCAAATCCAGTCTGGGCACAGACATCTTGGTGCTTGTGAATCTGTGGTGTGAGAGAATGAGTGAACAAAATGTATGAGGGAATGGCTGTGAGCAAGTAAAATTTACTTTTTTGGTGGTGTTCATAAAGAAATGTTGCCTCCCCCTTCCATCCCATCTTACAGTGAGTTTTATCCCACTAATTTCCATCCAAATAGACACCTCTGGTCCCACTGAGTAACTCTAGCTGCCTCCCAGGCAAGCTGGATCAGGGTAAGTTGTCCTTGCAATGCTTTGCCCAGCTGTAGGGGCCCTGTGCCAGCAGACATTGACTGGGCCCACGTGCAGTGAATTTGGGTTTCTCAGGTTGTGTCAGGCTGCACACCAAGCTGAAGTGGCATAGCTGTTTCCTAAGGCAGCCTTGGAAACAACAGTCTAGTTCATACTTAATAAAGCTGGCTGTATGTGAGCCACTACTCATGGAGGAAGTTCTGCATCACTGATGCCAAGGGATGGGTAATTCGGGCCATGATAAAATGCCCTCCTGTAAGTTTTTCCAGTGGGCTGATTGGCTGACCAGTGGAGGTTACTGACATGTGAAAGGCAGGAATAGTGTCTGGTATTCATCTCACACATCCATGAGATTTCCTAGAGGGCTGTCAATGACGTGTCAACCTTCTGAATCCCATAATGCTCTATAAAAGCTGGTTAAGACCTTACAGAGTCATTTGTTACTTTTTGCAAGTGCAAACCAAGAATACATGGACTTCTGGGTGGCATAGATTCAATTCAGAACAACTGAGACTAATGTTACAGCGAGAAGAAAAAATATTTCCCCTTGTCCTAGTGCCAGCACATAGAGGATAAGAATGACTACTGTGGTGATACCGTCTGTCTTGAAAGTAATTTAATTTGTGAAGATTCATGCATGCAGCAGTAAACATTCTACTGACTGTATTATTTGATTGAACACACAAACCTTCACTTTAATTGTATTTCAATATATTTTTTTGACATATGAGATATAGTTTAACTATAAAGGTTAGTAGCAGCTCCATGGGCAGGGTTAAAATGAATTTTGTACTCAAAAGGTTTCATTTTCTTAGTATATGCCCTTCCCAAATGACATCAATTGCACTTTGTAAGGCTTTACAAATTAAACATACTGATTAGAAATTAAAATTAATTTATATTAGTATGCCAGAGCACTTAATATCCGATGTACAATTTGTGTGTGTGTGTGCCCTTTACCTCCCCAGCAAAAGCACACAGTGTTATCTCTTGCTTTGTACATGGCAGTAACATTACAAAGAAGCTGACTCTTCCCCTTTCCCCTAACTGAACTCAAAATGACTGTTTACTCACAAAACACCAAGGTTGTGAGCTACACAAAACCTGCTGCATTACCTGATCTCTGAAATGCTGAACCAAAGCCTTACTGGAGGAGCTAGAAAGCATTTTGAGTGCTGACCTGGTATTTGTCTGCACAGCACATGCACACATCACACCTACAGAAAACTTATGCCAGTATTAATATCCATATGAATGTCCTTTGTGAGGAGCAGTGGTCTTCTGCAGCCGCTCTTTCTCGTAACTGAGCTTTCGTTGGATACAAGAGATGGTTGGTCATCATTTGCTAAACCAGCTGCACAGTGCATATTCCCCCAAACACTGCACCCTGCATATTCCCCACTTTGCACTCAGTGGGGACAAGGCCACACATTCCTAAGCATGAGCATTTTCAGGAGCATATCTCTGGTGGCATTCTTTGGTCAAGGCCAGAGAAAAGCCTCTGCAAAGGTTTGTGCTTAAAACTGGCCTTTGGTGTGCAACGGAAAAGCTTGCTAAAGAAAAGACAGGTGAGGGAAAAGGAGCAAGAGCTGATTACCCCCCTCCAGCTGCAACCACCAGGCTGAACTCACAGCTCAATCTGCCAGACCAGATTCACATGGGGGTGCCACCTCCAGGTGAGCCTGGGGCCTTTTCATGCTCTCCCAGAGGCTGAGCAATTTCTTCTAATGAAACAAAGAATAAGAGTTTACCTCTTCTGAAAAAAAACATATTTTTGGGGAGGGAAAATAATTTTTAGTGCAGAAATGATATGGTCAAAACCAAATGTTGATCCAAAACACTTTTTGAAAATCGCAAGATACTTGTTTCTTTTCCAGAGAAGAGAAAGGGAAAGGAAAATAAAACTGCAGAAGTATGGGATGTGTACAGAAGTTGAGAAGTGATACAGCGTAACAGAAAGCTGTTTGGCAGGAATGTGCTGTAAAGTCCCATGTTGTCATGAGTTGGTCCTGGAAACCAGGCAGCTGCCTATCCAGGTAGCCTTGCGGTTCTTGTTTCTTTAGCATTGATTTGAAATGCATATTCTAGTTATATATTTTTAATGTTTTCCCCTCAAGGTGTCACTGCAGGGTAGACTTAAGGCTATTTAGAAGTGCCAGCTGTGTATTATCTTTAAAAGTGTTTGTCTTTCTTTGAAATGCAATCTTAACTACAACCACCCTGGTTAATAACGCGTGGTTTGAAGGTAATGCAACATCTCCATATAATGTAAATTTCCCTTAAATTACTCTGTACCACTTTTTCATCTTTTCTCCATGTAGTTCATCTGGGAAGGGGAAGAGTTGTGAGTGGCTGAGGCATTGTGTCTAAGCCCACTGAAAAACAGCTTTCTTGCTGTTACTAGAGAAATTGATCTGTGATGCCACATGTCCTTCCCTTCTCTGCCATAAGGTTGCTACCCACACTCGCATACAACCCTTTCCAGGAGCCCTTTAGTTTTCTGTGCGAGTCTCAAACCAAAGAGGATGTCAACATGGACTGAGTCTTTACCCAGGTTCTCAGGTGGTCAAAGGCTTAGGAAAAACAACACAGGCTTGTTTCGGGTGCTTGGCTGTTGAACAGGAATTGAGATGTATTTTTTTGTCATCTGCTCTCCAAGTGGAGAAATTGGTAGGAGGCTTCATTATCTTACGACAGGAAAAATCAATTATTCCACTAGCAGTAAGTGAAATAAAGCCTCGTGTTCCTAAACCTCTTTTCTTTATGGTTATCTCAGTTATTTTGTCTAGACCCTGTGACTTCTTCATCTGAAGGCAAGATACATGCTAATGGCTCTCTTGAAAGCTGCCTGTCTTTCTATCAGGGAGATGAAGGGACTAATGAAGGGAATGAAGAGACTAATTTTGTTTTCTTCCCCCTCCCCACCACCGAGATCCTGGTTGTAGGGTGTTTTAGACATTTACTTCCAAATTAGTTTGCAGTTAGCCAGTGAGCTCAGAAGTGATGATTCATGAATATCATTTTCTTAGGACACTAAGCTACTAGATAAAAAATATCCAGTAGATGATTAAGGAAGTTTTTTCTACTGTGACTTGGATCCTGCAAGATCATTCATCTACCTGCTTATGTATGGGTTGCAGAGATGAGTGAGAAGACGTAACTGTTTATCTCACCATCCTCTGCAAAGTTAGCACTCTCTATAGGCATGAAAGTGAATAATAGTACTCGGGTTGGTAACTGCTCTGCTCCCTAGTTGTTCTGCATCCTATATCTAATGTACCCAGCTGCTAGTGACAAACACCTTCAGACTGAGTAAATAATGTTCACCTCAATTTTAGCAGATGGAGCTGATGCGCCATGGAGTCTGACTTACCTTCTTGGCCTGGAGTTCTTCATGTATGTTAAGTTCAAACTTGTCTTGATGGGAAAAGATATCTCTCACTGGTGGTCCTCATCCCACACATGTATTGCATGTGTTTTGACTCAAGGCTTTCTTGACTTGTTTCCTCTGTTCAATCTGCTTAGCCAAGTACTGTATCAAGCATCCCTGCGATGGAAAGTGAGCACACGATGAGGGTCAGCAAGCAGAGTCTGTCTTCTACAATTCTTCTCCCCTCTTCCCTGAGCTGCATTTTGTCTTCTACGTTTCATATCTTTCTTGTGACATTTTACTATTGTTGAAAACAATAATGCGTTAACATTGACACTTTTTGCTCTCAGTAGCAGAACATCAGAGTCAACTCTCAGAAAACTGTTTGCATTATCAGTGGGTAGTATGGGGAGAATATGAATTAAAGCATGCCTGGCTGACATAGAGAGAGAGATGCAATTAGGGGCCATTAAGCTGAGCATCTCTACTTGTGATGCAGTTGTAATGATGTTTTAAGCCAGCTACTGCAATCTAGTTACTCTCACTAACTGTATTAAGGGGGTGTTATGAGAGTGATGATTCAAACACTTGAAAATTAAAGAATACCAGCATTTAGGTTATATCTGTGATCCAAACTGCGTATTATACAACAGTCTCCAATTACTTTCTTTTAAATATATTTTAAAAATACCCTTCAGAAAATGAAATCTGAACACAAGAGCAGGACTTGGAGGCTAGATGTGGGCTGAAAGCTTTCTTGCAGCTTGCTATCTGAGCTTATACAGTGTACACCATTAGTGAGAAATCACACCCCTGTCAGCTTTCAGATACCTCCAGACACCTCCTTCCTCACCTCTGCTGCTGCTCTGTAAAATAACGTTACTCCTTTCCAGCAGGACAGTCGTGCACTCAGCCCAACAGCTCCTGCCTGTCAGATTTCTGTCTTAGTGGACTCTCCTCAGGGATTTCTCAATTCTGCCTTTACAGATGCAGGCACCCTCTGTGGCAGGTAGACCTCACAGTCATCATTTAACACTGTGTGCTTGTGAAATTTGATTGCTGCTTAGTAAAAGGCTAGAAATGAAGAAATCACACAGCATACACAGCCTAGGGTGCAGGCTTGCCCAGAGTGGCAAGTCTAGAAGGGCAGTCAGACCAAGAAGAGGGCAACATGCAAATCATTCAGAGGAGAAATCATCACAGATTACTTCCCCTGAACACACAAAGGCTACGTCAACATTGCAGCTCCAGATATAACTGCTGTATATGCTGGTGTATCTGAGCAGGCTTAACCTCACTAATTCAATAGTAACAGCAAGTTCAAGCAATTCAATAACAGTACAAACTCAATCACAGTAACAATAGCAATATAGCAATATAGATATAACAACGTGAACTCCATTTATGTGACATTTCCCAGGCAGCTGGGGGTCTCAGATGACCCGGACAGCTCAAAGGTATCAGGGCATAGGTTTCAGTGCATTGTTATTATCATACCTATCAAGTAAATTAAAACTACCTCATACATCCAGTATAGTGCATTCCACAGATATAATAGCATAATTTGAGAGTGGCATGTACTATTCTTCTGTCCCTGACTACGGTTATAACAAATCAAATATGAACATTGCTAATCAGTTAGACGAGTTGTGATTTAATTTATTCAGGCACAGCTAAATGCCAGTTTTCAGTAAGATTCAACTATGGGGAAAATTTGAAGAGTCTATGTCATAACTTTATCAAGCTCATTAGAGCTAACCACTATGAAGTAACTCTCTCTGAATGAAAAAAACCAACAAAAAACAGCTAAAAATATTCCTTTGGAAACAGGAAAACCATCCAAACCCACAAAAACCCAATATCTCCCTGGAGAGAAACTTGCATTTTTAAACAAAACCCTCAGAGTAGCCCAGTCTTAGACCACAGGGATACAAAGTAAGCATGCTATTTAATTTCAGAAAAAGTAGACATACCACTGAGTTACCCAGACCTATTCAGCTCTTCAGCATTCATTAAGCTGCAAATGTTGAGGTTCAGAGAACACAGCAGTCACCTTGTAGTCTAGGATGTATAATTGCTCTATCCAATTTTATTTGCCCTGCTTAATGCAAGATGTCAACTCATGACATATTGATTCAACTTATAGAAGTAATTTTTTTCCAGTTAATTTAAATTATAGTTTAGATTGAATATGTTTGAAGGAGATGTCTATAAATTATGTCAGCTTTCAGTAAGTCTACATTTAAAAATACAATTTAAATCACAAGTGCTAACTAATTTTGTTTAATTATTGATTTAATCCTACTCTGCTTCTGGAAAATGTAATTACCGAAGTTGAATATAGCCAGATCCACAGAGGATTACATGAATTCAAATGGTAAAGGAAAGAAACCAACCTCCTAGATCAATGGTGGAAATGCATTCTTTGATAGTGCCTCTAAAGAAGAAACCAAACAATATTTCAGAGTGTCTATTTGTCCTTCTAACCATTCCCCAGAAGACAGCAAGTGTCAGTGAGTTTCTGTCCTTTCCAGCATGGTATCTCATTGAAGTACTGACCAGAGTGATGCTATTTGAATGAAAAGGAGGTCAGACCGGGTCTCGAGGTGATATGAATATCTGTGTAAGTGTGTGCCTCATACACTAGGTATGACTTCCAGACTGCATTTTTATCACCCTCAAACACTGTTTTATTTTCAATGTAAAGTAATATGAACTTCAGCAGAAGGACAGAAGGAGTCTTCTCAGGATGTTCTCAGGAGAGGATCACTCCTGGAGGCCACCAGCCTGTGACATAGAGAAGGACAGAGTCCCAGGCCCTGGCACCAGAAGAGATCTTAAATGAGGATTGCAGTTTAAACTGTTATTAATCAAAAAATTTCTACATGTTGCCCAAGAAGGAGACAACACCCTGAGACTTTTATACACCTGGGAATCAACCAGGTCCTTGGGGGCTGTGCTTTGGCTAAGTTGCTCACATCCACAGGGTGTCCTATGAGATGATTTTACCAGACCAGCAGGTTAAAATTTTTTAGAGCAGAAAGTTTTTAATGTAACCTTTTTGGAGTACCCTAAATATGAATACAGTTGTCTTTAATGAATTCCATAGTTCTCTTGAAGGTTACATTTACTACTCCTAAAAGGTTTCAGTGCTGATCACGTAAATCTTTCACTGACACATTCCCGAAGGATAACATTTGGTTTGTAGGAGGATTTGAAAGCTTATGTGAGGGATTGTGAAACAATTTCAGGATAACCTCAAATTCTTGTTTTTGAATGACAGCAGCCTCAGTGCAGAAACCATGGCAGGATGCTTTCCTTTCATTACAGCTTACTGTCTACCAGGCAAAGGCGGATCTCTGAAAGGCTTCTCTTTCCCAGGTGATTTAGACATGCTTACAGTCCTCCCTCCAGTGGAAGCTGTTTATTTTCTTGTTTGCACTGCCGAGCAATTATCAGGTTGAGAAGTTGGGGCTGGCAAGAAATTCAGCTACACTTGCTCTCCTCTGTCTGCTCAGCTTACCCGACCTTTGCCAATCGCAGCAATTTTTTTGGCAGGGCAGTAAGAAGATCAGGAATCTTTGGACAAGGATTTGAAGGTCGGCCAGGAGAATTAGACTGCGAGTGAATGTCAGGCTTTGGGGATTATTTTCTGCTCATAAAGGAAGGCTCATATTTATTCAGGATTGACTGACAAACCCCATGCTTCTTGCAAAGTCAGGAAGCTGGGATCTGGTTGGTTATTTTTCAGGGCTGTATGTTTGAGAGCCTTTCCTTCTGCAAACCCTTGCCTCATGCAGTATCTAAAGGAAACAGATTCCTGTGATAAGCCGAGATACAGTTGATGTATCTCTGTTGGGACTTCCCTGCAAACAAAACGCAAACCCAAGCTACTACCCTGCTTGGTCAGCAGCAGGAGAAGAGGTCCCTGGTCGCCGGACAGCTTGAGTTATCTCCCTCCAAGCTCTCAGCCAAGAGGAAACAGCTTGCAGCCCATGTGGCACTTCAGCGTGAGCAATAAACATCACATTAATGTTTGTAGGGACCCAATAACCTGTCATTGCGGGTTTGGCAGCTCTGTCTGAACTGTCCCAGCATCTGTGAGCTGTGTGGCCAAGGCAGCTGGGAACACTTAGGGACAGCTTGCCCCTGCCTCGGGACTGCACGGAGGGTGAGTGGACGTGATCACCCATGTCCAGGCCATCTCTGCACCCACTTTACAAAGAAAAGCCGAAACTGAAATAAAAAGCAGCACTCATGAGCTGAGCCTTCCACAGAAGACTGGAGGAAGACGAGGGGATGTTGCCCTTACCTAGTGTGCACCCATGGGCCGGGGCAGTGAGGAGGAGTACAGAAAACACCAGGCACATCCTATGTAGCCATGGGTTGGTAACCCCCATTCTCAGTGGAGAATAAAAGCCCTTCCTGGCACTCTAGACACTCAGTCTCTATAAAGTTACCCTGGGGCTGTAGCTTTGTAAAAATACATGCTTTTACCCTTTTTGCTCTTTATTCATTACTTCCGTTCTTTCCTTTAAATTGGGACTTAAAGTCTGGCACAGACACAAGGACTGGAAAACTGTTCTGCTCTGCCACAGCTAAGATAAGGATATCTGCAGGGAAAGGCTGAGTGGAGCAGTCCCTGCTGTGATGTTCTCCAAATGGATGCTGAGGAGACCTCAGTCATTTCACAGGCACCATGGTTCTGTCAGGAGGTTTCCCTTTTCCATGAGGGGAAGCTCATACACACCCTGCACAAAGCCTGCCTTACACTGACACTACTACACACTGTTAGAAAAAACAGGGGCCCTAAACCCTGGGAAAGTGCAGCAAATAGGGAATGTGATGAACTGTGGTAGAACACCTCATGTTTCTTGCTGAAACTGATGTGACAAATGCATCTGGATATGCATAGCTCCTGCCAGAGCACGTAGCCAAAATCTACACTCCAGTGGGTGGGACTGGTTTTTTTGGATATTGATAGTTTTCTGAAAGCCTCTGCTGAAAACAGTACTGGGAACAACAGGGAAGAGGTGTCTTGTCTGGAAAGATTTGAATTTCCTGTTTTAATTTTCTGGTTCTGAGATACTTTGGCAATATTAACATGATGGAATGGCCTGCCGGACTTGCCTTTTTGCTAGGATACTTTTCCTAGAGAAATGTCTGACATGCATCTTTTTCAGGTTTTCTTTTTCCTGCTAAGACAACTTCTACAGTCCTTTAAAATTTTCCCACTCCAGAGATGCAAGGTGCAACCCATCATGTCCCCGGTGTTTTTGGGCTCCAGTGAAAAAGCCAGAGGTCTGCTCAGAAGCTTCTCTTTGGCAGAGAAAAAATGAAGGATGGAGTTACAAATCAATGACTGGGAAAAACTCCAGGTTAAATGAGTAGTTTGACGATAATATTTAAGGCTGAGATTTCCAAAAGCACTTAATGATTTTGAGTGCCTCACTTCTTCAGTATTCCACTGGAGAAATCTTTGGAGGTCTTGTGCTCAGAGAATAAGTGCTTGGCATTTCCTAAAAATTATGTCTTCGCTGACATATTTCAAGTGGTGCATAAAAATAGGGAGCTATTGAAAAATCACAAAGCCAAGATATTCTTTAGTGACTTAAAATGGTCAGACAAAACATACTGTCATGCTGAGACACAGCTCTTCAAGGATTTTGAACATTTTTTCTTTCTCTGAGAGATTAAACTATAGTATATCTGAAATCTTACACCGCACTTCAGTTGTGTCATGAAAGATAGAATTCACATGGATATTAATGGAGCAGGTGAAACGTGAAATGATATTTCTTTAATCTTTAATGAAATTTCTGGTTTTAGCATTTAGCTCATCTGTTCAGTGACACAGAAGAGCTAATAATATCACTGTTTTTGAAGGATTCATGTACTACAGGCAGCCTGATTTTCTGAATTTGTAGGAGACTGTTTTGGTGCTCCAGTGGTGCATGAAAATAATAATAATAATAAAAAAAAACCAACCCGTGTCCTTGAAGCCCAGTAAGCAGAGTTAGAAAGGTATAATTAAAAAGGAAAAAAAATATCCCCATAAACCACTACCCTGGAACAGATATGCAGTAGTTTAGGTAATAACAGTTCTCTGGGAATTAGCAGGAGCAATGAGGTCTTAGGAAGTCTTCAACTGAGCAGACTCTATGACTTGGATAAACACCTGCACATTCAACACTGAAAAGTTTAATGTTTTTTTTCTGTAGTAAACTTTTTCTTTGCTGAATTACTTCATTTATTTAAACTATAATAATTGCATTTGCAAAACCCCAGGAGATGGGAACGGTTACTAATGAAGCTGCAAAATTTTGTAGGAGGAACCTGAACTTTTCTCATGAGGAGCAGGATGTATAAATGAGAAAATATTGTGCATGACAACAAGTTTTCTATCAGCTTGTCTCTTGATGTTTGTCTCTTAATTTCTCTTCAGGTCACTGCTGCTTATCCTTTACTGGATGGCCATCCCAGGAAGAGCCTCTTGACTGAAAAGTAAGTTAGAGCAGAAGCAAGAGGAGATCCCTGATGGGGAGGAAGGGGGAACGCAAAGGAGACTCCCATGGCTGCATGTCCTGAGTGCTAACTGTGGGCAGTGGCCAGGAAACAGAGAGTTACTGGGGCAAAGACAAGCATATGACTTCTTATAGTTCCCCAAAATCCCATCCACAGATCTCTTCCACCCTCCACGCTCACTCATATACACCCAGTGTCCCCTCTCCAGCTCAGCCTCTTTAGAGCCGAAGTAGATTACACGAACTCTTACAGTTGTTCCCGACCTGATTTTCCACCATTTTAGCCCAACATTTTCCTTCTTTTTTTTTTTTTCCCTGAGTGGGCAAAGCTGATCTTCTTAAAACAGAAGAATATTGGAGGAGTGTCCAATAAATGCAGTTATATGTTCAAAAATCGTTTGCTGGCCAGTACCCATTAAAGCTAGCTGGTAATGAAGCTAATGTAAACCTTGGCCGTTCTCCTAGCTGACTGTCCTAATCACAGAAATGCCCCTCGGAATGAGCAGCTGATCCTGGCAATCTGCCAGGCGATTTCCATTACAAAGAGCAGTTGGTGACAGTATCCTTGGTGGAGTCCTGCTTGTGTTCCTCAGAGTACCACTGGGATGAGCAAGAGGAGGTCCTTTCTCCACTACCTCTTTTCAGTTTTCCTTTTGGTGTTAGCACCTTGCTGAAGCGTCTGCATCTCTCCAAAACCTGCTTCTCTTTGCTCTCTAGTTACACATTTTTTGCACACATAATGTTGCAAACAAATTCAGCCTTTGTCCTTGCTCTAGCTCATAGGGAACATCCCAAGCTTGCATGTCTGAGCTGGGGAGGAGTGTTGTGTGTGGTTTGATGTTGGCAGACGCGTCTTTCCTCCGTCTGTCTTATTTTACAGAGGACACAGCTCACTTCTTCCATACAGCCAGGAGGGCAGCTAGTAAATCCCCCAGGCTGCAGTGACCATAGATGAGACATACATGAGTCAGTTAAAAGACCACCGGTATGTAACCACATGGTTATTTAACTGCAGTTCGAAAATATCAGTGCAAACATTAGGGCTTGGGAGACCTCAAAAGACAATGTGCCCAAGCTGTGGTGAGCAGATTATACCACTTGCCACGTAGCCTGATCTTGGACAGCTCTGAGGACCAACAGGGCTCATAGCGTGATTTAGATGATCCCTGACTTGAGTGTTGCTGCAACGCAGAGCCTCCTATGCCCTGCAGGAGGCCTGGGAGGTTGGGGTTGGAAGGCCCATGGGGACCTTCTGAAGACACAGATGGGGCTTTTGGAGTCTTTGTGGCTCTTATGTCAGCACCAGGCACAGGGAGAGGGTGAAAGATCTCTCCTCAGGCCTCTTAGTATACATTTCCCTTCTGGTTTACTAATATCAGCTCAGATTTTAATTTGCAGAAAACGTGTACCTCAGTAGTATCCGCAATCACATTTTCTGCTAGACTGTTCAGATATGACCCAGAAACCTTATCGGAGAGTGCCTGCTTAGCAAAATTCACCACAGATACATCTGAATGCTGCCTTTTGCAGGATGTCTGAGCTGTGCCTCAGCTATTTCAGATGTTATATATTTATTTAGTCCAAGGCAGCGTATTAGCAGATCAGACTTAGATTAATCAGGCTGAAGATAACTTTTGGACCTTTTCCACAACTAGGTCAGAGATAAATAAGGGAGATATTGTCTGTGCTACAACACCAGCAAGCACTGGGTAACAGGTGAAATTTTCAGAGACATCAGCCAAAGTGGTACTGTAATAAGATTAAGGGAAGCAAAGGGAAAGGAGTGTGTGTGAAAGAATGTGATTCAAGCTTTTCAATTTGCAGAAACCATTAATTTCCAGTGAAATTTTCTCCGCTGTTATAGCAGCAAATGTGCAAATATGCTTTATGCTAAAATATCCTCCTCTGTCTCCTCAGTGTCATAAAATCAGTCCTGCCCACAGATATTAATACAGAAAGCAACAGCTAGAATAAAAACACAGCTGTTCCAAAACCAAGGGCAACTCCCCACATGTCAGGAATTGTCCTTATGTTTTGAGGCTCGGTGATGTCTGGAATAAGTCAGCAAACATACAGGAATTAGTTCCTTTAAAAATAGAGTCGGTCACATCTAGGAAGTCTAAAGTAAAATGTGACTGTGTGTATTAATGGGGCACT
This sequence comes from Neomorphus geoffroyi, assembly GCA_033558235.1. Taxonomy (NCBI): domain Eukaryota; kingdom Metazoa; phylum Chordata; class Aves; order Cuculiformes; family Neomorphidae; genus Neomorphus; species Neomorphus geoffroyi. The sequence goes on along the minus strand of JAUMJM010000005.1, from coordinate 45,555,358 downwards.
TCTTTTCTGCAAATTAAAAACTGAGCTAATGTTAATAAATAAAAGGATGCTCTTTAGCCTCTACCAGTGTCCCTTGGAAAAGGCTCTGAAGCACTGTTATACACACAGATTCTGCTGAGAGGAAAATTTGATTGAAATTTTAAATGATGTTTAGGAAATTCTTCATTTTTGTGCTCACTTGCTCCACTTTCAACCTCAGAAGGTTCAGCAATTAAACCTTTCGTTACAGTAATTCAAAGAAATAAAATCACTGGACTCCAAAGTAAAAAGTAAAGATGCCATAAGAGCAGACAGTTGAGATGTAGGCTGAAATCTTGCCCATATTGAAGCTTTCATTGTCAACTTGTAATGGCCCAGATTACATTCAAGGTCAGCATAAAAGTTTCTCTTGTTTTTTACTTGAGCTACTATAAGAAAAAAAATTCAAGAAAAAGATGCTTTTTTTTTTTCTTTGCTTGTTTCATGGGTTAGTGGAAGATTCTGATAGTCCTTCAAGCAGAGAACATGCTTTCAGGGCCCTATTACAATGAATGTAATAAGCATGGAAGGGAAACCCAATTTTCCTGCAGCAGGCAGCTCTTGTTTTTCAACCTAATGGCTCAACAGCAGCCCTGCTTTTTACCCCTCCTTTGTAGAGCATTTTTGGCAACCCCTGTTAGGATGCACACTGATAATGTCCCATATCTCTCCTAGAGGACAATGTTCATTTGCTTATTACAGGAAAAATAATGCTCTCACTCTCCTTTTCTAGAGGTTAATTAGCTCATCATAGACATTTACCCATGCTGTTCTTGTTGGTCTCCCCCCAAAGCAGCTACAGGCATCTCCCCTTCGCACTCCAGGCAATGGCTAAGAGGACATCTTTAAGCACACAGTGGCAGCCTTCTTCATTTCCAGACTCTCCTGCCTCTCCCTAACATCTCTGCCTGACGATGCAGAGGAGGAGGAGGAGATAGTGTCTCCCATGTGAAATAAAAGACTAGTGCTCTCATTTTGTCACTGGAAATTGCTGCTAAAGATTCTCTCCAGTTCAACATGAAACATTATAATTTCTTCCTCTTTGGAGCATGTGCCCTATCAAGTGTTTTTCATGTTTTTCAGTAGAGTTTTCCTTTTTGTTAGTGGGATTGCACCTCTAAGATGGGACTGAGAATATTCTGTAAATACATATTTTAGACTTGACTCTTGTTTGATGAGTTCTCCCCTATTCTATTATTCTGATCTGGGGTGGGCTCTGCTCTCAGCCCCACCACTGCCCTGCTCTGTGTCCATTACTGGGCCACTTTCTATCCATGGAGGTCCCCTTTCCTTATTCCCCTTGGCTGGTCCTGCTCAGAGGCCCTGTGCTGAGTACAGTGGGATCTCACCTCAGGCCAGGTTTGCAGAGCAGCTGCATTGGCTGGCTTATTCCCACATCTCCCCAGTGCCAATACCTTGTTTTCCTTCTCCTATTACACGAGGGCTCCTCAAATCTCTCACTGCATTATTCTGGCATCTGACTTGGGGAAAAAAAAAGGCAATGCCCAGGTTAGTGTGAGGACATGTATTCACATGAGGGTCTTTATCGCTGCTGTGAATACCAATAATACATTGGATTTAGCCTTGGTTGCTTGCATTGGTACAGATTTCTTACCTTTTTGGAGTAAAGGGAGAAGAGGGAAGGCGTTTTTTGAGTGCTGCAGTGTTTCTCAAACTATTCCTGCAGCCACAGCTGCAACCTCATTGAACATCTCAGAGGGTGGGATAGGCTGAATGTGCCAGTAGAGAGGTCTCTGAGTGCGGTCAGCTTCAGGATGCGCTGTAAGCCTACCCTGTGAGCCCCAGAGGACTTTCTGGTGAGTACGTCCCAGGTTTGAGCTCTGAGGGGGGCAGGATAGGCATCTTTGCACACATGGGAATCTCCCTCCCACACCAAGCACTAGAAGTGCTTCTTCCCTTCTCTGCTTTTGTCTCCCTGTTGGGAGCCATGGGGTGCTGTGTAATGACTATCAAAGCTGTTTTGTCAAAGGCACATCTGGCTTGCTGTGCTCTGGGGACCCTTTGCAGCTGGCAGAGAGGACTTGCAACTGAGAGCATGGAATTCTCCAGGAGGCAAAGGATAAAGATGGATTTTCTAGACATGTCCAGCCATGGGCCTGACCCCGTAATGTCAAGGGTAGCACTTTGCATCACCGTAGGGAACACAGATTCATGCCAAGGCAAAGGGAAGGTGGAAATATGTGAATCTTCCAACCCTTCTGTGTAAATGTGTTTTCAATAAGCCCTTCTAAGGAATATATTCCCACTGTGTACCCTCAGGACTCTTGCTGTTTTTCACAGGCAGAGGAAAGAGGAGCAATGCATCCAGCTGCCATTTTCCTGGCACGGCACACACTGTCCACCATCCCCGACAACAGGAACCCCTCTGCTGAAAGTCAGTTTCAAGTCTTATACTCAGCTGAAGAATCTGGTTTTGAATCAGTTAGAGAGCTGTTCAGATGACTAGAGAGCATTCTATATATTTTGTCCCAGTAAAACTGTAGTTTCTAGCACAAGTGAAATGCTGTCAGGATCCACAGAATTCATTGCTTTTTTATTAATATTGCCTGACATGGTTTCTCCATAGCAAAGATAGTAATTGAGCATGTTTGTTTCAGTGGGAACTTACAGAACTGAGTGTATGCATTTCACAAAGTCAGTTTTCCTAATTATGAACTGAGATGCTTATTTTGACTCAAATGTCTATTCCTCCTTAGGGGATACTGAAACGAGCTAATCCTCTCTGAATATTTTCCCTCTCAGATTATTTCTGCTGCTTAGCATCGGAAATTTATCCTTCATTAGGGACTGATCTAGAAGCTATTGAAGTCAATAAAGCCCTTTTTTTTTTTTTCATTTCCTCTGATTTCGATGAGCACTGCATTGACATTGGAAGTAAATTGGCTAGATGAGTTTGTCTGGAACTGGTGGAACTGCTCTTGTTCTGCAGCTTAGTCCTAAATGTGGTGACATTTCACATTTTCCACGCAAAAGTAGGAAAAGTATCTTCAAATGGCATAAATATCTTCCTTTTCTCTTCCTGTCAAACCAGAAAAGATTAATTTTTAAAGTAAAATCGGTAAAGGGTGTTTATGGAAAACATGGCTTTGATCAGGTTATTATACTAGGCAGGAGTTCGTCTAAGTAGCCTAGGTTTTGGTTTTCTAGTTTTCCAAAACACAGCAAGACATTAACTTCTATGTCAAAAACCATTAGAACAAAATACTTCGAAAGCCCACCAGAAACTTATTTTTCACAGATACTATATTATAGATAATGAAAATTAATAGATTGATTAAAATTATTTTCATACTACTTTGAGTACTGCAAAATTCATCCTACAGCTTTTGTGTCTTTGTTCTTGGCCATGTTCTAATTTTAAAGAGATAAGGATTAGAAAACTGTGCATATACTCTTTATGCCCACATATCAAATGTATTTCTTTTTGTATTTAGAAATGTCAACACTATACTTGGCCAGATCTTTTGAATAAGTTCATGAAGTGTGACGCAGAAGCCTGTTATTGAGCCAAAGATATGAGTTCAGCATAGTGAGAGCCCTTTCCAGGAAATGTCTGTGCCTACAGTTTCAAAGATTAGTTCCAGATTCCTCCATAATGCTTTGAATAAGGCTGTAAATTCTGCCTTGTGCCTCACCTTTGGTCAGCAGCTTCTGTGCCACTAATGTCAATGACAGGTTTGTACAAAGCTGAAGTACTGTAACAGTTCAGCCTGCAGCAGCTGAACATTATTTTTCCATCAGCTCTTTCCTATTGCCTTCAACATCTCAGGCTGGGAGAGAAGGAAAGTGGGGTGAGAAAGTCTCCATGCATATGGATGAGTGAGGTTGGCCCTTACACCTCACCTCTGTGGCACAAGAAAAAATCTGACCCCAGAGGCATCATGTGTCCTACAGTTGTCCCCCAGCAGTTATGAATTAGCAGTATCTCATACTGGAGACTCCAGAAGCCTCTATTGCTACACCACCTACCATAAAGGTTTAGTAAATCGTAAGCTATGGCTCTGCAAACTGAAAAAATTATGGAGATAAAGAAGCAGGAAAGGGGTATAAAAAAAAGATCTCTCATGTCATATTGTACTTTTTTTTCCACTTCCCTCCTATTGCAACAAGTTTTTTCTTAAAGATCTGTGTTATTGATTAGACTTTATGACAGCACATGACAGCATCAATCCAGTGAGAGATGGCTAAATCTTTCTATTCAAGTACCGAACAGCTCAGGTCCAGCCTGTAACAACAGGATGCCAATGATCTGACCTGACACTGCATCCTTTGAAGACATGCTTTAAAGCTTTTTAAGAATTCTTGATAAATTAGAAGTCATTACAATTGTTTTATAGCTTAATGAAAGTACTTTAAATGCCTTAGGGCTTCCTTTTATCTTACCAGTTAGAACTGCAACCTGCAAACTTTCCAATACGTCTGGAAGCTCTTAGGAGTTAAGCCCAGGTCTCCTTCTTTCCATACTGCTGTACCTCCTCTGTTGCGAAGACTACTTGTCCGGGACTTATTTTCTATACTATTCTTTTTCCTCTTGCAATAGTGCCTTTAAATGAAATGGTTAGCTTCACAGTTTAATCCTGCTACTCCTGTGAGTGCAAGGTAACTGGGTTTTAAGTCTTACTGAGCATTTATTTAGGAAAGTTGTGTCCTTCCATGTTACAACCCTCTAATTTTCCTCATTTGTGCCATAAGATTCTTTAAGTCCTGCTACCTTTGTTATTTGACTTTTTATCTGTAGGCAATTTCTCAGCCAGTATACATCTTTCTGGTGCCGGACGTGTTCTGTGAGGAAATGTTCTGTGATACCCATCTGGTATCAAACCATCTCTGTGTGATACAGTTCATAGGTCACTGACCAGCATGCTGAGAGCTCTTCAACACCATGTGGCCATTCCTAATTGCCATGCTTGGTGGGTCTTGTCCATTTGCATGCATCATTTATGTCCAAAATTTAGTCAGGTGATTTCAAGATTCACAACTAATTGACATGTAGCCATATGATCTTTCTGTCTGACTTCAAACAGAGAAAGACCTGTAAGGATTTCGTGCACTGATTACTGCCATGACTGGACGTAGGTTTATATAAAAGGCAAGAACAGAGCACTCTTCCCATGGATACTGTCAGCATACCTCAAATCCAACCAGCAGAATATTTTAGCAAACTATTTAGTCAATGCTAACAGCCAAGCACTGCAAAGCGTGAGGGGAAATTGTGATATGGATGCTGGAAGCAGATGAACTTCACTGCAAAAAGGGATGTACAGGCATCCATCAGCTGAGAACAGTTTTGCATTCCAATTGCAGCAGTCTGCAGTAATACAGGGGAGCTACACAAAACAGGCTCTGACATTCATTAGCAACACATCTGGGTGCTGAGGATTAACGTTAATCCTGGCATTACACCCTCATTTAAAGCAGAGTTTCTGGAATGAAGGTCTGGTAAAAGTGCGCTCTAAATGTTTACCTACCAATGAAGGCTCCTAACTTCTCATACAAACTTAATTTACAGCTGGATAACCTCACCCTACCAGAGCTCACAGGACTAAAATTGAGTTGGGGTTTTCCTCTACTACACTAACCATTAATCAAATACTGTTCCACTTTAAAAAGGAAAAAAAATTGAGTCAAAAGCTTATTTTGGAAAGTAAAAATTAGACATTTGTCTTGAGTTCTGTTCCCTGGGGCTGCCAGTCAAGTCTGTTTTCAAAGAGATGAAGATGACTGTTGCCAATTCCATCATAGTTGTAAGCGATGGGAGAGTCCACAGAGTTGAGGAGGCTACGGGGAGATAAAATGCAGAACTGACATTTTACCATTAATTTATGTAACGGATTGGTGATCAGACTTTTCAAGCCCTCTAGATTCCCTCCCCAGCCCTGGGAGAGCAACAAACTTGGTACTTACAGTTACAGGCAGCCATGCTGGGAGGGACAGGGCCATGGACACACACATGCATGTGAACATACAGACACGCACACATCCCCAATGCAGGCTTGGCCAGGCTGTGGCACCTGCATTCATAACATCTCAGCAGAAAATTATCCAAGAGTCAAAACTGAGTGAGAAATGTTGGTGGCGGACTATGCCTCCACACCATGTCTCACTAGGGGAGAGTGACAAAATGTGTATGCTGGGCAGCTACAAGGTGTGGGTTTTGCCCAAGGGAAAGGAGGTGAACTGGATGGAATTTAATTTGCTTTTAAACTATGAGTCATTATGATGTCTACATAAGGTACCTGATGTTGGCCATCTCAGCATGTCCATCAGCTCACCAAACTAACAAAGCTGTGAGAAAGTCAGGAGAAAGCTTCATCAGGGGAGGCTTAGGTTTGATATTAGGAAAAAATTCTTCACTGAGAGAGTGATTGGCCATTGGAATGCGCTGCCAGGGAGGTGGTGGAGTCACCTTCCCTGGAGGTGTTTAAAGGGAGATTGGATGAGACACTTAGTGCCATGGTTTAGATGATGAGTTGGTGTTGGGTCATAGGTTGGACTCTATGATCTCAAAGGTCTTTTCCAACCTCATAATACTGTGATACTGTGTGATACCCCACGCTGGGTACAGCACATGTGAAGCTGAGGTGTGCTTCTTGTCCTGCATGGATGCTGTCAGCAGGGTTTGGTGTCTTCTCCCCCTGACGTCGCTTCACAAATGCAAATGTTCTGCAAATACTCCTGTTGTATTCAAGCCACATTTCTGATGCAGTCCTTGACACACTCCCAGGGACTGCAACACCCCCTTTGCTGCAGAATAGATAGCAAAAATGTAGTGTGTCAAGCCAGGTCAGCAGAAGGTTGCTTTTCATCCTCTTTCTGCTGACAGAGCTAAGGAAGAGCTGGGCCCTGACACGAACAGCCTCACAGCTGTAAAATGAAGAAAAGAGTCAAGAAATGTTGGTACCACATTTAGCTTTATTGAAATTGAACAAATATCTTTTTTTAATAAACCCTTTTACAGCAAGTGTAAAATTTTAATGTTTGATTCATCTTATGTTACAGGTTGTCTTCTTCTGTGTAAGCAAAAATACCATCTTTTTTTTTTTTTCTTTTAAATTTTCTACTTTAAAACATGTAGGAAGGATTTGAATAATGCAGATCTGGCACCAAAAGGTAACAGGTTCTGAAAATCACAGTACAGTTTTAAAATTCTTAGGTTAATTAATGATATTTAAAATGATAGCCACTTTGAGTAAAGATATAAATTAGAGGTCTGTAAACAAGTTGTGTTTACCTATAGAGCTATTGATTGCAGCTACAATGAGAGCAGTAATAGAAACTCAATGCTAAACTGAGCTACACCTTTGAGGAAACAAGTTCTTACTAAGTAGTGTGGTACAGGGTAGCACAATAGGTAAAATACAGTTTGGCACCTCAAGTTGCATGTAAAATCAGCAGAAATAAAATTAAATAAGTGCACTGTCTTCCAACAAAAATAAACCGGGCAGTTTCACTGGTTTTGGAGTGTCAACTATCAAATAAATCACACGACACACAAGTTCAACCCCAAAATTACAATTCTAGTAAAGCAAGATAATATTAAAATGCACACCCACAAGGATAGTAAAGTATAAACCTTTTTTTTTTTCTTTTTTTTTTTTCCTCTCCCTTATCAGTAGAAATAATTTACAACCCACAAAAGGACTCCTTGGTGAAACCACTAACTACAGACATGGTCACGGAATGTAGCTCAGTAGACTTGTTTCAAATATAAAGGCAACATTATCCTGAAAAAGTTTGGTCCTCTTATAACTCACTGTACTGTAGCCACCACAGTCTCTGGGTAGATATTCCAGAAGGATTGTTTGCTTTCTGATTCTCTCTTGTTTTGAAAGATAATATCTTGGTGATAAAGCTGCATAAAATTTGGCCCCATTTACAGATGTCTGATTAATGCTGAATCTGGAAGAAAAACACTGAGAGTACATAAGGGGAACCTTCATTGACTGGTCTCACGGCATACTTTTTCATGCAATCACTTTTCCTTGTATACTTATTTTCTTCTTTGTCCATTTTTCCTTCGGTGTCCTGGGAAAAAAAGAAACCCTTAGTCCAAATGACAGAAAGACATTTCACTGTTTATTTACATGTGGATCACTTTGGCTAAGAAGTCCTGGCAAACCAGAGTTGCCTATTTCTTGTGAATGTCCTCATGCCGTATAATTTTGTATGTAATCCAGTAAAAGATGTTGAAAATAAGGAAGGCGAGTGGGAACGCAGCACGGGATATTGTATCAATCCTTTTTGCACGATCAACAAACTTCTTTTTGATGGACTCTGAATCCTTTGGCGGTGCCGGAGGTGGATTGGGTGGAGTAGCCTTGACTGCTGTGCCATCTTTGACTTGGAGGCAGTGACCCATGCCATAGCCACTGAAATTGAATCGACTGTCACGAGCAACTTCGTCTTCCTGGGGGATAAAGAAGACAAATAAGACACACAATCACTCATCTATTGAGCATGTCGTATACTGGAGTAGCTGAGGTGCACCCCTCCAAAGCACCTAAGCAAATCAGCTGGTTAAGCTACAACATGAAGCCCAGGTTTCAAAGACAAGCAAGCAATTAAAACTAACACAAAAATACATGTAAATTAGGTGACTGCTGGTGTTTGTGAATCAGAGCTTTAATCTTTCTAGCTATGACTAAATCAAGCGCCCTGAGAAGCAAACTGTATCCCAGCCCCATAGGGAAGGGATCTGATTGCACAGGTTTCTCATAGCCCTCCCAGGGCTTGCTCTGGGGAGGAAACACCGTCATGTTGGTAGCTGAGTGTCTTCTCCAGCCGGGATGAATTGAATAACCCAGAGATCCAAGAGTCCAAGTTCACTCCAGTGTGTTTCCATGGCTCAATCTAGCTGCAGCTTTGCACCTCTGTTGTTGATCTATTGAACAAGCACAGACCATGATCCCTCCTTGCTCACAGGAGCGCTCTGACAGTCAATACTTCGAAGTGCACTGAGCTCTTGGATTTAGTGGTAACCAGGAGTTAGGTGCAATAGTGTGAGCTTATATAGCATTGTCTTGCAGAAATCCATTCTCTCTCTCTCTCTCCCTCTCTCTCTCTCTCTCTTTCTCTTTCTCTGTCTCTCTCATCTGAGTAGGTAATTGTTTTTGTAGAGGTGAGTAACTACCACTGAACTTTATCATCATGATATCTATGTGATGAAAGGTTTGTGATTGTGCTGGTAAATTCTCACTGCCATTCCTTCTCTCTGATAGCACAATAATATAGAAGTTAACAGCTATTGGCAGCCCTCCATGAAGAATTCAAAACCAACAAACAAGAAGCTCTACTCTTTTTCATCACAGCAGGGATGAATTGTAGGTTCAGCAGCTTGCCCTAGTTAAAGATCTTCTCTTTGACCGACAAATACTTCATTGTGGACTTAAAATTATGTCTTCTTGAATTCGCAAGGAGCCTACTGATTCACAGGGAATACTCCCTCATCTCTCTCACTAACCCACAGCCTTCTGATCTTAACAGAGAATCAGAATCTGCGAGAAAAAAGTCACAGCAGCAAGGTATTGAAATAAAAGGTACATTTTCTGAACTTGGGGATGAGGAGGGTGGATAATTTACACCTATTCAGGATGTAAATTACTGCTTCTTCACAGAAGCACCTCTTTCAATAATTGCATTTTTCTGTCTACCGAGCTCCAGGATTGGAATTAAATATATCACCAGACTGGTTCTGCTCACCTTGGAGCTGATGCACAAAAATGAATAACCAGTAGTGTGAGCCAAGGCTGCCAAATGAGAAATTGTCACTCTGACTGCTTATGACATTGAATGTTTGTGGAAAGAAGGTAAGAAATAAACAGTGCTTCCGAGCCCCTGTCACTTCAGCCCGATGACTGTTCTACAGGGTACCTGTGACCAGCTGGATAACTGCTGTATTGCAAGGTTGTCTGAGCACTTATCGGGGTTTTATATCCCTTTCATGTTAAAACCTCACCATCATTTAGAAAAAGAAGCATCAGCCTATCCTTTTTCAATTTTATTTATTAACAGTTTGCAGTCCCTCTGTGAAAACTCTGGAATTCTGCTTGTCCTAGTGATCATAAATACATACAGTGGTTTAGAGATGAACCCACTGAGATCTAAGTTCTGGATACTCTTATAGGGAAGGCTTCTCTTTTTAGTGGCTTAATAACATCGCAAAGTCCCCCAATAGTACAGGGAGCTGCCTTCTTACAGCACTTTCCCTTTTACTGACTTTGAAGGATATAATGCATGCCCAGGACATGAGAGGTGATTAAAAAGAGTAACAGATTTTCAGCAGCTGTGTTGCCATATGTACTTCATTCATTTTTAAAAAATTTAATTTCTGTTACTCATGCGGGATCTATGGGAGGAAAGAAAATGTACTGAGCTCAACACAGGATTTAGAGAGTTCAAATTTCCAGTGTGCCCTGCTTAATCACAGCTTCGTCGCGTGGGGCTGAGCAGCTTTTCTTCAATGTCATAGCCCTGCTTTTGAGCTTATTTAATTGTAACTTGAGTGGGAAAGGGTTAGCTAAATTGCATTATTTCAGTTTTCCTTGACCAACCTTTAGCTGTAAGGAGCCACCTGTTTCCCAAGAGGAGTGAAAGCCCTGCTTTTCCTCACAGACAGTTCACTGTGCCACTTCTTACTCCCAAAACCCAGAGGGAAAATTGTTCAATCTCTATGCTAGTTTTTATTTAGGTCTGCAGTATATGCTGATTTACCCTGGATATAAGAGGCACAGCATTTGCCTGGGGTACAAGGAACACAGTTTCCTTCTCTGCCTGAGCAGATTTGAATCTCCTTCTGCCTGATAAATCTCTGGATAGGTTTATTACCTGTTCTCCCAACACAGAGCTGTTGCTGGTAGCAAAAAAGTGTGTGTTTACATAGCTTTTTAAAAAAACTTTATCACAAAAGCCTTTTTCAAAAGACTAAATAATTAATGAAAATAATTAATTAAGAGAATTGCCCTGTGTTTCTACTCTGCCATTTGTTTCTATGTTTGATACTGTTCTGAAAACTTAGCGCTAGAGACACCTAAGCTATAGCTGTTCTGATCATCCAAGTGCCACTGGAAGCAGGCAAATCTCCACAGTCTTTATAACTCCACCTGTAGCCCCTGAGGTGCCACAGCTCCACAACTACCATGTGATTTTCAGCAGTAAAATCTGCAAGGAGCCAAAAGGGCTGGCACTTATCTGTCCTCTGAGTGCTACCAGCATGTGCAATCTCACAGGCGCAGCCTGACATCAGAGCTCTCCCACCTGACCAGATAGGACTGAAGGACCCCAGAGCTGTGAGGTCTCTGCCCTTTCTGATCAAATTGTCCAATAGTATTGAAAATCAACAACAAAATCCCACAGAGATCAAGGCTCACATGTCTGTGCTTGGAAGATACTTTTCTATGGAGTTGGGCTTGAGTCCTGTTGGCCCCCCAAGCCCTTAGACCAGTTCTCCCTGAAATGAAAGAGTAGGGACAGAAAGACTTCTTCCCTGCTGCTGAAGGAAAGAGATCTGAGGAGTCAGCCCAAGCTCTGGAACTTTGTTGTCTGGCTCCTTGTGGGTTAACTCACTGTGGTGTGGACCACAGCAACAAGTTTTCTCCCAGAACAACCTGCTCCACACACTGCATCCATGAGCCATGTGGTGACAGCTGGCCTCGGGAACAATAAAATCCCCAATATGAGTTACTTCAGCAGTACAGATGTAGTTAAAAAACTGTTTCTAAACCACAGTGGTCTTATGGCAAAGATACAATTTGACATTTCAGATTATCATCCAGCATTCTGTTACATATAAAGGATTTTGGGGAATAGTCACAGAAAAAGAAAACCAAATTTAAATCCTTTGACGCAGAGAACTCCTTTTTTTTTCATGTTTCGAAATATGAGATGAAGAACTGACCTCAAGTGTCTTCCCTTAAAACAGTGGATATGCCTTCCTTTAACCAAGAGCCTTGGTGAACTGCTGGGCAGCCTACCTAGAATACCTTCTGGTAGGGTTGCAGAGTGACATTTCATTCTCAAGGTCATATTCCGTTCACACCATCTGATGCACCGTGGAGACTCATCCAAAGACAGTCTTCAATTTGTGCAGTTCACCAGCTTAGTCACTGGTAAAACAGTCCAAATGACTTTGCAACCATCTCTATCATTATTTTAATCAGATTACACATAAAACTCACTCATTTTAACCCAGATAGGATCTCGCTTGTTTTAATCCCAGGCTATCTATGTGTATACAGATTTAAAAACAAAAATCAAAGAGCAGCTAGAAATCACTGGACATCAACTGGAGTGGTAGAATCAACTGCCATGGAAGTCATAGACTTTATCCTTCTAAAGGAATATGAAGTTACTCCTGCATAATATTTAGTAATAACTCAATCTGTCCTTGATAAAGACATAGAAAAAAGTGTCACAAGCTAGGATGAGAAACAGAAAAGAAATAAATAACAAGATGAAAGTCCTCTTTTGCTGGTTTCCTTTCAGATGTGTGTACTCCTGAGTGTTAGAATTTTATGCTTTGAAAACTAATAAGATTTCCTTAAATTTGGGCAATTTCTTTCTACAGATCGTTTTTCAACAGCACAGTTTTAGGTATATTATAGCGTCATAACGGATATGCTTAGGTGTTGGTTTTAAACAATTTTAATCAAACAAGAATTACAATTTTTTTTCATTTTTTTTATTTCCCTTTATGAATTCAGTAATTTTCTGTGCTTTACAAAGTAATGGCATTAGATTTTCTTGACTTAGCTTTACAGTAGGCACCGTGTAAATCAGGGGTATTATATTTCTGAGAAGGCTTTCTTTCTTCATCTTCCATCTTTGTAAAGCTTTTGTATCTATTTCATCAGGTCTAGAATGTAATTCATCCTACCAACTTCAGGCCAAAGCAATCAGGAATGGCAAAACCACTTTAAGAAATCTAGTCCACACACCACCTTGCGTGCACAGCTTTCCGTACAATGCACTTTGAAGTGCTTTGTCCTGGTCACTTTTAAATGCTTATTGCCAGAATTGACTGAGTTTTAACAATGACGAAAGTGAGGGAGAGGCTGGCTTCAAACAGTGTATTTCATTTATTCTCTTGCGTGATTTATTCATTTAATTTTGCTACTCTTTTTGAAACATATGGTGGGAAAACGATTTAAAAGACTATCAGGTTTAATTAAATTTCAAGGACATAGGAGATTAATTTTAGGTATAAGATGGAGAACATCAGAGAAATTTTCCTTTTGACATTCATAAGCACTACGTTAAAAATCCGCAATAAATTTAGACTCGAATAAAAAAAAAAAAAAAAAGAATCAATAGGTATTAGACACCAAAACAGCTTGGGAAACTTAATTCTTAAATCATCTGTATGATTTTGAGACACCTCCCATCTATCGGTAATTTACATAATTCACCATGTGGTGCTGCAAAGACAGTTTCAGCTCTTAGGAGTCATTGAGTATGTGGATGAAGGCAATTTATCTAAGAAACATGTTTGGACTTTCAATTCCTCTTTGGTTCCCCACAGAAAGCTCTTACAAAGCTGAATTTTCAGGAAATTAGAGGAAAGGTCCTTTCATAGTTTAACTGTTTAAAATGCAGTAATGGAGTAGGAGATAAAGACTGATATCGTAACTGAGGGATTTGCTGGAGGGGACCCTGAAGAATCTCTGAGAGCAGTAACAGGAAAGAGATTTATAAATGAGCTGAGACAAAGGTTCCCAAGAGAAGATATGTAGGTGAAATAGGCTGTTCAGGGAGGACAAATCTAAGGTTTTCCTGAAATATTTCTAAATATTGAATGGCTACATAAAAAATGGCATAAAAAAGAAATATAGGGTTGATAAGTGTAAGTTAAAGCACATTGCAAAAAGATAACCCTAATTACACACAGACAGTAATGGGCTCCAAATGGATTCTTTCCTGGGTGGGAGTTTGGGGAATTACCACATAGATGGTTCTGACAACATTAGTCCTCTGCTAAGCAATAGTCAGGCAATGGGCAAATGAAATAAATAGAAATCATTCTGACACTTGATCCACTCACTGTGTCATCAGTTTTTGAACACAAGGAGCATTTCTGGTCACTCAAACTCTGTAAAGACATGGCAAAATCAGATCAAATACAAAAGGGAGCTGCAAGGACGTTGAAAGAATTTTTCTGCATAAGAAGAAACAAAGGAGATGAGATCTCTCCACCTTAGAAAAACGGCATTTAGAGGAGAAAGTCACAGAGATCATAAAATCATGGTGAAAATTAATAAATGGAAGAAAAATGAGTAGAGGGTTTTTTAGGGGGGATAGTAGTGATGGGGTTTTTTCAATGCAGAAAAATAGGATAAACCAATAACACTGCGAGGGAGAAAAAGAGAATTTATTGTTTTAAAGGAAGTTATTTTTCATTTAGATGTGTAAATTTTTTGTGTGAGAACTTTTCAGATTATGTAAATAGCACAATGGCACAGATCCTTAAGTCCTTGTGCAGCTATGTACAACCTAGTTAAGTACAACCTAGTTAATGCAAAAGTGCCCCCTCAGTTGCTTATTTTCAGAAAAGTCCTTCTAGGTTTGTCTTGGAGCCTTTAAATACAATATGCCTTAATAGCCAAGTCTGGCATTGTTGAAGAAAGGATCCTGGAACATACCTTCTCACCAAATATGGTGAGAATTCAGATCTTTCACCTCTTGATAATATGCTGGGAGTGGGAGCCTATGTTGAAATGTCCTACATTTGCCTTGTCGTGTTTTTATTTTCATATAGTTCTGCCTTTAGGCTAAATAATGCTGATACAGAAAGAGATGACTCTTACATAGCAAACCTATGTTTTCTAGTTCCAAAGGGAAGTTGAAGCAAGCTTTTGTGGCATATGGTAATAAAGAGGTTACTAACAGACTTCGCTAGTTTGTTCCACCCTGAAGAGCTCTGAATCTCAGATCACCTATGCCAGATGCCATTCTCACTCCTCCTTAATCCAGGCTTCAGATGAATACAAGCCGATGTAAAATTGTCACTTACTTACCTCAATCCTGCCCAAAGCAGAGATTTAACACTTCTCAGAATTTGGCCTAAGTATTCTTTTTTCTAAATATTATATTCATCAAGATGTTTCATCAAAAATATAAACAGCCTCTGACCGATCCTACTGTGTGATGCTGCTCACACACTTCTGTGTGTGACATTGGAGTTTAACACTTTTCTACCTCTCTTTAACACCAATTTTCCTGCTCACTGAAGTTTGTCTTTTTCTCTCATTTGGATACTTATGCCTTATAAAAATCTAAGTAAAACACACTCTGTGTTGTAAACAGCACTGACATTTTATTTAATGGAAGATTGTTGTCTTCAGTAAGAGTTTCCAATGGACAAATCTAGATTTGTTTTAGAAAACAGTGTTTAATAATACTGCCTATCTCCAATAAACAGCAGAAGAATCTCTGAAGCATGAGTGATTTACTTACTCATTCTGTAAGAACAGCAAGTGAACTGTTGTTAATACAATAATGAAATGGTAGTTAATGTGGCTTCGCCCTCTTTGAGTACGAATTGAACATTATCCAACTGAAAGAGTACCATAATTTAAACATGTTATGGAGCAAAAATATTTTTCTGGCTTGAAATATCTTTAAGTGGAATCTAAATTTTTCAGGGATTACTTTAATAATACATATTATACTGTCAGTAAGGGTGATCGGTTTGTTGCCACAAAAAAAAAGATTCTGTTTCTTTAGTAAACCAAGGCTTCCTTCTCCTAGTTTTGCAAAAGTAGTTAATGTAAATTTCTTAATCAACTTCATGTTTTATATATAATGTAATTAATATTTTAATTTTGGGGGAGGGAGAACCAGATTAACTGCTGTTTTGCAAAGCATCAAAAATGTTATGATAGAGTTATAGCTCCTAAATAAGAGCAGATCTATTCCTGACACCATGTCTTGGTTTACCTTTATTTTAAATGAAAGCAATGCCTTAAAGCATCTAGATGCAGTGATCGCTGAGTGTCCTGTAGACACCACCTGCCTTGATGTTAAAGTCTGGAGATTTGACTGCTCTTGAATAACACTACTGCCAGTCTCTGGGGAAAGTAAAGACTGGTCAGTTTATCAGTGAAGGTAGCAGGTTAGTCTGTTTTACATCAGACGAATACATGTTAATGACCTAGATCTGAAGGATAATCTGCTCTGATCAGAAATCTGTCAGATAAAGGACAACTAATTTCTGCTCCTGCTATCTGCAGGCGAGGCTGAGCAAACCACAAAGCTAATGTTGAAATATGTGACTATTTCAGCTAGAACATGGAATAGTGTTTAATGGGCACATCAAAGCAAAATAATGTAAAGCAAGACTATATTTGCTAAAATTTTAGAACCTCAAAAGCCTAAAAACACCTAAAAAGGGTAACCTACCTAAAACTGACTTTTCCTGCTTTCTCTTGCTCTCTGCAAAACATTGGCCTTTGGAGAGAGAAAATGGGGCACAAGCAACCGCTTCTACCTGCCCTGTGTTGGCAGTGTTGAAGCCCCAGCCTCGAACCTCAGCAGCCTCCTGCCCTGAAAGTTACTGCATGGCTAACACTGCCCAGCAAGTCCTGTCCTGGGACAAAAGTGCACAGTGTCCCCAGCTGTGTGCCAGGCTGGGGGAAACTGCCACTGCAGCAGGTGGGGCACCTGAGCTCACAGCCCCCAGTCGTGGATAGGGACATTTAAGCGCCCACCCCCACCAGGATTTTTGCAACCAGGTTCTCTGATGCTTTTCTCCAAGCAGATTTAAATATTTTGGAGAAGACGGTTTTCATTGCACCAGTGGGAAATTTCTCACTGGTCTGTGCCTCGGCCATAATCTTAAATTACTTTATTAGAGTATTAGAGTAAGCCCTGTGCCCTGACCTTGGCTTCTTAGAGTACCTCATTTGTTAAAACAGTCAGAGTTTAAAAAAAAAAAAAAGAAAAAAATGTATATGTGCATATAGGGACCATAAATGGTGCTCATGATCTAGAGATGACCAGATGATCTTTAAGGTTCCATCCAATCCAAACCATTTTAAGATTTTATAACTTGATTCGTGCAGATTGCCCTCTAGGACAATGTATTGCTGGGTATCTTTCAGGCTCATGTTTTGATTCCCTTAGCTCCCTCAATTTTCAGGGCCAGTCTGCAGCTGGCCGGCCAGGGACAGTGGACACCACCCTTCCCGCCTGAGCCAGGGCTGGGGACAAAGCACAGCACCTGTGGTAGCCGTGGCCCTCACTGAGCACTGGATATGTCCTGCCTCATGCAAGAAAGAGATAGGGAGAGAGGAATGGAAAAAGAGAAGGTTAAGGAAAAGAGAAGGGAGAAGATTTTTCCCTCTCTGTTAGTGGATTCTGTCTTTCAGGTCATTTGCTACATCAAATACCCAGGACAAACCCTTACAAACAGAGAGTGAGATTACCAGAGCTTTCTCAGACAGTTTGTGCATTTAATTTATGCAAATACTGCACAAAACAAATTTAATATTGCAAATTATATTAAACATTTAAATCCTGTGTCTAAAAATAGTGGAGAATATCTGGATAATCTTAAAGTGTTCACATGCAAATTTTGTAAGTTTTGTGTAATTTTTTTTATCCTGGGGAGACAAGTCAACTGATAAGTAAATGTTTTCCTTTTCCAGTTATCAGTTCTTTATAGCAGACTTCCAATAACTAATGTTTTGGGAGCGGTTTTCTTTCCTTATCTTCTATGACATAAATTATCCTTTCTGGCTTTGCATATTGTTTAGTTCTTGTTCTTAGCCAAGTTCTTGATCTGGATTTCTGTAGCTGTTTTTTCACAGCTCTGAAGTATGATTGGGTTAAATAAAGTATTTGCCAACTATCTGCACTTCAAATTTGCTTCTAAAATTATATTGTTGCATCTTAGAAACATCTTGACTGTTTTAAATCCTTAGACATTTACTACACAAATAGACTTCTGTATTTTCATTTTGATATTCTTCCATGAGGGTTATTCTCTAAAAAGTTGATATTACGTATTCACAGCAAAATAAACATTCATCACGAGGTAAAAATCAATGGCACTCACTGCTATAGCAACTTGATAGTGGAATCTTTACTCAGAATAGTTGGGATATTTTTTTCTCATTGGTAAGTAATAAATCCACAAGGTTTTGGAATTATGCATGCAACATAAATGAAGTAAGATCTCATTTAAAAGGGATTTGATACTTTCTCTTTCAGTTTATTACACACACATACATAAATAAACACACCCACACACTGTATATGGACCTACACATGTAGATACATATATATACACTTGAGCGTCTACTTAATTATAGTCTCTCAAGGCATTTGTACGTGGGAAGTCCACCTAGTTAAGAATTTCTGTATTTATTCTTCAGGTTGGGAGCCCTCTCTAGAGAATTTATCAAACTCCATTTCGAATAAATTTTTGAAATGCTGTCTGTTTTGCTAGCCTTTCCCATTCACATCGGAATGTTATTCTGAGGAGCAGGGATACAGAACACACGGGCAAGGGTCATTAAACCTTTCCAATCCTTTCTGCCCACGAGCAGACTCTGTGGTGGGGTGCTGGCAACTCTCCAGCAGGACCATCTGCCTAGCCCAGCAGCTAAGCCACAGATCGCCTAATCATGGACTTTTATTACTTGGCAAAACTGATTATAGGATAACCTGAAACAATAGATTTAATCATATATAAGAAAAGTCAGTACAGGTACGGGCTGTTGAAACGCAGAAGCATGGTTGTAGCAGTGGAAGCGGTATTCTTGGGAGAGGATCTCAGACACTAATCTGAACTCAAGTTATGCCTAAGAGTATTAAGGACAGTGAAGAAGAAATGTCCAATTAATTTATCTATTTTGGTGTTATCAAAAATAACACTAAAATAAAGGGTTGTTACGACAGCAGCATTCCTGAAATGTGCCTGTGGTATGTTTCATTATTTATGTATCCTGGAGTAATTCTAAGTAAGTATTCATAGTACTGGAGCTCTAGAGAAGCCTTTCCCTAGGTACATAGAAGATTTCAGGACTTGCTTTGAGGGCGTGTAATCATGTGACCTGGAGGTCCTTTTTGTGAGGGCATAACCAGGGGAAAGATCACGTTCAGAAAACATGCCAATAAGCCAAAGAATGAAGCAGTCCAGGAACCATTTGAGAGACCCAGCAGCACAGCTTTCTACTTCACCGGACTTTCAAAAGCCTCATGAGTAGCAGGCAGGAGCAGTCTACCAGCATCAGACAACATGATGGGTTTGAGGACAGCCTAAACAGTGCACAATAAGGATAACACGCACACTGTGCACTTATTATAAGTGGGCATTAATCTGATTTGTTTGTCTGCTGAACTGGAAACATGAATGTCGTCTTAAAACTACTAATGTGAAACAGAGGAAAATTGATTAAGGAAATGTTATTCAACAGCCACTCTTGGTCCTTTTTCTTCCTACTCTCCTTCTGCCCAAGTCCATTCTCTTACACGTTTTTTCTGCTACACTTTTCACCTCACTAATTCCCAGTTCTGCTCTTGCCTATTTCCTCTTTGATACATTCATCCTCACTGATTTTCAAGTATGCGACCTCTTCTGCTTGCAAAATTCAGATCCTACTTCAAATCCTGCCTCCTCTTGTCCCTTTCTGCTCTTTGGAGCTAAATCTCTTTCTCCAAAGAAAAGACAAATCATGAAAGTAGAGCTCCACCTTGACAAGATCACCTCTGAACTGAGAGGTCTTATTCTAACTTTTAAGAATAACCAGGAAACAGCTGGGTTTTTTAAAATGAAAACCTTCCAATTTTGGATATCCACAGAGCCCCTAATTGCTCAAAGAGTATCCAATACCACAAAGCATTTTGAAATACTTTGCTTTTCATTTGCACTGTTGTTCAAGATATACAGCATGCCCCATTCCTGGCATGGAAAGCTGAAGATTGCCAAATGTTTTGGCCCATGGAGAAGTCTTTGCCTTTGTTCTGACAGCCCAGAATGTGCGACACGAATGTTGGAGGCTTTGGCAAACTCACATGACTCCTGCAAAACCAGCAAATAGGATTGCATTTTTAATTCTGAGTTTAAAGCTCAGCAAAGAGAGTTGTTATTCGTGCATAGTACACGTTGTTCTCGTCTACTGAAAACTGAGTAATGTGGTAGTATATGCAAATAGTAATAGATTAAAGATTTGGCATGCTCCGGAATACTCCAATGACATGTCCAATCATAGCAGCACCATCTGCTTTCCCTTATATGTGCTAAATTTATAACACTGTGCTACTTTCTATTTTAGTTACTCACCACCTTCAGGAAATTATGCTTAACAGATCAGCAATATTTGGGCTTTGTAACTTATCTTTAGCAAATAGTAAATGCCTCTCCAATTACTCCCATCTCTCTTCTTAGAGGGAGGAGTTTAGAAATAAATAACACTGATTATTTACTCTTTTTTATCCCTGAAGGAATGGCAGTTACTTGCAATTCAAATGTTATTTCCTTAAATTTTTGCTCATGGTAGAATTTTGACAGACAAGAAGGTGATCAGACTTTCACCTGGAGCTTGGACACCAGTAAAACACAGGAACCATGCTATTGTACAGCTAAATTAAAAATTAAACCCTTCCATATGGAATGGAAGTTTTACTATATTGCTAACTGTATCTTCTCTTCATGCAGTGTTCAATTTGACTGTATAGAAAATATCACCTTACTGATCAATGCCATAAACAGACCTAGAAAACACACGGACATGTTCTCCCTGTAATTTGGAAAGAAAACAAAAATAACGCAAGAAGGCCATTGTACAGACTCCATACTATATGGGCAGTATCTCCCTTCTCATTCTTGCTCATTGACACTCTGAAGTATGGGATGACAGAAGATCAGGCAGGGAAAGTCTCCTTTCCATGGCTGTCTGGGGCTTGGATGAGTCTCTTGACCTGTCGCCTTCACGGCTGGATGGTTTACTGATGATCCCAGAGTTCATTTGCAGTGTACCTTCATGACACTGTGCTGAATGATTTCTCCCCACAGGAGGAAAGGTTGAGTCACCCCTTCTTTGGGTCTGAGGGGAGTAGGGATATGAAAGTGCAGGATCAGTGAACCATCACCTGAGGGGACAGCTGTATAGAGGATATTTTAAACTTGTTTGACACATTTAAGTAGATGGTTTCAGCTTGCCGGTCTTGAAATGGCTCCTAAAATAAACATCAATATAAAGAATAAGGCAATTTGTTTGGAGTGATTAAGAGAATCTTGCTCATATATCCAAGGTGTGACAGTTCCAATCACATCTTCATTTCAATTTACAGGAAAGAAACGAACTAGGCTTCATTATTGTTCATACTGCTGGTGCTATATATTTGACATGATAATCTACAGTATTAGTCAGTAAATTGACTCACTGGACTGCCCTTGATCATATGCTCCATTTTCTGCTCAGCAGGGCCCTCTCTAACCGTTATATATAACCAGGGAGGAAAAAAAAAAAGAAGAGACAGTTGTCTCTTACATCAGTGATGTCGCATTCAGTTTTCCTGTTGCTTCAAAAGTTATAAATTATGTGGTCTTTTTGCCATCACAAATAATATATGGCTGCTCTTTGTCTGACTTGTCAACTCCTCACACAAAAATCCAATACTCGCCACTTGTCACATATTTATTTCAGATGTGTGCTCTCTTGCAGAGCCCAAAATTAAACAGTCACTGTATTCCTATATTTCAGTTTCCAAGTCTTGCCTTGTGTGGTCCTTTCTTGTCAAACCACAGTTGTCACATTAGCAACCCACATGAGTACCCACAGCAAAACGTAACATCTCCTGATCATAATTAAAATTCAGCATGCTTTTCTATTAAATGAAAACAATCTTTGTGCATCTTAATCCCCAGCTCTGCTCTTCTGCCACTGTTTTTTAAATGTCTGATTACTGAACTAATTGCTCAGGCAGGTTGCTTTAAGACTGCATCATGCACTTATGCGTTTTATATTACTGTCAAAATAAGTATTGGATTAATCCTAGCTCCTCATCTAAGTGTTGAAAAAATTGTTTCCTCACTCTAGACAGAGTCAGAATTAGGGGTAACCTTTAAAGTGGGCTATAGGGTGAAGGGGCAGTTCTCAGTGCTAAGGAAGTATGAGAGCACAGACTCAGAAAGCAGACAGCTCAGTAGGAAATCGGCACAAGTTACACAATGCAAACTTGTGTAGCTGTATTTCAGCAGCATTATCTGCGGCAGTAACCTGTGCTGCTGCAGAAGGAAGGGGAACCAGAGAGCCTTAGGACAGAAAGAGTCTATCGTTATTCCTGTCCAATATAGTAAATAATTGTTCAGAGACTTTTTTACTGACCTTTGTTTCAGGCGTACTTGCAAGTCAAGGAGAATTACAGGGTGTAAATCAGAAATACTGAACTGCGGGTCAGCGCGTCCACAAAGATATAATTCAGCTAACTAACAGTCTCCCGGAGGAACAATCCCTCACAAATCTCTCTTAAACTCCCTCCTGATTTATTGGGCACATTACAGAAGAAAATGTTTAAGAGCATTGATTAATATTTTCAGAAACTGTAAATCTCCCAGCACAGTGCTGGTACCCGCTCTGCCAGTTGACTCTCAAGGGCTCTTCTGGTCCTATACCATCCTATGATTCTCTGTAGTTTGAGGAACAGAACAGAAATCAATAACTGTCCACCACTCTCTACGTTGTAATGCTTTAAACATGCGAAGAGGCTAAAGTCTAAGCATCTCGTCTTCGAAGCTTCAAAAGCTGCCAGCAGAAAAGATCTCCAGATTCATAGGAATTTGGAGCCAATTCCTAAGGCATCTTCACTTTGATATGGAAGGCAAGAGGGGAGGACTTGCACCCCCAGGGTACAGTGCTTTGAGAGTGCAGGTGTCTGTGTCTGCAACCCACAGGTCACACAAGAGATAAGGTGTGGTTGTCCCCATAAATACCTTTCCATCTCCTCTCTGATGAGTAAGATCTCACTACAGGAGAGCTAGGTTCTTGTCTACCTGAAGGAGGTAAATATTTGACAGACTCAAGAGAATCACATTAGATACCAAAGAACATATAGCCGTGACAGTAAAAAAAAAAAGCAAGACTCGGAACACTGGCTGGGATATCACAAGCAATAAAACCATCTATTAGCCTCACATTCAAAAATCTTAAGGGAATAACAGCTGTTAGGTTGAAAAACAGTGTTTGATGAAAAAAAATCCGTTGTCATGATATAAGTCTGTTATTCAACCCCAGCTACGCAAATACCCAGAAGGTAACTCACCAGACAAAGGGAAAAGCGGTAACAGAACAAAGGAGGGTGACGAAATCATCAGTCTTCACATGCCAAAAAGCAAAATTCAAATAGATTATTTTTACAACAAAATAACACAAGATAAGCCACAAGGGAAAGTGAACAAAGATCAAAGAGCAAATAAGAGACAGGCAACACAAACATACATCCCCAGTATCTAGAAGTAATGGAAGAATAGGAGCATAAAGCACTAGAGCATCTTAAAAGAGCTGTCATGTATTTGGGGAAAAACATTCTTTGTGCAAACTTGGGGGGAAAAAAGAGTATTTAGAGCTCAGCAGCAAGACGTTTTCTATGCCTGCAAAACACTACCCTCTCTGGACTCACACGCCTGCTTGGTCCCTACAAAATAGTAGAATTTGTATCTCCACTGCATGAATATCCAGCACAGGTAACAATAAGGGCAGAAAAATAGAAGATCAGACCCTTAGCAAAAAATACAGAAGTGACTCCACCAAAGTTCATGATAGACAAATCTAGGGCATCTCCAAAATAAGAAAAAAATGACAGTGCTCAAAAACATTTAAAAAAAGAACAACAACACTAAATAATCAATTGCTTTTGTGTAAAATCTGAGGTTGATGTGAAAGGTGATGATCTGGAACAGCAGCACTGACTTTAGTGCTTCACGATATATGTATTTTTTGATTATGTGAGCAAATAATCTTGCTTTCCTCCATTGTTCTTGCTTTCTTGCTTGCATGGACTAAGGTCCTCCAGCCACCACCTTAGAAATCTGAAATTGCAGGACGAAGTTGGTTTATGCTAAATCCTTAAATATGCTAAATTTGTTCTTGCTCTTATTAATGTAGCTGTATAAAGAGAAATATCTCAGTTCAGGAAAGCAATTAGCGTAACTAGCTCTCCCCATTTCTCTTTCAGCCTTGCTTTCCTTGCAGGCACAGGCACTGAATTCAGTATTACTTTGTTCCCGACAAATACTGACTGAACCCTGTGAATATGCATTACAATTTTCAGAACCATTAGTCATTCTGCTTACTGTCATCTAACACATATCTTTGGTTATTTTTATTTCTTGATTAACCTCCCCTTCCAACGCCTTCTTCACTCCTGATGGGCAGTCCTGGCAGCTCCACTGGCCACATGCACTCCTAGCCCCCAAGTGCTGAGAAGCTAACACAAACAACTAACAGCAAGTTTAAGAAAAGTTTTTTCATAATTCATAAATCATCACATTGAACTGACTGCTCTATCCATAAATAGTAAAGACTACTCATCACAAAAACATCACCTCTGGCTTAAAAAGTCCTTGAGCTACAAAGTCCCGGATCCCAGAAGGATGTATTGGGGATTTATTGCTGTCAGAGAGCTTCCTGCACCAGGAGAGCCCTGCCTTAACACAGGACAGCCTTCTTGGGGTTTACCTGCTCTACGTGGAACTTCCCACAGTGAAGAGATGTACCTGGTTGCTGAACAGCTGCCTCATGAATTTGAAAGGTACATTGGATATTTAACTTTTAAGTTTGCGTAATGACCAGAAGAAATATTCTTACCAAGTGCTTTTGTCTTCTGACTATAATGCAGTACATTTAACTTAAACAAGGGACATATTAATTTTGTGAAAGATGTAAACCTGAAAACAAGAATCTAAATCCAATATTATTCTTTTCTGCAGGCATTACTAAAACAATTCTTTACATTTTTTTGAAACCTATAATAAAGATCTATCATTTCTGTTAGGAATCCAGTTTTATGGAGTCTGTGATAAGAAATTTGACTATTGCTGGGTAGAAAGGTTAAGTTGAAAACAAATGCTGCACAAAGAACACATTGGCTAGGCTGAAAAGTCAAAAACCAGATTTACAAACTGGGTAGGAAGAGCAATTAAGATCACACTTGGTAGGAAAGGGTTGAAAACTAATTTTAAAAAGCTGTATAAAGCAATAATTTTGAAGGTAGCAGATAAATCAAGAAACAACTAATCCTCTCTATTTTTGCAGGGAAATCATTTCTAGAAATATTGGTGAGACTACCTGGAGTGAGAAGCATGATACCCAAACATAAGAGGCTCAGAGAGAGAGTTGCAATTAATGAATTCAGAAAAGCTAAGGCCCAGGCATGACGGTACATGCCATCGTATGAGAGCCAAGAGGAAAGTCGCAAATACCAGGTAGGCAGTCACAAAAGAAATCCAGTGACCTGTGTGGAATAAACAATGTGAAGTTAATGTAGGGAGAATAATGCTTAAAATATCTTACGCTTCCTCTGCTTTTTCATCTTAGACAGACACACACACGCACCCCCCAACATGCACAAATATCCAAGGAGAGACCTGTCTAATGGAAGATTAGCTGACGTTATGGTCTAATAAGGGAAATGCCGTTGAACAGCTGCATAATATGCCACTGCTTCTCTGTAAAGCATGGGGCAAGAACTTTCAAAACTTGCAAGAAAGGTACTTGTCTGCAAGAACCATTGGAAGGTTATAGGAAATACCTGTGTAGTTTGTTGGTTGGGCTGGAAAACTATTTAGCAAGAGAACAAAATGATTTTCAGAAGACTTGAGTATCTAGTCATTGGTGTCAATGTCTGCAGACACAAAATTCCTAAATTATCAAAATTCCCAAATTTTTCATGGGAAGGCCCATGACAGTGGGAGGGTCACCAACCTTTCTGAGTTAGGGTAGAGTACTTTATATAAGCATGCACGCTGCACATGCAACGGAACACGAGACCAGACAAATACATCTTAATTCATCTAACTAGTTATGTAACGGTGAAAAAAAATAGTATTAGGACCGTGTACATCTTCAGGACAGAAGATGTCAAGGGCTCTAAAAGAGCATCCTGTGATGCACAAGCTCTCTCTATCTCACCAGCCTGTAAGGGCACCACACTTGATCAGACTTGTTATAATTTCCCTTGCCTGTCATGCTCAGCACAGAAAAAACCTACAAGATGAAAAATCATCAGATGGGGCAAAAAAGTAGACTTGGTGTCTGGTTCAACACTGTGCTTTGCAAAACCTGAAGAGCATGAATATGGTAAAGCGCTTCAGCTTTCTGTAAAAATGTCTGTTATACTGCTCTTTCCGGTCAATTTGACAGCACCACCAAATCATATGGAAAAAAAGAGCCCTTCATAGAAGTGAAAGAGAAAGCTCGCACAAGTCAAATGACTACAGAGAAAGTAATTTCTCAGAAAGTTTGTGCTAGAGAGTATCCAGGTTGCTGGATGCAGGTACCTGTAATGCTGCATCCTGAAGAGGAAATGCACAACTTGCTTTCCTAAAATGGCAGGGAAGACCTCACATTTCTGAAACTCAGAATCTCTAATGAACAGAGTTTGTGATCTCTATTCTTAATTAGCTGTTGTTTTGAGGGATGAGTATTACAGACCACCAAAGGTAAATGTCTACTACCAGCAGGCTTGGGAATGTGTAACAGAAAATCAATGAGTCAGTCACAGGTAGAGCACTTCCACTTGACTGGTAGAGTTATCTCAAAACTACATGGAGAAATGCCTGAAGAGAGTGCCTTGAGGCATGAAAACAAAGGCATAATATCTCCTAGGAATCTTGTCATGATGTCACACAGAAATTAAAACCATGACACCTTAATAAAATACCTTTCACTTACGCAAGTGGATCATATATGTGTGGACCAATGCATGCACAGTATATGTGTAGGAAATTACATGCACAGGTTAGAAGTTAAAGGATTCAAAGAGCTAAACTATCATTCAGAGAGTAGTGCAGAAATTCACAGGTAGGATTCTGGACTTCTGTTACTCCATGTGTTTAGGCAACCACAGTAGCCTTTTCTGACCTTTCTAATCTATTTATCCTGGAGCTAAAATCACTCTGGCACACTCAGTATGCCAGATATACTTAACCAGCAACTGGGAAACTGAGCTTTCCAGTAGGAATGCCTTCTTGACATTGATCCTGCTGTAGTAAAGTAGTAGTGTCTGGGAAGATCCAGGGCTGTGCCAGCTCTGAGATGCTATGGGAAGATTCTAGGCATAAAAGTAGAAGTGGGTACATTTTTAGTGACCAGTGGCTGGGCTTGGTAAGGAAATTTCAGATGCTCCCAACTTGAAATGGGTCTTTGTGAGGACTCTGGGAAAACAGAAACAAGCACTCAGAATATGTGCAGCCTCAAAAATTTATTCCTTCCAGAATAATTATGTCTAGCCTGTTCCTCATGTTGTAGCAAACAAAATCTCCTTCCACGCTCTCACATCTACTCCCAGGTGGCCAATTGCTCTTTTGTGCAAGATAGATCAATGTTAAAAAGAAAAAAAACCCCGCAAACCAGGCCAAAAAACCCCAAGCAGCAAAAGAAATCCCCAGGTAGGGATATAGGATCATAGAATTATAGTATATGTCAAATTGGAAGGGACTCATAAAGATCAAGTCCAACTCCTGGCTCCTTGCAGGACTATCTAAAAATAAATTACATATTTACAGTAAATAGCATCTTTTTTTTTATCAGTAAATTGGATGAAATAAGTATGTTTAATCATTAAAACAAACTAAATGTGTCAGAATCAGGCTCTGACGTATCAGTTCACCATAAGCAATGGCTATTAACTAGAAGAGAAATGACTAAACCATGTTGTTGTCTCTCTGGGAAAAAAGAAAAAAACAAGAAATAAATGTCTTCAACATCACTTTTTTAAAAGGACTGTAGAAACTGGATTCTACTGGAACCCATGAAGTTTTTCAGACCTTGAGATAGCATGAGGTTTCAACAGCCTAGTTAATACAATTTGGTTTTGCACAATGTCATTTGGACAACATCATTACAAAATGCTTCACAATTAATTACATTCAAATAGCAGCTTCTATCCCCTGTGGAGAATGGGATTAATTGGGTCAGATGTAAATATGCATTTCATGGATCCTACTGAACACTTGCCCATCTCACCAATTTACCATGTAATTTGATACAACTGGTGTACTATGCTCTGGAGATGTGCAGAGCAAGCACAGTTGCAGATCAGGGTAGAAATACACAGATACAGTAGCGCTGGTATTCTCAGACCACATTATGCTTGGCTGCAACTGTGCGACTCTTTCATTCTCTTGCAGAAGTAGTAATTTATATTTATTCACACTGAAACACTCTGTTGTTGAAAAGGAAGCTTGGGACAGAACTAGGAACTGATATGAAGCATTGTGATGGACACCTGGCAACATGGGATCATATAAGGTTCTCCTATAAGGTATCCTCACGCACATTGCAAAAAGAACCTGATCGTCACTGCAGTGAGAAACGCTGAGATGAGAGCCTTAGCAGGTCTTGAGCTTGGGCAGGGAAAAAGTAAAGCTGAACTACCTACAGGGAAAAAACAAAGAAACCAACTTTTTGGTAAAGTTGTTTCTTTGACCCCTTGTACAGCCTAAAACTAAATCTTGGGACCATGATGGTTTTTCTTCCTCTTTCTGGAGTCTTGCATAGGAGTAGTTTAGGTTAAACATACTCCTGAAGTCCCTTTTCCTTGTTTTTTCATCTTGAAACTCATATTTGACTGATTTTTTTCCCATGAAATAAGGTAGGCCAGAACACATCCAGCCTTAAAGCATCAAAAATAAGAGCACTGTTTCCTGATTCTTTCTAGTTTCCTGTGCCCTATTTCCAGTTTTCACTCTCTACAAGGTATAATAAAAAACCGAGACATTTGCACCCAGCTGGAGAGTATCTTTCATGAGCTGGAAAACTGCAGAGTTCATTTCTGGCGTGTTTCCTGCTGTTCATGAGTAACTACCAGGACAAACTCACTCAAGTGAAGAGCAAACTTCAGTCCCCAAGGCTTGTCAGTTCAGAGCTGATCCTTTCAGCCACTGCATGCAGGGTAGGTACAAGAGAGGACTCGAAGTTTATAAAGCAAAGTAACGCTACTGAGAAAACAAAAAAACCTTTACCCAGTACTCCTTCTGGTTTTTCCAGTCCTACCTGCCCCAGGTGGCGCAGCATACAGTCATTTAGTCATCCTAGATCTGAAATTTTGTAATATTACTGTTCTGTAGCCCCTTTAAATTTAGTTTTACAATGCTTGTATCCTGTTCGTATCTTATTTAACAGTAAGGAGTAATTTGACAAAGTGTTTGCCAGCTGGCCAACCTGAGTCATTACACGCTGCTATGTCTTACTTGGTGCTTTAGAGCCACGCCTGGTCCCTACAGGTTGATTATTTGTCCCCTGCTCCCACGGAGTACTCTATGTTGCACTGTTCAGATCATTTCAGTAGCTGTAAAGAACCACCTTTCTGCATCCAGATCAACTCCCCATCAGTCCTCCACTTCTCTAATTTCCATCACCTCTAGACTAGACATGTTTAACCTACCCTCCATTTTTGTAGGGGTTTGTTGTTATGTTTGGGGGGATTTTTTTCCGAAATAATTTATTCTCTTTGTTTTGTTCTCCTGGCTACACCTCTATCCTGGTACCTGAATTTCATTACTTCAGCTTGCGCACTTCTACTGTACCAGCTTTCATTAATGATTAGATATTTGGGACATGATATTTAGAGGTCTTTCTCAGGAAGTGGTATTACATGTTGCATAAATTAGTCTGCCTTTGATTACTAAGCATTTAATGTACCCAATTTTTTACCTGATTTTCAGAATTCTCTCACTTGAAATGTAACTATCCTTATTCTTTTCTGTTTCTTGGTTTGGGGTGAAAAATTTACCCCATATAGTCCATCATCTTATTGCGTCTGAAGATGTAAAACACACAAAACATTTGTTTAGAGTTTTTTACCTTCCCTCCTCCAATAGGGGAGGTAAAAGCTTACATTTCACTTTTCAGGACATTTGTAAACAGTCTTTTATAAAAAACAGTTTCTTTCTTCCACTGTTTCTTTTTCTGCATTTGCTTTTCATAGGAAAATCTGTATTTCCACTAAGTTCCACTGGACAGAATTCTGTTACTAGACTCTTCAGACTAAGAATTTTTATCCACATATTTTTGCTGTTGGAAATTATGCTTTTGTTTAAATGTTTAAACTCACTGTAGTAAGTCCATTTAATAAAGATTCTTTGACTGATGTTAATAAAGATTCTTTGACTGATGTTAACTAAGGCCATACCTAGCCTCTTCATGCTCACAATAAAGACAGACAACAACATTTAGATGAAGTCACACAGTGACGTGGCAACCTGTTGAAATTCTGTCTATTATTTGATTGGTTCTGTGTAGTTATATATGGGATTGTAACTTCAAGCTAAATGATCATTTCAGTGTATTTATCTTCTACTGGATTTTTTTCTGTGCAGCTGTATTAAAGTGCTAATGCAATTGCCCTGGAGAAATAAAAGTAATCACGATATCTTGAGGGTGTTTATCTACAGCTGAAGCTACGTGCTCTTTAATCTGTTAAGTAAACGAGATGCGAGAGAGAGCGATAAAGCCATTCAGACTTAGCTTCCTATTTTTCACAATGAAACTCGTGTGCTTGAGCTCACTCAGTGAGTACCAAAAATAGCTCAGCAAAAAGGGCTTTCCTTGAGCACTTCCATTATTCACATGATGCGGCACCTTACATAACGCGAAGTGTGCACGTCATCTCGCCAAGTGCAGTGCACACAGATGCTAGAGGGCAAAAATTTCCACCAGGGACAGTAGTAGCAAGTGTTTTAAAGGCAAAGTCAAGCTGAAGGCACTGAGTTTTTTTCAATGGGCAAGTCTAGAAAAATCTCAGAAAATTGTCTGGGGCATCTGACAGAGGGATTTCAATATGATTAAAATGACGGAGGTGGTTTTTGAAAATCACTGTTGCTCACTACATGCCTCTTTTTAGAGATGGAAATACTGTATTATCTCAGTAGTCTCAATGATTTTGTTTGGGCGCTTGGGCTACCCACCTCAGCACTGACAGCTCTATCCAAAGACCAGCAGTGCTCCAAACCACTCAACTGGGTGCTGCCATATTTGCTTACTTGAGGAGTCCTTTGCTACTGTACTCAGTCTCAGCCCCAGCTCTTTCATTTGAAAATACCATTTGTGCATCCCTTTGCTAATCTGCCTGCATGTGAAACCCCCTGGCTGCAGCTTTGTTATTTGTATTGCTCTGTGTGCCTTGCACATGGGATTAAAGTCTGTCACAGCCTCCGGCTGCATAGCTTTTCATTCAAGCTATTAAGTATTGCTTTTAACACTAACAGTCCCAAATTTAACCCCTGTTCTTGGTCACAGTGGTAACCATCACACATATAATTTAGGAATTCATCTCTGAGATGATGGGATGAATACTAGTGTACTGTGACTCATTTTGACTACAGATCATATAACATAATAATTACTGTTTTCAAAAAGAGATGATTGAACCTGTGTAAACAGAGTTCTTCTGCTTCCCCAGAAACCCATAATTTTGAAAAATAAACAAATCATATTTCTAAAAGGACATATTTTCTTTCAGATGATCTGATGCTACGCAAACTTAGATTTTAATACAATGAAACTGTATTACAGCCTCAGTACCATTAGACTTTTGGTTTCAGCAGCCTTTACTGTCTCTATGCAAAAAGTAGTATGATTGATATGCGATAATTTCTTTCGGCAGTGAAGTATTGCTATTGATGGGTGTATTTCACTATGAGTAGGAAGACTACACAAATTTTTAGGACGAGCATTGAATGTTTCCCCCAACAGAAACTGTGTGCAGAAGGCAGACAGGTTTAAGCACTGATTGCCTGAGGATACAGGGATTTATTCTATACAGAAGATCCTCATAGTGCAATCTTTTCTAATGCAATGACAGGTCAACGGTTCATCTGTAAATACAACTTTTGGGCCATCAATGATGCAACCCAGACTTTCCTAGAAAAACATTAATCAGTCTGATTTTTGGCTTAAGAGATCTGATGGTCTCTTAAGGTGCCTTGTGCTTTCATGCAATGCTCTGAGGATTGTAGCACTATGAAGACTAAAACTCAGCAGAAGCACTAATGAAAGCAGTGACAGAGATACAGGCTTACTATATTGAGAACAGTATTTTTCTTGTTTTGTAGACCTAGCTGCTAGATCCAGGAATCCTGGCAAAGCATGATTTAGCATCTGTATTTTCCTCTCCCCGGATTAGCACTGAATGATGCAACATAAATATTAAATCACCTCTTTTTTTACTGTCTGCTGTTGACTTAGACTTTTAGATTCGCATTCACCATAAACCCTTGGTTCAGTGAGAAATACCTCAGCAAATCAAGCTCTCTACTTGTGAGGTTTCTTGTGGCACCAAAGGCTATGTTGCTATGGTCTCCTCTGCACATAGATCTCCTTCTCTTGAGCAGAAAAGTATCAAACTGCAGCTGTGGTAGCATTGCTCCAGAAACCTTTGTCTTGGTATGTCTTCTCTGTTCAGCACTTCAGTAAACATCACTTCTGTGGTGGGAGTTCTTGAGGGGAAATCAACATCAGTGCAGCTCCAGCTCTTAAGGCTCTGCAGCAAAAGTACTGAGGTGACATGGTCCTTCTGTGTACTGTCATGGCTGTATATGTAATACACAATACTCAAAAGTAGAAGAGAGATTTCTGCAGGCTTTCCTTAGAGAGAGGATGACCTGGCTTAACACGAACCTCAGCTGAACTACAGCACTTTGTGACTGATAAGACATACAACACTATGTACTTACTTGGACTGGTTTTGTAGTTGTGTGGTATCAGCTTCCCAGTAGCAGCATAGTAATATTGGTCATATCTTCTAGAGGGACTCTGATTTTTTTCTCTTATGTTCAGTTTTATACATGGGTAAATATGATTATTTCTACAACAGAAAGTATCCAGAAATGAAGGTTCACTTCCACTGCTTGATACTGTAGCTCTGAAAGTGAATAACTTACTGCATTGCAAACCCTCTACCCTAATTTTAGTGTGTAACATCAACTGTGGTATTTGCTTTGATTTTGAAAGCTACTAATGCCCTTTGCTGTGCACAAAATCCACTGAAATCATCTGCATCTTATAATCACATAACTTTACAGAGTTTGATCACAGTCAGAGGGCCATTACAGCTAAAAAGCTGCTAAGGCAATGTTTTCGTTCCAGGAAATCAGGTCCTGAAAGATTTAAATCCTGGTTCCATTTTATTTAAATGAATGCATTTCATTTCTCAGCCACTAGTACCAAGCAGTGAGCTGCACACTAAACACATTTCTCTCTCCGTCACTGATTTTATTACCTCCACAACTCATCCACAATCTGGATCTATCAGCTACTATAATATTGCTTCTGATCTGCTACATGTTACGCTACGCAAAAGATTTCAACCTCATGGCTGTTCTCCAAGCAAATACAAAGAAATCGATGAAATATATTATTTCACTCATAGCTATTCATACACCACTAAGCTGGACTCGGGACATCATGATGAGGAACACTGCAGGCTGACAGTTCAGGAATAAATATCATACAAATAATAATGCATTGCATTGTACATACCAAATTTTGTTGGACTGTGCTCATCTGAAAGATAATACAATGTGGGATTTACCATCTCAAGGCATTTCCTACACTCCTGTCCCCCCATTCACCCTAGATTTGTAAAGGATCAGGCTACTGAATATACATGCACTCTCCTTGGGAGGTCTGGAATAGGGTGACACAAACCAACTATGGATAAAAGCAAGCATGAGGATGGTCATAAAATAGTACAATATGAAACTGCTGTTCATGCTGGGGACAGTACTGTGTATTTTGTGGGTACATTTAGCAAAGAGAATACAAGAGACTACTAGTGATGCCATCAAAATCATCCATTTTGCTGATTTATGACATCATTACACATATTAAAACTTTCTCTTGCTTTCTCTTTCTCACTATGGTTTTACCCTCAAACTTGAATTGCCGATCTGATTCACTGTCCCGTAAGCTGATGAGTCTTTGCTCCGCAAGCCATTCATGCGCCGCATGGATTCGACGCTTTCATTCCCAACAGTCATAGCCTGTGCCTGTCCCCAGAGTGTCAGCATAGATAGCAGCAGCAAGAATGAGAATAGCACAAAGGCAACACGACACACATACACAACACGCAAAGAGAAGAATGGCTCAGTTAGAGAAGACCTTCATGCAAAACAATGTGAATCACTTTCAAGACAAAATAAAATAAGAAAATTGTGATAGAAAAGCTCAAGTAAAGAGATGCAGAAAAAAACTCCTAAAGAGATGGCCTTAGAAATATTATTCCCTATTTTGAAATTCATGCAACCAAATCCATAGAAGAAATGAAAATCTGTGCAAATTGATAGGTGTACTCTAGCAGAGTAGTTCATTTTATTTAATTAGGGCATTACCTATTTTGCAAAGAATTCATGTATTCTGTGGCTTAGCAGAAACACAGGTCTTCTGGTGATTTGATTCTAAACAACTTTCTTTTAATAGCCACCAGAATAATCATACCCACGAGAGATGAATGACCACTTCCATGGACCAAAACCTAATAATTTTTGAGTGATGCCACTGGTTAATACTACTTACCATTCCTACTTGTTCATCTCTAAAGAAGACATTTTACCCAAATCTGAAATTACAGACCCCATACAGAAGATTCTGCTACTGCCATGCCTTTTTTTTTGGTACAAAAGCTTCCAGTGGCATTACATCTGGCATGTGTGCCTACAGGTGGGCAAGCATTTCTGCTCTCTCCTATAATCTAATCTTAATGGGAAACTCAATTCACCTAAGAATAACGTTAAACCAGAGAACAGCACTGGATTGCTTCCCAGAGCATGCATCAAACATTACATTTGCTATAGAACATTAGACAGACCTGTCAAAACACAAATGCCCTATGCCATTGTTGTCATCCTTCTTGTAAAGGAAACCATTATTTGCATCTTAAAGCGCTCACGCAGCTCAGGCAAATATTTACTTCACCTAGCAAATGCGTACGCACAACATAAATGTAAATATTTCTACTGATACTGAAAACTAGTGACGTTGATACAGGAAGAATGAAGCCTTTATAACTGTGGGAATTACCATAACTGAAATAAAATTGAATTTAATGTCTATTCTTATCTTTCCGCTTACCAAATTAAAAATCAGAAAAGATGGATTTTCACTTTTATTTCTAGACTGATATCTAGATCAAAACCAAGCCCCTCTTCTACATTTCGGACACTAGTTTAAAATGCTGTGACTAATAGGGCCTTTGATAAAAATTTAAAGTTAGCATCAGTAACAAACTGTGGAATAGTAGAATGTAGAGAGGAAATTTTCCTAATCCTTCTCTTTTTTGAATTGTCCATGTTTACTGGCTTCAGCCAGGAGAGACACCAGTCACCGGTGGTTTAGAAGTGAGGATAGAACTGCTGATCACTTTGTAACTGGCTACCCTTTCCATCATGACTAGCTAGGGTGGCACTAGAAAAGACAGGTCTCAAGCATGTGCTGATGTCAGCATGTCTGAATGATGATATTGGCACCCTATCTATGTCATTGCTTCCAGCTATTCCTTATCTGATGTTGAGTGTCACATAACAGCATAATATTTTGGGATTAGAAGAAAATATAATTTCACAAGTAAAGGTGCAGTTGCCTCAGCAATTGCAAGCAGGGAATAAAATTCTTGGAATCAGTAACCAATCTATTGACATTTCTCAGTAACTTCATAAACTTTAAATAAATCCAGTGTCCAGTTATCAGCTCTTTATCAAGAAAACTTTAGAATGAGACGCTCCCACAAGGCCAAGAAGAACTGAGGTGAAAAATCAAGCTGCACGTCAGCGTGCTGTCAGGGCAGACTCAGTTACCTCAAGTAAAGAACAGCTGTACCTTGTTTTGTCTTCTTTGCCTTCTTCGAAGCCTCAGAAACTCCTTGTGCTGCCGTGAAACAAAGTTGACTGCTGCATATTCCAGTAATGCGGCAAAGACAAAGAGAAGGCACACAGCCATCCAGATGTCGATAGCTTTTACATATGAGACCTAGATAGAAATAGGACACAGCATG
Organism: Neomorphus geoffroyi; assembly: GCA_033558235.1. Lineage (NCBI taxonomy): Eukaryota > Metazoa > Chordata > Aves > Cuculiformes > Neomorphidae > Neomorphus > Neomorphus geoffroyi. The sequence continues at coordinate 45,519,115 of JAUMJM010000005.1, read as the reverse complement.
TTATATTTCAAACTTCTTCATCAGCTCAAAATATTGACGTGAAAAAATAAACACGTTCCTGTACAGCATGAGTTCCAGTTGTTCAATGAGGTGGGGTGTTTCTTGTTTTGTGTTTTGATTTGTTAGCTTATTGGTTTACAATAAACAAATAATCCAACTATTAATGGAAATGCATACTCACAAAGACCTCACAAATCATAGGCTACTGCCCTTCGGAAAAGATTCAGAATTGGATTAACAAGATAAATGTGCTCTTATAGTCACAATAACAGCTTATCAGAAAGAATATGAATACAGGGCAAGATACCATACCTACTGAAAAACAACTCTACCAAGTTTATAGTTATTACCTTTGCCCTCTTTAATAAACAATTACCATATTAATTAATTAGCTATGTTTGGTATCCATAACATAAAAGTAAACTCAGAGTACTGTCTCCTATTGATTGATATGATTTAATTAATCATAGAATCATAGAATCACTAGGTTGGAAGAGACCTCTCAGATCACCGAGTCCAACCGTGCCTGTCTCCTACTAAACCATGTCCCTAAGGAACTCATCCACCCATTTTTTAAACACCTCCAGGGATGGTGACTCCACCACCTCCCTGGGCAGCCTGTTCCAATCCCTGACCACTCTGTCAGTGAAGAAATTTTTCCTAATGTCCAGTCTAAACCTCCTCTGGCACAATTGAGGCCATGTCCTCTTGTCCTATCACTCATCACTTGTGAGAAGAGACCAGCACCCACCCCATCACAACCTCCTTTCAGGCAGTTGCGGACAGCGATGAGGTCTCCTCTCAGCCTTCTCTTCTCCAAGCTAAACAACCTCAGTTCCCCCAGTCTCTCCTCGTAGGGCTTGTTCTCCAGCCCCCTTTCCAGCCTCGTTGCCCTTCTCTGGACGCGCTCCAGCCCCTCAGTGTCCTTCTTGTAGCTGAGGGGCCCAAAACTGTACCCAGCACTCGAGGTGCGGCCTCACCAGCGATGAGTACAGGGGCACAATCACCTCCCTGCTCCTGCTGGCCATGCTGTGTCTGACACAGGCCAAGATGCCATTGGCCCTCTTGGCCACCTGGGCACACTGCTGGCTCATGTTCAGCCGGCTGTCAACCAGCACCCCCAGGTCCTTCTCTGCCAGGCAGCTCTCCAGTCACTCCTCCCCAAGCCTGTAACACTGCACAGGGTTTTTGTGTCCCAAATGGAGGACCCGGCACTTGGCCTTGTTAAACCTCATCCCGTTGGTCTCAGCCCATCGATCCAGCCTGCCCAGATCCCTCTGCAGAGCCTCCCTTCCTTCAAGCAGATCCACACCTACACCCAGCTTGGTGTCATCCACAAACTTGCGAAGGGTGGACTCGATCCCTTCATTGAGATCATTGATAAAGATGTTAAACAGGACTGGACCCAGCAGTGAACCCTGGGGAACACTGCTTGTGACTGGTTTCCAACTGGATTTAATTCCATTTACCACCACCCTTTGGGCCCGGCGATCCAGCCAGTTTTTAACCCAGCAAAGGGTGTGCCTGTCCACACCGATGGCAGCCAGTTTCTCCAGCAGGATACTGTGAGAAATGGTGTCAAAGGCGTTACTGAAGTGCAGGTACACCACATCCACAGCCTTTCCCTTGTCCACTAAATGGGTAACCTTGTCACAGAAGGAGATCAAGTTGGTCTGGCAGGACCTGCCTTTGGTGAACCCATGTTGGCTGGGCCTGATCACCCAGTTGTCCCACGTGTGCCCCATGGCCTTCCCCGGTACTGAGGTCAGACTGACAGGCCTGGAGTTACCTGGATCCTCCCTCTGACCCTTCTTGTAAATGGGCGTAACATTCGCCAGCCTCCAGTCAAGTGGCACTTCCCCAGTCTGCCAGGACTGGGTAGATGAGGGAAAGGGGTTTGGCGAGGACCTCTGCCAGTTTCCTTAAAACCCTCGGATGGATCCCATCTGGCCCCATGGATTTGTGTGTGTCTATTTGGCTGAGCAGGTCACTAACCAAGTCCTCCCGGACAGGTGAAGCTTCATTCCCATCATCTCCTGGCTGAGGGGGCTCAGTATCCCTAGCACTTTCCTCCTTGGGGTTAAAGACTGAGGCAAAGAAGGCATTGAGCACCTCTGCCTTGTCCTCATCCCTCATCACTACTGGCCCTCCTGCACCCAGCAAGGGAGGGAGAATCTCCTTTGTCCTCCTGTTGCTGCTGATACATTTAAAGAAGTTCTTTGTATTGTCTTTGACCAAAGTGGTCACTTGAAGTTCTAGTTGGGCTTTAGCCCTTCCAATTTTTTCCCTACATGATCTAACCCCAATGTACACATTATTAAATATTTTAACCTAGTTGTCTTGACCTTTATCCATCAGCTCTATAGGAAAAATAAATCTTCATAGATATTATCTACTACAAATGTCCAAATACTGGATGCCTCTGTTCCAGTAAATTCTGATTTGAATTGACTGGTCCACATTAAAATCAGATATATTACAGCACTGCAATGTCACAAGATTTTTATCGTATTACCCACATTGTGAACTGAACAGTAGCCAATTAATAAGCCACACACTGTGCATATCAAATGTGCATTGCCCTCTCTGGCTCTATTTGGTCTCTGTCTTTCCTTGTCTTGCAGGTTTCAAGATCTTATGATTAGGCAACAGCAGGTCGCCTCTTTTGTTTATCAGGTGTTACATTCAGGGTGGAATAAAAATGCCTGACTTTTACTGTCTACAGCGTAAGTGTGAGCCAGTGTGAGCTCCTTTGATAGAAATAAATCAAGGAATTAAACAGGCATTTTCAGGATGCAATACATCTGAACTGCTTTAGATGTCTTCTCTACGATGAGGTGAATAACACTCAAATAGTGTTTCTTCATGCCTGTAAAAAGGAGCTTAGAACCACTGTCTAAGCTTAGACACACGGAGCTTTACTCAGTTGTCTACATAAATCATCACATACTGCCACATTAGGTATCTAGTCTCCATTTGTTAATCCAATAGAGAAGAAACTTCCAGTATCAAACCAGCCAATCCTCATAAGTCTCATACACCCAAGGTTACCCCAAATGGCACTGTTCAACTGAAACAAGGTAAGCAAAGTGGATATTACATAAACTCTGAAAAATTATAATCAAAGCTATTTTAATGTCGGAATTGTACCCTGCAGGCCAAACACTTCAGTGCAATCAGAACATTCAGTGGTCTGAAAAGAGAGCAGAAAAGGATGTGCATCTAACATTCTAATGTTTAGGAGATCCAGCCTCCACCTTGGCAAACTCTACCTGTACCCTTTACACACACTATTTAAAATGACTTTGCTCTTATGATCGTGGCTGCTATTTCATGATGAAGGGAAGCAAACTTGTTTCAGTAGATTTTGCTCCTGTTTCCCATATGCTTGAATAGCATCACTTTTCAAACTCTGTAGAACATTTTTTGTTAACATCAAATGGAATATACTGCACCACCAGCAAGCAACATGAGTAGAGAAACAGGAATTTAAAGCATGGCAGAAAGGATATGGAACTCTGTTCTGCAGATCCTGAACACTGAAAAGGACATTTAAGAGGATCTAAGTACTGTTATTCATACTGCATCACGGGAACACATGTTTCTGTAGGTCAGGCTACAGTGCAGCTCCACACTGCAATGCCCACAATACAACATGCCCAGGCTGAGATGGAAGAGGAGGATTTAGCAGGCTAAGGTGACACTATGAATCTGTGCCTTTCAATTAGATACACAGCAGGTATGCATTTCTCTCTCCCACACATAAAAAAATTTTACAAATTACATCTTTACTGAGCAGCTGTATAATCCAGTGAAAATTCAACCATGTCCCAGACATCCTGTGTTACAGGCTGAGGCGCAGAAGGAATCAAGTCACTGTAATTTCTGTAAAATGCAGCTAAATTTAGATTATTTGTTATCTCCCTTGAAGGGGTAGCTTGTTTTCCTTTACAAACGCCTTTAGGAGATACATTAGACATGCATAAACAGCTGGACTGTGCTGCCAGAGAGAGCACAATGCAGGGAGCTGAAGCCACAAGAATCAGCATTTCTGACTGTGCAAATCCTGTCCTAGTGGGCTTAAAGCAGGGAAGGCAAAATGATAAAGGAAGTCCTGAGTTAGTCTTCTTGCCACTTACACAGTGCTGCCATAAATGGCATCCATGCAATTGCTGAGCCAGCTGGATTATTTTAACTGCAGCCTGTTGGGCTGGAATCAGGGGATCACAATATACTTGGCAGGTATGTAGCTTGTTTTATTTTTTAGTCATTGTCATACCACGCACAGCTTTAAATGAGAAAACAGAAAGCAACTGCTTCCAAGAACATATTAAAAATAAATAAATGGAAAAGTCCTGCAATGAGTGAAAGCTGACTACTTTGTTTTCAAAATACCATAAGTAATTTTATCTACGTATCCCCAGTATTTACAGAATTATGCTGCTAAAAGCCTAAAACCTCATGCAATTTTCTGAAGCCAGAATTTTTCTAGATAACCCGTGCATGAAAACTTATACAGAATTATTACATCAAGCCTAGGAGGGCCTTACCTCTCACACATTTCCAAGGAAGTCCAAGGAAGTCCTAAATGAGTGTCCAGATTTTATACAAGCACTTTGGTGTCTAAAGTATGCACAATGCAAAATTTCAGTGGAATTTAGTGTCTCTGTCTGCTTTAGCTAACTTTAATCTCTGTCTTCCTTCAACTAGGAAATATTCATATCCAAAGTGGATCTTTCTCAGCCACCACTGCTGAAGCTGTTCCACCTTGCGTGAAAACATTTAAAAATACATCAGCTTGAGAACTGAGAACAGAGTCTTCCATTCCTAGATGTAAATCTTAAGCGGTAGAATATGAAGTCTTTCTTCATCTCTGTGTCCCAAACACATGCAGGGATTGAGAAGGCCCTATCACAGTGTATTTCATGGTGCTTGAACAATTTCCTCAGTGAGATGAGCACAGAAAGGATGTGAATTTGATCTGTATGTTCCAGGTGAGTGCTATAACCACTTGCCTCTCAGATGCTGTAACTTCTTACTACAGTGTCTCATGTGTCCATGAAATGCCTTTTTCTAGGAGCTCCTCAGCCATTTCTCACTTATCTCCACAGGAAATTCTCCACTCAGCATGCTCTAGGGTGCATCTCATTCCTAGGTGCTTATTTCTCCTTTGCACTGTCAAGAAACATTTTGCGTCCAATTTTCAGTTACAACTATTGCTGAGTGACACACCTATAGGAGCTGGAGTCTGCAAGACTGAGTACTTTGTGATACATGCACATCCATTGCTTTGGGAAGTTCTTATATCAAACTCAAGACCAGTGTTACCTGCTTTTTTTCCCCCCCACATCTTAGTACAGTATGAAAACTTGCACGTTTGCTCAACTAAAAGGCTTACATCACCTGCTCTGGTAAATATTCATCAAACAACACTGTATCTCCAGCTTCCTCATCCACCATGTCCACGCTCCACAGGCCCTACGATGTACACGTAGGTCAGTATAGACCTCGATACTTTCGGAGAAGTTTTCATCTTGCCTAGTTTTAAACAGGTTATATACTTGCAGTTTTTTAAATTCATGATAAGAAATAAACATTTTAGGACAAAATATGTTTAAGCAGAAGGTAGATATCTATACTACAGTCCAACTTTAAAAATACCAATGTCACATTTTCAACCAAGACTAGAATTTTGGATGGCTATTTCAGGTCTATATGCCTGCTTGATATATGCCAAATTTGATTTGATAAATCCTGTGAATCATCTCTGTTATCTAGTATCTTGGTGTAATATTGAGCAGAACAGAGCAGAATAACAGAAGTTCCCCCACGTGCTCCTATGCAACAGAGACCGTTACCTGAGCATTTGCCACTTTTCCCATAATTTCACTTGCAGGACAGAATGCAAGACCTGCAATAACACTAGAAATTCAGAGTTGACATTATCAAACTGCCAAGTATAAAATGAAAATGTAGTGATTTTTTTTTTCAAAGATAAACATTGCAAAACTTCCTCTAAAAAGCCTGTAAATCTGACAGCACACTGACTGCATTCACTTTGCGCTACTTTTAGAAGTAAATATTTTGAAACTCTGTCTCATTCAGTGTTATCATGTTCAGAAAACACAATAAGATTTTCTTGCCCTTTTCTTTCTTTAAATAGCTGCTCCATTTTTTACTGCATGTTGCAGAGCTTCCTCTGTAGTATTGTTTCGGGGGAGGGGATTTAATGGCTTCCACCAATAAAACCATAAATTGTATCAATTATTCAGATGCTCTGTAAATGTTTTAGGGCCAGCTAAGGAGGGAACTTTTCTAGAGTCTGCACTAAGAGCCAAGTATAATGAGGCTAAGCATAGCATATATGATAAAGCAATGTCTTTCGCTTCATAATTTTCCTTATTCATTATTTGACAATGTTCACTATGTAAATAAAAGACCAGTATATGCTCTATACCGGACTGCAGTAGCATCAATGATCCCAGTGAAGTTGCTGGAAATGAAAGTCCAGGGAAGATGTTCATGAAGGCGTTGCAAAGTTTAAACCTTCTACTTTTCCACTTGTACAACTCTTTCTGTTTCATCACTGTGATTCTCTCACAGCTTCTAGGTACCTTTCAGAATATTGCCATGTGTCATGATCAGAACAAAGCATGCTTTTATGGAGAGAAGCTTGGAGAAAATATAGTCATGGGTCCTGCAGCTGAGTAGCTGTCATTTGTTGACATTTGTGAATCCACCCAAACGCAAGCTCTATTTCTGCTGCAGCGCCAGCCTCCTGAGACTCCAGGGAACTGCTTTAACTCTCTGATTCAGTTGACAGGTGTAAAAAGGATATAAAGACACATCCATTCTCTCCCAGAGTTATGCATAGTGAAAACAGCTTCAACAAGCAATGTAAGGTGCTCAGCCTGTGTCCAAAAATATTTATCCCTTATTTTGGTTGATAGAATCTCATGAAAAAATATTTTTGACTTGTGATATGAAGGCCCAAACCTCTGGTTTTGCACGATACCACATTCTAGACAAGATTTTTTTTAAGGAAGAAAATTTTCAGCTGCTGGAAAATGTTACAATTTGAAATTAATTCCTCCGATGCATTAAAAGAATCTCTCAGGGAAAAAAAATTCAGAGTTTTTCAGATTGGAAATGTGGAAATAGAACAAAATAATATTTTAAGTCAAAACTAAAACAAAAGTTACGGAAAACTACCTTGCAGTACAGGGCGCTGATTTTGCATTAAACTTCACTTCATTTTTTAAAATCAAATCACTTACGTGGATTCTGTTACCATAAAACTTACTGGTTTGTTTGGTTGTTTTTTTTTCAAAATCTTTAACTGACAAAGAAAGCAACAGCTCTTTCCTGCATATCAGCTTTATGTAGCTGAGGCTGAAAGCACCGGTCCTGCTTTCATTAGTTTCTAGGCAGAGAATTTTCTGAATGAAGAACATGCTGTCAGCTGCTATTACAAGGAAAGTATTTTCTTTTTGTCTCCCTCTTACTCCAGATTGTTCTTTTTACCTAAGTGTTCCACTCCTAGGAAATATTATCATTCTAAAACAAATTTGTACCAAAAAATGCACGTTACTTTCCTAGTCCTAAACCCTTGATCATTTAATACTCTTATATCGTTGCAACATTTCCCAATTATCCTTCACACCCTGCAGTTGTAAAGGGTCATAGTCACTGTGCGGGTCAGTAAGACTTCCTAGCTTAGTGAACAATATGGTATAAACCAGAAATTGTTTTAGACCCCACCAAGTTTAAAATTAATGGGATTGATAGCCCAATGAGGAAATTTTCATGAAGTGTTCGGGAGTGTAAAGCAACTGTCCATTGCAGCTGGCTTTGGTACCTGTTCTTGAAGAGGGCTGCTTCTGCAGAACATTAAGAGGGCAGATAATTAATACCAATTCTAGTTGCTGGAGTGTTCTCTTTTTACCTCCAGCAGAACCCAGCACTCCCATAAATCCTGAAAAGTCCTCCAAGCCCCAAAAATCCACCTTCATGTATTTCATCTTCTCTGTGAAATATTCATGTGGTCAGAGAGGTAGAAAATAGTTCTGTATTTCTTGCTTTGGTTTACTCTGACTTAAACTCAGTCTGTACCTCGGGTCAGGTGCTAGACTTCTCCCTGGGCTTGGAAGCAGAAGCTTCCTGGCCCCATTAAAAATAAGGAAGAGAACTGACCTTTAACAGGAGTACCAGCACTGTACTGGTTTGTGAGTGGTGACTGTTACCGCTATGCCAGTTCAATTCTACTTCTACTGAAGAAAGCAAGCAGGATGCCCTCACTTTCAGGCTGGGGCTGACCCCCAAGAAAGTGCAATTATTATCCAAGACTTTGTGAACCTCTGCAACACATGGCTAACACCTGATTCAGATGACATAGGACTGTGTTACAGTACATTCTGCAGGATGTGATAAAGGGAGCACAGCGTAGCAACTGCACACCAGAGACTGATATTTCTTTAAATTATGTAACTATATTCTGTGACACATTACAAAAAAAAAAAAAAAAAAAAAAAAAAGTAAACTTGCATTTCAAGTAAAGAAAAGCCACTCTAGAGAAGAAACAAATATTTCTTTTTAGCATGGGCTGTATCTATTCATACTTTATGGTCTTTCTTCTCAGATAGCGTATTTGTATTTCGAAAAATGTAATCCCATTAATACAGAACCTGTTACCAGATTCGTGAAGCCAAGACTGCTAGTTTTTCCTTCCCAAGGGCATATGAAGTATTGGCATATTCATCATGTATCATTTTGTGCAATCATGTGGTGTAGTTGCCTTTTATTTCCCATTTCTGACAATTCATTCTTTCTGTACAGGAAATTTAGACAGGATGTATCATTTCCAATTCAGAAGCACTCGGTTTCCTTGAAAATACTGTGACAATTTTTCAGACATAAAGAAAAAAAACATCCAAGCAATCACTTAAACAGTTCTTCTGACCAAGCAGGTTACAGCTGAGAAAAGAGAGGTTTGTGCTTTGGACACATAATAGTGTTGGTTCTCAGCTTAGAAGCAGATTGGGGGATTTTATTATGCATTGATAATACAGGGACAGGCTGACTTCTGCTGCTGGAAATGAAGTCAAAGTCCCACTTTATCAAACACGTAGTCAATTATATATTGTATCACTTTTCCCTAAGAGGATAATAAAGTGGAAATGTCTCTTATATCTAAGCCAGGAGTTCATGTCTAGCTCAGATCACCACAGAAATGGATCACATGATGGTTCAGATGAGAAATGCTGAATTATTTGGAAACAGGAGGTTCTGGTGACGCTCTCCAAGAACTGTGTTGAGTTCAGGTCTTACAAAAAAGGTCAGAGTGGAATCAAGAGTGATAAGATCTTCATCAGGGTGTACAAAGTTTGCGTACGTTAATGAACAAATAATAAAGGGACTAGTTCTTTCTAACTGGTTGTCTCTTTTCAGCCCCTTACAGAAACAGATTTAGGGGAGAATCAAAGCTATGAAATCGGAAGAGGGGAAAAAATGCAAATTCCTCTGTTCATCATTCATTAGGATTTTGGCATCCACCTAGGAACTGCTGGCTTTTCTCATCACCCTTCTCCTGAAAATCTTAGTAGGCAACAACAGGTCAGGGGAAACCACGACTCCCACCATCTCAGCCACATCCTTAGGACTATTTGGAAACGGCATTGTGGTTCTTGTCACTTCCAAGCCTAATTGCCTCTCTCTGTCCTCTTAGTAAAAAAGTCTGGTTTAACTGGCCAAGAAAAATGTGCTCTGCCATAGTGTTGCAGACCAACAGGCAGTTAATCCTGCTCCAATCCAGTATCACAGCAAGAGGTGATACAAGTTTGTCAGATCTCAGATAAGCAAGTAGGACCCACAATCTGTGCTTGAGTTGTCTAAGAAACAGACCTGCAACACCAAGCACTGGCTTCTCACCACTAATATTCAGTGTATATCTAGTCTTTTCCTTTGTCTGACCTTCAGTTTTGTCTTGCTCTGTCTTCAAGAAGTTCATCTTAAATAAAAGTTCACAACCATTTGACCAAGTCTTTTTCTTTTTTTCCTTCGAAAATAGCCAAATTTTTGGTAGTTTTCTACAGTCAAAGGGAAAAACAATCCTTCTGCCACCACAAAAATCAGAGGTCTTTCTGCACATAAACTCCCCCACAGGTTACTACAGCATCTCAGTGCCCCACAAATTAATCCTTCGGGTTTGGCTTGTGAATAAAGAAAGGCAGAAAAGCAGGCTCATGTTGGCAGAAATAAAATAAATGATACCAATATTTGTAATATTTAATTTGTATGGACCAAAGGAAGTAATCAACGGATTGGTGGAACCATGGTGATGGGTTTATGAAGGTGACAAATATGGATTGATATCCCTACTACAAGGAAGCGGTTTCTTATTGTTAAGTCATTGAAAGACATTTATCACACAGAAACACCCCCATATCCAGCTGAGATCAGTGCAAATTGCGTGCTGCATTAAGAGACAGGCTGATACACTCACAGGCAGCCTTTGTAGCTAGATGACAATGTCAATCTCGGATCTCATTTACAATGGAAGTTTCTGGCTCTTCTTTCCTAGTGAAATCAACAGATAACATTTCTTTAATGGCATTAAATGCCCACTTGACTACTTGCACTCCAAGTAGTAAATTCTTCAGTGGATGAGAGCTTGGATAAAAACAATCACTGAGGAAAAAAACTGAGGAAGATTAAAGAAGAGCCACAATACCATGATTGCATGATTCCTGGCAAGAACTGCTGGCAGGATTTTGAAACAATGTCATTAAATTCATAAACAGAGTATAATGCTGATACTTACCAAAATAAGCATCTATTTAAGACCTACTCAAAATAAGAAGCCAAGGTAGTCTGTATCTGAGCACAGCCAGAGTGCCTACTTGTGAAAAGCCAGCTTTTCTGCTATGATTACAGATTTCTGAAATGTTTGTTTGTTTTTTTTGTTTTCAAAAAGAGTATTAACTAAGGTTCAGAAAACCCTTTCAATTTCATCTGCAGATCCAAAATGCCTCAGCTGCCTCAGGTGAAAAGTAATCTTCATTCAGCTCAGACACAGCCATGCCAGTTGTAGTTATTACCTCTGCCACTCAGTGAGGAAGAATTGCACCAAATTGCATTATTCTTTGACCTTTGAAGAGTTAAGTGACTCAGTACATGACTGTTATCAAATAACAAGTCAGGATATTATTTTTGTAGCAATAGGAAGAATCTCTTTCATGTAAAGCAGGTAAGAATCATAGAACTGATAGATGGCAGTGTAGTTACCACTACCAATACCAAGAATGTTTGCACCTATATGTACTTTTTTAGGTTTTATTTTTCTATTGCATGGCATGAAAATTGTGTTAAAGCTCAGGTGACTGCAGAACATTCTACAACAACCTCTCTGCCCTGTATTTCCTATTGTAGTTATGATTAAGTGAACCATTAAAAGCGATCCGATTCACTGAACCAAACAATAAAAACCTAAAATTAGAAGAAGTATGCCTAGGGAAATATGCCTTTTTTTTCTTTTGCTCTTGGTCTCTGCTGTTTGTGAGTAGACAGTTGATTTTATAATTCTTCCCTAAGATTGTACTCCTAAATTCTTAATTTCTTAGGACTTCAGCAATGTGATTTGGTGGGAAAAGCCATTTGTTTGCTTTTATGACTGTCAGCCTCTGGAGATTAGAGGTGGGTAAACTAAATTAATCCTTTGGTAAGAGAAAATACCAATACTAAGTATAATATCAGACTAAAACAACTGAGAATGGGATGCTTCATTACATTACTCAGTATCTCCGTATGTTTCTTTCTTGAATATTACGTGATCAGTTACTTACTATTCCTGAGCCAATTACCATTCCTAATTTTCCTTCTGGTTCTGTATTTGAATTGTTACCTTCATTTGTATAAACTGGAAGGGGGGAAAATGCTTTATTTGTAGATAATTTAAGCAATACGTAACTAACAATAATGGTGCGACAAATTGATGTGTGCATGCGGTCCATCAAATTATTCTATCTTTGAAAAAAGAAAGGAATTTTTAAATGAAAAGTAAAAATGTCACTAAAAAAGATTCTAAAGCTGACATCAAAGAAAACATAGGCTCCAGAGGGATAAGGTGGTCCAATTCCAATTGTAAGTGCGAGTGAGTCATATGCCATGTACAGTAAAGCACTTAAGGAAATGCAGAATTGAAAGAGGATGTACAATGGGAATAATAGAATATGGCAAAGGTGAAAATGTACGTAGAAAGAAACTGATGGTCTGAATATTAATAAGTAGAAAGAAAGAAAATGGGATAAAGAACGCAGGTTAAAAGAAAGAAAATGGAATTCAACTCAAGGGGAACAAACAGCAGCATTTAAGAAGAATAATAAAAAGATTTTATGCTCATCATTATTATTTGACTGTATCAGTTTCCATATTCTAAAGGGATCAGAACTGCTCTGTTAGTGCAAATGTACCTATCACACAATGAAATTAGCCCACACCCTTAGGCTCAGGATCTGAAATCAATCCTGTGTTTGTTGAAACACAAGCTGCATGCCTGGACTACCATTTTGCAGATGGTCACTTCGCTTGAGACAGTGCAGAAAGCCGCGTGTGTTTTTCTTCCTCATGGACTCCTCCAACTGAGGACCTGCCTGCCTCACTGTGTAGGTCCTACTACCCAGCCCCAGACCGTCATCTTGCACCACGTCTTTGGAAGAAAAATTCTGAGACTGAAGGCACAAATTGAGCTGGGTTTTGTGACAGAAGCATACCCACAGCAGGTTTGAAGCTGCTGGCCTCCTTCCCTGTTTTTCCTGATCACATTCTCCGAAATGTAATTGTCCTTTTGTTCTCTTTTCTAAATTCAGGTAACACTTCCTAATCAAGGGCTACCCCTCTTTTTCAGACAGAGATGTCTGACCAATTAATGTTTGTTAACTGAACTACATTTTTGATACACTTGTGGAAAACTAGCTAGAGAACGAAAACCACAGGTAAAACTAATAAAGGAATACGCCATTGTAGACTCCCTTTTGTGTCTGTATGGAACCAGTAGGAACAACAGTGAGAACTCACCAAGCTACTTAAGCTCGTTTTCTGCTACAGATTCTGATTATTTGTAATACCTTATTGATGGTCTGCTTCTAACATTGTAACTCAGAACACAATTCTCTCATTAGCAATTCAAGAGAGAAAATAATGTGTTGATTTATAGTAAAAATTTGGTCTCCCAAATTCTGAGACTTTTCTTCCAAGCAGAGTCTTGCACTAAGGCTTTTGTTTGCAGCTATTCCATTTTTCACAGAATTTCATTTTCACCTGAGCTATAAATCCAAATGCTTTCTGAATCGTACGGTAATGTTAAATTGTCTCCAGGACTCTCAGAGCTTTGTTGAAAACAGTGCCATCACACAGCAAAGCTGAGTGAAGTCATTTTCAGCCACAACAGTTAGGAATCTAGTGCAAATATATATAAAAAAGCATTAGCTAAGAACATCATCGCTTCTCACTGAAGGATGTTTGTGCAGGAACCTTCTAGACACGCAGTTTTGCATTTGAGGCATATAATATAATCCCTGCTCAGCTTAACTTTGAGCCAAAGTACTGGCCTTTCATAACAGGAGAATCCTTTTCTGAAGATTATTTGATTGCTTAGCCTAAAGGCCAATGTTTGCTCCTATAAACTGCTCTTTCTTCCCCATCCATTTTCTGATGCCAGAGTGGGTACATTTGTTCTGAACTGTCTGCAGCTGCAGTTACAGCAGTCAGAGACTCTCCAAGGAAGAGGAAATCACAGCTGCACTCCACTGAGCACTAAAGGTGACCGCAACACTTTCAGTATCAGTGACTGAGGCAGTCTAAAGCACAGATCAAGAGCTGTCTGCAGGATCAGAAAGATCTGCACCTCTCAGAAAGGCTACTCTGGGCCCTGAAGGTTCAAAGTACTGCAGCACAAGTAAGGGGAATGGTTTTAATGTCAGTCTGATGCCACATGCTCAAGACTTGTTGAAGTCTGTTGCCCTGTAGCAAGCAAAAGCTTGCTGGCTGCTTGCAGGATGACTTCATGATACTGACAGATGAATGTTCACCTTACAAAATGGCTGGATAAATCCTAGAGGGAGCTAACAATTCCATACCGACTGAGCATATCGTCACTGCTCAGTGAATACTCACAGTGAAGATCGCTCATCTGTATAGGAAGCAGGGAATAAATCACTTCTGGTTCTCTTATTTCTATTTGTAATTTTGTGGGTTCTTGCAGACAAAATATTGGTTACCTCCTTCCTGCAAGTATAATTGATGGTATAGGTCCCTTTACTTAATTTTTTATGTTTGTTCCTTGTTTGCGTTACATCCTACTGCTGTAAAACAGTGAACAGGTGAGCTTGAACCACCTAGAAGGATGACAGACTGCTGCATCCTTGAGGAACTGTTAATCCTGCTCAAATGGAGAAGATTCAAAAGACTTGATATGGGATCTGGAGAAAATGTACTGAGGAGAAGCCAGACATGCCTCAGAGATGATGGACAGAATAATATCCTAAGACCCAGAGAGGACCAAACCACATTTTCTGCTACTTATAATTTTTGAGATGGATAGAGGACACCATAGGTAGGATGAGAGCAGTGTATGAACCTTTGCATTTCTGCTTAGTCTTACTTAGTTGCTTTGAGACTTCTTTATTTAAAAAAATCATATACTACTCATGTTCTAATGAAAAATGGGTAATAAAAGTTAAAAAACCCTTTCAATCTCTTGCAACATCTCATTGTTAGAAGAAAACATAGGCATATCCACCTCAAAGCTCTGGCTGATACAGAGTCTTGACACAGGCACCATTTCACAAAAAGAAGAGACTGTGCCTTCCAGACAACATCCCAGCCTTTCATGTGTCAGACACAGAGTCAGTGGGCGTTCACTCTGGTACTCCTGTCTTTACTCCCAGGGCTTCAGAGTAAGAAGCAAAAGGCAACTTGTTCACCAAGACCATGATTTTCAGCTGCCCTGCAACGCTGCAGACAAGGAGCAGCACACAGGACTGTCACAGAGATCGTTCCTCTTATGAAGTCACAGACCTGGATGCCCAGAGACTGTTTTCTACTTTCCATCTGATGGTGGAGCCACCTGGCATGGGCACTGAATCAGCCCAGGACCTCCAGGGAGGATCTCCAGGCACAGCCCATGTCAAAGATGGGAGAGAAAGGAACACATTTTCTGATTTTGAGGCAGTTCTGGCCTGTTCAGATGAGTTGTGTAACATAAAAGAAGATGCAAAACTGAGCCAGCCTAGGCAAGAGAAGACAACAGTCTATATATAAATAACAACCTATATAACTTTTCCTCTGTCAGTTCCACAAGTAGCTAAAGAAGAACAAAGCTTTAAGGTGAGTCATCTTAACTCCCATTCTCTCTCTTTTTTCTAACTCTGAATGTTACAAAGAAGCTCAGAATAAGCATTGGTCAGAATTTTAAATCACGAAGATCAGGGTCAAATTATATCTCTTTGAGGAGATTTTAATGAGCTGCCTAAGCCAGTAATTCTATTTGCATAACTGGGAAAGAGCATGTGTCTTCCTTGAAACATTTTGTAGGCATTTACCTTACTGATTTTTCTAGGATAGTAACAGCTCACTGTCAGCTTTCTTTGCAGCACTACATATTCTTGCAACATTGGTCTGTTCCTGCTACTAGCTTAAACAGAGGAATGCACACCTACATCCCTTATATCCACATGGTTATTACAAGCTCCATTTCTACTATGACTCAGCAGAATTAGCACATAATATACAGTCTTGACTCCGAGTAGATCAAAAGTAGAGTCTGATAGTCCTTTATATAAGCCCAGATGGTGCTGTCCTGTTACCCAATATTCATGTTCAGCATTAATAAATGTATCTTTTGAAAAGTCCCTACCTCTTAAAAACCCTGACCTCACTAGCAAGTTACTGAGGAGAGTGGCGCAAGGCTAGAAATACATAGAGACACACTTCATATTATATTTAATAGCTATCTTTATGTCTGATAAGTTATTAATAGATGTCAGAAAATTCAGTAACACTTGCTCTATCATTATTAATTAGAGCTGTGGGGAAGTACTTGCCTGGCTGGTGAACCCTGTTAAATATTTCTCACCTGAAGTGACATTGACTCACTTGTCATTATGTTGGAGATGAAAAAGAAAACAAGCAAATAAAAAATCAGAGAACTATTCTGCATGGTACAGTACATGTTAGCAGAGAGTAGATCGCATCTCATGAGACTCAAAGCTACAAAAAAAAGGTCTCACTATTTCTCTGCCTCTTTCACCTGAAAGAGCTTAATGAAGAGTTTTAAAGAAGCTAAGCCACCTGTTTATCACAGAGTATGTTCAATGCAGGGAAATATTAGTAGCTTCATTTTAAAGATAAGGAAATTGAAGTATGCACACAGTAAGTACTTTGCCCAGGGCTACAGGAGAAGCCAGTGGTAGAGCTGTGAAAAAAATCATGAGCTTTCGGCTACCACATCGGTGTTTTAGAGTCCAGACTATCCTTCCCACGTGTCTTTGAGTGGGATCCACATAGCCAGCTGTTCCACAGGACTGCCTGAATTCACAAGAATTTTCCTGGGGAGACCCTGTATCAGCACCACTCTGCAACTGGGATTTTGCAAAAGATATATATTTGTATAACGGGCAGACTCATCGAGGGGAGAATGAGAGAGAGACGAGGAAAAAATGTGCAAGAATATTACTCACTCTTTCTTGTTGCTGTCAATTTGGTTTTGAACGTAATAAGAAGCAGCGAAGAGAAATACAAAAAGATCTGTGTGTTTTTCAGAGTAGGTTAGACTCACTGTTAGGTAGGGGGAGAGTGATTTCCAGCACATGTGGCTGCAAGAGAGATTTTGCTTAAGTTGTCAATACAATGTTTATTTTGTAAACATATTTGTCGAGTTTGCAACACTTACTCTGCCTAAAAGGTACCTTGAACCTAATGTTATTCCAGCAGCCATGGCTTTGATTGATTGCACATCAAGAAGCTTAAGTGCAAAAAACTCCTACACAAAACCACTCTAAAGTATCGGAATGAAAATTTAAAGGCTGCTTCTTTAACATTCTTCTGGTGTCAGAGCAGCCCCAGCCCCAGTCTGAAACGTGAGGGCAGCAGAGAGGAACGAGGGGCACAGCCAATCAGCCATACTCCCACAGCACATGTCATAGGCACAAATAGTGCTTTAAGTGGTGCTAATGTGGGAGGAGAGCAAAGGAAGAGAGCCTCCATAGCCTCCTATTTCTAACAAACCCACATCTGTTTTATATCCCTAGCTGCCAACTAACTGCAGAAGAGCACAGAAAAAGCTGCAAGCAGGACCTGGTTCTCCAGCAGACGTGCTCACCATATCCCTTTCAGGAACATTAAAATCCATCATTGCCATTCAATATTAACATGCTTTTAACAGAGGAAAAGGTTTAAACACCAATCTCAGTCAAATACTTCTTGTCCTTAATTAATGTCTTCATTGCTGCCTAGCATGTTTGACAGCAGCTTCTCCTGAGCAGGTGGGCCCCACAGAGAATCTGCTGAGCTCTTGGGGAGCTCTTTGCATCCTCGTCTGAGGGCTTTCATTTTTGGAGTATTCCTCAATATATCTGCAGGAAGGCTGCGAGTCAGTGTTTCTGTTGGCACTAGAGTGGCAATGCAGCAGGTGCCTTGACACTGACTTTCCAGTGCTGCAATAAAACCTCACAGTCTCATTCCTGTGGAAAATATCCTCCTTCTGCAAGGCAACTGAGTTCTTATGACAGCATTAGGACAATGGCCTGTGAAGTCATTTGCTATATCGTACTATGCTCTTTCTTTCAACTCAACTCAATCAATGTTCCCCTCTTGGCTTTTCCTTACCACCCAGTTCTCCTAAGTGTTTACTCTTTTATTTTCCACCCAACGGCTGTACAAAGGAATAATAATTAGCTGGACGCAAGTGTTTAATTCATCTTTCCTCTCTTTCCAGTATCCCCTTGATCACAGACACATAAAACATCTGAATGTTTAAGTCCAAACCCTTTGCCCTTGTTCAGGGGATGCCTAACTCTGGAGGTTACTTAAGTTCAGTAGGTGCTTCACTGTTTAACTGCAACATTTTCTGGGCAGCTGATTTCTGCTTATGCCCATAACATCTCCTTCTATGTGCAGGGAAGTATTTTGCTTCAACTTGGATCCGAACATCATTCAGGAGCTACACGAGAACATGCAGGAACTGTGAACAAGAATTTATTCAGAGTTCACCAAGCACACATTGACAGCTTCAGGTGCTTTAAAAAAATGCTTTGGTAGCTGGAGGAATATTAAAACAAAATAATGCCAGCCTTTCCATTGGAATCTTTGTTATACCGGCAATCACCAAGGAAGAGGGAAATGTCTTCTCAAGCCTGAGAAGATATCAGTGCATCTCTTCTACCTCCCACACTACCTCTATCAGGCCACGGGTAGAGCTGGGAAGAGAAGAGGCTTTAAAACTCAAATGGAAGCTGTTCTGCTTGCAGAGAGAAAAGCAAGATTTGTGAGAAGAGGAGAAAAGGAGCTATGTCTTAGATGTCTTTGGTATATTGTCTATTACTTGGCTGGAGAGAAGAAGCACCTTATCTTTTTGTTAAGTTATTTGCTCCGTCCAATTTGAAATAAGAGTACTGCTGCTGTTAGAGGAACAGTCCTCAGCTATGTGAATGATAGGGGGAGGATTCAGCTCCCCATAGGCAGCTCCAGGGTAGACTTCATCCCATCTACTTTAGAAGCTGATTAGCCACAGGGATGAATTGTCTCTCTGGAAGTATCAATTTTTGTCCACTGAAGAGGGAACAAAGATAAAGAAAATCTGCTAGCCAAATAGATCTGAAAAGCCAGACTGGGCATTCAAAGGGGGAGAAATAGATATAGAAATATAAGAGAGAAGAATCCAATGAAATTAACTTGGTGTTTAATTTAGAAACTACAAAGACATAGGGTTCCCTGACTCATTCTGTCCTCTTTTGTGTTGCAGTCTCCTAACTGAAAGAGCGGTTCCTCTTTTATACTGGTCTGTCTATTTATCTTCAAGGCTTAACAGAGACAAACATGAGTAAAGCACAGTTTGGAAAAGCCTTCCAACACTGTCACTTATTTTAAATATTATTGTTTAATCACCAATTTCCCTGTGGTAATTACACTATCTTTAGGCTTTGGGGTTTTAATCAGTGTTTTCCTGTGGCTTGGGTGCGATTCCTGCAGAAGTCTTGTAATAACCAAATAACTAGGACAGCCTAATCTAATAATTTGTGCATGCATATGATGTTCAGAGGGATTATTAAAGTTATTTTCTCGCTAAAATGTTATCAGCTTAGAAAGTTGAGCTGTTCCAGAACGATGACTTTTTATTGCAAAAATATTTAATACAGTTGTATGCAATAGACTGTAGTTGCACATGCTGATTTCATTTATTCCATCGATTTTACATTTTGAAAGGAACCTTGCTATCCTCTAATTTTTGCTTTAAAATATCCTAATTACCAAAATAATGCTGTTCAAATAGCAAATGTTTACTGAAAATGAAAGTTAGAGTATTTGTCCAGTCTAAAAGGGTTGGATGTGCTTTAGTTTGATATGACTTGTTATTAACTTAGGACATGAGGTCTTGAGAATTTTCTCCTACTTTAATAGCATTGCATTTCAACCCCCCAGCACAACTAATTGAAATGGTTCCAGGGGTAGAATCTAATCAATTTTGCATACCAAGATGGAAGTCAGCCCCTTAGTATTTATTTCCCTGCAATGTAAAAAGAGTGATAATAAAACAAGGTAAAAAAATAAAATGAAATAGCATGAATGCAAAGAGCATTACTCAGACTTTGTTCTGCTGCAGCAGCCAGAATTTCAAAGCCACCTCCCACACATACATTTATATATAACATTTTGAAATACAATACTTCCTCAGATGTTGCATTCATTGTTGTACAGTTTATTCCTAGTTTGGAGTATTTTGCTACAGAAAGCAAAACTACATCAGTATTTTTCTGCTCTAATGACTCATTCTGGACACTGAAAGAAAGAGCTTATATACAACAGAAGAGAAGCATACGCAAAGGGAAAGAGATAAAGATATGGGCAGACAAATGTCAAATATTATTCAGTTGCTTGGGCCATTATACGCACAGTACGTCATGACTCTGTAGTCATATGTGTCTCATATTTCTCATTTGAGTGATAATTCTTCTTGGTGTAATTGTAGCAAATATAGCCACACTGCAATTAACGTTGTATCCATTATCTTTTCAGTGAATTATCTTAGATTTTTTTTTTTAGTTTCAGACTCCATACTAGGAAGGCTTTATTTAATCAGCTACAGAGACCACAGCACCAAACTGTGACAAGCCTTTCTTAGAGACTCTAAGGAAGCAAAGGCTTAACCTAATGTTTGTGCACCCTTGGTACTTAGCCTTGATTATTGCAGAAATAAAGTTTACTGCAGAAAAGTTCAAATAAAGCATTGCCTTCTAAAGTTCAGTTACATCTCAATGTTGGCCCATTTTTCAAGTGTTACGCAAAGCCTGTTGTTAAACAAGGACATTAACACATGTGGTAGGGAATATAAAAGTAATATCAGGTCTTTGGGGGCTCCAGCAAGGCTTGATTGCCCTGACCAGTCTCACTTAAGTGCTCATCCAAGCTCCCTCCATCCATGGGCTCAGACATATCCTGGTTTGGGCTGCGTCATACGTGTACTATGCCCAGCCAGGACTCCTGCATGGGCATTAGGCTGCGGTATAGTTTGCCTTGCAACCAGGCTGGCCTCTAGCTGTCTTCACTTGTTGCTTGGTCTTTACAAATCAATCCTGTTTGGATCTGGGATCTCTGTTCCTTCCCTCCAGTACTGGTTCTCCTCCTGGTTGCATCCCAGCCCTTGCTCATCACTTCACCTCATTTGGGACTGTCAGTGGATCACATCACTGTCACCACCCTAGCCCTGTCCAGATCCTGTGAGTCAGTATCCTGGTCCGGTCTTTGCTGTAGGTGCCCTGGGCCTCTGCCTGGCTCACGCTCATGGAACAACTGTGCTTATGCTGCTCCTTGACAGATATCATTGGGCTACCTCTGCTACCATCGCAGTCATTTATGACTTCATTTTTTGTGGGTCTTTCCCACTGCCATGGTTTTGGACTCTGAAGACATTTCAATATACAAAGAACAAAGTGCAAAGCTCTACCTGTTATACGACTTAAAAATCAACCTGGATTTGGAAAGCTTGCTTCGTCGGGGAAGCCAGTAGATGTAGGGTGTTTGGGATTTTAGCAAAGCTTTTGATATTGTCCCTTACAGTATCAATGGGACAAACTGCCCAGCATACAGCTACGTAAGTCCATAATACTGGGGGTGAGCAACTGCCTGGGGGGTCAAGCTCAAAGAGTTATAGTGAATGAGACTACATTAGGATGATGGCCAATTACCACTGGGGTTCCCCAGGGCTCGGTTTTAAGGCCAGTGCTGGGAACAAGCTTCCCATGGAACTGCTCACTGCACCAAGGCTGTCAGAGTTCAAGGAGCACCTGGACGATGCTCTTAGTCAGACATCTTAGTTTTGGGTAGTCCTGCAAGACACAAGGAGTTGTTCTTGATCCTAATGAGTCCTTCAGTTGCAGCCAGACATATCAAACTTCACTGGACCTATAGGACAGCAAATGTTCTACAACAGAAACAGCTCAGGCAGCCTCTCCAAACTTCTGTGCTGATGGGATTTCTGGTAATGCAACCATATCTGGCCCTTGTTCAAAGGTAGGAATGAGAGAGGACAGAAAGCCCCTTTGGGGGAATTTCTTACTTTATCTCCACATGTGCTCCCTCACTTTCTCTGTTGGCAAGCAATGAGTCAATGCTTACAGGAAGCACGGTCTTCTCCACATTCAATCTTTCCTCTTTTTTTTTCTTTGTTATGGAACACATCATTGATTTTCAATAATCCACAGCAAACACTTGGAAAGTAAAACTTGAAAGCAGTTTCACAGTCCTAATTTTCTGTGCCATTTTAGCAAATCCTACATTCAAATTATGATCCACTGGCTACACAGATTCATGTATTAGGATGCTAAAACAAGGACATCCAAACTGCCATATGCTGTAATTAATTAGTTTTGGTGGCTTTTGAGACAGACTGTATTGAAATCAGAATGGAATTAAAGAGAAGAAAAAAATATTTAAAAATTAGAGTCAGAATGATATGATTTTGGTCTCCTAATACAAAGCATACAAGGAGTACTGATGAACATTTATACCATGTGAAATCTTTGCTTTTGTTGGACAGTTCAACTGTATCACAGAAGAATGTCAGCAATTTGTTAAGAATATGAGCATTGTCTTTCTTGAGGTAATCATCAGTCGTGAATCTGGGTAGAATATAAGAAGTCTCAAAATACGGCTATTTTCAATCTTTACTTCTATTTTCCAGTGATCTTGTGGTCACAGAAACTTCTATTGCCAGGTAGGAACTCTATTTTTTTTACTTTTTTACTGAGCTTCTGCACAGCAGAGCATTTTCTTTTAGCTCCTGTGGGCCTGACACAAAATGCATGTGTGATAAAATGCCCTGACTGCAACTTGTAAGAGCCTAATGTAGCTTCTTTACCTGATCTTACATTTTCTGGAAAACAGCTCACTGAAGTTCACTTTTGATAAACGTCACTGTCATTTCTAGGGCCATCTTCATTCACGAGTAATGGCAGAACCTCCTCTCTCTACTTCTACCCTTAGGTAATAGCACCATAACCGTGATTTGTGGGTACTGACTGTTTCGTACAAGACCACTTTTGACTACATTGGGAAATGCAACATTATATGCACATCACTTCTTTGGCCCTGCTAAGACAAGTGAAATGGCATAATGCTACATTGGCATCTGATGAGGCCTGATGCTATGGTAATCTGCCACATGAAGCATCCCTAGGAAGCCCCCTTATCTGCAGCAGATGGAACTCAACTAAAGTTTCGAGTAACACAGTCTACACATAAAAATTGAACGAAACCTTGAGTCAGTGCCCAGTAGCACTGCAAGACTTCAGCTCCACAGCTCACATGCTCCAAAATGAAACATGCGGTTAAATTTGGACAAAGGAGAACACTCAGCATCTGACAGGACAGACTCTGACAGAGTCAGCAAGGTGACTTCTGACAAGGTGAAGTAACTCTAGTTTTACCTACATTGTTATTGTTTTACCTGCATTAAATAAGTAATGTAAGTCTCAGAAATTTAGTTTACAGTTGCATATGTGTATGTTACTTCAAACCACTATATTTTCCTTGTAAAACATGTAATTTGTCTGCCAAAAGGAGAAATGAAGAGCTAGAACCCATGTTCGTCTATATTTGACCAGCAGCAGTACATGCTAAAACCCTCATTGTTTCCTGTGTTTTACCAGGACCAGAGGTGAAGAGATGCTGTTTAACCTTTCTCAACCTCCAGCTGGTTCTTCTCATTCAAAGGATGTATACACTGCATTTATGGATAATGACTTCCAGGAGTACAAGAAAGGTTCCGTCCACTTTATATTCTTTGCACTGATACACAGAGGGATGGAGACAGAGAAGCCATCCAGTCTCAGGGACACAGAAATTGTCCACATGTATATGGACAATTTGGCCACTCCCAAACTTGCCTGAGCACAGTAAAATTCCAGTGCTCTTACAAAATGAAGTCCAGTGCAGAGCTTTGATGCACTGGAAACACAGGTCAACATCACAGGCTCAGGTGGCAGCACTCAAGGTTGGGCTTTCTGAATATAAAGAGCAGTCAAGGAGAGTAGTCTGAGCAGAAGCACACCCTGTCTCCCACATTTATATCAAAATCAAGCAGGAGAGCAAACAGGATCCACTTCTCAAAAGCATCTGCTGAATGTGAATACACAGTTCACTCTTTTCTCTGTCACTCAGAGCTGAGGACCAGGTGCTTATAAGCCATGATCCTCTAAACTCTTCAATCCCTGGAGATGCAGCAGGCAAAGACAGTGCATTAAACTGTCTAGAAAATCCCTTCTAGCTCAAGTCCACATAGCGTAGCAAGCACAGGCGCCTACAAAATGTCACGATTTCACACTAGCAAGTTTCAAGACCCGCATTTTCCCTTGAGGCTTGCAATTTTAAAATGTTTGAAATATATTTGTATTGTGTTTATCTCCGTTTTCACATAAGGGAAACCTGTCAGCAATTTGCTGTGGGGAAAGGTAGAACGGAATGGGGAGAATGCGCTGGAAACACTAGAAAAACACCTGCCATCTGCATCAGCTTGATGCACAATAGCCAAGTACAACAAACCAAGTCAAGTGCAGCTCTCTGGTGCTTACCCTCAGGACAAGACAGAACTTTAGTGTAAGCACCTAAAAGTAGTGTATATAAAGCTATCTGCATCACCTCAGCTTTCAGCTTTCCTCTTTGAAGAAAAGTCAAGCTAATCCGGCAAACCATAGGGCAATTTTGTCCCTTGGGAATGGGCAAACCGGCTTCTCTGTGCCATAGATCAGACCCAGAGTTTTTTCCAAGGGACAGCTCATTGCAGTCAGTAATGCTCTAGAAATAAAGCCACAGTATAGCAATGGAAGACTAGAAAATTCCTCTCCTTCTATTCCCCCGCGCATCGGGACAGATGTGAACTTCAGTTTTCTGAAGAAAAGTGTAGTAGTCAGCTCTGTTTCTATCTTTAAATTTCTCATATCTTGGAAGGATTCTTCCCAAGAAGCATGTTTCTTTTTAATATGGGGACAATATAAAAAAAAAGTTCTGAGGCAGTAGCATTAGAAAATAATTATTATGAATTTATAGCATTTGTATTAAAGTACCTTGAAAAACCAAAGTTCACAGGCAAAAGTAAGTGTTCTTTCCATTTCTTTAACAAAAAGGTAATTTCATTAAGTTTCGCAGCAGGCCTTCTGTTCCTTTAGGTTTTTTACATGAACGTATGCTGAAGTAAAAGATCAATGGTGATGTCATTGGCATATAATTTGCAGACAGCTTTGTGAGATGGTTATTGCATTTTGTGTACGTATTTTTGCATGACCCATGTATTGAATGTGTGTGAATTGTGGGAAGAGAATGAGTATGACAACTCCCATATAATTATTGTATATTGTTATTGTATTATAATTATAATACAACAATTAGAGCAACAGGCCAGTACTAATAACTCATACCTTGAGAAGAGCAAGAAGAAGAGCTTATTTACACTTTGCATGTCCGATTTATTGCCTTTTGTTTTCTGAAAATTGTCAAGCTGGAATCCTTGCTTAAATCACTACATTTTTGACCTGCTCCAGTGCTGAACTTGTCATTCCTTTGATGTAGATTACAGATAGCCAGATCCTGGAAAGGTGTATGTGCAAGTGTAAGAGTCAATTTATGATTTGCTCGTGCGTCTTAATGACTCATCAGATTGGCAGCTGCAGGGGAGAGAGAGGGAGGTGCAGGAGGAAACATTGATCTCCCCGCTACACCTGTAGCTGGGCTACAAAGGTTTATTGGACCAGTTGCACCAGACCAGACCACGGATTTGCAGCTTGTGAATAGGTGAAAACTGCTGAATACTCTGACGGAACTGAAGAGGCAAGAGCACCCTTTACTGCAAATATGTGCCCAAACAGCTCAAGCAGCAGCTATTCTGGCACGGATATCTTGAACTGTAAGTGGCCCCTAAAACCCTGAGACCCTATTCCAGAACCTTCCAGAAAGGACTTCTACACATGCTCTGATTTGATACATTTTCAAGCAAAGTTACTCTGCAAAGGTCACAAAACCCCTCCTCTCCAAGCCTCGTATGCTAATAGGGGGCAGAACTTTGTCTATAAATAAATCACACCAAAAAAGCTCACTTGCATGCCAGTAGACCATGTTTTCTGCTGATATCTCCGCTGGAAATCTATTGGGATGGTGATTTTCTGTTGCATTCCACTTTTTCTGCTACTTTTCATTTTTTTTCTCTTTCTGTCCTTATTTTCTCTTCAGATCTACTTCACTTCTTCTTGCCACTTTTGGGAGACAGTGACTTTACTTGGACTGCTGCTATTTGTACAAACTTCCTTTTGCAATCTACCTCACTTCTTCTCATCACTTTTGGGTGTTGTACAGCCTTTTGCCGAGTTGCATTGTCTGTTTCTTGTTTTGTAAGGGACTGACTTGTGGTAAGCTCTTGTGAATCATTGTGACTTTGAGCTCAAAGTGAAGATTGGAATTTGCAATCAATCCCTAAAGTGATTGTTGTCACTTTTGTGCTGCTGTGCAAATATTTAAAAGATCACCTCCCCCAGACTTTCTGCTGAGCAGGATTGGGCCTTAAAAGCAAGCACCACAAAATATTAGTCAAATTCCAGAATATCAACACTGGTCACACAATTATGTATGACATCTTTTATCCAGTTCAAATAAACATTACACTAACAAGCAGGTTTCCAGTTCTCTCTCATTAACTCTGCCCTGACAGATGATACACTGCCAGCTCTGTCATTTAGTGGCATCGATGTTTGTTGGGCACACTTCTTGAAAATGAGACCCGGTTTATCACAGTTTAATGACTTGACTAACCTGACACAACTGACTATCCCACAACTTTCAACAGTAAGTGACAAAAGCTGTCTCTCTGTCAGCTATTTAATCATAACTAGCTGACTCGATACCAGCTGTTAAGTTCTTCGGAAGAGTCAGTCATGCAGAGTATCATGCTAACTAATTTGATTTTTGGCTTCTACATTCAAAGGAAAACTGATATCTAATCAAGAGAACAAGTACAAAGTCTTTCTTTCACTTCCCTGTGCATGTTGTAAGGTTTCAGAGTTACACATTCATTTAAGGCCAGCCTAATCAGCACACTATTGACTATATGAAAATGTGAAACATGTTTGAATGTAAATGAAGGCAAAGAAGTTCGCTGCATGTACTGCAACTTTTAAGGTCCCAGTTTCTGGAGAAAAACACCTGTAACAAGTTTTTCCATATCTCAATTTTTCTATTTTTAGCCTGATTTCTAAGGAAAAGAACCGGTATTGCTGTGCAGGTCCCTCCTGCTGGTCCATGCATATCTATCTCTGTCATTTCTCAGAAACTTGAAGAAACCAAGCAATTCCAATGAAATTGAAGATCAAGGAAAAAATTCAAAAATATTGAATCTCCAAAGCTACTGAATCAGCAAAGATTCAATCATAGAACAGGCCAGCTTGGATGGTACCTCCAAAGATCAACCAGTCCAAAGTTTTGTGGAAAAGAGTGCCTAGATGAGATTAGCTACCACCCTGTACAACCCCCTCTTGAAAACCTCTCATGATAGGGATTCCACTACAACCCTGGGGAGGTTGTTCCAGTCAATGATTATTCTTACAACAATTCTTTCCCACATTGAGATGAAACCTCTCCCAATGCAACTTCTGCCTGTAGTCCCTTGTTTTCTCCACGTGGCTTCTTTTAAAGAAAAGGGGAGGCATTTTCTAGTCTACTGTCACCATACTGTGGCTTTATTTCTAGAGCATTGCTGACTGCAATGAGCTGTCCCTTGGAAAAAACTCTGGGTCTGATCTATGGCACAGAGAAGCCGGTTTGCCCATTCCCAAGGGACAAAATTGCCCTATGGTTTGCCGGATTAGCTTGACTTTTCTTCAAAGAGGAAAGCTGAAAGCTGAGGTGATGCAGATAGCTTCATATACACTTCTGTCTTGTCGTGAGGGTAAGCACCAGAGAGCTGCACTTGACTTGGTTTGTTGTACTTGGCTATTGTGCATCAAGCTGATGCAGATTGCAGGTGTTTTTCTAGTGTTTCCAGCGCATTCTCCCCATTCCGTTCTACCTTTCCCCACAGCAAACTGCTGACAGGTTTCTCTTATGTGAAAATGGAGAAGATAAACACAATACAAATATATTTCAAACATTTTAAAATTGCAAGCCTCAAGGGAAAATGCGGGTCTTGAAACTTGCTAGTGTGAAATCGTGACATTTTGTAGGCGCCTGTGCTTGCTACGCTATGTGGACTTGAGCTAGAAGGGATTTTCTAGACAGTTTAATGCACTGTCTTTGCCTGCTGCATCTCCAGGGATTGAAGGAAAGGGATCTCCCATCAGTTTTACCTCCATAGTTACTTTCTCTCTATAGGACTGCATGTATTAGAGTCTACAATGTGAAAATATAAGGAGAAGAGCAAATAAGGAAGCTCTGTATTCAAAGCGTATATTGTGACTGTCCTGGGGAAAATTCCTAATCTCTATTTTGAAGCTTGGAGAAATGAAGAGTTTTCTGACTTGATCAGAACTACCTGGTCCACAACACACAGAGCTGGGTAGGACTGTCTCAACCATTAGGATTTTGTTTTGGCAGAACAAACACAGCAGATGTTATATGGCAGGCACAGTGATCCCATTGTCATGAGGTGCCCTCATTCATCTGTGTGCTGACATTGGTTCTATTGACAGGGACTTCCTCATAATCTGGCTGCTTCTAGCCCTGAGCCATGCCCTACAACCTCAGAGAAGTTGTGAGCAGACTCTGAATCTGAAAACACTTGGTCCAAGGAATCCTGGTATTCCTCACCCCTGGAAGTAACTTGTGCCTACTCTGTTTCCCGGGTCCCTCATGCTGAAGATACGCTCTTCAACATTTTACCCTGAGCCCTGAACAACAACCAGCAGAAAAAGAAATTTGTTGTGATAAGAGTGCACTGTAAGTACTCCTCACTGCCCATCTTACAGACTTCTAGATTTGGAGCCGTTCCTCTGGAAGCATTGGTTCCCCATTGCCTGCCCTGTGCTGAAGCACCTCTGCTGAGCCTTTCTTCTCCTCCAGTCAATGAGTTAATTTCCACCATGGGGAGCAAATTGAATCAATCTGGGATTCATCTTGTCTCCCCCTTTTGATGCCTGCACAAATAACCAGCTACCTCTGATGCCTTTTTCTCTGCTCTCCACAGCCAGGCCCTTTCCCGAGTCTTTCCAACCCATTTTCTGATTCCCTGCTGTACACAGACTCTGTTTAGGAGCTGAAGAGTCCAGCACAGGAGCTCCTGGCTTTCCAAGGAGCAATGCGGAGTGAGCAGGGATTCCTCCAAATGGCATTTACATGCTATCTCCTTCCTCCCCCAGCAGCTGAGTGTACACATTTGCCATTCTTATTAGGTTTCTAGTTCTATAATAACCTGCAGCAGATGTTTGATGTTTCACTCAGTACTAACTAGAGATACATATTGTTTCAATTTCCATTAATGAATCCATGAAATTTTGGAAGTCTTTTTTCATGTATTTTAATATTCAGCCGATATTCAACACAATTAAAATCTCCATTTCACAGAGGCTGTTCAAAATGTGTACTGAAACATGGATTCTCTCTTTCTGAGAAGAAGTGATTAGACTGACCATGCAATCTACCAAAGGGATGCCTTGGCTGCATAGACTTTTTAATAAAAAAACCTGCAGAAGATAATGATGACAGAGCTTTGGTCAAAGCCACTGCAGGATATTATCCCAGGAGGATTCAGCAGAAATCCAATCAATGCTGAGGAAGGACACATACATATGACTGAGCGTCCTAGCACTGTTTGAGACTTGAAACCTACTGTAATTTGGCAGAATGCAAATAAATAACAACAAAGGAATTGCTGCAGTCATGGTGGGTTTCAGACTCAAAAGGAACCAGGTTTGAGGAGCTGGGTTCTCACTTATTAAAGCAGATGATGTTCCTGAGAAAAGCAGATTGGTTTGGGGATGAGAGACCCTTTATGAGCATAATGCTGACAGAAAGCATCACAACCCAATGAACCAGTAGAGGTACAATAAAGGAGCCTGTTTAGCCCTTCTCCCTTTCCCTGAGGAGATACTCTGATCTCAACTCCATTATCCTGTGGGTCTGACCTGTAAGGGCTCTGTTCCTTGTCTGAGTGACTGTCTCAACTGCTCAGCTCTCAGCTGATCTGTGCTCAGTAAGGTGAAGGCAGGTAGGAGGTCCCAAGGACATGCAAGAAGCAAATGGAAAAGTGTCCTGAAGTACAGGGGCCTATGTCTTTCCCCAGTTTTGGTTTCTTGCAGTGCTGGTCCGAGCCTCTGGTGGCACCAGAGCAAACGATCCTATATCCTCTCTACTTCAGCTTCGGTGAGAAGTTGCTGTAAAGGGATGGCCACAAGGTGGCGTGGCACAGCGGCAAGGGTGGGTCAGAGAAGCTTCTAATAAGAAACTGCAAGTTGTCAAGCAGAGAGGGGGAAAGGCACCTTCAGTGAGGCAAGAGAAACCCCTAGATGCAGTTGCACCTTTTCTCTGACTCTCCTTCTTCCGCCGATTCCCAGCCCAGTTGGAGCAAGGATGCAGGAGAGGGGGAAAGGTTATGTGACTGGTTAGTGGATGGCAGGGCAAAGACGAGTCAAGGAGGGCTTCAAAAGGCTCTTTAAGACTGGCTGTTATGTACATGCTGTGTATATATCTATGCATGTGAGTCAGGATAAGCTGCCTTTCAGCTGGAAATTTACTTTCAGCTGGAAATTTACAATCAGTTCCAAAGGAAAATGGTTCTTTCTGCCTCTTCTTGTCTGCCATTAAATTGGAAATTGTGCTTTGTCCTCCTCCAAAGTGCTTAGCTTGATAGTCTGCAGCACATGAATTTTAGGCAAAATTTACTTTATCCTGATCAGGCATACATAAAATTAATTTTACTCCATTTAATAATAATGAAAAAGTAAATATTCAATATATCACAAAACATTAACAGCTACCTCCTTGATAACTCTGAGGTGGATTAAATGTCAATAATAATATCCTTTTCTTATAAAAGCACAGTTCACCCCTTTCCCTATATTTGTTTGAGTTCCTATCCCAAGGAAATAATATATGTTCAGACAATAATTTTCTCACCAAGAGCTATGTATCTACCCTGAAAAAGGAAATGGTTGTAGAAAGATCCAGAGAAAGTCCCTTGAAATGGAAAGGGTTAAAAAAATTCAGATATGTGAGTTTCTGGATACTCTTCCTCCAACAGTTCCGGCACGGGAGCTGCCATGGCTCAGTGCTCCCCTAGCTATTTGAACGGCTGTCACTCCCGGAGCCCACCCCACCAGGTGCTTCCCCTGGACTCGCACACATGCAGTCTTTGAAATCTTTCTTCCTCAAAGTGGAAGTTGGCTCATTTGTAGGAAGCAAAATATAAACTTCATGATAAGGATTTATTTTGGTTCTAAGAAAAAGCATGATGCATTGCTAAAAGCATTATTTTTATTCTGAAAGAAATACTCAGGTACCCTTACGGGTCTTTTCTAACTTTAGTCATGAAAATAGAGGCAAGTCAGCAGCAGACGTTCAGTTTGATTTCGTCATTTCTTTGAGAGGGAGCAAAGGGCAACTCACTTTTACTTTTCAATTTTTATTAGGGCTTGTGCGCTTATAAAAAATTCACATGCTATTGTCCTAATGGTTCTGAGGAGGTACAAATCTGTCTGACAAACAGAAAGAGGCGAGTGATGCTGCTCATAATGCTTGTGTAAAATCCTGCCTCTCTCAGGTAGACTTCTTCCTCAGTTCTTGCAATTTGCTTCCACAGATTCAGTTAATGTAGCTTATTTTCACACCTTTAATAAAAGTCACAATTAAAAGCAGTAGGACCTCTGCCCTGGGGGAAGGGAGAAGGACTGCTATGTAGCAAAATAGTAGCTCTTTTAATTTAAAAGGTGAAGCCACCAATTGTTCTTGTCCCTTCACACAGGGCTTCATTTGCTAACTAAGTTTTAATTACTATAATCTAAACTGCAGTTTCTTTTGTCATCCTAGTTACCTGCAGTATAAAAGTTGCCTTCTGAAGTATTTCATGAGTGGGTGGGACCGACTCCTTATAAAGGCTAAAAATATTTGCTCTCTTAATGCCATGGTAAGTTCTATCCATAAGAGGATTAATTAAACCATGGCTGTGAATATATAGATATCATGGGCACCAACCGCAGAGCGTATATGTGCACACACACAAGCAGCACAGTGAAATGAATTAATGCCTTCAGAGAACTGTGTTCAGAGTAAGTGCTCCAAACTTCTGCCTCTAGAAAGACACAGAGGATGCCAAGAGATGTCTAGTCAGGGACTCCCCAAACATAGCCTACAGGAGATGGCTTGTCTCTAGGCAGACAGGATTAATCAAACTTCACCAAGCAGTTTCACAGATGACTTTACAAACCAGTTGTTGCACAACTGAGGATGCCACTACCTGTTCCCTGAGGGAACCTTCTCATATTGCTAATAGCAATAACACCTTTTTTTTTTTTTAAGATTGTCAAGCAATAGCAGGCGTGCCAGAGCAGAGAGCAGAGGGCAGAGTTGGGTACTGTTAGTCAGCTTGCGACTGTGTTACTTCACGTGAATGGGTTTGGAGTTCACAAGTAACCTTCTGTGATGCAGAACCTAATATGGGTCTAAAGTATGTCCAGAACTGATCAGCCATTTTCCTACTGAAGTTCACGGCTCCTCACACTGGGGCAAGCCAAGATCATCAGGTCCTGATGGTATCAATGATAACTGGCTCAGTAATCTGAGATTCTATTCCTTTAAAAGGATGAAAAGAAGGTCACAAATAGATCGTAGGACAAAACATTAAGGCATAAGTTGATCCTGCACTGGCCTCATTGAAATTACGCTACACTGAATTTGGTGTCATGTCTGTATTGAATTTCTTGCCTTGCTACAGGAAGAAGCATGGGCAGTGGGAGCAGGTTATTAGTGTCTGAAGTTTCCAGCTATTGTTACTGTAGGAGTAGGTGCTGTTCATCTGTTAGCTGATACTAAGACCTCCAAGTGAACCCAGGGGGTTCAGCGTCCAATTCCTGGGTGCCCTGAGGCTGAGGGGTATCCTGTCCCGTCTTCCCATATCCTTCCATTTCCTGGGCAAAGCCAGACTCGCAACAAGATCTTCAGAAACCAAGCTGAAGTACATCTAAGTTATTCAGGAATTAGATGCTCTCTGAGAAAAGCAAGAAGGCTTAGACATCTAACTGTCTGCATTTGCTATGGGCAAAATTCCTGTCTTGGATTTAGGAATTGAAATCTGTTTCTGAGTACTTCATCATGCAGAGAACCTGTCAACTGCCAGCAGCTGAGCTGTATCCAACCTCACTGACAATCAGCAGTGCTGTCGCCGCTGCTACTGAGGGACTCTGCTTTTGTCCAGACTGACAGCCGAGTAGGATATTGAGCTTTTCTAAATTATTGACCAGGGAAGGCAAAGGTTGAGCACCACAGGTGCACAGCAAGTATTCAGCAGGTACAAAGTCATGTTTGACATGATTCAGAAAACAACAGGTAGCAACTGAGTGTCTTACCTCCCATTTGCTGCCTACTTTAGGAGATAGGAATGGTTCCAAGATATCAGGGGAAGGAGAAAGGGAGGAGAGGGTGGAGAGGGTTTTCTCTACTACACAAATAACAATGGATTTTTAATTAAACACATTCCAAGAAGAAATTCCTGTCTTTAGCTCTAGGTAGAGC
Source organism: Neomorphus geoffroyi (assembly GCA_033558235.1). Lineage (NCBI taxonomy): Eukaryota > Metazoa > Chordata > Aves > Cuculiformes > Neomorphidae > Neomorphus > Neomorphus geoffroyi. The sequence goes on along the minus strand of JAUMJM010000005.1, from coordinate 45,485,647 downwards.
AAGAAGTTAATTCCAAACCTTTCATGTTCCTGACACACTGCTGGCACTAGGACATGACCATGTCTCGCTGCTCCTGGAAGGAGCACATACTGGGCTGGTGAGACATACTGGCTCTGAGAGCTGCCTTCCAAGGTTTCAGCACGAGCTAGGGTTCCTCACATCTTATCAGATTGGGATGAGACTGGTGCTGAAACAACATAGAGAGCTTAGACTATTAAAGGACTAAGATGTCAGTAGTGATGGGGGGGCTAAATAATACAAACTAGTTGCATCCCATTCTCAGATATCACTGTGACATTTAGAATTTGTCTACATGGTAAGAGGATGTCTTTTCAGAAGACGTCTTAGATGTCTTCAGTGATTAAGCAATGTATCTTTCCCATGACTGTTCACTCACCACAAAACACTGCCTTCTCAAGCAGTTTTCATAGGAAGTCAGTGGTGAAAGTTTTCTCCTATAAATTAGAGGATGTTATGTCTATACTGTAAGGTGTGTGTGCCTATAGCACTGACTGTATTACCTCATCATCCATATAGCACAGCCCTTTCCTGCTCAAAGGCCAGCAGGAGTTCAGGCACCTGATATAATGCATTCAGTTCTTCCCCTGTGGGACACTGAGTCTTTCTGAGGACCTATAAGCAAACTGTCTGCTTGATACTGATCACATGATATCACCACAAGAACTAATAGGATAGGTAGAGAGGGAGACTGGCTGGATATAATCTACGTGGTTCACTCACATTACTTATAATGCCACAGTCCACAGAGTTCTTGTATGCCCTAGAAGGACGTAAAGCAAGTCTGGCTTAGTCCAATTTGCCACTTTCTCTTGCTGTGCTGCCCTTGACAGTGTCGAAGAGGGCCTGTGCCAAGATGGAGCAGCTGAGCTTTGCCACAGCAGCATTGCTGGTACACTGGAGACAGCTAAGCAAATGGATTTTCTGCTAGCTAGTTTTGACTGGAATTTTATTTTCAGTTAATCAAAGACAAACTAGAGATAAGAGAAGTGAAATTCTTGTAATACAATTTAGCCCCCTGGATTTCAGCTCTGGATCACATCTTATGACAAATAAAAAGGGGAAGAAACTCTAAAAAAATCCTTATTATTTTCGTCAGTGCCTATGTTGTCTGCTTTGTGAAAGTGGTGTGCATGTTTATAGATTGCAGCTGCCTGCGTGAATCTATCAGAGCATGCAGAGCCTCATTGTATAAGATGGCAGGACAATGTCAAACATATCAGCACAGCATGTGAGAAAAAAAGAGAACGCCAGGAGAGACTCACAATCTCAGCAAAACCAGATGAGAGTAAAACCATATCCAGCACCCTTAAGCAAAAAATACAATTTTTAGTTTTACAAAGTAGGTATGAGTTCTATCTTGCCTGTTCAGATGAAAAAGGCGATATCAAAGCATTAGTCATAAAAATGCTATATAAAGAGGAAAAATCATGTTTCCATTCCCATTCACAGCTGACACACCCATAGACCAAGTTAGCCGCTTTTGTACAGCACTGGTCAATAGTCCTTGTGTAATTGCTTGTTCACTATAGTTCCTAAGACTGGGATTTAGTGCTTCCCAGAACGTATTTCCTGAAATGTGAACTATGGATGTGTAACAGTCTGAAAATAAAAATTCTGTCTTGGAAATACTTGGAGTTTGATTTCTTGTTGTTTTTGCTTTTGTTCTACTATTTTAAACCACAATGGTGATCTGTATGTATTTTTCATAATATACTGTGGAGGTAGAAGCTCATAAACTAAAACAGTGGTTGGCGTGCTTGCAGCAGATATGATGGTAAGACAGTCGTTTCATCTAACTGCAGCATCTTTACAGCCCCACATTTGACCTGTTATTTCTTCAATAAGGGGAGAGGAACAGACATCTCTGGGATGTAATTCAACTTATCATTTTGAGTCATTTATATTTAGTTATCAGAGTTAAAGTTTAGGTTACCCTTCTTGGAGTTAAACTCAGAACTCCTTTTAGTTAGACTCAATGGAATCAGATCTCAATTTCCTAGTTTTGTGAAACTAAAAAACCTTCATCCTGACCCCAGGAAACTGTCTTGAAATTGACAAATCAATATTTTACAATTAAAAAAAAAGGTTGTACTAAAAATAAATCCCTCAATACGGTCAAAATACAAATCCTTCAACCAACAATTTAGGCATTTAGCTACATTGGATATGAGGTCAGAGAATTATGTGGACCTCTCTGCACTGCTGGAGGGTAGAGTAGTTGGCATCAGCACCTTCCTTGCTGCTTCCTCGAGAGCCAGAAACACTAGGTAAGCTCAGTGATGCTTAACTAAGACAAATATGAATGACACACTGGAAGGAGCAGGTATCAAGGAGTATGTGCTTCAGCATATTCTCATGTATTCTTGTGTCTCACCCAGAGAGCACTAACAGAGGTGCCTCCCATACCTTCCCTGCTTCCTGAGCCTGCCAACATGGCATGTAAAACCCTTGAAGAGACGCCCTCTCCAAAGCAATCACGCTCCTGTACCTGGTCACAGCTGGGAGCCCTGTTAAAACAACCTTTCTCACAGTATCCTGGCAACTCCGGATGGAGTGCGCTTATGTGGGAGGGAAAAGAGGTAGGCGGTAGGAGGATGTGTGGCTGTTTGAAAACATTTGCATAAATATGTTCATTTCAAGTTCATTTCTACAAATGACAGGAATGGTGCAAGGACAGATTGCTTTGTATGTTTTTTCCAGTGCAGCTTTAGTTTTGTATGAAACCACCAATTTGCAGATTTTCAGCCAACTTCATAGCATCAGAAATGACAGTTAAAGGCAAAAAGGATACAAGATAATTACTTTCCTCCAATTCCATTGTAGCACTAAAATCCCAGTTGCATTGTTCTTCTCTACTGTTGTATCTGCCTGTTATTACCAGGCTCTAGTAGCAATGGCAAAATAGTTTAAAGCTTTTTGTAATGTAGTGGTAAGCAGAAATGTTGAAAACATACAATATCCTTTATAAAATTCTCAGAGGAGGGAAATGTTCTCTGCAGTTGTCAAATTTATTAGGTAAAATGGATTTTCACTTCTATTTTAATCTTGTCACAGAATTCTTGCACTTTAATACATTTTTGAGAGTGCAAACTGCAAAATACTCTGCTTTTGTCACCAAATTCATGTATAAACAACATCTGAAAATTTAAATATTTGCATATGAAAAGTAAGGTGCAATGTGCGCATAACTGCTAGTTTTAGATCTAAACTGTAGCGCTGAAGATTATCTAGTGGAATAAAGGAAGATCAAACATTTCCACAACCTGAGCATATTGGGTTTCACAGAAGTATTTTCCTTAATTAGCAGAACTTCTTGTTGGTTTAGGATTCTAGTTTGTAGAAATGAACAAGAGACAATATAGGGAGATAATAAATCACATAAAGTACTCTGCATTGGTGAGAGTGCACCTCGAATACTGTGCTCGGTTTTAGGCCGTTCACTACAGGAAAGACGTTGAGCTGCTGGAATGTGTCCAGAGGAGGGCAGCAAAACTGGTGAAGGGGCTGGAGAACAAGACTTACGAGGAGTAGCTGAGGGAACTGTGGCCGTTTAGTTGGAGAAAAGGAGGCTGAGGGGAAACATTGCTGGTGCTGGTCTCTTCTCCCAAACAATAAGCAATAGGATGAGAGGAAATAACCTCTAATTGCTCCAGAGGAGATTTAGAATGGATATTACGAAAAAGTTCTTCACTTGAAGTGGTTGTCAGGGATCGGAACAGGCTGCCCAGGGAAGTGGTTGGGTCACCATCCTTGGAGCTATTTCAAAGGTGTGTAGATGTGGCACTTAGGGACATGAGTTAGTGGTGGACTTGGCAGTGTTAGGTCAACAGCTGGATTCCATGACCTTAAAGGTACTTTTCAACCTAGTGAACAGCGTTGAAATGTTAACAGCAGCTTCCCTCTAATAGAGCACTAGAACTTGCAAGAGCACACGCAACAATATGAATGTGTCAGCTTTCCAATTTGGAACAAACCAAAAACAATTCAGTAAGGAAGGTCTACTACATATTTGCTGGATTATGGTTTAGCTCTTTGTTCTCTTTGGATCTCTGTGGGTTTTTCTTTCAGCTCAAACTTGTCCTCTGATACATTCTCTAGGAAGGAGTCAGTCATGCATTACAGAAGGCAGTAAAGCATCTGAAATGTTATGAAAGGACATAGAAGAAAGGGGATTAAGACACAAGTGATTCCCAGCTTCTCTGAAGTAATTGTGATAGTGTATTCAAATAGAAGAAATTCAAGTTCTTCTTAGATGTTCTGATTTTGACCCATCTGAAGAAAAAATTCTCTATTTTTTCCATTAAAAAGAGATATTTATCTACCAAGTGCTGATGTAATTTGAAAGAAAATTATATTTTTCCATCAAAGAGAATATATACTCAAACAACATCTCCAATAGGTAAATTAGCCAGAGGATTTGTGTCTCTTTAAAGGAACTGAGGATTTAGCCCCCTCCCTGAAAAGCAGATCTCAGTTGCATGATGTATGCTTGCTCCACACACATTAGAGATCCACAAACCTGGCAATACTAGAGAATTTATCCAAGAAAGCTCAGGTTTTTATTTACTTTAAGGTTTTAGAATCTCCCCACGTAGGCTGTTGGGCACACTAAAGCAAAGGACTCAATTAAGTACTTGAGACGGTATTCTGAGACACACTTGTAACCTTGTTCATGAACTGAACTCTAAATGCATTTACACAAAAAAACAGCGAATAAAATCTGATCCAGTGAGTAAGAAGTATATACTAGACTTGAGCATTGGTTCTTCTCCACAGAGGGAGAGATAACCCCTGAGTTTGGAACATGACTTGCATTTGCCTCTCCTTCCTTCAAACATGCAGAATCACAATGAGATCCTCAAAGGCCTGAAAAATCCACTACGTGAATAAATGCAACCCGGGGCTCACAAAGTAAGGCACATTACATACAAACGCTCTATGCCTGGCAGACCTATGCATAAATGGAAAAATGCTACTGGCATATCACTCAAAATTATGTAAGAAAACCAGTATTGGCTCCCATCAGTATGAAATGTGACCATTATATACACAGGAGGATTCGATAAGATTAGTTGATGACAATACATTCTTGAACTGCTTAAATTCTTTTTATATAGAAATGTTTGCATTGAAGAAATGAGTAATTAATAGAACTCTTTTTTTCTGATTTCCTACTAGAATCATAGAATCAAAGAATGGTTTGGGTTGGAAGAGACCTTAAAGCCCATCCAGTTCCAACGCCCCTGCCATGGGCAGGGACACCTCCCACCAGACCAGGCTGTTCAAGGCCCCATCCAACCTGGCCTTGAACACCTCCAAGGAGGGGGCATCCACAGCTTCCCTGGGCAACCTGCGCCAGTGTCTCACCACCCTCAGCGTGAAGAATTTCTTACTAATGTCTAGTCTAAATCTTCTCCCTTCCACTTTAAAGCCATTCCCCCTCATCCTGTCACTACTTGCCCTTGTAAAGAGTACCTCCCCAGCTTTCCCGTAGCTCCTTCAGGTACGGGAAGGCCACTGTAAGGTACCCCTGGATCCTTCTCTTCTCCGGGCTGAACAACCCCAACTCCCTCAATCTTTCTCTATAGTAGAGGAGCTCCAGCCCTCTGATCATCTTTGTGGCCCTCTTCTGAACCCATTCCAACACTTGCATATTATTCTTATGTTGGGAATTCCAGAACTGGACACAGCACTCCAGGTGGGGTCTCATGAGAGTGGAGTAGAGGGGCAGAATCCCCTCCCTCGCCCTGCTGACCACGCTTCTTTTGATGCAGCCAGGACACGGTTGGCCTTCTGGGCTACGAGTACACATTGCCGGGTCATCTTGAGCTTCCTATCTATCAGCATCCCCAAGCCTTTCTCCACAGGGCTGCTCTCAATCACAACATCTCCCGTCCTGTATTGAATGTCTTGAAAACTGAGATTGCCCAGACCCAAGTATAGAACCTTGCACCTGGTCTTGTTGAACCTCATGAGGTTCACTCAGACCCTCTTCTCCAGCTTGTTCAGGTCCCTCTGGATGACATCCCATCCTTCTGGTGTGCCCATTTATGCCGAAAATTGATTTTCTTAATCCACTGTGAAGTTACATATCTACTGTTTCAATTATTTCTAGTTTTTATGTATTCAATTTCCTTTTCTAATTTACAGCTTCAAGAGTCAAACTGACTCCGTGTGATCATGCGTTTCCTTGCCTACAGAACTGGTACTGGAGACTGAATTAGGCCCGGTGGGCAGCCCCACTGACTCTATGCAGGGCCTTAGAGTCATCTTGTGTAACCTACTTGTCTCAGAGTTTAACAGATGTGCAACAGACTGAAATGAAACAAGAGTTTGGAAACCATCTCATCCACAATTCATTCACTCTAATCCGTGTCAACACTGCATATGGAAAGGAGGGAAAAAAAACAATTTCCTTTCCTAAATACAACAGGTTTGACTTTAATAACACAGAAATAATAGAGGTAGGTAAGATGATTCTTACATAGGCACTTACCTTTAAAAACCAGTAAACCTTAATATATTGAATATTTTGTATGTTAATGCACATTTTTCACATTGCATGTTTGGGTTTGGATTTACCTCACACCATTTCAGACATCTGACTTTCCAAATGGTTCCCTTGTCAGCATTGAAACAAGCAGTTCATATGACCTATCTTGTGTACCTGTCTGAGCATCAGAAGATTTTGGCCGTGGAGGTGTTTCCTTCTCTCAGTTGACTATTAGAAAGGCAGTCTAAAACGACTTTCAGACACCTCTAGTTTTGGCAGTTGGATTTCACTACATATTTACAAGTCCAATATTTACTTTCTGATTTAAAATTGGTTGTGAAATACAGATGCATATAATAAAGTAGCCACCATTAATCTAAGTGCAAAGAATTACTGTGTCTTTATCCAGAAATCTTTAGAAATGCAAATGCAAAGGGGAACCAATTGCTTTTATTTTATACTTTCCTCATTCTCTTGTTACAAACCACAGCTGAAAAATAATCCTCTATTCATATTCTTCATATACAGCTACATATGAATATTTTTCATGCATGTACATTGCTAGTTTGCTTTAAGTGTTAAATATAAAGTGTATTGTTATTTATGTCATCCTCTCTCGTCCACTTGCTCCCACGTTAAGCACGTTTTTCCTTTGTGCATTTTTATCTTGTATGGATGGAAAAGTACATTATTACAGTTCCTCAAATCCAAAACAAGTCTAAAGTTTTCAAATTTTACTAATTTTGACATTGGTTTTGTTCTATTTAATTGTTACTAGAAATTATTGCTGATCTGGCTTTGCTTATGAAGTACTTTTTCTCCTCTCAGGCTAATATTGCCACTGAAACTCTGCTGTCTCACAATTAATGAAACTCATAAATTTCTTTTACGTGTTTCATCTTAATCCACATCATTCCTATTTGATGCTGCACAGATTTAACTTCTTACCAATTCTTACTTCTCTTCATCCATTCACGCAAACTGTCAATTACTTGTCTAGCTGAGGATCTGGAAGGCTTTCACAGCTGCCATAAGCATCATTATTTAACTGGTTAAATGGACATGAACTGCCATTTTTCACAACACTGTCTAATATTTCTTGCAAGTTACTACTCGATTTAGCATATTTTTTTCTATTTTTATTTCAATTTGCCTCTCAGTGTACTTTCTTATGCAAATGGTAAGAAAAATCATGGAAACTTCTGCAGTCCTCCTTTTTGTCCTTATTTACACTTTGATATGTCTTCAGCTATAGCTTCCTCTGTAAGTTTCCTCCCACTGAGAATTGAACTTTACAACCAGCTGAGTTTTCAGAAAGCAGTGACTTTGTCCTAACTTAATGGCATAAGCACATATTGTCACAAATTTTCTCTTATTTACTAGCACTAAGTAAATTATAACCATGCAAGACTTAAAGATTATAATAACTTCAATACCACAATTAACAAACAAGATAAATTTGGATTAAAAAATAGATTTTACAGTATTATAAGAGAAGCAGAAATGTCCGTTACTATTGAAAAAAAGCCAAAAAGGAAATACTTAAAAGCTAGGCAAAACTGGAAGAAAATGAGCACCAATCAATAGAAACAAAAAGTCCTGGAAAAATGAAGAAAAATATCTGAAGAAACAAAGAACGGTAGGACTATAAACAATTTTATAATATGGTGTTTAATAAAGTATAATTAGGATTACTGGGCATTTCCAGACCAAGGGCTTGTGAAAAGAGCCTAGTACCAGTTTACACTGCTGGAATAAAGGAGGGGAACACATCTGTAGGCAGGCTGGCTGTACAACTACCATTGCTGATACTGAAAAGGACTGACAACAAGTATTGGCTGTGTAAAGCTGTGGGCAAAAGGTGAATACAACTACTGAGTCCATCAACAGAACAGAGAAGGAGGAGGAGCAGGATGAAGAAAACTGTATTAAAAGTTCCCACAGCGGCGTAGTTGTGGTTGCTATGGTTAAAAAGATTATATTGGCACAGTGAGGAAGATACAAGATTGAAGGCTGACAAAGTCATCATACGAGTGAGAGACGAAAGAACCTGAATTTGTTTTGTTAACCAGAAAAGAGATCAAAAGGTTGCTTGATTCCATCATATGACTTCTTGAATGAGAAAAGACACTGGGTCTGGAAAGCATTTGTAGACCAGACGAGAAGTGCATAGCAAGGAACACTTGCTGGAGGGTAACGCCGGAGAATCCCCACTATCTAAAAAACATTTCCCTTTACAAGTGTGTGTGGGTAGTTATTGAAATAAACTTCCAAACTTAACTTTCAAAGCAAGACTGCATACTTTTAAGACACGCTTAAGCCAAATATATAATATTTATAGAAGAAAACTGTAACAGCAATTGGGTGAAAAAAATAATGTTATTCTGGAAGGCCGCCTCGTCTCATCTAGACTTGGGGAAAAAAAAAAAAGAGAGAGATCTGTGATTTCTAGAAGTATTCATTAAGCCACAACAGAATAGAAACTACTAATCAAGCTATGCTCCCATTACTTGAAGCTTTCTATGCTAACTACAATGAATGTGGCTGGAGCTCACTATGAGGCAGTTGTTTGATTTTATTTACTCTTTCTCAGAATGTTTCACTATCTGAGCTTTATCTTGTGGCTGTAATAAGGTTTAAATTAGAACAATTTTTCTATGAAGTATTAATAGTATTTAAAGTTGAAAAGTTCCTGCCAATATCTAAGTAAATGTTAGATGTGAGTGGGATGTGTTTTTTCTGGGGATTTTTGAAGTTTCAGAGATGTCTTCTAAATTAAAATAAAAAAGAAAATGTAAAAAAGTCACAAATCAGAAATTTGATTTTTTTATACCAAGTTAATTGAAAAATTTCCATAATTTCCATTTCCATATGAAGCTTTTCAGATACTTTTAGATTGACTATCTTTTGATTTCCAAGTAACAAGGCAGTTTAAAAAATATTTTTTAAAAAAAAAAGATGTCTTGGAGAAATAGGACAGTGATGTTAGAAGTCAATAGCAGTGGTTTGGGAAATTTTTCCAGTAAATGAGAATAAATTATTCTACAATATTTTTTGCATAGCTTCAACAAAGGGAATTTTTTTCTACAAAAAACAGTTCCTCAGAGAAAATGCCTGACCTCATCTAAAAAGTGTATCACCACTGGAGCATGGATCTAATACAACGTGTATTGCAAAGACAAAGTGGAGGTAAGAAGAAATATTTCCTTGATTTTAGCTGAAAGTATTGTAGCTGAAAATTCATTTTCATTCTCTCTTCAGGGTGATTTGCAGTGGTCTTTCAGAAGAGCTAAAAAGAGTATGAATTACAAAACAAAAAATCATAAGGAGGACAAGGTCTAGCACTGGCAGGGATTTATTTTAAAAGTCTGCTTCACAGATGGCAGACAAAGAAGCTGGTTAAGATGATTTTGAACTCTGCTGTGGTCAACAGCTGCTATTGAGGCTGCCTTTCCTTAACTAAGAGGGAAGTACATCTGGAGGTAGTCAGCCTAATCGAGGAAATCACAAATAGAACTGGCCCGATGAACTTGCCGTGAAGTGCAGTTCCCATATTCAGGCAAGCCACAATCTTTTAATTAGATATGCCTTTCAATTTTGGAAAAGCTTTTACTGAAACCTCAGTAATGTAAGTAGCTAATCAACTCTTTTAGCTGCACTCACAGAGAGAGTTTTATCTTTAAACAATTCACCATAAAATCATTTGCCAAGCTCAAGTCTTGCCTTGAAGCACGCGTGGTACACACTTTTTTGACTTGGTTCCAGTCAATGTAGAACAAGAAAAGAAAAAAAAATCGCCTCTACACAGAGTGGCTGGCACATAGAACCTGTAGCCAGAGCAATGCAATGTTTATCCCCATTCTAACAGAACATTGGGAAATCATTAGAAGAAGTAAAGTTCTTATTTCTTATTTACCAAAAAGATAACATTACCCAGTTAAAATCAGTGTTACACCAATGACAAATGAACCAGTTTCTGAGAGAAAAATTAACCAATTGAGAGAGTAATTAGGTCTTATTCTTCCCACTCACTGGATGGGGCAATAGAGAACACAAGACATAAAAAAGACTACACTGCTTCCTAGAGTAATATTTTAGCCATTTTTGGACTACAGATAAGCAAGGTTATATCTGGTTTTGTATCCATAGATAGATACATGCACAAGTGAATTGCTCTACAATGTTATCTTTGTGGCATAACCTTGTCGCACTTGACTTTGGAGAGCCCTACTAATATGTAGTATCAGAAGTAAACCCCGAGAATCTGAATGCTTTCATTCCGGTCATGCCCATTGACTTTAATCCAAGTCATTCTGAGAAGATTCTGTTTCTGCTAGAAGGTTCAGAAGACATCAAAATGTAGCCAACAAACTCCTAAAAGAAATACTGTCAGACAACTACGGCTTCCTTAAAAAAATGCAAGCAAGAAATTTGATTGCTTGGATTAAAAAATAAAAAGGAACAGAACACACTGTCTAACAGTTTTTGTTATAATTCTGACATTTAAGCTACTTCACTTTCTTAACTTTTCATTTTTCTTTGTAATTTCTATTCAAACTTAAACTGGTTTTAAGTCATTTTTCTGATGAGTAGAGCCCACTCAATCATAGAACGGTGCAGCCCAGGAAGGTGGTACTCTCATTGCTGTCTGTGACCATCTACATGGTTCCCTGGAAAATTAAAAGATGTTTTTAAGTTGATCATGGCCTATAAAGGAGTGGCAATCAGTGCCTCCTGACCACACAAAAATTTTAACAGTAGCACTGTTCATCATATTTTTGTACAAATCTATCAAGAAAGTGTTTTTATAGCCATTACGTACAAAGGAAAAAGACCTTCTGCAGAAAAGACATGAAAAATGTGATCATTCATACCAATGAAAAACTTTAAATGAATTTTTAGTTACTTAGTAGACAATATTTTAATATAAATAATTTATCCTGTATATGACAGATATTTATACGTTCTCATTATAGTAGTGTCATTATTGAAAATTATTTCTAGCATAATCATAGCATCATTTCTATGAGCACATGTACTGAGGAACATTTGTTATGTGTTCTCCCTTTTTAGTTACTTATATTTTCTAATGTGATTTAGTCACTTAAGTTTCTACCCAGACATACTGAGAGTTCAAGTACAATTCTCCAGAGCCTTCGCCTTTGGTAGAATAAGGAAAGACAGCACACTGTCTATTTCTCACAGACAGGGAGGACTAACACCAAATGCAAGCTAACAAAGATCAAAGCTCTTTGCTCTCATGCTCCCTTCTCTTTGAAGCAAGATATCTCAATTGACTCCAAGATTCTAGGAAGAAGAAATAAAGAGGAAAAGAGGCTACTTCACCAGGGTATTTAAATTTACTAGTAGGGATCTGTGAATAAGGATGTATTCTAGAGTGCATGACTATATTTCTGTTCTTTAAAAATACATTATATTGTTTTCCTGCCAATGCTTCTTTTAGAATTATTTTATTTCCAAAGCTGATATTACTACAACAAAGAACACTGTGCCCTACAGCTGGCAAATTAGCCTCACAGTCATGGCGTATCACAGATATTAGATATAAAACCAAGACACTGAGTCATTTAGTTGTTCCTCCTGCAGAAGTTTGTTTGATGTATCCATGAAGAAAAGTAAATTACTGAGGGGGGAGAGGGGGGTAAGAGGAAAAAAGGAAACACTAGGAAGGGGTTAATATTTCTAGGCATCAATAGCTACATTTTTTTACGGTTGCACTTTAACTCAAAGAAAACTTAGGGAGCAAAATGTCAGTGGCCCTGCTGCCTTAACAGCTACATGCAGTATGCACTGATGTTCAGACTGCAAGGCATTAGCCTTAAGTTACACTGCAAATTAAAGTGTTTTTCCCAGACTCCAGGGGGTCCCATCAACATTATTTCAAATGAAATATTAAAAGAGGATATTCATAAGTTATACTCCTAGATGATCTAATAGAGTCAAGGCTTGCAATTATTTGAAATGAATGAGCCACAACAGCCTACGTCATTGCTTCTGAGTGGGTTTGCAGTGCTTATGTGTGTAAAAGAGCGGCACAGAGCATTCCTCAGAGAGCTGCTAAAAGCCACTAGTAGGTCCTGGAGGGTGCGACAATGAAGCCAGAGAGCCCCAGTACCGTGCCAGGGTTATGAAACAAGGAGCAGACTGGTGTGCACAATAACTTCAACCCTTCTCTGGTGCTCGAAATAGGCTCTGCCGAATGCCAGACCTCCCAGATGACTGCATTATAAAACCTGCTGAGAAAGTGCCAGGAGTACTCAAACTACATCCCAGAGGTATTCAGACACATCTTATTGCATATTTTTAGCTGTCACGCATGGCAGCAACTACTGCTTTGTAGTACAGTAAATACCACTGTCTTCGCTATACAGAAAAAACAAACTTTAATTTTAGATTAGTACAGTGGAAGTAGTGACTGATTTAGTGTTTTTTTGGCTTGGGTTTTTTTTTTACTTTCATAGACTAGAACGCGCTATAGAACCAAATGTATTAGTCTTTCTCCAGTCAGTATCTTGTCTATCAGTTTTGAGCAGAATGAAGGACAGCAAGAATTTCACTACATAACCACTTTTAGACCCAAAGATTGACCAAGATTTCTTGGCCATCTCTGTGGCCAAGCTAAACAGAATAATGCAGCAATTTCTATCAACAGATTTAGGTGCTGTGTTTAATGTTTACCTCCTTTTTCCTTCTGGTCTCTCACAAGAAGCATAGATCCCATTGCCTTTTGTCATCTTACCTGTGCGGCAAACCCAAATCTTCAGCTTTACAGAACTGGGCATGATTGTGGAATGGAACCAAAAAAATTCTTTCTATAATGGATGCATGGTCACAGCATACATATTTGTTCCAAAGTTCGTCCAACATAGCTTTAATTGAGATACTGCTCGCATTGAAGTTGTAACTGCAAAGACTAGCTGTCTAAGTATCTACACAGATCTCAAATGAACAATATTTGCAAGAAGGGAAAGTGTCTTTTACAAGATCAGATGATGTAGGTGGAAGCAGCAGAAAAGTTTCTGGGCACCACGCAGAGTTTCATCAGGGCCAAGCATGTATTATCAAGCTGATATTAACGTGGCCACAGTGCTATTAATACTTGAAGTGACTAGAAAGTTATCATTAGTACATCATTTATCACCTGGTACATGTACCACATCTTCCAGTGCAGTTCAAACACATTAATATCTTGCCTCAAAACCACTCATGAAAAAACATAAGTAAAGAGTGAAGAAGTAAGAATAAAGAAATGAAATATGAAGAAGTTGTAGAGCAGAATCAGAAAACACCTTTTTTGAACTATAAGGAATTTATTTTATAGTATTTTATAGGACTGTTTATTTTGCATACAGAACTCTGTATTTAGTCACAATCACTTTGTATTCAAGTAATTGCATCAATAAGTCACAGCAAGGAAGTTTATTATTGCTTACTTATGACCTTTATTTTATTTTGGAAATATTTTGTTGAAAAATATTTTCAGTCTATGCAATCTCCTTTGTTATGTAGTGTAGAATAATCTCTGTATCCAGATTCAAATACTGTATGGAAAGTAACAATGGATACTGAAAACGTCACCTGAATACAATATTTAGTTGCCTCTAGCTTTGCCAAGCTCAAAAAAAAAAGAGCTAAAAAAGGTTCCATGATTCTCTTAATAGAAGTAAAATAAGGAATATATGTTTTATGTTAAAACTGTAATGGGAATGGAAAAGGAAGTTATGTAAGAACATTGGAAATGAACTAAACAAATGAGTGCTAAAACATTTCCATGTAGGCAGATGACTGAAGAGTAGATCCTCATGGTTACCCAACAGTGTAGACTGACTGCCCAAGAATTTGAACAACATGTCCACTTACATTACGGTCAAGAAAACTGACAACCACTAGGATGTTTCTTTGAAATCCCCTCAAGGCCCTTGAACAATATTTTTTTAAGTAGGAATTGTCTGCAGTTCCCCGATCAGGTTACATAAACATGCGACATAGGGCAGGCATATTAAATATTAAGGTAATGTTTTATGACCATCAGGTATCCAACAGGAATTTTTAAAAACCTAATAAAAATAGAGTTGGCTTAATTATTTAAGCCGTGTGTGAAGTGCTCAAACACCCACATAAGTCAAGTGCCAACTAATATATCTCATGATTGCTCAATTACTCCTATATTTCCTCTTCTGATCCTGGGACTGGAGTAAAAATAATTTCTAAAAAAAATTGCTTCCATTCCAAGTTACTTCATTATTGGTTTTTTTTACCATAATACTGCATCAAAATGTATTCTCTCTGACTTTTGTTACATTAAAAAGTAAGCTATCACTTTAGGTGCTCTACTTCCTATAAAAACAAATTGACATAGAATCATATAATTTCTGAGAATTGCATCTATTCCTATTTCTTTACTTTATTGCTATTTCTCTTAATATTTTTTGTCTTTATGTACGGGATCCTTTTAACCTTAAATCAAAATAAAAAATGTTCTTGATTCTTGGAGCTTTTTTACTGGATAACTTTTGGCATTCAAGAAAGGAGAGGGTACTTTCTCAGACTGGCCTGCCAGAAGCCCAAGAATCTTGAAAAGTCTCCAGCTGCACTTGGGGATAGTGGACAACATATAAAAGTAGTCATTTACTGCCAAGGGGGATAGACTTCATTGACTTTGATTTTGCATTTCTCTGTACCTATTAGAATATAATGCTTTTATTGCATTTGGTAATGCATTTAGTAATCCAAGGAAAAATGAAGTGAGTGGAAGGACTCCCAGAGGTTTCAGTGAGCTTTGAATGAGACTTTTTTTCTGCACAAATTGCTCCCTGGGGAAGGAACATACATTCATTAAGCACCGTGCATTAAAGTAACACAACATGAACATTTTGCAACTGTGTAAAATACAGTTGCTATCACTTACTTGACTTAAAGCTTCCTCAAATGTTTTGCTTTATGGCCTGAAAAGTAATTCCTTTTCTCAGATTATTATTGCTAAGTTTTGTTTTATGTAAGTGTTTTAAGAAGAAAGCAATCTGAAAAATACCCAATTACTAGCACAGCAGAGAACTCATTATTCTTTCAAATGCCTTTTGAAAACACTTTAAAAGTGTTTGATTCTGTTGATTCAACAAAAAAGAAACTGTTTAAAAATAAATAGAATAGCAAGAGAATGGTCATTCAATGCTCTGAAGAAAAGAACTATTTTCTAACACTTCTCAACAATTCTGCACAAATGTACCTTGATATCCTTCCCTTTACTCTCCCAGCTTATACACAGCTGGGACCATCAAATATTTAAAGGCATATTCATGTGTCTGTGTCCCTTACAATGCCCAGACATTCTTTAGTCCATATTTTGATAATACATACTGTCATTTTTGTGCCAGGGTTCTTATACTTCTAGAAGGTGTTGGATCTAAGCACATGCTGAGTACTGCATGGATGTACGGTACCTTACATCAGATTCCTAATTTTTATGCTATAGAGTTTCTCGGCGAAGATGAAGCCAGGCAAAACCTAGGCGCCAGGGAACTCCTAAGTTCATGCACAGGACTGAGGATTTCATTGTGGATGTGCGGTCACGTTGCTGACCCACCTGGCAACCAGGATTTCTGACTGATCGGCAAGAGCTACTGCGGTAGTTGGGTGCACAAACATTTATCTAGCTAAAGTTCCAGATATAGCCAGAAGTCCAGATGTGGGTAAGACTTACAAACATGAATGTGAGGGAAAGGGAGCTGATCACAGGAAACCTGCTATTTTAAATCACCATTTCTGACTATCACAGTGATGGATTAGCCAGACTGAAGGGTGAGTATTCAGCCTCAGCTTCCTGGATTGAAAAAACAGAAATGCAAATTCTTTCATGGTTTTCTCTTACCTTTTGCAACAAAGTAATCAACTTCGTAGAGGAATAAGGGAAAAAAATCAATATTTATTCCTTTACTAATAGATTGCTAATATTGAAGTTTGACCCTATATTCTTAGCCAGAATTTCAAAATACTATGAAGATAATAATTTCACAGGAATACTACAAAAATTACCAAAAAGTATAATTACATTTCTTTTGAAAGAGTTTTCCTAGATGTTTCTTTTATGTGCAGCAAATATGAGCATCAGCTGGAATTAATTTCATTCATTCGTTTCCTTTTGTCTCCTTTTCTTATTTTCTGTTCAGCAGTCTCAAGTTTATGTCTGATTTTCAACAACTGAATATCTAATGTCTGTTTTGCTGTGACCTACCATTATGAAATCTGTATCTAAATGAATATTTGTTATTAATATGGAAAAGATCATTTTTAAGCAGAGTTCTGTCATGTAATCTTATACTAGAGTTGAGAACAATACATAGGTAATTACTTCTAAATAGTACCACTTTTTTCATTTAGATAGTAACTTGGAAACTGACAAAAAAATCCCAACCCAAAACAAACTAAAAAACCAAAAAAACTAAGCAGGAATATTCTCAGTACAATGTTTCTTTTTTTTTTTTTTAGATAAAGGAATCCTTCCATTTAAAGTTGGTGAGTTTTGGTACTTGGTTGTGTTTTTGTGGTAAAGCTCTTCTAAAACAGGAGAATGAGAAGAAACTCTCAGCATGAGATAGTGGGTAAATTAAAAGTAAAGTTAAGTTGTATAAATATATGTTAATAAGAATAGGACATAAAGAAAGATGGGGGAAAATACAACTCTTCTGTTCAAATCTGGGCTACTTTCACAAAGCAAAGTTGTATCTACTTTTCAGTACTCTTGCAAAAATAGGTCTCCTGTTGTGTCTTATTCTGTTAGATATTCATGCTTGTAATCTTTAAATGGAAGTTTTATTGACAGCCTAACTTTCTGTGTCTTGGCAATATGTAGACAGGACTTAAAAAACCCATTCCTTTTAAAGAGCCACTTTGTGACTTCAGATTTAACACTGATTTGATCCACTTCTTTTCATATTTTTATTGCTAAATGCATTACAGCTAGACAGATTTTATTAAGAAATACAATTTTGATATTAAGACAGAGATAAGGTTTTATAATAACTAGGTGCCAGCAAAAGCAACAAAAGATTGTTTCTTCTTTGTGTAATGAATCAGAGGGTATGAAATCTGTATGGCTACACATGGCTATGCTGCTTCATGTGCACACAAAGCCTGTTTTGAAGCACTTTGATTTGGTCAGTCCCAAGTTTCTTCAGGCACCTGAGTCATCCAAGATGCAGGTCAGCTGGCAGATATGCTAACATTTAAGTAAACTTAGAAATCCATTTTTAAGTCAACTGGCACATCTTCAAAAGCTCCCACAAGGATTAACTCACTTACATATAGACCAAAGCTGTAAAGTACAGCTTATCTGAATTACACAGTGGAATTGCAACAAACCAGGGTGTAGCCTCGCCCTGTAGCTGGGCTCTATGGTGAGGTAGTTTTCCTTAGCTCCAATCTCTGACAAAGGAACACAGCAGAAAACACCGGTAGAGGATGGAGCAGAGCCAGAGCATCATTATTCTCTGAGAGCTGCTGAGATAAATGTATCTAATCCTGAGGCTGGAGAAGAACCTCTCCAATAACCAAATAGCCACAATAAACATATTCTGAATTTTCCTATTTCTTCCACTCTGCAGAAACCCAGGAAATACTTTTCTACTCAAATGAGGCAGCATACAAAAGAGAGAAACACTTCAGCTGGATCAAAACCATATGATGAAAATTCGTTCTAAAGTGTTAGCATTTTGGGCATGCTAACACTGTAGAGCTTTATCATAGGGTATGTTTGCCCAGTTGGAAATGCAGTGATTGTACCACCTCTAATTCTCAAGCCAGTTAATTTGGAAGTAATTTGAAAAATATCAGCATGGAATCGTGTTTTATCACTTAAACACAGTCTCAGGTGACTACAAACTTGCTATATGCAGAGCCTGTATGCGCCTTGCCAGGATTATCTCCCAAGTCTTTACTTGGTAATATTGACTGAATTGTCTGAACAAATGTTTAAGATATTACAGTCTTTTGAAATTCTGAGTTCATATATGAAAGGCTTTCAGTTTGCATGGAGAATTATACTTATCTCCAAGTGAACAAGTAAAGCTGAACCAACTGTTGCAGTCACCAGACTTTGAGTGATGCTTTCTCAGTACCAACAGAAGAGTAACACAATCTGTGCAGGTTTTGAAGTTGTCCTATATATGCTCCGTTTGAACAAATTACAGTATTTGGAATGAGACAAAATATGATACTGAGGATAAAGTAGAACAAAATAAAATGTGCTTCTTAGAATGGATCGTGATCTGTACAAACACTCAAAATCTGTGCCTTCATTGCTGCTAAAGTGGTTTTATGATCCCAATCCCTGTGATGCTGGACTACTGTAAAGAGGACTCTTCAGGGAGTGTATCTCGTGACTCCTTAGACTATTGTAAACCTCTGAGCTGTCTCCCAGAAAATTGTACAAAACCTGAGCATGCACATGAAATTCTGCTGGGAATGCTATCAGCAGAAGGATTCAGGCTGTACTCATGCTGAAAAGAGCTGTCAGCCTGACTAAACAAAGAAGCCAGTCCTGCAATCTGTAATCCCATCTACAGCACCTGTACTGGATTAAGAAGACTACAAAATTCAAATGAGAAGATATTTTTGTGCATAGACAGGATGGAGTACTGAAGACGATACTTGAATGAGAACATGGACAAATTATGCCATGAAGCAAAGACATCAGCCATTCGTCACTGAAAAGATTCTCCAGAGAAACATTTTAGGTGTATACATGTTATATATATGTGTTTTATATATACATGTATATTTATGTATATTTATATATCCATCAGACTAAGTGCCGTATTGACGAACAGGAAGATATTTGACAGTCTAACAGCCCAGAAAAGACCAGATTTTATAAAGTCCCGAATCAAAACAAAAATTTTCCATGAAAGTACTTTCAGAAATCCAGTCAGGTACCTAAATACTTAAAAAAATCCCCCTCCTAAATGCTGAATACTAAGTACCAATACTAGCTGAAACTCATTAAAAATCCATGCCTTTGAACACTCCAGTTGTCCCGCAAACCAGCAGAAACCTGCCTTAATCCAATTGCAAGAGGATTGCAACAGTTTAAGAACACATTGTTATCACTTTCTCAAGTATTCTTATCAGATGTATATTTACACGGATCTTTCAGAAACATCAGGAAGTAGTACAAATATTTCTTGTTAATAACAAATTGGTGGTACAAAATCTTTTCCTTACCTTTGGGAGGGAAGCTCTCGACCCTGAACTTTGCGTAGTCATTGTCAAAACTGTAGTGATACCCAGAGCAACTCTAGCTGGAGCAGCATCCATGTTGATCCAGAAAGAAACCCAGGACAAAATGACAATCAGCAGGCTAGGAATGTACATCTGGATTAAATAGTATCCCATCTGACGCTCCAAATGAAACTTGACTTCAATGCATGTAAACTTTCCTAGAACACGAAATTACTTTCATAAATGCTTTTTGCACATTTTTATCTTGTTTTCTGAACATAAATTAGATGCAAGGGCTGCTTCCTAACCTAATACTAGAAGCAGTTTGTGATACACAAATGCAAGTTGGCCATTAGTTGCTCACTAGCTTGGAGGTTGCATGGGACCCCAGAAGCCGACTGTGCTCAGTTCTTCACATTAACTGAGAAAATTAATATTAGCACAGTCATTTCACCACCAGAAAATATAATGCAAGGTTTCTTTTCTTAAAATTTGCTAAGTTTTCACTTCAGTCAAATACAATGTTTAGTTTTAAAAGGGGGTAGTGTTTTGCATTTTTAATGACACAAGACTAAGCAAACATGTAGTTAAGCAGACAAACTGTAAACAGTCTTACAGTCCTATGGTAGATCACAAATGGCAGCTCCACAAGGGTAGTGGAGGACAGGGTGGGATTGTCTGACAGCAGAGATAGTCACGCTGTGGGGGATGCAGAGTACTGAGTTGCAACAGCTCACCAGTTGTTAATCCAGTCACTCTGTGCTGCTCTTCAAACTGCTGTGTATCCTGACTCTGGTTTAGGTACTGCAAAGTCCCCTGAGGTAGTCTAATCTGAGTGCAAGAAAGTTTCCCAGTCCTGAAGTGTCATGCTAATGGTTTTAAGGACCCATTTTGTCTTGGTTGGTCAAATGCATCAAGACGTGTTGTTCCTCATTCTTTCTTTCAGGAAAAAATAGAGGTTTTTGCTCTTTTTCATGATGCATGCACATTTTTCTGCTAGTCTAGAAAGCTGAACGTCAGAGTGCGAGAGCTGACACGAACGACAATGCAGAGGCTGTCTGGCAAAGAGAGGAGGGGAGAAGAACTGAATAATCTCTTTCAGCAGGACAGGTGTTCTAAAATGATTGACCTGACCTGTGACCCTAAAGACAGACTCTGAGACCCAGCTAGTGACTGATTCTGACCAGTCTGCCCATACAGAAGGGGACTCGAATGGTGTTGGGCAGCCACGTGTGGCAGCAATGGCATAAGAGTAGCTCAGTCTATCACATGCTCTCCAGATTCCTGCAGCACAACGTGGAGAGGGCACCTTGCAGGGTGGGTGGGAGGAGCAGGCTGAATAACACAGCTTTATCCATATTTGAATTTCACACCAAACCCGAAGGAGCATACTGCAAAGACACCAATGTGGGTGATTGCAAGTCTTTTGCTTGAATACTGCTTTTCAGTTCCCTGTTCCAGGCTACGCACTTTTAACTTCTGGTAATTAGACATTTTATTTTTTTCAGTTACATGTAAAAGGAGTTGCCAATTGGCATTTTTATCCTTTGTTTGGAATCTTCCTGCGTATACAAGAAAGTTATTGCCCATGCTCTCCATCCTCTCTTACTTTCAATGTTAGACCCTATAAAGTAGTCATCTGATGGCAACTAGAAAAGCAGATGAACTCACTTATTTAGAGTTTGAGTCATGTGCTGGGAAATGACTAAGCTTTCTATCAGCCAAATTACAAATGGGTAAGTTCTGTATATTGGAATTTACTCCCCTTTAAGTGTGAGAAAAGATGAGAAGTAACAGAAGTCCCTCTTTCCGTGGATGGTGGAAACACAAAATTTTCCTCCCTTGGCACTTTGGGCCTCAAAATGAGAAGCTGCATTTGTAAGAATTAAAAACAGAATTATTTTTTTTTCACAAGAAATGTATGTGACATTTTTGCCAGAGGCAGAACCCCTCACTTCATGTTATTTCACAGAATGAAACAAATGTAGTTGATGCAAGCAGATTGGCTCGTCCTGAAATGATGAAAAAGCTATTTTGGATGAGAGGGATTATATCTAATACCAGCAAGCACCCAGCAAACTGTTCTCTAAATGCTGTTCCTATTAAATAAACTCCAAGCAGCTAAAACCAAATTTTAGCAGAGTTGTCTCTGCTCTGTAAAGCCAAAGATAGAAAACACAGCATTTGAAACTTCAAAATAGTAAATACAAGAAAAAACATTACAGTATTAAACAAACATTTAATATCCCAGCATTTCATGTCTGTACACTATTCATATTAGCAATGAAAACATTATCCTTTCAAATACTATGTCTTATGAATTAGACTATACTTGAAAGCTGGTGAAAATTTGTTAATTTTCCTCATTGTCACTTTGATATGCTGGAGAAGTAAATTAAGTTCAGAAAAATCAGTACTTTAAAAGTGATGAATCAATAATTAACAAAAGGTGAATTTTGTTAAAAATGTTTCATTTTGACGAAATAAAAACAGTTGGATTTTTTAAATAATTTTTTTAAGACTGTAAATTCCTTAATGATTTTAACAATATCATATTAGAACATGTGTATTAGAGTATCTAATTAAATTAAAGAAATTTAGAAGCAAAATCTTTCAAAGAACAAAAAAGGTAGAAAATTTCACTTTTTCAGATTTAAAAAATGTGTGTGATTCGAATCTTAATTTCTAAAGGTTTTTTTTTTATTTCACCTTTCTTTCCTCATTACAAATTGACAATAGATACCATCACAGCAGTTAATACAAAAAATAGAATAATGCTCACCAGTGTTGTAATGTTTTGTGCAATAACCAAGTTCTTTATCTTCTTTCAAAATAAATTGTGGCAAGGTTAAACCTTCTGCAACCTGCACAGGTCCATCACTTAGCCACTCAAATATCAGATCATTCATAGTGTAGCCAACTACAATAAAGAAATCACAGTTTGTTACATGATAGCTGACTGGAAAACATCAAAAGTAAATATTATTATGTCCTAGAAGCATGGCTTTTTTCTCAAAGCATGTTATCTCGGTCACATTTTTAAACTGTCTGATTAACAACAGGTAGTTATCAGATAATATTATTTCCCTATTACTGTATTAAGAACAACAAGCGACACCACTGTATTCTGAAATACTGCCCTGGTTTGACACTAAACAATTTTTCTGGCCCATCCAAGATACTGTTTACAACTGAAAAGACATTCCTTTATGCCTATGCGTCAGCCTACATTTTGCTTTATTCTCATCATTTTTGATGATGGAGCTGGTGGGCACTAACAAAACAAGGATTTCTAGACTGCACAATGTTGGGCCTTTGCAGAAAAGAAAATGACCGCTTTTGTAACCTCTGAACCTACAACGGAGAGGTGTGGAGGAGAAAAAGAGACACTTCAACACGCTGAAGTATCTTCATTTCTGCAATGGCTACGTATTTGTGGGTAACAAGCAGTGCCCATTCTCCAAGCACAAAGGCAGGTGGTAGCCAGTAGCTCATACTCACACAGTTAAACTCATTGTCCCCTCCCCACAAAAAAACCAAGGTGGCCTGGTACCTACTAACTATTGGGAATGAGCGCTGGCACGTGCCATTGTGCAAATCACTCCCAGTTTTGTCTGATTTTGTTACATGGTGCAGGCCAAAGTGGTGCTACCAGTGCATACTGACAGCTACATGGTATGAACAAGTAAGTCCCGGTACCCAAGTCCATGCCTTGGCCGTGTTTAGTTTACTCACATAAGTATACCTGTAGGACCTCTGCTTCATTGAGTATGTTAATTCCATTTTTCAAAAGAGTATAGCATGTCTTGAACAGACATACCTAATGCCTGACTGTGCACTAATTGCTCTTACTTTCCTTAGACTTAATTTCTCCTGCATAGTGTCACTGTGGTTATCCCTGGAAGTGATGCAGTCCTGGTGGGGAAGGTGTTCTGCCCTGGGAAGGGGAAAGGGAAAAGAGCAGGAGCAGCACAGAAACAGGGGACACGCACAGTATGGTGACGGACATTGAAAGTACTGTTCCTCTATGATTTCCCCTTAGAAAATAAGAATATTGAGTCTCACCACGCAAATATGACAGCATAGCTACTATCTAACCACCGAAGGCTATGGTAAAATCTTGGTTTTCAATAGACAAAGCAACGGGACACTCACAGCTTTCTAGCTGCATTGTACATGTCTGTACATCCATAGGAAAATTCTTCAAGTCCATGGGACAGGATAAGGTTAAAGTAAGCCTAAAATTGGAGGGGAAAAAAAAAGAGTTCTCATTAGAAATCTACAGGTTTTATCCAAAGCCCCATATTTAGAGTTTAAAAGATCAAGAAGAAATTCTAACACCTCTGAGGCTGGACTCATTCTCCCCTATGAGCTTTTAAGGACATTAGAGCTGCGAAGGCAGAGCATGTAAGCAAACCATGCACTCACTGGCTGCACTGGTTGAGCAGAACAAGAACAGAGGAGACAACATCAAGAGAGCAAAAAATACTCTCCACTAATGTACTAGTGAATGTTTTATGTATAATGCTGAACCCAAATAATGCAAAAGCTGAAATGACTGATCATGGGACACACATTTTTTAGCTTTGTTTTGAAAAATCAAAGGAAGGAAACAGCATCCAGGGTTGTTGTTTTTTTTTTTCAAAAGAGAGCACTTTTGTTGTATATAAGGCCCATTTCCAGCCCTTCATTCTTACTACTTAGCCATTAAAAGGAAGAAAAAAACACCACACAGTAAAAGCTAGAATAACATAGCACTAAAAGATAAATAGTGCAGATAGAAGAAAGCAAGCCTTAAGGAACACCATCATAGAAACTAAATTTCTCTTTTAATATTTCAATTGTTATTGTCCCAGATAAACCATAATTTAACTTGAATTGGAACATTCTTAATGTTTTTTCTTTCTTTTTTTTAGTTGTTTATAGATTGATATATGTTTCAAGACTTCTGCTTTATTTATTTTCTCGTTTGTGTGGGGAGAAGAAACCATTTTTAACAAACCAAAATACCAAGATGATGCAATTGCAAATTAGCTGCTTTGAGAAACACAGTAGTTGTTGAGATTTTGGCTTAAGTCATACAAAGAGAGCATGTTTTCATTTCAGATTACCTTCAGCACAAAATCCACTTTGACAAAAAGAAAGCAAATAAATAAAAACCTCTGTGCCCATTTACCACCAAGGACAAGAACCAGATTGTCTGTTTTGAAGGTACACCGAAACATTAACATCGTACCACAACAATATCTTTTAATTATGCCAGTGAACCCACAGGCCAGCTGCTAACCTTGGAAGTATATTGTCCCACAGACAAATACAATCTGTATGGAGAAATACTTCACTAAAATCTGTCTCCCATGGTAATATTGCGCTTCTCACCACGTACAGCTGATTCAAGTTCTTTCAGTCTATTTCTTCATCATGTGAATTTTGGGGTATGGCCTGACTGGGCCTTCTAGTCCCACTGTTCTGCCATCAAATCACTATGATGAGAACGTGATACTTATATAACCGATCAAAATTGTCTCAGCCTGATAAAAAAATCACATTCAACACCTCTACTTTTACCAGTTTCTGGGCTATATAGAGAAAGCGGCATTATTTTCCTCTTGACACAGTCTTCAATGTACAAAATTGTAATATTAGGAAATTAGAGATTGGTTTTCTGTAACACTCAAGTGCATAGAAGAAAAAGAAGAAAAGCCTCCAGTAGTCCTCCTAACACTGCCATAGTAAATAAACTCCCATTTAACCTTTGGGAACAAATAGCATAAGCATTAAAAAAAAAAAAATCATGTAGAGAAAAAACTGTATCTAGTAGACATATAAGTGTCATTAAAAACCTGCCCTTTACTCATTTAAATATTTTAAGTGCCCTGGACTAAAGAGTAAGATAAATAAATTGTTAATTGCTAATTGCACTAACAAAAGAGTGCTTCTGCATTTTTTCTGAAATGCTGATATATCAAACTCTCTTCCCTGTTTTCAGTCATCTTCTAAGTATCTCTTAGATGTTTTAAGTTGATTTCAAACATGCTATGCATATTCAAACACACATGTTCTAAATATGTCATTTGGTTGCATTCATTGAAGTACATATGGCCTGTCACCCCTCAGACTCTACTGACTGTCAGGTTTGCATTGCTCACTAACTTTGTTTCCTTCCCCCTTCATCCCTTTCTACTGCCCAAAACTCTCAAAGGATCTGTAAGTTTGACCATAGGCAAGGAGGTCTCTTTTATTAGTCTAATATCAAACTAATGATAAAGAGAATATATTTAGTTGCTGCTTTCAAGCCTCACAGGGAAAAACTGATCTATCTCCACTGATACTAGGTAGATACATCAATTTGTTTTTTCTGGAGCTGAGAAAATACTCATTATGTAGGTTCACACAAAGGTTGACATCTCTCTCTTCTTAAACAAGAATGTCTTTCATACTAAATTATACTTCGCTCACCCTGACAAATGGAAAATAATTTCTATTCTCTGTATTAAAGAGACCAGCCTGAGAGACCATGGCCTCATAGCTTTACTGCAACTTGTTCATCTCAGCAGAGTAGCCATTCAGTTACCTTACTAAGAGTAAAGCAAGTGTTGAACCTGATGTTTATTGTTTGGTATCTTCCACAGATCCATTGATTTTCAACAAGTTCACTACATGCTAAATGTTCACCTGCTGGAGTCTGAAATATCTCCACTGAAGTCTATGGTGGTGGGTAAATTTATAGCAGTTGACTCTTTTCTTCAGAAAAATATGATCCTGCAAGTGTTTCCAAACCCAGGTGCCATGTAACTACCTGTATATTTACATTAGTGATGAAATAGGATCAGAAAGGGAAGATGTTAGGTAGATGTAGCGACTCACATTGCCTATAATAGTAATGTCATTGACAGAAAATATTTTAGAAAAATGAATGCCTCACACTTCGCAAACTGAAGAAGGGCCATTGGATATTAGATGCAAAGTGCAAGTTTAACTGGCATTTACAGTGATGAATACTTTAATCATTAATGGAACAGGAGAAACCAGTGTAGAACAATTATTTTTCAAATACCCTATCACCAAGCTACTTGAGATGCTTAAACAAAACAGATTTGGTGATGTAAAACCATAAAATGCTGATGGCAACAGTTTTGTGAACAATCTGTAAAGCCAACAGGAGAAGAAGCTGATCACAGACTTGAGTTTGTCTTCAGCTACCTGAGCGCATTTTACCCTGTTAGCCAGGCTCAGATCATACAGCTTACTCAGTGAGAGCTCTGGGTTTGAGTACATTATGTTCTTCAACTGAGCAGACAGGGGTCATGAGAGAGCCGAAGAGAGTCACATTTCCAGTGTCCCAGCACTTCAGGTACAAGCCAGGGCCAGCAAGCCACCCTAAAGGAGAGGCAAAGCTGCTCTCTTTCCCTCTCCACTCCCACACCCATCCCTCAGTCCAGGAAGAACTGAACCCTGGAAAAACGTAAATAGAGTATGAACAGAGCAAAATAGAGAATCAGGGCCAGAAGCAAAGAATGAACAAGTAGCTGGCACTGTGACAAAAACAATTAATCAACAGATCAATAATATTATTGAGCAATGCTTTGACAGAGGCAGGGCTAT
The DNA here is from genome assembly GCA_033558235.1 of Neomorphus geoffroyi. Taxonomy (NCBI): domain Eukaryota; kingdom Metazoa; phylum Chordata; class Aves; order Cuculiformes; family Neomorphidae; genus Neomorphus; species Neomorphus geoffroyi. The sequence goes on along the minus strand of JAUMJM010000005.1, from coordinate 45,458,292 downwards.
GATGCAAGGACTCTAGGGCAGAATTGTCTGTCTTAAACTTTAGACCTTTTTAGAATCACAGAATGGTTTGGGTTGGAAGGGACCTTAAAGATCAACCAGTTCCAACCCCCCTGCCATGGTCAGGGACACCTTCCACTAGGACAGGATGTTCAAAGCCTCATCCAGTCTGGCCTTGAACTCCAGGGATGGGGCATCCACGACTTCTCTGGACAACCTGTGCCAGTGCCTCACCATCCTTACAGTAAAAAATTTCTTCCTAGTATCTAATATCTAATCTAAATCTCTAGTTTTTCAGCTTAAAATTGTTACCCCTCATCCTATCACCCTGATAAAGAGCCCCTCCACAGCTTTCCTGTAAGCTCCCTTCAAGTATTCTTTTTCTGAGGATTCCCTCATGCGCTAGCGTATCATCTGCTGAGAGTCTAAATACCTTCAAAGCGCAGCAGGCACTGCCAGGATTTCTTCACTCAGCATTTCATTCAACCTCCTGTCTTCCATCCCCTGGTTTTACCAGAATGTCCCAAGAACTCAGTCAGACTTGGGCTGTGGGTTCATCTCTCTTTCCACCCAAACTCAGTATCTTTCATTTCTGTTCACCTCAGAAAATCCTTTCCAGTATCATTCAAAGGTCTGTATTTTCCACTTCTGCAGGCAGTCCTGCAAGCTGGAGGCTGCAGTCGGCTTTAACACAGAAGCTAAAATAAGGCGTCCTGTGGGAAAAAATTAGTAGCCCGACAATGTGTTATTAACCAAAAACCTCAGTGTTGGTGATCTTCAACACCTGGATAGTTTATTTTGCAATGTCAGTGTTTTCTCCAAAGGGAAGCAGACCTGCGCTCAAATGGGCCAGCAGCAGAGCTCATCACAGGCACTACCACTACCCTAAACATAGCTGCTGTAGCCTCCAAGGAAAAGCCAGTGAAATGGGTTGACACACATGTACAGCTGAGCAAAATCAAAGGTATTTATGTGCACTGCAATCGGGTCCTGAGCTCAGCAGTGAGGCTGAGACACTGTGATTCTTATTCATCTTCATCCATCCCTGTCCTCACCTGTCCCTTCTCTGGCCCCAGACATATTTTCCCCACCTCTCCTATGTTTGCACATCTACCCTACGTCACTCCCAGAGACACCAGATGACCCCAGAGCCCAGTCTCTTTCCTTTGTATCCTAATCTGTCCTTGTACCCTTTCCTCTTCCCTTTCCTTTCGCCCAGTTCCTGCCAAATCCCACACCAACCCCTCTCTGCAGTATTACACCTTGAGACCAGTCTTTGACACCTAACCCTCCAAGTAGCACCATCAGTGGAACGTAGGATCCTTTCACACAAAAAAATTAAATAGGAGTAACATTTGTGAAGAGATTATTCACAAAATGAACTCCAATCTCATTCTTTCTATTAGGGATTTTGAATGTTGATGCTCATCACCACCATACCACTTCTCTGATAAACTCATAACACTACAAAAATGCTTCAACGTACTACACGTACAGATGCTCCCTCCAGTGCTTTGATTTGCTTTGCTTTGCTTTGTGTACTGCTTGTGAATGGTCTGAGATGAAGAAGTGAAATAAAGAATTGCTAGTATCATATAAGACCTTTAGGAAACTGGGTTTACATTTTACCTAATACAAGAAATGTTTTTATAATTTTAACAGAATATCTGATTTTAACTGGGATTTGATGTATCGTCTAATCTCCAACAACCATTAAATTGTATTCTAAACCATTTCTTTACAAGCAGTTATCATGCCTTAGCCTGGCATGTTGTGACTCACCCAAAACTTCCCTTGATCTCAGCAACAGCTCTTGCCCCAGAGGACACAATACCCCACAGATCACAGTATGAGGTGTCTGACCACAAGGGGAACATAATTTTCACAGTTCTGCTTTCAAGTGGGGTAGTTTGTGAGTGGGCTACAGAACAACAGCCTCCTCACACAGCTTTTTCTAATGATAAATATCTAGGGTTAGTCTTATTAAGTATAGCAGTACTGTGGGAATTCGAAATAGTTCAGGAGATAAGGGTACAAGTCCCTTCCATCTCAAAAAAATACATTATTATCTCCTCATAAACATGAATAGTAACAAATGTCTCACCATGAGTGGGCATGGTATCAGAAATAACATTTTGTTTCTATTCTTATCCTGTCGTTCTTTCAGGCTCAGTTGTTGGGATAGACTTCATAATCTAGGATTTTATGCTGCAAATACCAGAACATAAGTAGTACAGGCATGGTCATTGCAAACGTTGGCTATGTGCCATTTTTATGAAAAGTCTTGCACCTGTGCAAAGCCCACAGTTTTGGGATTAGTGAGACAAACGGGATTCTTTTTTCAGTATTGCTACTTCTAAAGATACTATCATAAATTGCAAGATTTCTGGTATCTTAAAGCTCCAAGCTGACAATAAAGGCAAACATATTTTTAGCGGTATAGTTCTCTTCGGAAGATTAAATTCCCGATCCTTATAGCTGCTAAAATAACATTAAAATATTACTTAAGCACAAGCAGACAAAGTTCCCCATTAAACTGGCAGGGGAGACGGAGTTGCACAGCAACCATGACAGCATTGCATGACACAGGATCAAATGCCATCCAGGCTAGTGGCACTGAAACGGGGAGGAGAATCAAAAATCTCTCCACATTCCTCCCAGCCCCCTCTCCTGGGCTGCCTGTGCCTGAAAGAAGGGCACACACACTGTTCATGTATCAGAAGGCAAAAAGAAAAAAATATTTCCAGTGACAATTTTCTTTTAAAGGGCTTTTCGTTCTGTAGTCCATCTCATTATTTTTTCAGGGACCTGACTCATCATTTTGAATGTCGATTTTGGTAATTTTCACAGTCTACAGGCTTTGTCCTGCTAAATGGAACAGTCAAACTGTCTGCTTTTCCCTTTATTTTTGAGGATCCCTGGAACTCCTCTTTAATATTTGTCATGTTCTGCAGCTTCATTTCTGTCAGGCAAGAACAGGCTGAAGTTGAGCTTAGAGGAGACGTGGAGCCTTCTCTGCTATGGCAAAATGAAAGGTGTAGGCTGGAGTTTCACGTACTGCTATTTATGAGCACGCTCTCGCTCCCTCCGGTGCTTTGCTTTGCTTCATGTACTGCTTAACAACAGGAGCTGGCATGGAGTAGAGTGGTGGATTTCTCATTACAGGCATCCCACTTCTCATTGTAATGCAATCATTGTCTGTAGATACACAAAGCCAGCACATGAGCTGCCAGCAAATGATTTTCCAATTATTGCTCAAGCAAATCTATAAAATTAAACTCAAGTATAATTTCATGTAACAGTTAAATTCTGTAACAACCTATTTCCTTTCCATGAAGAACATTATTTTATCTCCCTTTTCTTCTCTGTCATTTTCTATCTTAATTTTCCTGCAATGTGTGTTTAGTATGGTGATGCTTTCCTCCTGGCATGGTGACATCTCTGTTCTAAGCCATATATTGCAGTGCAATTGGCAAAAGACCTTCATCCCTGGCAGCATCTTTCAGGAAAACATGCTTTTCTTATACCCTTTAGAAAGGGCTCCCAGATCTGCATCATCTTACACCTAAAATTTATCAGCTCCAGTGCAAATTCATTGGGTAAATGATGTGACTGGTCACTAGCAATCAAGGATAGACATTGCCATTACCCATAAGGAAAGCAGGTACACAGACATGTCTTGGCCATGCCACTATCCCGTTGCCATAGACATCCAGAAGTAACTACCTGCCAATATTTTTTGCTCCTGTCGGCCAAGAACAACTTCATGTGTACAAATTGGTCTCCAGCAGCATTTCCCACTTTTTTACTTAGAATAAAGTTTTCTTTTTTATTCGAGACACAGGAATATAGAGCAACAAAAATGATATCTTGGGCCATTAGATGTGGTCATCTATCACACGTAGTCACATCATTTAATCCCTTTCAAAGATGATCAAGGTTCATTTAATCATATCTAGTTCCACTCCCCTTATTTCTGTTGGAATATTGTTCCAGGAATTCAATGTATATGTGGCTGGAAACTTTATAACTTCCACTTTAAGCTTACTTATGACAAGTTCAGAATCATTTGTTCTCCTGGCAGCATTGTTATTCAGTTTAAGTAGCTCTTCAGTTATGTTTGTATTTATCTCACATCCAGTGCTCTTGTGTGTCAGCTGGAGACATGCAGGGCATTAGAGTAAGGAGTGAGGCAATACATGTGCAGGTATAATGTCCATATTCCTAGTTTGCTTTAAATGCCTTATGAAGCAAAAAAGCAGCTAATTTTGTGTCATTAAAATGTAAATTATTCTTCCTTAAGCAGGATGATCAATAGGGTTTTGACAATAGCTGTGCTAGTTGCATAACAAAGTATCCGCATTAGGCTTTATTATTTATTTAGTAGCTATTATTATTTGCTATGCAAAGCAATTACTTTAGGTACAACGGAAAAATAAGGGTATTGGAAACCCAGGACTAGATCCTCAGTCTGAATTTCTAGACTAGGGGAAAATGAGAAAGATGAGAACAGGTAATGGGAGGGCACAGTTAAGAAAGTGAAAGGAAACCATCCCAAACAATGAGAAAAATTACAGGACATTTAATTAAAAAGACCTTGAATGGAAGGGAAGTGGGTGTGGAAGGAGAGGTAAAAGTGAGGGCAAGAAAGAAATAAAAACAACCAGTGAAAAGTGGGAGGCAAATGATAATCCAAGGACGTTGGGTTCAGCCTTAATGAGAAGGCCTGCTTTTCCCACAAAAGGCTGCAATTGTTTATCCTCTGAAACCATTGTTTTCATTGTAAATATGCCCATGGGAAGATGAATTTGTCAAATTCACTGGGTTCATATAGCATGCAGCAACAATTTGGGAAGTTACTGTGTCCCAGTAACATTGTGCACTTCAAATTCTAGTGAGTCTAGCACTATTTAGATAATGTCTATAAGGCTTCTACCTACAACATGCAATAGCTGTCAAACCCAAAACTTCTTTGGATATGTCCTTTATATCAGTTAGCATTTCTGCACTGATTACTCTTCAATGATTTTTTTCTTTTTTTTTTTAATGTTGAAAAGTTAATGTATGTGAAGTCATTTTATACTTTTGAAAAGATAAAGCACTGAGCACAGGACAGTGAGCAGTTTTGCCAATGGGAGAAATAAATAATTTTCTGTGAAATGTTCCTGGACTCATGTCCAAATGAAAATCCCCACCTTGTCAATATCAGTATTATTCTGGCAGGAGCTGAGGTAATAAATATGAATGTGTGAGGTCAGAAAGAGGGATTCCTGCATAGTAACACAGTCACGTCAATCATGATAACAATGTCTCTGCTCTCCCTTCTGCTAATCTGCCACATGGAAAGACAATGCTGCTAGTAAAGTCCAAATCCTCTTAAATCCCAACATTAGATTGTAAAATAAAATTGAAGTCATCAAATTAAAATGCAGCCACACACAGAGCTGTAGAACATAACATTTCCTGCCAGCCTGTTAGGCTAGACTGTGCTGTGCCATGGTTGATTTACATGGAATGATGTTCTCAGGTGTAAATGCAACTTCATTATATAGCTGATAAAGTCTGTACCCCAAAATTGTTTCAGCAAACCCATGCCTGACTTTACTGTAACATGGCAACATATTCTGTAGTAGCCACATGAAAGACTTAAATTCTCATCTTATTTAAAAACAAAATATTTCAGAAGTATAGTGGACATTTTCCCCTATGAATAGTCTACTGCAGAGAGACAACCAGTGTTGCTTCCGTGTTTCCTTAATTTGCTTTCTGTTTGCTTCCTGCAAGAAGAAGATGGGAACAGAGTAGCTTACAAAACACAGAAGTTTCACTCAGAAAACCCGAATTATAAAAGTGCTATAGATTACTCTTGATGAATTACGCGAGGGGCATAGTAGTGATAATTTGCAATATAAGCCGAAGTGGTGTGTGAGGTACTGAGGGTGAAGGGGGGAGCTGACTCAGAATTCTGTCACTCGGCACTATGGCCACACCAGTAAGAGGTGGGTTTGGAAGCTGCTGAGTAAGGCAGATGGCACAGGAGACAGCATTACAAATAGATGTGCTGTTTTCACAGATACTACTCTTTGGTTGTGTAAGCAGGTGAAGGCTTTTAGACGTGCCAGCTCAACCTGTCAGCTACTTGTTGCCGAATGCAGAGGCTAGTCTTCACCCCCAGAACAGCTGCACAAAGAGATGGCAATCTTAATAGCTTGAATTTTCTCTGTTTTGTGGTGCCCTAACAGCACAGTACTGCTCTCCAGGAGACACTCTCCTGCATCCATAATAACATTTGACAACTAAATCTAAGCAAGAGTTGAAACCTCAAAGAACCAACAGGCTACATAACTGTAACATATCTTGCACTGTGAAAATAAATAAAGACAGAAAACAAGATATTTTGAAAGACTGGAGGAAATCCTTCAGAGGTATTTCATTGCTCTTTGAACAGGAATAACAAAAACTGATGGAGGGAGAAAGTAATTTGTGAATTTTCACAAATCTCCTCCCCAGAATTCCAAGTGGCTCTCTTGTCAAGTTATGCAATACCTTATAAAATCTTTGTATATTTTGAAAATATCAAGTAATCTGCTTTGCAATTCTTTCTGCCTAAATGCACTGGCACTACATTTCAGTGCATAGTTCTACAACCTTATCAGGTGATTGGAAGTGCAAGGTGTTTCTTGAAGTAACAGGTTAAAAAAAGAAGTTACAGCCCATTTACTTTCTTGATTAATATATTTTAGGTTCAATGCCATGGTTCAATAGCACAGTTGAGTTATACCACTTTCTGCATCCAGTTCATACAGCTACGATGCACTCAAAATAGTAAACAGAGAGGGAGGAAATTAATGCAGATAAAACCTCCAAACCTTAAATAAAAACGTTCCACTTTCTATCACTTTGCTAAAATAAGCTGCTTCGCAGATGCTAATGCTCTGAGCTGAGTGCCGGCCTGAAATGAGTTTGTGGGCATCAGGTAGCACAAATGAGTGGCTCTGAGAGAATGCAAAACATCCTGTGAGGTTATTTAACATTTTGTTGATGTCCCAGGTGTCTGCAGTGGGCCACAGAGGATACAATCCTTGCCCCCTGTAACATAAAATCAGGGCAGCAGTGTATAGAATAGAACATCCAGGTACCATACAGAATGTGAGCACCAGAAACAGGATTCTTGGTATCATCACATGCCGCTGCCACTCTTTCGAACTGCATAGTTCCGTACAAAATGCAATCCAGGCAGACATCATTCAAGGACTGGGAGTGGATGAGTCACAGGCATCTGGGGAGTGACATTATGTGGGTTGAGATTTTAACTATCATTGTTTTTTCAGCATACAAAATATACACAACTTAAGCCAATTTTATTGAACTCGGCTATAACAAACGTCTCTTTTTGACTGCTTTCTGCAGAGGGCTTAAAATAAAAGTTATAGATATTTAACCATTTTGCAGCTCAGAGTGCAGTGGAGACTGATCATGACTAAAGTGTAGTTTTTTGCTGAACATAACTTTACCGTAACTATTGATTTCTCAAAATAATGTGCCTCTAACAGCTCTCGTTGCATCTCTAGTGGCAATAAGATATATTCATGATATTAGGTAGTGCTGGGTTCCCTCCCCACGGTTCTAGTTCTTTCTGCAGCATCCAAAGACTGAGACCAGTTATCCACTTATAGACCCTCAGACGCAATTTAGCATAAATAGCATGCTGTCTGAGATCAAAACAAATACCAAGGTAGTCATTTCAGCATGCAGCAAATATCTAAAAATAGGTTTGGACTCCTTAGCTTACATGATTCATAGGTGGGCACATCAACCATCAACAACTCTGGCTTAATTTTCTATAAGAACTCACAGTGAATTAAATATACATCTAGGAGTCTACAAGCATGAACGTCAGAACTAATTACTGTAAGGTAAAATATGATGGAAAACTACATCATGCCTACCATCACCAGTGAATGTAGGATGGCTTAGAGATGGACATTAAAGAACTAGGAAGAGCCTCGTGCTTGCCCCAGGATGAGATGGTTCCCAGAGCCAAACATTGTGATGGGGCTAACACACAGGCTGGACCCTCACTCGCCCTGCTATGAGGTATCTGAGCATCCATATCCTACATCAAGTGTCTTCTTGTAGTAAAACACGATAATTATATCCCAGATGACCCTCTAAATTCTTTTCAGAAAGGGCAGGATTGGCTTCTGAGAGCATTTAACAGCATAAGACAGTTGTGCCTTCTCCATAGAATATTTCCATATTTTCAGCACGGTACAGGGAGGAGGATTACCACCGATGTATAATACACGCACTTTGCTTCTCATCCATTAATTACCGGGAGCTGTTCTAAACTAATTTTATGCAGAGAGCATTCTATATTTATGTGAGATTAACTTGTCCTTGATTTTATTAAATTTGGAAATATCATTCTAGCGCTCACTACTACTTCTCAGTCATCTTGGTAAAGTGCTTTAAATATTTACTGCACACTAAATGGCAAATGTTAAATATTATGATGTCAGGCTAAGTACTAGTGGTGCAGTAGTGCAAATGGCAGCATTATAACATTCTCAATGTACTGAAACCAAAATATTCTCGTTTGCTTCCACACAGCACAACTAAAAGTAACTGGCAACACACAAATGCATCTAGCCCAGTATCTAGAGAATAAAGACAAGTTTTTCTAATTACTTCTGACTTCAAGTTTCTGTACTCTGGAAAGTTTTCTTCACTGTAAAGTACTAAAAAATTATATACAATGTTAGAGGTGCCATTACTGCTGTGCAATACGAATGAGAAACAGTGAGTTGTGCCTAATACTCAGTTGGAATACTGCTTACTCTGCTTCAGATTAATTTGCAATTAGGTGTGGGAATTTCACAAATGTGGAATGACAGCTCAAAATATTACTTTTCCCACATTGACAAATGTCAGGGAAATTATCCATTTTCATTTGGAACAGCATCCAACTGCACCATTGCCTCCAATAAGATGATGTCTGATGTCATTCAAACAAACAGATGCATTCATTTCCTTCCCAGGGTGAAACAAGAAATATTTGCAAGTGACAACATATTTATCACTGTGCTAGTGCTTGTTTCATCCTTGTATTCTATTATTTTTCTCAAACTGTTCAAGTATATCAGTTTGAAACCTTGCTCAATAAACATTTATATTCCATGCTGTTTAATCCATCCAAATATTACAGGGGTCTTATCAAGGAACTTCCACAAGAATTAAGAAAGAATTAAGTAAATGGAGGAAGCATAATGTTTTTATTTGTTTATTTAGTGTCTTAAAGAACACAGCTGTCTTGAACCTGGATCAATAATAATTCCTTAATAAAAATGCCAGTCACAAACAGAATGCACCGAGACCAATGCCCTCTAAACTAATCTTCCTTACAGATGAGTAAATTCACTAAACAACCTGTTAAACAAATACTATCATGCTTACTTTTCACAAAGCAAGAAAGGCCAAAGCTGAGAAGCATTCCCCGGCACAAATAAAACACAGTAATTACTTTTTTAAAAACAATTTTAATGGCAATAATGCAATGTTTTGCATCTTTGACTATCTATGTTAAGTAACTAATGATGCACAGTAAGCTGAATGCCAAATATATACTGCAGATTATTTGCTGCTGTTTATGCCTGTGCAATGCAACTCTGATTCTCTGCATATGACTCTTTCCATCAGGTCATATCAAATCATGTTTTGTCAGTGTTTATTAATTCAGCCTTAACTCAGTCACATGACACACACTTCAATGCACTTAATATTAAAAAACACTTTCCATAATTCCAATTATTTTTAAGTGTGAATAGATACATCCGATTACCCAGTGACTTGCATGTCAAGTTTATTGCATTTCAACTATGATTTTTCATGAGATGTTGAGAAGTAATTTAAAACACTATTCCCTCTTACTTCAGATAGCAACCCATAAACTACTGAGGAGTTGCTTTCCTCTCTTTGTAAAAGGAGTGACTTGAGCTAATGCTAATGGGAATTACTGAGGCATACAATTAAAGTTTTAGACAGCCGTAAGTTTCCAACGAGACTATGAAGTACTGCTGTGCCACTTACAGACTATTTTGCAAAAAGTAAAAGCTTAGCAAATGAACATAGGCAAATTTTCCTTCTACCCTGCTATGATTAAGTCTCATTCCATTTTCACAAATGGGACAACAACAAATTAAATACATTATGTTCCATAAGCATAGTTACATCCAAAAAAGCAGGGAATGAGGGGAAAGAAGAGGATAAAAAGAATGAAGTTAACTAGTTTACCTGATACTGTACAACACCTTTCCAGTTTTAGAAATCCTCAGCAACTTGTTGTCTGTCGTGACATCGTGGAAGTTTGCTCCCTTCTCATTGGCAAAGAATAAATCCGGCTTCCAAATAGAGTCCAACATAGAGGGATCCAAATCCAGGGAATCATCGGGATATTCACTGTAAGCCAGACGTGAGTCGTTCCACTGCTGTCTCAAAAAAATGTTCACTCTGTAGTCCTACAGAAACGCCATGCAGAAAGGTTACTAAGCCACTTACCAAAACTGGAAGCCCACTTCAGCTTTCTTTATGCTATCCAACTTCCTACAGCCGCAGCATTACAACAGACATTTATGTTATCCTTTGAACATAAGATTTGCCATTTGAAAATAAAGCAGTCTAAATGTTATATTGAAAGAAAAAAACACTACTGGTACATTTTCCAAATCAAAATTACTTCAGTGATGGAACAAAAATTAACTGTAACCTCCGATGTTAAATATGACTCTCTTTGAAGTGCTATGGATTAACTCAGAGGAATTTAGAAAGTCAATAAACATTGCAGCTATATATAAACAATTTCAACAGATTCTATAAAACTACTAATTTAAATAAATTGCTTCCAATATGAAAATCAATTATTTCTAATGCACTCATGAATAGTTGCTAATTCCAGTGAAGCCAGATTTGTATAGAAGAAATTAAATCAGCACTTCTTATTTACTGTTTGCATCTTTTTTCTATCTACTATGTGCTTTCCTCTGTATGTTCCTTCATTCACTCCTTCTTCCCCCATTCCATTAAAATTGTTCTAATTGTATTCTTCTGCTCATTGGTCTGCTAGTCACAACTGGGAAAGGTAGCAATTATTTAGAGGTTCATTTAAAACCATTATTGCTGTGTCAAGAACTGGCTATTAAAGGGGAGTGTGAAAAGAGCTTTTAAATTCTAAAGTATCTGGATCAAATTAGAAAGAAGTTAATTCTTCCTCTTATCCTGAATTTCCAAAGTCAGCAAATAAGACATCCATCTCCCCCAGCTTTCCCTGATATTCTAGCATATTTACCTGAAATTACTACATTTAACTTGCTTGTGAACACTTTCTTAGAAATACATCTACTCTTTCTCTAAAAGGAAAAGATTTAACGATATTTTTACTGATTATATTATCTGAAGGAATATGTTATCAAATAATTCTGCCACCCGTACTAACCCCTCTATTTTAGGATTTGCTTTACGGTAGCCACAGCACATTAAGCTGGCAACACTGTGCTTTTGACTTGGAAAATGTATGAGTTGACGTGGGTTTAATTAGGCCACTGAACTGCATAGTCTAAAGGACTTGTCATCCTTGAAATGTAAATACATACTCTCGGTCTGATTAGAGCCGCAAAAAGCAGCTTGCCCTATATGCAGACTCTGCGAATGAGCTCCTCCGAGCTTTGGCATTTCCCACCCTTCATCCAGTAGGGTGGTGAAGAGATGTGCCGCTGCCCTGGCTGAATATTTCTGACCTCCAAACTATTGCAGTTTTTGAACCCGATGGAATGCTGTTTTAGAATCTCAGTAGGAACGTGATTTTTCTTGCTTTCTTTATTATTTTCATTTTTCCGCGGCTTAGATGTAAGGCAAAACAGGAATGCTTACCAATCAGAGCAAGACAAACGTAAGAGAAGTCTTAGGAACAGCACATTTATCGAATATACTTACAAAAGCCTTTATCTGCTTTTCACAAGCCACTGTACTTTTTATGAAGTTGTTGTTTCATACAGTTAAAGATCAAATAGCTACTTGCAGTTCTGAGCTTATGAAATGTCACCACATCTTGTGAGGATACACTAACCCTGAGCATACTTTGCACTGTTTCTTGGTGTTAGGTACTGTTACAGTCTTGTTAAGTTTATATGGGATAGTTTCAGTTATAAGGCCAGTAAAGCACTTGATTTTCGTTCTGCAGGAAAGAAGGCAGGAGCTGTCATCAGCAACTGCTGACAGAATAAAATTGCTACTAGTTGCACAACTGTCTTTCATTTTATTTTGAAATAAGATATATAATGGAAAGTCTATGGAAAGCAGAGGGGTTTTTCCCCTCACGACATAGAAAACATAAATCTGTCAAACCAGTAAATATTGTTTAGAAATATCTAAAAACAACTGTGCTTTCATGAACTTCAGCAGTTGGTGATTTAACTAACAAAAAACAGTCTGAAAAACCTTTATTCATTGAAGATATTGAATATGTTGATATATATTATACCAAAAGCATAAATAATACCAATAGGAGTACACTAACTCTTTCAATCTGTACCTTCATAAATCTATCAGAGCCATCACTCTTCGAAATGTTTTTTCTCTGCACACTATGTTGTCAGAAGCAAAACAGCACTGGAACCTTTATTTATGTCTGATTGGCTTTGCATATATATATTTATACGTATAAGTATTTTAATAAGAAATAAACATGGAAATATAACATGCACATCACAGAACCCTCATTACTTTTTTCTCTTAGTGCTCACATTTAAGTAGCTGAGAGGGATGTGTGTTTACATAGTCAGACTTAATCATGTGCAGAATTTTGAATTTACTTTTCCTTTGCTAACATTGAAACTATCTTCTGAAGAAAAATTCTCCTGAGAGCAGTATCACAACATGGAAGCTCAGGCAGACTACAGAGTGTATTTTGCAAGTTCCTGAGGGTATATGTGGGTGGATTGTAGTAGTGCGCTCCTACGCAACCACAAGTACACCTGCTCCACAAATTCTTTCTGACAGCACCACTGCTCTGAACGAGTAGTGTGGACCTGAAGATTCAATCTCAGTTGCAACGCCAGCAATAGCTCAAGGCAACCTGGATAAACAGTTTTCCTCTATTCTCAAGCCATAAGATCAGAGTAATATTAACACACTAAAGGAGTATTCATCTGGTTAGTTTTAGTAGACTTATCTGAAGATTCAGGGACTCCATCCGCAGTTATGCTTAGTTTATGCTATAGGAATCTACTGAGAAATGGTCTTTCAGCAAATACATGGCCACCAGGTTCACTCCCCAGAGCATGAGTAAAGCTGTTGTGTCACCTTGGCCTCAGGCACTTCTGTGGCAGGGGTGCTGGGGAGCCCAGCTCCATCTTCAATACTATTTTCTGTCTCTGATGTGACACTTATATCTTAGCCTTCCTCCCATCTTCCCCTCCAACAGCATTGATCACACGTGTTGGATGTCTGAGGTAAACAATAGACTTTGCTGACCTTTCATGCATAGGAGGGGCTTGCCAAAGAGACTACTCTCTCTCCAAATCCTAAATATGAATGCTAACTGAGAAGCTGTGGTTTAATAAGCTATATCAAGGCCATGCGGCAGAAAAACTCTTGGTTACCTACGTACCTAAGCATTCAAGGTGTCACCAATGACTTCAGTGGGAGTCTCTTACGCAGTTAAAACAGGATATGTGAATTAATCACAAACTAACAAGCTGGTTGGTAATTACGTTTTTTCCTCGTGGCAAGATATCATAAAGCCACCCACAGCCAAGCTTTTTTGTTCCTAAAACTTTAAAAGTAATGGCATATTTTTTCAAAACATGAGGCATTTAAGCCCAATAGAGGACCTGCTGCATAGTGTCAGCCATTGATTATAGAGCATAACAACAATAATAATGTCCTCACTGCTAGTCATTTCTGTAATCAACAATTAGAGCGTCAATGTACAAACTGCTCTTAGCTTTTCCTACAACTGTTAGCTAAAAAATCGTGGTCATTAGCAACATCTGAATTCTTTGGGACTCTGCCCAGCCTGATGTAGATTACTCATCTGTGATACTCAACTGCAGTCATGCTGTACAGTGAATTTTCTGCTGAATACTGCATGTGTGAATGCTTCCAAAAATAGATACAGAGCTTACTGGCATAACTGCTTTATTCAGTGAAGTTACTCAGGGATGTTTTTTCCTCTTTCTTTGCAAGTTAGGGCTTAAATAAAAGACAAGTGAATCACTTCCAACAATACCATCATGACTCTGATCTGGCCTTTTAAATTATTTTTATTTTGGTATAATATACATCATTTTAGTACAGAAAACAACAATTTCTTTTGAAACCAAAAAAATTAATGGTGATACTGTCCCAAAGTAGCATTATAGTGCAGAAAGGCTAATATATATGCATTTTGTTTCCCTAGATTTTTGGGATCAAAAATTATGAAGACTCTATGAAATTGATCCATTTGGAGAAAAAGAGCACAAAATCCTATTTCACTTCTGAATGAAGGTTTCTAGCTTTTAGAAGAATATAGTGGACATAAGAGTTGTACTGACTTGTCACACAGGGATGAATTTCATCTTGGTGTCCACTCTAATCAGAAAACAGAAGCTACTCCTGCTGATGTTATTGAGAATCGGGCTCACTGAATTTAGTAGGTCTGAGACTGTAATCCTGTTTGCCACGTTTATTTCTCCTACTGAAAGATTCTCCAAACAATTTTTCATCTCCCAAGTTTCCAAAGAGCTGCTGTAGATCATCCAAGCTGTGTTCTCATAATGTTCCTTCAGCACGTATACGTGATTTCACTAAATATTCCATGTCCTCTAAGACAAGAGTGTCTCTATTGAATGTACAATCCAGGGTTTTAAATGAATATATAGTTTTATGCCAAAATCATCAGGAGCATTTTGTAGGGAAAATGTAATCCTAGGAGTCAAACAAAACTAGACTATTTATCACAAGGGATGCCAACATTGTTGCCATGTGATTACCTCTGTTTCAGAAAGGCAAAATAGATAGAACAGTAATTGATACCTGCTTCTCAGAGAGTTTTCAAAGCATCCTAAAACTAGTTACACTAGTCATTACAGAAGTGACAGCATTAAGAAAATCAATATCAAGACATTGAACAGCATCTAAGAGAAATTTTTCCACACTTTCAGCAGATATTATGAACAAAGCAAAATAAGAAAGCCAATAGTTTTTGTTTTCATCTATTTGAACGTTTGGCTGCTTTCAGCAGAATGTGTTAATGAACATTGGAAAGGTGCACATTAACATATTTGATAGAAGGTAAAATGCAATGAGGGGATTTAATCAAAGCAATGAAGGAGTCTAATTAATGCAATCAGCATTAGGTCGTGCAAATATTTTCATTGAATGCCATCTTGTAAAGCCAGTGACGTGCAGGATTTTTGCTACTTAATGTTATGCTGATGCCTCTACATGGCTGAGTAAAAAAAGGCTGCATCTATAGCTATCTTCTCAGAATTCTTTAAACAGGAAAACAAATGAAGTTTTTAAAAAAACTGAAAATTAAGTCTGTTGATAATTATGCTATATCAAGGTATGTTTTTTTCCTGTCATTTTAACTTCATTTTAGTTTTCTTTTAAGGTTGGGTTTTTATTTTAACAGTACAGATACATAGTCTAAAGCATTAATTTATCTGTTTGTTTTATAGCTCTGCATGTTATAGCCTGTCATATATAAAAGAGTCTTTCCCACGCTATTTAAGAAAGCAACCTGCCTAGCTGTTTATCTCTTAAAAGGTTAAGTAACAGGAAGTTATTTTAAATAAAAATAAAAATATTTACGAACAGACTTGTGTGCCTACATTCCTTAAGCACAGCTTTCTAAAATGATGACATGAATTACAATTTAATTTAAATGAAGTATTTGAACATTAAATAAAATAATCAAGGTGGGCTAAATATCTGCTGCTCCTTCGTAATGAAAGAATCACAAGAGAGTATCTATCCCATATTATAAAAAATAATTCTTTGATATACCTTAAGTCATTTTGTGGGTAGAAAGTTCATTTTTAATTACAAGGATTCAGTCCTACAGGATGTTAAGCGCATTTATTTCTTCTGGCTTCAGCAAATACGGAAAGACCTGGATGCTGTGTAGAAATCCCTGGAAAACAGTTCTAAAACTACATTGCAACTGCTTCAAAAATGCCCATAACTGTCTATAATGTCCTAAGGCAATGAGAATAACACCTACAAAATTTCAGTGAAGGTGAAAGCACCCATATTTAGTTTATTTTGTGGCAGGACTGGCTTGAAGAGTCCAAATTGAAGTTGAGATTTGCCACTACACCCTTTCTAGGGTCTAGCAGGTTTATGGCATTTCTTGTATATGAGCACCTCATAATTGTTATTGTTCTATCACATTATTACAAGAAAGCCATCAAAAATCTCTCTCTGGGCTAACTTTGGTAGTCAGTTGTATGTATGCTTGAATAAATAACTGATCTTTTTTGTTCGTTGTTTGAAAAAGATTAAAAATCTCAGCATCTTTTAAAGTAGAGTCAGGAAAAAGATATTTGTTACTTTTCTTAGCAAATATTTTAAAAAGAAAATTCACTTCTAGACTAAAAAAAAAATTGGACTACAATTTCCATTTCCCTTTTTCTAGCTTGAATTCAATTTTTAAAAGAAAAATCTCATCTTGAAATGAAAAATTGAACTATTTATTTTTATATATATCAAATTTAAAACTGACTTTTTTGGCCTTGTTTTTTGACTAATAGCTTTCTTTGAACTCAGTCAAAATAAAATAAACATTGCTGGGGTCCCATCATTTCCTAATATCAAATTTACCCTCCAGATAGCCAAATCTTCTTTTAACTATATGCTTTATGCTTTTAACTATGCTTTATTCATTTGATTTAAGTTATGCAGTCACTTCACATTGCTGATGCGCCTGCAATTCACCGAGGTTTAGCTAAGTTAAACAAGTCCAGCCTGGTAGCTCTGTCAGCAGAGTCTGCAGCATCAGATAATTCAGTATGTGGTGTAAGACCCACTCAAAAAGCACTTGGCAGGGAGCCCCACAGCTGAGCATCAGACATTCCTCTGTCTCTTCCATGCTAATAAAACCTGAGCAAGCTGGTTTGCACATTCCTATCGCTGCCATTGCAGTCACTACAGACTACAACATCTATACATTTAGACTTGGTAGTTGAGTTTAATAATTTATATATCTCTTTATATAGCTGCTTTATAGTTATTTTATTTTAAGGTTTTTGGTAGCTTGATCGTATAGTAAATGTCCTCACATCCTGAGCATCTGTCTTCTAAATCACATTCCACTCCTTCACAAGATGGCTTCAATGACCAGTCCCACTCACCATTGTAGTTTCTGCTATTGAACCAAAGCTGTTGATAAATATGTTGCAGGTAACATTTACAGGAGGACCTGCAAGTTGAACAATAAATAGAAAAATTGACAGGTTGTGTTCATGACATATATTAAGTATTGTTGTTCTCTTGCCAATGGCATCATAGCACTTACCATTGTGGTTTCTGTCACTGATCCAAAACTGTTGATAAAAATATTGCAAGTAACGTTTACTGGAGGACCTGTGGAATGCAATAAAAATGTTGCAATATACATTGAAACAAAAGTACAGATCCCTCAGCCTCCGTACAATCTGGTACAGATGTGGCTGAAAACAAGTAGAAAGTGAGTTTTCCCAAAGAGGTCATGTAAATATCGATCAAAAGAAAAACATTATCAACACTAATTTAATTAACCTAGTTTCATTGGAAGCTGTTATATAAATACACAGAACTACATTCTTGCATTTAAGAATTGATAAGAAGAGTTGAGGAAGGGCATGAGTATAACAGCTTTTTCTCTATCCATAGTACCAGTGCAGAATATACTTTAACATTGCAACCATTCCTCTTTCCCTTCCCTCTCAGACTTAAAATTAAAATATTATTCCTCCACACTTGTTCCATTCTGTATACAAAAGTTTGACACTGAAATTGCCCAGCGAGAACCACTTTTCACATTGACTCCAGTCCACTGAAAATTAATTTAGACAAGTAGTTCTTCTTGCACTGATCTGGAGATGTCTCCTTACCATAAACAAATATTTTAGCAATACCTGTTCTGGCTTGACACAGCTTTCATTAAACAGCTATTTGTAATCTTTTTCCTCCCACCTCTTTTCCTGCTATTCAGTGGTCACCGACGTGTGGCAGAATGAATGGGGACCTAATATTTAATTAGTTGTCTATTAGCCTCCTAGGTTTTTTAGGCATGATGAAATAAACAGGGGTCCTCAACTGAATCAAAAAGGATTAATGCTAAATGCCTGAATGACAGTGACACAAAAGTTGATGCAATTACTTTATTCTCTCTTTTATCTTTATTATTTTTAATTGCATAATTTTCCTTATATTAAAAAATAATAATGTTAGTGCACAGAATACAATACCTATGTTTGGTTTCAGATTTAAATCTGAAATGCCTTTATAAAAGATGGAAATATTATGACTTTCTTTTTTGAAAAATGGAAAAACAAATTAATGTGCTCAGTGAAACCCTGTCCATTATCAGCTTCCTGAGTTCTAGACCACCTACCTTCAAGGAAATAAATATGTTAGTTTTGGGAAGAAAAAATGTAAAAGTAATTTTTTTGGAGGCTGTTAATTTCCAATGAAATGCCTGTTCAATTCAGGTTTTGCAACAACTGTTTTTAAAAAAAACATTTCCTCTTTATGTTTTAAATACGTTTTCACTTTCAACACCAAGCTAATTCAAGCCAAATAGTCTGTTATGACACCTCCACAGTATCATTTTCACTTGATGATATTTCTACTAGCTGGACAGCTTGATCAACTAGTAGACAACATATTTCTCCATATCTAAACAAACCAAATCACTCAAAAATTGAAGTTGTGAGAAACCTCTGGAGATCATCCAGTGCCCTTAATCCACCTAGTCCCAGTGCAGGGTCAGCTAAAGCAGGTTGCTCAGAATCATGCCCCACCAGATTTTGAAGAACTCTAGGGATGGAGACTCCACAGCATCTCTTGGCAACCTGTGGCAGTTCTACAGTCACTCTCGCAGTAAAAGGTTTTTCTTATGTTTAACTGGAATGTCCTGTGCTTCTGGTCTTTTGCCCACTGCCTCTTGTCCTGTAACTGGGCACCAGTGAGAAGAAGCTGGCTCCAACTTCTGTACTTACCCTCCCTTAGTTATTTATGAACCTTTTCTTCTCCAGGCCGAATGGCCTCAGCAATCTCCCTCTCCTTCTATGACAGATCCTACAGACCTTTATTCACCTTTGTGACCCTTTGCTGGAGCCATACCAGTAAGTCCGTGTCTCTCTTGTACTGGGGAGCCCAGAGCTGAACCCAGCACTTCAGATGTGTCTCACCAGGGCTGAACAGAGTGAAGGATGCCCTCCATCAACCTGCTGGCAATGCTCTGCCTAAGGCAGCCTAGGCTGCTATTGGCCGTCTATTCTGCAAAGCTGGGCCTTTTCTGCAGAGCTGAGTTCCAGGTGGTCATGTCCCAGATTGTTCCATCCATTTCCCCTTGCTGAATATCATGAAACTACTCTTGGCCCACTGCTGCAGCCTATCCATGTCTCCAAATGGCATCACAAACATCTGGGGCACCAACCATTCCTCTCAGTCTTTCATCTCCTGCATACTTTGTGAGGGTGCACCATGTTTCATTATTCAGGTAATTAACAAAGACATTAAACAGTGTATGCCCAGTATCGATCCCTGCAGTACACAAATAGTGACAAGCCTCTAGATGGACTTCATGCTGCTGATCACAACCCTTTGAGCATGGCAATTCAGCCACTTTTTCATGTACATCACTGTCCATTTAGCTAGTCTATGAGCATGTTATAAGAAACAATGCCAAAAGCCTTGCTAAAGTCAAGATAAACAACATCCACTGCTCTCCTCTCATCCACTAAGCCAGTCAGGTCGTTGTAGAAGGCTATTAGCATGGTTAAGAATGATTTTCTCCTTAATAGATCCATGATAACTACTCCCAGTCATCTTCCTGTCCTTCATATCTGGGAATGACTTTAAGGAGGATTTGCTCCAGGCTTCAAGGTAAGGCTGGCCATCCTGTAGTTCCTGGATCCTCCATCTTGTCCTTCTTGAAGATAGGAGTGACATTTTTCATGGCCACAAGTTGCACCAGGGGAAGGTTCAGGCTAGACATTAGGAAAAATTTCTTCACTGAAGGGGGGTCAGGCACAGGCACAGGCTGCATAGGGCGGTGGTTGAGTCACCATCCCAGGAGGTCTTTAAAAGATAGGTAGACAAGTTTCTCAGGAATATGGTTTAGTAGTGGACAGGTACAGTTGGACTCAATGATCTCAAAGGTCTTTTCCAACCAGACAATTCTATGATTCTATGATTTTTTTCCTCATGATGTTTCAAAGATAAATAAGAATGGCTCACAAATGCTATCAACCAGTTCCCTCAGCACTTAATAGGTGCCTCCCTTTTGGTCCCATGGACTTGTCTATGTCTAGTTTGCCTAAATGCTCTATAGCCTAATTCTTCTACACCAAACTTTCTGTGATCTGGACTTCCCCATAGATCTCTGGGCATGGGATTCCTGAAGACCAGTCTTATCATTAAAGTCTGTGGTGAAGGAGGCATTGAGCACCTTGGCATTTTCCCATGGTCTTTGTAGACTTTTTTTAATCTCATGGTGTTGTCTAGCAAAAGTCACCATATGTGAGCTCCACAGCTTTCAATTCCCAAGTACTAGCACAATCTAGTAAACATCCTTACCTATGACAGGAAAACATGCTTACCATGTTAGTAGAACATGCTTACCTATGTTAAGAAGCACACTACCGCACCACAGGCTGCAATTCAGAGGTGCTCTAAATAGATGTATGCTAAAGGACTGCATCTTACAACAAAGCAAATATTTCCCTCCATTTCTCTTCAGTTGTGTAATGTCTTTTATTTGCCTTTTGCCAGTAGATGTGGAATAGCATAAGTACTCAGTAAACCTAAGTACTGCCAGCAAAACCGGTCATGTTCCTTTCATTCTCAGATTATTCTGGAAAGAGCTTTATTGGAAAGATATCACTAAATCAATTTTCTTTCTGATCATTTATATTTGTTTATAAACATCAAAAGTGTAATGCAAGATTTGCAACCGAATGAGAACAAAAGATACTTATCAGAGGATCTTAAAAACTAACATTTGATCATGGAACTTACAGATTCTAAACTAGAAGTCTGATTTTCTCTACAAATCAATCTGCTAGCAATCGGTTTTCTAAATATGCATAGGAAATGCCAGCCAAATGAAGTAGATAAGAAAAAGACAGCGAACTGAGTGCTGAAGTTTTAAATGGTTTTATTCTTTTTTTATTGATTCTTTTTTTCCTCCTGTTGATATTATTCCAGCAGGGAGGGGTTGTATAGATGTTGTACATCATAAGGAAGAAATGCACTTCAAAGAGGGCACAAAATATCACTTTTTCCAATTAAACATTTCACATACTCCATCCTGTAAGACTTTTCTAATCTAATAGTTCATTTAAAATGAAAGCAGTAAACTTCTATGGAGCATAGCCAAGTTTGAGAATATAATCTAAAACTCTTCAAAGGAAATGGAAACCTTTAATTTGACTTTACTACCTAAAATCTAAAAAGTGTTGACATTACCTCTAAAAAAACAAGTAAACTATACTTTATAATTAAATTCTTTTTTCCCCCTCTGGTTTTCCTGTTGTCATCTTCGATGCAACAAGGTAACAGTTCAGGTCTCTTTCAGGCACATTCAAGGTAATCAAAGCAATTTTCAAGTCATAAGGAAAATGTCTGTTACTTGAAATGAATCAGAGAGAAAAAAAAACCAAATCAAAACAAAAATATCCAAACTAGGTAGCCAATGCTCAAATCCACCAGAAGTAGATGTCTGGTATTCTGATAAATAGCTAAGAGATCAATTCTGTTCCCTGCATCTCCCTTCCCCAATACTTTGTGGGTGAGGGGTGCGGAGGCAGTGCTTCTGATGCTTATGCCAGCTGACAGGACTCCTATTTTTGAAAATATCCAACATCATAATGTTTCATACTCCTCCTTTGACACTGGGGCACTTAGAAACAACAGAAAGTCCTCCACACTCATCTGCTCACCTTATCCACAAGAAACTCTGATAATTCAATTTTTAAAAAGGTATAAAAGATGATCATGGGAACTATCGACCTGTCAGCCCCACCTCTGTGCTTGGGAAGATCATGGAACAGATCCTCCTAGAAGCTATGCTAAAGCACATGGAGGATGGGGAGGTGATTCAAGACAGCCAAAATGGCTTCTCCAAGGACAAGTCCTGTCCGACCAACCTAGTGGTTTTATATGATGAGGTGACTGCATCAGTGAACATGGGAAAAGCAATGGATATGATCTATCTTTACTTCTGCAAAGTCTTTGACACGGTCCCCCCACAACATCCTTCTCTCTAAATAGGAGAGACTTGGATTTGATGGGTGGACTGTTTGGTAGATAAGAAATTGGTTGGATGGTCGTGTTCAGAGAGTAGCGGTCAACGGCTCGATGTCCCAATGGAGATTCATGACAAGCAGTGTCCCTCAGGGGTCCATACTGGGACCGATGCTGTTTAATATTTTCATTGATGATATAGACAGTGCGATCTAGTGCACCTTCAGCAAGTTTGCAGATGACACCAAGCTGAGTGGGCCAATGGGCACGCCAGAAGGGCGGGATGTCATCCAGAGGGACCTGAAAAGGCTGGAGAAGAGGGTCTGAGTGAACGTCATGAAGTTCAGCAAGGCCAAGTGCAAGGTTCTACACCTGGGTTGGGGTAATCTGTATTTTCAATACAGGGTTGGAGATGATGTGATTGAGAGCAGCCCTGCAGAGGAGGACTTGGGGATGCTGGTTAGTGAGAAGCACAACATGACTCGGCAATGTGCACTCGCATCCCAGAAGGCCAACCGTGTCCTGGGCTACATCAAAACAAGTGTGACCAGCAGGTCAAGGGAGGGGATTCTCCTGCTCTGCTCCTCTCTTGTGAAACTCCGTCTGGAGTGCCATGTCCAGTTTTGGATGCAGCGCAGAGCTAGGAAGATGATCAGAGGGCTGAAGCACCTCTACTATAAAGAAAGATTGAGAGAGTTGGGGTTGTTCAGCCTGGAGAAGAGAAGGATCCGGGGAGACCTTACAGTGGCCTTCCCGTACCTGAAGGGGCTACAGGAAAGTTGGGGAGGGACTTTTTACAAGGACAAGCAGTGACAAAATGAGGGGAAATGGCTTTAAATTGGAAGGGGAAATATTTAGATTAGACATGAGGAAGAAATTCTTCACACTGAGGGTGGTGAGGCACTGGCACAGGTTGCCCAGGGAAGCTGTGAATTCACCTCCCTGGAAGTGTTCAAGGCCAGGTTGGATGGGGCCTTGAGCAGCCTGGGCTGGTGGGAGGTGCCCCTGAACATGGCAGGGGGGTTGGAACCAGATGATCTTTAAGGTCCCTTCCAAACCAAACCATTCCATGAGTCTATGATTCCTCTGAATTTTCTATGCCATACTGCCTCATAGTTTCTGTATCAAAGGTGACGGTGACCTTGGCACCATCTGGCTAAAGAGTGAATCCTTTCCTTGTAAGCTGCCAGAGGGAGTGAAGTCATTCGAAAGCATGGGGAGTCCCCATGTTAAGTAGCAAGTTCTGAAAGATGTATGCTGAATCCTGTCCAGCTACTAACTGCAGGTTTTGCTGAATATTCTCCAGTATTGATAACACATAGACCCAAAGCTCTTTTTATTTGGTAGGTTTTTTAGAAGATTGACTTCTACTCTTGTTCTGGAGATCATCTTAGTTGTACCTAATCATATCTGTATTCTCACATCCATCTCAACTCTGCCTTTCTCGGTGCATGGTTTCTAGGCTACACTTGGCAGCCTTTTTTTCTTCACATTAATTTCAGCCATATAGCTAAAATGTCCTTAGTGGGAATATTATAATCATACAAGAGACTTAAAATTGCACTTGCCAATTTTCTTTGATATGTTTATTTATTATGGGATTTTGTAAGACAAACTAAAACACAGTACGCACACACACAGAGAACCGTAGGCAAAGTAGAGAGATGTGGAAGCAGAAATGAGAGATAATGAGGCAGAACCACCTCACAGAATGACACGCAAGTTGTTTATCCTCCTAGCTTCCACCGTGCTTAGAGTGAGGCAGGCAATGTAAAGACTGGAGAAGTGCTGTGAAAGGCAGCCTAGGCAGTGTTGTGGCCAGAGACCATGGATATTGGTCCAGGGAGAGAAAAGCAGCATCGATGCACTAGAAAAGTTCCTCTGAGCCACGGGGATCCTGCAGCTACTCCAGAAGTCGTGTAGCTTGCGCACTTATTTTTAAGGATCTGTATAATGCATAGTCCAACCCCTGAGGAGAAAATTCTCAGGATTTAACAAGTTTGCTTAAGATCCTTGTGAGAAAGCAGGAGGTAGACCACAGGTAGTCTTTATTGCAAGTACCTAGGAAAGCCTTCTCCCTCTTTCCCTATCATTCTGCCTTTGGGCAAAACCAATGTTTTCCTTCTTTTAAACATCATTATCTCATTAGAGTGTTAACAGCAAGGGAGTCACAGGAGGTAGAATTAATGACTCCAGAACAACACAGTTGTCCTAAGGCTTACAAATCAAGGTGACATTTCTTGTTGGGGAGTGAAGTCTTTCATCTATGAGTTTGCCTTTCTATGGGATTTCCATGGAGTGCATCAGCCTGGCTCCCTAAGTTTAATCATGCCCAGTAAGCAGAGAATTCCTTCTTTGGAAGTACTCACCACATTCCAATGTACCACAGAAATTATGAAGTTCTGTTTTTCACTGATGATAAGACTACCTACTAAACAAATAAACAAAACCCCTCCAAACACCAAAAAAACCCACAAGGGCAAAGATCTTAGCATCCTCTGAAATACAGTAGTTGTATGGTACTTTGCACTGATGCAATTGCTGGAAAAATCAAATAAAAACCAAATTATTGTTCTGCTTCATGAACCTAAAAACAACATCCTCTGAAAGTTCATCTGTCATATATAATAACATAGCTTGCTGAGAATGCCATATCTCCCGGTTGGGATGTGGCAACAGTTTTGGATGCTTGCATTTGAGACTTAAAATCATTTTCTGTGATATCGGAATACAATTATGATCAATCGAATAAGGCTAAGAGCATCAAAAGCACCCACAGAGACAGAGCAAGATCTGCAGAGACTGTTAGGTGTCTAAATCATTTTCAGGACTCTCATTTCTGATATCACTCAGCTCAAATACGACCAAGTATCTGAGGAATACATGTGCGCCATGCTGCTTATGGCAATGATATTTACAAACTGGAGGACACATAACATGCCCTACCAAAACCAGATGAGAGACAGAGGCAGCACTGAATGGAAACAGCGGGAAAGCACTACAGTTTTTCTCTAGTTCCAGCCATCTATTTCCAGAAGGCACATGCAGGCACACAAATATAAATAAACAAAATGGCATCAAAAGAACTCTTCTCTTACATCAAGATTTAAACTGCTTCCCTTTACTCGGTTAACTTGAGAAAACATCTGAGTAAAAATCCAGCCTTATGACATGACCTGGATATAAAAAGGGCATGTCACATTCCAAAAATGAAAGCTCTTCTTCAGCAAAATACCACTGAGGAGTCACAGGACAAATGCTCCAGTGATTGTCAGATCCAGGTGATTACAGAATGAGTCACAGAAATAAAATGTGTGTGTGTGTGTATATATATGTATATGTTGACGTAGTCTGAGGTCAAACAGTGAGTAATCAATTTCTTAAGTGGTATATGAGTTTTCAGCTGTGGGACTATTGCTGAATGTAACAGGAGTCATGCCGGTAAAATCCTATCAGTATTTCATGGAAGGAGAATTCCTGCTAAGATGTATTTTTTTGCACCTTAAAATGCTTGTGAAAATTGTTGGATTGACACGCTTTGCATTCAGTGAATGCCTTTGTCCACAGTTCCAGCACTGGAAGAGGAAGGTAACTTTCACACTACAAAACCTCTTCAGTTCTGCATTTGGCGTTACAGGATAGTCCATACAATGTGTTCATTCTTCCCTGCCTTTTCTGCTGAGAGTGATAACAGAAACACATATTACTGTCCGCTCTGGAGTGCAGTGAGATATCTCCACATAGGTTATCTAATAGACTGCACAAGAACAATTTCCAGGCACCATTCTATTTCACTCCACAAAACAGGAGCTCAGAAGTGAAAAGCCCTTAAAACAGTTGACATACTTCTGATTTACCCAGCTAACCTGAGCTAGTCTACCAGAATATATAACCACAGCAGTCACAAAGAATTGTACAAGTGCACTGGAGCTGGCTTTCACATAGGTAGTTGGAGGGCTGCTACCAATGTAGTCATGGCAGGCTGGAATTCACTGGAGGCCATTAACCTCAAGCATTATAGCTTATGCTGAGCTCTGTATCATCTCTGCATGGCACAGAGCACCTCTGAGCAAATTACTTGAAGGCTAGCTCAGATATTTCTGCATGAGCCTCCATCACACTTGTGACTGAGTGCAGCCAGTCCCACAGCTACAGTGTTCCATGTGCAAAAAGAGGCTGTGGAAATAAATCTACAAAACAGCGTATCAGAAATCTCATCTCTGAAAATTTGCCGTTGGAATTTGGAAGTCTGTAGTGCAATGTTACGTAGTATGTATGTCAGCTTTGAAAATATTCAAATAAACGTTTTAATTCTTCATATGTCTGTCAAATTATTTTTTTCTCTGAGCTCTCTATTTTCAAATTTCTACTCCAATTCATGACACACAGCTCACTGCAAGGCATCTTTTCGGAAGTCTTCCTTCCTCCAATACTATAAAGCGATGGAGTATATTTGGGTAAATTGAATTGTTTGCTTTTCTTATGACATGAAAAGATCCATGCACCTACTTCTTTACTTATCATAAAACAGTGCTCACTGAAGTGGGCAAATGGAAAGGCAGAGGATCTCAGTCTCACTGGGAGCAGGTAGCAGAGGTGTTCCTCGCACATGATTCTGAGACACTGCTCAGTTGCTTTGCATTAATGAAGACAGAGCTCTTCATCACTGATTGGCCCATGAACTAAGTAATGTGTGCAGAGATCTGAGACGTTCTTGAATGCTGCTAAAGATGGTATTACATCTCTAGTCATGATATCTACAGTCTAGGAGAAGGTGAGCCAAACTCCTTTTGGGTAATCTTTTTAATAATGTTTTACACAGTCAGGGTACCCAGCTCATCTAAAGAACCACACGGAACCGCAAGATCAAAACTGTTGACTGAGAAGAGAAGGCGGGAGGAGAGATCTTCTTAAGGAAAAAAAGTAGTAGTAGTAATAATAATAATAATAATAATAATAACAATAATAACAATAATAAAATGTTGCCAACTAGTCTAGGTTTCTATTTTCAGTCATAATGAACAGCTTCATTATGTTCAGCATAATGAATTCAAAATATTTATTTTTAAAAAATTGTACTTTTTTCCTTTCTCTCTAAAAAATTCTTTCTTTTTTCCTTCTCCAGGATTTTGATCTTTTGCTGCAGAAATCAATGGAAGCTCAGTTATAAGAGTCAATAGGTACAATCTCAAATACAGGGCTTGGTCAATATCTTTCCCTGTGGCCATAGACAGGTCTCAGAATCAATTTTAGCTCCTTTTTTTATTTGTTCCTCAGACATTCACTTGATTTCACAGTTCTTCCATCTTTTCTTTTAATGCCTCCATAATGTTCTCTGCTTTACTGTCAGAAGCCATATGCAGGACTTGAAGAAAAGAGCAATTTGGATGCCTAACGTTACTGAGTAGACATTGATTTATGACTGCTAGGGAATTATACACCAAATGATACATGGGACATAATTGAACAATGAGATCTAGAGAAATGGTATAGCTCAGGCATACGGACAAATGACAACAGAAATGTTTAGGGGGTGGTACAAATGGCAGTTTGCAACTGGTCAGAGATACACAGACCTGTATATTCACAACTTCTAGCACTAATAAAATACTTTTTTCCTCCTATTTTCAAACTTTTAAGCTATTGGGAACTTCCTATTTTTTACCTCCTTATAGTTCAACTCATTTCCATACAACCTGCACAGAATATTACTTTGAAATTAATTCCTCCTCCTGACTCTCTGCTCATGAGCTGATCTTTTGCATGTCTAGCTTAGTCTCCTGTCTCCTCCCTTTCACACATCTCGTCTCCCTTTGGGAACCTCCTATGTGATCTCTCACATCCTGAATACCAAAAAGAATTTGTTTTTTAACTGCAAGACAGTCTTAAGCCACTTCTAGGTTGTCTTCCATCAGCATTTTTTTTCAGTCATCAGTTCTTCCCATGTGTGAAATGGCCAGAAGAATGGTGAAAAGAATGAGAACTCTTCACTAACGTAGAAAATAAGCATTTTGCAAACTGACTGGCTTACTTTTTTTATTCATACCAAACCACTTGTTGTAAGGAAACTATCAGCTCTTTGGTGCAGGATGCTCACTGCATTGCTGAGAGGAGCATCCCATGGCTTTCAGATAGGTTCAGAGCTCTGCTGACATAAAGCGTGTTGCACGGTAAGGGCGTATGGTCTTTTTCTGGTTTCTATCACTAATAGTCACGCTGAGTAGGAGTCCTCTACAAAGTCATCCAAATGAAACTATATCCATGGTGAGGAGATTATTGATCTGAAATGAATCTGTCTGTAATTATTTATAATTTTGATATGTTTTTATTTTATTTAAAAAAAGAGTTAAAATCTGGTTTTAACCAATTGTGCTCTACCCCCCACAAAATACACCTTAGAAGCATCAGAAAGCCAAAATTCTCAGGTGTATGCCACCAAATTGCTGCAAAATTATTCTCAGGAGCATAGAGCTACAAAATTCCCCCAAATGTTTATTTTTAGGATGGCTCCTATAACCAAACTAACATCTCATTTAACATCTCAGGCTACTCCATCTGATGGCATATCACTGTCTGGAATGACAAACTACAGCCTGAAACCCTTACGTACAGTGGCCACATCTGCATTTTAATTTGGCATAGGAGAGAGTGTGCAAGTGTTGATGCATAGGCAATAGGCTACTTTCACATCTAGTAAAAAAAGAAGGGTTTACATATGCTTCAGATTTGGCCCCATGCATTTAATCTGCATGTGTCTCTCCAACAGCTGCTTTAAATCGCAGTGTGAGAGTTTACAGCAGCATTCCTGCCAAAGTGTTACTGTTACTTTATTTATTATGTAGGACTGACTCTTTATTAGACATAGTAAACAGCACAATAAAGAGTGGTCCTGATAAGACAGTCTTATAGCCTAAGACGAAGACGTAAAGACAGCACACATTGGGAATGTAGTCATTACAGGCAGTCTAACATAATGAGTATCGATCCGGTAAATTTTAATCCTAGCTTTTTCCCTGACTAACTATGCTGGTTTAAAGAAAGCATTTAGCCTCTGCTCATCTATACTTCCCCAAGCACAAAAGCAAGGGAGATAACACATAGGCATAAATTTGTTCATGCTGTGTGTATCAATTGAATATCAGTTACTATTCCTTAAGGGAACATGTCCACAATTCAGCTACTTACAGGTGTGCCCAGTTGCTTCCATGCAGTCCTGGGCTTTGGAAACATAAAAATACACAGGTAAGGGTTATTAGCTTTTGCAGGAGAGCATCATAGAATCACAGAATCATAAGGTTGGAAGAGACCTCTGAAATCATTGAGTCCAACCGTGTCTGTCTCCCTACTAAACCGTGTTCCTAAGAAACACATCTACCTATCTTTTAAACACCTCCAGGGATGGTGACTCCACCACCTCCCTGGGCAGCCTGTTCCAATCCCTGACCACTCTTTCAGTGAAGAAATTCTTCCTAATGTCCAGTATAAACCTCCCCCGGTGCAACTTGTGGCCATACCACTACTGTGCTTCCCTGGACAGCCCACTGTTTGCTATAGCCAAAAAAATCTCAGCCCCGTGACAGGTAGAAGCAGTCACAGTCTCTGACACTTTGGGGTATAACACCCAGGCGCTTGTAGAGAGGAATCCAAAGGGCCTCATACAGTCCATGGGCAGAGGATGATTTTTCAGCACAGTGGGGCACCCTTTGCAGAGAGCAAATAATTTGCAATAAGTTCTTTGGGGGCCATTCTGAAACCCTGCTTCTCAGAAAACTTGAGGTACTTCACTCAGGATCAGAGCATTTTCTACCAAGTCAACACACACAACCTTCCTTTGAAAAAAGCATTGTAGAATTTCAGTCTTTCCTTCTGAAATACAGCCAGCTTCATGGCCCACAAAAAAATGTTGAAGTTTCATGCTGAAAGAGTCCTTTCTAAGACCTCCTGTGCCTGCCTCAGCTTAAAAGGATGCAAGATTGCACCTCCTAGGCTAAAAGGCTGTGGATTTCTTGGGAACTGTGGTGGGAAATCTATCACTGTCTCTTATTCAGAAGGGTTGGGATTCATCCTATAGTGTACCTATGGTCACTTTTAAAAATATTGAATAAGTGTGTATAGCCTACTGAACTCAGCAATTTGTGCACCAAAGCACTTAGGATACAACATTTGGAAGAAGAGGAAGAAAGTACACTCATGCACATTTTTATCTTAGCGGTCAGGGCAATTATAAGAAAGAGTGAGAAAAGTGCTAGCTCCCGATCCCTGTCCTTACAACTTTTCCTGTAACAGTTGAATCAGCTGCCCCTAAGCAGTGATGGCTGCAACAGTCACTTTTGTGCATCACATCACAATGGTCAAGAGTAAAGGTTCTCCCCTCTCAAACAAGCATCTACATCCCAAGGTTGAAAAGCTGTTGACCCCTTACATTTTCTCCCAGGGTTAGTGATGTTTGAAATCTTTGCTGCAAAATGGGCCACTCAGAATCATTTATAGTTCCTTTAAGATGAGGGGAAACTGGACCAAAAATCTATATAGTGTAGAGAAAGGCAGGACACACAAAGACCCTGTTTTGTGTTTATGATAGTTTTTTTTCAAGTGAGCACAGATCCTCCTGGTCCCTAGAGAGAGATGGAGGTGGAGAACTACCTCATCACAAAGCCTGGATTTGGCTGAGAAGTAAAGTGGGTGCAAATGGAGGCAGTCTGAGCCAGTTCTAGGCATATTCAGGAACAGAACTGAAAGAATCTGAGGAGCTTTAAAATCAAACAATAATGCACTGCCAGCTTTACACAGCAGGCAGATGAGAGATTTCCACGGGGTTTTGCTTGGATTTTTTGTGGACTTGTATTCCATCTAAGTCCTGATTTTAAAACTTTCTTCTTTTATTGGCTTGTGAAGCCTTTGTTTCCACTCTTCCCAGCTGCTGACATATAGCTGAGGCATAAGGAGTAATCAGGGTGTCTTCATACCCTCGCAATACCTGAGGACTGCTGCTGGCACAGTTCAAATAAGCCACTAGGCTGCTTTAATTTATCCCTTACAAGTGCTTGGTGAAAGCCTGGTGAAAGGCACAGCTTTCTTATGAACTACACTGGTCAGATTGTGCATCACAGCATTAATATTACCGTAAATTTTGAATTTTAACCATGGACTTGGTGTTTATTACATTGACAGGTCACTATTTATTCCAGATATTGTAAAACGTTAGTCTTAGAGCTGTGCTAGACTCCATGCCACCTTGACTGCATCATTGTGGAGGCTCTTCTCTGTAGTCTCTTAAAATCACTCATTTCTGTTAAAGATTGTGAAATGCATATTTGAAAGCTGAACAATCTAACATACATTTTCTGATTACTTAATCAGAGATGTATATTCATATTTCCAGAGGGGACAAAACAGATAATGAGCCTGTCTAATAAAACTGCACATTTCTGCTTTATGTACACACATTCCTAGTTACTGTATCACCATACGTAATAGATTTGCAGTTTATAATTGTGTATTTGTATAGTAAATTAAGTGTGCATGTTTTTATATATTTTATATGTATAAATTGCATGTTCTAAGACAGCTGAAACACAAGATGCTTAATGAGTGACCCTAAGGCACTGGCTTCAGCTGTATAGAAAATTTAAATCTAAATATGACACTGGATATAATGAAAACAGCACAATTAAATTAGAACACAATCAGAACAATAGTGTCTTCTGCTTTCACATCAAAGATCTTTGGCTCTGCTTTGACATTTGTTTTTCATAAATTCCTGTGGCAGTTTATGCAGCAGCAGACCGATATTCCATGACAACAGCCAAATACATTGATATATCTTAATTAAATCACTGGTTCTGAATAAAGGAAACAAACCCATATGATATGGATCACTCTGGATAACCTTTTAAATATAAAAGACTAGGGTCAGATTCTCATCTTGGATGCCATGTAATACTCGTTGCCTTTTTCTTACACTGCTGCATGCTCTCAGCCTTTCTGACTTGCTTTGGATGGAGCTGGCTGTAGGAAGCTCAGAAAGAGATTCAGGGAATCTGCAAACAGCTAAGCAGGGTAGATTATCCAGGGGATTTCTTGGGCTTGCTGTCTGGCCTCATTCATCTCAAAGCCTAGACATAACCTAACTGGCCATGCAGATTCCTAACCCTACTCATTCTCTGGGAAAGAGCATGAAATTAAAGAAAGATGGACAGAAGAACAAGTTCCATAGCCCTCTTTACCGACAAACTTAAAAGAAACACAATTCAAAGGATCCTTATATAACTGAGGTAAAAAGTTTTCTGCATGAAACTGTGCATACCTAGGGCAGAGGATTAACATCATTTCCTTAGCTTCATTTTTGTAGTTGAACAAAAATGAAACAAAACTAAACAAACTCCATATCCTGTGGGTAAGGATCCTTGTGCAGCATCTAATTGTGCAGTGAGATGTGTGTATGCAGCTTCATCCGAAAGCAGCATAAAGTTGTAGATATGGTTTAAGGCAGCAAATAAACCAGAAGCATACCTCCTTAATAATGGATGCTTGCACATCTCAAGTAAGCTATTTTTAGGGAATGAAACGGCCTGGTCACATCTGAAAACTGACCACATAGCCTCCATCCTCCTACAATCAACTTTCAGCCCATAACTTACTACCAGAATGCACCAATAGTGAGCACTTCCTTCCTACATGCCGTTGTGCCTGAATGGGATTTGAGTGTCTATTGACCATGGCCCTTTGAGACTCAAACCGTATGCAAAATAGCCCAGTAGAATATACTCACTGCATTTGACTTCATGGTCAGTAGTTGTTAGCAATTGAAGCTTCTGGCTTTGGGAAGGTTGCTAACCCCTGGAGAGCAAGCCACTGCAGCCTTGCAGCCTATCTGCATGCTGTTCAACTTTTATAAGCATTTACAGTATTTTTTTCCAGCAGGTATTCATTGTGAAGTGTCATGTCTAGATTAAAGTCGGCTTCTGCAGACAGTACATCTTCTTAGCACATAGATAGAAGCAGCTTCTATTCATTAAGCCTGATGCTATTAGTTTCACCCTGGAATGCCATTCAGTGGTTTCCATCCATGCTTTTTGAAGCATTTCATTACTGGACAACTCAGGGGCCAAATAAGTAAGCAATGGGCTTGAACATATGGGAAAAACTGACTCTTGCTACCGAGGAGTTAAAGTATTAAAGTGTATAAGCCGTTTCCTGTAACAGTCGTCAAGCTAAATTTTGCTGAATTACTTAGTCCACGTGTTTATTATTCAGATACAAACACACCGACTTGGCATGAAAATGCCATTATACTGCTGTGATCACAGACTAATCTTTTACAACAGCCACTATACCCCCAAACTGCGTCCCTCTAACAAGACTTCTCTGAGTTCAGAAACAGCATTTTTTGAGCAAGTTCATTCACACTGCATTGTACCATCCAGTGAAGATGGTGAAACTCCATAAATGTCCATGAAACTCCATAAAAATCAGAATATTCTTTAGCAAATAATGACTTAATGGGAAAAAATGTACTTAAAACATAGAACAAAATTCAACACAAAAGAAAATCACTATCATTTTCATTATAAACCTTTTTCATATCAAAGTGCTAATACACTTTTGGAGCTCTGCCTTCTCTCCACCCAGTGCATGACAACCAGTCTAGCACTTAAAGTATTTTGCATAACGGACATAGCAGTGCCTATGGATAAAGCCTTCTCTATCTGATCATTTGTAGCTTGCATTTAGGTTTGAAGTGCTTTTAGAAGATGAAGGTGTTAAAAAGTGGAAATAATGTAGTGACTTCTGAATGTCAACACCTGCTAGGAAATTTTAAATACAAGCTGACTTTCCATTAGCCTCACATCTCATGTTGTTATTAAGTTGTGGTTTGCAGTTGTGATTTAGTTGCTAAGGGTTGAGCAACCTGATCTAGCAGAAGATGTCCCTGTCCATGGCAGGAGGGGTTGGAACTAGATGATCTTTAAGGCCCCTCCCAACCCAAACCATTCTACGATTGTATAATTGATCCCTTGTATCATGGCACTGAGGGAACCAGAGGAGAACATACACTAATCCCACTTCTCCATCCCTGGTTCTTGGCTAGTTTTCTAAAACAGGTGCCCTATGCTTTCATTTCTGGTTTTATTGAGGAAAATAAAAGTGAGCAGTGGAGACAGTACAAGACACCACTCTGATTGGTTGTTATTGGTTTTTACCATTAAAAATATAACAGCAATATTAATCAGGTTAAAAGTATATGATGTTTTATTATCTTATACAAGCCATGCTCAATTGATGTTACATTGAAGAAGAAACCACAAGTCATCTCATAGGACTACAAGTGTATGTTTGTCGTCAAGAGAAAGACTCTCAGGGACTTCAGTTAGTATTAGATTGCAGTCTTCATATTGACATTTATAAGTATTCCCCTCTATGTCCTTACACAAATTATTAGTCTATTTCAATTCAATAAAAGAGAAGTGTAAGATGAAAAAATATGCGTTGAGTATCTGACTGATTAAAGAAAGGCAGTTTTGAGAGTAGTCACTCTAGCACTTCCCTCTGGCTGTTCATCAGTGGAACAGTCCCTCTCAGTGCCTGCTTATTTTGTGTTGGGTCACTACTCCTCTGCTTCCAAATGATTGTGTAAGACCGAAAGACAAAAAAAAAAAGAAAGGATCCTGTAGTATATAGTACTGCTGTAAAAAACTAAACAAAAAATTACCCACTCCGTTGTTAATGTCTAAATATTTATATATTCACCTGTCGCTCTCCCACTATCTTCCTGCATTTTCTAACTCAAAAGAGCAAATTAGAGTAAAGCAGTAACTAATGATGAAATGTTTTATCTGGATAAAACACCTTGTTCCAGTAAGTGGCATTTTCTTCTCTCTTTAGAATGTGCAGCCTTTTCCACAAATTAATCAAACAGCTGCTGTTTTCCAGTAATTCGTACTAGTCATAAAAGTGTATTTAATTGCTGTAAAATCAGTGGTATAAGATAAATGGGTTCTACTCAATTACCTTTCTATGAAATCAGACTTTTCTGACACTTTAAAATGCCTACGGTGGAGTAGGAGACGGCTATGTAACCAGTCTGAAGCAGAGAAAACTAGACAAATGCATGAGTAGTGGCACAACTATCTTGATCCACAACATCTTTACAAAACACAAGAAACAAATATTAACCACAGACTAATGCAAAGCTAGAGAGTAGATCCCCAGTTTAAACTGGTTTTCCTTCACACCTCTTTTATGCTTAAAATTTCTCGCCTTAAGATACAAAAAGTGTTCAAAATTAGGTAATCATTCCAAATGTCATACATCCATCTACTTATATGATTTAGAATATCAGTATTGTACAATATCCTATATCCCCAAAAAGATCTCAGAAAGGTTAAGGAATATTAGAAACTGAAACAATTTGTATTATGGTCAGAATAAACACTCATAAAAAAAAAAATCTTTATAATACTCAATTACATGAAACAAATTTATTTTTACTTCTTTGCAGCTGTACTTCTCATTCTTTAAAAGGAAAAAATACACAATATTGAACAACAAATGTTTTCAACTTTCTTTAAAAAACTATCTAGACTTGAGCATCATACAGACTAATAAAAATGCTTATCAGCTGATAGGTTTTGACTGATGAGGTGAAGTTTAGAACCGCATGACTTAACTTTCTAGTTCTGAACTCTGAGACACAAAATACCTTTCAAAGGAGCATAACAAGGAACAGGAAAAACTTTCAGACCCCTCAACAGAAGGCTGAGAGCTCCAGGAGAGTGGAGTTATGAAAAAACACCGAAGATGTGTTTATCATTTCTAATTGCTGCAAAGTACCATTCTACTCTGGAAAGTGACTTAATAAAAAGAATCAAAAGCAAGAAATAGTAGATTCTTTGCCATTAAGGGTTCATAGTTGTCACCAGGCAGCAGCTTCACTTTGGAAACACAAACAAACCACAGGACTTGGAAAGGAGGTGTGTCTTTCAAACAGCTCAGCATTCACCATACTACATCATCCACACCATACCAGCTCTACCCGCTTGAACATCAGGGAGAAAAGCTGTGAATCTGTCTCCTTCTGTGTTTTTTATGAAATGGTTTTAGACACATACTGAGGAGCAACAAAAAGCTGTCTTTAAGTTGTCCTATGTACAGGAACTGCTACTATTCCTGGTTTTATCTGAGCTACAAGAGATGAAGCAGATTTCCTTTGATGTCCCTCCCATCTAAAGGGCAGGCATATGTTTATTATGATTGCTACCTTGCTCAGTTCAGGCAATTTTTTGCCTTCATTTGCGTTCTCTGATACTCATACAAATGCACAAAATGAATGGGAGAGCCTAATGCAATGTTACTTACTACAGGCAAATGTGGACTCCAGTTCAGGAGCTCAATAAACACTTTGAAGACTATTCTGAAATTAAAACTTAAGACTTCCCTGACTAGAGTTGTTTTACCATGTCAGCTTTCAGATCTTTGGATTTGAAAGCCACGCTATGCCATTCCTCTTCACTCCGGCATAGGAAGCATTCAAAAAAGGCACTTTGTTCCAAATCTTGTAATTTGCACATGTGGTACAGAGAGTAGAAACTGATCTTTAATCTAAATTTAATTAACACTTTTCTCATTGACAGGTGAACTGCTTCTCTGCTAACAGCTCATTCACTGGCTAAAAAGTGATTGCTTTTTGTAGTCTTTATCAGCTTTCACAGGACTACTAAAAAGGCTTAATACAGAAAAAGACAAAACCATACATTTTGATGACCAAAGTCAATGGTTATGAGTGCAAGTGTATATTGGCAGCAGATTTGTGAAGGAAGGAAGCATTTTATCACTTTTCAAAGTAAAACCACATTCTGAGATTTAAATTGGCATAGAAAAGCCAGTTTTGGTGGGATTACATGGCTCTCCAGAAATGCTAAATATTTGCAATGAAAACTTCTCTCCCAGTTCCTTTCATTCAAAACCATAAGACATTCTGTGCCCACTTCCATAGAGATTTACAGGACTACAGCAAGGAAAGCTTGCTGTGAATAGTAATGGTTGCAAAAGAAGCCTCCAGTCCACAACCTTCTTTGTGCTGGAATGCTGCTGATTACTCTCCACAACTTCATCCAAATTTTGGAAGAAAACTGGGAGAGCCATGGAAGTGACAAACAGAATATGGGTTTTATATTTCATAGTGATCCTGAGAAATTGGTTCTTATCATTCAGTCAACATTTGCAGGATAAAATCTGCTTTGTCTATACCTTGAGTCCTATCTCCCTACTTTGAGGAAGAAGGTTTTATTTTTTATTTTCTTGAAGCTGAGCAAAAGCCTAGACCTTTTCTTCAGACACTGCTATAAAGAATACAACAGCTCAGTGCAGCAGTGTTAAAGCTACTGTCTTCATGGCTTACAAATTTCAGGAACAAGCCATCTCAATTGCTTTTAGTGTGGAACTTGGAATAATATTTATAGTGGAATTAGTAGGGTCTTCAGAAATAACCTCTGACCACTTAATATTATTGTCATGTGAAAAGAAGGTTTTCAGGCTCTGGACTGTTGTTACCTACACTGCCCTCCTAGTCCTCTCCATAGATCAACTGATCTCCAAGACACTATCATACTGGAAAACTGAAGTTATTGAAAAGAGAATCAGAACCTAGAGGAAAAACTCTCAAATCTATAATTTATTCAAAACATAATGAATTAGATAGTCAGAATCTTAAAAAAATCCTTACCTTTAAAATTTGGTCTAATTCTAGCATCATACCCCGATGTTCTTCCCATCAATTTGTCCAAAAAATCTGAAGGAGACAGGGTCTGTGAGGGGGATTTTCCAGATCTTGAATCATGTTCTTTACAGAAAGTCGTCCTAAATAAATTATTAGCCATCATTAGCTAATATTTAGCTTGTATTGTATTCAAGTCATGAAAAAAATATGGCGATAAGTAAAATTGTCTCAATTCAGTGAATGTAGCAATAAATATTTTTATAGAAGAATATAGTCTATTTTTCATATGAAAACTTTATTATAGATATAATAATGATCTTAAGGTAGTATGCATGAACAATTTGCTATTCAGATAAAAACCTTCAGCTTTAAAAAGAACTTTATTACATCTTTAAGACTCTAGAAAATTCAATTTATTCTTAATGTGTAGACTAATCTTACATGGATTTTTATATTATGTTTCATATAATTGTTTTAATTACATGTGTGCTGTTCAAACTATACATTAACACTGGTTTAACTGGTCTTAAACTTCCAAACAATAGCTGGCAACACTCATCAAGCAAAACTGAGAAGCGTTTGTTTTGTTAATATTGCAAGGGATGTAGATGCCAAAAAAACCCTTTTTTACAGATGTTACCCAACAAAGATTTAAATCATGCTAGTGAATGCCTGGATTCTTCCCTAACACGACAAAAAGGATTCCAGAGTCAGTTCCATCTGATTTTAGGGTTTTTATACCAATGAACATCGAGTAACAAAATTTATCAGTATTATCACCGGTTGGTATTTACATGCAAGGTCTTGGAACATATCTCTGCTTTCAGGATTTGAGAGCAAACTTCTGGTACCATAACATGCATGTAGAACACGGTGCATAGAGCATATTGCACGCATATTAAATATTACAGCGAAAGAGAATTTAGGAATTCCCTATGGTTGTTACCTAGGGAAAAAGAAACTAGGATTAAATGGTCATATTTGGAATGGAGAGACACAGATTTCATCATAAAGCATTATCCTGATCCTTAATAACCGATTTCATTGTATCTATGTTTCAACATAATCTTTGAGCTACAGAAAAGTAATTCAATGACTGTGTCTTCTTAACCACTTTCTGTTTAAATATTTGCCCAAAGGGAACCACCTAGTTTCAGGAGTGTTGGGGGTGGACGGGGAGGAGAGTGTGGGCATCCATACAGAAGTATAAACAAATCAGACAGATATACTTGTGAGCATCAGAAACG
Source organism: Neomorphus geoffroyi (assembly GCA_033558235.1). Lineage (NCBI taxonomy): Eukaryota > Metazoa > Chordata > Aves > Cuculiformes > Neomorphidae > Neomorphus > Neomorphus geoffroyi. Next base: position 45,418,836 of record JAUMJM010000005.1, on the reverse strand, counting down.
AGAAGCAAAAATCAAATTCTTTATCACTTTACAAAAGCACCAGAACTGTTAAAAAGCAAAGTAAATTCTCATGGTGTGATTCCCCACGTTTTATTCAGGTTCCTTTTACAGGGGCTGACTGTTTCTTTTTGCTTTTGTTAATGACATGGTACCATTAAAAATTATCTCTAATTTTTAATACATGGTAGACTATATTTCCCACTAAAATATTAGAGACGTTCACTTCAGATAATAAAAACTGGAAAATTAATACAGTACACTTATTAGGGATGTTCCTGTACAAATTACTTCTGTTTTCATTCAGAGATCACTAGTTAAGAGGTGTGTTGTGATCCCAGACTCACTGATACAAACATTATTTCACGCTGTCACTGCATATATACCTCATTAATCATATAAAACCACTTTTTATGTGTACACGTAGATACACAGTAGTGTTCAGTATAATAATGACTGTCAGCTAAAGTGGTGTTTTGGTTAATAAGACTGACCTGTTTGCTTTATACTGCAAAAAGTCAATAGTTGAAGCAAAAGCTCATGAAACAATAAAAAAAAAAAGAAACAGCAATCATATGTACTGGTACATTAAAGGAGCACAGTGCTGCTCTGACCCAAGGCTTTCCCAAAATCAGAGGACTTATTCTCTAATTGCAAATAACTACATCCCTGACAAAACTGGTTGAGGCGTTTCCAAAGCTTGAAGAGGAGGGAACGAAAGCAACTTCCTAAACAATCTCCAGTGGGAGCAAAGAATTTGAATTGCTGAAGAAAAATTGAAAAAAATGGTTTTTATCCATATTGATACTCAGTGAAAAAGCATGTCTTTGAATCAGAGAAATGGAAAACAGATCACCCAAACTTGAGATTATTATTTTTTGTGTTTGTTACCAAGCAACGAGTCTCTGAGTGTAAAAGAGATAGCCTACACAAAATGAACATGAAATACTCTCAAATATAGCAAACAAACTAGGTTAATGTGACATGGTATCTTTATAGTCATGATTTCCACAATCTTTTGAAAAAAATCATCACATAGAGTCATATCACCTACCTGAAGTGGTTTGTCTCTAAGAAAAATGCAAACAAGGTTGTCAGAATTTTCACTAGCTGTCGGTTCATTCCTCCTGTTTTCTGTGATGATTTGGAAAATATCCCAGAAATTATTCCAGAGAGATGCAAGGAAAAAGTAAGCTGGTGCTGCCTAGATTCCCAAATTCAGTAATAATTTAATTTTCTTGACAGTCAGGAAGAGAAGGTCTGGATCTCTACAAACTGGGGGTAAAAAAGAAGTGCCAGTCCTTGGAATCATGGTCAGGTCAAGCCTAGGCTCATCTCCAGCAGCCAGCACGAAAGAGACAAAGCATCAGACCTGGTCGTTCCCCGCCTCGCTTTTGGTGATGGAGGAAAAAAAAAAGAGAGAGGGGGAAAAAAAAGAAAAGAAAAAGAAAGGAAAAAAAAGGAAAGGAAAGGAAAAGAAGAGGAAACTCAACTACGCGAGGAGCATCACAGAAAAGGGAATAACGCTGAGAGCAGTCTGTTGCCAGTATGCTTTATTCCCCTTTCGCTTTGAATTAGTATTTATGCACGGTGGTGGGGCTACTGGGTCGGTCTGCTTTCCCCCTCTTTGGGCAGGGAGGCGTCGGCGCTACCGGGGAGGGGAAGAAGGGAGGGAGGGCTGGAGGGAGGGCTGGAGCGGGCGGGGGCCGCGGGGAACCCCGGCGCCTGTGCCGGAATGAGGCGGGCGGGAGCGCACGCACCGCGCTGGGGATTCAGCACTCGGACAGCTCCGCGCCCGTCGCCGCGCATGCGCCTAAAGGGCGGCGCGCGGGCGCGCGCGTCCCTGCCCGTGTGTGCGCGCGTGTCCGCGTGTGCGTCCGTGTCCCCGTGTGCACGTGTCACTGCGCACTCTGCGCGCGTGTCCGCGTGCGCTCGTGTCCGTGTCCGCGTATGCACGTCTGTGTCCCCCCTGCGCGTGCCTGTGTCCCTGTCTGTGTGCACGTGTCCGCGTGTGTGTCTGTAGCCCTGTTTGCATGTGTCTGTGTCCCCATGGGCGTCTCTGTGTCCCTGTGCTTGTGCATCCATGTCCCCGTGTGTGCATGCCCGTGTCAGCATATGCACATGTCCGTGTCCCCATGTGCACACATCTGTCCCCATCTGCAAGTATCCATGTCCCAGTGTACACACATTTCTGTCCTCATCTGCGCATTTTTATGTCCCCATGAGTGCACATCTGTGTGCATGCATCCATGTCCCCATGTGTGTGTGCCCATGTCCATGTTTGTGTGTCTCTGTGCCTATGTGCATGCTTCTGTGTCCTGGGTGCACCCTTCCATGTCTGTGCGTGTGTGTGTTCATCTCTGTGCATCCTTGTCCCTGTATGCGTGTCTGTGTCCCCGTGTGCACGCATCTGTGTCCCCATGTGCATGCGTCTATGTGCCCGCACCCCTGGAAAAGGAGAAAAAGAGGCTGAGGGCAGGCCTTACCCCTGTCTGCAACTGCCTGAGAGAAGGTTGTAGTGAGTTGGGTGTTGGTCTCTTCTCCCAAGTGACAGGTGATGGGATGAGAGTTAATGGCCTCAAGTTACACCGAGAGAGGTTCAGATTAGATTTCTTCACTGAAAGAGCGGTCAGGCACTTGCACAGCTGCCCGAGGAGGTGGTTGAGTCTCCATCCCTGGAGATGTTTAAAAGATGGGTTGATGAAATGCTCAGGGACATGGTTTAGTAGTGGACAGGTACAGCTGGACGTGATGATCTCAAAGGTCTTTTCCAATCAAGTGATTCTATGATTCTGTGATTCTATGATTTTATGGGTGTGTGCCTGCGCACACACCTCTGGAGGCTCTGTCCCACCCAAATCCGGAGCCCACTGGTAGACCTTCCTTGGAGGAGGGGCCACCTTCCTGTGAACGTCTGTGGTGAGGCAAAGGTGAAGAACTGCCCTGCCTTGATCGGAAAAGGGAGGATAGAGGCCCTGCACCCTGTGATTTAGGGATGAGCGTGGGGAAGGATGGCCCTCGCGGCAGGAGCTGGTACCTCTCTTGGGAGCTACTTAAGAAAAACCCACGTGGATGTGAGGAGGAGGAGTAAAGCAGTGGTCTTTGAGTTTAGGGAGAAACCGAAGAGGGGGGAGACTGTGTAGTTTCCATTTCCAGTTTTTTATTTCTTTTCTCTGTGGTGTAGAGAAGATAATGACAGGGAGCTTACTAGGGAATGTTTCCCATCTCTAGACCCTGGCATGCTGGAAGTAGATACATCTCTTTTTATACATGGGGAATGCAGTTACTCAAGACCCTGCAGATGGCTGGTAATGGAGCGGGGATGAGACCCAGCTTTGCCGTTCTCCACACTCTTTCCCCCAGTGCTTCCCACAATTTCAGTTGCTCAGTTATAGGTCTTCATGTTAAACCCAAGCTGTCACTGAGGAGTAGATCATTCAGGAGGAGGAAGAAAATAACTTGACCCTCTGAAGCACATATGGTGGCTGATGGAAACTCTGCTCAACACACTACAAGCCTTAAAGCATTTTGGTAACATCGTTTTAAATGGGCGGCTGGGGAATCTCATCTCAAGACATTCAGGGATTATAAAATGTGATTTCTCTGCTGATTTTCTCTCCCATCACTGGTTACTCTCTAGTTCTCTGTACTCTGCAACACCCTGACAAGAAGCTGGATACTTCCCCACAAGTTCTGTTGGTTCCCATTAGAAAATCCTGAATTTGTGTAAAACATAGTAATGTCTGTTTCAACAATCTGGAAACCAATTCCTGCAATAAGTTGTCTTTTTTATCCACCCTACACTCCCAAAATAGACAAATTGCTGCTTTTCTTCAGTTTTACATCCAGCTGTATTCTCCCACCACAGAACCAGTTCACCTGAGCATTGCTTCACTACCATAAAAGTAGTTGTGCGCACGCACATTTTTCATATCTCTATGTAAAAAACCTACCACTTATGACAAATACTCTTACCTTGTTTGTAGTCATCTTCAAAAATTGCTTTTGAAAAGTAGTTCTTCTGCTCTTGCACTGGCAAGAGATCAAAGCTACTTACTTTTCATTAAATGAAACTCAGTTGTTGCATTTTGTTTATTTTATTTTAATACTGTAGGATGTATCTGAAGGAAATCTACCTTTCTAGCTTGCATAGGTGCAAATGCTGGGTAATATATCATATTATTCACAGGAGAGTGAAATAACTGAAAAAAGCAGTCCAAATATGCAAATGCAAGTTAAATCCCTTATTGCCTTGCCTCCGAGTCTACGTCAGTAGCATAAATGAAGGTCCAGCAGAAGAAAGGCCACAGAATTTGTTTTTGTTAAAGCTATCAGTGTTTACCAGTAGGCTTTGGGGGTTGATGCTGAATCACTGCACTGTAACATCCTTTAACCTCTTCAGAAGATAGGTCCTCCTGCTAGCGTATTAAAGAAGAGAGGTTGTGTTATGTCTCTTACTGCAGTGTCTCACTCTGAGAAATAAAGCTCACAAAGCGGCACCTGGAAATAAATGGAATAGTTTTGAGTCAACAAAGACGTGCTTTTCAAAATTTGTGCCTGTCTCCATCTAGATAGGAATACAATAACACTGCTATATGTTGTTACCTTGGGTTAAGATAAATGGAGAGATTGGAAAGCAACAATTTCTATCAGCTGCAGAAAGAATCTGTCTCTTTAACCTACACTGCCATCTGCTTAAAAGTGTGGGGAATCTCAGGACTGCTTGCAGAGTTCCTAATGCAGAAAGCACTGAATACAAGAGGTATTTTTCCAATGAGACTCTTCACACAGATTTTGTGATGCAACATACTTTTAAAGGCTTATAAATGTTCATTATCTTTTTTTGGTGGAAAAAAGGAGCTGAATATTTCTATAAGTTTTCTAACTAGAGAAAACCTACTTGAAAATTTAGCTGCTAGTGGCCATTTTCTGCCACTTCATAGCTGCTTGAAATGTTCGATAATTATATCCCTAAGTGAAATAAAAGTTGCAGGAAAGTCTTCAAAATAAACTGCCCTTTTAATTGGAATGGGGGTTGTAAAAACGTGGCAAGGGATCTAATAACAAAAATTTTGAGTATCTACTCCATCATTGCTTACACCTCCAAATGCCTAGAGGCTAGAGTGACATGTAATTCAGCATGGTGGTTGCATGGAAGGGCCAAACAAAACTCAATTATTAAGGGTTGAAAATAGTGCACTACTGGTGTGAAATGAAGTAAGAGCAAAAATATCTCAAATATCTCTTTTCTTCAAAACCTCAGGGCTCAAAGCAATCATTTTCTGTAATCAGAGGGTTCCAGGCCATGCAGGGTTGTGTATTGGGATGGGGAGGCAGATTTTAGTGCATTCTTGTCACAGAACCCAGAAAAATCACAGAGTATTAAAGATGGAACAACAACAGATAATTTATTTCAAAACAGGGCATCTGTACAGTTCCAAGATATAGGAGCTGGTCTGCACTCAGCTACAAGCTAACAAGAATAACTAAGTTGGGACAACATTACTGTAAGGGTAATCAGAATCTCTTAGGGCTTTAGGGGAGTGATCCTATAGTGCACATACTTGGTGAAGTGAGGACACTCATCCTCAAGGAGAAGACCATGCTAGGCATCCCTGCCACAGGGGATTGATTGCAGGTCAGTTTCTTCAGGAGGACTCAAAATGAGCTCTGGTGTGACTCCATTTATACCCAAGTCATACTAGGGCTCATGGCCACTGCACCTTACCCTAGGCCTACTCCTTAGGGGGGCAAGTGTACCTGACACACTCCGTCGCATGACCACAGTCACAGTCCGACTGAAGTGGTAGTGCATTTACGTCTTGCTTTCAAGTTTAAAAGGGAGCACAACTTTTGAGTGGTGTCTTTGCAATCACTACAGGTCCTCTTCCTCAGGGGTATCCAAAGGTTTCCCAGGCACATCATATAACACATTCAATGGCTTATATCTAACACTTGAGACATTGTAACACAGTTTTATTAACACAATTTATTATAACACGTATAATTACAAAGACTATGGTAATTCAGAAATTACAAATGGAAAGTGACTTGAAGTTTTGATAGGCTCCATCTCTTATTAACCCTGAGCAAGGGCTGCAGCCCAGGGAGTCTCACTCTGAGGCCACCAGTCTTTCTCCTTTTTAATGTAGAACTGTGTGGTCCCAGCACACTTTGAACTGAGGCTGGTCAGCAACAGTCTCCAGTTTACAGGAAGCAGATGACGCTTAGGATTTTCAGCAAATCTGCAGGGCCCTTCAGTCAGACTTGTCTGCAGCAGACACCTGTCCTTCTTGGCTGGACATGTGCTGTATCATCTGCAAGAGAAGCTGGCTGAGTAATCCCAAGTATTCATCTACCTTTATTCATAAGAAACTATTTACCCCAGGATTTCATTAGCCTTGTACCTTTTTTTCTTTAACAACCAAAACAGACAGCAATATGAAAAAATTGCTAGGGAGTTCTCTTCATGGCATTTTAACAAAACAAGGAGAAAGACCCTTCAAATTGAAGAGCACTGTAAACTCAGGTGCTTGTTGAATTAATGAAGGTTTAAACAGTGGCTTCAAAGCTACTGGATCTCAGTTAATTGATTGCTGCAATTTGGAAAATTTGGTGGCTCCCTCTGACAAAGGGACTAAATGACGTAAAACCTGCTAAGTAGGTGTACCATTTGCAGACTGTTGCCTTCTGGGCTATTCCTTCTGGTGGGGGTTTTCCATCACAAACTGACGCTAACTATGGGAAAAGTCCACTTGCTATATACTGCTCTATGTGTAATATCTTTGCTAATTTTACAGCTCGTGTTATCAATAACATGCCTTTCTCCAGCTGTTCAACTTTCTTTAAATGAGGTGGATGAGAACAATAGGGGTCTGCTTGGGCCTTCAGGTCCCCTTTGAAAAATCCCACAGTGTGAAGCATGGGCAGCAAAACCCCTTCCCACCACTGTAGGGTCCTAGGAGTGTAGCAGGCCTAATTGTTGATAAGTCTTTAATTTGTCTACTAGGGTATGGAGGGTGGGTGGGTGAGTGGTTTTCATCCCGTTTCCATGCCTTGCCTTTCTTAATCAAATTATACAGCGGTCGGGCAATTACAGAAAATCACGGAATGTGCTTTATCCAGTAGCCCAGAGTTCCCAAGATTTGTTGCAACTCCTTTTTATATTGGGCAATGTGACCTTCCTCAGCTGTCCAGTGGTATTGACATTGCCCCAGCTATCCACCAGACTCCACCAGACCCTCCTGCCTAGGGTCCTGACATTTCGATGGGGGCATCTCCAACTCATTATTGTTCAGGAGATCCCACAGTTGCTTACCCTCTTTCCCTACTTCAACGTGATTATTTCCCCCAGTATAGGATGTCACCTCGAATACTGTGTTCAGTTTGGGGCCCATCATTACAAGAAAGACATTGAGGTGCTGGAGCGTGTCCAGAGAAAGGCAATGAAGCTGGTGAAGGGGCTGGAAATCAGGTGTTATGAGGAGCGATTGAGGGAACTGGGGTTGTTTAGCCTAGAGAAGACAAGGTTGAGGCCAGACCTTATCACTCTCTAAGACTACCTGAAAGGGGGCTGTGGTGAGGTGGGTGTTGATCTCTTCTCCCAAGTGACAGCTGACAAGATAAGAGGTAATGGCCTCAAATTGTGCCAGGGGAGGTTCAGATTAGACATCAGGAAAAATTTCTTTACCAAAGGAGTGGTCAGGCACTGGAACAGCTGCCCAGGGAGGTGTCTGAGTCATCATCCCTGGAGATATTCAAAAGATGGGTAGGTGGAGCGCTTAGGGGCATGGTTTATTAATGGACACGTAAGGTTGGACTTGATGATCTCAAAGGCCTTTTCCAACCACTATTATTCTGTATACTGATATATCTTTATTATAACTGGCAAGCTTATCGTGGCTAACCGTTTGACCAGTATATTATGAGCTATAGTAGCGGAGTGCTTATATTCCTGTTGGCTTTGATTGAAAGTATATTGTATTCCTCCCCAGCTGTATGTAAACTGTGCACTGTCCTCTCTCAAGGGGATCATAAAAAAAGATGTCTTTAATGTCCAGAGTGGCCATCCAGTGATGCCCTGCCACCTGTGAAGAAGTTACAGCTTCTGCAATATTCAGTACAGCACCAGTGAAGGGTTGGGTATTAATGTTCAGCTTGCAAAAGTCTATGGTGAAATGCCATTGACCATCAGACTTACAGACTGTTCTGTTCCTGGTCAAACCTCGCTTATTTTGATGGAGTGGGAGATCCCTATGGAGTCCGTGGTCTTTATCTGGTTTGGGATGGCCTGCCTGACTCATCTTCCCTCTCCTGGTTCATCAGGTATACATGTCCATCACATTTCCTGGTTGTACATTACCACGGATTACCACCAGTGATTCTGCCCATATCATTCTGTGAGCAGGGAAGTGGTTTCAATTTTGCTGATTATAATCTATGGCTCTCTGAATCTGCTCTCATGCACCTTGTAGATATAATTATTTTAGAGTGTCAGGCAGCCCTTTCACCAAGGGTCTAAGTTTTCCTGGATATACAAGGGCAGCCAAAGGCTCTTCCAGTTCACATGTTGCTTGAATTCAGGCTGCTTTCTGCACTCCCTCTGCTAATTCTGAGAGTCCCTTCATTATCATGAATGGCACTCCATGCTTTTTCGGGTCTATTCCTGTGGCCCAGTAGTCCACTTGGGCAGTAATAGATTGATCACCCCCTGGCCCTTCTGTGAGAAAATCCCTGGGACCTAAAAATCCTGAGGCTTCCTCATTACTCAGTAAAATTCTGTCTTCCCCTGAAAGGGAGACTCACTATAGATACTTAGTCTCTGTCTCCCTGGGTCTCTAAGCAAATTTAGTTTATAAATCAGCCAATTCGGGTGCAGACCAGGGTGCTGCCTGCACTGTAGTGCTGGGGCTGCCTCCCTGCAGTCCTGTATAAGCCCCTATTTTTATGTGTTTGCATCATCATATCTTCTACAACTCCATTCTTGTCTCCACTGTCATCTAGGGCTCCCCATGTATCTCTATCCCATTCATCAGGATTAGTGATCAACTTCTGCACTTGGAGAATACTGGGGGACTTTTTTGCTTGTGCTGGCATAACCTCGATCTTTCCTTCCAATAATTTTTCTCAAGCTCATTCTCATTCTATTCTTTTTAAACACTCAGTCTCTAAGGACTGTTTAAGATTGTCTTGTTCCAGCTGGCTTCTATACTTAAAATGATTTTGCGCAGATATCAAACAGGCACCTAAGATGGCACACATGGGGCTCTTGTGTTTTCCATTCTTAGAAATTCCCTGATATTCTTTGTACAACTGCATCAGAGTCCTGCCACTTCTCCTTCACACACTTCATGCATAAGGGTAGAAGGGGGACATTCTTGCCTCCATAGTATGGGGATGGGATGGGGAGGCTTGCACTGAAATGTTGTGAGGAGGTGAAGAAAGAGGAGAGGAAAATGCCGTTTTTCTGATGAAGAGGCTAAATAACACATCCCTGTGGTTGCCCAGGCATACACCAAAGCCTAATAATCGTACTAAATATGATATATTATATCAAGAATGAACTAAATCAGTCATTTCTATGTTCCACCTGAGTTTCTTAAGCACTGACTGCTGGGCAGAAAATAAGACAGAATCACCCTGTTTCCATGTAAATGGTGTTATAGCCGTTAGTTGATGGCACATGATTTATGTTTGTTTGCACTGTGTGTGCATTTTTGGAAACCTAAGAAATGGAAGAAATAAGGTCATAGCACTTTCTCAAATTATGATAAATAAGTGACCCAGAAGCACGCTTCTGAGGAAACAAAATCCATCACTTCAAATATGCAATTAGTGTCTATAAGAAGAGAAAATTCAATATGACTTTCAAAGTGATATGTCATATTATCATAATTGTTAGATGTTTGTTAACAATGCCAAGTGTATTTCAATATGCTGCCAAATATAAATGAATAAAGAGTACAGTCTATGTAAAATGTTCAATTGCAATGAAGGTAAAAGAGCCAAAACAAAAGCCTGAAGGTTATCTAACATGACTATATGATGAGCTAAGGGCAAGAAATTAACTGGCCGGTTTTTTGAACTGTACCATAACAAATTGTGTAAAGGATAAAAAAGTGTAAACAACTTGGTCTTTAATTTTGAGCCCTGTTGTAATAAGAGGTCTCTGTCACTGGATGACAATTACAGTCTTAGTTATGTTAGGATGATGCAATAACTAGTTCTTCACCTGTCCAATATGAAATCAAATGGCATATTTCAAACATTTTTATATCTAACATTAACAAATATAACAAGATGTTTGTCAATACAGCTCCATTTTGCATGCATTCAAATTATTTTCATATTCTCCTTTTTTCTTGTCAGTTGCTTGAATCTGTCAACTTTTTTTAAAAATAGAGTCTTAATTGTTCACTTTTTTCCCCTTCTAAATAATAACATTTATAGCTGGAAAGAGAACATATTGAATTTATCTGGGATGAAAATAAGTGTTGTAAATATATTTTTGTATTGAGTTGACTTCCTACTTCTGAATTTTGTTTTCTGAAAGTTTAAATATATGTTTTATATGTTATGTATATAATATGTGTATATATTTTTCTTTATCTCATGAAGTGCTTATCATTTCCCAGTGTGATTGTTTCTACATTGCAATGATAGGGGAAGTAAAGAATACACTAAAACTCATTTGAAAGTTTGCTCTGTCCTGTGTTAAAGATCTGAGAGTTTCACGGTGTCGTTACGTAGGGAGTTACTTCAGTTTTGCCAGTTGGCTCAAGAGGATTCAGCTATTGGATTTTGGCATTGTCATCAGATTCCTTCTTTTCCGAAGAGGAAAAGAACAGGCCTCTTATACTGCGAGGCCTGTTCAAGGTGTTGGTGACACCTTAGTCCTTGTGTGGTACCAGTGAAGCCGTTAGAGTATAGGGGAGCATTTCATGCAAACAAAATGACGGTGTCTGGCATTTGAAGTAAGATCATGTTCGAAGTAGGAGAAAATACGAATTTAAAGTCATATATATACTTCAACCTGTCCAGATCTCCTTGGGGAGTAGAAGGAGGAAGAAAGATTAAAACGAGCTATTCGTTCAGTCTTTGACCTTAGTTCTAATACGTGGTTCAGACTGGGAGGGGCGGGCAGATATCCAAACGGGAGAAAAAATAATACTCTGAAATCACACAAAATTGTTCTTACCCCTCTCTTCGTATTGCCTCCTGGCAATTTAATTGTGAATTTGAGTCGTTCCTAGCTCTTAGGTGTCATTTATGACTTAAATTCCTTAGAACAACATGTATTATATATCACAGTTTTCGAGAAAATATCCAAAGCAAACTCTTCTACCAAAAATATTACTCTTATTTGAATGGAAACATCATCAGTTACAATTTCTACAGAATTCATCACATGCAAATTAAGTTTACTAAGTGTGGCCACTTAAAAGATAAATCATATTTTGCAATTGCTGTACCTGAACCTCTACTCAACATATTCATTGCAAATAAATGGTCCTGCCCACCTCCTTTGCTTACTTCATCTAACCACAGCTACAAGAGACAAGTTTTCTGTAGGAAATCAACAGGCCATTAATTTCTTACAATTTGGTACCCAAACTCAATGACTGACCAATTTTCATTCAGCTTTAGCATTTCAAATTTTTTAAATTCTGACAGAAACAGTGCAAGAAAGAACTGTAAAACAGATTTAACTAATGCATGCCTGATAAAATGACTAACAAAGAGTTCTGTTATATTAAGATTTATCTAGTGAACACTTGCTTCCAAGATATATATATGTGTACCTAAAAATTCTGTCACACTTCTTGATTTCATTTGCAGTAATTATTTTGTTCCAGCTGTTATATGTTAAACCAATGAATGAAATATCTTACTTCTGCTGTTGATGAGAGACTTCAGCAGACAGCAGAATTGTATAGTAATGACAACTAATGTTGTGCATTGTAATCAGTTTAATCAAGTCTTCCCTTAATGCTTGTAAGCTGAACTTGCTTCTATTCTGATGGTATTATTTTGAAAATTTTAGCCTTTGATATTTAATCAAGTATGTAGTCTTCCTAGCTTGCAATAAGACAATTTTTTTACCTGATTTAATGCTTATCAAGCTTATTCAAAATAACATTTTTAAATAGGCTTTACAATATGGCATCTAATCTAGCCACAAGGATGCAGAGATCTGGAGAAGTGTAATCATGTGTGCAAAATGAATAAAAGCTGTAAATCTTAATTTATTTATAAATGGATTACAAGAGTTTCTTTAAACTGATCTTTTAATTTTATATGCCTGGTGAAGAGCATGATGAAAATAATCACAGTATAAAATATAGAAGATTTAGATAATTATGTGTGTCCTGCTTATGCTGGTTCTACCTTACCAGGATTAGCCATCTTCTAGCAAATCCAAAATGCAGGCACATAATCATTTTCAGTGCCATTAACAAGTACGGGTATGTGCTCTGAAAAGTTTGGTTTGTGGTTTTCCACACCACAAAAGCATCTCTCTTGTTTTTTTTCTTTAATGTTTACTAGAGAGGAGTATCAAGAGCAAATGTGTGTGAACATGTGGGTGCTTAAATGCTTTCTCCCTGTGTCTTCTGCAGTTCTAGCTACTGGGAGGGAAAGTGCTTTTCTCTACCTTGTGTGATAACCTCTTCAGTTTCTGTGGTGCAGCGTAGAGATGAAGTTTCTGCATTCCAGTGACTCACTGCTAGCTCTGCAGCCTTCTCGTACAAGGCAGAGTTTGGGTATTCTTGTGATAAAGGGTCTATTAAACTTCAAAAGCAGAGGACAGACCCAAAGATGTGTTGCATTCAGACTCATAGGTTACATGTTATTTGTATGCACACTCATGATCGTTTTTTTTCTGGGAATAAAGGTATCCTTTAAGTCATTAGCAATATTAGAGCTGTGATTGTTTCTTAACTTCAGAGTATCTTTTTAGCTATGACAATAATACAGCCTGTGGTGAGGTCAGGTGCTTGAGACCTAGAGGAATTAATATACCACTAAGTTACATCTCAGTCACCTGTAAGGCAGTCTCAGTTTCGAAGATGAATGGTGTTCCAGAAAGGGTGATTTATTTGTAAAATTATTGAGCAACATTAGCATGCTATGTGATTTTATATAAAAGACTTGAATTCTTCCTAGCATACACTGAATAATAGATAGCACTAGCAAAACTGCTTAAACCAGTATTTAAAACTTGTTGAAGAAAATTGTATTATTCAAGAAGTGGTATACAGTCATATAATTAAAGGCTATAACATAATGCATTATTCATTATGGGCTAAAATGAAGATTGCCTATACATTTCCTGACTTGAATGCTTAACCATGCAGGTTTGTATTCTCTCACCTCTCTTTTTGTATGAATTTTTTATTAATCCGATGTTTAAATGACCTTCTCACATCTGGCGGTATTCACTTACAAAACCAGTACTGAATGATAGAGAGATAACAAAAAGAAAAAAAAATATTACAAAACATACCTTTTAGCTAAACTCTTTTCTCTTTGCAAAGTAATTAAGCAACAAGTTTGTAGTAAACATTTTACTTATACTATTGCTACTGCCCCAACAGGAATGTGGCTAATGCTTATTAGCTCACTGCATTGAATAGTGGTCTATAGAACATTTGTAATAAGATTTTGTGAAGAGTTACCAATTTTAAATTTCCATTTCCTCCCAGGGCATGTACATGATTACTTAATCGACACCAGTGTGAGTTACGCATTCATTACACAGTATGCATTGAGAGGAAAGAAGGGCTCCTGTGGAGAATGTGGAACAATTCATATCTATCTCTCAATTGTTTACACTCTAGGGAATAAGCAAAGGTTGTTCTCCCAGGCTTTTCTCCTTTCCTGCCAAAACATGAGCCAAATTAAAGTCAATCAGCGTTTCATTGGACATTTTAAGTATTCAGCTTGTTAAGCAGGTTTGCTTCAAAGCTCTTATCAAGAAAAGAAAAAAAATTTTCTGCTTTCTTTTCAGGTAAATTCAGTAAAGGCAGCTTATGCCGAGGTTTCAGTCATCTGCACAGTTATATTTTATAGTTAGATAGTTACTGCCTCTTCTAAAGTCATCTGGATGTTGGTGTATCCTAATACAGCATCCTGGAATGCATTCACAAAGGAATAGACTTGGGAAAAACTGGAGTGTTCAGCTTTTGCTGCTTCAATAATCATTGGTATACAAAAGGAGACAGAAACAAAAAAATTAACAAACCCAAAGGCTTCCTAAGAACATAGTCTTAAAATACTCAAATTGTCTTGCAGCTCTTGATATCTATATTAAAAAAAATAAGAACAATACTGACTTTTTGAAAGAAAAATATTAACCACCCACTAGTTAATGTTGTAGTGTTGTGGAATTGATCCTGATAACAAGTTGAAGACTAACACCGATACAGAAAGACAGCCTTCAAGTTTATTTAAGGAAATATACGTACAGGAGTAATGAGCACTCTGTAGCATGGCTACAGACCCTTAGTGATACACTTAGACTGTTCCCATGATCCAGTTAGAGACACAGAAGCCTGGAATGGCAGCATCCACAGGTTTTGTCTCATCATTAAAAAGATTACCCAGCCTGAGTTGTTTCCCGGGGGATGGAGGTGGGGGATAGGGTCTTCTTTGGATATTTTTAAGGAAAATCCTCCCTCTAGCATGAATAAAAGTTCCATTATCATGCAGGATGCTCTCCAGATCTGATCTGGTGAAAACGAGTGCAGAAAAACTTTGAAGCTTTCATTGAGACTCAGAAAGCAGCAAATTATCATCCAGAAAAAGGTAGCAACTATCTTATATCCTCTAACCTCCCTCTGTTGGTGCAAGCCAAGGCAGCTCTTGTGCCTGGCTGCTTAATCTGATATTTCAACAGTTTGTTGGTGTATCTAACTCTGCTCTTTGGGATGCCAAAAAAAAACAGGAGCAAAGTCAGGAAAAATAGTTTTACTATAAATATAGAGGAAATATCACCACAGCAAATATGGAGTTCTTACATAGCATCTCCTTGCACAGATCTTGAAGGAGGTGATTAGGGGTGTGGCAATTTTCATGGTATTTAAGCTCAGAATTGCGGTTCACTTGCATGTGAACCTTTTGGACACTTGGAGACAGCCCTCTGGAAAGGTTTCAGATAATTCAAGTTAGCATCATCCTGCCTTTCCCTCTCTCACCTAAGCCATTACAAAGAGTGAATTCCAGCTGCATCTCGTGAATCAATCATCATGCACTCCAAGACACAGAAAGTTCAACTGAAGCTATGCATATTTGATGGACAGCTACTGCCTTGGAGCTATGGGATAGGAAATCCACAGTATTTATTGATGAAGTAATTTGTATCTTTGAACTAAACCAAATTAGCTCCTCTGTTTAACTGTCTGTTTCTTCTTTGTCTTTTAAGAAAATTTTGCTAGGATGCTGAATTTTCCTTGTGGCAGTGCAGTTATTTGGAACCTTTAATGTGGGGATATCCCTCAGTACCAATTGTGGGGATCACAGACAGTAATTGGAACATAAAAAACTAAGAAGTCACTAAGTTAAGATAAATAGTAAACAGTCCATAATTAATGAATCATTTTCCCTATTGTGTGTAACAAATGTGCTTTGGGCCAACTAAACTGTGATACATACTGTACCAAATCTTGCTAGGATGTAGGTAAGTTGCTTGCACACTTTTAAAAAACTTAGATTTATTTATCTATTGGACCTAACTGATCCCTTTAGAGTACTACTGAAGATATTTCTATGAATTATTCATGCAATCTTGTTTTAGTATTTGAAGACTTATACTATATCATCGATGACACTTTTTGTAAGTAAGCAGTGCAAAGAATTTAAAAGACTTACGTTATGTATATTCTGACCACATCCTTATGCTACATTGCTACCTAATTTCAGTGCTGGAAATGGAAACTACCCTCAGTTCACAAGGGAAGTTTTACACAGTTAAATTCACTTACATATTCAACATTGATCTCATGAATGTTGGCCGATATCAATGTTGATTTTTTTTTAGCAATCACTACACCGAACATATTTTACATTTTTTTTTACTTATTTTTGATTTTTTTTAATTCCAGATTCTCTTCCCTGATCTGTGTCATTGATTTCTACAAGTCTTTGTGCAGAACTCATATTGACTCATATTGATATCAAGAAGAATTGTGACTAAGACTCGATTTACCTTCTAATGCAATCAAAACAAGTCTGTGTTCTGATTTCAATGTAAACTCATATTCATTGGGAAAAGCTGAATAAATATGAGAGGAAGGAAAGGGAGACTTCAGATCCATGCTTCCTTTTTTATTATAATTGTTTTTAAAGCATCTTTTGAGAAATGTAAAAATGATATCTCTCTGTATAAAAATGCTAGTCTTTTCCATTTAACAAACATCGATCTTTTTGTCCTGTATTTTCTTTAGAGGAGTCTTCCGTCATTTAATTTCCTTTCTTGTGAAGGAACATTATTCATGATGTCTCTCATCCTTCACAACAAATTCACAGAGCAGGCTAGGCAAGCTAGTCTCTTCCACATTATTTATTTGCTTTCATTTTTTAATATATGTCCTCAAAGTAACTTCCCACTTAGTCATTTGCTAAACACTGGTTCAGTCCCACAAAAACACTGCTCCTTAAAATATCCTTCGTAAGAAGGATAGCCCGAATCCTGTACAGTCATGAACTTCATCCAGAACTTTCCAGCCGTATTACAAAATTCAGGACATTACTGAAACTCTATCTGAGCCACTACGTGATCTCAAAAATTGTCAAATATCTGTAATAAGAAATGCCCCTTTTCCCAACACATAGCTACAGGACACTTTTTTAGGATGACTCCCCATGTAGACAAACGTAGACTTATTGTACCAGAAAAATAGCGTAGAATGAAGCAGTGTTGAAGCTAGAAGGGAGAAATCCTATTTGGATATACCAAGTAGTATCATTTGTATGTAGGATGCTGTGTGAATCTAGGTAAAGATCTATAACTAATACTCAGATTATGTCATCAATAAGTCTGATGAACACTGTCTGACTGAAAAGCAGTGCTTCTGGGTCATCAGTGCAATACTTCTCGGATAGAAATCTTGTTTCAAAACATCTGCCTGGAAACACGAAAAAGTCCAAACCTGCTATGTCCATACTACTTTGAGAGTCACTGATGACTCTTCAGATGCCACAATGCTGACTCTGAACTTTCAGCTGATGCTATTTCAGAATAATACAATTTCTCCTGTTAGACATTTCTTCCAAAGGAAATCCAAAACCTGTATGATACAAGCAGGATTTCCCTTTATGAACTACATTTCTTTTCAGCTACAAGACCAATGAGTGGCTGCTCTTCTTTCCTCCTTTCATCCATTTGCACATTCAGAATTCATAGTCCAATATGGACAAGGTGGTATAGACTGTTACTGGGAAACATTACTGCAGAAGTGCACCTGAGCAGCTGGCAAGCTCCCAGTCCATCAGCTTTGTTAAAAGGCATGAAGAAGATGAGAAGTTATCAATGCCTTCTCCATTTAGTGGCCAGATTCAAAAGGTTCCCAGATACACTCATTAGATCAAGATCATTAGTCCTGGAACGAGAGTGTGTCTGAGTCTCCCATAATAATTCTTGTGGATCTTCGCTGCTGATACACATTTTGAGAATTTATTTTCTAGCACCTTTTGCAAAGTTAAATATAGTCTGATAAAAGGGAAACAAAACCAGGCATGAAAACAATATAATCTTTTCCATCATTCGAGATATTCAGAAACATCAATAAAACACAGACAATTGCATCATACATTTCCATGACACAAACCCTTCATTTGTAACCTGAAAATATTAGAATGTTATAGCCATGTTCAGTAGAAGTAGCTGATCCCTGCAGTGGAACAGCTTCAGTGTCTGCTCTGGCAATGCCAGGGCACTCCCTTATCAGCCAGCCTGCCTGGGACTGGAGCACTATCACCCACACAGAGTTTTCAGGACCTCAAAGCATCCCTAGCCTTAAGTCTCACTTGATTCTGTGAGGATCCATCTTAAAATTTAGACTCTATGACTAAAAAGAAAGTAGAAGAAACTTTTACAGTTTAGACATGAATAGTTTTATTTCACTTTGCAAACATATTCTGGGTTTTCATTATTCCACTTGTTATTTTAAGCTTAGCTATCACAATAATATCCTGTTTTCTTCACCTGGTGGAAGTGATGGTGTTCTTTCTCTTTATCTCCATATCAAAAGTTACACAGAGTCTTGACTGACTGATGGTCCACCCAGATTTCAGTTTGGCTTTTTATCTCACCTGTGTGAGGAAGATACCTGAACCTCTGGGGACATCTGAAGCACAATGGTTACCTGAGTCAATTACCTGGCTCAGTCACCCAGACTAACAATGAAATACTAGTCTAAGTTTCCATGGAAATGATAGAAATGAGGTGAAAAATTATATATACCAAAAAGTGGAATCCAGATTTATTGAATATTCTGTATGGATATAAAAATAAAATGAGTTTGATCAAATTTTTATTCATACATTTTTACACAAGCTGACATTTACTGAAAATATTGGAGGTATTTGCCGATTCTATTTTTTCCATTCCACACCATCTAATAAAATATGTCTGACAAGTGGAGATAAAAGGGGTTAATACCACCTTCAGCACAGGTGACAACGTTCCTCCTGAACCATTGGATCTAATGAAAGAAGTTTTAGATGAGAAATTATTAGGGGACAACATTATTTTTAATAATTAATAAAACCTCATTTTTATTCTTAAAGATTAGCCCTCATTAATCTAAAGCAAAACAGCAAGAAAACTTCTAAAATTTCATGTGTAGTCTATTTCCAGCTAGACATCTCAGTGGTATTTGCAGTACTTTCAAAAAGAGGAGGGCTGTATGAGCAATAATAGTACAACTTGTCAAGAAAGGCTCGGTCAAATTAAAATTTTTTTGGCCCTTCATCATATCTCAAGAACGATGAAGTGAAACTCAAATCCTTTACACCTTTACACAATATTTCATTAAAATATAGTAGGAAACAGATGCAGCAGGTAAAAGTTAACCATAAATATCTGACTTTATATAAGATACATAAATTAGTAGTCTCATATTATGTTTAATGGAAGATATTTGTGAACTTTACACATTCATTAAGGGTTTAATCCAATGCTTAAAAACATGCATGCACATTTACGTATTTATGAAATTTATGTATTAAAGTTTTTTCTTTTTTCAAATAATATTGAACTTTTTTTTTAATTAGGAGACCAGATATATTGCATTTTATTTTTGGTTTTTGTTTTCTATTATGCCATGCACACTACTAGATGAATCTGCAGATTTACTCGGCTTATGATTTTGCCAGACTTTTGTTCTCAAAACACTTACTTTGAGACCAAACACCATTCTCTGTCAATAAGTGGAATCAGATGGTGAAATCATGATGGAGAAAACGATTGGCTTGCTGAGTCGTTTCAGACCTCTAAGGTCTTCCTTGTATCGGGTGAGCAGTTTCGTCTCCTGGCTCCTGGGCTCTCTGCTGTCCTATCTTTTCTCTCCTGCCTCTCCGGCTGCAACTCTCAGTACTCTCCCCAGTAGCAACCTCTGACTCACTCTGTCCATGCATATATTTAAGGGTCTTCCCTTCACCTGGACTCTGAAGAGTTCTAGTAGCTGGGTGCTTAATATTGCAGGAAGAACGAAAGAATTACTACATCTGATCATATGAAAAGTTGGAAATAGTCCACAATCAGTCAAAAAAAGAGAGGAAAACATTCTGCACCAGATTTTAGATCAAACAGCTTGAAATGATCAGTAAATTAATACCTGTGTACAAAGAAAATAAATTTCTATAATATAAACTGATCTGTATCTATAAATACTAAGAATTTTGTTATTTGCTGTGAAGTCCTGTAAGTTATCTTACCCACATTGTTGGTGTAAGTATTTGAAAATGCCAAAATTGCAAAATACTTGTTCAGACTAAAATTTTAGTTTGTCTTTTAAACCCATAGGAGTCAGCAAAAGCTTTGTAATCTATGTCTCTTTGTGTTAATGACTCTACAATTATAATCCACGGCCCACTGGTATCTGCGAAATGGTCAAAAAATGTGTTTTCAATTAAAAGTTTGAGACAAAGAATGCCCAGTGGTCCATGAAAAGTTGGCAGTAATACAGTCAAAGACTGAGGATCACTGTTACAAGACAACCTGTGAGATGAATGGGAGTCGTTGCTTTTGCCTCACAGTTCAGTATGAGGTGTGAAATATTGGCACTCCCGCTCTTTCATGGCTTTCCTACTTTCTTTAACACAACCTCCTTCATCTGTATACCTTAGAAACAGCATGTACCTAAACATAATGTTGTGTGGCACGTATCATTTAGCTTTATACCCACCTTTTGTCCTTCAGTTCTTTAATTGAACAATAGCTCTGCATCCTTCAGACTAGAATTCATTAGACATACTCCTTTCTGCCATAGATCTCTTGCAAACTGGCCTCGCAATTCCCCCTGGCCTCAGTTTTCCTCATGAAGGAAAGCATCCAATGACTACTAATGGATTTGAAGGCCAATGTTTCACTGTTTTTCAGCATGGTTTGAGGTAGAAAGAGCTAAAAAAAGGTTTCCATGAGGCATCATTATTTTAACTAATTTGAAGTGATCCATCCTGTGGGTAGTACTCCTGAGGCATTCCTTGAAGCATTTGTTTCAGTGACAGTGTTTCTTTGGTAGGAAAGGCAGCATTTCAAGGCTTCCTCATTATTTCTAGATGCCCCTCAGAACAAGATTGTTAACAATTGCATTTAGTTGTAGAGAACACAGAATAAAAATTACCACATAGGAAGTCCTGTAGCTAATAAGAAAATCCAACCAGGTACAGAATCTGTGCATCTTTTTTAATCCTTTGGAATGAGTAGGAAATTTAATGCAGCCTGCTGTTCTTTCTGATAACAGATGACAAAACAACATCCAGCATTTGCGATAATTAACTGAAAATACATGCTAAGATATTATGACTTGGCTGTAAGTATCCACTGCTTCCCTTTTAGAAAAGGTCGTGTATTTTTCTGGGACATGGAGGAATATAGGAAAGTCCATGTTCACATTTTCCTTTGAAGCAGCCTTTCTGAGTACCACAGCCTTGCAGCCAATGGTCTCCTATAATTTCTGTTTGCTGCTGCAGAGAACTGTAGCTCACCAAAAGACATAATCATAGCAAAGTAATAATTGAAAAATGTTTGTGAACTTTCAAAGTGAGGATAACGCTTTAAAATGCTTGCAGTTGAAGTAGAGTCAGTGATATTATGCCGTTTTTAAAATGGTAAAATTTTATCATGATCTACAAAGAAGAGAATCATTACTAGAACAGTTCAAATAACTTCCATTCTGCTCAGCGCTGGGAAGGGCTCACCTGTAGGACTGGATCCAGGCTGGGGCTTTCTTTTCCTGAGATCCATTGACTAATTAGAGAAGGTTCAAAGAAAAGAGTAGGAGTGATCATAGGTCTAGATGTTTGCAGATTGAAGAAATCTGGGTTGCTTAGTCTAGGGAAAAAGATCCCAAGGTGCTTTTTTCAGCTAAAGAAAAGGTAGCTGTGAAAAGAAACATTAACAAGTCTTTGTCAGCACTGGGTTTAGGGCAAAAAATGGGCTTAAATTTACATCAAGGTAGATTCAGATGTGACATAAAAAAAAAAAAAAAAAATTATTAATAGTTGGATGCCGGAACAGATTTCTGGGAGGCTGTAAAAATGTCCAGGCACAGAGAATATTCCCAGGATTCAGTACTGATAAACAGGAAGAGGTAGCATTGCACTGGGAGAAGAGGGACTAAATGGCCTCCTGAAGTCTATGCAGTGCAATTTTCTATTCTGCTTATGTTATAAAATACATCTATGGAGTCAAAGGATAAATTACTTTGTTAGAGATCTCTGGAGTTCATCTGGTCCTATTCAGCTGCTCAGACAATGCCAATTTATATTGCAATTGCTCTGTTTGGTCTGGTTGCTCAGGTCCCTTTTGACCTTATTTTTTTTGCTTGAAGAGAAAAGTATCCATCATGGTTTGAATTGTCTTTTCTATAATCAATATTTTATCGCCTCTTGCTTTCATCCTGAATTCTTAATAACTCAAAACTTTGTGTATTCTTGTGTACTGGCTTCTAATCAACAGGACAGGAATTTTTCATAATCTGTGTACATGGATATTAATGTAACTCCATCTTAGATTCCTGTGCCTGGAGAAACAGCAATTAACAATACTGCACATGGAGGTAGAAAATTTATCAGTGAACTATCAAGAAGGTAGTATGAATCAAATGATCTGTGAAAGCAGTGTTTGGAAACAGTGCACTTCCAGATAATATTTTTCTAAAAAAAAACCCCAAACTCGTGGTTTCCAAACATTGAGAGGTAAATTCAGAAACCAAAAGATTTAAAGATCATAACTCCAAGGAGCAACTTCAGTTACCAGTGACCTGCTTTTCCCAGAAGCATCAATTGCTTGATTAACAGGAATGGCTGGAACCCATCCTGCCAAGTTTCAAATACTGCTCAGGTTTACGAACACCAGACAGAAATCATTCCAGAAATAGTTTCCCCTATTCAAAATATTAAATGTCATTACAGCCAATAGAGATAATACAGGTTTCATTTTAGCTGCATAAGTTTCCTCCACAAATACAAATATGGTAACTAATAATTTCACCAACTTAACTGGTCAATTAGATTGGAGTCAAGAATTTAGGAGCATGATGGTATGCACAGCTGCCATCTGGCAACCAAAAAGGTTTCCTTAGAGATTTCCTATTCTTTTTCAACTATCTCTGTAATGTAAATATTAAGAAAAACATGGAAAATAAATGTTTGGTTATGGCAATTTTCAAATTTGCAATGAAAGCATGAAATATATGAGAGTTATTTCTAGTTGGTATCATCTTCATGTGTTAAAGATTGAGTTAGGAATTAAAGCTTCTCGTCTTACCTCTCATCTTGAGAAGTATAATGTCCTGATTTTCTGTGTAAAAGAAAAAGTCACCATTGCCTTCACTAGAATTTCTTAAGACTTTTTGGACTCGGTTTAAACCAAGTCAGTTCAGCAACATGTTTGTTCTAGATGGAGTCCAGGCAATAATCACCATTCTTAAAAGAAGTACATACTGCTACAGATTACCTCAATGTCTTCATCATTAGTTTGAATGTAGGCAAGAGACATGGCAGTTAGGAATGATGAAGGTTGAAAACTTTCTCCTTGTTCTTTGGGAGAGGGATAAGACTTCCTGCCCTTTGAGTCTTCGATGATGTTCTCAGTGCTTACAGATTTATTTAATGAAGCTTCCTTTACTTCATAGAAATAAATAAAAATTGAAATATTAGGTTATTCTGGAATTTTCAGCTTTCTAATTTGATATGTATTCTTGGAGTACCTCTTCAAAGTAGTCTACCATTAATGTTGTACCTGTGCGGAATTATAATATAGTCCCAAAGAGACAGAATAAATGTAAATATACTTATTTTTAATTTGCAGAATACTGAATTTGTGAAAAACAGGTTTGGTATGCTTACAGAGCTGGAAGTACGCCAACACTGCTGCTACTATGATATTTTTTTTCTGATTACAATGTTGAACATGGTTAATTTCATGAGATTTTACAATAGGTTGTAATATACTGTGAACCTACACTTCCACATTATATCAGAATCAGAAGTGATAATTGCATTTCTCCTACAATAATGATCCAATTAACTTATCATACTGTGCTCCAGTAGGTCCCGTTTTGAAGCAGTAGCTTTGTCTAGTTAAAAAAAAAAAAAAAAGGTAGATTAGGTTCAGTTTAAGCATTGACAAAGTAGATGATTCTCCACTTCCTATGCCAGAGACAATATTAAGTCCTAAATGAAATTACTATTTTTCTCACATAGTCTAGGTTTCCCAAAGAAGGGTACCTTAGGGTGTTCTAGAATATCACCAACAAGGTCTATCAGTAATGAGGATGCAGTATTTAAACAGAAGAGTCTCGCCAGTTGCTTTCCTGTATTAGTCTAAGATTCATACTGAAGAAAACATATTGAGTCTCTACAGCTGCTGCAAACATCTTGATTTTGGGTCTCAGTTCCTTCCCCTGAAAGGTGATTTCTGTACACCCATTTATTGTCATTTTCCCATTTGCTTGCAATATATTTTCTTTTTCAGCTTTCTGAAGTGCACATACATTTCAAATGAACTTACACTAGCATGAAGTTAGTTCCCACAATCTGCCAGAAGGTCCCCCTGCCTGGGGAGGTGCGCTGCCTGGGGAGGTGGTGGAGTCACCATCCCTGGAGGTGTTTCAGGAAAGATTGGATGAGGCACTTAGTGCCATGGTTTAGTTGACAAGTAGGAGTAGGTGTAGGTGTTGGGTCATAGGTTGGACTCGATGATCTCAAAGGTCTTTTCCAACCTTACGATACTGTGATACTGTAATCACGCAAAATGTGACTATTATGAGGGCACCCTTTGGCCAGTGCTCCCACATTCTACACCTAAATGAGTGTTGTTGAGCATGTCCCTTATATGAAATTGTCTTGACTTTTCACTCAGAAACAGGGGTCTACCCCCACGGTAGAGCTGCTGTAGGTAAAGACAAGAGGAAAGAATTTGGAATGTTTTTTCTGATAGATAAACATTCAATGAGAGAACCAGAAAAAATCAGTTCGTACAGAATAATGAATCTTTATTTAAATAAAGCCATTTCATACTGAGGAAATCAGATAAACATCCATACAGTGAAGAACAAACACAGGGGCGAGGAGTGGTGACTTCAGTGTCCTGTCTGTGATTTCTCCTCCTCAGTTCAATTCAAGGTGAAACTTAACCTTATCCTGCTTGACTTGGTCTCTTACAACTATTGTAACTGTTACATTCATAACCTACCCCTATCTCCATGAGTGGCTGGGTTCAAAAGTATTCACTCTCCTTCCAAAAGGGAGCTGCAGGAAGGAATTCATTCATCTGCTGGTGGAAGGCTGTGGATGGCTTTGATGAAACCAGCTTTTTAAATGATTCTTGGTATGAATGTGTATCTTCTGGACTGAGTAGAGGATGCTTTTTTCCCCCCCCCCCTTTTTTTTTTTTTTTTTTTCTGTCCAGAAACTTAGTGGAAATGTAAGAACTGAAACTTATTTCTAAGTGTCATACAAAGAGTGGGAAATCATTAGGGGAAGAGGAGGACTTCTGTAGAGGTAGAATTGTGAAAAATGAGACAGGCATCCACGGGAACTATTTTGGGAAGGAGTTAACAGATATGGCAGAAAGAAAAGGGGAAATGTATAAGAATAGAGGGCACCTCAAAAGCACCCAAATTAAGCCGTCCTACTAAAAAAGAGAGCTAAAAGACAAAAATGGTAAAATTTGTGCTTTACAATTGCTTACTGACTTGAAATGTGGAAAAATGTTTTCTACAAAATAGAGATGATAAAATTGTTTTTCTTATTACTGTCTCTAAACAATATCGAAATTCAAGTTTGCAGAGTACAATTGGCAGATTTCCATTTATGCCAGTTTCTTATTTCCTTCATGTTTCTGTTCCTGATATCAGCAAAAAGAAGTGTTAATTAACCTTAGCAGCAAAGCAATAGAAGACCATGCTCTGAATTCAGAATGTCTTCTGACAGGCTACTGCAATCTGCTGTAAATTGTAAGTAATGCCAGCCTGTCAATTAAACAGAACAAGGTAGGGAAAGAGGGTAGAAGATCTTTATATTGTTTTCTTGAACTGAAAAAATCAGCAATTCGATCGGTCAGAAATAATTGTCTGCATTACTGCCTTCAATTAATTTCAGTGGGACTGTGATGGTATCTGCACACTCTCTACACAGTACTTGTAAATCAGAAAGATGAAACAGTGTTTGTTCAGCCTTTTTAAAAGAGATGGATCAAGGAGAGAAGTTTCACTGAAAAACTGTAGATGTATTTCAGAAAGAAATGGGCAACAATGATGTTCTGTACGTTGTCTGTAAACAAGCACAGCAAGTGTTTGAAATGGGCCAGGATTATTCAAGGCTTGGATAACAACAGGAATGCTGTGCATTGGCTGGCCAAATAAAATTAGCTAACTTAACTGAGAACTCTCTTGTATAATTGCTTTTTTACTTTTAGTAATCATAACCATTCTTATGCTTTTGAGCAGCTACTCGAATTCTAGGAAAGGAGGCATCACACATACGAAGCACTGCCTTTCCATGGAGGGCAAATTTCCCTTCCAGTGAAAAACTTCTGATAAAGTGAATGACAACTGACAAAGACCTGTACCTTCCTTATCTATTACTTACTTGGTAGAAATGGTTTGTATTTTTACTTTTTTTTTAGGAAAACAGGTTTTTCTTTATTTCCTTGTAGTTTTTAAAGTTTTTTTCACATCTCATTAGATTCTTATGTGGTTTTCATACGCAGTCAATGTTTGCTTGTTTCTTGCCTGCTCTTGCAAAGTTTCTACCAATCAGATTAATTTTCTAGAAATATGGTTCCAAAATTCCAATTATGTTTTCAGTATATGGAGTCAAGAAACACTGGGTTATGTGAGAGGTTTTTTGTTTGTTTGTCTCAAGTAAATAAGCATTTAATTATAAGTTTGTTAATTTATCAGATTAAATATTAATTAAAACTTAACAGCAAGCTATAAACACCACAGTCTTCCTTTTGTTTTCTAACAATGAAGGTTTCATACACACAACCAAAAGTTTATTAAAAAACATATGTATAAAAGGGAAAATTATGGATGGCACATTTCTCAATGGATTAAATAAAAATGTCATGAATTTAAATGGATTTATAATTTTTTGCTGTGGTATTTTCTTCTTTAGTCTGCTGAGGTCTCTTTGCTTATAGAATCTACTAATTATTGTCCAAATTATCTCATGATTTTGCTAATTAATAATAAAAATATCTCCTTGTGCCAGTAATGGGAATAATTTCAGTTCTGAGGCTGAAAATTATTAGTTTCAGATCTATAGAGACATGTTATTCCAAGAAATTCAAAAAATTCCCATTTACTGACCAATGATATGCTCTGTTGTCTCCAGGGTTTTCTTCATTTACTACCAGAATTGAGTTTTTCTACCTTCTATTTTTCTCTAAGGAATATATTTCATTCCCATGGGAAGGATGTTCAGTGTAAACACAGTCTGCATAACATTCATGCAGTGAATTTAAGATTTCTACTAAGAAAAAGGATCCAAGGTCCCTTATACTGTTTAACTACTGTCAAAACAAATTCTGCTTTTCATTATCAAGGCCCTATCTCTGGGTTCATATTAAAAGTATGAAGAAAAATTATTTTCCATACATTAGCTGCGAGTAAATGCCTTCTGACATTCATATGACTACCCCAATATCTTACCTTTCAGAAACAATTTGCTCATGCATTTTGCAAAAGCAAGGAAGCATGAAATGACTTGTCCCTAGCACCATAGCAATGTCAGGAATGTTCTCAGCTTGTGCTTGATCTATCATTTGTATTCCTAATTTAAGCAACTGAATTCCAACACCATCAACTTTTCCCTTGAAATTACTTGCAATCACCTGCAAACACCTGTGGGTTTTTTTCTCCCTCTTAACACAAAGATGGACATTTAGCTTAATATAATTTCCAAGTTGCAAATACTGCTCTGTTTCTCCAGTCACTAGGATGCCATCCAAATAATTCTGTGTAGCAGCTGCTCTTCAGTGATTTGAAAAAATTCACTGCTGCACTCCTGCATTCCAAGGCAACAAGTGACTGTGGAATGATCCTTTTAATAACCAATGGCAAGGCGGGGTGACCAGCCAGCACCACCTTTTGGTTAACAGGGACCAAACTTGCTGAGGCCTTGGCCTCCCCTGAAGGAAGCATAGATCACAGTATCACAGTATCACAGTATCGTAAGATTGGAAAAGACCTCTGAGATCATCGAGTCCAACCTATGACCCAACACCTACACCTACTCCTACTTGTCAACTACACCATGTCACTAAGTGCCTCATCCAATCTCTCCTTAAACACCTCCAGGGATGGTGACTCCACCACCTCCCCGGGCAGCGCATTCCAATGACCAATCACCCTCTCAGTAAAGAACTTCTTCCTAATGTCGAGCCTAAACCTCCCCTGGCGAAGCTTGAGACCGTGTCCTCTTGTTCTGTCACCGGTCGCCTGAGAGAAGAGTCCAACTCCTGCCTCACTACAACCTCCCTTTATGTAGCTGTAGAGAGCTATAAGGTCTCCCCTGAGCCTCCTCTTCTCCAGGCTAAACAACCCCAGCTTCCTCAGCCACTCAGATCCATATCTGAGGAAAGATTCATTACTCCTTTATAATCCTCATAAACTGGTACACCACCATCTGTTTTCACTATGGTGCATATACAGCGAGGAAAATTAGCACTTCATTCTCTACCTCCCTGTACTGCTGTTTCTCAGACATTGTTCTTGTGGAAGTGTTGGGGGGGCTTTTGTTCGGATTGTGGAACAGCTTTGCTTTTAGACTTCCTGCCTAAACAATTCTGTGATTCCGTGACTTTTGGACTCAGCCGTGTTAACATAGCCTGCTCTTAAGGTAAGCACAGACATTTGTTCAACAAGCAGATCCCTACTGACCAAGCATGCTGCCCAACAACTGACTTCTCTCAGCTTCCAAGTCCAGTTTGTGTAGCAGACTCCCATAAAACTGCAGACCCGCACCTACTGCGGCAGTCTGATGCTTCTGTATCTGCTTTCAGTCCCCAGTAGCAGGCAGACCGGTACAGGAGGGTATTTGAAGGCCCGTGTACATCCACCCAGTTTTACACAGCTGTATGGCTCTGCTGAACTGCACAAGGTTATGCTGACTGTAGTGGTAGCACCAATCTGCCGAAGTACACTGGAAAGCATGCTTTTATCTAAAACCTGCATTATCTGACCTACTGTATTACTATTAACTGAATTAGAATGATCAGTTTTTAAAATTAAAAGCATAAGATTAGAAAACTGAGATTTTCTTACACTAAAAAACCCAGATGGTGTGGCAGATTCTTTGGCAGTCATGCCTTTGCTCTGGCTAACTGAGAAACTGCTGAAATGGCACATGTTCAATGATATTCCTGTTTTCAAACCAGAGTTCTAATGTTTTTCAGGGTCAAAACAAATTATGCTATTCTTTTTTGCTACAAGAGTAAGTGAAGAGTTGCTTGTTCTGCTCTACCTAGAGGTCTCATGACCTCTATTAATATAAAACATCTCTAGCATTGAAATAAAAGCAACAAACTTTCAAAGCATGTCATCATGTCCAGGTATTTTATATTCAAGTTAGCCAATCCCATCCTGCAGAGATGATATTTGGTAAAATTAACTTAAAAAACCCAGAAAATAATTAAAAAAAGAAACAACCCAAAGCATATAGATCTTCAAGTTATGTGTGCCTCAAGGAGACGACATATACAATCCATGCAATCTTTCATAGCAAAATGTAAACATTCACATCAAACAAATGCTAGTACAAGCCTTGCCTACTCAATACAAAACAAAATGAAAAGTAATACAAAATTAGGAGAGATAACTTGGAAAACTATTTGCAAGTGGCTTTAACAACTAACTTCCAACATTCAGTTACTAGTAATGCATTTATTTGATGGCCACAAATGTAAGCAGCAGCAGTCAGAAGCAAAGTGCAACAAGTAAGGCCAACTCTTAGGAATTTTTAAGTGAGGAAAAGGATCCCTTAGCACAAACTACCCTCTACCCTTACCTTAATATTTTTGATATTCTGTCTTCATATTATCTTTCTCCCAGCTATTGAATTAGCACTGCAAAAATCATCTTTACAGAGAATTTCAGTATTTTTCATGATCTCCTAAAACTGAAGACTGGTGAATTTTTTCCCGCAGCAGCATCTCACTCCATATTATCTCTATCGTACTGCTGTAGCACCCAACAGGGGCCTCAGAAGCTTCCTGTTCACCATCAACAAGTTTAGCCCTCGAGGTGTCCCCCCTGAAACTCTGTCCTGTTCTACTTCCCGTTATCTTGTTGGTGAACCCAGCAGAGCCTTCATGAAATTACCTGACTTCTTCCTGTGGCAACATCCACACACAGACACGACAGCTCATGGGGGAGATTGAAAGGTGGAAGATGATCGTCAAGCTGCACGCTGAAGAAGACTCATGCTACTTTTCAGTCACAATATAAAATATATTTTTATACAGTGACAGCAGAGAACAAGAAAGATAAGATCATGCATAACCATACTGCAAATCAACAGGTCATCACGTTATATCCAATGCACTGTGCATTAGGTTATAATACAAAGCACACTGAAAATTTATAAATCCTGCTACAGAGAAACAAAATTCAATCCTATTACTTCTAGAAATGTCTTTCCTCTTTCTGTTTTATTGGAAACTTACCCCATTCTCTACACAATTTAACAGTAAACTTTCTTTCCTATTCTCAGGACAAGAAAAATTGTTCACAGGAAGAAAGCAGATGCCTGAGACAGTCAAGCCTGAAATACGGGTTAGCAGGCTTGAGCAGCAGACCAGATCTAGAGATCTACTGAAACTATTTGTGCAGGGAAAAGCCTTTAAGATTACACAAGCTTAGAATAAACCATTGGTCACAGAAGTGGTCTGGAATTTCACTTTTACTCTATACAGGAAAACATATCTATACATTTTAGTTGTTATCAGCAAATTCCTATATAACAATACTGTCTCCATGCCATATAGATAAGTGGTCTGGCTTACTCTTCTCTGAACTAGATATTTGTCTGTTAAGCAACACAAACAGTGAACGTCTACCCCAGTCCACTTTCAGTTGAGTTATAGACCAGCTTGCATCCCTTCCACCCCCCCAAAACCAGAACAGCATTATCTGTATCATCTATTAGGAGTGGTCCATGGCCCACACTGTTCCCTATACCAGCTTTGGCTTTGCATGAAGAGCACTTGTTGACCACTAAAACTGTGCCAGGGCATGTGATAACAATTTGACAGTATAGGGGTCTGTTACCTGCACCATGCCCTTTCTTACTGAACACCATGCCATAGATGTAGCCAAATGGAACCCAAGATCATGAAGTCCAGTTGCTGCCAGAATACAGTGATTGCATCTTACAGGACTCTATTAAACTCATTGGTCTCCGTTTCAAACTGATGTGGGCTTTTCTCCTTCTTGTGCTGAAATTCCTGCTAATATTATATATCAGGTAGTGCATAAGGGCCAGACACTGGACAAAACTCATTTCCCGGAGTCACACATTGCTCTGAAAATATATGGATGGTGAGGAAAGGTTGCAATGGTTCACGGCCATTTTCCAACCAATCTCTCTGAAATGAAATGAATATAAATTTTTTGTAAGGTCCTCCAAATCTGTCATTGGCAGAGCAACTTCTGGGCCCACAAGCAGCAGTCATCTCCTAGGCATCAGCGTACAAGCTGTGGCAAAGCACATTGCAGAATGTCACCTGTGGGGGAAAAAGCAATAACCTGGTCTGGGAACTCCACAGTGTGGATCCACACAGATCTAATAGGTTGGACCTGGTATTGCATAATTCAGTACCTAGTTAATGGAACCTTCCCTGGGCTATTAGACTGGGGAAAAAGTGGTGAACATGCCCTTCACTTCCCCTGCTGAGCTGTTTCCACACTGCCCTGCCCGCTGACTCTGCTGTTCCCTAGATGACTGCAAGCAGCAGCAAGGACCACTTTGTCTCTTCTGCAAGACCACACAAGAACAAGCGAACAGACCAAAAGATTCATCTTTCCGTCTCTCCAGATTAGCAGGATAACTGACTCTTTACCAGCTAACACAGTAAGATGATGCTATTTAGCAAAGGTAGTGAAAGTTGGGGGGATGAGTTTAGGAATTACAGTGTGGAATAGAAAAAGATCTGTCTATTATCATCTGCTTGAAGAAGAAATGGCAATGAAAACCCTTTCTCATGCCTCTGTGTGCTGTTGTAAACCAATGCAAAGCGAAAGACATTCAGAGTCACCTTTTGAATTATTTTAGGCTTCATTGCAAATTGCCCTAAAGATACCTCAGTATGACATGGCATAAGTTTGTTGCCCATTACATTTATTTTAATTCCTACAACGTGACAGCTTGCCATAGATTCTGCAGTGTGATTCAAGAATGGAAGAAAGTGCAAACAAATGTTAATGTGCCATATGCAAACAACATTTAAATTTGCTGTTGGCAGCATAATTTGAATCATTATTCAGGAGACTTCTAGCCATGACCCTTATTAAAAGTGTCAGTCTGCAATGAAGTACTTGCATGTATATGAAATTAAATTAAATAAACTTGCAGGCTTTTTAAAATTAGTTTTGACTGGCATTTGCTTAAACTTTTTTCCTTGTTGCTACTTTGACCAGCATACACCTTCTAATCTTGACAAAACCTATTTTTATTGACAACTGAACCATATACATTGTACTGTGGACAAGATGGACTTTATCCATTACAATAGTTTAAGGATCAGAATGTTAATTTCACTTTTAATTTCAGAATTTTACATCAAAATTGAGAAAATAGCTCAAAAAAGGGAGACCTACAGTAATTTAAGCCAAATCTGTGTAATCATTTTATGTTAAAAGGACTTTTTGTCCAGGAAATATCACCTAAACCAACACCACTGCTGTAATATGTATGACTTGATGGAAGTCCGTTCCAGAAGAAAACTTGTTGCAAGTACAAAATACATCTTGAAACAGATGAAAGTCTTGATATGTTAGTATAGACAGCAGAATATATGCTCTTAAACACTTTCTAATAGGACTGAATAAATTAATTCTGGTAACCTCAAGTAATAATATAAACCGAGGTCCACATTGTTCAATGTACTAAGGCAGGTTCCTGGGAAAACTGTAGGGGAGGATGATCCAGCAGTTGTAGCCCTCTTTTCACGTCAAGGAGCAATGGAGAAGTCCCCAAAATGCTCAGCCCTGTCTCTTCTCTGTCGGTTAGGATATCACCATGCCCCTAATATATATTCTGTTGACTGAAACTGTTGTAATACACTGCACTGGTCAGATATCTACCTTCTGATGTAATCAAAACGAAATATTTAAGTCTTGTCAAGATACAAGATAAATGTTAATGCTTCTCCAATAGCATTTGATGACACTGTACCTGTTTATAGTATCAGTACTAGATATACATGTGTCCTATGAACTTGTATATATGTCTCTATGTGTTTGACTAGAAAACACTTTCATCCAAGGATTTTCATTTACCAAAAATTACGTTATTGTTTTCTTTTAGCCAGGTTGTTTTCAAATGTTGTTTTGTTCTATCCAAAAGTAAATGCAACCACTACACTTAGTCCCATAAATATTTGTCACAGATGTCTGTATAGCATTTATTCTGACCATGATAGGTAGAGGAGTACTTGCTTATGTGTTTTGTATTCGTCAGCATTGTAGGATTATAAAGTAGTCTTTAAAATCTCTCAAGTTTTGAATAGTTCAGGTAGGTACTGTTCATAGTATGATGGATCTGTAATTACATTTTAAGGTTTTTCGCTTTAGTGATTTAACTAATGGGAATTTTGGTTTAGGAAAACAGAGGTGAATCATTGCTCATTATTATTATTCCAGGTGAAAGCACAACATCCTAGCAAACATACAGTCCTTGATTTTTCATCTACGGTTGATGAACCCATTTGCATGAATCAGGTCAGCAGAACTGAACACAAGATGACCTGCACTTATTGATTAAGGAATCTCATGTAAGAGAGATCCTCATAGCTTGATGAATTTGAGATTCTAAAGGTTACCACCAAGTAATCTTAATTTTGGTTTTTTGTTGCCCAGAAGGAGAGGGCAGATCTAAGCACCGTAGTGGAGTAGGTATGATAACAACAATGGGATTCAGAACATGGGATCTAATATTTACAACAGCATCACTGCAACTCATTTGCTCTGATCTTGCCCCCCTCTCCCTATGGACCCAGGCCCAACCCTATTTAACAGTGTGACAGTACAGCCATGCCTAATCCCTTCTGCAAACAGCTGCACATGACTTGGCTTTCAGGCCTCTGAGAAAGGACTTGAACAAGCTTTAGATATAGCAGCCTTTGAAGCCTTGTGCAGGAATTGGAGGGTTTGTCAGAGAAAAGAACGAAGCCTGATCTTTTTCAGTCTCTCTTACCCTGTGGGCATCAGGCCAGGACATGCCTTACATCGTATTGAATTAATTTGCCCAATTGTGGCTCAAATGGTGCTTTATGTTGTTTATGTTGTTATGTTGTTCTTGAGAAGCCCTAAAGCAACACAAGTGCCCTAGCATAATCTGTGCTTTTAAACACAGTTTCAAGAACCTGCAGTATATTGGCTTTCTGTTGTTCCAGTTAGACAGTAGCAGAAGCTTACAGGAGCTGTCTGTTGTCTTTCACCCAAATAATTTATATCACATGTCACCATTTGTTCGTAGCAACAAACTGTCACAGGTCACAGATGCTTTTGATGATATCAGATATCTGGCAGCTGTGACAGATCTCATATCTCATGATATATTTTGCTAAGTGATCTGAGAACCATGAACAAATGAAACATGCATGTTCATTGATGCCCCAGTCTTTGGAAAGGCTGTTCAAGCAATCCTTCACATGGTTTGATAAGAATCTTCCATTATGCAAAGAGAGTAGGTGTTACCTGTTCGGTAGGTAATATCCTTTACATTCATCTCTCACAGAACTCATTTCATGACTTGTAGGAGATGAAGGCATATGAGGCTGTTCCCATCACTGCAGGTATATGAGCAGTTAAGTCCCTTCACCTCTTCAGGTGTAGCATGCATGGACTGGAAGACATGTGGCCTGAATCCCATTTTCACTTTTGTCTTTTGTTCAGACCTTGTATTTCTGGCAGTCACTGTGGTTCGTTTTAACACAGCTGAGTGATGTTTTCAGGTTCCATTAAACTTCGCATTGAACAAATCTCTGTGCACACGATTTTATCTTAAATTTCTTCACACAGGATATATGAACTGGTGGATTGATCAAGGATCAAACTGACACCTGATTTTTCTGGTTGGGGACAGAAAAAGACTCTTGAGAGACTCATCTTTTCATGAGAAAAAAAAAGCAGGAAACAACCTTTTGGTTAATGAAGCTGGGGAAAATGATTAATAGAATTGATAAAAGCTGTGGAAAACTATTTCCATGGACAACTGTCTCTTCGCATCACTTCTCTTGAAACATTTCAATTCAATACACATATTTTCATGGCCATGAAGGAAAAGGTGAAGGTCCAAAGGTTTCTTCTCACATTAGAGGATTTGTTGTAGAAAGGGAAAAAGTTTCTCAGCTTTTCATTTGCTTAGTTGAAGTCAACTGTTTTAAAAGGCTTATTTGGGGATTTCTGATTAAAGCCTCCCTAAATTTCTTAATCAATCTGAATATTTCTTTCTTCTTGAGTTGCAATTACTGTTCCCATTATTCAAAGGAAATATATTTAAAATCACTCCATAATTTCAGAAGAAGGAATCTCAGGTTTGAAGATCAATTACCTGAAGTGAAACCATGCCTCTTTGTAAATTGGTGGGAATTCTATTGAGGTACAGAAATTACCATGAACAAGGCTTGTTTGAAACTTATCCCTCAAAGACATTCAAAGGCACCCTCTTCCAGGCCTGCTTTTCAGCTTTCAACTTCAGGAACAGAGGCAGACACCCTTAGAGACAGAATATCTCAAGTCTCTCTAAGTGAGCTTGATGGGAAGAGATGTCACTTCTCAGTACTGTGTTTGAAAGTAGGGAGATATTTGTATTCCAGGATTACAGACTGCACATTTTAGTCTTATTTGGTTCAATTTCTATTACTTAAACCAAAGCTATTGCCAAAATAACCTGTCATAAAAATTCATCCTCTTTCCGCATCTCATTATAGCACTTGTTTATCTCTGTGATCCCTTCTGAAGAAGATGATGCATTTTATCTCCATTAAATCTAAACAATGACAACCTGCAATGATGACACAAAGCCAGAAAATTATTTCTGAACCAGATCCTCAATAACATATACAGTGGAGAGATCTGTAGCAGCTCCAAGAAGGCAAGAGCACAGAGAAGGTGATTCACCTGGCAGTCAGAAGACCAGGCTGTGGTTATTTACAAGCTGATCCTACTCAACCACAAAATGCTTTCTAAAAAAGAAATTATTCAAAATTAATTAATATACACTTTTTATATAAACACAAAGCTAAAAATGGTCTCTTTATGGCATTTCTTCCTTTTGCTTTCCAGCATACGCTGGGGTTTTGGCCCTTGGTTTCATAATGTTGTCAGGCTGCATTAATTCACTCACTCTTCAAAGGAGAAAGTTTTTCATCAGTGTTACTTAAAAGGTAATTTGAGCTGTTATGTCCTTTCTCTTTAAAATGCATCCAACCAAATATACACCATCCAGCATCATTTTTTCTTATAATTTTGCTGAATTTCTTCTACCACCCACAAACATTTTTAAACATCTCAAATTATCTAATATTTGGTAAAGACTCGGAGCTTCCCTTTTTGGAGATACTGCAACAACAAGATTCTAAGTCTAATTTGGGTTCCTTGCTTCATCCAAGAATCTTGTAAACGATCAGTTTCTTCTCATGGGAAATAACTGGAAAGGAGCAACTGCAGAGAAGTTTCTTTCAGATGAGTAGAAGGTGTTCTGCAGAAAAAAACCAGTACCCTCACTTTTCTCTTAGCTGGAAGGTTGTGGAGTTTGCAACACATGAATAAAGCGCTTGCGAAATCTCAGCCAATCAAACTTATATTCTCTCCTTTGCAATTACAGCTGTATCTGAGGGAAACCAGGTCAGTCCTCTGGCAGGAGAACAGCTTGTTCCTTTTTTTTCAGTTGCTTTTTTGGAAATCAAAAGGAACAATTTTTGGAGAGGAGTCTGATCACATATGCATTAATCTTAGCCATTTGGGGGGCAATCTCCTCTAAGGCTGTTCAAGGAAAGGAGAAGCAAACACCTGCTTCTAGAAGAGTCTTAGCGAGATACTGAAAAGATAAGTCAAGGCAAACAGTTGCCTTGCTGGTGAGGGTAGGTTAAGGAGACGTCGTTGTAAAGCACACCAGCAGTAGGATGTGGAGGAAGCTCTCTATAGCAGGAACTTTCCAGAAAATTTCAGCACATAAAGATGCAATCAGGGGCAACTGGGATTTTCAAAATCATTGGAGCAACTCAGGTGTTTTATTCCCACTTACTGGAAATCTCTGTCTGGTTCTTCTAGTGGTTCTGAGCATTATATACCCAAAAATGACCAGAGCTAAGAGGGGAAACACATGGTCCTATAGACCTTCCCTACATTTAAAGCCAAGTTAACAAGTCAAATTGCAGCAGCAGCAAGGCAGTCCTCTCAGCCAGGAATCTCTTCTGAGCCCATTGCCACAAGCTCTGTATGCGTGGCAGGTTAGGGGACAGGTTGAGGGGATTTGGAGAAGTGCTGTCAGTCCTTGCAGAGAGTGAGGGGAGAGCACAGCACCAGAAGAAATGTAGGTATTGCGTAGATATCAGCAACTTCGAAGTTAAAAATTGAAGCCAAAATGAAATGGAAATCTCAATATGCCTTTACAGGCACGAGAGGTCTGGGTATCCTGCTCTTTCACACTTCACCCAAGTGTAGTCTCATATTTTCTAACATCAAACAGAGCACGACTGTCTCATTTTTTATCTCCTGCACATAATTTTTCCATTCACTCTTCCATAGTTCTATTATATCACTCTTGCTCACCTTTGCTTTACCCTTTGGTTTCCAACATTTTGCCAATACCATAAAACAGTCAAACACCCAGAAGACCCTAAGCTTAGGATAATGTAGTGAATAGTATCAATGTTGGGGGCTGGTAAAATGGTAGTTCAAAATATGTTTTCTGGCAGCAAGAAGAGGTGTATTGTCTGCCACCGTCATAACCAACAACTACTCTCACCACAAAACTTCTGACTACTGAGAGGGACTCCTCTACTTGCACCCTTCACTGACTGCAGCGGAGCATACTGCAACACTGCTGCCAAACACAGACCTAGTTTTCAATTGGATTTCAAAATACCTTTAATCAGTCACTGCTGCAGCCTGGAACTCAACAGCAAGTCAGGAAATGTCCCAGGCATACTAATTTTTAAGAGAATTCCATGTTGGTTTTCTCTTTTTTTCTCTTTTTTTCTTTTTCTTTTCTTTTTTCTCTTTTTTTTTCTTTTTTTTCTTTTTTTTTTTTAAAAAAAAGAAATGTTTTTCAAGGTGCCTTTGTAATAGTGCATGATCACATTTAACCACTGTTGCAAGATTGCTGTGGTTTCACATCACCATTAATCAGTGCAACACATATTAACTAAGTACTTCATTCTGATCTTGCATGATTTATTAGGTCTTCCTTCGTTAATGTGTTTGATCAGAAAACTAATTAAACAATGAACTGTGGCAGCAACACATACTTTGCATCAATTATTAAAAGCAGATTTCTTGGAATAAAAATATGGTAATGAATACTTGAGTTACCATGGATTATACTTTATGTCAAATTATCTGAACTGTTAGTAGCTATAATCCTTGTCTTTCCCATTTATAAGCAAGCTAGATATGACAATGTTAAAGACAAACATGCTAAGTTTGTTTACAGCACTGATACTTTAACAACAGCAAATAAAGATTGAGTTCCTAGACTTCAATTATGGTAGAAATCTTCTATATATTAACATCTGATTTTTTGAAACAGCTTAAGGCCTCATTTTTTATCTTCATTATCAGTCACTGAGTATACTCATGCTCTATCTGGAATTTGCTGTGTTGAACATTGAAGATATTATTAATGTCTCCAAGAATAAAGTAAGTTTTAGTTCCCCTACGCAGAATTTTAATCTATCAAATTTCAAAGCTACATGCTTACTTGCTCTTCAAAATGCACTCTTCTTTCACCATCATGGTTCATTTTCCCATGATGAGTTCAGACTGGCTTATGCCAGTCAGATTACTCATGCTGTTAGTTATTCAGATGTTGTAAACAGCAGAGACGCTTACCTGCCTGAGCAACATTCCACCTGCATATACTGAGAATTACGCTCATGAGGCACAGTCCATATTTGTTTCCCTCACAGGGATTTCTGAGGAGAGTCTCTCAAGTATTTGCATAGTGGAAGAATTAAAAAAAAAAAAAAAAGAGTAACCATCCCGTGCCCCTAAAGGGGGAAGCACTTGGTACCACATTTCATTAAATGCCACACTGCTATTTAAAGCTCCCCTGTCATAATTGGGGACTGCAACAACCGGATTATTTCATAAACTTGATGAATTCCTCAAACTTGGGACCTAAATTGTTTTAGGAAATACTGCGTCCCTAGAACCATGCATTCATACCAGCCTTATTAAAATGTGCAATTGTGAGTAGCAGTTTCCCCTTTATTCCCTGTCCATTACACTCCAGCTTCAGCCTTCTGCACCATCATAAAGTACATGGAGTGAACTTCCTCAGTGACAATTTCAGATACTGCTCCCATCATCTCACAGATGTGGCCAGCCATGAACTTAATAGCTTCTCTTGACCAGCGAGATGTCTGGAGGAATACATTTCTGTAATGGGTTTTAGCTTGAGTCAACAGAAGTGAGTATTTCCGTGCATGGGTGTTTACCACCTTTTCCTGAAATCATCTTACAGCATATGTTGCCATCTGACTTTGCTTCCATCTGGATGAGTTAGTAACTTATCTGCTTGCACCTATCCTTCACTTCTAGTTGACAATCACACATTATGCAAATCCCAACACTTTGACAAAGAACCAAGATGAGCAATAAGAAATCAGAGCTTTCCATAATCAGTGTACATTTCTTACAAGTTCTGTGTTCCTGAACAGACCTCCACCTTCCACACTGCATTCAACTGAGGGTAGCAGTGATCCTCCTCTAAGTAACTACTTACTGCATTACTCTTATCAGCTCCTACCTTTCTTCCTTAAATTTGTATCTAACTAAACAGAAAGATGCATCTGTATTTTTTTGTGCAAAAAGTACGAGAGCTCATGCCTGCTTCTGTATGTGCTAAAAAGGTATGGGCTGTCATTTTGAATAGGGAAAAAATTTTTAATTGAAATTGTTTTGAAAGTAACTGATTCATTTCGGTGCTACTCCTATAATGGTTAAGATTTTTCCCCATTATGAATTTATAAATACACATATTTACAATATCACAGGAAAATTTTTACAAAGTGCAATCAATAACACAACTTAGCCCAATTTTCATTACACTAGAAACAGGCTTTTATGCATGATTCTCTAACAGATTTCACTGTATTAATCTACAGAGTGCAAGTACCAGGATGTTTTGGAGCATTTTAATGCTTTACTATAACATGCTTAACATTTATGTTAAAAACACTGTTTTGGATAGAAAGATTCGCTTTAATCAGACTAACATAGAATTCTCAACCTGCAGTATGCTAAAAATATTATACAAGCTTTGTGGGCTGACCAGAGCTTGGTACAGCCTCATGGTTTTGTGATTTTGCATATTCTAAGAGCTGCCATTAACTGTGATCTAGATAAAAAGACGCTATTATTGGGGGAGGTGGAAAGGAGGGAACAACGACACATGAACAAAAAAAAAGTCCTAACCTTTCTGCATGCAAAAGACACAATCCTTTTACTCAAGCAAAGATAATTTAAGGATAAGCCTTTATCTGAGATAAAGACTTAAATGGCAAGCTGCTATGAAGAATGTAATTCTGATAAGGAGGCAGACATGCTTCTACCTGACCCACAGCACTCTCACTAGTTTCACCTTCCCCATGATTTGCAGTGACACTGACTCCCTTGTTCTGTGTTATCAGCTCCCAACCTTGGGCTGAGCTTTCAGGCTCTCACGCCGTTTGAACACTGTTGGCGGCACACTTCAAAAAAGTTGCTTCCTGTTATCTCAGGCGTTTTGTGAAAGTCCAATTGCGGATGTTTTTCCCAAGTGGGTGCTGCAATCTGAACGCTTTCTTTTATCATATGTCAGTTTAGCTACAGAATACACTTTCTGTGCAGCTCTCAGAAAGGAATTTTATCTTGTTATACATTTTAGAGCTCATTCAGAGCTCAGAGGCCACGGATATGCTCACTGTCCTGCAGCATGTGTTTCTGTTAGGGGCAATGCTGGTGTCCTCTTTTGGTTAAATTTATGTATTTATGCCT
Source organism: Neomorphus geoffroyi (assembly GCA_033558235.1). Classification (NCBI taxonomy): domain Eukaryota; kingdom Metazoa; phylum Chordata; class Aves; order Cuculiformes; family Neomorphidae; genus Neomorphus; species Neomorphus geoffroyi. The sequence goes on along the minus strand of JAUMJM010000005.1, from coordinate 45,377,683 downwards.
TAACTTCAATGCCCATGTTGCCTTTACAGCAATCCAAGGCATGGCCCTTCAGAGCCAAAGCAATTTCACATTGCCCTGACATTGTCCAACCTCATTGAACTGTTAAAGCTTACAAAGTACTTCTAGCTGCCTTGGGATATGATAGAACAAAGTGAAGAATGTTTCAAGGGAAATACCTAATGCTGAACATGTAGTACTTTTTAAGGATTTAGTATCAAATTCCCAAGCTACAGATGGGATGAAGAATGACATTTTATAGAAAAAAATAGTTACTTTAGAGAAGACCACACGTAGAGGTCAGGTAGTGGCAGAGTGCTTCTGCCATGCCAGTTTCCCCAGGAGAACATCTGCTCCAGACGCTTGTCTCCATGGCAGCATTTTCCTCTTCAAGTTGTTTTAATGCAGTAGGTTTTTGTCCTAGATTTTGTATCTCTGCCAGTAGCCAAGCTGACCATGCAAGAGCCAAGCACCCAAAGCCACTAGAATAGGAGAATTATCGTTCTGTTGTCTCAAAGTCTCCAACTTGCTGATTAGAAAAACACAAGTGGAATGTGCTTTACATTTCTGATTTTGCTAATTACTGCAGCAGATTGAAGCTATATGGCTGGTGAAACAGAAGAAAGAGTTTTAAGACCCATTCACTATAAAGAATGGTTGGAGAGAGACCTCTTAAAATCAAAGAGCAGAAGCTGCTGCTTTGCTAGGCATTGCTTTCAGACAACTGCTTGATGAGTCTTTTTTTTTCCCAAAGCATTTTCAAAGGATATTTTAAACTATATTTTTCTGCCAGTGATAACTCATCTCCTCACTCATGGGGGAGGCTATTTAGTGTCTCTCCAGGGTGCCCAATTACTTGTGCAGATGAAGATTCAGGGATCTCAAAGATCTCCCATATCCTTCCTCTGCTATATGTAGTGTCCATACACTGTTTACTGGTTACCTGTCACGCTAATTCCTTGTCTTTGAAGACAGGTGGCTCAAAACTGTAGTAGACTCGCTTCTTCTCATTAAACTGCTGCTGTAGCAGTCTAGTCCGCAGTTTTCATTAGGGTGGTAGAGCATGTCTGTACTGCTTTTTCTCTCTGATACAAAGTACTGCTTGTGCACAAAGACAGCCTTCTGTCGCTACAGAGAAGAAATCCAGGTTCACATAAAAACAAAGAGCCTCCCCCCGCAATTTTACACAGCACAAAATTATTTGCAGAAATATGAAGATCCCATAGATATAACCCAGCTGCTGTACAATTGTATTTCAACCTTCGAAGAGCTCTTCTTGCTTCTGTAGTAGGCCACTGTTATTGTGAAATCCCATTGTCATGATTTAACCCCAGCCGGCAACTAGGCACCACCCAGCCACTTGCTCACTGGCCCCCAGTGCGATGGGGAGAGAATTGCAAGAGTACAAGTGAGAAAACTCATGGACTGAGATGGAGACAGTTTGATAGGTAAAGCAAAAGCAGCACACATAAGCAAAGTGAAACAAGGAATTCAACCGCTACTTCCCATGGACAAACAGGTGTTCAGCCATCTCCAGGAATGCAGGGCTCCATCATGTGTTATGGTCACGTGGGAAGACAAACGTCATCACTCTGAATATCCCCCCTTCTTTCTTCTTCCCCAAGTTTTACATGCTGAGCACAACACCATATGACATTGGATATCAATTTGATCTCTCTGGGTCAGCTGTCTCAGCTGTGACCCCTCCCAGCTTCTTATACACCCTCAGCCTGCTCACTGGGCGGGTGGTGTTGGAAGCAGAAAAACGCCTTGACTCTGTGTAAGCACTGCTCAACAATAACTAAATCATCCCTGTGTTATCAACAGTTTCCAGCACAAATCCAAAACATAGCCCCCTACTAGCTACTATGATGAAAACCAACTCTATCCCAGCCAAAACCAGCATGCTCATGCTAGGAAGCTTTGGATAGATTACTTATGCCTTTCCAGTATCCCTTTAGTTCCAACACCCTCATGTACTACAGAAAGGAAAAATTGTGCTCATTTGGTGAGAGGATTTTAGGATTGAAAAAATAATGTTCTCAGAGAGCAACATTTTCTTAGGCACTGAATTGTCCTGAAGCATTTGCACAGCAAGCATCACCTTATTTAGATCTCGTATTTTTCAAGTCATTTACCTTTCCCTTGGCTCCCCAAGCATCATTTGAGGCAAAAGACAGATGTGGCTAGGTAGTGCTTGTGTTCTTGAACCAAGACTTGGTTTCATCCTTCTTAACATGATGCAATCAAGTAAAATATATGCTTTCATCTCTAAAATAAAAATTCCAGCTTTCATCCCAATGAACAATATCAAGACTCATGCAAATTTTTTTCAAGCAGACCGTTTTATCAGTCATTTTACATAACGGAAAACAAATTATGAAAACAAAGCCTAACATTAAAAAAGGGGTATTGCAGAAAGATCCATTAGAATTGAAGTAAACTAAAAAAGTCAGAACAGTTTGTAAAACCAAACATGCTTTATTTTACCTAAACCAATAAAACCCAATTTCCCTGTCATTTCTGTGCAATTCTGCAACATGCTTGTGCTGGTGTGTATACTAAACGACATATGAGTAAAATCAGAATCAGAGAATCAGAGAATGGTTTGAGTTGAAAGGGACCTTAAATATCATTCACTTCCAACTCCCCTTCCATGGGCAGGGACACCTCCCACCAGACCAGGCTGCTCAAGAACCTGTCCAACCTGGCCTTGAACACCTCCAGGGAGGGGGCATCCACAGCTTCCCTGGGCAATCTGTTCCACCCTCACCACCCTCAGCGTGAAGAATTTCTTCCTAACGTCTAATCCAAATCTTTCCCCTCCTAATTAAAAGCCAATCCTCTTCATCCTATCACTACTTGTCCTTGTAATTATCCCTCCCCACCTTTCCTGTAGCCCCTTCAGGTACTGGAAGGCCACTGTAAGGTCTCCCTGGACCCTTCTCTTCTCCAGGCTGAACAACCCTGACTCTCTCAGCCTGTCCTCACAGCAGAGGTGCCCTCTGATCATCTTTGTAGCCCTCCTCTGGACCTCCTCCAATAGTTCCATATCCTTCTTATGTTGCAGATTCCAGAAGTGGACACAGCACTCCAGGCAGGGTCTCACCAGAGTAGAGTAGAGGGGGAAAATCCACTCCCTCACCCTGCTGGCCACGCTTCTTCTGATTCAGCCCAGGACACGGTTGCCCTTCTGGGATGCGAGTGCACATTGCTGGGTCACGCTGTGCTTCTCATCAACCAGCATCCCCAAGTCCTCCTCTGCAGGGCTGCTCTCAATCACATCATCCCCCACCCTGTATTGATACCAGGGGTTTCCCCAACCCGGGTGTAGGACCTTGCACTTGGCCTTGTTGAACCTCATGAGGTTCACACAGGCCCATTTCTCCAGCTTGTCCAGGTCACTCTGGATGACATCTCATCCTTCTGGTGTGATCACTGCCCCACTCAGCTTGGTGTCATCTGCAAACTCACCGAGGGTGCACTCGATCCCACTGTCTATATCATTAATGAAAATATTAAACAGCATTGGTCCTAGTACGGACCCCTGAGGGACACTGCTTGTCACGGGTCTCCATCTGGACATTGAACCGTTGATCACTTCTCTCTGAACACGACCATCCAACCAGTTCCTTATCCACTGAACAGTCCACCCATCAAATCCATATCCCTCCAATTTAGAGAAAAGGATGTTGTGGGGGACCTTGTCAAAGGCTTTACAGAAATCCAGATAGATCACATCCATTGCTCGTAATTTGTCCCCTGATGTGGTCACTTCGTCATAGAAAGACACTAGCTTTGTCAGACAGGACTTGTCCTTGGAGAAGCCATGTTGGCTGTCTCGAATCACCTCCCCGTCCTCCATGTGCTTTAGCATAGCTTCTAGGAGGACCTGTTCCATGATCTTCCCAAGAACAGAAGTGAGGGAGGCTGACCTGCCGATAGTTCCCAGGGTCTTCCTTTGTACCCTTTTTAAAAATTGTCACAATGTCGCCCTTCTTCCAGTCACAAGGGACTTCCCCTGACTGCCTTGACTTTTCAAATATGTATAAAATACATATAATGCCATCACACAGTCCTTGAAATTATCTAGAGAACAGAGAATGGAAGGTCAAACTGAGAAAGACATTCTAGGCTGTGGAAACTGAAATATGAAGAATTCTAGATAAATATCGACTGCAGGGAGAAACCTGGCCCCTGAGAATTCGTCTTTCACCCTGCTGTTAATTTCTGAGGCTGACAAAACCAAAAAGACACTTGTCTGATTGGAGCACCATCTCTCCTATTGGGGCCTAGGCAGGGTGATCGTGTTTCTGTCCAGATTTACTGGCCATGCATGAAACAGAGACTGTGAATGAACTGCACTTACTACCACCAGCAACTGAAAAGAAGGGGAACATAAGTAGGCAAGAGGCATTTTAGATCTGAGTAAAATAAATACACGAATGCAGAGTGCCTGTGCCTGAAAATGATGCAGCAGCCTGCCAGACCTCTGGCACAGTATGTGAGAGCAGGTCCAGCTCTCGTCAGCAGCAGCAGCATCTGACTGAACACTTTCACACCGGATTTGTGCAGGCTGCTCATCCAGAAGACTGTGATACAGAAGTAAAAAATGAACCTGTGCATCACATACGGCAAAATTGTCTTTCATGTTATCATCAAATAGACTCTACTGAGTAATGAAAGGCCAAGTCTGCTAAAATACGGAACCGATTCCAACTTGCTGCTCAAAAATACTTTAATATGTGCCTGTTTTTAGACTCTTACTCCTCATTTTGGAAGAATTTGTACCACACAAAACCCCAATATTTTCTTTCCAAGTGTACTGTAATTTTTCTGAGGTACCTGAAAGGGTATAGCTTTGTCTCTGTAACTGTATTTCACTGAGTCTGAATAACTAAAACAGTCCCAAGCATATATGAAGTGTCTGAAAGCATTTGTCCAAATTATAGGTTTTCTCTGGACATTTTTCTCATACTTTCAGGAAAAATACTGCTTACCTAAATTTTGCTTAGACAATTAGCTCCTGTTATCCTCACCAGGTACTTCTAATAGGTCACCAGGTTCTAATGTGTCATTCAAATTTTCTTTAAAATTTCAAACTCAAAGAATTAATTGCAAACATTTGAGCTATCTCTTCACATTCTATGTTCAGAAAATCTGTATTTGTTCTGAGTGTTGTACTGCAGAGATACCTGTCAAAGGAACAAAGGAGACCTTACAGATCTGCAGGTGGTTACGGTATTGTCAGTTCTACAAGGTTAAGTGCTGAAGTCTGAACATAAGCAGCAACAGGGAAAAAGAAAGAGAATATTTCCCCTGTTATTTTCCTTGTTTGCACCTCTACAATTTTCACAGCCCTTCTTAAATTATTCTTTTTTACTCTCTATCCATTCCTTTTGTAACTACACTACAGTTACTATAACTATAGCTAATTTTGTAACTCACCAAAGAGCAATGCAAACACAAATTAAGAATAAAAGTTTTCAATCAAATGCAGCATCAAGAATTTTTCAGGCAGGCTACTGTCAAAGGTAATTCTCAAGGCTCTTTTGCTGGTAAACGCTTCACAGAACAATAAAATGAAATCATTTAAGGCAGGCAGTCACAGGCTGTAAAGGATATCACATATTATACAATGACATTTAAAGAGGCTTCAGAAGTTCTGTAAGTGCAACCTGTATCTAAGTCAAGGCATTATGTCTTAAACTTTCAGCTGTACATTTTAATATTTTGCTTCAATGTGACATTAACTCCCTTTGGCATCTTTCGAAATCATAAATCCATACAAATCAAAAGTTTAAATATTGTCAAGACAAATAAAAGTGTAGTGATGTGCCTGGAGGTACTCTTAAGGTTTTTGATTCCTTTGATTCCTGTCACTAAGCTGAGGAGACGTTGGCATGATTTTCCTGCTTTTGGTGGAGATAGCTCAGTGATGGATACTATCAGAACTAAAGCTGCAGGAATGGCAAATGCACAGCTAAGTTTACTGCCCTGGTTAGTTCAGTGGATGTCATTCTTCCACCACACTTATCTCAGCTACTTTGTATTATTATAATATCAGCAGTTCTGCAAAAGACAACAGGAAAAGGAATGAAAAACCTAAGGAGGATCTTTCGACATAGTCTTGACTTCCCCTGTACCAAGTAACTATTTTGTATATACCCAACAGGCTCAGACTTTCCTACCTTGTTACTTCTTGGCAAGGTGGAGGAGGAAACACGGCCTGCTACTCAGCCTACAGGATTTCCCTGGTCAGCAGATCAAAAGTCTAAATTCAGAATTGCAACTGTTCCTTCATTGAAATGACTTTGTTGTCATTTCAATTTATTTCTATGAAAAGGTGGGACATATAAAGAAAACGTCTTTGTGAAGAGAAAAAAAGGCGTGGGGAGGGCTTACTAATCAGTTCCAAAGTCAGGCTCTTGCTCCAAGTGTGATGCGCTGTGGGGAAACTAAAAAAAAAAAAAAAGCTATCTTCTTATTTATCTGTAAAAGAGTTCCTAACCTTTTCATGCTGTATTGGCAATTAATTAATACAGTTAATAATAACACACTGATAAGTCTACTGCTTTTAATATATCTTAAAGAGATTGCGGCTTCATTCATGTGCTACTGTACTCAAGGGACTCCAAAGCGATTTGCATCAGGCTGTTAAATATAGTTGATTTTAAATGTAGATCAAAAGGAACTAAGTCCTACTCTAAGATTAAAAACTTCTAGGGTCTTGAAGGAGGCACAGAGTTTTCTCTCTTGTTTGAACCTCCTCACAGCACTAGAAAGGACGGAGAAGCACACATGTGCACACACGTGCGTGCATCCATATAAAACTGCATGCATGTTTTCTTCTGAATGTGAGAATTGATTTAAGAGAGTGAGCAGTGTGAGTGAGAGTGAGAGCAAGTGAGCATTCTCGGAGATATTCAAAAGTTGTCTAGACATGGTCCTGGGCTGTAGTTGGCTACCATCAAGGAAGGAGGTTGGACCAGATGACTTCCACAGGTGCCTGCCTGTGTCAATCTTCCACAGACTCTGTGATTCTGTGAATTCTACAACTAGGAAGAACAGTAGTAAAAAATAAAAACAAAACTATCTAAACTCTATTCTGCTGAAATACAAGGTAAAAATAAAATTTTAGTTCCTTCTTAGCAATACTATTAATCTGAGAGCATTAAGAGTAAGTGAGGCAACAGAAAAAGTCTGTCTCTCAGGAAAGTTCTTTGACAGCACTTGTCTCAGAACATATTGGAGATGTAGGAATGTTGAGAAGATGGCCTTTTACATATTGTCTTTCCTGCCCCCACCTCCAACCGTGATTTAGGATCTATCCTCAACCACAACTGAATACTTTGTTTTCCTTTCTCCTCCGCTTTTGTGCAAGAGGAAATTTAGTCCTTACTCCCAAGCTGAAATGCCAGCCTTCCCATAGCTGCTGTGCACAACAGAGGAGTCTCTGTCTTCAGTTACACCTTGTTTAGGTCCGTAATTGTCTCGTGAAATACTAAGGTCTACAGTACAGAAGTAAAACTGTTGTTTTTCAAGAGCATCTTATTTCTTAAAGTAAGTTCAAAATGTACTTAGTATCTGTCGGTACCTTCAATAATCAAAGTTCAATTGGCAACTTACCAACTCCAAGAAGAAAAGGAAATTTAACTGAATTAGCAATATCCTCTGAGAGTGCCTCGTAAATACCATAAATTTTGTGGCACACAGCCATTAGAGCTGAAGGGTATGTAAACTTTAAGTGAACTCACCTGTAAACTCGAACTTTGTTAGCGTGTCTCTTGAGCATCAGTACTACATATTCATGCTTTACTGCCCCACAGGAAAAGAAAGGGGGAAAAAGCATCTGCAGTTGAGAAAAAATAAGCAAAGGGCAGAACGGTGCACCAGCTGCTTTTGTGAAGGCATCAGAGAGAAAAAGGTCATGAGTTGGAAGCAGGTCCCTTGGCCTCACCACAAAACTCAGCCTTATGCATCAACATTTCAGAAACAAGATGTATACTTTATCTTGCTTATGGTACCTGATGATTAGAGGATAATTAAGACTGTGTAGTGGAACTGACTGTTTCAGTACAGTGTTTTAGGGAGGGCAAAGCCTACCAGAGCTGTGATTTATCAATATCAATACCATATTCCCAAGAGTGGTGGGTGCCATATGTTTCAGAGAATGCTACAAAAACGGTCTGTCATGGACAATTAAGGATATTACTTCTTCATGGATGGAATAATCTTTCAGGCCCTGGGTCTTAATCAACAGAACCAAGGATTGATCAGTGAATCCCGTCCCCTGCTATTTTAAGCAACCGCATTGTGTAATACCCTTCAGAAACTGATCAAAAAGAATCAGCTGAGCCCTGAAGTGTGAAAGTCTCATCACTCTAAGTGGATCTGTCTCCAATGTAACTATGATACATCTACTGCTCTTTTTCGGCTTTAAGTTCCTTACACATGTAATGTTTTACGAGAAAATGCAGCATAGGCTAGTATCTTGTGTTTGTTGGCAGGCTTTAATTTTACAGCCCTTCAAAGCAGCAGGAGTAGAGTTCAGCTCAGGGTCAGACACCTAAGCTTATATTATCAAATGTAGATGCTGTAGATGCCTCAAACTTGTGGGCTGAGCTCCTATTGACCCCAACAGTGAAGTCAAACATGAGCAAATTACAATGTATGGTTGTGTGAAGGACAGAGTCTGTTTTTCAAGAACCCATTTTGAACCTGGTGTAAGCCAAGACTTTTATGTTCAGAACTGAGATTTGTCAAGTACACAGTCAAGATGCCTCAGTTGGGCTGGGAGGTGGTAATTCATAAAGCCCCTGCCAACAGTTTGCTTCCAGTTTTTCTCAAATGCTAACCAGTTGCTCCTGCTACCTCCAGGTGTTCTTTTCTCAAATTAGCATTTTGGAGCAGAGAAATTTTTCTTGAATTATTGTGGCATTCATTTATATGCCACAACATTTTCCGCACAAACATGCTGTTGGTGTGCCTGAGCCCAGCACTCAGAGGAACTGAACAATGGGTGGTGCTTCACTGAGAGGCTGCAGCTCATGCAAAATTCGGTAACGTTTCTGTTAGTCACTCAGATGACCAAAGAAGAGAGATTTAGCTTCTAGTGCAAGCTCCGTTTATTAAGAAATTATATGCAATTTCTAACAAATGTGTGTGATGAGGGCTATTTTATATTAAATGTTTAACAGCTTTAAGACTGAAAAATATATTCACTGAGCTTTTCTTGCTTTGTTAATCTCAGGGTTGTAAAAATAATCATTACTGGTAACTGAAATTCTTAATTTTAATTTTTTTTATTTATTCAAACACAACTATTAGAGAATCTTATAAACACTCAGAGAACTCATTTCATTACATTCAGTTTATTTTAGAAATCTTTGCACTGAGCAGTCTGGCAGTGATAAATCATTAAACAACTAAAGTTTAGATAAGAAGCTAGAATCGATAATTAAATCTCCATGTGTAAATTCAAATCTGCCATAGTGTGTATGTGTGCCCTACACAACCTCAAAATTTTCCTGAGAAGACAATCCCTCAAACAACACCTTATAGCAATGAGAGAGGTTTTAAAACGTGAGAGGGTGGAGGGAGTAGCAAGAAGAAGAAAGTAGCAAGTTGTGTAGTGAGTCTGGAATTTAAAAAGGTGATGTATGTATGTATCTGCACAGGTGTGTGCAGATGAAAATTTCTGATGAATCTGTTTATTTTGCCAAAACGGGGTTTTGGCAAATATATATTTTCCACTTAACAGAGAAATAATAACAATACTGAACTGACTTGAAAATAGTGTTCATCTAGTTCAGAGAAATTATACTTCAGTCATCTGCTGCCCTAGTTCTCCCCTACTGGCTACCTTTGCCGGCTCAACTTCATTTTCAGAAAATCAACATCCATGATGAAAAAGGCCCTCTCTCCCCAGAAACATAATTTGTGCTTCTGATTATATGTAGTATAAGCAAAAGAGTCATCTACACAAGAATGGAAATTTAAGGTAATGAAACTACAGACTTCACGAAATATCATGGAATTGCTTTCAATTTGAGGAGCTAGAAACTTTTATTGTGATTTTTATTGTTTTCCAAAATATTTAAACTATGCTTGATAAAACATCACCATTTTAAAATCCATTTTATTTTGGTAACAGCATAAAATACGTGGTCAACACTGAAAGAAGCAATATAAATAGCCGAACACCAGACAACTGCAACAGCCACTCAGCTTTCTAAGTGAACCGTTTTCTGCATGAGACAGGTGTGGCTCCAAGTAACTAAAATCAGTAATTAATGAACAGCCAACCAAAAAACAGAGCTATAGGTATTGCAGCTATGTTCTATAGTGTATTGTAATTATACATAGCTCTAATGGCTCTGCTCTAAGTAGCATCAAACAAACCAAGAAGAAATAAACTTTTCTGGCATTCACACTCAGTCACCATGACCACATGTATACCCAGATTTACTGTAAGGGGCTGAAGACAGCATCCTCACAACCCACAAACAGGTATTACACAGCTAGGGGTGAAATTAAGCTGTGAGCTTCCACTTCTTTCACAGTGACGATGTGCTACAGTCACTACCAAGCTCCGGTGGGTTTACACTCCTTCAGAAGCACAAAGCAGCTGTCAACCATGCTTACTCAGACAGGCTTGCAGTTGCTTGATGTTGCCAGAATGATATGAACATGGGAATTAGCCCCAGCAAGTAACCTTTCTCACACTGTAGCAAAGAGTATAATCACTTTATTTGTATTTTATTACAACAGGTCACAGTTCTTGTCCTTTGTTCAAGAAAAGCATCATGAAGAAAACAGGCTCAGCTGGGGACCCAGGAGCACGATGTGGTTATTATGCAGAACCCAGGAGATGCACCTGGCTGCTCTGGCATGCTTTTGAGGGTTGCTTAAACACAGAGCAAAGCACAAGCTATCAAAGACTGAACCTTCTAAAGGGAGGCCCTTCCATTCCCATGAATTACAAACAAAATTGAGGAGAGGGAGTGGTACAAGATTTTTTCCCCTCTCAACCATGGCCCGGCCCAAACTGACATAGCAAGAGTTTAAAAAACCTTTCTGTTTACAAGCCCTGACAACTTGGAACCTACAGCAATGAAAAGTACAGAAATAATAAAAATAATGAGGTTTTCATGGCTATAATATCAGTTCCTCTGGAAGCTGAGCAATTTGCTCAGCACTGAAGCATCAAACTTGTAACCTCAGTTCACTGTAACCTTGGTTCATAAACCTGCCACTATGGCTTACTTCCATAAACTCAGATTGAAATTGCTTTAGTGCAATCATGTCTGGTCTATTAAGGCACAAATTGTCTTGATCCTTTGAAGATGACAGCAGTTGCGTGTCCTCAACATAGAAGAGGAGAATAAAAAAAGAAATCCTCTCCATTTCTTGCACACAAAATCTGTTAACCTGCTGCACAGTATCTGATATGATCTCTGCCGCAGAGAGAAGGAAATCTGTGTTTGGTCTGTTTGGTGAATAAACTCAGAGCTCAGAACATGGCTGAGCCACGGGGACAGGTTTATAAGTCAACAGATCGTAAGGTTTCAGGGAGCAGAGGTGTCAAGTCTGATGATTATCTGATGAGAAAATGGCTCATGGAGAGAGAATTTAAATTTGTTTTAAGTGAATGTCTGAGCAAGTAAGTTTCAACTTCATTTTCCATAAGTGCTTATGACAGAAAAAAATTAATCACACGTATTTAGAGAAAGGGAAAACAAAGAATTTATGAGAGGTATTATCTGAAATTAGAAGTTAAGAACCAAAGGCCTTCTCAGTAAATATTGTTATAAGCTTATTTTCTTCAGTAACTACCCAAGACCTTCTTGAAGGTACACAGTAGGTGAACAGGTCCAAAAAAAGGAATTTAAATAGATCTACCCAGACCATTTAGCTAGCATAACACAGAAGAAATCAAGCTATTATTCTTTTTCTATATTTTTAAATGCAATTACATTTATCACTATAAAGAACAAAGAGCAAGAGAGAATAATGACAAGCAAAACATGGAAAATAAGACTAAAAGATTCACCAAAGGTAATACAAGAATACCAGGAAAATTTTAAAAGGGTTTTCTTCATTGCAGTTTCCAGAGGAGAAACAAAGCTACCTACACTCTCTCCTCCAGACTGATTCCTGTTGCGTGCTCCTCATATAACTTCTTTCCCGCATATACTATGCATACAGAGAAATAAATCCTCCCTCTTGTTCCATAGGCTTCCAGGGGTTTTTACAGTCAGTTCAACACAGAGGAGAAACAGGAGATTTTCTCGTGTGGCCATGCTACCTTGCTGTCCTGCCCTCTTCCCTCCTGGCAGGCGACTGAAGCCAGGCTGCTCTTCTCTCACACAAGACAGCAATCAAATGTCAGCTTACAAAAACGTCTTCTGCATCCTTCTGCAAAAACCTCTCACTCTCGCTTCTTGAGAGTGGACAGCTTGCAAGGCTGCCTGCTAGCAGACCAGGAGGGAGTTTCACTGGAGTCTGTGGATGTACAAGCAGAAAGACAAAGCTCAACACACCAACATGGAATAAACCTTTCCAGGGCACCTCATCCAGTGGATATTTCAAAGTGTAAGAAATTGCAAAGCTGTTTGCTGGAAAAGAAATGTTTAAAAGCTACAGAGAGACATTTAAAAGCTAAATGCATCTCTTTGTGGATCATCCTGTATGACTTTTAAGAATAATATCATGTGTTCCCAGCTTTTCAAAAATGAGAAATATGACTTGTCAGAAGTTCACTCATTCATTTTTCCATGCTTACTGTTTTCTCAAGTGAGAATCTGACAAGGATGACTAACTTACAATGTACAGAAGTATATGTCTTGGTGATTAAAACTTTTTTGTTTGTTTGTTTCTCCAGTTGAAATTCCCCCAAAATTCTGGATTTGAGGTTACATTGCAATCAAACTCAAAAGACGCCATGGATAACACCACTATACGCTTCAGGACATCTATTGGCATTTTAGTCAGTTAACTTACAACAGCTGAAGACAGAAATTATGATCTTTGGACTGGCTAACTTAAATTGAAATAATCTTTGTTATCATCTAGAATAAGAAATAACTTTTTTTTTTTTTTGAGTTATCTTCTTTACTTGTATTTTTACCTTTCCCAATGCTTTATCCAAAACACACGTCAAAGATGGAGCCTGTGAAAATGGATATCTGATTCTTCTCAGCACTCATGAGTGTTTTCCTAGCATCTCCTAGTTGCTTCTTCCTGACTATATTCGTTAGCTGCCTTCAAAGTGTTTCCACAGACCTCCCTTCTCAGCAGGATCTAAGAGTTCTTACATAGCCTTTACTGTGCACTGGCAAAATCTGCTCAGGACTGTCTTCACCAATTTGTGCGAGTGGCTTTGCTTCATATATTTCTTTGACAGTTTTGAAACTTACACAGTAACTTTGGTTTATTCAGCATATACTTATAATTAGTTCCCTCCTGGTTCTTTTTTGCCTCTCATCTACAAATAGAAAATAGTCACTGAAAGACACTCTTTGTTCTAATTTAAGAATCAGGTTCTTCCAAATCACTTGGAGGAATCACACTGAGTCCAGACAAGCCTGCTTTGAAGAATACTTTCCTGTTTTCTTTCAAATTCTTGCCAACCTGATTCTGCACCCTTGGCTGTTTAAATGTGAATATTGACTGATTAACACTAATGCACCAGGGCTCTGTTCTCATTTCATCAGCAAGTTTCTCAGCCTCCACATGAAAACCCAAACTTTCCCAGTCAGTCAGCCTTCCAGTGCATGGCCAGACCACCCTTCCCCACAAAGCAGAAGGCTCACGCAACTACACTGCTGCTCACATCATTTTGTACCTGTAAATCTGCTTGCTCAGCTGTGGAAAGCTAACACTAAACTTCTCTCAGGGAGCGTTTACTTATGCGAGTATGAGATGGACTGCAGAGCAAAGTGCCCAGCTGCAGAACCAGGGCTGCTGTCTCACCTGTAATGGGAAAGGATATTGCTAAGAGATTTTACGTGATGGAAGTATGTGCAGCACAGGAAAGCTCTTGGATAAAAGATTTTGAAGAATTAATCAGCTTGTTTTGAGGCATGTTGATGGCAAATGATTTGATTCGAGGCTACTCATGTCTGACGTTGGCTTTGCTTGCGCTGAAACTATTCACACGGAAAGCAGCGTTTTGCCCAGTGTAAGTAACTCACAAAGACAACCAAGACCAGGTTATCTCAGGCTGAATTCCCCTCACTCCTTTTGTCTCCTTTGAATAAATGAACTTTCTTACAGTCTGACAGACCAAGGAGATTAATTCAGAATGTGTGTGCACCGTACACCTGGCAGACACGATAAAGCCTGGCTCGAAGAACTAAGATGAAACAAAGGCATAAATAATACCAGAGGAGGATTTACAAAAGGACAAAATACAGCAGCCTTTTAGAGGTGACAGCAATTACTTAAGTAAATGTCAAAACTCTTCAAAGAAACAAGGAGGAAAATATTCATAAATGTTTAAGGCTGAAACGTGAGCATGTTGATTTGCCATTTGGAAGGTTATGTTCCTGTCTTATCTTCCTTGTGATAGCCACAGTAATGGATATTAAATTTTGTTGCAGGACAAATGCTCACTGTTTGAAGGACTATTGATTCCTAGATGTATTGAAACCTATGGTCTTTTAATTAACTCAACACCTTAAAAAGGTTTATACAGTTCCTGAGTCTAGCCATGAGGATGAAACAAGAAAGTAACAGAAAAAACTCCAGAGTCATGTAAATATGTAGAGGTAATTTCCCTGCTGTAGCCAGTACCTCCTGATTACAGTGGGACAAAAGTTCACTGGGTCTCATCTAATCTCTTTCCCTCAGCTTCATCCTAGCTTCCACCATCAGAGACAGGGGAGCTGATAGGTGATCATACAACTAGCAATGGTACCCACAACCAAAGATGGGGAGAAGTGCAGTGCTGCACTGCTACACACTTTCCCCCACTGTGAAAAGCCTTTTCTCTACAGAGCTGCCTGCTATCCAGCTATTGCTGCCTGACCATAACTGTGGGCATACAATGCGGGCATACAACAAGCAGCTGCAACAAAAGAGTTTACAAAGACTGAATATCATCTCCAATGATAAGCATTAGTTGCAAAGATTGACAGAAGAACCTTATAAAGTCAAGTGACGGTAAATTGAATTTCTCATAGACAATGTCGTGAAAAAAATAGTTCAGTACCTACCAAAACAGCAAGTTAATGTCAGAATTAATTA
Source organism: Neomorphus geoffroyi (assembly GCA_033558235.1). Lineage (NCBI taxonomy): Eukaryota > Metazoa > Chordata > Aves > Cuculiformes > Neomorphidae > Neomorphus > Neomorphus geoffroyi. Next base: position 45,362,434 of record JAUMJM010000005.1, on the reverse strand, counting down.
TGAAAGAAACAGGAAAAAAAAAGAACACTATTATGTCCCTATGTAAATGGATGGTTTACATGATACATTTTGGTCCTTATATGTCAAAAGTGATAGAACACAGCTAGAGAAAAGCTGAAGAAGGACAAGAGGGGTGATCAAAAATAAGCAATGTCTTCTACAAGAAGAATGATTTTGTAAGTTAGGTTTCTTCAGCATTGTAAAGGAAGAATATGCTAGAGGTCTACATAGTCATGGCAGGAGAAAAAGGGGCAAAGAGTTACATGCACTCATTTCCTTATTCACTCCCCTGATTTTGACCAAGATTGGAAACAGTTTATGGGCTAGGAAGCTTGAGTTTTGATTCAGTCAATCTTAAGCTTTTACCAAACATTTTATACAAAATTATAGAAGCTATAGAATTCTGTAGAAGCTACAGAGCTTAATGCTACACAAGAGTTCTCCAGTGTTTAAATTTCAGTTTTCTGTGCAATTGATTAGTTCATATTTAAGCCACAAACGTGTTTACTCTGTGTGAATCCAGAGAGCCACACACAGAAGAAAAAGGGAAAGGCATCTTATATAACAGGTAACCTGATCTCTGAGGCCATCCTTGACCATTATAAATAACATAAACCTCAGAATTCTCTCATTTGTGCTGAAGACAAAAGCAGTAGCCTCACAGATCTACATTTAAAAGTGAATTTTCTCTCTCTGCTTTGTGCTGAATTGAGCTGAGCACATACATGTCTGCAATATGTCATGTCTCCAGTAAACACCAACAAGGAGATGACTTTTAAATCAAGAAAGCGTTTTAGACTTTGCAGATATTTTTTAAATATGACATAGACAACGCTGACCACAGGTGTATCCAGCTAGTTTCATTAATGCAGTGATTTGTGTTAATCACCACTTTTACCTAGACTAAAATTAGGGAATGAGCTAGCACTACTCACTCGACACATCTTTAATGTTCCTGGCAAATGCTGAACAGCAGGACATAGGATACTTGCAGTTAGCCAGAAGGTCTCGACTTTGTTCTCACATCTGACTAACCTGGGTTTGATATCAAGGGAATTCACTTAATTTATTTCACATTGGAGAAAGAGAACCTATTTAAGTAAAGGTAAGTGGAAGACTTCAATCTGTTAATTGAATACTATTAAATCTTATAACTTGTAACACAGGACAGTATGAAGAATGTTTCACTTTGAAAAACAATGTGATATGTTTATTCTAAATTATGACCAGCAATGAAGGAAACCATGGTTAATTAACATCAGTTAATTAGATGCTAGCTTAGGAAGCTACCAACTCCAGTCAAATCCATCAATTTATATTGTTTATATAGAATCATAGAACGGTTTGTGTTGGAAGGGACCTTAAGGACCATCCAGTTCCAATCCCCCTTCCCACCAGCTCAGGCTGCTCAAGGCCCCATCCAACCTGGCCTTGAACACTTCCAGGGAGGGGGCACCCACAGCTTCCCTGGGCAACCTGTGCCAGTGCCTCACTACCCTCATCCTGAAGAATTTCTTCCTAAGGTCTAATCTAAATCTTCCCCCATACAATTTAAAGCCATCCCCCTCATCCTATCACTACTTGCCCTTGTAAGAAATCCCTCACCATCTTTCTTGTAGGGTCGCCTTCAGGTATCGGAAGGCCTCTACAAGGTCCCCCCTAGAGCCTTCTCTTCTCCAGGTGAAACAAGCCCTGTTCTCTCAGCCTGTCCTCACAGGAGAGGTGCTCCAGCCTCTGATCATTTTCATGGCCCTCCTCTGGACCCGTTCCAACAGTTCCATATCCTTCTCATGTTGGGCATTCCAGAACTGGACACAGCACTCCAGGTGGGGTCTCACCAGAGGGAAGCAGAGGGGGAGAATCCCCTCCCTCGCCCCGCTGGCCACACTTCTGATGCTGCCCAGGACACGGTTTGCCCTCTGGGCTGTGGGCACACGTTGTCGGCTCATGCCGAGCTTCTCACCAACCAGCGCCCCCAAGTGCTTCCCCGCAGGGCTGGTCTCAATCACATCATCCCTCAGCCTGTATTGAAACCACAGATTGTCCTGACCCAGGCGTGGATCATTGCGCTTGGCCTTGTTGAACTTCATGAAGTTCACACAATATAAATTGGAAATAAGAATTCTGTTACAGAAAGAAAAATAATTGCATAAAGAAACCCTGATAAAAGACGTTAAAATATTTGTCTGTACAAATTATTTGCTCCAGTGTAATGAGCTATGTCCCAGTAACACTCATAGGAACTCGGTACTGGAAGGGGGGGCCCTGATCAACAACCACTGAGTACAAAAGTGGTCATGGCTGCTGCTACTAATGTCCTCATTGACACAGCATTCCCATCAGCCTGTATGAATCCAAAAGCTTTCTCTCTCCTTGGCTGCCCTCTAAATTATTATTATTAGGAGAAGATGTTATTATTTAAAACAGTAGCAGGCAAGCAAAAAGCACAGGAATAGGGACAAAATGAGTGCAGAATAAAGAAACCAGTAACTTTGAGAAGAAAATATTTTGCTTTTCCCACTTTAAAAGGTCCAAGTTTGCAACTAGCAAATGCCTTTAGGAATGAGAATTAAAGCCCAGCTCACACCCATCATAGAAGGACCAGAGGTCCAATTGCCAGTTCTGTGCATGGCGTTGTCTGCTGATTCTACCTCCAACATAATTCATGCTGCTCTGTGACAGTCTGGCAAGATCAAGCAGAAAGGAGATTATCCCAGTAATGCTGGGTGAATGGTGGCTTTGATCTCAGATATCTATAGTCCCAGTTTTTTCCTCCTTGGCTTAATTATGCCTTTATTTCCAGAACAGTATAATCCATTAAGTGCGTAGGCAGATGAGAATACCTATTTTCTTGCTTAGGTAAATGCTGCTTAGCCACTTTCAGGCAGGACCATCCCTCATTTCCTTAAGTTAATGCAAAACCTGACCCCTTTACTGTATGGTTCTATTCTGTATCTCAGGACTGGTTGTATCACTGGTTATTTTCTCTTTCATTTTCATTCAGAAAATTGCCATTCAGAATCCTCAGTCACAGTGGGGAAAAAACAAATTAGACACTCCCACCCACTCCCTACTCCTTCAATCCAGAGTGAAGGCCTCCCAAGAAACATAATTTTGTCATTTGGTGTCATAGAGAATCACTGAATTGCTTCTCTGTGTGTCTGAGATCTTTTAGCTTTTTCTCAAGTTTTTCTCAAGAAAACAATAAATCAAAACCCCAAACTAAACAAATAAAAAAGAAGAAACAAAGCAGAAGAGGTCTGTTCATTCAGTGAATTGTGTGTTGATGCTAAGCACAACTCTCTGAGAAACTGGAGTTCCCAGGAGATAGGTTCCCATGGAGGTACTAGGGCTATTAGGGCCTTTCTTAGTCCTGTAAGTCCTCCTAAGCTTCTGCTTCTCTAGCAACAAAACCAAGTATTTGCTTGTTTTTCCTTGCTTAGTCCTGTAATTCCTTCTAAGCTTCTGCTTCTCTAGCAACAAAAACCACAACTCCAATAAGTTTTCTGCACACTTAGAGACAAACCGAGTTGAACCAATATCCTTCTTCCCAGTCAACATCTCCCACGCCTTCTGTTACCAGATGTTATTAAGTCTGAGCATGTATTTGTGTTTTCTACTAAGTATTGAGCCATTCTGTTCCAGGAAATGAATTATGGCTACCTTGTCTTCTCTTGTCTCCAGCATGCCGTGTGAGATTCCCATTCCTTTCACTCACTGTCTTAGGCTGAACAGTCACCTCTGAAGAACACATTCCATGGCATTTGATGAGAACTTCTTGTGCCTTTGCCGCTGTATGCAGAACCATGTTCCAAGACATCCAGTTCTATAGGTCCAAAGAGGAATTTGTCTGAAGAAACACAAATCTTAACTTCCTTAATTCTTGGTGTCAACAAGATTTGTAGTGCTATTTACTTTTTGGCCTTCATCTCACAGTCATTTCCAAATGACAAATTTCTTAGGACTTACTTGTTTCATAGGATATGTGATGGATTTTCAATAGGTGAAAATATTTTATATTAATATGCATTTATTTATTTTACTTCTGTCTCAAAAAGTGAAATTTGATATGTAAACAAAGTTCAAAACATCTACATCAAAAATCATGCTCACTCATCAGAATGTAATGAGCTTTTCTACTCTCTGATCTATGTATTGATTCCACCAACTGCTACAGCTTTGTTCACTTTCACATTTTAATTCCCCATTTTTCATAGTAACAATTAAATACATATAAATAAGGCTCTCTCTGGAATGGAAATATATTAAATTCTTTTTTTTAATCATATAATGAAGAATTAGGAATTCTCTAATACACTGTGCTTGCCATAACAAGCTGTCTTGTGATTTACGCTATTCTGGAAAAACTCTTGGAGTGCTAATACTCTTCCTGTATTTGCATAATACCTACTACAGTCTAGCCACAGCCTTGACATATGCTGGGAGTAAAGAAGACACATCTTCCACACTGGCTGTGAAAGTACAGGATAGAAAGATAATTTGCCATTTTTTGCATTAGTTATTAATCTACATTGCAAAAAAACCTCACATTCATGTTCCTGTCATCCAGGTTAAACACTCTGTGCTTATTTGCAAGGGCTGGTGAAGCCTAGGCCTGCTGGATCTGCTTGGCTTACAGGTGTGTAGATTCTTCAGCTGCCACTCGTCTTGATGTCCTCTGTGGAACTGTGAGCTGCAGATTGCAAGTACAGACCATCTCCAATGTCCACCCAGCCAACAAGTTTCTAAACAGAGCAAACACAGTGTCTGTCTTTCCCACAATCTGCAGTTCTTGTCAGTCAGAAATACTGGGGTTCGAATAGAGATCACTATTGATCATAGCACAAGACATGTCAAGAAAGCCAAGTGGGATAGTTTATTCACTCTCTGGGGTCTAACACACCTTTCTCAGTCCTAGTAATAGGGGTGTTGCATCAGGAAGATGAACTCATGCGATCAGTGAAGATCAAACACACCCAGCTATTAGTGGAAGGAGGTGGTTGGTTCACAAAACAACCATCCAACCTCTTGACCAGCTCAGTCCTGAGTCTCAAGGATAATGGACAGTTGAGCCCCAAAGGATGATGGACAGTTGAGTCCCAAAGGATGAATCTGGAAACTCAGCCCAGCCTTCCAATGCATACTCAAAATCACAGACACAGATTATTTTGGCACACTATCTACTCCCTTCCTCACCTCTGGTAACCTTTCACTTCCACTGGTGATAATGTGTCACAATGAATAAAAATCTAAACTTTTCTTCCCTAGCTAACATCCCTCTCTGCTCCAAAGGTGCCAATCATCCTTTCCTCTCAAATTTTATATAGATTAATGTAATTAACTTAAATTCAGTTGTTCTCAGTTTGCTTTTATCTTGAAGGGTGACACTGTTGCTCCTTCAGAGCTCAAGAAGGGCTGTTGTGTTCAAAAGACTGGCGGATTTTGCAAATTCTGTCAGCTGGGAAAATAATATACTACTTGCCTCTTCAAATTTTGCCTACATAAAACTCTGAAAGTCTTTCAGTAACGCAATCTTTATGCAGCTGACCCTTTACCTGATTGTTCTGGCTTGGTCTCCGAGGTCCTTCTCTTCTTGGACATTTCACATTGCTGCGAGTATATCAAAATATAGGGATAAGTAGGGATAAGTCATATGATATGAAACTCAAGGTTTGTCAACAGAGGAATAAATATATAACCATACAAGTATAGGCTAAGAAGTGGTTACCCAGATTGTGCAGAAAATGGCAAGACTTTATGTTTTGTTTTAGGTGAATGGAACATAGAAAGGTGTGTGGTTGTTGGTAATAGCAGCACTCATTATTACGAGACTAATTTGGCTTTCAGTAGCTGTAAGAAAATAATGTAATAAGGAAAAGATGGTAAAAAACAGTGGACACAGGTGTTAAACCAAACAAAAGATTTAAAAATTATTATATATGGTTTTTTAATACAAATTTGTAGTGACAGGCAGAATACTCTCATCTGTCCCTACGGCTTGTCCTGTTGCCAGTGACACATGTGATGGCACAAGTAGAAGTTAGTAAACAAGAAATGTTCTCACGAGGTGGGTGCATTCTGCACTGGGTCTGCTGAACACCATCAAATGTCTTAGTTGGGGATGAATGGGGATACATTTTCAAAACCACTACACTTGGCAAACTGTTTGAAAAGCTAAGTTTACACAACCAAAGCTGCCTGAAGCTTAGTAGCAGATGGCATTACAGGCAGATGCTAGGAAAAGAATGTTATTTTCCACAAACATACATAAGCACTGATAAGCTGTTTAGATGAAAAGGTTTCTCCCTCGTGTACCAGTTGCTAGCTGCTTCTAAAAAACTGAGGCACAGATTTAAATTTATATTTTTCCTTGACAAATAGATAAGGCAAAATAAAACCATGTTTTAATTTATGCACTCAAAAGAGATATTAAGAGAGAAAAATTAACAGCTTGGTTTTGAATTCCATCCTAGCTTCTCTCTCTTTTTTTAAACTTAAAACATTGTATTAGGAAGAAACACTGCCTTCCCAAGTTTAACAGTGCTATGGTTTGCCTTTCTTGAAGACTGCCAAGTATGTGAACACAAACAGATTAGAACTCTAACGCTGCAAAATATCTCTCATTCTAGGTAAAAATCCCATCTGTTACAGATCTTTATTTACACATAGAGCTGTTCATTTTTTCTCTCCTGAAATAAATCTTGCAATTAAAATCATACTGAAATGAGAGTAAAAATTTTCCACAGAATTAATCTCAGAATGCCCTCAGTCAAAAGTAACAAATTTCTTTTCTAATGGTTGAAACACTTCAACAAAGCATATTATATGCATGTAATTATATTAATGTGGTGCGTATTTAAAGTTTACTATTAACACATAAAAAACTGTACATTTTTTTAATTGAAAATGAAGTTGAAACAAATTTATTTTCAAAACTTCCAGAATTAAATCCCTGTGACATACTTCTGATTTAACCATCTCCATTTTCTAATGGAAGATGGTTCTGTAGAGTTGTCTGCTGGACGAGATGACTACTTCGTTGTAGTAATGTCATGGGTATTTTTCACAGCCTTATCTAAAAACATCTACAAAAAAACCACCACCTCAACCCAAAAAAGGGAATGTACAGAAAGTGATAGAATTCACATTAGCTCGTGCTTCTATCCAGCTTCTGTTCAGGCAGCAGATGATTTTTAAAAGTAAATCCTCCCATGAAATATATCTCTTACCTTCAGAAGAAATCACTGCTGGTTTTAACATCCATGTCTTTAAGTACATCTATAACTGTACAATATTTTAGAGGAAATGCATTAAAATCTAGCCCACTTACTTTTAGGGTCTTGAGCAAGGTTTCCTCTTGCTACCTGTTATTCTGTGTAAGAAATCAGTCAATGGCTAAAGGTTGCTCAGTGACAAAAAGTCATCATGCATGTTTTAGTTTCTTTTTCAAGCTTGACATTTGGAAACAGAATGGTGAAAACACTATGCCAAGTCCTTTCAGTTGGCTGCTGATTTTAACATACTCTGAAGCAGTACAGCAGAGTTTTCCATTAAACTACTAGGTAATACAATTGTAAAATTTTTAATTGCATTTTCTAGTCACAGTAAGCAGGAGAGATAAAGTAAAAACTTTAAGCAAGTTTAATACACTATTAAGAAGACAGAGGATAACAGTGCTTGTGATTCGTAGAAGTTATCACCACTTAGGGAATTGAGTTTTTCGTTACAGAGAAAACCTTAACAGGAGAAAAATCAATCAAAACTTCACATTTATCTACTCTGTTAGTATATTTTGCTATTTTTCTTGTAAATACTGCTGCAAAAAGAAGATTTAAGGCAGTTTCAATGTATATGAGGAGTTTTAAATAACTATTCCATCAATCGGTGTCTCTTACTGTTTAGGCGATAAACTGGGCTTAAATATTTCAAGGTGAACATCTCTAAGCAGTGGTCAAGAGGAATTAATCCCAGTACAATTAAGCAGAGAAATCCATGAGATTTACTCATTCTGGGAGCGAAATAAGCCTTCTGGTTAATATATGAAAAATGATTCAGGAGTATAAAAGACATTTTTAGAGCAAATGACATGCATGTCAGAAGTATAATTCTCAAGAAGAGATATGAGTTAAATGGTAAACAACCGTAAATTTGATGTTTAAACATCCATATGGATTTTTGTTAATTTACATTAAGATACTTGGTAGTATATCACAAACAAGTATGTTAAGGTATGTATTTTCGCATCTCTACATCAGATATTACAGTTTCACCAAACAAGCATATGGTTTACATTTAAAATAAAGCAGCTGTGCTTCATGCACGGACTAATTACACTGCATAGCAAAAACAGCATGTTCCTCTACACAGAATTACCAAAGCCATCATCCTTGAACTAGATCTAGCTACTTAATAATGTTCATTAGTTGGGAACAGTTCCCACAGCAGTCTATTAAGGCCATTTCCAAACCACCTTGTCCTAGATTGGGAAGGAAAATTAGCACATGCGCAAAAAAAACCTGCAACAACTTAACAACTTTTCCTGTTCTGAGAAGGAAAACAAAGGTAACACACTCGAACTTTTCTGTATGTGACATGAGAATATTATACAAATACAACAAGCAAACAAATAAGAAAACAGCAGCTGCCATGTCAGTGAACTGTTCTGTAATGAATATTTCCTTTTGGTTCTGTCAGACAGGGAACCTCAGGATAACCAGTTTGCCACTGACTCTCTGTCAATGTGAGAATTAGAAGGAACAATAGAGAAAATGTGTTTAATAATATTTTAATGAATAAAAGTGATAAAACCACTTTATCAGTTTTTGTAATGCAATTTAACTTCTTTCAGGGAGCATTTCTATGAGCAATCTCCACTTGGAGCAATTCTTGAAGTGGGATGGAATATCTTTCAGTTTCTAAGGTCAACATATCTCTATACAAGTGCTCGCTTACAAAGCATCTACACCTTGATGCACTCAAGCTTCTTCTCCTCCAGAACACAATGAACAAGTTTCCAGAGCAAATGTGATAAGAACAACTGATAGGCTGTAAAGTACACTTATAAGCTGCTATATAAAACATACTGAGTTTTCATATTAGCAGCTATAGCAGAGACATGGGACAACTTCTCTAACCTACTAAGTGTACTCAACGAATATACACGTGAACCTCCTTTCTCTCATCTCTGCCCTATCCTTTCAACCACAAGGAAATCACCTGAGAGGCCATTTAGACAGGAATCTTCTGAATAAATATAGAATATCTGGTGCCGTTTCCCTAGATTACCACTTGGCCTCCAACTTTCTGTCTAAAAGGGTACTGCTCTCCTGAGGATCCACAGTGTATCTGCAGCTTTATGAATGTCTCAGGTGCCCAAACATATTCAAACAGTATTAGACACTGATGCATAAGCAGCTGAATGCTACCCCATGATTTCTGAGGTAAATATCTCAAGATTAGTATGAGAATGTTTTCTTGCTGGAACATCATCTTCAGGTTTTGGTGGCTCTCACTGACTGGTTCATACTTTTACCTGTATCAATGTTCCTTGACGAGAAGGAAAAAATAAAGGCAATGGTGATACACCTCCTCTCAAGGAGGCCCTCTGTGAACTGAATTTCTAGCACTGTCTGAATAAGTTTCAGCGCAGCTATTTCCAAATTGCACCCATGTGCAATTGTGCCAAAGGACTGCCATCCTTCACTCAAGTATTGAGCAATACAGAAACACCCTAGACGAACTTCCTTTCTTTTAAGCCAAAACTGTAACATTTCCTATATTATAATGCTGGTTGTGACAAGAGACAGCACTGACAGCTTCCAGGAGGAACAAAGCCAAATAACAACAGCCTTAATTATGGATCAATAATTACAAGAGAGCGAAAGTATAACTGAAGTTTCCTTGACACTCTCAATGAATGCCTAGAAGCAGGATCAAATTAATGCTTGCAGTAATGTTGGAAGTAGCACAAGGAAAATTTAATCCTAGAACCAGAACCCAGAATTAACTCCTAGAACCTTGCTTTTTGCAAAATTACTGCTTTCTGACATGAGAGCTTTTTTTTGCTGGATCCTCTTTGCTCTAGATTCTACTAAAGAGATAATTAATTTTTTAGGAAATGTAATAATTGGTAAAAGCATGAATAAATGATAGCCTAGAGTTCACTAAACAGAATAGTATTTTTCAGATAAAGACCCTACTCAACAAACCAGTAAAGCATTTTTTTTAACTTAAATAAACATTTAAGCTGCATTTATAGAAAATATGTTTTCTAGTGATGACTGTAATTTACAAGACTACCTATATACCCCATTAAGCCAAACTGCTAGAAAAGTGATAGGTCATGTTTACTGTAGGACTAATTTTCCAGGTCACATTTTCACTATATCCATCCTGCAATATTAAATTATGAAAGTATTTATCTCGATATTTTGAAATTCATTTGCTCATGCCAAAAAGCACCGTGAATACAGACAATATTAATCAAGTATCCAGTCAAGCGGCAGCCTGTCAAGACAGATAGACTTCATCACTATATATTTTTGCTGAAAGTGTATACATACTCCTATGATTTCATCAGAGCTGTCAAATTACGTCAGCTTTAAAATTTGGAGTACTTCCTGGCTTCAAGCTGCCAGCATCAGAGCTTGCTCTGTTTGTCCTTCATGCTGGTTTGTCAATTTCATTACATCACCTGCTTTATGTTTGCTTGATATCAGTTGGAAAAGGTTGTCATATCTTTGTTCAATTCCTTCTTCAATCGTTCATTAGAAAGCAAATTGGAATGTACAAATAAAAATAAATGTGACTGTTGATTACTTTCTAAATTTCTCTACAAGTATGAAGTTTCTCACCAAAACGCGTTTGCTTATAGTAGTATAGTTTCTTCCCTCAGCTCCCCGACCAACAGGCAAACCTCCCATTTGAAAAAACTGTTTGGAAGGTCCACTGAAGTATAGGTTTAAAGCTAATTCCATATTCAACTTTCCTGACAGCACTAGGAAAACGGTATCTTCTTGCTTATGAACTGAAGCAGTGGCTTAGTTTTGGATATTTTTTCTCCAAGAGTAGAGTGTGTACAACAATAATCACAGTAACCAGAGACTTTGATGAGCAGCACCAAAAAAAAAGGTAATATGGAATAAAATGCTGGTCCGACTCTTATATACCCATGTTGTGAGAGAACTGCCTCATACTAAACAGTCTGAACATACCACTTAAAAACATGAATAAAAGGTCCAGCATTGGACCATCAGAAAATACAGCAATACTCATATCTCAGTGGAGATGGGAACTGATGTAACCTGACCCTTCACACTGTGAATTTAAAAAGCAGTCGTGAAAAATTACACATGTAGTATGGCACTGCAAACTCACTGCAGCATCAAAAAGCTGAGTACATAAAAAGTTAGGACTAATGGGAATTTACTGAGGGCAAATATTTATTCTCAAAACTTTAGCAGAAGGCATATTTTAATATGTTGCAAATGTTCAGCCCAAATAAGGCTCAAAAAATTAATTTTAACAAAACCCAACAAGTGGGAGAAAGCAATTGTTTCTAAGTTATTTCTTAGGGGTCATGTTCTATTAACATCGACTTAACGTATTCCATTAGAGCAGCTATTTTCCTGCTCACACTTAAATTATACTCCATGTTTCTGCCTACAAATTATTCCTGCATCTTTTGTTTTCCATTCAATTTTCCTTTCTTGAAACTTGGCGATTTACTCAATATAGTCATGAGTGTAAACACTTGAATTGCACTGTGAAATATAGTTTTATTTTTGGTTGTTATTGTTGTTTTGAAAGATTCATCTCTAAGGTCTGTGCTTTCGCAAGAACCGTGGATGTAGCAAGTAGAAAACAAAGTAAAACTTTAAAAAGATGGGCAGGAGGCTTTCCCATGGGTAAAGTGCGGGGGAACCCCAACGAGTTGACAGAGGGTCCTGGGCCACAGGCAAGGTAAGGAGACCCATAGCAGGTGGGCAGGCAAAATCAGGGCTGGTGGTGCCCTTGAGGACGAGACATTCCTGCCGTGTGAAACAGCTAGAAAACTCACCCTTCAATATACCTTTAAAATTTTGTAACCCTTGATTTGGTCCTATGTTATAGGAGGCATCATAGGAGGAACCACTTAAAGTGATGGGGGTTGAGCCTCACAAGAAGCTGGGCAAGCGCAGCAGTGACTCACCCTGAGCTGGCTTTAGCCAACACACTTAGCAATAGAATTTGGGCAAAGGAAGAGGAAAGAGGGGACATTTGGAGTTCAGTCACCTGCCCCAAGTTAACCATTATGCATGCTGCGGTCCTTCTTTCCAGGAAGCAGCTAAACATCTGCCTGTCCACAGGAAACAGAGAACAAATTCTTTATTTTGTTCTGCTTGTGCATGTACCTTTGCTTCCATTATTAGACTGTCTCACTCTTGAACCACAAATTTTTCTCACTTTTGCCCTTCTGATTCTCTTCCCTATGCACTGAGTGAGCAAACAAGGGACCGGGTAGGGTGTAATCTACCAGCCAGGGTAAGCCCACAACCACACTCATAAATCTAAGCACCAAATAAATAAATAAATAAATACTTTTCTCATGGTGTTTCTTGCCATGCTTAAATAAATGTCATGAACTGCCAGGGAGAAGCTAAAAGATTCTTGTTCTCATGTGTGGTGTTGAAGGAGCAACATGTTAAAGAAACATTTTCCACAGTCTGCCAACTGACATGAAACTGCATTGGACAAGAAAAGTCAGACTCAGTAACACCATATGTGAGCATTCAAATATCCATTTGAGTCAGCCTTAATACCATCGGGTCCCAAGCTACACGTGATTTCCTCTGGATAAACCACTGTCTGAGTAACCTGGTAAAGCTTTTCTTTGTAATTTGGAACAAAAACTAACCACCCTGAAGAACACAATCTGCTCGAGCATCCCTAGGAAGGCATAAAGGGATGGCTCTCCCCATCTGTAGGGACTGCTACCCTTCAGAGGTGAGGCACTGGACACATCAGAAGGCACCCAGGGGTCCCTGGAGAAGAGTGCTCTGCCTCCTGTTCAGGAAAGCAGGCATGGAAGGAGAAACACGTGCAACCTGTCCTTGCTAGGTCCTGCTGGGAAAACTTTGGTGGCTCCTCTCCCTCTCTAGGCTTCTCCTCCCTGCCCCAGGCTTCTTGTTTTCTCTAGCCAAGATAAGACTTTCTCTTTTCTCCTTTCAAACTAGCATCATCTCTATCCTAGACTTGGCAATCATTTTCCGACTGTTTTTTTTGTAAAAAAACCTTTACATCTAAAAAAAATGTCTCACCAGTTTACAAAACTCCACAAATTCACGGAAAGTTTTCCAGTAACATCTGGTCCTTCTCACTGTTTTCCATCTATGCAGGACCTACACTGGCAAGAGTCTTTCACATCTGGCCTTGCTTTGGCATCGTCTCTCCACAGACACAGCATAAAGGCAGTAAAAGTGCAGCAATGGAGCTTCAGTGAGAGCAAACCTACCGCAGTTTTCCATCCTTTGCATGGGCTAAAATATGACAAAACCAAAAAGCAAACTTTTACTTTCAGGTGCACCTGGTCATTCTTTCCATTGCACAGGCAATTAAGACCACTGAACCTGTATGAGGAGAACTGATTGTCACCAAAAAACCAAGATTCAGGCCATGTACAATAGAAAATACAGTGCTCCTTTCGATCAGGACAAGGATGAAGCATGGTAGGAGATTTATCAGAAGTAGGAACAACGTATTACTAGCAAGGGAAAGCCAGGTAAGGGAACACAGTGAAAAGGACACCAGAGCTATCCACAGTGTCACCTCATCAGAATATCTTATTAAACTTTCTGATCAAAAGGCATTGAAAAAGGCAAAGCACAAACTAGCAAGACATTGACAAAGTATCTTCTAACAACTGATGTTCAAAAAGATTTCAACTCTAAATTTAGCTGACTGGTGTTGCAATGTTGAAAAGAAGCATAAAACCCTGAAGGTGATGAAGAACTAAGAAGTCAAGAGTCAGTGGAGCCAGTTGCAAGTTAAAATTTACAACACTGTTTGGGCACCTTTCTCAGTCAGAAAAAGACTTCCAGGACAATCTGGTCCTCTCTGGAGGTGATTTGCCCATCTCGTTAGTGTAGGTGGGTGCTGATCCTGTTTTTTCCCAGAATATATCCTCATGTTGAGCTGGCTACTCATAACCACACCTCAGATACATTTAAGTACTATATCATTGACTTGTTAAAATTTGCTAGCACAGCTTCCACAAGGCTTGCCTTTTATTATGATCAGACAAAACTCTCATCCTGCAGATATGCTTTTCTGCATTGATGTTACTGTAATGGGAAAATAGGACAACGGGTCCACAGGTGAGCCTCACATAAAAACAGGTATAATGCTACCAGCATTCAAATCCCTAAGCAGTTCCCTCAATATTATAGAGTTAATATCACTCAGAATGAAAGGCTTTTACTTACTGCTGTTAAAAATTATTTTGGTTAATTCTTTTATACCGTTGATTTTCTCACTTGCTGCTACACATTTTAGTACAGTGTGAGTAACTGAGTACGGAACTCTGTGTCTTGTTGAATTTCTCCCTGAGGTCCTCCTTAAGAAGGAACTCTAGCTCATATGGATTGTTCTAGCAAATCAGATTTTGTTGTCTGATTTTGTCACTTCAACCCATCATCTCCTTTTTTTCCTTTCACTGGCTGTGCTTAATGTGCTTGTGCTAGATTCTGTAAACCAGCACTGACAATTTCATCACCTATCAGCCTGGATCATGACCTCCCCTGGTGACTCTCTGCTCCTGAAACAGGATTTGTGGCTGAGATTACAATTTAGGATATTTATCCCCAACTTGACTCTATTTTCATTCCTCAGGAATCATTTTCTTCCTACTGTGTTTATAAGCCTGAAATGCAGTTGAGGACTTTCAGGCCACCAAACAAATTTAAATTTAATTGTTTCATGAAACAGAGCTTCTCTCTTGAGAAAGCACTGGCAGAAACATCGCCTGTGATATTAAAAAAGATTTGGATGGGAGATTCAGAAGCATGACTGCAATATGATCTCAGTGTTAATATAAATAATTGTTAGGCAAAGGAAGAAAAATTACACTGCCTTTAGAGCCCATCAATGTAGCGTGAGAGGAGGCAGACTATTTGTTAGACAACGTGAACCCTTGTTCCAGAATCTCTTTCTGAAATGCTCCATTTCCTATGTGATGTGTTTTATTGAAATTCTCTAGTATTCATCCCAACTGTTTACTGCTATCATTCCTAGTTCTACCACAGACTGAACTCAGCACCACCCGCAGCAACCACAAGCGTGAAGATGCTCCTCAGCTCCACGTCATTCCTGATGCAAAGCACAGATTCTTATACGTCTTCCTGGTCCATTTACACGGGCATGGCTTATTTGTCACAGTGCTGACCTTAGCAAAAGTTTCCAGAGCACTGTATATTACCCTATGAAGAGAGGAGACGTAAGACATCTCCTTCATCCTTCAGTCTGTTGCTAGCAAGCTTAGCAACTGCTCCCAGATCACACATCACATCTCCCATGAATGACAGACTCCTTTACCTGTGAAGTGAGAGGTCTAAGCACAGAACTGGCCAGATGTACATGTATCCAGTCTTTAAAAGTGATAATCACAAGGACTTATCCTGGTTAGCAAAGGTTCCTCCAAACTAAGCTTAGTTTGGTACCTCATTTTTGGCTTTCCCTTATTTTTTGTATCTCAGCTGATACTCAAGGAGGGAAATGTCAGTGTTTCTTGAGTTTCCAGAGGAGTTGCCAGCTCAAATCAAGGCTTTTGAGCAATGCTTTTTAAACCATCATTGTTTATAAATGTTTTCAAACCTCAACATCACCTTAATGTATTTGTTTTCCTTTTATCAGCAGTCCCTGATACACACTATCACAATACAGTTACCTACAGCTGAATAAAAGATATAGCTAATTATTTAACACAGGCACATTCTGGGACATGTTAGGGTAAATAATTCATGGAGCCAATTGTGTGTCAGGAGAATGATATGTGAATCTCTAGCTTTTCACATAAGACGTAATTCTAGTACAGTAGTTACATCCATGGATGCCAACAGATTGCTAGACTAATCTCTGGAAGAGATATTGTAAACTACAAAAAAATAGGACATGATTTCCACATGGGGGACAGAGTTGTGGCAGAACATGAACTGGCAACAAACCAAATATGAATATAGAGTTTAGCTCAAAAATGCCCATGTCAAACATGTCCTGAAACTAAACTGGCTGTAGGACATTCAACAAGGAACAAGACCCATTTAATCTTCTTTCTTTTCCTTTTTTTTTTTTTTTTTTTGATTTCTTTTCTCTCCCATCTGGAACTCAGCAGCATTTCAGTGCAAAAGTCATGTATTCATGTGAGGCCAAATTATAACACATAGTAGCTGTATCTCCACCCTAAGACCATTTATTCTGACTTTATAACCAATTAATGGGATCACAGAGAGAAGAAAATGCTGTTGGGTTGCAGGTTGCAGATACAAGAGTAGATATCCAAATGTATGCAAAGGACAGCTCTGACTCTTAGTTTGATTTGAAAATTATCTTAGTAAATTCCTGATGTCAAAACTTCATGGAAAGTGAGAAAAGAATTATGTATTCGAGCTTCAAAATATTTCTCCACCTTCCTCTTACTGATTCTCTGATAGCATCTACAGTCATCATCTCAGATCCAGCCTGCTGCTTTGACTCTTCTTATGGTAATATGTTTTTTTCTGCCTTGAGTCTCAAACAGTTCCTCTGTTAACATTATCTGCTGTGAGAGAAAAATCCACCTGATACCTATTCTGACACCCTGGATATGTCTCAGCTCTTTTGCAATCTGTACCATTTGACAAGTATATACCAGGTCAAATGACCCTTGGAAAGGGCAGAGGATGAGAAAAATGTGCTATTACAGCTCTATCTGAAAACAGCCTGCCAGCTTTGGAAAGTGGAGAGCAGACTCATTATCGTTAAAATTGGATTCACATGCTATCTTCTGCCCTCTTCCATTAGCATCAAGAAAGCTCCCTGGTTTTGGCTCAGGAATCAGCCATCCAAACAGAGACAGCCCCTTTCAGAACAGGAGAAAGAAAGGTGACCTTAATACTTGTTGTTTGAAAGAGAGTGCATCTATTTAAGCATGATATGTAGGCCACTGATCGTAAATTACAGTTTAACCCACATCTGGCAGGATAAATCAAACTACCAAAGTTTACAGCAATCTTTTTCTTAGATAATATTTTTGCATGAGATGATCCCTTGAAAATTCTGATTAAATGTAGGTGTTGCCACTTTAAATATATTGCAGTATTTTTCTCAAAGAATACACCTTCCCCTCCTCCTGAGCAGTAATGTTAACCATATTTATTTTCTTAAAGGAGGGATTCATTCAATATGGAGTTATTTAACAAGCTTTCTGACCTCCAATACATTTCTTCATGTCATTTATTATCGTATATACACACAAAAACCACAAAAGGAAAAAAAATTAATCTGCGTGCTTTCTTTCCACTTGATTTTCCATAAAGAAGTGCAGAACTTGAATAAAGATTTTTCTTTACAATTCATTTATTATTTCAGATATAATCTGCTGCCTTTTTTATATATTTTAATGTCTTTCTAGAGGACTAAGAAACTCGTTTGTGGAGTTTTCTCAAGCCTTTTCAGGGGCTTGAGTTAATTAAGAGTTGACAAAAACAGATAAGAGAAAGAGTCTTAAACAACCTGGCTAAAAAATCCTTGCCCTCTTTCTCACTTCTCACTGGCTTTGTGCCTCTGATGATATAAACTTGTGAGTTCTTCAGTTATCCATAGAGATCTCTGGGGAAAAGAAAGTAGACAATGTCTGCATATCTAGTGGTAAAAGAAAATGGGAAAACAAATAATTTAAAAGAAAAGAACAAAATAAATATTCCAGGCTTGCTTTATCTAAATAAAGAAGCAAAAAAGAGACTATATGACCTACACATATTGTCCATTTAAACATGGTTAAAATTTGAAATATTTGAAATAAATTACACTTGTAACGACTTTCATTATGGTACACACCCTCAGAAGCCTTCAGCCACAAATCCAACCTCCAAGCTGTTAAACAGGGCCTCTGAGGGCAGAAACGGAGTGGTGGGGGCTACCCAGCCCCCTGCAGACACGGCACTGCAGGAGCCGTGTGGCCTGTTGTGGTCCAGGCACACGATGAAATCAGAAATCATAGGCAAGCATCACTTCTCCTTCACCGCTTTGCCTACTTTTGTTCTGGCAACAAATGGACACATTTGCCAGCAACTGAGATTGTTGCCTGGTTGCAAAACCTTATTACTAACTCCAGAATTTGTTGTTGGCTGACTAAGTCCAAAATCCAACGTGAATCCTTCCTGTGGGGAAGGGCCATGCACCATGAAGCTTTTAGCCCTCCTGGTATCATTCCTTTCTTCCTCTGAAATAAGTAATGCTGCTGAAAGGGTTACTTACAGACACCTCAACTATTGGTTTAGACAGTAGATGTTATGGCTTACTACGTATATGGGGCCTCCAGCAGAGAATCTTTCAGGAAAATTACAAGGAGAAAAGATATGAGAAACATTTTTTTCTTTGACTAATGAAGTAAGCACCCTGACAGGAGAGCTGAGTGCTATATTTATTCCTGCAGTACTGAGTTATCTTCTTTAATACATGAGGCATAGGAGAAGGCAGATAGCAGATAATGCTGGAAACAGTAATAGGCTGTGGAGTCAAATGACATCTGGGCTCGTGGTGTGTGTTCTTCCTGGATCAGCTCAGACCCCATCAGGGGTCCGTCTGACAGGGACATGGGCATAGAAAGTCATCAGCCCCCCTCAACTTGCAGCAAGTTTAGAAGAGACGCGCAATCACAGCCAGCTTAAACTTTTCAGAAAGATACAAGGTCCTGCTTCTCCACTGCATTGCAAAACACCGTATGTCTCAAAGAAGTTTGAACACTCTCTACTCCATGGGATACCCGCTTTTTGTATTCACCAGGTAGTTCAAGGTCTAGGACACCAAGGGAGTGGAGAATAGGGGCACTGTCTTCGACAGGAGCACTGTCTGCCTCTCTAATCCCTCAAGACTTTCTTGGGCAGACTGAAGCACCACGACTGCTTTCCCCAAGCTTTCCCCCCTGCAAGGCAGATTAAATGGGTTCCTCTGCCCCTCCATATCTGCAACTGAAATCAACAGTAGGAGAGCATACAATAGAGCTGAACTAGGAAGAGAAGTTGAAAGCAAGTGGCTTTCCTGTTGCTCAGATCACAGCGCATCAGCTCTGTATTGATGCTGGCTCCTAAGGGCTGGAAGAAGTAAGGAAGCAAGTCAGGGAAGGTTTGATGTCTGCTTCATATTGGACTAATATGTGTGCAGCAGACAAGGGTGAGCCAGGAGGCTTATGTACTGGCTACCTCAGCCGAAAAACTAGTGTCTGTCTGGAGTCATTACACCTGTGCCCATGGTACCCACATGGTACCAACAGCCTGAGTAACAGGGGTACACTGCATGCAAAGCAGTGGAGAACCAGATGGTCTTAACAGTTGTAGTAGTTTAAATAGATATACACGGTCAGCATAACTTCGGCTGTGTCAGGAGGTTAGGGGTTTTTTCCACAGTTAATAATTACCTGAAAAGCAAAATCATCCAAACTCCAAAATTATCTCATGTCAAAAAGCAGAAAATGATTTATTTTTGAGAACAATGTTGTACCCGTTACTAGGAGAGTAACCTAATGCTTCCTTTTCCCAGCAGTTTTATTTTCAGCTGGTCTCCAGCCACAAACAAATAGAAAATGGCACAGAAGGGGCTTTTGAATCCTCCCACAAGTCACTCCTCCCCAAAACTGAACTGTGCTTCTGGGTCTCAATAACTGCTCTGCAGAGAGCTTGTGTGAGCCATCCCACACCATCCTGCCATTTTCCCAGGCTTTCTCTTTGTCTATCACATATTGCCTCATCACTGGAAACTGTAAATGTTCTTGCTGCTTTCAAGGACAGTTTTTACTCTATGATATTATTTCTGAGAAACATTTTTTCCATCAATATCGTCCTCTTTTTCAAGACAATGCCCTTCGTATCAGGGCAGTACCTGATCCTACAGAGAAGGTGGATTTATTTGTCAATGAAGAGAAACATATTAAACCTTCTCACGTTACTTATAGCCAGGAAGATAGATTATTGTGGCTGTAGGAAAGGAACAGCTCTACTGAAAGAAAATGAAGCTTTTGCTAATTTGTTGTAGGCTACTCAGAAAGCCAAAGAAGCAATCCTCATCTCTTCATAAGAAAAATTCCTCCCACTCATTGGTAATATAATTCCTCTGCTGAACACACTTTCAAAAGGTTTTGTTCTAAGAAATCCCTTGGACAATGTCACAAGAACAATTTTTGTATGATGTTCCTAATGACTTCATTTTCTGAAAGTATCAGGATTTTCCTGAGAGCACTTGCCTGGTGGTATTTCCCTTAAATTTCTGTCCCAGCCTATGGCTAAAACATGCCAGATCTATCCAGGGCCCACGGCTCTGTTCTTCCTCTGATTTACAAGGTGTCCCTGAGCAACTCTAGCAGAGAAAGACCGGATGAAATCCTACTTCCCATCTGGATGTATGCAGAGCTGACTGAGGATTTCTGATAAATGCTTCTTCCAGATCTTACATTTGTCTGAACAAATCTGGCCATCCCTGGTGTGAGTGAAAACAGATAACTTCTATCTAAAGTTTCTGAGTTTGGGAAATAGATTTTTTATGAGAGAAAGTTCTCCGTGTAGTGACTGGAAATGGAAATTGCTGAAATGTTCACAGTGTGTGAACTTATTGGAAGTCTCACAGCATAATTTAGACCTCTCTTCTAAACACAAGCTTCACTATTTCAGACAGTATGTCTGCACAATAGTAAACAGAGAGATGGATTAAAAAATAAACCTTAAAATAACGCTAAACTATAAATTATGGAGATCTATATTTGCATTTGAGAAGTAGAGTAGCATATGTATGATAAAATCTATCTTACGTCATCTTTCCAAACAAATTGGATTGCATATGACTACACCCCCTACTGCACTGCACCATGATATATACAGGAGCACTGCGGTGATCCCACTGATCTCTGAAGTTCCTGGCCCCTCTGCAATTTTATTTATAGATTTCTAAATCTATAAAGTGATCTCTACATGGAACCACACAAATTGTTGTTTGCAGGCTTAAGTGACAATCAGAAAAAGAAAATGGCAGGGAAGATGACTTTGAAGAGTGCTAAATACTCCTGGCTTCTCATAGGGTCTGATTTTTCTTTAAAGATGCATTAAATCCAGTGTAAAAGAAGCTGCTCTCACTTTAAAGATCCATTCAAGTCCAAGAGCATTACAATAAAGGACATGGAGGCCAATATACCTATTGGGTCTCCCTGAAGGACAGGGACAGCTTTTTCTCAAAGTACAGCAGATGACTGTTCTCTATGCTCTTGTTTAGCAGTGTTTCATCTGAGCACGGTAAGATCAGAAGCTTTATATTCATGGAGTAGAAATGCCTTTCAGAAATACATAAAGCATGAAAACAAGGCATATGCATTCAAACCTATGTTAACGATTTGCTTATTTAAATTAGATTTTCACAGAGTTTAGAACACAATCCTTTTAAATGGGTGTTTTAACATGATTGATTGACTGCTCCAGGCATCTGTCAGATAACCAAATGCATAAGCTATTGTTCTTATTCCCATATTTTAAGCTAAATCATGATGAATAACAGATAGCAAGTTTCTTTTCTGTGGACAAATATGCAGCTTCACATTAAATCTGTAAGAAAGCAGCTATTCTCCAAATGCTACACAAAAAACCTCCCATGCTCTCTTGCTTGTTTTCAAATAGAAAGGTGCAAAACATTATTGAGCCTGGCAGCTATCATACATTTAAGTGAAGATGTTATAAGCTCTATTTTATCTTTATAAATGCAGTAAAAAAGTGTCAAAAGTTGAGAACTAACTATAGTCGGGGGGTTTATCAGCCTTAGTTCAGAAAAAAATATGCTAACACATGCTTAGCTTCAGGCCTACTGACCTCTGGGCCATACTCATCCATACGGAGGTAAACTTGCCAACATTCCCTTTTCATCTCTCTTAAATAAATCAGGCTTAGGAACAACCCTATCAATAAAGTTTTGACATTCAGCAGGAAAATATGGGAGAGCAGACAGTCTAGACATGAGCTGCTACTCAGAAAAGCTTTCCTCTAGACAAGGTTTCTATATATATAATCTTTGATAAAATGGGAATTTGTGTTTTGTATGATTCCAAATCCTTACATCTTACTTACAGTAACACAATAAAAAATTAATTACTTGGGTTTGCTCTTTTCTTCAAACACAAATGTTCTGCTGTGTCATTTCAAAACATGGCAGTTTTGCCCTGTGTAAGCAGCCTTTCCTGTTTTGATAATAATCTTGGATTTTGCTTTCTAGCACAATAGTTATCGCACCACTTATGGTGACAACTTGTTATCCCTGGCTCAAGGGACACAATCTTCCTTTTTTCATCTTCTAATCCATCACTGAATTACTGCTGCATTCTTGAAAGAAGAAAGTAAGCAAGAATTTTCTATTTGTTCCACAGCTTTATGGAATGAAAAAGCAAAACCAAAAAATGTGTAAGGGGTAAAAATTATATATTATACAACATTATACATAGAAATTATATATGTATATTTTTATAATGAATTTTATAAGTTTATGGGAGAATCATTCTGTATAAACAAGATAAAGTCATAATTTCAGTCTTAATTACTTCAAAAGACTCAATATGTTCAATTGTCTAAGAAAAGGGATGCAGTCAGTACTGTATAGGATTAATCCCAAAAATCATCTTCATTAAATCATTCTTGAAGACTTTATTCTCTTATATGCAAGAATAAACAGGCAAGTTCCATGTTCTTTTTTTATAATATATTCTTTGGGATACTCAGAAGATTTGGATTTGTCTTACATCCGATTGTGTGTAGGGTGATCTATATGTATGTAGGTACATGTATGTGAAGAGATTTATGCAAATCTCAGAGACTTCCCCTGCAAGGCACAAGATTGTTTGCTGCACCTCAACCTTAGTGGAAGGTGAGAAAATATGGTTCCTGAACTCTTGGCCATCCCAAACAGGGTCACATCAGCATTTATGAATTTTATGTACTTGGCTGCCTAACGTATTCCTATGGGTTTTTTCATAGGTGATAACAACCAGAAAAGTTGTCAGCTCAGTAAACTTCCAGTGTATTCTTCTGATATTCTCTTAGGCCAGAGTCAGTATAGAGAATGACAGAGAAATGTATGACTGTATTACGTGTGAAAATGCTCTTTTATATTGTCAGAAAAACAACAACAACAAAAAAGCAGTAAGGAGAACTAAATGCTGATGCATAATGTTTCTTATACACTTTCTTTTTTCAGCATGGCTCTTCTGCTCCCACTTGGGAACTTCACAAAGACCGCTCTCAGCAGCTGGCTGTTTCCACTGATGGGAGCTGCATGATTCAAAGTATTTGTGGTGTTGAGCAAAGTTTTCAAGTAGACAAATCTTCTCATCTAGAGCTTGGGCATAAAATGGAGCTTGTCTATGAGAATCTTTGTCTCTAAATGATTCTTTGATCAATATATCTCAATATCTCAAGGACAGCTTTCAGATCACAAAGGTAGCAGTGATGTACAGAGACTTCACTTACCTTTCATGTACAGAAAGAGTAAGACCAAGTCCAGGTTTCAAGCATCTTTGAGGGATGCCTGCACCTCCTTCTAGCACTACTAGGGTGCTACCCTACAGGTAGCGCTCAGTGAAGTTTTGATAAAAGCATCTTTTTGGCTAATTGTGGCTGAATATGCATCTTCACCTCCACTGTGTTCTTCTTCCGTATGTATTTCGATGGTGTAGGAGCAGCAAAACTCTGTTTCTTTGCAATTCTACAAAAAACAGATGCTCAGCAAATACAGAGAACTGAAGAACAATAGCTGCTGCACAGTAAGATTTTCTGCAGGTACTCTTGACCATATGTCCTGCTGTAGTTTTTCACAAAGGAGGACAAGACAAGGAACCATCCATGGTTTGTGCTGAACACATTATTGTATTGCTGTCCTGAACTTGGCACCTGATACAGTACCTAATTCCAGTGCATAACATTCTATACAGATTAGTCACTTACACTATGGCACTGCTTTGCAGGTTTCTGATTTGGCATATTTTTCAAACCAGAAGAAAATGACCTCTGAATTCTGCTTCAGTCAGCCTTGCTGTCTCACAGGAGAGCTGCATCATCTACACTATTAAATGCTCTTCAATTCATACAGATACTCTTTGGAATTAGATAACTTGACCTTTAGGAAACCCACCTACAGCTGAATGTGCAAGGAAAGAAAGCCTGAAATGGTATGTTCTTGTCAGGTTAATAAAGCCAAGCTCCAAAAAAGATCTAAAATATGCAGATTTGTTTTCTTTCTTTCACTGTGAGTGTAATATCAGGGAAAAGGCAAGCAGGTGATTGATTTGTTTACAGGAAGTCATGAGAGCACGTAGGAGGTGAATTTCAAGTATGCTTTCTGTTACAACTGTGGAATGATGTATGGGTTAGAGGGTCAGTCACAGTGCCTGTAGCTCAGGTGTAGTGGCTACCTGTTGGGGTTCAGAAAGATAGTTCAGGGTGAAAAGATTCTGGGATAGATACAAAATGATAACCCATAAGATACGGGAGAACTGAGTAGTTAAAATTGTAATTCTTTGGAAAAAATTCAACATCAATGATTAAAAAAAGGACTGAAAACAATGGCACCATCCGAGATTTCTGAGAGACTATATAAAGCTGTAAAACAATGAGGATCTCTTTACTGTGCTAAGTACTCACAGGTTTTACAGAGGTTGCTTGGAGGAAGCCCACATGCTATGTGACTGCACCTGCTGATAATCACTTCAGTTTGAAGAACATGTTCTCCTGGCAGAGGTCTTCCTGATCTGCAACACAATTTTGTGGACCTGTGAGAAATACTTGCTGACCCATCAGCTGTTGTGGCCTTGGATCTGTGTATGTCCATGGTACTGAGAGACAGTGTGTGGTTATATTGAGAGCTTCCTTGGAAGATGAATATCTGATGTATATCAGTCAGCCAGCACTGCCTCCGTCAGCTTAAAACTAATTTTTCCTTTTTGATTCTAGAAACTATCCTGGGAACTGGGGAATTCATTGGAGATACTGGCCTTTGGTTCACTGAAGGAAAAATTAAATAAACCCATGACTCAGAGCTTAGGCTCCCCCCAGAGGAGAAGTTCAGACATTTCTTTTAATTCCAAATGGTTTATAAACCTGTCATCGAGGATTCAGCATGGACCCTTCATGACTGGTCATAGACAATCTGCTTAGCTGTTGCTGACTTGTTGAAAATTAGGGGAATAAGAAGAATTTTCCAAATATCCATGCTACATATCATGGTGACGATAACACAGTGGCACCCATTTTTCCATACCATTCTTATGTCATTTGTTGTGAGTAGCGTGTAAATTCTGCTCAAATAACCCTTCCAGACAGATAAAGAAGGGAACTAAAGAAAGGCAGTGATGCAAGCACAGAAGCTGGAAGGGAATATTTATGGCTATCTATGACCTTGCAAAGGACTCCTACCACAGCACAGGCATCCTGCTTTTTTGTTTTTCTGTTGACAGCACAGCCTGAAAAATGTTGCTCAGATGTACTAAGATAATGGGAATGAGTAAATTATTAATTCCAAAGGCATATCTGCTTGAAAAATTCTAGAATGATGACTTATTCAAAATACCAAGTAAAGTACAGATCTTTTGTCTAACTGTCATCTCAAAATAACAGTGAACTAAACCTTTGGTAATGGACTCATTTATCCAGCCCAGTTAAATATCAATTTATCTTTCTAATTTGCACTACAGCATCACAGGAGAAACAGCTCTTAGGGTTCAGCATGTTGCTGTGAATTATCAAATGTGAACCTGCCAAAGCTTTTTGTATCAGATTCATGGTAAGTTTTGTGTAATTCTGTATTCATTACTGCCAGAAACAACAGGATGCAGAAATTAATAGGATTAATTAAAATCAATTTGCACAAATAAAAGATGACCTTTATTCTCTTTCATAATCTTGGTAAACCTTTGGCATATTGCTGGCAAACAACCAAGTATTACTGTATGTTTTTTCTCTCACTCAGGAATGTGCAATTATTTGTTGGTTATATTCTCAGAATTCTACAGTAGTAACAGATTTTATCAAATTATTTGTTAAGAAGTATATAATGTAGTATTTGAGGCTGATGTTCTGTCACAGATCATATACCTATAAATAGCTAATGCAAAGAATCGTGCTTCCAGCCAAGGGGGTGCTTGGTTAGGGAAGACTCCCACTTGCTGTTGTAATCCCTCATTTCTGAAGCCTGCAATATTTTAAGTCCAGGAGAGAGAATGAGGAGAAACTGACCATCTCAAGGTTTACTTTGGTTACACTTATACCATATAATACCTCTATATTTTCTGACCATGAGGTCTTAAATCAGTTTAAAAATATATCCAGCTTCCACAGAACGCAATAAAACCCTACTGATTTTGAACTTGTAATACAGGGTACATTTTGGTGCACAGCTGTTTTGCATAGCTTTTAAACAGTCGGTGTTCTCAGATCTTCCATCAGCCTGTGAGGGGCTTGAAAAAATATCAGCTGCACGGTGCCTCTGTTTCTCCATCTTTTAACATGATTTTTATTTCTCTTTCCCATTTTGTCACTAGCCATCACAACCAGGCAAGACTCACCATTGCACCAATGAAAAAAGTTCTGGTTGTGCAACAGTTTTGGGGGATGGACATAGTCCATTTTTTTGGCTTGTTTTTACTTTTTGATCCCAAATACTGAGTTTATAAGCATTGGCAATAAGATATGGTAGATGCGAAATGAAGTGTATGGTTGCTATTACATTTTCAATACAGTTACTACGTATTGCTGACCACATGGAAGTTTCTTGTGTTGGCAAAAGAACTCATGCAATGTCTTACCCTGTATGTCTCAACTGACAACGACTTTTTGCAAAATTGTATAAAGTCTGTTTTGAAATTTTCATCCCAAGTGTGATGATTGAAATCAGATTTTTGTAAAATAAAACCCCTGTCTGAGTATTTGCTTGAGTTGTGTACTACATCAATTCATATATAAAATGAAATGTGTTCATGAGATACATCAGAGAAGACTCAGTCATTCAGGAAACAGTGTCCAACCAAATATATAGAATGTGCTCTCTCTGTGCTTATTCTTATAAAGAGTATTTTTGGTGTCCCATGTCAAATTTCAGCACATCAAAGTTTGCATTATTTGTGGAATATCCAGTCTGGAATATATTTATTTATCTGGAAGCTGTCCATATTGCAACTGACAAGTTAAGGAACAAGTTCAAGCACAAGATGAATCACACGTATCTTAAGCAGATGATTTACATGTAAAATATTTTGAGAGATAAGAGATAAACTGAGATCTGTGAGATTCCTCTGGGTTATGAAATATTTCATATAGTAACTACTTTCCTTGAGAAAGTAGTATTTTAGTCATCACAACCTATTTTTCTCCCACACATTGTGCCATTAACATATATTTTCCTTTCATTTGATGACTTAAATGTAGACCAGCAAGAAGAATGACTGATACATTGTACTTCCTGTCCACTATATGAATGTATTTGCAACGATACTTGGATGCACAAGAAGGTGAAGAATAAAGACCCCTCTATTTCAGACAGACTGGAGAGCCAAAGAGGAAAGAAATCATTCTTACGGCCCCCTGTACATGCAGCCTGTTGATTTAAATGAGCTGAAACGTCTTACATCAGCCAAATCAAACTGAACTTGGCCCCTGTCAAGGACTCAGCATCCGGAGGAACAGACAAAGCCAATGTCACGTCTGTGCTGGGGAGCTGGTTCATCCCCTCACAGATGACAAGGGCCATCTGCAAGGCTCCCCAGGGCAGAGCCAGCCCACAAAAGTGCTAGGATCGCAACAAGATGATATTTCTTCCACTCCAAATGACAGTAGTAGCACAGAGCAAGTTTCAGCCTTCAGTACACAAAACCCTCTAAGTAAGTATTTAAATAAACTGAGCACAGGCGTTTGTACATATGCCAGGCCTGCTGTCCAGCTCTTCCAGCCTGAGTGACAGGGACAGCATCTGTGAGAAACTGTGCTAAAGATATCATGCCCTGAGGGCCAGAGTGCTTAGTCCTTCTGAATTCTTATACTGCTCCTTTGCAAAACTATTTTTCAGTTCCTCTTGTCTATAAAGAATCAACAGAACCCAGTTTTCTCCCCCTTTCACCTGGCCAGGTCCTCCTTTCATTTGCTGAAAGAAGCCAGATGTATTAAATCTCTTACGGATCAAGAAAGCAAACGTTTGGAAGCCTGGCCCCTACGAGAACTGGCTGTTCATGTCTTTCCTTGGCCTTGTGCCATGACAGGGTTATCTTCTCCAGGTGCCTTCCCTCCCTCAATAACTTTCCTCCTACCATGCCTTGACTCTCCATCTGATCCAGCAAATGGCAAAATCCACAAGGCTATCCCCAAACCCACTTTGGAAGTCAATGTTCCACTTCCAGGCCTCCTGTTCTGCCTCCTCACAAACATCCACAAATTGCCGTGCCTATGTGAGTCAGGGACATACACACAAACCCTCCTTGTAAATATTACGAACAAATGTTTTCCATGATGGTGGTCTAGCAGAAGGCATCCTACAACAGGGGCTCTTACCACATATAATCAACCCATCTTGAACTCGAAATGCAATGTGGAATGGAGAGGGGTAGAGCACTATCAGCGATTTTTAAAATACTTCAATTAATTGGGTAAAATGTAACATAGTAAAATGAAATACTGAATTGAAAATTAACTGATTAACCGCAGCAACAGCAGAGAAAAGTTATGGTATGATTCTAACTGTGGGTTCAAAGAAAAAATACTTTATATACCCTCATAATAACAAGACAATGTCACCATCTCCAAAAAGGGATGATTTGAGACCTTCTTAAATTAGATCTTATGTGTATTAGTAGCATTAGTCCTTTGTTTTTCAACTTGCATTTTGCATAGCTCGCTCCTGCACAGCAATGGATCACTATTCTGTGATTTTTAGATTGGCTTGATCTTCATTCACTTGTGAGCATCACTACTAAAACGCTCAGAAAACTGCCTGTTTTGTGTGTCAGGGAATAGCTAGGTTCTTTTATTCCTGTTGACAGACACTTACCTGTCTTTTTACCAGAGTACCTGGAATGCCCTGCAGCACACAAAGGAGATTTAAAAAAAAAAAAATATTGAAAAGGTCAGTCCAAATAGAAGGGCTGGGAAAGCAAATGATGTTTAAGCGGTTGATTGTATTTAGAGTTATTCCTTTACTCAGGACTGGCAAAGTTGCCAATATAAGCTGCTACAAAATACAGAATAAGCTGGAGAGTCCATTGTCTCAGTTCCCTGAAATTTTAAGCTCAGGCACATACTGAAATGGTGAATCTTTATTCTTCATGTTGAATGCACACATGGATCTGACTGGACCAAATGGTGTCCACTTCAATTATGCAACTAGTCCAGTTAAGTTCCACTGGGATATTACCCTAAACATCAAGATGTGCCAGGATGGCCTTCTGTTACAAAAAAAAACAAAACACAGACACAGAAATAAGAAAGTCAGCCTCAGCATTTACCTACTAGTGCAGGCTTATCCTATGCAGTATGTTCTCAATCAGAATTATAGATATTTGACACAGCTAAAAGTAATTGATTCATTATTTTAATGGTATATTAAGGCAAATCATACTCCAAGGGGGTTAGGGAGTCACTAATTACATCTGTCAAAGGGAAAGCAAATAATACTTACAGAGCATTAAATCAAAGGTTCTCATGTGGCTGCAGTTGTGAGCCTTCGTTCTTACAGAATGCCGTAAATGAGTTGCATAAAGCCTCACCAGCTTCTGTAGGATTGTATTGTAAAAATGAAATTAATTTCATTTTAAAATTTGAAAAAAAAATATTCAAAACTAGGATTGTTACAATATTACTATATTTAGTGTTACTAATATTAAATGTTATTAATAAAGCACATGGCATTGCTAGGGCCAGTAATTAATTTCTTATTCATACTTACCTCTCCTGTGGTTCATACAAAAAACCCATGTCAGTCTGCCATCACAGCCTGCCATTCAGCTGATAGATCTGCCTCCACAATCTGTTCATTCTTTATTTAGAGAGCAGGATTGGCTGTGACCACGGCAAAATCAAGAGCATTTATGCTTATTCCAAGACCTCATGTCCATGAACAGTGCAGAAGTCACTAAGACAGACTGAGCTATCAAAAGCAGCTCTGTTGACAACAATGCCTTCCTTAGGTGGCCATAGATATGTCCTGGTCCAAGCCTCCTGTCGACAGAATTACATGGACCAGTGAGCCCAAAGCAGATACAGCACGAATCCCTAGGCCAGGGAAGACTAATGCAAACAGGCACTATAACAATGGCTTGTGCCACAGTATAATCAACCCATCTACTACAGATTGTAGTACCAGAAGTCACAAGGACAGATGTACAAGAAGGTTTCCTTTTGTTGAGGCAGCTGGGTAAGATTGAGAGGAGTGACTGACAGTACCTTCCGCATGAATGTCAAGATTTCTGGCCCCAAATTAAGGTCATTTGTCCTTAGGGGAGGAAAGACATAGGTAATGACATCAAGCTCAATGTTATATCATAAAAGCTCACTCCAGTATCCGTGGGAATTTTGTCACTGCCTTCAACAGCAGCTGGGAGACTCACCACTCACTGCTCCTGTCAAAACCTGAAACTTTGCTCTGGTTATTGAGAAAGTCTAAGACAAGACTGATAATTCCAGGTCTCAGAAGTCTTAATATGCTAATTTCATATTGATTCCTTGATAAATCAATAAAGTCAAAAACCCTCAGTAACCCTCCCCTTTGAATTATCAGACAGTGACATAATGAATTAAGTCTATTGGTTCTCAGCAATGGGTTGCAAAATGGAAATGCCCTTGGAAACGGATGGTTTTGTACCCTTCATGTTTCCCTGTTGTAATTCCATAGATTTATACATCACCAATGTGCTATTTTGGGCTAATATATTGCAAGGACATTGGGGTGGTGGCAGTTTATCAATGACTTTTTGTCCTTCTTTCTTTCATTAGTGCTATTTAAGAAGGAAAACTCTTTCTGTCAGTAGCTTCCTATAAACGTAATGGATTTTACAGTATAACCATAATAGTTCAGTATTATGCCTGTCCCTTCCTTGCATTAATTATGATCATATTTGCATTCAGGATGCAACCTTATCTGAATCCAATGCAAATTACTGTCTTTGAAGGAGAAAGACTCTAGCAGAGCAATTGTTAGAGCTGTCCCTGGAGGTAACATGACACTACTGCTAGTGCTACCTAAGGGCCAGATGAATACCTTTCTTAATCCACACAAATGTATCTCAAACAATGCCTCAATAGAACCAAAAAATCTGTATTGTAATGTAGATTTGGGAGGTAATCTAATTTTCTTGGGGTTTTTGCCTGTACAATACCTCATTAATATTCCGTCAGTACTATGTATGACTATAACCAGGTTCATCTCAACATAGTTGCTTTTGCAAATTAGTCAAAATAAGCAGTAATCCATTTTTCATACATATTACTTTTACTGAGAGAGATTTAACAGTTCCTATTTTGTCTGGAATCTACTCAAAACAGCTTGGTGTTTTTCATCTAACTACCTCACAAGTGACAGATAAATAAGCTTTTGTTTTTTCTTGGACTCCTAAGTCAGTAACATTTATTCTCAAAAGTTCCAGCTCTGGAAAGAACTGGAAAGGCACTTAAGTACATACTTAAAGCCCACTTATGCAGTGAGATTTAAAGTATGACTTATGTCCATTTAATAAAGAAATCTTTAACTCTAATTTCAAGGCCAGATAACCATGCATGCTAGTGTACGGTCTCATTTAACAGACTACTTCTCCAGTTTAAAACACATGCAGAAGAGTCCTGCTAAATCTTGACCTTTAAGTCATATGTGCACCAGAAGAACAGAGTGCTGCCTGGAAAGGTGACTATCCATGATGCTGACTGCTAAAATAAGCAGATCAGAAGGTCACTGATTTCAAAAGTATATAATTGCAAAAATTTTTTCTGTTTCATAAAAGAGAGGTTCATAGGTTATGCAAAACTTCAAAACATTCAGTCCTTCAGCAATCTTTGTTCTTGCAAATGAAAAGCCAGAAGAAAATTCAGGGGTGGGGAGTGAAGTAAGGAGTTGTCTTTTCCAGATGAGATTTCTTCTTTTCTTCACCGGGATATTTTTTAAAGGAACATTGTAAAAGGGTTTAAGCACTTTTCTTTTTGATACTGTATGCCAGTTGGAAGTTCTTAGATAGATAATGACTTATAGTGTAGATGATAGGTAGTCATGAAGATCCTTACACAGTAAAACTGCCAGATTTCCTGGGGCCATCAGATCCAATGTGTAAAATGAAAAAGTGGAGATTTGTCTTGACTTTCTAGTTGAACTTTTTCAACATATATTGGAAAAGCACTTTGTAGTTCAACAAGAGTTCAAACAGTCTTTATAACAGCAGATATCCCACTACGAAGCACACCACTATCTGTAGTGAGAGCCAAGAGGACTTAGTGCACCTTACTAACCCAATAGCCTGTGGGACTGTTTCCCCCCAATCTGCACAGGTAAAAGAGGGGAGAAAGGATAAGATGTTGTTGAAACTTCATCAAAGAGTTATGTACTGTAATGTTTACAGTTTAAAACAGGATAAATTCTGGGAGAAAATATTGAAAATATACCCAGTGATATTGCTTCTTGTTAATCAAAGACCACCTTATTACAGTGCTCTACCTTCCAAGAGTAAATGGTGATAAATCCAGTGTGGTGACCCTGAGGTCTCCAGTAGGGCATGAGAGTATATTTCCCATCACCACCACCACACCTCTTGGGCTCAGAAGTCCTATTTCATCCCATCCTGAGTCCATCTATCCCTGTTTCAGTGATGGCGCAGCAGTGCTACTCTGTCAGGGAGCAGCCAACCTTCACTGCCCCCTGACAGTAAGCAGGTAGAGATAGCAGGATCAAGTGAACCTTCAGCAATTTTGCAGATAACACCAGGCTGTGTGCCACGACTGACGCACCTGAAGGTCACAATGTCATCCATAGGGACCTGGACAAGCTTGAGAAGTGGGCCTGTATGAATCACATGAGATTCAACAAGACCAAGTGCAAGGTCCTACACCTGGGTTGGGGCAACTTCCATTATCAATACAACCTGAGGGATGAAGGGATTGAGAGCAGCCCTGCCAAAAAGGCTTTAGGAGTACTGAGGGATGAACAGCTAGCTGTACATGAGCCAGCAATGTGCCCTTGCAGCCCAGAAGGCCAACTGTATCCTGGGTGACACCAAAAGAAGCATTGCCAGCAGGTTAAGGGAGATGATTCTGCCCCTCTACTCCACTCTCTTGAGACCCCGTCTGGAGTATTTAATCCAGTTCTGGAGACCTCAGCACAAGAAAGGCATGGACCTGTTGGACTGGGTCCAGTGGAGGGCCATGAAAATAGTCACAGTACTGGAACACCTCTCCTCTGAAGAAAGGCGGAAAGAGTTGAGGTTGTTCACCCTGGAGAACAAAAGGCTGCAGGGACACCTTATTGCAGCTTTTCAGTACTTAAAGATGGCCTGCAAGAATGATGGAGACAAACTTTTTAGGAGGGCCTGTTGTAATAGGACAAGGAGTAATGGTTTTACACTAAAAGATGGTAGATTCAGATTAGATATAATGAGGAATTTTTTACAATGAGGGTGGTGAAATACTGGAACAGGTTGACCAGAGAGGTGGCAATAGCTTCATTCCTGGAAATACTCAAGGTCAGGTTGTAAAGGGTTTGAGCAACCTGGTCTAGTCAAAGTAGTGTCCGTTTACTGCAGGAGGGGCTGCACTAGGGAATCTTTAAAGGTCCCTTCCAACCCAAGCCATCCTATGATTTTATGTTTGTGTTCCTGCTACGTGCTGGACACCTGTCCATCAGAGAAGTTTTGACTGAAATTACATCCCTCTTTTGCCATTCTTATTACAAACTGTCAGAAAATCAGTTGGTAAGGACCTCGCGGTGATCTGATGTACCGTTGTAAGCTACCCACTGTAGGAATTACATCTGAGAGACAGACTCCGAGGACACCAATTCAATGGCTTCAAATATCACTGGAGTTTTCTGGTTGCTTTTCAAACATGTTTCTATTAAGTATCCATTCATAAGCTCACCACTTAAGGAAAGAAACATGTCAAATGGGAAAAAAAACAGTTTCAGAACATTACTTATGTATAATTTGATATTATTTGTCTATCTATTTGATAGATAGAACTCTTCTCAAACGTTTTTCAGGAAAAAAAATCTCATTTTCTCATATATTTGTACAGGCAAAGACACACAAAGAAAAAATATGAAAGCATAGGCAAGTGCACTCAGACTTCTTTTTCCACACAACAAACCAGGCTGCTTGAGGCTTTCCAAATTCATTTAGATGCCCTTTGTCTTGCATAGCTTCCCGAACCCATCTGTACAAGCTTCTGTCACACAGCCATCCTCAAAGTGCATGTATTAAAATTTAAGCTAGGTTGTTTACAAAATAGTTCCAAGACTGTCCCTTTGTGGAAGTACTGGTTTGCAGAACATCTGTTGCTTTCAATAGGCAATACAGAGTCATTTGTTTCCTCTGAAAGCAGCGGCATTTCCCTGTGCTATAACCGTGCTTCCATGAATCAAAGGAAATATGTTAAGACTATTCAGCCATTATTAATCTTTTATCTGGGGACTCTGTCTTTCTCAGATCACATATTTATCAGCATTAATTTTGGCTCTATTTTTAATAGTCTGTTCTCCATGATAATTTCTACTAAATAGGAGGATGTTCAGAATCTGAATGAGTAAGGTGGCTTAGTGTGGATTTATCGGTGGTTTGGGCTTCATTTCTTTATGCCACATTGATCCATTGTGTTCAAAAAGCAAATAACTAGCGACTGTATCAGCTTCCTTTTGGCTAGCATCAGTTCCCCTGAAAAGGAGTTTCAGCAAGCAAACACAGCCTGGCCCATAGTGGTTTACTCCAGCTTTTCTTAAGACTTGCTCCTTTTTTCTCTTTAAAGTTTTATTGGTGTTATTCAGAATTTTGTATAAACTGAGACAAAGTTTATATTAAGTATTACTTAAGTTATATCACTGCAAAGGCAAGGAAGGATAAGGGTGAAATGAACAAAACATGATTCAAATGCGTTGTTACTGAAATCTTTTATTTACAGAATTCTTTTTCTTATTCATATCACAGCTCTGGAAAGCAGCAGGGTTACTGAAGATGCCTAAAAGCATGAAATTAAGGGCTTAGTTTTCCTCTTGGATGAGTTTGTAGAAAAAGTATTGCATTGGTCCATTCTGACTTAGTAGACTCTCATGTCACCTAGATGCAAAGTATTGGGAATTCAAGTAAATCCCATCTTGAAATGGTGTCCTAAGTAAACTTCTTGGTCTAAAATCTGCTGCAATTTCTAAATTCAAAACATCAAGACTAAAAACGTGTAAACGTACAACATTGGTAAAAGAGCAGAAACATTTCTAGATCATGATGTGCTCTCAAACTCTGTGCATCATATAAAGATCAGCAGAGGAACTCCTAATTGTCATTTTGATGAAAGTTTTAAATTTTAGTTTTAGGAATAATTAGTTGGAGTGAATAAATAAACAGATTATATGGCAGACAATTCCCTCTGGCTTCTGAGAGGCATTAGTATCTCTGCTTTTTACCTTTTACAGGAAATGCTTTATGTTCAGGGAGTAATGAATCAATAAAAGAATCAATTTACAAGAAGCACATGAGAGTCTGGGGAATTCCTCCTGACAGATTGCACAAGCTGAGATTGGATATCCTATTTCTTAGGAGGCATGGCCACAGCATCTTAAAAGACAGATGGTAGCATGAACTACCCTGCTAATTTTGGTCACTAGGAAGACAAGCAATTTAATATGTTTGCCATAGAGATGTCTGCAATAAATGCCATGAGGACAATACGTTTGGAGTGGAGGGATCTTGACCTTATCTATCTCCAGATTTTATCTCCAATAAAACAGATCTTTTTAACAAGAGCTTTGAGAAGTTCCTTTTCAAAACTAAATCTGGGCATTATGTTAAACTACTGTCTATCATTTTTGGTTGTCCTCATTAAGAATGACATGAAAGACTTTGAGACTGGGATGTGTATAACACTTTCTGAGTCATACACACAAAGACAATCTGCTTTGAAATACTTTATTGGAACATAAAAAACAATGTATAAGTTATTAAACTAATAGCATAGATTGTTGAAGAGAATTTAGAGTCTGGAAAGCTCCACTGGAGAATCAGATGCTTATTTATTCAACACTTGTAGATGGATCCAAAATCTGCATGTGTATTCTCTTAAACAAGTTCAGTTTTCCACCTCTCTTCCTCTTTCCACAAAAATCACAGTCAGCTGTTCTTCTACTATAGAGCAGTTGCTTCTGGTCTCCAGTGAACTTGGATTTCATGAGAACACCATGCTCTTGCTGAAACTTGGTACTGAATTTGGTATTTAAAATGTGCTAATAGATTGTGCATAGGTATCTTTTAGCTTTCCACAGACATAGACCATTAAATGCACAATAATTTTATTAATACAGTAGGCCTTTAAAAGTTGTGGTTCCAGCACTTACGTTGGTTTGAAGGATTCTTGCTACTGTAGTATTTTCTGCTCACTTGACTTCACAATGGAAATCATCACCACCCCAGTCATTTCACCTGATGCACAGAAATTGTTCTGCTTGCTCTTCCATGCACATATCAGACTGCAGAAGCTCAGAAAGGAGTGTGGTGTTATTCCACCAATAAAGGAGAAGAGATAGGATACCTAAAAGGAAATCTAAGTCACTTCTTGATTGGAAGAAAAAAACTAAAAATAAGTAATTTCCATCAGCCAATAATTTGGAAGCAAAACAGCCCATGAAGAATCTCTTTCAATTTAAGGGGGTTTATATTTGTTCCTAACTACTACAATTTAAAATTAACAAGATAGTTTTTCACTTAGGAATGTAAAAGCAGGAAGACTGACATTTCATACATATATTTCTTGAAAGATTTTTTCCAATGAGAAAAATTATCAAAGCCCACTCACTTCTGTGGATAGTATCCTTGAAACATCAGCAAGAAAGTCAGTGAAAACAGTTTTGGAGGACATATTTTAATTTTATTTGAAACGAAAACACTGCCTGGATTCCCTTCTTGACAGTACCTCAGTTTCTACATGCTCTAGTTTCAGGAAAAAAAAAATAGTAAATACCATTTCCCAGAGGGATATAGATAAGAGGCGGGTTGAGGATACAACAAAATGAGTATTGGAGCATTCATACTTCCTGAACAGCACCCACTCCCTGACTGCCTCAGAAATGATTTCGCTTTTGCACTGCTTTTGCAGGGCAGCACTTCACAGGCCAGCACTTACCAGGCACAGTGTAATACAAGTATTTTGGGATCAGTGAGCTCCTGAAAACAGTTGGGGAAATTCCTGAGGTGCAGACTATGGTTCTGGGCATGTTCAAAGCAGTTAGTTAATGAGGCTGAGCACTGCAAAGCTTCAGCATTTTAGAATTATGAAAGCAAGATGACTCAAAGGACTTTCATTCCTGTTAATCTATTCAAAGAGTCTGCAGAGGGATCTGGACAGGCTGGATCGATGGGCTGAGACCAACAGGATGAGGTTCAACAAGGCCAAGTGTCGGGTCCTCCATCTGGGTCACAACAACACCATGCAGGTTTACAGGCTTGGGGAGGAGTGGCTGGAAGAGCTGCCTGGCAGAGAAGGACCTGGGGGTGTTGGCTGACAGCCGGCTGAACATGAGCCAGCAGTTGCCCAGGTGGCCAAGAGGGCCAATGGCATCTTGGCCTGTGTCAGAAACAGCGTGGTCAGCAGGAGCAGGGAGGTGACTGTGCCCCTGTACTCAGCGCTGGTGAGGTCACAGCTTGAGTGCTGGGTTCAGTTTTGGGCCCCTCACTGCAAGAAGGACATTGAGGGGCTGGAGCACATCCAGAGAAGGGCAGCGAGGCTGGTAAGGGGGCTGGAGAGACTGAGGGAACTGGGTTGTTCAGCTTGGAGAAGAGGAGGCTGAGGGGAGACCTCATCACTGTCTACAAATGCCTGAAAGGAGGTTGTGGCGGGGTGGGTGCTGGGCTCTTCTCACAAGTGACAAGTGATAGGAGGAGAGGAAATGTCTGCAAGTTGCACCAGGGGAGGTTTAGACTGAACATTAGGAAGAATTTCTTCACTGAGAGGGTGGTCAGGGGTTGGAACAGGTTGCCCAGGGAGGTGGTGAAGTCACCATCGCTGGAGGTGTTTAAAAGACGGGCAGGTGAGGTCCTTAAGGACATGGTTTAGTAGAGAGACAGGTACGGTTTGACTCGGTCATCTCAGAGGTCTCTTGCCCTTATGATTGTATGATTCTATGATTTGTTTCTAACTAAGGAACATCAAAAAATTCCGTGACTTTCTCCACTTCATTTTTCTGCTGAGACCCACTGGCACAGGTGCAAACTGAATTAAAGGCTAGTAGGAGGAATGGACTGTCTTCATGTTATAACCATTTAGATTTGTAATTGCAAAGGCCTTTCCAAGACAATAAAAGGTAACTTAATTTATGATTCACCAAATTATGATGAAAATGGGGAGGGAAAGAAATTGATAACTTGTTCAGTTTTCAGGCTTCCACTGGCAATTTTGTTTGGCTGTAAATATATCTCCTTCCTAGATCTGGCTCAGAAATCAGCTTGTTAAATACTCAGAATTGCTGTAGGGTAAAAAACCTGTAGGTTATGAAGGAAGAAACCCTTGTGGCTTTCTGTTATTGCCAGGAATAACAAAGCTAGAAAAATTGATCTCTAAGGCTAAGGTTGAGGTTGAGAAAGTATTCCCTTCTCGGTATAAATACAAAGTTGCTTTACTCTCAAAATTCACAAGTATGTGCAGATTTCTGAATAATTAAAACAAAAGATCATCAATAATCTTTAGGAAAATTATCTAATATTTTACAGTGTAGACCTACTATACATGTAGCATTACTGATTCCCCATCTGGATGATCAAGTTCACACAGAAAGATTTACAGAAACTGAAAAAGATAACCACCTTCACTACCCTGTGGCAATCTATAAATCTAGAAATTTGGTTTGTATGTGTGTGGTTTGAGTGGGTTTTTTTCTCCCTCAATATTTATCCTTCACCTTAGAGGTCATTGTCAAGTGCTTTGAAATTTTTTATCCTCATGGATAAAATGATACAATGAGTTAAAAAAATAAAATGCATGATGAATAAAAAAAATAAACCAATAGCCAAGGAAACTAGCTGAGTAAGTAGCAAAGTTCAAAAATCTACTGAAGTGCAGTTGGCCTCATTCAGAAGAAAGAAATCTGACCCAAGAGAAGTCAATTGCAAAAATAGCAAGCCGCTGGCAATGTGCAGGAAAGAAGACAGAACAGTGAAGAGGAGATACAGAGAATAATTGCCAGATGTAACACAAATCTGATTGAATTCTCTAGTAATTACAGAAACAGGAATTCATGAGTAAATTAGTAAAACCTAAGACAAAACAAACAAAAACTAACAAGAAGGCACAATGGAAATAAAGTAATTCTTTCAATAATCCCTTCTATCCATTTCACAATAAAATTATACACTAACTAGTCCAGGATAAGAAATTTCAAGTAGTGAATATAGGCCACAAACAGAGACTCGAGATAAGCAGAAGCACAAGGGGAGAGGCTGGAATAAACTGGCAAAATGCACAGTAACAACATACTAGGACTGATTGGTATTTATCCAAAATCTCTGCAGGTGCTGAAGACAGAAAGGATTTAACAGGTAATAAAATATGCAGCCTCTGGTTAAAATGAGCAGCTAGATTGGAGGCCTGTAGGGTAGCAACTGTTCTAGGTCTAAAAAAGGTCATAGAGATCTGGGGAATTACTGATGACAGAGGTCTATTTTACCATCATTTTATCTTGTCAAAACAATAATTAAAAATAATCTTTAAAAAAACCATTCTTCTAAGACACCTGAAGGAATACAATAAGACCAAAAGACCGATGTATAGTAGAACCCCACATCTTTAATATGCCAAAATCATTGAGAGAAGATGGCAGAGAATTATTTCATTTGGCAAGACTAGAAAAGATTGTAAGGTGTTCTGTGGAGACCTCATAAAGATGTGCTAGTGAGAAGCATAGTGTCTAAAAATCAATACCGGCTGATACCCAGCAGCAATGACAGAAATGAACATATTAAACTATTTCCATGTATAGTTGCCTTGAGCAATTTGCTATCGCAAATTGGGTTTGGAGCCAAGATATCTACAGAATATTTTTTTTATTTATTTAATGAAAGTCTGTACACACTTTGAAAGACCTAAGAGGCTTATAAGATCTTATAGAATCATAGAATCAGAGAATGGTTTGAGTTGGAAAGGACCTTAAAGATCATCTAGTCCAACATCCCTGGTATGGGCAGGAATACCTTCCACTACATCAGGTTGCTCAAAGCTTCATCCAGCCTGGCTTTGAACACCTCCAGGGATGGGGCATCCATGACTTCTCTGGACAACCTGTGCCAGTGCCTCACCACCCTCATAGTAAAAAATTTCTTCGTAATATCTAACCTAGATCTTCCCCCTTTCATCTTAAAACTGATAGCCCTCATCCTATCACTACAATTCCTGATAAAGAACCCCTCCCCAGCTTTTCTATGCACCCCCTTTAGGTACTGGAAGGCTGCTATAAGTTCTCCGTAAAGCCTTACCTTCTCTGGGCCAAATGAGTCCATTTCTCTAGGCCTATCTTTGTATGGTAGATGCTCCAGCCCTCTGACCATCTTTGTGGCCCTCCTCTGGGCTCACTCTAGCCTATCCATGCCCTTCCTGTACTGAGGGCTCCAGAACTGAATGCAGTACTCCAGGTGAGGTCTCATGAGAGCTCTCCCTGAGCCTGCTGGTCACAATTCTTCTGATACAGCCCAGAATACAGTTGACCTTCTGGGCTGCAAGCGCGTATTGCCAGCTCATGTTGGGTTTCTTATCCACTAGCACCCCCAAGTCCTCCCCTTCAGGACTGCTCTCAATTCATTCTCTGCCCTGCCTGCAAATGTGCTTGGGAGTGCCCCAATCCAGGTGCAGGACTTTACACTTGGCCTTGTAGAACTTCCTGAGTTTCTCACAGGTCCATCTCTCAAATCTGTCAAGGTGCCTCTGGATGGCATCCCTTCCCTCCAGGGTGTTAACTGTGCCACACAGCTTGATGTCGCTGGCAAACTACCTCAGAGTGCACTCAGTCCCACTGTTCATGTCTTTGACACAGATGTTAAACAACACTGGTCCCATTACCCACCCCTGAGGAATGCCACTCATCACTGATCTCCACTTGGACATTTAGTCATTGACCACAACTCTTAGAGTTATGGTGACCATCCAGCCAATTCCTTATCCACCAAGCGGTCCATCTGTCAAATCCACATTTTTCCAATTTAGAGGCAAGAATGTGGTGCAAGACAGTATTGAATGCTTTGCACAAGTCCAGGTAAATGATGTCAGTTACTCTCCTCCTTTTCCACCAATGCTGTAGCCCTGTTGTAGAAGGCCAACAAACTTCTGAGGCATGATTTGTCCTTAATGAGGCCATGTCACCAGTCATCTGCTTATTTTCCTTGTACTTCAGCATAGTTTCCAGGAGGATCTGCTCCATGGTCTTTCTGGGCACAGAGGTGAGACTGACCAGCCTGTAGTTCCTCGGATCTTCCTTTTTTAAAAATGGAAGTTATGTTTCCCCTTTTCCAGTCAGAGGAAACTTCCGTCTGCCATGACTGGTTTATACTTTAAGGTATAAAGCAATTGTTAACCACAAAGAGCTATAATGCAGTAATCTCTGTTGCAAGCCTTCATTCCTCTTCAAGAAGGGCAAGCAGAAGGATCCAGGTAACTATGTCCTCAGTGACAGAGCAAACAGTTGTCATCAGTTGTGCAAAGCCAGCTGGCAGCCCGTAAGAAGCAACACCCCTCAGCAGGGCACACTGAAGACCATGCTGTTTAGTATCTTCATTACCAATCCCAATGGCAGGATGGAGTTCATTCTTAGCAAGTCTGCAAGCAACACTAAATCAGGAAGAAGGGCCGTTATGCTAGAGGGCAGGATTATTACTCAGAGAGACCAGGACAGGCTGGAGAAATGGACAAACAGGAACCTCACAGAGTTCAACAAAAATGTATGAAAGATCTGGATGGAATAACCACATGCAACAATACAGGTTGGGAGGCATCTCTAGAAAAAGACCTGCCAGTCCTAATAGGCAATAAGCTGGACATGAGATAGAAGTGCTTCCTGGCAGCAAAGAAAACCAATTGCATCCTTGAATGCATTAGTCAAGATTGTGGCTTGCAGATTGAGGAAGATGATTATTGTCCTCTTTTGAACACTGATGAGACATGTCTGAGATGCTATGAAGAGTGCAAGAAAGACATGGACATACTGGAGCAGGTCCAGCAGAGAGCCAACCAAGCTGACCAGGGAATGGAGCACATGCCACCGGAGGACAAACAGAGAGAGCTGACTTTGTTCATCCTGTAGTTGACAACAATCAGGGGAGACTTGTATTGGTGCCTTCAGCTGTCTGATCAAAAGATACAGAGGAGCCAGACTCTTCTCAGAGGTGCAAAACATTAGGAAAAAAGGCAGTGGAAACAACTTGGAACATGGGAAATTCTAATTACATACAAGGAAATATATTTTTACCATAAGAGTAGTCAAATACTGGAACAGGCATCCAGAGAGGTTGTGGGAGCTACATCCTTAGAGATATTCAAGATTTAACTTGACATATTCCTGAGCAAACTGATCAAATTAGACATCCTTTGAGCACTGAATTGGATTAGATTACCTCCAGGGATCTCTTCCAGCCTAAATTATTCTACGTTTCTACAATTCCAATTGCTTTCAAAACTGCTCACCACCTTATTTTGAAGCATCTGACACCCAGCTATGTAAGAGATGGTATTTCAGCTACTTTACATCTCTTTAGATCCCACAGCCTGTTCTAATTGAGTGAGTAGTGGAGGGAACAGAGGCGTGCTAGCAGTTTGCCTACATTTAAAGGTAGGCAAGGGATGCAGGGTGCCTGTTACTAAGCATGAAAGAGTCCATATGAAGCAGCAGATCGAAAGTAAGATGACTTTAAATCTTACCTCAAAACATAGTAAAGATC
The DNA here is from genome assembly GCA_033558235.1 of Neomorphus geoffroyi. Lineage (NCBI taxonomy): Eukaryota > Metazoa > Chordata > Aves > Cuculiformes > Neomorphidae > Neomorphus > Neomorphus geoffroyi. The sequence continues at coordinate 45,319,053 of JAUMJM010000005.1, read as the reverse complement.
TAGCCCTAAGGCATCTTCTGTCTAATCCCATATGGAAACTCCTGCATATTTACCAGAAAAGTTTTGCTAGTGGGATTTTAAATGAACAGCAAGATGAACTACAGGCCTGTCAGTCTGACCTCTGTACCTGGGAAGGTCATGGAGCAGATCCTCTTGAGTGCTATCATACCGCACACGTGAGAAAACCGGGTGATCACACCCAGCCAACATGGGTTCTGTCACATGGTCCTGCCAGACCACCTTGATCTCCTTCTGTGACAAGGTTACCCATTTAATGGATGAGGGAAAGGCTTTGGATGTGCTGTACATGGACTTCAGTAACGCCTTTGACACCATTTCTCACAGTATCCTGCTGGAGAAACTGGCTGCCATTGGTGTGGACAGGCACACCCTTTGCTGGGTTAAAAACTGGCTGGCTGGCCAGGCCCAAAGGGTGGTAAATGGAAGTAAATACAGTTGGATACCGGTCACGAGCGGTGTTCCCAGGGTTTGGTGCTGGGTCTAGTCCTGTTCAACATCTTTATCAATGATCTCGATGAAGGCATTGAGTGCACCCTCAGCAAGTTTGTGGATGACACCAAGCTGGGTGTGGGTGTGGATCTGTTTGAAGGAAGAGAGGCTCTGCAGAGGGATCTGGACAGGCTGGAGCGATGAGACCAACAGAATGAGGTTCAACAAGGCCAAGTGCTGGGTCCTCCATCTGGGTCACAACAACCCCATGCAGGTTTACAGGCTGGAAGGCCTGGCAGAGAAGGACCTGGGAGTGTTGATTGACAGCCGGCTGAATGTGAGCCAGAACTGTGCCCAGGTGACCAAGAAGGCCAATGGCATCTTGGCCTGTGTCTGACACAGCGTGGCCAGCAGGAGCAGAGAGGTGATTGTGCCCCTGTACTCAGCACTGGTGAGGCTGCACCTCAAGTGCTGGGTTCAGTTTTGGGCCCCTCACTACAAGAAGGACATTGAGGGGCTGAAGCACGTCCAGAGAAGGGAAATGAGGCTGGTGAGGGGGCTGGAGAATAAGCCCTACGAGGAGCGGCTGAGGGAACTGGGGTTGTTTAGCTTGGAGAAGAGGAGGCTGAGGGGAGACCTCATCACTATCTACAACTGCCTGAAAGGAGGTTGTGACAGGGTGGGTTCTGAGCTCTTATCACAAGTGACAAGTGATAGGACAAGAGGAAATGTCTGCAAGTTGCACCAGGGGAGGTTTAGACTGGACAGTAGGAAGAATTTCTTCACTGAAAGAGTGGTCAGGGATTGGAACAGGTTGCCCAGGGAGGTGGTGGAGTCACCATCTCTGGAGGTGTTTAAAAAACAGGTGAATGAGTTTCTTAGGGACATGGTTTAGTGAGGAGACAGGCACGGTTGGACTGAGTGATCTGAGAGGTCTCTTCCAACCTAGTGATTCTATGATTCTATGATAATTTGAAATAAAGAAAAATAAATAATCAGGCACAAAGAAATTCAGACATTCATCATTTTGTCCAGGTATAATTTGATGGCCCTTCTTGATGAAGCTGCTTTTGTTACAGCATCTCAAGTTAAAAGTGTTTTCATCCTGTTATTGAAAAATTACATGTACATTCTGAAACGTATGGAGGGTGAAAGGGACAAATGGCTGAACTTCTTAACGTATATAAGATATATATTAACAAGTTCTTCGAAGATGATGTCTCTGTTGTACTGACATTTCAAGTATGATACATTTTCATCGATCTATAGAGGAAATTTAGAGCTTGAACATTAATTCTCAATTCACTGGTAATGTTTCCTTATATTTCTATGAGCTCATTTCCACTGATACACAATTGTTTATCTGCGTTGGTTCCTGTAAGTGACACCATTCAAAATGTTTCTCTGTCTAAGAATAAAGGGTAATGATTGTCCTGAGGAGTGAAAATTATTATAGTTTTTTTGCATGGAATGGTAGGTTAGAGGTATAATGAACTCCAGGAAAGTATGGTGATATTGACAAGGTGTCAGTATAGATCAGAACATGGCAGAGGTATATTCCACTTGGGTGCAGGAAATGCTGCTCAACTGTTCAAAAACTTCCTTAACTAGATGAAAGAGTCAGCGGCATGTTACAGGGTGTATTAGAATAGAAAACATCGCAATGACTAATGAAATGGAGGGAGATGGAATCAAAAAAGATGAGAAACAGAAAATTGAGGTCAGGCTTTAAATATGTAGACTGATGCCTGTGAGGAGAATAATTCAAAACATAGATATTCACTTGTGTGGACTATTTTAAAACATATAGAGTTAAGAATTTTCTAACTCATGCTGAAAATCTAAATAAGTATCTGCTTGCAATGCAATATTTCTATATAAAACACTGTGATTGTGAGGACTAGTAGTCTTGCAACACATGTCAAGGAGGCAAAGTCCTCTGTTTATCACAGTGGCAAACATCAGCTACTACACTGCATATATATCCAAGAACTTCTGCATAAGATGTCTGCGGAGGATTTTTGAGAAGATACAAGAAGAGGAGATGATTTGGATGCTTCTATTAGGTGAAAAGCTGCTGAGAGCAGAGTACTATTAATGTGTTTTATAAACCGTCCCTAGTCTTTGTCACTGGAAGATGTGAAAACACACTAGGAGACACGAAAATCCATATTTCAGGTAGGGCTACACAGCTAGATGTGTTTAAAATTAGAACTGTTCTCTCTTTCTCAGACCTCTGAAAAACACAAAATTAAGCCTGCACCCCACATGTATTGACATTTTCAGATCCTGAACAAATATTTCTTAATCATATATTCCATCTAATATGAGACAACCTATCAATGACCTTTCTCTCATCAACTGTCTTTCCAAAACCCTAGAATTTTTTATGCCATTGACTATAGAAATGTGTAGGAAAGTTTGAAGGAACTGTCTTTGTTCAATTTTAAGATGAGAAGACCAAGGGAGAAGATTGTATTACTGTCTTCCACCAGCTAATGGGAGGCTAGAGAAAAGGCAGAGCCACATTCTTTTTGAAGATGCATGGTGAAAAAGATGAAAGGCAAGAGGCATCCATTGCAAAAAGGGGAATTTTGATTAAAGGTTAGAAAAATATCTTCGAACAGAAAGGGTCGTCAAACTCCTTTGCCACAAAGGCAGTGAGACCTCTTGCTTGAAGATATTCAGAACTTAACTGGTGAAGGCCTTGAACAATGTGATCTAACCTGTACCTTTTGTTCTGTTTTGGGCAGGAATTCTAGGGAGGTCTCTTCTATCCTAAATTATTCTGTGGTTCTAAAAAGCATCTGGAGGAGAAACGCACACACCTCACACCCTTCATAAGCCAACAGTGTTCACAGGGTGAAAGTAGTGACACATCTGGGAGCAGACATGGTACCAGTACACGAGATGTCAGTCGCTGCACCTAATTGCCAGACTCTGTATTTGTCATAGCTTTTTCATTCATGTATTGAGTAGGATTCTGTCTTTTTCCATCTTGATGGCATCAGGATTTGAAAAGTGATAATCAGAAGATTAACAATCTCCACAGGGAAAGAGGACTTACTGTCTCTCTTCACCTTATTTCTTTCTCATTTTTATTAAGAGCTTCTTAACTTAGAAAAAAAATAGTTTCTTTGACAAATGTATAATCCATTATCTGAGTGAGGACTTCCTATAACCACTTACACTTTATGTAAGAATATTCATTTCTTACACTTCCTTTTTTCTCCTATCAATAATGTTTTAATTTGCAGGGGCTCAGCTGCAATAAGGTCTTATTAATAAGAAGATTCACAATGCACAGCTGGGACACTTTTGCTGATTTGAAGCACCTTATGGCAGTAGCAATAGAATATTTTACTCACATGTCGTAAGTCTAATATACAATCATAAAATTAGCCTCCCCTGCCAAATGGCAATGGCCCTGCCTGGTATCGAGTTGAATTCAGCACAATGCTAGAAAGTAATGTGCAGGCCAATGCTCTGAAAAAGCACATGGTTATAAAAGCATTAAAATAGCAGTACATGTTCCACAGAAAAGTGGATTTAATAAAGAGTAAGAAATAGCTCATAATTCCTTCAGTCATCGCATTCAAGGACAAATTATACAACTCACACGTACAAATACAAACTCCAATATCAAAATAAGGGCAAGGCTTATTCACTAGTCCATGAGGGTATATCTGTTATACTGAAAGTGAACTACTGGGAAGGCATGGACGTAAAGCAGTAAATTGCAGTACCATTTTTATGGCAAAGAGAAGGGATGGGTCCTTTTTTGTCTTGTGCAGCTATAGCAGCTAAATCCCTTGTTGTTCCCACCATCACAGAAGATACATGGATACATGGACAGAAGTTCTGTAGTTGTTCCCCGCCAAACCCAGCCTCCCATTCCCACAGGTGCAGGAGAGGAGCTTGGAAACCCCATACACGCTTGACAAGAGTTTGTGATCACAGAAAAGGGAGAGGAAGCTCTGCTATCACTCCTCTGCTGCTAGAAAACTCTGGATATTAAAGACAGTAGAAGCTGGTAGCCAGGATCAGACATTTCACGCCACGCTTTCTGACATGGCTTTGGGTACCCACACATCCTTGGACACCCATCTCAGCAGCTTCAGTTGTGCCTTGCAACTGCACTGTACCTGTCAGGGATAAGTGAGAGAGACAGCCACAAGGCGTGTCTTTTCTTCCACACGGCAACACCTCAGCACAAGCTACAGAATTAGTAGAGTCAATCCAGAGCTGAATCCAAGGGAGGAGTGAACGGGACTAGAAGAGTAACAAGCTTAGGAAGCAGGACAGCAGTGTGAGGTGAAGGATCTGTTTATAAGAAGAATACAGCAGAGAGCCTGTGGGATCCACAGAAAGACCAAATCTGAGGTGCCCACTACAAAGAAAAGACAAGTTACAATGGCAGCTATTGATGGCTCAATGCATCCAATGTCAAGAGTTGCTATTTAAGCAATGATCTGCTGACTGCTCTGAGAAGCTTGAAAAGGATAAACTAAAGCAGAATCAAAGTAAGGCACAAGAATGAGGAAGAATAAATCCAGCTTCTGTTAGAGTATTGTGACATACTCACCGTCTGACATAACTTCTCTGGATGAATAGCTTGATATATAACCAGAACATAATCGGCCACTCTTATCTCTGTTCATGAAAACTGATTTCAAAAAATCTATGAATTTATCAATGTTGTAACAAAGGATAAGATGAAACATTAACAAAAGATCGTGGTAAAAGTCTTCATTGGCTAGATTCATAAATTTTTTGATTTTTTTCTACCTCTTGTATATACAGATGAGGCGCTTTGGGCTTAAAGCAGCCAGAGACCTATGATACATATTTCTGCACAGAAAAATACTACATTAGCAGGCATCTGTAAGAAGATATTTTATCACCTTCCATATGCCTAAAATCTCAGTGAAAAGCCTGAGGAATCCTGTAGGCAGCATGTGGATGAAAGTAGGGACAAAAGTTATACTTCTGCTAGCCATGCAGCAAATTGCGTAAGGCTACTTCTTCCTGTGATATGAATTAGTGTTGTTCCTAGACCACTCTGCCAGATTAATTGGTTTATCGACTCTGAATCAGGGACTTACAACCAGTTTCTTGGCCCTATTTTGTCTCCTCAATGCTTCACACACACTGCTGCATCTGCATGCAACTGGGACGGGAGAAAGGTAGCCTCCAGTTAACAGAGGAGAAAACAAGGGGCCAGATCAGTTCCTACAGAAATCAGTACTAATAATGACACTGACTCCAGTGGGCCCTTAATTATCAGGGAAAGAAGGCATTTGGAGAGATAATTACTGCTACAGGTCTCAGAGAGTTATTTAATTACCCATAATGGTAATCACAGCCACTATGCACCATTTAATTCTTCCATTCTACAGTATATATCAAACACTTCGAAGAACTGTGAGAACAAGAACAAAACACAAACAAGTTTAAGGAGGTCTAATTAGTGAGCTCATGTCTCAATTACTCACCAGGCTGATCATTATCAGACTCAGTAATTTCCCTGGCTATTCTGTTGCATTTTCCAAAAGAAAAACATAAACAAAAATGGAAGAAAAGGGACACAGGACACAGTGACCTCAAAACAAGGGACAGACCATTTCGTACTTACTCTTACTGAATCATACCATGTCACAAGTTTTTTGTGCAAGACAACTGAGAAAAGGGATTTGACATTTCTTAGAAGTAAGAGGGGCTTCAGTAAACACAAACCTAGCAAAGTATGACACATTGTGAGCATGGGTGAAAGGATAAATTCAGCATAAAGCTAAATCGTGCTTAATGATCTCTTTTTTATGTGACAACAGTGATCTGACTGGCCACATAGTCACGTGGTAGGCAAATTGACGAGTATCAGTGCGAGAACACGAGGTCTTGATTACAAGCTGTCCTAATACTTGAGACACACACAGAAGTATTGGTGTATCTCTTTGGACTGGTGGTACGGCATGGCACCACCTATAAGATCATTTCAACTCCTGCATGCCTGGTTTGATTTTGTTAGTGAAACAGCGACCTCTTTCACAACGTTTTTACATCCCACTTAAAGATAAAGAAGTGTTTTTCAAACTCTGAATAGTTATAGGTCTGGAGAAAACTGGGCCCTCAAACTAAGACATTTTTTCCTCTCAACCAATTCCCTAATTCAGTCTTATTCACCAGTTCAGAAGGAAACTGAATATCTTGCTTTCATACTGAAAATAAGTTCTTCAGTGTTGCAAACAGAGCGTTCAGAAGTCTCATTACAAAGAGACTCTCTGAGCAGCAGAGCTCGTAGCCTCACGCAGAATCTCAATTCCTTTTTAATCTGCACAAATAACTGAAAAATTTTCAGGCAACAGCTTTAAAATATTTTCTCCTTACGACTTCCCTCAGCTGGAAATGTTAATCTCAAAACTCATATGTTTCTATTTTTAACTCCTTCTGCAGGGTTTGCTTTTTAGTAGAAGCTTCTCAAATAATACCATTTTTTTACAAATTAATCTGTGAAATTGTTTTCCCAAAGAGTCTCTTTTCAGGTTTCTTTCTGTTGTCAGTTTCATAGTAACAGTATCCTGATTTTCATCTCCAACTATGTTTCCTTTCCAAGGTAATGCTTCAGGTTATATCACTAAACTTTTCAATAGATTAAGGAGTCAGAGGTAGGGAAATGTAGGCATCAGGTCCCTCCCTTATTTTCTGACATTCTAACAGCAGATAATTCAGATCACTTCTTTTCTTTTCGGAGATGTCTGAGATGCTTAGAAATCCTTTCAAGTATGAAGGACTAGGTGATTCCCCTTTTCTGATTCCCCTTTGGAATCAATCTGAGTCCAATTAGGTGCATGCAAAGCTCACTCCCTTGATAAAATACAAGATAAAATGATAAGAAGTCACAGTCTCTATAAGGAAATGACACTCAAACTGCCCAGCTTGTCAAAGATACCTTTATCACTTCCCCGATATTTATAGCTCTGCTGTTAAATAACAATGACGCTCAATGGATCTGGGCAAGGCTATTTGGTGGTGAGGTGAGTTTTGACTGAGGGCATGTGACTAAATAATATTCTTAAAATCTTTAAGTCACCACAACATTGGGTTATAAGAAATAGGAACAAAATTACAGCAAGTAAAGCAGAGATCCTACTCCAGTGCTCAATAAAGACACAATAGTCAACACATCTAAAAGACACTAAGTCAGCAAGTATTCTGCATGAAAAGGAGCAGGAATTTAGCCCTTTTCTGTTCCTTTTACCAACTGTTGCAGAGCACTCATCCATGGGCTGAGTCATGTATATACAAATCACGCAGACACTGTCCCATCTCCTGGCAGCTCAAAGTCGAGGACAATGCAAGGGTAAAGTCTGGTTCTTTTTGTTTGATGAAAATGCAAAGGCACACCATTTACTACAGTTCAAACTGCTCAATACCAAACAGTCTGACCACAAAATATAGGCTGTCCATGGTATGAATCTGCACTGTCAGTAAGTAACTCTCTTTACAGGAGATAGTTTTTAGATGTAATAGCTGTTAGGTGACAACATCTGTCTTTGTTTCCAACATGGTACCAAAACTAGCCCAGAAATTACCCGCAGGTACAGCTCAACTCCTGCTATCACGTATTAGGACTGACACCTTACTACAAGTCAGGATGCTATTGGGCAATCAGTTTTTCAGAGAATCAGCTCAAATTGTTACTGACATTTGAAGGTCTATACTAATTAAAAGACTTGGTTTTTCTAGCTTTCTGCTTTAGTAGTGTTTTTCGCATTGACATTTCATGAGAATAGATGGAGTCTCTCCTTATGTCGAGAGTCTTCACATCACTGACTTCAGGGGTTCACAAGCACGGATTATGTACTAGTTTCCTAGATAAGATAAGCAGCTCCATGGTTGTTTGGCACTAGAGCTGGTAAAAGCCGCAAAAAATATCTTACAATATTGCCAGGGTTAATTTTTATGTGCAGAGGTTTGAAAACACCTGGTGTACAGATGGATGGAAAGGTTTGTGCAGTGCCAGCCCAGCACAAAATCTACCTGGTTTTGACACATCAGAGTGTTGGACTGGCTTTAAAAAAAAAACCAAAATAAGACCCCTGAAAAGCCAAAAAACCACAACAACAAAGGTAATAGGCAGTTAAGTTATTTACAGAGCTGCTGAGTGAGAACTCACTGACTTCTACCAATGAGGCACCATTATTTCCTCTCTTAAAATGATAGAAGTCTGGAGAGCTTCCATTTGAAAGGAAAACACCTTTCTACATTTTGGAAATTAATAATTTCAGTATTAACATTATTCACACATACTCACCAAAGAGATAATTTTCTTGATATGAACCCTGAGTTCATTAATACATTGCACAGGTGCACGCTTTTACATTCTTCTTACTGAAGCAAATGGCTAAAAATATCTCATTTTCAATAAAAAGAAAAAAAAATACAAGAACTTTAATTTCATCAAGTAAAAATTCCCATTCTAGTGGTCTCTGTTTAGTCACGGATGTCAAAACTCTGTTTGAATGTTGGGAAGATAAATTGGTTTAATTAGGCTTTTAAAGGGACAACCTCTGACAAATAATTTTCTTATTTGTGAAGAAATCATTCCTGCTTTCTGACCTGAAAAGTCTCATTACATTCTCAGAATTCATATCTGTATAGCACATGGCATATTTTCATTTGTGGTTAGTTGACCTTGGCTGGACACCAAGTGCCCACCAAGCTGCTCTATCACTCCTTTCTTAACTGGGCAGGGGGAGAAAAGAAAAATATGAGTAAAGGTTCATAGATTGAGATAAGGTCAGTGAGAGGTCTTAGAATAATAGAATCATAGAATCACAGAATGGTTTGGGTTGGAAGTGACCTTAAAGATCACTCAGTTCCAACCCACCTGCCATGGGCAGGGACACCTCCCACCAGACCAGGCTGCTCAAAACGCCATCCAATCTGGCCTTGAACACTTCCAGGGAGGGGGCATCCACAGCTTCCCTGGGCAACCTGTGCCAGTGCCTCACTGCCCTCAGCGCAAAGAATTTCTTCCTAATGTCTAATCTAAATCTTCGCCCTTCTAATTTAAAGCCATTCCCCCTTATCGCTCCATGCCCCTGTAAAAAGTCCCTCCCCAGGTTTCCTGTAGCCCCTTCAGGTACTGGAAGGCTGCTAAGAGGTCTCCCTGGAGCCTTCTCTTCTCTGGGCTGAACAACTCCAAGTCTCTCAGCCTGTTCTCATAGCAGGCCTCTGATCATCTTTGTGGCCTTCTCTGGACCCACTCCAACACTTCCATATCCTTTTTATGTTGGGGATTCCGGAACTGGACACAATACTCCGGGTAAGGTCTTACGAGAGAGGAGTAGAGGGGGAGAATCATCTCCCTCAAAACTGCTGGCCACACTTCTTTTGATTCAGCCCAGGACACGGTTGGTCTTGTGGGCTGCGAGCACACATTGCCGGCTCCTGTCAAGTTTATTACCAACCACCACTCCCACATCCTTCTCCACAGGGCTGCTCTCAATCACATTGTACCCCATCTTGTATTAAAACTGCAAATTGCTCTGATCCAGGTGTAGGACCTTGCACTTGACCTTGTTGAACCTCATGAGGTTCACACAGGCCCACTTCTCCAGCTTGTCCAGGTCCCTCTGGATGATAACCTGTCCTTCTGGTGTGACCACTGCACCAATCAGCTTAGTGTCACCTGCAAACTTGCTGAGGGTGCACTCGATCTTTCTGTCTATATTATTAATGAAAATATTAAACTATCCCAGAAAATATTAAACTATCCCAGAACGGTCCCCTGAGGAACACCACTTGTCATGGGTCCCTACCTGGACATCGAGCCTACTGCCATCACAGGAAACCAGACTTAACAAGGGGAAACAAATTTAGCTTATGGCCAGTAAATTCAGAGTAGAATGATGAGAAAATAAAATCAGATCTTAATACACCTTCCCTCTATCCCTCCCTTCTTCCTGCACTAAACTTTACTCCCTATTTCTCTACATCTTCTGCCACACTGTCACTGTGACATAGGGAATGGGGATTGTGGTCTGTTCATCACTCATTGTCTCTGCCTCCATGGGCTGCAGGGGGACAGCCTGTGTTACCATGGTCTTCACCATGGGCTGCAAGGGAATCTTTGTTCTGGTGTCTGGAGCACCTCCTCCTCTTCCTTCTTCACAGGCTTCACTGATGTCTGTAGGACTGTTTCCCTCACATGTTCTCACTTGTTTATCCTGGTTGGTTTTGTACAACAGTTTTTCCCCTTTCTTAAATACGCTATCACAGAGGCATCGCCAACATCGTTGATTGGCTCAGCCTTGGCCAACAGCGGGTCCATCTTGGAGCCTGCTGATATTGACTGTGTCAGACATGGGGAAGTTTCTGACATCTGCTTATAGAAGCCACCCCTGTAGCCTCTCCCACTACCAAAACCTCGGCATGCACTCAATAAACACAATACAACATTTCTGTTTGCTTTTATCCTGACACTCAATTTGTCAGCTCCTGGGACTTGTATTGGAAAAGACAATAAATGATGAGTCCATACCACTGGTCACACTGACATTGGTTGAAATGTAATTTCATTGCAATTGAAAACTTAATATCATGCAAAGTTTGCTTTCCTGAGATGGAGATGAAATGAATTACACTTATTAATGAAAGAAATGAGTATCATTTCTTTTCCATCTGGGAGACCAAAACATTGTAAATCTGCCTCCCCAAAGTCCTCATACTCTCATAACATAAATTGTGTCTGTGAGAGTCAGCATAGCTTTGGGTATAAACAGAGTAAGTGCCATTCAGGCAAAGACATAATAATACAATGGATTTCCAATTTTGCTTTAATGGCTTCTCAGTGGGTTTTGCCTTGCCAAAGTCTAGATTCAAAGTTGTTCTGAGTTCTCTGGTGTAATCCTCCACTCTTTAGCACAGGTATAGATTCATGCTCAGGGCAAAACATACCAAGATCGTGGGTTTTACTGAATACTTGAACAGCTTTATGCCACCAGCTGCTTAAAAGCATTTGAAGACTACTGGTCTCTTCATTGAGGTGGCTCTCATTTCATACAGGGGAGACCTAGTAACTATCTTACTTGTTATTACTCTTTAAAAAAAATATTCTGTTTTGTTTTACTTTGACTGAAGGTCTCTGTGACATTAAATACAGTTTATGCCTTGCTGATACCGTAAGATTAGTAAACTTCCCTAGTCAAAGTCACTTCTTTTGTAGATGTGCTAAACCAGTTTGTTTGGTGCTCAATAAAATGATACCCATTAGTCTATACATTAAGAAAAACAGATGTATATGCCTTTTTCTATTAATTTTCCATGTAAATGAAGTCTACGTTTTCTGGTATGTTTCTGTTATCTGCAAAGCAAAGGTGTTGTCAGGATATTAGTGATGTGAAAGGTTTTGTAAGAGTGAGGATTTGAAGACTGATCTCCCAGTTACAGTTCCTGCCTCTCCAGACAGACAATTTCCTGCTTAAAAGAGCTAACATTTATGCTTAGTAGAGTACCATGTATGCTGACCTAAGCAGGATGATTCATGCTCCACCCACAAGTATTACTTTTCAGGCCCAGTGAGTTTTGAGAACAGCAAGAAAATTCGTCCTGTCGGGCTACAAAAAGAGAAAATTCACACACAAGGGCTTGCAAACTGGTGCTTTCAAGATAATTACAAAATGCAAGACCCTCCTACATTTTTTGGGAACAGATCTCCCAAGAGAATCACCATAATAGAAGCATTTTAATGATGTTTTACTGCATGCTTATATTTTTGCCTTAATACACTCCAAAAGTATTCTAAATGACTATTTCATTTCCTTGTGCCCTTGGTGGATCCATTTGACATTTAAAATTCAATCTCTGTTAAGGATGCACACAGGTAAAATTTAGTACATAATGAATATGAAAGGCAATAATGCAGAAACACATCACTACAGTGTCTTTATCCTCAAAAGGGAGATTCAGATCAATGTAAGGCCAGGTGAAAAATGTTTGCCAAATACTAAGTAACAAAAAAAACCCTTTAAGTAATTTGCCAATAGAGGAAACTAATTCTCAAGGGAAGTTTTCTGTTATTTACAGTAATCTTTTTAGACCTTTTTTTAGATAAAAACAAATTGATTGGGTCTGTAATTGTTGATACCGGAAAGCATGAAAATATCCCTTTTTTAGATGATTTCCACCCTGCTTCATTAAGAGAAAGCATTAACAAAATACTGACAGGGAACACATTAGTATTGTTCTGCCAGAGTTTTCATCCACAAGGAGCCCCATATGTCCCCAGTCTGAATTATCTTTTATTTTACATCAAGACAATTTAACTAGTTGAAAATGTAATAAGAGAAAAACTCTAATAGAGCTAACTGCTATTCTTATCAGCCTCTTTGCACAGTCCTATCATCAGCCATTGAATCTTTGCGAGATCCTTCAGAAGGTCTTACTAGGCAGCAACACTTCATATTAAATAATTATATTCTCTGATCAGTTTTTGTCACCTCTTCATTCATGTCCTTTTCCAGTTCATTTATAAAAACGTTGAGTGGTACAGATCGGAGTGGGACCTTTTGCTCAACCTTTCTTTCTATTCTGAAAACTGTCCATTTCTTTCTTTTTGTTGCTTTCTCACTTTTAAGCAGTTAATAATTCATGAGAGCACCTTCCTTTTTCATTCTCTATTTCATTTCTTTAAGGGCCTCTACTGACAGACCTTGCCAAGGCTTTTTCAAAATTTATGTGCGCTAGATAAACCAGATCCTCTCTTTTGCTGTACCTTGAGCCTTTCAAAACTCTAAAAATTTTCTGATTTTACTTCCTTCTACAAAATTCTAATAGACTCCTTATCAGTATATTAATGCTTATTTGTGTGGCTGTTCATTATATTCTTTGTTTTTATTTTTAACAATCTGACAGATATTTTCCATTCTAATGTGTAGTTCTCTAGAACATTCTTAGACTCATTCTAAACAAATTAGTAGCACTTTTATCCCTTCATATTTGTCTGGTTCTGAGGTTCTTTTGACTAGAGGTAATATACTGCTACCCACTGCAATCCAAAAAGCCTTTTCCAAACTTCTTTAAACCCCAGAGTAGACATCATCTTGTCCAAAATTGTCTTTTGACAATTTATTCTGCAGTATATTCTAATGATGCTCTAGTTTTGAGTGAGTTCTTCAACCTTCTGTCCCACTAAAGATTATAAACGATTTAGGAATATTATTAGCTTTTCAGATAATAAACACTGATTAAGAAAATACATTATTTTTTTTTTGCTCTGGCCTTATTATCCTTGATTAATTCTTCTATGCTTATGTCAGCTATCAGCCCCGTGGACTTTCTGGCAGGCTTCCTGCGTCCTATGTGTTTTTTAAAGTCTTTTTTTTCATGGCTAGTTTAAATGCTTTTAGCAGTTTTCTCATAAAAATCTTTTTTGGCTTGCCTTGCTACAAATTAACCTTTAGCTTCCCAGAGTTTATGTCTATTTCTTCTTTCCCCATTTAAGCAGACTTTTAAAGATGTCTTCTTACTTTCAAGACTTTCTTTCTTTCCCTTCTTTTAGCATGGCCTTTTTCTTTTGGAAAATCCTTTTCAAATCCTTTCTTATTTATGATACACCTATTTTGAACCTAAAACATTGATTTGTCATGCACTTTAACTCTGACAAAAAAAATTAGTTGGAGTCTTCAAATAGTCCCCACGTTGTCTGAATTTTAATTTTTTGTGTGTTTTTATCCACTCTTTTTAGTTAGCCTTCTCAGTTTTAGGTGACTTTACTATTAGGGGAATGTGGGGGTTTTTTCAGTTATCAGGATATTGACTATGACTACACTTTTGTAGGCACATGATAATTATATCTTAAAACAGTCCCTGTATATTGACCGAGATGAAATCAAAAGCTGTTTTTCTGTGGGCAGCGTAATGTGCTCTAAGGAGTGTATCTCACGGTGCTTGAATACTTAACCATTGCATTATGGTGATACAACATTTCTGAATTTAAAACATACCAGGGAAATTACAACATTTGGTAATCATATGTATTCTTCTTTGCTACTGACAAGGTTTCCCAGGCATATGGGGAAAGGTCTCATACCCCTTCTGGGAAATCAGCACAGCTAAACGCCTTTCTGAAGTGCTGTACGCTACTGCCCACAACATGGGGAACAAAAGGAGGAAACTGAGGTCTGTGTGCGGTTGCATCGTGTGGTGGGATAACTTACATTATCTAAGTCATCGTGTGGTGGGATAACTTACAGCAACTGGAGTCCTTCAGATAACTGGAAGAAAACTCATGTTTTCAGACTGTGATAACTTCTAAAGGGTTGATTGACATAGTGCAGCACAGACAGTCCAGGAGATTTCTGAAGTGCACTGATAGTGACATCTGAACCACAGGTGACCAAGAAGCCAGCGAGCAAAGAGATCCTGCTGTACCTGATACTTAGAAACAAGAAAGACTCTGTCAGGGATGTGAAGGTTAGGAGCAGCCTTGGTTGCAGCAACCACGAGGAGGCAGAGATTAGGACCATGAGAGGAGGAAACAAGACAAAAAGCAGGATCACAGCCCTGGATCAGGGATATGCTTGGAAGAATCCCATGGGATATAACCCTGGAGAGAAAAGAGATCTAGAAGAGCTAGTCAATTCTCAAGGATCACCTCCAAGACCAAGAATGGTCCATTCCAACAAGCAGAATATTGAGCAAAAGTTGCAGGAGGCTGCATGGGTTAGGAAGGAGCTTCCAACTAAACTAAAAATAAACAGGATATGCACAGCACATAAACCCAGGAGATGTACAGGTAATGGAGAAGTACAGTTAACCCAGGAGAAGGACAGGTAACGAAGGAGAAGTACAGAGACATTGTCTAAGTGTCCAAGGGATGGGATTAGGAAAGCCAAAGGCTCTCTGGAGGTGGATGTGAAAGGCAACAAGAAGGGCTTCTACACCTACATAAGCAGAAAAAGGAAGTTGAGGGAAAATGTGGGCCTGCTGCTGAATGGGACAGTGGCCCTGCTGACAAAGGACACAGAAAAGATCGAGGTTCTCAGTGGTTTATTTGCCTCAGTCTTTCCTGGTAACACTGGCCTTCAGGAATGACTCATAGGCTCCTGAAAACCGTGGAAAATTCTGGAGCAAGGAAAACTTGCCCATGGTAGAGGAGGAAGGAATAATAGACATACACAAGCCAGTGCGACGTCATGGGATACACCCATGATTGACTGATAAGGGAGCTGGCCAGTGCCACTCCAAGGCCATATCAATTATCTTTGAAGATGGAGCAGGCTGTCCTGATAGTGTGCCATCTCCATCCTTGGCAGTTTTAAAGACCCAACTGGACAAATTCTGTGAGCAATTTGGTCTGATTCTACAGGTGACCATACCTCAGGACAACGACCTCCCAAAGTCCCTTCCTATCGGGATGACTCTGCAGTAAGTAGCACTCCACAGCCACTGGCTCACGGCAGACACTGACACCACTGGTTACATACACATTCGCATGGCTGTCACATTCTGCTTTGCCTGTTTAGACACAGAACTTCCACCCACAGGAATCCCATGGTACAATTCGGTAAGTCATCTTTTTTAATTTATATTGTCTGATACTTTCTGTAATTTATTCAGTTTCTTTCCCAGTGGAAATATCTACTCTGTCATTCCTATCTGATTTCTGCAGTTAGTAGCGTCTTTCTAAAAGTCTGCCTTCCACCTACTTTCTAAGATGCCTACAAAGTCATTTTTTTAATCCAGGCATCGTATTTCACCTATTTTAACTTTCAAGACTTACAGTCCCAAGTCTGTCACCTTAAAAAAATTGCCATGTTTAGGCTCTAAAAATTGGTCTCTATTTCAGATGTGCCAAAATACCTAACATATGTGTGAGAGCTGCTTACTGTGCTAAGGAAAACAAATTCCTCCTGCAGTTAACTATGGACTTCAAGCATTCACGTTTGGCAGAACAGAGAAAATCAAGCAAAAACTGAACAAAGCTTTTGTGCACATTACTTTGCTGAGAACACCACTCTTCAAGCTAAGCTGTAAACTTGGCACATCACGGGCAATAAGGAGATGGGCTTTATAAAACATAT
Source organism: Neomorphus geoffroyi (assembly GCA_033558235.1). Taxonomy (NCBI): domain Eukaryota; kingdom Metazoa; phylum Chordata; class Aves; order Cuculiformes; family Neomorphidae; genus Neomorphus; species Neomorphus geoffroyi. Next base: position 45,302,515 of record JAUMJM010000005.1, on the reverse strand, counting down.
GACTCAAACTAACTCCCACAAGCATGGGTTATAAGACTATTGAAGCCTTGCTTTGTTTCTAGCTTTAAAAAAGTATGTGCAGCATCACCTTCCCCAAAACAGGTTTGCTTATCTAGAAAGTGATAAGATTAGCAGATAGTCAATAAATACACAGCATTTAAATATTTCTATAAGGGAAAAGGTTTAATTTTACATGCATAGTTGTAGGCTATTGTTCATGTTTTACTGTATATTTCTATGCTATACGTTGTTTACAACAGTACTTGTTCATATAAAACTGGACTTTGTTAGTACATACATAACTGTAAGACAATTACAAAATGAAGAAAACATTTTAATGGCAACTGAGCAGTAGCACATTATGCATAGAGTTCCTGTAGGTACAGTTTGAATGTATGGGCTCCAGGTACATGTGATTACAAGACTGGTCAATATATTGTCCCAATAACTAATCAAACCAGATATTCCTTTCTGTGTCTGACATATATCTGACAGAACTATTTTGATGAAGATTTTTATTGTTGTTTTCGCATTATTTCCTTATACCATACCACTGCGTTGCCTGACAAATCCTAATGTGGGAATTCCCACCTGCTGTGACTTTTGTCTTTGCTTTTGGTTTGTTTATTTTTCTCACACACTGAGTGGAAGAATGCAAACTCACAGGAACTAATGAGGTAATTTGTAAACCTGTCAGCAAAAGATATTAGAATTAATCTAGTGGTGGTCTGGTGAAAGGGGAGATGAGGATTACAGGGGCCTCATTTCACCACTGCAGCAAAAAACGTATTTCTACTTCAAGCCAGGCTTTTACCTGCATAGGGAAATATCAGAGCTTGACGTTCCTACTCTGCAGAAATATATTGCCAGCCAATGCGTATCCACAGAGGGGATGAAGTAACACCTGAATTCTCTCTTCTCCTAAATCCCACAGAAAATTCCACACTTTCGCTGCATGTTTCCCTCTTCGTGACTCCTTGCCGATAGTGCTACACAGGGTATAAACTCTGCAACAGATGCGATATTCCGTCTCCAGCACTCCTGTTCTTTGCATGAATGTCTGCTTGGGGCCCCCCTGACGGAAACTTCTCAAGGATGAAATTGTCCCCAAACCCATAAGAGCTGTTTATTGCCATATTACTTTTATTGTATATGATTCCTAGCAATAATAACATGTTTTTGAAAATGTATTAAGCAACAAAACAGGACTTCATTACTAATGTTTTGTGCATTTTATTTTCTTAAGAGGAACTGAGGAGAGCAACCCCTCATGCAACTTTGTGTTTGTTAGTTTTATTCTGCAGGGAAGTGAGAGGGATCTACATCTGTTGTTATTTTTTGTTTTTCATGGGGGAGAAGGAAGTCTTGCTGGCTTTATTGTTGCTCTATTTTTCCTACTCACATTCTCAGAAGAAACATATGGGCAGAAGGCTATGAACATGTGTGGAAGTAGAAGCATTATAAAAAGCAAGGCAGGTGGTTTTATAATAACCCATGAGGGCAGCATCCCAATGGGAAAACAATCTTTGGAGGGGAAACTACCATATGAAACAAATTATCAGTATTCTTGGATAATTCTTGTTTTAGTACTACTATGATTTCCCAGGTAATTTATGAGATATTATGAATAAGATCAATCTCTTCCATTGTTCTATTATTTGGCATGCTCGTCAATATCCGGTTACGTGATTCGACACTGTTGCTGATCTCCACTGGCTCTCTGATGATCCATCAGTGTCACGCTGAGGAAAGGGCCACTGGGATAGCAATAACTCTTGCCTTGCAGTGCCTAGCCAGAAGTGAGTTCTGTTTGACCTTTGCTTGACCAAGATACTCAGATCCTTTGTGTTTCATGGTCCAACTAATACCTCTTCTAAGAAAACTTCAGCAGAGACAGATGAGAATTGAGGAATTCTTACAAGGTTGAATGACACCCATGCTGTACACTTGAGTTGACTGGTTTATTGATAGCTCTCAAAAGAATGTTTAAACCCCGCATCTCATTCACTGTTTAAGGACAATCTTCACATCTGGTTTATACTTCAGAGAGGAGAGAGCTGAAGAGTTATCTCATGCCCTGTAAGGAATGGGTGCATGGGTTATGACTGAGACAATGAGTTTGTCAAGGATAAATCGTGTCAAGCAAATCAAATATTTCATCACAAGACAAGATTTTGATGGGTTAAAAAGGAAGCAGTTGTTATCATATAGATTAACTTCAGTAAAGTTTTAAGGGCAGAATCCAGAGGAAAGCAGCAAAAGCCTTCATAAGTCTAGAAAATATGACCTTCAAGGTAGAATTGAACAAACTCGGATTTTTTGGCTCTAGGAAGAAAATGTTCGACAAGGTGTATGAGAAAAATATGGAAGTACATGAAAAGCTGGTGCAAAGAAGAAGGAATAAACTGATTCCCAAACACATAGTCAATAATACAAGACACAGCTTAAACTGATGCATAAAAGAGAGCAGGTAAACATGAGACAAAATGAGAAAAGCTAGGTTAATTAAATACTGGCATGTACTGTTGGATGAATAAATGGCATCTCCATCATCAGAGAGTTTCAAGAACAGGTTAGACAAACAATGATCAAGAACGATAGATCTTGATCCTGCCTTCCAAGTGGCTGGTGTGTATGATGAGTATATGATGTCTTAAGACATCTCCTGATTTTTCAGTTGTACAATATATCTCTGGCTTTAGGTACTGAAAAGTGTTGAACTCTTGTTAGTAGAATATACTTACCTTAAACAGTTTTAAGATGATGAAATATATCTTCTCTTACTCCGCCTCCTCCAATAAGCTCTTTAATTAATGCTGCATTCTTGAATATGATTATTTTCCTTTTGTTTAACGACCTTAATGTCTTTCAAGGGTCATGTTACTTTTGAGTGTGGATTCATTTTCCAGTCATTAGTAAATATTTTAGAAAATATTTTGCATAAAATTCTGACTATAAAACTAGCAACTTCATGAAGGAATTACAGAAACTTGCCTGGAGCTTTTGTATTTGTAATTCCACTTACAAGAAAGTTTCAGAGACCTTAGTAGTTCTATTTTTCACCCTGAAGAAGTCATGTAAGGGCAGTGTGAATAAAACTTACACCACAACATCTTGTTAATTAGCTGCCACCTTGTTTTAAAGACAAGGTGTAGTTCAGCTACTTTAACTATCCTGTTTGTTATCTCTCTCCTGAGCTTGTAAAGCAATAGAATAATGATTTTATTCATATGATGGTGATAACTGTCTGGCAGGAGCAAGTTTGAGACCATCAATTAATTTCCCAAAGCCAATTAATCTTAATGATTTAAACACTGGGATTCAGCTGTGTCAGATATACATATTGTGCTATGCTGTCTGGAGTCTTTATTAGGCAATGTTTGCATCATTTGTACATAAAATTCTACGTATTGTGCATCATACTTCCATAAAGACTTTAAATGTGTAAATATTGCAGAGCAATACCTGTAAATGTTCATTCAAAAGTTGTTCTCTTTCTTTTTTATGTGTTTTTGAAAGGGTGTTATATGGCAAATTGTGAGCAAAAATTCTTGAATATAGGGCTACTTACATTTTCTGGACAAGAATTTGCAAATAGAGGTTTACACAAATATATAAGCACACTGGAAATATACATATGCACCTTGAAAGCCCTTCATGAGTTTAATGAGCCTTTGAACCAAGGTGCAGTTATAATACATGTGATTTGGATTATCAATGACACAGTATATATGAATATTAAGGTTGGGAGTCACAGTAATTAATTCAAAGTCAACTCAGAGGTTGAGCAAGAGCTGTGGCAAAGTCCAATTCCAGATGATTCTTATATAGGAGAGAGCAAACTGATCACATTGTCCTGTGAAAATAGAGTTTGCCAAACTCTTTACCGCAGTTGTTCTTTTCAGCTTCCCTCATTCCCTTGTATCTCAGTTCCTTTAGCCACAGCAAGGCTCTCCATTATCTCCAGTGAATGGACCTGAACGGAGAAACTAGTGGTTATAGCTTAAATGGGGCTCATCCATCATATATGAGAAAGGATAAATCCAGGAAGAAGCCTAAAGCTTATGGTTGTATTACCTGATTATGAGAACAGAATTTGGATGAAGGATTGTATGAAGGTCAGTAAAATCTACAAAAGAAAAGTTAAAAGTAAGGAAGAAGATGCAACATATTTGAGTGATCAAAAGGAATGAGAATTTACGGATACAGGAGAAAATTAAGAATGAGAGATTTTTGCAGCTCATTCCCATATAGTCAATGAAATGAATTATAAATAAAAAATTGTCATCAATTTGAATCAAATGCAGAAGTTAAAAACAACATAGTACCAGAGGCAAAAAAATTATGAAAAAAAATGTATAGGTAAATAACTATATAGAAAACCTGTCTAGAAAAAAATAATAGTATGGAATATCACAATAAAAATCTTATACACTTATAAAAACTATATAAACTGGAAAAAATCTCAAAACATTGCATAAGACCTGATCCTTCAAAGATGTATTCATATGAGCAAACCTATTTTAATATGTGGGAATACTTTTGTGAGTAAACCGCCTTATTTCAGCTTTTACACAATAGAATCTGGGGAGTATTTACTCTGAGCTCTCTGACCCCTCATATTTTAAGTCGTTTCAGCCACTCATTCAATTCAATCGGTAACAGCAGCAGTAGGAAGATCAGTTGATGTGCTGTAATATCGCTTGTCTACGCTTTTTGCTTTCTTCTATGGCAAGCAGAGGAACTGCTGAGCTGAGGTGGGCTCATGGTGGATGCCCAGAACCACCAGGAAGGGTCCCCTGTAGGTGCAATTGTCACCACCTGCCTGCCACCATCCTAGGGACTGCCTCTGATACTCTTGTGTGTACCATGCTGTTCTCAGATTTGTGTCTGGGAGAGAGATTGCTCAGGACATTTTCATCTTATTTTGGTGTGAAAGGTGCTCAGGCAACTTGCATCTCTGTCCTTGAGAGCCTATGCCAGGGCTTGGGAGTTGTTATTCTGTCTGCACCACACTCAGCTAACCTTCGACAGGGTGTGCAGGTTTGGGCGCTTTCTCTAGCACAAACATAGAGACCCCATGTTGCCAGTGGGAATTTTTTGTCATTGCACACCCTTTCTGGCATCTTTTTCCCACCTGCTAAAGGCCTCCTTTGTGAAGAAAGGTATGAAAACTGGTCAGGATGGCCTTGCAGTTTTAGTATGTGCGTGTCTTGAGCTTTTGCTGCCTGCTTGACATCAAAGGATATAAGTGACAGCATCATACTTACAGAAAGAAGAAACAATAAATAGGGTGGAGTTTGGGGTGTAGGTAAATGTCTCTCTCCTTTCTTACTGATTTGGTTGCTTTATTTTCTCAGTACTCTGTCTTTTCAGCTCTCCTTTGTCTCCTGGCTGCTATCACAAGTATTACAGTGCCCATTCCTTGTAACCCTAAGGTTCCCGTTCTAAGCACTGAAATAATTGTTATCCTTTCTCCTCCTCCTTTCCCCGCGTGATGCTGCTACCTCTTCTCCTCATGAGACTATTCGATTGCAAGAGTAGATTGGACAATTTCAAGTCTTCAGTTGATATGTGCAATATAAATTGCAGTGATATTTAAATGAGTGTCCAACTACATTTATGAGGAACCAAAACAAAAAGTAGAATTTTCACTTTCTTATATATCACGTCAGGTTATTTGAAGGAAAAAAAAAAATAGCTGAAGAAATATTCCCCAGAATTTTTACCAGCATAAGGTCGGTGGAAGTCACTAAAGATCAGCAATCAAGAGGAGAAAACTCTGGGGAAAAGTAAGTAAATCCACTTGCAGTGAGAAAAGTCACTCTTTCTCTGAGCAAGGAGACTCAGAACATATCCTGCATCTGAGAAGAGCTGTGAGGTGAGACCATACCAACACTGGGGTAATGACAAGGCAACTTGTTATAATACGCATCCCAGCTTTGGCCCTACACAACAGAGAAGCCATGGTGGAGAGAAGTGTTACAGAGAACTCGCTGATGAGGGGCAAACGTTCAAAGAGACATAGCACAAGAGAAATAACGCACTGAAATTTTCTCCACTGTTAGCTCTTATCAATTATCACAGTAGATGTGTGAGATTCTACTCCCTTTGCAGTATGTTTTAGCCCAGTGACTTGAGTCACGGAGTGGTTGTAGAGCAATCACTGCCATAGTAGAAGAAGCTCCTTTCAGAGACGAACAGAAGGCCAGAACTCTCTAAAGGCCAGCTGCGTCCTCAGCCCCATCCCTCCTTGCCCACAGTATTTCATACCCAAGCTGGCTATCAACAGGCAGCAAATATTCACCAACTTTTTCTCCCTTGAGATTGAGGGTCGGTGTGATCCCCAGCAAGCAGGCAAGTAGTGTTTCTGATTCTCTTTCACTGCCCATACAGGGTCATCATGGAGCAAAGGGAGTACAAACAAAAAATTGCAGCCAGCATCCACCATATCCACTTTTCACTTATTTAGCACCTGCCATTTGTTTGCAGTTGTGTAGGGCATCACCTCCTTTTTTGTAGGCAAACTACCCAACTCCCTCTCACCTTTTCCTAGCACTGCCTCTATTAGTTCTCCTGCCCCACTTTTTTTCTCTTTCCAGGACTCTTTTACTTCCTGCTTTGATGGAAAGTGTAGAAAAAGCTGATGAACAGAGCTCACTTACAGTATTTGGAAGAGATTCATGGTGCTTCCTCTCATTTCTGCCGTTACTCAGCGTGAGTAAAATCAATGATACTTTCTCACTTGGCAGAAGCATCTCACAGGTGCTATACTGAAATTATTGGTTCAGTGTATGTGATTTGACCTCCAACAACTACATTTCTTTCCTCTTGCTCCTCTACATCACAGCTAACTTTTCCTTAACTGGTTGGCGTTATACAGCTCCAGTCAGAACACTTGTTCTCAGTATGGATTTACTTTTGAAGGTCAATGCTAAATATTCCACCACCCAACCTGCATTTCAGATCTGCAAGGGCCTTGCTTTATCTATATTTTTTCCAATCAGTCCACAAAAAAGTATCACTTCACCTCATAAATCTTGCAAGGGGAGAATTCTGTCATTCACACAAAGAAAAGAGTCTTTCCATTCCACCAGGTCAAATTTATTTTCTACCTTTATCCTGCAAATTATACAAGTGTTACAAAAAAAAAAAAGGTTAATATAAAACTAGCTGGGATTCAATAACATTAGGTTGGTTACAAATGCATGGGGAAACATACAGTTAACATCTTTGGCACATGACATAACAACATTGTAGTGACAGAGATAGATGATTTCAGGGAAGTTATGATTAAGCTTTGTTTTAGTAAAACCAAAACTGTATTACAGACTTGAGGAAAATGTATGGCTGAACAGAGGTCATCCTCAGTCTGCTTAGTGCCTTGTACACACTCTTGTAGATAGAATATCAGTACTGGAGCAAATATTGTCTAACATGTTCATTAATGACCTGCATGTTTGGACAGAGTCCACCCCCAGCAAGTTTGCAGATGATACAAAACTGAGACAAGTGATTAATGTACCAGCTGGACATGCTGTCACTCAGTTGGATATGGAGGGGCTAGAGAAAGGGACTCAGAGGAATGTCATGAAAATCAACAAGGACAAATGCAAAATCCTGCATCTGGTGAGGAGTAATCCTAGGCATCTGTACAGGCTGGAAACTACAGATTAGGAAGCATCAATGCACAGAATGTGGGTCCTGGTGACAACTGGCTGGCCATGATTCAGACATGTATCTTCACAGTAGAGGTCAACTGACTCCTGGGCTGCATTAGGCAGACTATAGTCAGCAGATAGATAGAAGGGATCCTTCCTCTCTTCTCAGCACTGAGACACATCTGGAGTTCTGCATCCATTTTTGGGGTCCCCAGTATGAGGCATGGTGCTACTGGAGTGAGTCCAGCAAAAGCCCATGAAAGTGAAGAAGGTGCTGGAGTATTTGACATATGAAAAGAAGCTGAGAGAGATGGGACTGCTCAGCCTGGAGAAGAAAAGTTTTAGGGGATCTTGTGAGTGTGTATAAATACCTGGTAGGAGGGAATGAAGAAGAGCGAGACAGATTCCACTCAGTGGTGGCCAGTGACAGGACAAGAGGTGATGGGCACAATCTGAACAGACATTAAATTGCATCTGAACATAAGTAAATACTTTTTTGCTGTGACGATGGTCAAACACAGGAACAGACTGTCCAGAGAAGTGATCGAGTTTCTGTCTTTGGAGATATTCAAAACCTGACTGAGTGCAGTCCTGACCAGTTTGCAGCAGCTGACTCTGCTTGAGCAAAGGGTGGGAGAGGACAATCTCCAGAGGTGCCCTTCTAGCCTAAAAGATTCTGTGATTCTATGGTTCTTCATATGAAAATATCTGACATTCATCTTTTTGTTACCTTGCCAAGTGAAAATAATAGATGTTCTCACATCACATCATTACTAATCACAGAATTTCTCCCCCTAATAAGATATAAGTATCTAACACCAAGAAAGCTTCAAGCCTGACACTTTGTAAACATTTAGAATCTATTTTGTGTGAAAGGCTATATTCTTAGTTTAAGAAGTTTAGTCCATACTTCATAACTGAATAACTACTTTAGTGGTTTCAGCCTCACCCTAATGGTAATGCAGCTTCTTGAGTGCCATAACATCTGGCTCTGGGAGTTCATGAACAACATCTGTACGCTAACTGAAATCACAGGAGGCAAAAAAATCTTTGCTAATTTGTTTACTTGCATGACACTCCAGGATCTATCCTTCCAAGTGTACAGAGAGCATGTGGTCCACGCCCTTCAGTCACTGGCTGCTATGTCCCACTATCAGAGAGCATATCAGAAAGACCATGCAAGGCTCAGAAGAGAGATGCGTTGAAGCTAGTTTTCCCTTCGCTAACATCACATCGGTTCCTGAAGCTTGCATGGTGCTTAACTGAAAAGGGAAGACAGGGGAAGTAATACTTACTCTGAAGAATGTGAATACTGCAGAACATTCTGCAGAAAATTCGGTCATTTCTGTTACCCTGATTTAATATAAAAACTTTAAAAAAATACAGAAGAAGTCATGTGTTGTCTGCACTCTACCTAATGTGCTAAGTGTAAATAGGGATATGGTTTTTAACTATTTCACATTTTTATCTCGGTTTAACAATCTCCAGATTAACTAGGTGTGGGATTTTTAGTTGTGGGCTTTGAAGCCATTGTTGTCACCAGCATACAACAAAAAATACAAAGCACTCTGATCAGAAGTAAATTTAAGTCTGTTTACCTGAGTGCAAAAGGAATGAGAAATACATCAAGAAGACTCAACTTTGAGAAATATTTTTGTAATACCATAGGAAGTAAGATGCAGGTGATGTTGTTTACTATTAAGTATTGGGCAAAATAATCTTATTTACATTACCTACACTAATTTCATATTGCCCAAACTTGACCTCCATTGCTAGTCTACAGTTGTCCACAAAATCTGCCAAAATCATTAGTGATGAATTCATGCTAAGAGATTTGAAGACACTTCAGATCCAGAAGGTCTAATTGGAAAAGATACCATGCACCTTATCTCCACATTTAATCCCATACTCCAGTTCCCTGGGAGAAAAGCAAAGTGCAGAGGAGAGAAGGCAGCAGTGCACCCTGGCAGTCTTCCAGCGTGGAAGTCTGAGGGAGCATGGCTGTGTTAGATGCCCACAGAGCTGCTTGAACATAATCCTTGAATCTTTTCTTGACTCCGGTGACTTGACTTTGGCTAGGACACTCACTCTTTTAACTACTGTTATACTTTAAAACACTTCAGATAATTACAAATGCTACAGTTGGAGACAAAGGTATAGCATAGTTTGAACTTAACGAAAATCAGGATTGGTTTATACATCCTGTTTAGCAATAGTCACTGCAACACCAAGTCTGATCCAAGCTATCAAATGAAAAATTAGTGATCTATAATTACTGCCATTTTTCCAGCCTGAAAAGTTTTTCGTGACAGAGCAAACAGCTAAGGCTGCAGATGAGCTTTTAAGAAATTATTTCAAGAATTACTGCAATATAAGCAAGTTATAAAACAGCCAGAGTCAATAGTATTTGGATTCAGAATGCATGAAACCACTGGTTTGTCTCTTAATGTGAAGAATAAGCCTTTAATATACCAACCTACACACTTTATATCTGTTTTTCCCACTTTCACCACAGAGCTCACAGAAAAGCTATCAGAGATTAGCAGATCTGTCCTTTCCTATGTGATCACCTTCTCCATGAAATCAAGTACTTAACTGCCTCCTCTGTATTAAGGTGTGTTGGGGCTAAGAGGAAAATGCTTGGGCACTTTTTTTAATATTACCTTAAAAATAAGGGTTTTAATTGACCTCTATGATTTGATAACTTTTAACACAGCCATCATTAATAACTCCTTGGAGTTTTCCTAAACACACCCGTTGTCCCAACTTGCCATTTATTGCTATATTTTTTTTGAAACCCAGGTTTAAATTAAATAACTGCAAAATCATGAGTTTAAAGCTGAAGAAAAAGCACAGAGAAGACTTCTGAATTTGCCATTGAGTCATATGAAATGGAGCCTGCTGCCAGGGCGATGGAAATGCATGGCACTCTGGCTTATGAGCAAGCCTCTCTATAAGGCGAATATTGACAGAAGTACTATACCTCTCAGACAAAGCTATTACATCAAATCCCAGTATCTTCATTTTTCAAGGTAAGGGAGATTAAGAGCTGACATTTCAAGACCAAGTCAGAGAACCTACTGATGAAACACTAATCCAAGCTGTCCCTCCTCTGCTATTGTCAAGGAGGAGAGTGAGCTATATTAAAAGGAGAATATAATTTTGTTGATTGATTTGCTGAGTCCTTGCATATTTCTCAAGGTTATGACACTACAGTGTGCAGCGAAACGTGGCAGTCTAGTTTTGGTTTGTTCCAACATGAGAACAACAGAAAACACCAGATACTCTATTCCAGTGACAGCTAGTTAGCTTCGTATGTATAGAGCACTTAGGTTCTCACAAATTTTAGTCTTCAAATATGTCACCCATTCACAGATCTGTTCAAGTACGCCTTGAAAAGAGATTTTTAACTACCATTAGCCTGATTATATGAGTAATATTAATATCTCTTCTTCTCTTAAAGGTAAGATGCAGCCTTCCTCTGATGCAAGAGTACCTTCTGGTAAATGAATTAGTACACCTGGCTGATTCACCAGTAGTACAACTCTGTAATTATTTTGGTTAACATTCTAGTAACATTAGCCTAAGGATTAATTGTGGAAATTGTAAAATTTGGAAACTTGGATGCTAAAATAATTCTTTGGCTTCACACTCATCATATATAATTTAAGAAGTTTCTCAACTATTTTCCATTAAATGCATTTGTCTGTTCTACTGTTTTAAGAGATCTGTTGCAAAATAAGTGCTAATTCAGTATAAAACTGTCCCCTGCACTGCATTTTAGTAAAATCCTTGATGAGAATCTTACACTATTTGAAGACTTAGAATATATCAATTACCAGAAAACTAAGCAGACAGGAGAAAAGTGCCAGCTCAAAATATTTGAAACAGATGTTTGCAGAAAATCTCATAGAGTATAATTTCCCCACAGAAAACTCTTCCATATGACTTCGCACAACTCATTGCACTTACATTCTACGAAGAAAAGAGGTTGTTGTGTGATCTCAGCTAAAACCAGAAACCAAGATAGTATTGAGATGTTTGAAATACTACTCTTGAAGACAATGCTCATGATTTTTTATTTGTTGCAGGTTTACCGATAGAGCAATTGCCCAGAGAGTGGAGACTTGGTTGAGTTTCCTGCTTAGGCTTAGAGTGTTTACATCTACACCACCTATCATTGTGTTGAGTATGCTAAGCACAAGACTGAGAATGACAAGAAAGTCACGTAAAATTGCATACACATACCCCACATCCCCTCTCTTGCTCCTGTTTTTTTGTTTACTTTATGTGAACAAATCAGAACTTTACCAGTCCGGAGACTGAGAAACAGATCACGTGCACATAAATAACACATGCCACTTTGTAGAGCTCATCAATTGTGTGTCTGTATGTTTATTTTTACTGCAAACAATTAATAAATGAATTTTCAGACTAAGAATTGAAGCCACATTTCCCTTCCAGACAAAGTCCCTGATCACAAGGCTTCACAACTTTGCTTTTTTTGACATTTTCTGTCTGCTGAGTGCAGAGCAACTCCATGCTGAGTAGCTCATCAGCAGGATTTGTGTGGGGTAGTGAAGCAACAAGATGACCCTTTCTCAGATCCTGGGGTATTTGATGCTGAATTATATTTCCTCTTTCCAAAGACTCAAGACAACGTTGAATCCAGCATTCCTGTATACTGGACAAGTATCTGCACATTGGACAACCTATCACCTTATCCAACAGCTTGGCCTTAAAATTCTTTGGAAGTGTACTGCAATGTATCGAAGACATATGTACAAAGTTGCTGGGCATGTGAGAAGGACTCCCAGGCCCATTTGGACCGGCAGCAGGATGCAATGAGAGATAAACTAGTGCACCTCAACTGGCATCAGTTCCCTTCATATGAGGAAGTGAGACAAGTCCCTGCTCCAATATGGACATCTGCATAGAGACATCCGCAGTCAGGAAATTAATTAAATATTTGAAATGGGATCTCGGCCTTCCAGTAAAACATTGCAGTCTTCAGTGTAACTTTTTTAGATGCTTTCAGAAGAGCAGGAAATAAATTCTCTACAGATATATTTTTCATTAAAATTTGCTATCTCCCTGTGATACTACAGGGTCTCTTCTCTATTGCCAAAGACTTCTACCCTTCTCTGGAGAGAAAGGAAAGTACACTGCAACCAATGCTATCCTCATTAGATCTCGCTACTTCTTGCGAAATGCTGTAAAGATTATAGCCCTAAGTGTCAAGTCCCTGAGGGGGAGAAGCTCCATTTGCAAAATCTGTTTAAGCTGTTCTTGCCTTGCCCCCTTGTTCTCACCTGTGCACCACTGATTGATATAATTTGTACAAGCCTCACTAACGATTGTACTGACATAACTGGGAGAGTTAGAAACTACTGGAGATATCAGAAACTGGAAGCATCATCTCTTAAACAGGTTTTACTAAAGACTTTAAAGACCCTAATGTCCACCCTGATACCTCAGGTTTCTTACTGAGCTGCAAATGAAATTGCTCCTATGGCATGTCTGTTTCCTTGAAACCTTCCCTGTTGAGGAATGGCTTAAGGAAAAAGGATATGGGTCCTTGGACGAGTTAGTTAGCAGTATGTAGCGGTGCTTTCCTGAGCTAGTGTAGCTAGGCCTCTGTTAGCATAAGTGAGTCATGCAGGGAGCCTATGAAGGTCGAGAAATGAAACTACAGTCAGGAACCGAAACTACACAGTCAGCAGTTGAAAGTATCAAAAGGACGTTCAGGAACGAAACTATAGAGAGGCAGTCAGGAAACAAAACTAGAAGTAGTCAATTAGGTTATGTCACGTATGCATAATTTAAGGCAAGGAGCATAGAAGAAGCCGTATCACATCGATAAACTGGAGCTTGCTTATGAATCACATTGAATTCATGTCTTGTCTCCCTCCGCTCGTCGCACTTCTCAGATCACAGCTCATTTGGGAAGAGTGGCATCTGATGACCCTATTTTTACACCAGTATGGGGTTCTACCCCTGAGGTCTCCCATTTGAATAGTAATCAAATGCAATCTTTGTTTTTGTTGTGTGATACTATGAGATCAGCCTCTGAGGCACCTTGTCTGACAGGGAATCTCTGGCTTCAGGAAAAAGGCTAGATGTGATGTAGACTCTTTTATTATTCACATATGTCACTTTTATCTCAATGTGCAAGCGATTGTCTTGTTTTCTCCAACTGCAAAATTCAAGATTTCTGTTTATGCCTTGCAACAGATTCCACTGGAGCCACAGATAAGGAGCAAGATAGGCATGTTGATCATCAGCTCTTCATCCAGATAGCAGAGGAGATGCCAACAGAACAGAAAAGATAACGTTTTTTAGCCTTCTTACATTTCAAAATATAGGAACAAATTTCTATCAATGAAGTGTTTTCTGAAAGGACATTCTGTTTCTGAAGAGAACAAAGCTATACCCCTGTGTTATCAAGCGCACGAGATGAACCAAAGATACATACATATCCTGCAATTCTCAGCGAGATGCTGGTTCACACTATGTAGAGAGGGGTTTACATTGCTTTCTTAAAGAGCCTTCCAGCATGAGACAAGGCAAAGATGGGAGATACAGAAAATAAATACATAATACGCATTTCAGTTAAAAAAAAAGAACAGCCAGACATATGCTCTGCCTACAAAGAGCATCTCCGAAAAAGCTGTTTAGAGCTCAGATAAGACCACTTTGCAATAGCTGTAATGGTGATTAAAGAAAGTATAAATTTATAATTATGATTAATATTTAGAAGTTAGCAGACAGTATATGAAAGAACTTCAGAAATAGGAAGATTCATTTTTGTTTTCTTCAGTCTTTTAACTTGTTAACTGCTCACCTCCTAATTGTATATAGGTGAATAGGTGATCTTAAAGAAAAGAGCTATAGATCAGTTAAGGCAATGTATATAAGTGAATCTATGGAGAATATTCAGATCTGCAATGGTGTCTGGTTTGTGCCACTTCTGGTGGCCATAGAGAAACCAACAAGGGACATGGATGAATGGTACCTTTAGAAGGGCTAATATTTCCCAAGTGAGCACTAAGAGGAACCACTTCTTTCTTCTTCCTTTCCCTACATGTAAAGCCTCTTCATAATCCATCTGATTAAAGAGCCGGTAAATGCAAGCTCATCAAATATACTTGTAATATATGACGGTACAGCTCTCCTAACTTCTGAGAAATGACATCCCTTTCCAATAAAGGTGGATTTGGCATCTAGATTTGCCCACAGTGCATCTTCTTTCATAATTTCATTCCATTCAATCACAGCTGTAGATTGAGTGGTAGAGAAGAAACATCAAGCAATTCTCAAAGACGTGAAGAAAAAAATAGCAAGTGTGCTAAAGCTGTTCTGTTTGCTCGTTTCCCAGATTCTGTAGCTGCCATCCCCCTTCCCAGGCTGAGTATGCAATGTCCATGGCTGTAAAGAGCTCAAGAGTAAAGACAGGACAAAAAGGATGCCTGAACATTAACAACGATCACGACATCTCTAGTAGTACTGTCTGAGTGTGTAGCTTTCAAGCCCTTTCTCTGGAAAAAGTCTATGAAGGGAAAGCCCCTCATCCCCAGGAGTTACATTTCCTGCAGCAGGAATTTCTCACATTGGATGGTCACTGTGTCGAGTTTTTTTCTAAAACACATATCTTTACAATCTCAACAAAATACCTTCTTTCAACCCAGCTATGATCTGTACTGTTTTCTTTACTTTTGAATGTTGCATTTTTCAGAGGATGAGGAAAGAGCAGGAGGAACATACTGCCAATTTTGTGCTGAGCCATACCTATACCATACACCGTGGGATCCTGTTACTCTAGGCAGCCACTCAGGATTAAAGAGTTGCAGCTTGTCAGCTTTAATTGCCATACCATAAAATAGTTTTTAAAGCATTGAACATTAAGGGATTTAAATCTCTTTAAAGCTCTTGGATGGCAATCTCTCAAGGTTCATACTGAGGCCAGAATGTTATAATAAATAGAATGTGGGCAAAAAAGCAATAAAGTAAATTAACGACATGTATTGTAGAAAAGGTCTGAAACCGTTGAAATAAGATCTCTGTGAATTTTGAGTTTCCAAATAAGCCACAGGAATAAGTGGGAGGAAGAAGGGAAAATTTTTATTCTTTCATCATGTTGAGGTAATTTATTACTCACCAAGGAAAACATCTTATATAACTCACTACAGGTGGATCCAGATGTGTGAAATCAAACCTACACAAGGAAGGATGCAATTCAACAATCATATTTGCATAGACTGAGATAATGCAGTATGAAAAACATGATATTGCTATACAGAATAGAAAGTTACTCCTGAAGATATGAGAGTATTATAACACCAGTAGAGGCACAGGCAATGTTTTAAAGAAACAGTGCAATGTGAGCTAGCTAGGTGAATGTGGTAGCTGTCTTTTCCAAAATATCCCTAATAACCATTGCTGGAAGTCTGTGGCTATCTAAGAAGTGTGCATAGAGGTAAGTGTGAGTAAGCTATTGAGAAAAAAATGGTCATCTCAGCTAATTCCAGCATTTTCCTACCAAATACTTTGTAAGGTAAAAAGAAGACAAAAGACGTTTATGTAACTGAGTTTTCTCAATACGCAAGTATTTGAAAGCAATGAAAAGTTGTTATTGAGGCACTGTGTTTCATAGATGAACAGTTTCAAATAATGAAAAGCTGTGTCAAAAACAGTCATCCGCAAACTTAGCAACACATAAACATCTGAAAAGAGGTGCAACTTGTACTTCAGTGCACCAGGTTTGGCCAGAGGAAGCTCCTTTTGACATGATGTTTTTCCTGTTGGCACAGAAACAGTCAAATAGTCTTTTGTCTGAATATTTATTTTAGTATCCAAGATAAAGTCCTATTATATAAATCTATGTTTGTTTTGTTAAATCCTAACACAGGAGATAAAGGTGATGTTTATTTTTCTAAGATTTACTTTAACAGCTTTACACCAGGTTTTGGTGCCTGATCTAAGTTGATCATTATTTTGCAGCTACTGTTGTTATGTCTTGTACATGAGTGCAGGTATTTGTAAGTACCCTTATAAATTTGCATGGTACATAAGTACCAAGAATTTTACATAATAAATGCTAGTGCACAGAGTAACAAATTTATTCCTGGTTATAAAAAAACATTTTTCATCATTCCATTTGAATAATTTCAAGGACTTGACAGCCTTTTTCTGCTTATATTATAAGGCTAAACAAGTATGTCACTTGTAATTACTGTAATTTTTATGTCCAAATTCTCAGTCACAGCTGATCACCTCTTTGAAGTTTTGGAAACTTCAGAATCAAAAGTAAAATTTATGCAATTTCACATTACTTAAACACAAACTGTAATTAGTAAGTTGCTCTCAGTATCCTATAGTCAAAACCAAGCCCTAATATTTCCTTTTCACAGACCCTTCATCAGTTCTGAAAGGCATTGTCCATAGAATAACAACAATTTTTGTATTTAAGGAAGTCCATCTTTTAGTTATTAAATTATTTCACTGGCCCCTTTTCTCAAATGAAGTTTGTATTTAGCAGTTTTCCAGTAACAAAAACTAGTGTTCATCTAGACCAGGTTTATAGGTGGGTGCGTTAAAGTCAAGGACTCTGCCTAATATTTTATAATTACCAGATCAAGGTTGAATCAATACTTAGTACATTGAATCAATATTTTAAAGTTAGACTCAAACTACTGCAAACTCAGACTGTGTCCATCTGCCCTTCACAATATCTGAATGAATGATATAATAAACAGATTAAATACAAGTTCCAAGGGAAAAATAAAAGAGAGAGAGAGAAAAAAACACCGCAAATTGAGATGTTTTAAAGGCTTTGTCTTCTGGTTAGGTGTTGTAACATGTTTACTTCAGCAATCTGAGCATGTACTTAATTTACAGCTGAAAATTATTATTTCTTAGTCAAAATGAATAGAAACAAAAGAAGAACCTTAGAAGGAAAGTGTTATGAAAAAGAGCCAGATATAAAATTGCAGGACCTTGATCTTGTAAAAGAAATCTCGAGAGACTGGGAACACTTGAAAAGCAGCCTTGGAAAAGTTTTAAAACTTCCATAAACAAAAAAAATTCTTCACTGCCTGGTCAGATAGAATTGGTGCAGCAAGTAAACTCATCAACCCAGTATGAAGAGGAGATTTTACTGTCTAGACACTAATGCTAGGGGAAAGGGGAACTGCATAGGAAAGACCGCAATTTAATAAATGCATAGAAAAAATGAGGCAGAAATGACCAAGTACAGGGATAAAGCACAGAAAGTACTGAATATAGCTGATAGATTCTGCCAAGCAATATAATTAGAAATGAGTAAGTGACTTTGGGGAGATGAGCTTTATTAGCCCACCAGACATCTAAACAGAGATGGCTGAAAGAGAAAAGAATCATCTTAATCTAATGTTTCCCTACATAATCACTGTGAAGCTGTCTTTGAGCGACCCTAAAACCATATTTGCTTTCTGGTTAGCCTTACAAGAGACTGAAGTACACAGTCTAGCATAATGTTTCAAGCCAAAACCTGTTACTAGGGTACAATTAAGGATCTGACAAAGATGGGAAAAAATCCCTCCCAGATGAGAAGCTATAAACAAGTTATAAGGGCAAGTGATGCCCAAGGCTTTGAGACAAAGGCCACAGTTCTCAGCTACACACTTGCTAAGTAGTAATTACACGTGCTGTTGCCTTGCATGGACTACTGCACTCCAGCAACTTCGGAGCATGGGCAGGCTGTACCTCAGCCCTCAAATTGCTAACACACCTTAGCAGGGGAGATCCTGGGAGAAGAAAAACTAGCTGTAAGCCAATAACAAATGAAAATCCTTTTGTGTAAATGCATTTGCCATTCTGGGTACACCAAGATTCTCTTCCAATTAAAAAAAAAATGGTATCATTTAAACTCTAGTCTTCTTTTTCCACTAAAACTATCTAATAGGAGAAGGGAAAGCTGGATTTACTTCCCATAAATTGATTGCAAGGCCCATAATATGGCTTAATTGCATATAAGGACATGGGTTTCCTTGGCTCTGGCCCTGAATCTTCAGCTTGTATAGGGTGTAACAGGCAGGTCATTTGAGATCAAAAGCCAAGTGCCATGACCATACAGACCATCCTGTGAGTGGTTTACAGTCTTCCATGCATGCATGCACAGCTGTGCTGCACTCTGTACATTCTGATTTCATAAGATGATACTGTTTGGGCCTTTCCCACTGCTGCTGAGACCTTCCAGGTCTAATTCAATCTGTCTGGTTAATGCTGAATCTTCTTCATAAGATTAGCAATTCCTCAAGTCACCAAGAGAAAGCTGAGTGGTGTCCACTCAAGCCTGCTCCCACTGCGAACAGATGTTATAACAAAATCCCCAGTTCTGAAGGCAGCACTTATGTCCAGGTAATTATTCTTTTCACTTTTACTTAGGACCAGCTTGACATCCTTGCTGGCATCGCAGACATCACACTTTGCAAGAGGATGCCTCATCTTCTGGAAAACATAGGTACAACAATGTCTTCTTCTTGATAGCAGTCTAGGTAACAGCTGAAAGTCCCCAGCTGCAGTGTCTCCTGGCCTTGCCCCATCATCAGTCTCTCAAGAGCCCTCCAGAGGCACTGATGTGGCTGCCTTGTTTGCTCTGCCATGAGCAGAAACAGCTCTGTCTACAAGTAGAAACATCCTGAGGTCCTCAGGTTGTTTTTCTTCAAGTTGCTCTTCCAAAAAGCAGATCTTCAGACAATAAGCCTCTGTAAGAGAAAGAGTTTTTCCTTTCAGAAGAATTTGTGTCTCCTAACTAAATACCATAGCTGTACTTTTTTGAGCAGGGACTATCTGCATGTTTGTTTAGCATCTGCCACAATGATTGTCTCCAAGGTACAAATACTATACAATTATACAATAATACTATCTGGTCTTTCACTCAGAAGAAAAACTATTTACTTAATGAAATAGTTAGGGGTGGGAAAGTAGCATTTCAAAAGTCCCAGAGCCATTCATCCATATTCCTTAAGGGTTCACATGTGTAATCTGGAGTGTGAAGGACACAAAAGCATCTTAAATGAAACCTGCCTTCCAAGAAGAGATGTCAATTTGACTCAAAAAATCCCTCTGAGTTTCAGAAAAACAAACATACACAGTTCAGTGCAGAACTCATTTCCTGGCAGTTAAGTCTGATATAAAGGTTATATTAGAATACACCTTTCCTATGCTGGGCCAAAGCAATCAGCGTGGATCTCTCCTCTGTGTCAATTCAATATTGCTGTTTTTTAAGCTTCCTTCACAAAGGCACCATGTGTGGCCATTTACTAATGCCTTGTAAGTTTAGTGTATACCAGGTTGTTGCTGAAGGGCAGCTATTCAGTAAAGAGCCCAGGACGTACAGTAGAGGAACAAGGAATTTTAGCAGAAATGCCCTGAAATAATATACACGCACAGTCAAAAAACTGCACAAATTTTCCACAGTAGATAACACATACAGGCGCTGCTTGCAAGAGCTCAACAGAAGATGCTCTGAAGGCGTTATAGTAGTCCTGACTGGAAGACCGTTGTACATTGAGGAATTAGGCATACACATAATAGTCCACCTAAGCAGGTCGAGGCTTGTGCTGTGCTGCACTGCGCTGCACTGTTCTGCAAGTCCAGGCAGGCCTTCAGCCAGTGTTGTGCTACAGAAGTCTCTTGGTCGCAGGGTAAACTCAGCCAGCTTGCAGTAACGGAGGATCCTGCAGGTGGTTTCCACTTAGTACCAGGGATCGTGACATCAGCCTGACGTTGGCTTTATCTAGAAGTACAGAAAGAGGTTTGCAAGTTCTACAGTAGAAATGCTGAATAGAGCTGTTCTCTTGTAAGAAAATTCTGTAATTGCTCAAATAATCAAAATGGGACAACCCGTTCCATGAACAAGGTCTGCATAGCATGTTGCACATGAATCACAGGCTCCTTAGTGCTACTCAAACAGAAGTTCCCAGCATCTGAAGGGATGTAACATTATCTGTACTATTCCATCCTTATAGCATTAGGGTTAATAAATAGCATTTTAAATGATACCTTACAGAGATCAAGTGCTTCTCTTACTGGACCAGCAAATTCTAGTGCAAAACAGACACACTTAAGAGTCCAGTAAAGGGCTACTAAAGGGCTACTAAAAGATCTCCAAAATAAATAAGATACTCCATCTTCCTCAAAAGACCCAGAACAGTTAAGCTCTGCTTTTGCTAACTGCAAGCTATGTATGAGAACAGTAATGCATGGGATGCTTCACCTGGGTCTTTAAGGCAGGATTCCTCTTCTCTATAATCAGCGATCTAAAAATCATTCATACAACCCTAAGCCAATATTTAGACTCCCTATATGTCCCTATAAGAGAAAGAAGTGATTCAGGATAACAGTCCATCTCTTTTTAAGATACCTACCTGGAAAGGCAAGATTAAGCTTCCTCTGCAGACGCACTTAGAGTGTCCGTAGGAGCCAAATCTGATCTTCAGCGGGCTTAAACTTTGTACCTGACTGTTAGAGGTTTAAAGCCAAGAGAGGTGATTCCTATTGCCAGTTGGAAGTGACAGGGAATTCAGAACATGTTGTAAGCAAGTAGTTTGTGACATAGTAAAGACATGATAACTGCAGCTATCTGGGGTTTTTAGATTTTAAAAATCGGGAATTCTGAGAAATACATGTCCATCTGGTACTGCTGCATCCATTCCCTTTGCTATACCCTCAGTCTGCTCCACGCAATCTTGCAGCAGTTTCTTCAGGTTGTAATGAACGATCCATCTGCTGACACCAGACCGGAGAGATGTATTGCTCTGTTAGTGATTGTTACAACCCACTTCTTGTTTATCCTTGCTAGCGCTGTCCATGTGCTTGCAGGCAGTTGTTGTGACCTCAAGAACTAATTATGGATAGGTGACAGGTAATTGATCTATCTTCTGAGAACAGCCTTAGCTTTATCAGTGCAATCAGGACACCAGAGTATTCTGTAAGGAGCAGTCTGCATGGGAAAAGGCTGCTATAACGCAATCACAGCCAGAGCTGAAGCTAAAAGATTAGAGATGTCTAAAGGACTTTTGTGTGTTATGAATGCAACAGGAACATATTTGCATAGGTTGCATTTGCTACTGTGTCACGTTGTTAGCATGAGTCCCAAGTTTATGCTGCAGCTCAAATTTTTCTTCAACCGACCACTCAGTCTATGAGCACACTCGTGTCCAGAGTTTGGAGTGGAGATGCACCCCTATGGAACCACAGCCAGTGGGCTACAGGGAAGGAAGGAAGGGTCCTGACATGGACTTTTGAAGACTTTATGGACACGGAGCCATTTGGCTTAGGGAACTTGACCCCAAACTCAAGCAAATTTTCCTGTAATTCTCCGTGTATGTATACATACATAGACAAATACACGCGTACACACATATGACTATATGATGGAGTTGGACAAGAAAAAAAGACGTTCTTTACTATTTCTATAATATCATAGGTATATTTTAAATGTTTTTTTCCTATAGTTTACTGACTGAGTTGCTTCCCCACAATTTTCTATTTGGCCAACTCCAAATATAGAGCTATGCACATGCGAAGATAAACACACAGCTTATTTCAATCTCCTATTTAAATAAATGGTTGAATCTATGAACTCAAGGGGAAATAGTTGCATTAGGACTCTATATTCCTCTAGCTTTAAGTACTCACAGATGTCTTCTCTGACTTACCGTCTTAGATCAGAATTTCTTAGTGATGTTCAAATGACATTCATCCTTGTTCCTACTTTTCTCCTGTTCTGCCTTCTCGCTTTCAAGAAAATTAATGATAGAAAAGTGGTACTAAGTAGTCAATTCTTTGACTAGATACCTCTGTTTCAGTTATTCTAATGCAGGGCTTTTCTTTATTCTAAAGTGTTAAAATTCACAAGGCTTTCGGTTCTTGCCTCAGATACTTCACACTCATAGGGAATGGCTATTGGAAAATCCTAGCTCCAGCTGCCATGAGAAACAAACAACTGCGTACAGGACTATACCTGAGCATGCCAGTCACATGGCCTGGGCACTTTTCAAATAGGATGTTGCCCAACTGTCATGGTTTAACCCCGGTCCAGCTTGATTGGCAGCTAAGCACAAGCAGTTGGTCCCAATTCCCTTCCTCCTACCTTCAAGGAAAGTAGAAAGGGAAATAAAGAGACTTGTGGGCTGGAAACTAAAGCTAAAAAATATATATAAAATATATATTATACATATATAATATATAATTATATTATTATTAATAATAATAATAACAAATTTGCCTCCCTTCTTCATGATTATGTCACCATAAATGCTGCAAAGCAGGCATAGCAAAATAGTTCCAGGCTGGACTCAACAATAGGAGGGAGCTGGACTCAGGAACAGGAATCGGGAACACATGGATCCAGGATCAGGGCAAAAGAGACAGATGAGGTCCTCGTTGGATGACAGGAATCAAAGAGGAGAGCTTAACCCTCATGATGCTTTAGTTTTATACCATGTATGACATATATGGGACGGAATATTCTGCTGATCAGTTTTAGGTCACCTGTCTTGTCCACTCCTCCCTGCACAAGTGACCCTTTTTCTCCCCTTTCACTTACAGCATTCCAACTTGAGAATGGCCTTGGTTTCTACAGGAATAAGTATAAGCAATGGCCTTTCTGCATACCAATACCCCATGTCATAACTTCTAGAGAGAAACACTATCTGAAAAGCGTGCCTCGAGTACTGTGTCCAGTTCTGGGCCCCCAGGTTAAGAAAGATGTTGAGATGCTGGAGTGTGTCCAGAGGAGAGCAACGAGGATGGTGAAGGGGCTGGAGCACAAGCCCTGTGAGGAGCGACTGAGGGAGCTGGGGTTGTTTAGCCTGGAGAAGACGAGGCTCAGGGGAGACCTTATTGCTCTCTACAACTACCTAAAAGGAGGTTGTAGTCAGGCAGGGGTTGGTCTCTTCTCTCAGGTGACCGGTGACACAACAAGAGGGCGCGGTCTGAAGCTTCGCCAGGGGAGGTTTAGGCTGGATATTAGGAAGAAGTTCTTCACTGAAAGCGTGATTGTTCATTGGAATGCACTGCCTGGGGAGGTGGTGGAGTCACCATCCCTGGAGGTGTTTAAGGAGAGATCCGATGAGGCTTTTAGTGCCATGGTGTAATTGACAAGTAGGAGTAGGTGTAGGTGTTGGGTCATAGGTTGGACTTAATGATCTCAAAGGTCTTTTCCAACCTTATGATTCTGTGATACTGTGAGACTGTGATACTGTGATACCTTTTAGATAATTAAGTTACTCAGACGAGGCTTAGCTGAAGTTGGAAAATTGATTCTACTTTAGCTTAAACCAGTACACCAACTTGAATTTGGGTCTACTGCATCGCTAACCAGCTGAAGGAGAGCTGAACTCAGAATAACTGCTGGGAATCTAGACTATCACGTATTCAACCAGACTAGAACTTGTCTACTCATCACACGTGAACAAGAATCTGGTGGGATCCTCAGTCTCTTTACCCTCAAGAATGTTTCAGAGGTCAATCTAATACTCCCTCTTCATGAATGTTGCCAAGTAAAAATATGTATAGGGCAAGAGTGGACTTCAGAAAAGCTCAAGAGGATCCATTAATCGTGTAGTTATAATATAGATTTCCTTGCACCTTGACCTCCCTTTTGGTTTCTGCAGGCTAGAAGTGCATCTGATCCTTAGTCTGATATATAAAATAAGAGGGTGAGTTTCCCAATGGTGATGGAAGCAATGGACACAACAGATTTTTATAAGTCGTCTGATTGCAATACTACATTACCACAGGCTGTTTCTCTGGAAACTAAGTATGCTCAGCAGCCTAGCACTTAAACCCTTCTCTGTGCTTCTAGGACAGTCTTCATTGATAAATCAGAATCAGAAAGAATGAGCTAATGCTCCAGAAGGGAAAATAGAAATATATTGGTGATGTGGTTTTACCTCAGCTGGCAAGTAAACACCATGCAGCAAGCCTGCAGTGGGATTAGGAGGAGAATGGAAAAAAGGAACCCATAGACTGAGATAAAGACAGCTTAATAGGACAGCAAAGGCCAAGAGGAGAATAATAATAACAACAACAGCAACAACAACACTAATAATAATAATACACAAAGCAAGTGATGCACAATGCAATTACTTACTACCCGCTGACGAATGCCCATCCCATCACTGAGCAGCAATTGTAACACCCCAGCCAACTGCTCCTGGTCTGCATAATGAGCATGAAGTAATGTGATATGGAATATCCCCTTGGCCTGTTCAGGTCAACTGTCCTGACTATGCTCCCTCCCAGCTTCTTGTGCAACTCCTTGCTTGCAAAGCATGGGAAGCTGAAAAGTCCTTTACTTTCTATCCAGCCAAAACCAGGAAAGGATTTCAGTTAGGGGATTAGGAAAAAAAAAAAGATTAGGCAGGACAAAAATAATTAGAAAAAAGTATAGCTAGACTTATGGCCTCCCCTGAAATACTGGCAGTGAAATAAAAAAAACAATCACAGAGTTTTGCAGACCAGAAAATCCCAGGATCATGCTCACTCAAGGAAGCAGGTTTTTAATTGATCACCTGCATTCATAACATAGTTGAATATATTGTAGGGAAAAAAAAAGAGTGATTGTATCCATCTCCTTCAGTAACAGACAATCAAAGAATACAAGGCATGTTGGATGTCCCAAGCTGAGCCTTTCAGGAGCCGTATCAGCAGCACTGTCCTGGGTCCCTGGTTCCCTGCCCCAGGCACTGAGGGACTTAAGGGTGCCACACTGCCCACAGTCCTGGACCTGTGGCAGCACCCAGTCTGTCTTGCTCCATGCTAAAGGTGCTCTGGCATGTACTCACCAGCACAATGCAGGGACAACACTCAGGGAACCCTGCTTGCAGTCCTACTGCTGCGTCGGACAGAAATCTGTCCTGTGGTGGCCTCCTAGCATCCTCCAGCAAGTAGTTTGGAAACATACTCCTTACCAGCTTAAACACATCCATGGCAGAGATCACAGGAATACAAAACTAGCACTCACAATAGCATCTACAATGCCATTTGCATCAACAAATATTTTAGTATTTAGAGATAGGTTTTTTTATACCCACATCTGAAAAAAAAAGTCATTATTCAAGGTCAAAAGGATCTCAAACAAAAAGAGCCTGTCCCTTCCTGTAGCAGTCCCAAAAGGTGAACAATTCATTTTGCTGTTTTGTCTGCAGCATGCCATTTTGTCAGTTCAACAGACTATTGAACTGTTCGCAGCCTCTAAAACCTATTTGGTTGCTATGGTTATCAGCTCTTCAAAATGTCACTACCAGATCAAAAAAAAAACCAACCCATGTGAGGTCTGATGATTCTGCCATGATTTTGCATGATTCCACAAGAAAATTATTCTACATTTAAGACCTTGAAAGATAAAGCGTGGTGTGAGTTGACAGTGAAACGCTGAAAGGACATTTCCCGTTCCTTGCAGCTTTACAGTGTTGTATTAATCCCTCTAACAAACTCACTGGAACACAAAATCGCTGAAAAGCATAGCAACTTCAGAACATCATGATGCTCAAAACTGATACATGTAGCTGATTTTCTTTCAATTTCTCCATAAATGTAATATTAGTATTCAGATCTTCAGATGATCTACAATTGGTTAAAATTAGTGGAGACAGCGTGAACTACCTCAGCTAAATATCTGGACAGAGATATGTACAACTTTACAACTTTTACCTACTTTTTTTATTGGTAAATATTAATTGGACCTTTTGACATTATTAGACTAAAGATTATATTTAGCATTAAATTACATTATAAGCACAGGTTTAAGAACATCTGAGTATTTTCATTCCTCACCAGCTCTTGATTAAGGTGAATGGCAGGAAGTCCACTGTAAGAAATGACTCTGTAAGATGGAGGACAAAAGCTAGACCCTCAAATGATAAGTGTCTGCATAATTCCTTCAAACCACATTATTTAGACTAGTTGAAGTTCTGTACCTGAGAGCGTTGCCCCAGCCATCTTAATATAAAGAACTGAGTTTTTTTCCTGAGTACAGCAGTGAATTATGACATCAAGTTAATTAAATGTGGTAGATTTTTTTTTAGAACCTCAATTACTAGATTGTTCCAGATAAAGGTTTTCGCATGCTTTGAATTAGAGAAACAAGGATATCCAGTGGCTCAAAGGACAATAATAGTACACACTGTTGAGTGACATTAAAAAGTGTGTTATTAAAACTAGTTAGAAACATGCAATTAAGCATAAGTGCTGTTTTCTTTCATATCCAGCATTTAATATTCAGATGAAGCAGTAGCTACCAAATGGGCTTATTAGATTTCTAATGAATAAACAGTTTCATTTCAAACCATCGACATGGAAGTTTTCTTTTATATATCACTAAACTGAGTTACATTACCCAATTAAAAGTGCCTCAAATGTAAGAGAATCCATCCCTTTGAAGACAGTTATAGAAATTTAAGCAATGAAGTATTCCCTCATGCTGTGTAACAAAACTTGAGAAACCGATAGACCATATATTAAAAAAACCCCAACAACAAGCATGTACTTCACTAAATGGGAAATTGTGGAAATTTTTCTTTCTTAACATCAAACTAGTCAGCATTCCTTCACCCAAAAACTGTTTCCAACATAAATTGGAAATCAAAAGTTGACAATGAATATATATGTTTCATTTTTCTACAAATGGGACATTAAAGAGACGCCGTTGTTACATGATAAATAACAGAGCCTCACAGAAGAGTAAGATGGAATAACACAGTTCTTCTTCCAGTACTTTTCTGCATGGGTGAATATAGACATAAACCTGTCAGTCTTATTTCTAACTTCTTAAGAAAACACAGGTGCCCAGCTGTGAACACTTTCATTGAGTACCAAGTAATTGAAAAGAGGAAGGATCAATAGAGACTGACAAAGCCATAGTTTACCTAACACGATCATTGCAACCTCATATGCCAGTTTATCTCCCCAACATTTATAGTTTGCCCTTAAAGAAAAATAGACTCCATGATTGCACACAAATATTTTACTTCACAGAAATGCAGATTACATGTTTACGTTTCATTGGGCAAAATAAGATTGCTTCAGAACCCCACCTTGGAGCTAGAAGGAAATGTTACCTTATAAAGCACCCTCAAAACAGTCCCTTGTTTTGTTTCACTGTATCTGACCAAGCCTTTGTTAGCCTTTTGAAGGGAAAGCATTCAGAGCATTTACAATTTTAAAACTTAAACCTACAAATACATGACTTGATCATCAAAGCTAATTATCTTTTGCAATTCCTTATGATTCCTAAAGGATATATAGCTGCCTAATACACCTAAAAGAGCATATAATTGCCTATATTATAGCTAATTGTCTCGTGTGTGTATTCAGAAGCAAAAGGAGAAACCAAAATTTTCCTTAGGTCTTTCACTTTGGAGCAGGCAAATGGCAAGTTCGGGTACTGAGCTAGTGCTGAACTGCATCATGCCAATCACTCGTGAAGCTCAATGCGGACGGAAGAGATCGGATTTGACTGAGCCAGTCACCTTAAGCGTCTTTTATAATCAATGCAGAGAAAGAGCCACTGAGGTGTGATTCACCTCATCCCGAAGGAGAAGTCTAAAATAAGCCAGATGAGTCATGTCCCAGAAATGCCTGTTTCTCACCAAAGACTTTGATGGCAGCTGTGGAGGGCTCCCTTAGATTTAGTTAACTACATTTCTGAGGTCTAAATGTAGGTAGGCTGAACCTGATCAGATGTGTCTCTACCACTGCCTACTCACTCTGAGAAGCAAAGAATGAAATGAACACACGTAGCTATATTAACAGTGAAAAAACGATGTTCACTGGAGAATAAACATTTTTTTAAATTAAAATTTGATCCTCCAGACAAAACATTTTATTACATATTTTTATTGTGCTTTTAATGACTGGTTATTAAACTATAAACCATTTGCTTTTAGGTCGTAAGTACTGCAAGTAGCAAACTATCTAAATGACAGCTCACAGCTATTGACTAGAACTTGAAAAAACCCTGAACAATAATATAACTTTTTTATTTTAAAAGTCCTCTGGCAACATAATCGGTATACGCAATGAAAGAGTTAGGGGAATGGACCAAAGCAGGGTGCTGCTGCCTGATTACTGGCTGCAATCAAAGGAAAATTGTTGAGCAAACAAGAAAGAAGATCAGGGTGAGCCACAAGTACTCCCTCCTAGCTGGGAATGTGCTAGAAAAATACACTGCACACCAGAAAAATACTAGACTACTAAGGAAATTAGGTTAAAGCAAAGGAAGGCACTGAATTTGAACAGTAATTGGAAAAGTATTCTTTTCATGGTTACAGGCTGATGGAAAGTACATTCCTGATTATCAATTTGATAGGTCTAACAGCTTCTACCACGGTGACAAGGAAAAAAAAAGAAAAAAATGCTGTCATACCATTTCTTCCTGTCACTTATCTAGAGACAATGAAATTATATGGTAAATCCAAAGTATTCCTAGAAAACTCCATTATATGTCATCATTCATAAAAGTTGTATCCTGCCTCAATGAAGTAAACAACCAGCAGACACAGAAGAACTAAGAAAAAGCCTTGCTTTCTATTTAAAATGCTACAAGAAAGGCTCTAACCACTTCTTACTACTTTTTACTGTACTTTTAGATATGAAAACCAGAGAGGTCTTTACAAAAAGTTGTAGGTTTTTGACTGAACTGAGTAAGAATTCATAATTCAACCACTGCTATATTAGATTATTAAAACCTTCACTGTTTTTCTTCACGAAAATTGGCAATGCCAGGAAGTAAAAGATCACTATCACTACGTATGTGTTTGATAGTAACAGGGCCAGAGAGTGATCTGACAACGACTGCATCTTACATATATAACTGTATTTTACAATCTGGTACGAAATTCACCCCATTTGTTTGGTTTTCACCAGAAATGCTGAGACTACATGATCTAAGTGCTAACTTTCATATCATTTTACTGTCAGATCACATAACGTTCATCTCTTAGGACTTTTGTCCATCTGATTCTAGTGGTGCATGTCTAGCAACATCCACAATGGTTAGCTCTTGGACTCCCCTCAGCGGCCCATAACAGCAGCCTCCTCGAGGGATAACTGGCTGTACCTGGGCTGTACCTGAACTATTCATTGGGAATGCAGTAGTCAGCATAGGATATGTGTACCCTGATAGAAATGTTTATATTGTTTTTCTTCACTGATACCAATAACATGGTAGGAAAAGGGTGTTTGTAAGTTTCTGGCGGAAAACGCCCAGCTTCTGAAATATGCAGACACAATATGCATGGTAAGCCTGTCCAGTGTCAGCAGGAATAAATTACACAGTGTAACCATTGATTTCACAAATGCAGAATGGAAAGATGCTCCTAATTATTACAGAAGTTATGGCTTCTTTCAGAGAACACTGGACAGGATAATTATGACCTTATAGTATTAAGCATGCCATATTTCTGGAATGAGGTATATGTTAGGGGCCTTAGTGATGGTGTTACGTCAGCACTGACTATGCATACAGAGGTTTGCTTAACTCATCACAGCTATTGTCACATCAGACTTTTTTAGTACCACAATGTTGCGCCACAGCTGGACAACAAGATAGTGGTGCCAGCTTCCATGTAGAAATGACCAGATGCTTTCTGACAACAACGATTCAATTGAAATCAGTGTCCTGATTAAAGCCTGCACCACTGCCTATCATACAATCAGGGAGGACATCTTTTGCAATCAAAGATTACTAGCCCTCTGCAAGTCATTCATTCAGCCTTATGGTCACAGGTCTTGGCCCTCATAAAGGACTTCAACCACTCTAATATCTCCTAGTGGGACAACGTAGAAGAACAAAAGCAATCCAGGAGGTTCCTGAGTGCACTGACAATAACCTCCTCTGCCAAGCAAGAGAGCAGGCAATGAGAAGTACTCTGTTGGATCTTGCCCTGACCAACAGCATTTGCTGGGAGTGTGAAGGTCAAAGGCAGCCTTGGCTGCATAGACCGTGACATGATGGAGTTCAGGGCAGCTCATGAAGTTCAGCAAGGGGATATGTAAAGCCCTGCAGCTGACAAAGAATAATTCCATTGATCGGCCAAGATGTATACACAAAATCATCAGCATATACTGAATATGAGCACAAGGCTACTGACATCCTGTAACTCTTCTGTAATGCTAGCGTATTTAGTTGAACCAAATCGATGAGTGACGCTGCTCAGAACATCACTGCCCTTGATATGAACTAGGTACCAAACATTAATGTTGCTAGATGTACCTCTGCCTTTACTTGAAACTCTGGAGACCGGAATGGAGAGATATGTCTACAGCTGCCCTGGGAGGGCACTGACAGCAGTGAAGTATACCCAGTTTGGAAGCTCCTGCTTCAGATCTCTCACATGTTGCTGTAGATATGACCTTTGCTGGCGGATTCAATATCAACATGAAGCAATTTTATAGCTACAGTGCAGGATTTACTGGCACATTTTTAGTTACAGTTGAGAGATTTCATTATGCCTTAGTGAACAATGCAGTTCCCCAACAGGGTGGTATATATACTTCCTCACATATGGGCCAGAAGACAGATAGAAATGTCAGCTGTGAATCAGCTATTATAACCAGAGCTATTTCTTCATCTTCTGAGCAGCAGAAGTGACTACATACCCTGCCTCTGCCGGAGCTGTGCGCACAGTGCTGAGACTTGTCACTGTTCTCAATACTAAATACTAAATACTAATAGCTAAATACTGTTCTTGGCTTCCTTTCCTCTTCATTTACACTAGGATTGTTATTCTCTTAATCATCAAGTGCAATCTAGCATGACTACCCCTTTTGCATTTTTTATCATATCTCCATTATTTTACTGTACTCCAAGCCAGGATCTCACCTGGCACAAACATCAAACTAGTTTTTCCACTTCCCTTGCTGAAAAAAATGAAAGTTCTTGCCCCATTAACGTAGATGGGAATTTGAAGGTCAAGGGTTTACTCCAAAAAACTTTACCTGTGCCACTGGAACTGTCCAGTCACAAACCAAAATCTGTGCACCTGGTTTGGGGAAAACACCATTATCAATACAGACTAGATGACGAATGAGTTGAGAGCAACCCTTCACAGAAGGGCTTGGGGATATTGGTAGATTAAAAAAAAATGGACATGAGCCAGC
Source organism: Neomorphus geoffroyi (assembly GCA_033558235.1). NCBI lineage: Eukaryota > Metazoa > Chordata > Aves > Cuculiformes > Neomorphidae > Neomorphus > Neomorphus geoffroyi. The sequence goes on along the minus strand of JAUMJM010000005.1, from coordinate 45,270,704 downwards.
AATCTGCACTTGCAGCCCAGAATGTGGATTGTACTTGGAGCTGCACAAAAAAAAAATCCTGGCTAGCAGGTCAAGGGAGCTGATTCTCCTACTCTACTCCTCTCTCGTGAGACCGCATAGAATACTACATCCAGATCTGGGGTCCCCAGCACAAGGAAGATATGGAGCTATTGGAGTGGGTCCAGAGGAGGAAGAAAATGCACAAGTGGTCAGTGGAACCTGGAGAACAGCTTAGCCCTCTCTGAAGTACACAGTCACTGAGTCGCTTTCCACTGGTTGTAGCAGATAAATTTTCACATACACATGGACATTTAAATTTAAGTATCTTACTCTGTAAGCTGACTCCATCTCTAATTTTAGCTTTGGAAAATACCTTTTGGATGAAAATAGAGATGGACTCTCAGATCCTGACCAACAGCTCTAAATCTTTAAGACAATTAAAAGTGAAGATGTGTTCCTGCAAATATGTTAGTAGTTAAGTTCTTGGACTTCATTAGTATTAATCCTACTTGACAAATGGATTGCAAATTCTTATGCTAACCCTAACTCGTTGTGTGGAGACATGAGCACACTTAAAATGGTATGAATGCATATAACCCATTTCTCATCATCTGAAATTCATGTCACTTAAATAGTTGTTTAGACTCTAGTTATGGTCAATGTAGATAAATAGAAGCTTCTGAAGAGAATAGATCATGTGAATGGTTTGTACATATCTCTAAACAGCTAGTTTAGAGTAGATCCACACTTTTGGACAGATAAAATCATTTGACATGAGTCCACATTTACTGATTTAACTCCTTATTCAAGCTGAGGTTAACAATATATCTTAAGTGACATTCCTCTGTCACTTAAGACGGGTGTTAGCATCACAGAGTGGTTATTTCAGTAAGAGTCAGCAAATAGGATGCTATTATCTGTGTCTGTCAAAAGTACTCCTGCCCACAAAGTCCTGGCCAGTAAGCTCAGAGACACGTTTGGCTTAAGAAATGCAAGAAACAAAATCACAAAGTACAGGAGATAAATCTCTGCAAATGCTACTTAGATCTGAATTGACTAAGAGAAGTTAAATAAAAGGAAAGTATTATAAATCTTCCCCTACTTCAACTAAACTAATCATCTGTACATATTAAGATTGTATTTTATAAATAGTGCCCCGGGAAATGTAAAAAATCTACTTGCTGGTGAATGCTCTGCCAACAGTGGAGTGAAGCCAAGATTACAGTGGCCTTTTAACACAGTTACCAAAAAAATCAATAGCTTTTTATTTTTATTAAATTACTATCAGTGTGGAGAATGACTGAAGTATGTTTTCCATTTACTCCATAGAATCATATCTGCAAGGAGCTTGCAAATAATTGGATACAGAACTCTTCTGACAGAGTGGCTCAGATATCTTTATTGTTTGAGGGGATGTTTGATGCACTGCCTTCCAGTGGCACTTCAACAAAGAGGAAAAATATCTGAGGACTCTGTAATTGACTACTGCTTCAAAAAATTAATAAAAAGCATTGCACATAGAGAGTAGTTATAGCTATGAATGAACTGTGCTCTCAGTGGCTTTGTTCTCCTAGAAAACCTAACAGAATTTCTATTATTAAACAAAGTACATAACAGCCTCAACAGGGGAAGCAGAGAGGGGAGGAGAGATGTCATGATAATGAATATAAAACATGCATTATTCCAAATATTACTCTCCTGAAGTTCAAATAACTAGATATCATTAAACATATCCTGAAGGAGTGTAGATCAATGAGATGTACATTTCCACTTCTTCTTAACCATACACTCTTTTTCAGGTCCTTTTCACATTTGCCTGCAAAGGAGTATTCAGAGGGTAAAACAGGATAAAGGACTGCTACAGAATTTCCTGCAAAAGAATCATAGAACTGCATCTGCGTGACTCTTCTGAGGGAAACTCTCTTCCAAACACAGAGTATTCAGTGATTTTCAGCCTTTCTGGAAACTGTAGCCCTACACATTTTCTGAAAGTAGCATTACTCCCTGTGCTCTGAATTTACACATTCCTCTCCAATTTTTAACACACCTCCAGGGATTCACAGAGTCCAGGTAAAAAAGTCACTGTCTTTTACACAGCTCATATGAGAGACATGTTTCTACCCTAGGTGTGTTAGGGGCACTGAAACACAAAAGCTTCCCATTAATCATGCATACTAACTACCTAGAGCTGTACAACAGGTAATGGCAGCACTGCTCAGCCTCTTTGACTCATCTCATGCTAAACAAACTGTCCAACAGTGATAACGCATGCAAGGCAATGCAAGGCAGCTGGGACAAGCCCCCCAGACTCAAGGTGTCCACAGTGGGTTGGAATGATATAAAGAGGTAAGCACTCTGCACATAGAACTTAAGGGACCTTTACACAGAATAAGGGGGAGCTGGGAGGGAAGTTGGGCAAAAACAACCAGCTGAGAGTCAATTAAGGAAAAACAATAACCTCAGGATATCTTTCCACTGACCTTAATACTGACCTGAATATAAACGTCTTTTTCACAGAGAGAGCATCTCAAAAATTCATTTCAGGTCTTAGAAAAGTAGCAGTAGCAGAGGCAAAAGACATGTGAGACAAAATTTAGTTGAGAGTAGAAAAAAATCTCATTTTCAATCACATTCAGAAAAAAATAGAACTCTGTTTTTAACAATCTCTTGGTACTGTGCCCAAAGAAGTCCCATTCATTCACACTGCCATGCAATCAAGTCTGAGAAAATCAACTATGGACAATTCGCAAGATCCATGACTAAGAAGACAAGAATTCCTCTACTGAACAGGCCCAAGACTTACCTAAACTTGTATCTTGTCTTCTACAATAGTCAAAACATATGCCTATGGGAGAGTAGGAACAGGTCAAGCACACATCATAATTCCTCCTAATCCACCAGTCTTCAGATACTTTCAGCTCAGACATTTCCTGAGCTGTGTGTGATAGCCACATGTTTATTAATCCTCAGTCCCCTTTGAACTCATGCAAACTATTCAAACTGGCAGTGTACCTTGGGAAGGAGTTCTCCAAGTCTACTATCTGCTGCCTAAAGAGACACATCAGTTGATTTATTTTGAACAATGCTCCTCCTGTCTTGACTTGAGGCCTCCTAGGTTTTGCACTGGAAGGCATATAGCCCAGAACTGCATGCAGTATTCAAGACAAAAGCAAACCTTACATTTTCATAGTGATATAATGAGGCTGTTTATTATTTATTACTCCCCTAAGAATTCCTGACTTTAGGTTCTTTGTTTTGACCACTACTTAGTGCTGAGTTTATTTGCTCAGACTTGCCTGTCACAATCCTTTGTTCTTACCCCTGAGCAGAAATTATTTACTCAAAGCTTTTTTCATTTAACTTCATAGGGTAGGTCTTCCTCAGGTACATCACTTCATATTTAGCTGCATCTACTTTTATGTAAATAAAGGGCCTGATTCTCTAACAACCAGTATTATTAGGGTTTTATGCATGTGTACATGCAGTATGAGTAGTAAATGCCCTGTGAACATGGTGGAGTTGCATTGATTATAAAAAGCTGCAATATATTACTGGTTTTGACTGCATTTAGGAAAGCTTCATACACAAAAATGTTTCTCAAAACAATGATACTGCCAACACATTTTCCAAAAATGTATAATGGAAAGATTTAAATTCTTATATTTGGAATAGCTTTTGAGTGGTCTCACAGTAGATCTGTAGAGCTGTGAAAAATTAGTGACTAGAAACAAATTATTACATACTGATAGTTTTTAAAAGTATATACTAAATCCATCAGATGCATTGTCATTGAAAACTGTGTCTTTTTTTGTCTGCAGTACAGTACCGTGATGGCAATAAGGAAAGCATAATTTTCATATCAAAATGATTAGTCATAATTGTCCCAGCAGTCCATAAAGTTTCCAGGGTTAAGCAATGTTATGGGAAAGAATTTCTAACTTGTTTTCTCTGTGATTATAACTTATTATAATATCTCAAAATATTCCTTTAAAATTTTTCCTTTCCTGCCTTCTTCTTCAGTCTCCCAGAGGCATCACATAATTCAGTATATCTAAATACCAGAGTATTGAAATATGACAAGTTAGAGGGTGCACAAGATAAATAAAAAGCAATTTGTGGAAAACAAAGCAATCCCTAGTCATGTAATATCTTACTCAATCTGAGTAAGAAAAGCTAACACAAGGAGGTATCATAATCTCCAGTATGATTTAATCTTGTAACGTAAAGCTTTTCTGCGCAGTCCAAAGAACACAAAAAAGCCAAACAACGGACCTAGTCTTAGACCTTCTCTATAGATGGAAAATCTTTTAAATCCTTTCTACAGAGATGTTTTAAACCGTATCAGCATGAATACAAATAAATCACCACTTGTATTAAAAAAATTTATGAACTTAGGGAGTGGGAGGGAAATGCATCATAAAGAAAGAAAAGGCGAACTGGTGTTTCACTAATGCATGGGTTTCTTGTAAGAGTTTTTCTTTTGATTCCTTTTAGTTTCTATGGACACAGCTGTATCTTCAGAGGTGGCTTGGCACTACATGTACTTCTGAGGAGACCTAAGGCAGAGGACGAGATCGTTGAAGAGGATGACATACAGAGAGCAGCACTCCAAGGCCATGTCAGTTCCCAGTGGCACCACCAGCACAGGAGTCTGACCCCTGATGCCATGTCTCAGTCCCGATGTGAGCCCGAGCCCTGCCTGATCCTGGCAGCCCCAGCTTCATGCCTGGCCTCATGCCCTGGATCCCAGACCAACACCCAGCCCCATGGCCTCCTCCTCACCTCTCGCAGGGCCCTGCCAGGGCTACTTGCATGGGGATGGATGTCAAGTGTGTAGTAGGAGCAATAAGAGGACCTTGGTAGGGCTGAAACCAAGAAGCTGGGCTGAAATCTCTATCGATAGTCTGTTTTCCAATGTAATTAAATGAATTAGTGGTAAAAATCCTCTGCCCGTGCATGCTGAAAACAATGCAATCTGTTTTAAAGCACAGCTTGATATTTATGAACTTCCTTCCTCTAAAGAAAATAACAAACAAAGCCATGCTAGTATTTGCTAAGAACATAATAACTAGAAATGGCATGTTTCACAGAACGTAATAGAAGACGCCTCCTTGGAGATATCCAGCTCACGATGTGGTAGGTGGATGACATTAAAGCACATGCAATTAAAAGGAATAATCAGAAAAACACAGAATTCCAGACTTATATTTTGTCAGCTGAACAGTAAATGCTAGCTACAAAGTCCTCTCTCCATGGTGCTGTTGCAGCTCCACATCCACTCTGCTTCATTACCTGATGAGGTTATTGGTTTCAGAACAGTCATCTCCCAAGCCATAGCAATCCTCTTTCCCCATGCCTGAGAAGCCGAAAACTGCCAAAGATACACAATGCAAAGGACTTCAGTGAAAATAAAACCCATCCAAAAACAGGGCATAAGAGCCCAGGGAATCCACGGCTCTTTGTTTCGATCACCACTGTGCGATGCCTCTTGTGTTTCACCTCACGGCGGGACTGGACTAAGAGCACACACACATCCCATTCCTTTGTATCACTCAACAGAGGATAACGCGAAGCTGCAGTAACTCTCACCTGCGCCTGCACACTGCAAAATCCAGACAACAATTTGCAAGAATAAGTTGCCTGGAGAGAGATATCCCTAAGAACCTGTAGGATGTATATCAGTGAGATGTGGCCTATTTCTGCTTGGATACAAGGGTAAAATTGTTCACAGTGAGTGGTCAAGCACTGGGCCAGGTTTCACAGACAGGCTGTGAAATATCCTTCCTCGGGAGTTTCAGAAGTCAGATGATGAAGGCCTCAAGCACACTGCTCTAGTCTCGAAGGTGTCTTTGCTTTGAGTAGGGAGTTGGACCAATGAGTTCCAGAGGTCCTTTTCCTCCTGAATTATTTTCTGATTGAACACAGGAACAGGCTGGTGAAGTCATAGGCTATACTTACACCACAGAGTAACACAGTTGGGGTTGTTGAAGAAGAGGAGGCTCAGGGGAGACGTTATTGCTCTCTACAACTACCTAAAAGGAGGTTGTAGTCAGGCAGGGGTTGGTCTCTTCTCTCAGGCGACCAGTGACAAAACAAGAGGACACGGTCTCAAGCTTCGCCAGGGGAGGTTTAGGCTCAACATTAGGAAGAAGTTCTTTACTGAGAGGGTGATTGGCCATTGGAATGCGCTGCCCGGGGAGGTGGTGGAGTCACCGTCCCTGGAGGTGTTTAAGGAGAGATTGGATGAGGCACTTATTGCCATGGTGTAGTTGACAAGTAGGAGTAGGTGTAGGTGTTGGGTCATAGGTTGGACTCGGTGATCTCAGAGGTCTTTTCCAACCTTATGATACTGTGATACTGTGATACGGTTGTGGCAAATACTTCTGGGGAACTGAACTAAATCATCTCAATTATTTGAACAGTCCCTGGCATTGTTTTGGACTGCCCCAGCTAGCAGTTTGCCAAAACATTCACTGGAACAGCTGGGGAGACAGCACATACCTGCACACAATGTCCATGAACCATTTGCATGTAGCTACTGTTTGGAGGCAGATGAAAGGCTTCAGCAGTGTGGACAGAAGTTTTTGTATGTCATTTGGCACCGGTGTTGGAGAACAATCCTGGGCACTTTTGTTTACCAATTTAGAGTACTCCCAATGTGGGAACTACAACTGTATTTCTAGGAGTCTTCCCCAAGACTCCGAAGTCCTATTGCAGTCTTTACCTACAAAAAATACATTTTTCCCCAAGGTTCAGTGCTGGGTCCAGTACTGTTGAATATCTTTATCAATGAACTGGATGGAGGCATTGAATGCACCCTTAGCAAGTTTGCAGATTACACCAAGCTGGGCAGAAGTGTGGATTTGCTTGAAGGAAGGGAGGCTCTGCAGAGGGATCTGGACAGGCTGGATCGAGGGGCTGAGACCAATGGGATGAGGTTCAACAAGGCCAGGTGCCGTGTCCTGCACCTGGGACACAACAACCCCATGCAGCCCTGCAGGCCTGGGGACTAATTGCTGGAAAGCTGCCTGGCAGAGAAGGACCTGGGGGTTTTGGTTGACAGCCGGCTGAACATGAGCCAGCAGTGGCCCAGGTGGCCAAGAGGGCCAATGGCATCTTGGCCTGTGTCAGACACAGCGTGGCCAGCAGGAGCAAGGAGGTGATTGTGCCCCTGTACTCAGCACTGGTGAGGCTGCATCTCAAGTAATGTGTTCAATTTTGGGTTCCTCACTACAAGAAGGACATTGAGGGGCTGGAGCACGTCCAGAGAAGGGCAATGAGGCTGGTGAGGGGCCTGAGGAAAACTGGGCATGTTTAGCCAGGAGAAGAGGAGGCTGAGGGGAAACCCTATCACTGTCTACAACTGCCTGAAAGGAGGTTGTAGAGAGGTGGGTGTTGGTCTCTTCTCCCAAGTGACAAGTGATAGGAAAAAATTCTTCACTGAAAGGGCCATTGGAATGCGCTGCCCAGGGAGGTGGTGGAGTCACTGTCCCTGGAGTTGTTTAAAGGGAGATTGGATGAGGCACTTAGTGCCATGGTTTAGATGATGAGTAGGTGTTGGTGTTGGGTCATAGGCTGGACTGATGATTTCAAAGGTCTTTTTCAGCATTGCGATACTGTGATAAACTGTGATAAAGAGGAAGTAGCTTCAAGTTGCATCAAGGGAGGTTCAGATTAGACATCAGGAAAAATTTCTTTACCAGAAGGGTTCTCAGGCACTGGTACAGTGGCTCAAGGAGGTGGTTGAGTCACTGTCCCTGGAGGTATTTAAAAGACGAGTAGATGAGGTGCTCAGGAATATGATTTAGTAAAAGACAGGTAAGGTTGGACTCAATGATCTCAAAGGTCTTTTCCAACCAAAAGATTCTATGACTTTATGATTCTATGAAATAGATTTTTTGACCTTAACACAGGATGTTACAATCCATATATTCATTACTCCTTTTCCTTTTTGAACGAACACCCCATGCCTCTTTCTTTTAGAGGGTGACTCAGAAAGTTTGGAACATATCGTACTGCAGACAGGTGTAGCACCATGCAAAAATCCCAGATTCGATTGCCATTATGTAAGGGCACAGGCTTCCCCTAAGTCCTATAGTGTATCTGCTAATCCAATGAGGATGTCTATCATATCCCAGAGCACCCAAAATGATGCTGAGCTCCCCTGTTTGGGCAACTGGATACCAGCCTTGTTTCTAGAGAGACTTGGTTCCAAAAGACACAACAGAATGGGAGACATGCTGCATAAAACAAAAGCAAAGCAGGATAAAATGAAGTGCTGGTATTTGTAAGGGCAACAGTAAGGAGCAAGAATAGTTCAGATGGATAGACCTGGATAGACCCCTCCTTGCCATATAGTTACGGATAACAATGAATATATATCTATTATTTGACAACATAATGTTGTAGTGTGGCTTTAGATTTAATCAAGAACTCAATTGGATCTTGTTATTCTAGACCAAAAAAAATGTTTTACTAGTCATCCACTAACCTAATGAACTTTTCCTGTGTAGTCCTGCAATAGAGAATTTTAAGTTTAAGAGATATCTTTTCTTTGGTGCAAGAAAAGATAGCTTTCTGCCCCAATGAGGGAAGAGTTATTCCAGTTTCCTTGAGTAGGAAACAGCAGACATTCTGGCTAAGAACAGGAATATTCATGGCATTATTCTACAGATAGAATTTGTCGATAACTGATCTGCAGGCAAAACAAACAATTGCAAAATAGATTTGGCTCATATGAATACAAACAAATTCAGATTAATGCCAAAACAGGCATTGTTAAAAATTCTGTTCAAGTCCAATGACAAGTTCCATTAAACTCCAAAAGTAAATATTTTGGGTTTAAGCACTTGTTAAGAAAATTAAGGAGAGGACAGACTAGATTCACAAACCTGCTGCTGTTGCCTCACTTCCTTAGCTCTGTCCCAAACCTCTTTCAAAATGCCTTAACTCTGGCTTAGCCCTTCACCAAGGATCTTTCCTTCAATTCATCTCTGCAGGAGTGTATTTGGCTTTGTTTTACAGATCAGTGCCCAGAATACCAGGTTTGTTAATGACAGGGGAGAGAACTTGCTCTGAGCCTCCCTTTTTAATAATCTTTCACTTTGCATAAATAACTAAAGGTCCAGTAGAGCAGCAGTTAACAGCTTCCAGGTAAGCACTTAATCCACCAAGTGAGAGAGACAACCTTCTTCATGCCCTGCTTTTTGAACCGAAGCTTGTTTGTTTCACCCAGTAAAGGGCACTGAGCCCTTTTGTAGGAGAAATGAGGAATAGCTCCTCTTTCTTTCAGGTGAACAATTTGAGTGGCTCACACAGTTCTGCAGAAATTTTGTTCTCACTTAAATGGAAAAAGACAGTCTTGGAGTTGTGTAACATTTTGCATGAAATAAGAGAAGTCCTTACCAACTAAATTATGGTATTGCTAAAGTTGTTCTTTTGGTCTATTTTTGCATTTTTGTATTCCGCTCTAGAACTATTGAGCCCATGGTTTGATTAAATAACTCAACGTGGGGGTAAAGGGTCTTTGAACTTTCTGTGAGGGTCTTCACTCTTCCAGCCAACTATTAACTCAAAGGAAGTATTTTTCTTTTCAGTTATGCCTTAGGTAACCTATGAATGACCTCTACAGTTCAGATCATTTAATTCTTCTGTATTTCTCATACAGCCTCAGATTTATCCATCTGCATTACAAAATCCACAAAGACATTTTTGGTTTCCCAGTCCATAAATAGTACTACTCCATTTCAGATAAATGTGATGCACCATTTAGCATCACCAAAGTCTATAGAAACAAAGAACTCCTTCTAATTGCATTTTAAAAGAACAGCTTTTAAAGAAAATAAAGATAGTGAGAAGCATGAGGTGTAATTGGATAAAATGATTGCAGCACACCACACTGCAATTCAAGAAATTCCCCAACTCAACCAATATTACCCAGTAATTAAAAATATCAATCACTTCTGCATTCCTTTGTCATGCAGGGACAGGTTGAAACTTTAGATACCTACATTCCTGGAGGTATAAACCTCAATACCCATGGTAATTTTGTCTTGTTTGAGTTACCATGGAAACAATGTTTATGGTATTGCAGTGTTATCCGGGAAAAAAATGAGTTATAAATAATAAAGAGGCTAATGTTGTTTCCCTTGGTCTTGCTGAACAGCTTCAGGCACTGAGACAGATGAATTGGATAGAAATGGAAGACAGCAGCTGTAACACCAATGCTCATTATCAGCTGTGCTTTATTACTGGAAAGCCCACATTACTGCTAAAGCTTCATAATGTGATGGTGCCAAATTACCTTTTATTAACTATTATAACCATTAAAGATCTAGCTTCCTTGGAAATAATTGGATATGCTATTTTCACTCCAGTAATTTGCAGAATTCTAACTTGTCTTTTCAAAATTATTCAACCTCGATTCGCATTTTGCTCATCTATTCTACATATTTGAATCAGAAACAAATTCCTGTTTGTTTATACCTCCTTTTCTGGATTCCCCATAGGCCTTACAGAATATCACTCTTACAGCTACTTTACTTTTGTTGATACGCAAAACTCCACACAAATATATATTAGCCCAAAGCTAGGCAACTCTTCCTTGTAAGAGAAAAGGGTCACTTTGTAGAGACAGTGCTTTTTATCCATTTTTGTCATGTTATGTAGTAAAACCAAGTGTGATTAAGCTATTGCACACCTGAATGTTGGTACATAATTGACTCAGCTGTCAGAACCTCATGACTCCCTGTCAGTATTTTCTGCACTCTGTAGTTTTGAGAACTAGTGCGACAGATATTGCTCCTGTGAGATGTATGGTATTGACAAGTACTGCTGAAGTCATGGGTAACCAAAAGCACTTCACACTTCACAGGAGACCTTCAGGACCGTGTTCATGTGGCAGACTTAATCACTTAAAGGAGGCAGGCACCCATGTTATAAACAAGCTGAGCTACTTGCCACCTAGCTTTCTTCTAACGTACTATAAGAAGCTTCGGCATTGTAGGACCCAATCTGGACAAAACATGTGAGAAGGATGGACTGTATTAATCCTCCCCCACTGCTTTAATGTCCTGTTATACCTTAATAATTCTCCTGATACTATCAACACTTCTACTTGCAATGTGAGGCCCAGGATAAAAGTCCTTCTGTATTTTACAAAAGAGATTTTAAGACTGGTCTCACATTTCTTACAAGGATTTGTTAATGGCTGCTTTTAAGTGCTATCATCAGCAAGATCTCTCTTAATATCTGGCAGTTAAACCTCTTTGTAAAAATACTTCAATATTCTTTGGACCCAAGAGACAAGGGCAACTTCATCTATTTACTAGAGCATTCACCCCTGCAATTATGGTGAATGCAAGTAATGAAGTCCTTATGTCCACGTAAATAAATAGCCATTATCTCCAAGTTTGGATCCCATTTTCAGTCTCATCACTAATTGTTTTCCATAGCAACACTCCTTATGAAATGAATGCCCTATTTTTATGTTCTGACTCTTGTATTAGCCAAGAACAAAGTCTTCAGCAAAACTTTACAATGGAAAGTAATAGAAAAAAATTCACAAAGGAAACCCAGGTCTAAGACTACACTGACAATTGCTCCTTTATTCTCATGAGCCCCTTCTCTCTTAAAAATCTTGTTTTCAAACTGGGTGCCTCATGGACAGCGTTATTTTTTATCTATCTTCCATATTTACTTTCAAACTCCTGACATAAACAATGCTTTCTCTTAGCGGTCCAGGAGTTAATTGTGGATTGTAAAAGAAAATTCATCCTAAAAAATGTTGAGATAGGCTTAAGAGCATAAAGATTTCTTTGCAGGGTTCATAGTTGATGGTGTGCAATAGTCTCCAGTGATTAAAATTAATTCCGGGGTGAAAAAAAAAAAACCCAAACCCCAGATTCTCATCCTGGTGGCAATGACTTTCCATGAGAAAGCTAATAAAAGAGAATAACAACACTTCAGCATGTGCAGGTGCAAGATTACAAGAACATCAGCACAAAAGCAGAAGCAGAAAATCCCTACTACAGCAGCTTTACCATGTCCAACTGACAGCTCGCACAGCTGCAACTGAGAGGCAGCCAGCAGTATTACAGGCTAAGGGCTGCAGAGTCGCAAAAGGAAGCCCCTATGTACCACAAAGGTTCAGGCACTGGAGGAACTGCAAAACAGTTTAAAACACTCAGGGAAAAAACAAAAGCGCTAATGCTCAGAAGGCAACCTGACAACGGCATTTCTGTTGGCAGTGAGTATGTTTTGTTTGCATTGCTACTTCATGTGGCTGTGAACTCCTTACTGCCTTTTCCCCTGGCTGAATGAAATTCCCTAGCAAAAGTTTACTGGCAGCACTGATGCAAGCAAGATCCATACCAAGTTATAGCAAGTTATAGACTCCTGGCGTCTTCGGTGAATTGTCAGGATTATATTGGAGGATTATTACTTCAGTGGGATTGCTTACCAAATCTATCAGAAATATGCACAAAGCTTTCTCACAACAACTTATTTTTTAAACAGATGCCAGATTAGTGCTCTTGTAGCCTTATCCAGATGCCTAAATTGGGAAATGAACGCTCTACACATCCTGCAGCTTCTGCAGAAGGAAAAGGGAATTAAGAAGTGCATTTTCATTATTCTTTTTTTAAAGTTAAGGCAGCCTGCTACCAGCTATGTTTAAACACAGATTTAGATGTTGAAAAGATCATCATTTTCAGAAGACAGAGTGGTTTCATCAGCAAAGTATAGATATTTCTGTTATTCAGAATTGTAGGATTCCAGCTCCTCTTTTAGCACCCAGTCAGTAAGCCTGGACAGGTATTTTACTATGTGGATCCTGAGGGGCCCTATGCCCCTTCATAAAAGAAGTGAGTAGCAAACAATAGGCATTTCCCCATGGCCTAGAAGGAGCTTTCCAGTTTCTTTGCCATCTCCATCAAACTAGTAATTTTTGTTAGGCTTGCTGCCAGCTCTGTGATGTAGGGCTTGTGGAAGCGATTGGAAAGCAAATAGTATATAATGTCATCAGATTAAATGTACTACCTCATCTTTTACACAGACGGTAGACACTCTTTCCACAATCAGTAACATCTCTTTTTTTGCATGGATTTTTACCTACTAAAGATCATAAAAGTTTAAGAAGATAGAGTTAAAATTTCTGAAACATTTAAAGTTAGTTGCATCTAAATAAAATAGACAATCAGTCCTTTTACAAGGGAAAGAAAAGCTATTTTATATCTTTAAGGTCAATATACGTTATTCAAATAATGCAGAAAGCAGTGTAGCTCAATGGCAGTTGTAATTATGCAAATTATTTCTATAGCCCATAATATTTGGAACTTGCTATCTGAGTGAAAGAGGAATAATTCAACTTATTTCTCCGACAGTAGAGCTAACATTCTTATCAAGACTGTTTGTGGTATCTTGGAGCCCTCTAGCTCACAGTTCTTTCATGATATTTCTGAGATCTATTACAGCACTGCTAATTGCGTTTTGAAACATTGATTTTAGGAAAGAGATGGAGTGTACTACATTAGAAAGCATTTTAGCCTTGGCAAAAATATACTGCATATACTGGAAATGAAGTCAAGATTGACTTGTACTTGTACCCCATAGGGAAAGCATAAATACTTGTTAATTATAGCAGAAGCAAACGACCAAGGTATCTGGGGACACAAATTCGTATTTCCAAACAAAGAAACTAAACATTTGCTTACACAACCCTGCTAGAGGAAGGGCTGTGCAAATCTCCCTGCATTAAATGAGCTGTCTCCCCAGGGCAAACCAACCCAGCCAGCAGCCCATTACATGAATAAGAAAAGCTGATTGAGTGGCAAAGAATAACCTTGGCTTCTCATGGTCATCCCTTTCACTACCCTTTGTGCCACCACAGTGAGACCACCCTGCCACACCCAAGTACTGCTAACAGACTCATGAGGTGCTGAGGTTTCCTTCGGCCCTTATATCTCTTATTGTCCTCTCCAGTAAGAGAACAGTCAAAGTGAACTGGAGCAGGCAAGGAAAGTTTTTCAATAAGCTTTAGTTCATGGTCAGAGGACTAGGTAAATGATTCAGTGCTGCTTACCCAATATGTGTGGCTGTTCCCATGTCAGCCAGGCCACATTTTTGAGGCAACTTGTGCTCCCAGTCCTTCTTCCTCTGCCAATATACATGAAAAAAACTGGGGCCATATCAGGTCTCAAGGGCTATGTGTATAGCATGGCCTCAAGAACCCATCCCGTTTTATTGTTAGCATGCTTAGTGCTAACAGAGGTTTAACTTGTGCCATCTAGCTCTCACCCAGACCAGGCACACAAAAGGAGAGGAAAGACCCAACAGTGCTCGCACTCACATTGTAGTCACCAAATCATATCGATAAGGCCACTTTATTTTGGAGGAGAAGACAGTTTAGCGCAGGAGCACAAGCTCTGCCCTGCCATTGATCTCAGAGGCAGAGAAAGACCCAGCCTATTCATGTTTGCTGTCACAGACACAGAGACATCGGTAAGGTGCATTTGTGCTCCACAACAGAAAAACAAGCAACACCCCTCCACCTTTACTCACTCCTGTAGAGCTACTGGAAACACCCAAAAAGTAGACATATATCCAATTTCTATTCAAGCAGAGCAATACAAAAAAAAATCTTTGCTACCAGTGCTATCATCCGCATAGGCAGTTCTTTTTCAATGGGATTTTTCCTTGTAGCAGGAAACTCATAAGAATAGGAAATAGCTTGTCTGATAGCTGCTGAAATACTATTTTTAGTGACAATCTATAGGGCTATGTTAAAGGAAGTAAACAGAAGAGACTCCCCTATGCCTCTTTGATCATAATTGAAACATGAATAACTGTTTGGTCTAGTCAGATACATTCTGCACAGTGGACATAAATTAAGATTAGAAAAACAGTAGGCTTTGAACGTATGAGGAACAAATGCTTGCCTAGTACTTTTAGAACAGCAAAACAAGGGAATCAAATTCTGTGACAAATTATTCTGTGTTGTATATGCTAAGTGAAAATAAAGGAGGAGGTGGAGCTCTTGGGTTCAATGCACAGATGTCTTTGTACAGTTATTTGTTTTCTTATTTATGTTAATCACAAAGGACTGTAGTGCGCAAGATTTGTGCAGCCAAAGTAAAGCCTTGCTGCATTAGCACACGACTTAGCATGCTATCTAGGTTGAACAGGAGTGATTATGATGAACTGGGTGTGTGCAGACCCATTGCACTAGCTCATAGTGAGGCTAGCATGGTGGAATGGGCAAGCCTCACGTTGCATTAACTTGTGATAACACTGGGAAAACTAGATCAGTGAAACTCACCGGGTTTAGCACATAAGTTCAGTATGAGCCAGAGAGGGTAGCTGAGTTTAGGCAGCAAGAGATGTATTCCCCAGTTCCCAGTTTTTATAAAACAAGAAGTACACCTGTATTCCTATTGATTGAAAAAGGAGGTGAGTACAGACAGAAGAGAGAAATGAAGAAGGGAATGAAGGAAATAAATAAAGCTCAAGACTAAAGCAAAAGGTTTTCAGAGGTTCACACAGATGGAGAGGATGTAATGAATGTTTATGCTTAGTCCAGCTGATAAATGGTATCTCAAAAGGAAGACGTGACAGGAGTAGAGAGATTGTGAGTCAAAATACAAGGGCACAGTTAATAATTTATTTCATTGTCCTATGTATTTTATTCAAAAGTGCAAACCCTTCTCTTAACCTTCACTTTGACAGAACAAAGCAAATTGATTCCTTTTATCCCCAAGTCCCATCTATTAAAAAAGTCAGTGCTGAATGAGATGACAAACAAAAAGGTCTCCCATTCTTCTGAGCAGAGAGTTGAACAGAGTGAACAGGCAAACTCACAGAGGGCCTTTCATTCAGCAAGCAATGGGAAAGCCTGAGGAACTGGGGCACACACTTCACACTCCTCTTCAAAGGCCTGTGTGGGTCTGGGAACACTGACATTCGTGCTGTTGAAATAAATTCCTTTTGGTGGCTAATAACTAACGCAGACCTGAAGAATCACTGAATATCTATGAATCCCAGAATTAAACACTCTCAATACCCTTCAGAAATAGTACATATTTTTCTGAGCTACGGCCAGATAAAACTGAGCAAAACCCAGTTAATTGCAAGCATCTGCAGGAAAAAAGGCCATAAATCACCTATCATTTAGTTTGCCTACACCTACCACCAGTATCGTCTGTAGGTATCTTTCAGTAGGAAGCATATACCAGCTCCCCACAGTTAATTTTTACATGAATATCATTCAGTATTGGTTCATTTCCCTTCCAAATCACAAGCAACTGCTTGCTAAGAGCACAGAGACAATAATATGATTCTTAATAAAAAAAGCTATATAAATAAATAATGAGAAATAACTGAAGAGAAAATAAGTAACATGTTTTACTGACATTAAGGAGAAGCTTGTATAGACATCACCTTATTAGTACAGCATATCCTAAGCATTCAGTAAGATTCTCAGATTAGCCTGACGTATTGTAATGATTTCACATGGCAAGGTCTTGGTGGTAGTTGTGCAGGTGGAAAGGTGACCTCTGTGAGAAAATACCAAGAGATGCAGCTGGGTTGGACACAGCTAATTCCAGCTGACTGTAAGATGGACCCATTGCAGAACACAGCTGAGCCAATCAGCGGTACTGCTGGCACCTCTGTGAAAACGTATTTAGGAAAGGGTAAAAAAATGCTGTAGAGCAGCTGTGAGAACGAGAATTGGGAAAAAATGAGGGAGAAACAGCCCTGCAGACACCATGGAAGGATGAAGAAAGAGAAATGATCAGCAGAGATGAAGTGCTATGAACTGACTGTCACTCTTTTTCCATTGCACCATTCAGGGAGAAAGAGGTCGAAGAGTTGGAAATGAAGGAGTGAAGTTGAGCCTAGGAAGAAGTGGGAGAAGCAGAGGTTAGTTTTGATTTTGTTTTTCGCTATCCTACTCTCAATCCATTTTTAGCTGGTAATAAATGGAATTAATCTTCACCAAATCAAGCCTGTTTTGCCTATGACAGTAAGTGGTAGGTGATCTCCCTGTCTTTATCTTGACTTAAACCTTTTTCATCTTATTTTCTCCTCCTGTCCTGTTGAGGAGCAGGAACAAGAGAGTGACTGACTGGACATCTGGAAGTCAACCAAGGCTAAATCCACCACACATTCCTGATATAAGAATTTTAGAAAGTAATAAATTAAAAAAATGTTGCCAAAGTCATAATTATAAACTTGGTAGCAACAGGAAAAAATGTGTGAATTTGTACTATGCAACAGTAACTTGGTTCTCCAAGTTAATTCTGACTATGGTCTTTAGACAGTCCAGCAGAATTTATTCATTCTTTGAGACATCAAACGGGTAAATGACTTTAGGATTAGATGAACTGTCCACCAAAATCACTGCTGTTGCATAAAAATAAATCTAGAAATATATTTTCCTATTTCTAGAAGTGATTTAATGATAAAGACTCAAAAATTACATCTAGGGGTGGGGGTGGTCATTATTTGCCTTCTCCATTAAAGTAATCATGAGAGTGCCATGAAAACTGGGAACACTGCCCAGAACAAAGACTTTGCTTTCAAGCAAACTTCATAGGTTCGGGGAATTTGAACTAAGCATAACACCTGATACATTAATTGGAGCACTTGTCAAATGCACCATTTTTAGTGCATGATGATGTCTTCATTAATCACGATGATACTATGTGTATGATAGCCAAATTGGAAAGCTAAAGAAACCAGGCTGCAATTTCTTCAAACCCCCCACAGGAGGGAATAACTTGAGAATCTGAGCTTTCTACTTTCCAGTATGCAGGGTGCTAAGAAATATAGGGCTGTGTCCTAATTTTAGATGTGCACTTTGAGCTCCTGCTACTATTGTCTTTGGCAAGCATGCTTTCAAAGTTACACTGTGCACCTCTGCCTACATATTCATACTTGATAGTGATACAGAGGGCAATCGAGTTAAAATTAATTTGAGTTTTTACACATGAGAAAGACTGAGTCTTTTCTTCCTCCAGCAGAAATATGATTAAGTTTTTCTATTTCGCTTTGTCCTACAAACAGGAGATATCCATAAATTATAGCAGCATAAAGACTTGGCCTTTTCACATCCTGATAAAGCAGCCATTTGAAGAATGTTATTCATTTCTTCAGCCCATTGAAGAGATGCTCTGCTTTTCCCAGTGGGTCTTTTGGCTCTTCAAACTCACTCTTTCAGTTTAGTTACTTACCTAATATGACATTGATGTTTTCATTTATCTCATTTGTGGTAAGTGAAAGGTCTTGTCAATAAGGATTTGGCACATTTTAAAGTTTCGGTAAGACTTCTTTTCCTTTTTAATGAAATCATTTCCTAATACTCAGTATTTTTATAGTGTCACATTGAGCTGACAAGAAATTGTTTCTTTTCAAGGTTCCAGAGAATTTTCCCGAGGTAGCTACAACTCAATCAACATAGAAAAAAGCCTTGCAAGACATTTTTGCAATTTTAAAAGGCTGGAGGTCTCAGTAGTTCCTTACTATGATGTTAAGAGGTGACTCAGAACCTGTAACTGCAGTGTGCCAGTTTTAATTATAAAAGAACATAATGCAGGTCAACACAGTTCTCTTGCTTGTTCTGATATGCTTTGTACAAAGTATTGCAACTGAAACATACAGCCTCTTCAAAAGGCTTGAGAAGGAAGTTCCTTACTAGAGTGAGCAGGAGCCATGTTACTTACAGGAAAAGAGATGCAGTTGTAGAAACAACATTAGAGGCTTTCCCACAGTGACCTGGGGCACAGCTGCAGTGGCTTTCAAGGAGGAAGGGTCATACCATCTGTATCTGTGTCAGTCAGATAGGCTGTCCCAAGGCAAAGACCAGGGGGGACCAAAGGGATCGAGAAAAGAGGGAGTTCTGTCTGGCACACCATGTGATGGGTATCTTCCTCATATACCCTAAACTGTATTTTCATGTCATGCCTTGTCACCTCAAAGGCATTGTCACTGAGTAGTGTTAGTATAGCCAAAAAGTTTGACTGAAGGTTTTGGTTATTTATTAAAGATCATAGAAAACACTTGCTTTTCATCCTTCTTCAGGATACACTGTAGTACTGTACTGAATAATATGGTGTGGAAGCACTCTTACCTCAGTTACAGAGGCATCAGATTGAGGCACAGAAAGAACTAATCGTCCTAAACACTGGAATCTGTTTAGGATCTTATCTATTTTACTTGTCAGTGCCCCAGTGCATGCCTCGTACTTTCAGCCACTGGAGCCATTTCTCTGTATACGAGCAGATCGAGCATTGCCTTTGTCCTTTGCAGCAACTTAATTCTAGAGCCAGCTGTGGAAGAGGCCTAGAAATCTTATATAAGTTTATGACCCTAACAAAATATTTCACCAGGCATAAGTTATTGCAGCATTCAATTCTAGTCTTCATTTACAGACTATGAACCTAATGCTGATTTTAGCACATTGTACTAGTCTAGTTCTCTTCTGCGAGTGCTCCTTTTCTAGGGAAAATCTTTAGAGAGAAATGTTTTCAGCTTCTTATGCAATAAGATGGGTTGTCTTTTTTCCTGGGGAAATAGATGGAAATTGGAGTGTCTCAGAGTACAGTCCCCAAATCAAGGTCTGGTAGTAGTTAGATGTAAACGACAGATTAAATCACCATTTCATCTCTCCATTTTGTTTAAGATCAAATCAGATCTTTATTGTGATATAAACACATGCCTCATAGTTGATCTGACAGATGGTACTGCTTGAACATATCAGTTAAACTGGCTGTGCTTATACAAGTAGTCAGACACAGCAAATGGTCTTTAGCATTCTTCCAACTCACACAGATTGTTTCTTCTTTGATAAACCCATATGCTAAAATAAAATGTATATCAATTTGCTGTCTGAATTTTCTATCATCTACTCAAATTTGGTCATAATGACAAGTGTTTTTCTACTCAAGGTATCTGAACTATTTTCATTGTCTCTTTGCAACAGCTCACAGAAACAGACAAGATTATTTTTGAGCGATGTTAGTTCATATTCTGAGAAAATGATTTCGTGAGATGTTTAACAAATTGAAAGATTTCATACATTTTGTCTACTGAATCTATTAGGAGAATAGGAACAATCCAGTTTGCTATGTCCCTATGTTCTCATTAGTAGCCAGCTGCTTCCCAGAGATGTGCCCAGGCAGTTCTTATGGAAATCAAAGGGAGTTGTCTGTATCCAGGGGTAGATGTTCTTCAATTTTAGAAATGGTAGACTGAGAAAAAGAGAGTCGTATCTCAGTATGCCAGGCCTTGTGTGAGAAGAGTCCTAGTCCATGCTGAATTAATTCAAAGACACAGAATTAAAAAGAGTTGTCTAATTTCTTCCAGATCTGCTTGAATGGTGGGAATGTCTCAAAGAGATACACATGCTGCTTACGTGCTTGTCCCTGAGCGACTGGCTGCTTTCATCACTATTTCATCAAAGTAAAAACCTCACTGATCTAAAGAAAGAGAGAGAAGCAAAAAATAACAGGAGAAAAGTTGCATCTCTTCTTTTTGGGTGTAGTGTGGGGGATGTTGCTACTTTCCACCTGTATTCCTATTTCTTTCCTGGTAAGATCCAAAAATAAAAGAGAGAGAAGGAAAGAAAATAAAGGGAGGAATTTATGAGGACAGGACTGGCTCCCTGAGTACCGCAGTAGTGGCAGCTCAGTCTATTCTCAAGCACTGAAGTTTTCTCACTCTTATTTTAACACTTTTTGCGGTGTCTCAAGATTTTCTTCACTTTTATGCTGCAGAGGTAGGATTTAGTCATATGAATCCACTAACTCATCTGCCTTTCACAGAGATATTATTTCCCAAGTATTTCTCTCTTGTTTCCACAGGATTTACTGTTCCCAAACATGAGCAGCAAGAGAGCAAGGCAGACCTTTACCACCATGATTACTTGCCCTTTCCCTAAGAGTGCCGAGCTGTCTGGGGTTGCTTGGCTCCATGTTCAGAAGAATTTTTGGCCATTACTCCTGATAATGTGAACTATCATTTTCAGTGGAGATGCATAAACACCACAGCCACTTCCAGATCTGCATGGATACATACACTTTTAAAAAAATCGTAGAATCAGAATAGTTTGGGTGGGAAGGGATCTTTGAAAGTCATCTATTCCAACCCTCCTGCAGTGAGCAGGGACACCTTCAACTAGATCAAGTTGCTCAGAGTCCTGTCCAATCTGACCCTGAATGTTTTCAGGGATGGGGCATCTACCACCTCTCTGGGCAACCTGTTCCAGTGTTTTGTCACCCTCTTTGTAAAAAATTTGCTTCTTATATCTAGTTTAAAGCTACCCTTTTTTAGTTTAAATCCATTAGCCCCTATCCTTTCAGAAAAGACCCTGCTAAAATATCTGTCCCCATCATTGTTGTCATTGCCCTGTAAGTACTGAAAGGTCACAACAAGGTCTCCTTGGAGCCTTTTCTTCTCCAGGCTGGACAACTCCAGCTCTTTCAGCCTTTCTTCATAGGAGAGATGTTCCATCTTTCTGATCATTTTTGTGGCCCTCCTCTGGACCCACTCCAACAGATCCATGTCTTTCTCATGCTGAGGGCTCCAGAGTGTTCCAGTTGAGATCTCACCAGAGCAGAACAGAGAGGCAGAATCACTTCCTTCGCCCTGCTGGCCACGCTTCTTTTGATGCAGCCCAGGATACAGTTGGCCATCTGGGCTGCAAACACGCATTGCTGGCTCTGGTCAAGCTGCTCAGCCACCAGTAATTCTAAATCCTTCCCAGCAGGGATGCTTTCAATCTCTTTATCTGCTGGCCTGTACTTGTACCAGGGGTTGCCCCTACCCAGGTGAAGGACCTTGCACTTGATCTCTTTGAACCTTATAAGGTTCATGCAGGCCCATTTCTTAAGCTTGTCCAGGTCCTTCTGGATGGCATCACATCCGTCAGGCATGTCAATCACACCACACAGCTTAGTGTTGTCGGCAAACTTGCTGAGGGTACACTCGATCCCACTGTCGATATCGTTGAGGAAGACATTAAATAGGACTGGTCCCAGTAGCGACCCCTGAGAGACACCACTTGTCACCAGTCTCCATCAGGTCTTCGAACCATTGACCACTACTCTCTGGAAGCCGCCACGTGACCAATTTCTCATCCACCAAACAGTCCATCCATCAAATACACATCTCCATGGGCTTATCCACCAAGTCCAAGGGCTCAAAGAAGTCCAGATAAATGACACTTACAGCTCTTCCCTTGTTCACTGATGTAGTCACTCCATCACAGGCCTCTACACTGATCAGGCAGAGCTGGCCCTTGCTGAAACTATGCTGGCTGTCTTGAACCACCTCCCTGTTTACCATGTGCTTTGGCAGAGCTTCTCTGAGGATCTGTTCCACTATCTTCTCAGGAACAGAGGTGAGACTGACAGGTGGGTGGTTCCCAGGGTCTTCCTTTGTATTTTTTTTTTAAGAATGGGTGCAATGTTTACCTTTGTTCCCGTCACCAGGGTCTTCACCTGACTGTCATGACTTTTGAAATAACATGGAGAGTGTCCATCTTCTTCCTTTTATGTTAGGTGAACGGACATCCAAAGTCTACGAGCAGAAGAGGGGGCAGACAGAAGATGGTAGTTCTCAAAAGATACCAATTAATTTGCCTTCAGCTTAGACTGAAGAATATGTTATAAAGACCAGTAAAAAATGAGAGTTCATAACAAGCATCTGTTTGGAAACATGAAAAGCTGCCTAATACATGCAACAAAAAGATCAAGAGGGAATGGCTGGCCATTCATGTGGAAACCAGGAGTTGCAGCAAAATGCTCACTATCCCCCAAATGAATTACTTTGGGATGAACTACAGAAAGGCATCTTGGAGTCTGTTGTAGTATGTAGCCTAAATTGTCAATTAAAAAAAAAGACTGCCGATTAAGAGACATAAACATTTTCCACTTAGCCACCCATTTACATCACGGGGGGGGAAAAGGTGTGAAAAAAAAAATATGTTTGTAAGCAGCAGAAAAATGGTTTGTCATTTTCCTGGGGGTTTTGTGATTTGCATCTTACAAGGGAGGCACTATGTGATTCTTTACTGTCTAATGAGAGATGAGTAGTTTTTCTCTATATAACAGCATTGATAGGGTCTGTTCCCCTCCTCCTATGGATTACAGAACTTCATGAAAGCTGCAGGAATGTCATATAATTGCATTTTCCAATTTTTTCAACCTAGTTGAAATTGGCAAAAAAAAGGTCAAGAGTTACTGAGACACTGACAGACACACAAGTGTGTGCATATGTGTGGGTTTAGCACGGAACCTTATAGGCTTTATTTCCTTATGAAGTCAAAGCTCAAAAACTGTTGTCTTTAAATAATAGTTTAAGCTAATCTGAAAATAGATGGATAATCAAAATCTACCTGCAATATTTTTGTCCTATAAACTGTTGCTTTGTGGTCTTCCTGGAGTTCAAGATGGAATATGGTCTTTTGAATAACAATTGTTATGGGCTGCAAGGCATCACTTCCTGCTTTCGGAGAATCATGGGATTTATATTATCCATTCGATGAAGACACATCCTAAGGAATAGTCACTTGAAAAATCAGAGGGAAAATGAACTGAAATATCCTTTTGAAAATCACTCTAGCAATGCAAAGGTCAGAGGTGACGTTTCTTCCATGCAATTCATCCAAGGAATATATCTTTATAGTAAGGATTCTCAAGATGATGCTACTATTTTTCTTTGTACATAAAGTAATTTAACAAGCATTTGTGTCTTCTCTGTAATGTCATTCATTACACTAGCCACAAAAGTTGGAATGTTAATTAGTTCTATGGTGTTTCACTTTCTTCTTTATAACATCTGCATCTGATTCTATCTAACGTTTTCTGGGAAAACAGAAACAATTATTTAAAAAATCCTGTTTCTATGCGACAACACAGAGTTATTTGTGAAGGAATACACAAGCAGCTGCAGAGAATACATTTCAATAAGCCCATTATGCGATGTCCAGAGACTGTCTTTGGAAACAGAGGGCCAAGTAGTGTAGAACTTGGACTGTCCGACCATAGTAAGGTATCCCTTTAAAGCTCTTTCAAAACCTAGCAGGAATATAAATATCAATGTGGCAGGAGGAAGATACAGTATATAAACAAGGAATTTAAAAGAAAGAGGGGACTCATCTTGATGCCTTTGGAATTACACGAAGAGTAATCTTTCTTCCAAACCTGCATGCAATAGTCATCTTTTAAGACCTGGAGGCCTGTTGTGAATGTGAGATCTGTCGCCTATCAGATACACCTTTCAGCAGAGCATGCCAAATCCAACATGTCATTTCCTAAAGGAATGAGAAATAATGCAATCTATTGCAATGTAATGTAAAGAAATACACAGGTAAAATACTAAAGAAGCAGAGAGATGGTGTCCTTCACTGCACACTCTGGAACAAATCTCATGTACTATATAGGATAAAAAACCTATTTCTGGTAACTTGTCTTCTTTAGTAAATACCTTCTATCTTGTCTCCAGATTTTCATCCCAAAGACCTAGAACCACAACTCTTAATTGTATGTATAGGGTAGCAAGGTTCTTAAATGAATATCATGCATGCAGCCCTTTTTCAATGGGATAACTTATCACTAACCAAAGTACTTCAGGCAAAGTGTGTCGACATGTTAAAATCAGATAGCAACTCTCACTGTAAGTGAAGGAAGTAAAGAAAACACAATACAACCATGTGTTTAATGTGAATATATCCATCTTTCAAGATTACCATTATTTTACATTACTGAAAAAGTGCCTGTACTTAGCAGGTTATGAACTGGATCAATTCCTTTACTTGTAGCTATACATTAGAGAAACAGCAATGATGTGTTTCTTCTGAAACAGAAGTAAGCAGTGGGCATTGCTCTGAAGTGCAGTTCAGAACTTGTCCCCGCTGTAAGACACTGCAGTTCCAAAACCCCTGGTGAGGGGGATCCAGCTTTCTTCCTTTTCCCCCTTCTTACACACGTTATCAAAGAGCAACCACCATTGTCACACCTGGGCTCAGCCTTGGTGAGCAGTGGGTCCATCCTGGAGCTGACTCACATTGGCTCTACCAGAAACAAGGGAAGCTTTGAGTTGCTTCTAATAAAAATCACCCCTGGAGCCCCACTGCTACCAGAACCTTGCCACACAATCCGAATATAATTGTACTAAAAGAAAGATTTATTTCCAATAATTCTCTTCCCTGCTTATTATTGTAGCTGGGTGCCACTTGTATTGGAATCTTCCTCATCAACTCATCTAAGTGCTTTAAAATTTTATGGATGTGTGTTTAATATCAGTGTTCCAGATCTGGGAGTATTTGAACAAGGCAAACAGCATTCTAGAGAAATATATATACATGCATATAATGAAAAGAGAAGGAAAACAAAAAAAAAAGCTTTTCGTAAAAAGGGTACATTTCAGTCATTTGTTTTGCTTGCATCTGGGATTAACTCATGGCTCTCATCATCACCAAAGTTATTCTAAGAGTCTGGCTTCTATGTCGTCCACGTAGTGGGTGTACACCTAGAGGGAAAAGGGAGAGCACAATTCTCATCAGTGCTCATTAACGGAAGGGATCACATTTCACAAGCACACTGTGAAGATGAAAGGTCATTCAAACTTTTGACTTTGAGATGTTTAATATGAGCTTGGTAGTATGTGAGTAAGATCAGCATTCAGTGCAGCTGCCTGTCCTTCTGCTATCACCAATTCACACGCAGCTTTTGAAGGCTGGAGGAAGAAAGACAAATGTTTTGATGCAATCTTCTCTAGCTAGGGCTTTGGGGGAAATGTCTTCAGCTGTACATAAAAATTAAGGGCTTAGCAGAAAATTCAGAAGCAGCTCAAACTCTTCTAAAGAAGAAATTGAATAACACCTGTGAATGTGTACTGGGAAGAACTGTGTGTTCAAGGAGTCTGCAGCAGTGGGAAGGAGAAGGAAGATAACAAGGAGGGTAGCAGATCGGGGAAACCAAAGGGAGTATATGAGGGCATTAGGGACCATTTATCTCTAGCATTCATTAGACTTCTTACAGCCCATTTGTGTCTGGGGATCCTCCAAACTCTTCCAATACCTCTTTAACAAGCTCTTTACTTTCAAACACCCTCACCCTATGCCATGCCCCAAATCATGCCAGACATATCCTCAGTTTCATGCTGAAAAAGTACTATTCTAGCAGACTGCAACATACTTCAGACTGTTTCAGACATCTTGAACTGAAACCCATCAACCTAGGCAGAAAAAGTAAATTATATCTCAGGGATGATACCTGTGCCCCAAAGGAAACCCAGGGTAGGTATTTTACAACCAATTCTTTCTACCAAGACAAATTCCAAGCCATATGAATGTAAGACACTTCATGCAGCATGGCACTGTGATCACGGATTGGTCCCTGTCTCCTTCATTTATCAGTATAAATAGAGTCGTTGAGCTCCCCTCCCTGTCCCCAGGATGTGTCGCCTTCTGGAGAGGGCCTGCCCTTCACAAGCCCGACCCAGAGCAGGTACAGAAACTTTCCCCAGTGAAGAAGTAGTGTTGAAACAGCAGCAATATGAACCTCCAACCAAACGATCACAACTGACTCAAAGGGACTGGCTTGGAAAGAGAAGATATGTAGTGTCCATAAACTCCATAGCTGTGCCCATAGCTGAGCTAGAGGTAATCCCACTCGTGTCTGGAGAACTATTAGAAATACTCCTGCTTCTTCACATGGCTCCTAAAACTGCCTCCAGCAAGCTTCATCTTCTGTCAGTCATGTCCCTTTCCCTCTGCCTGCATTGTGTTCTTCCCACGCACTCACCACCAGGTATCTCTGCTCTACAAGGGGCGCATCTGCATGACAATATCGATCCCCAGTATTAAAGAATCAAGCAGTGGCATGTAGTCAGTGTCTTTGATTGTCAGGACATTGTGCCCTGTGAGCAACCAAAAGTTACTAACATCTCAAGAAAGACTAATGGGAAGGAGGTGCAAGGGTGGAGCAAACAAGGTCTGAAAGGAGCACAAATTAGAAAAAAAAAGAAAAGTGAAGAAAAAGAAAAGATAGGTCCCATTCTTTTTTTCAACCTTTTTACCTTAAAACTTACTTTTCAGCTACACCCATTTCCATGCTTGCCCCAGACAAGGTCTACATATTATGGCTTTTCTGTTAGCTCATATGCCTACCAAATACTGGCACAAGAAAACACATCTTGGCCCTGATACACATGGTGCTGTAAGACTTTCATCCCAAATTATGATTTTGAACATAGGCAGAAACATTTGTAGACTGGAATCCCTGGATTATCAAAAGACTTATGGGAAGCTGTTTCTTGAGTTAGTTTATCAAAAAAAAAAAAATATCTATAATAATTTAACCATTGAGAGCTAAACTGCTTAATCTTCACCTTGTCTAAATAAACACAAGAAAATAAAGGGAGTTAGAAATCAAAGTGCAAATCAAAACCTAACCTGGCCACATAGAGGGTTAAGTAACAAAAATATTGTGCATTATAATCAGCACTTCAAACTGCATGAACTTCCTGGTTGTTGGTTTGAAAACCAATGTATGTATTTTTAACAACAGGATCAGTGGCTGACAACAAAACGCAAAAGACGGTTTGTAAATCTTGCGCTGTTCTAGGTGACCATGGAGAATTAAAAGGAATGGACATGTTCACTTGTCTACTGACTGCATGACCTACAAAGTGAATTCCTCTGTGTACAAATTCTGAAGAGGCACAAGAGACAATTGCTGAAAGAAGAACTGAAAGAGTGTTCGCTTACTCTTGGCAACCCACATTAAATATCAAGATTTTGAAGAGTCTAGAAAAGAAGTGCTGCATTGTGCAACTGATGATGTGAACTGTGAATTTATCATTCCTTTACTCATCTGCTCAATGACGAGTACAGTTTGGGAACATGAGAGAGGTTTATATCCGACACAGACACATCACTCAGGTTGTAACAAATAATGGAACTGAATTCAGCACATACCTACCTACCTCTGCTTGAGATTTTCAGTGACTGGCATTGCTAAACAATTCCCATTCAAATTTCGTGTTTTTCTGTGTGAAGTTAGAAGAGATGCAAAAGTTTGTGCAATGACTGACACAGTCCCAACGGTTGCTAGAAAAGATGTCTCTAGTCATTTAGTTAATGGCACGAGTTCCCATTTGCAGCTGAGACAGCAAGGATTTTCCTGAGTATGAAGGTGATTGCATCTCCTTTTGCAAACCACATGTTCAGAGTGTTAATCTCACGCTTTTCTGAGCATGCATTTGGCAAAAGCTATTTATCAAAAATGTAATTAACTTCTGTCCTGATGGAGTCAGCATCAGATTGAGAAAGAGTCAGTACACCTACAAATGCTATGCAAAAATAGCCTAATATTGTTTACCTAATAAAAATTAAAACATCAGAAGACTTTGCTTTTATGATCCACATAAGAAAAGTCCAGTTAACCATGTTCCATCTTTGTAAGTCAAATAAAAATCAAGTTCAGCTTTATGCAGTTGAGGAAGAGTTGGAGATTACAATCATTTATAAAGCACACATTCTGAGTGTACACTGGGAAACAGTCTATGAGCAGTTAAATGCTGCCCAGAGAGACTGCCTTGCCCCAGATCCTCATTTTTCAGGAAATTCATCATATGCTATAATAGTCACAAAAATTAGTAATACTAAAACTTCACCAAACTAAGCTTCATAGTTGACTTTCTGGATGCCTTATCATCCCAGCAGCAATCTGGTCATGAACAACTGACTTCTCAGAGGACAGCAGCCACAAAAGTTCTCAAGAAAGTCAGGATGGTCTCAAAAGTAGATTCCAGCATCATATGAACCTAGAGCAGTGACATATTTTACAGCACATTTTTTTCCCCAGAAAAAGACTGATTCAAAGCATAGTGGTCTAAATGAGAACCTGACCTGCTAGAAGTCAATTTCAACCACACCCCCTACTTTAAATGTAGAAATTAAAATATTTAGAACCGGTGCATGGTTTTCATTGTTGAAAGCCACCATTTGATGGTATACTTTTTTGCTAAAGTGAGAAAGAAAAAAAAACACTACTTCAATAAAACAGTGAAAGCAAAAACTGACAGAAGTTACTTCAGGGCTTTTGCAGATTTTCCACTAGCACCAGTAATAAAAATGATATATATGTCTACTGTTGTTTATGCAAGGGAAAATGAGATTTTAATATAATGAACGGTAATGCTGACAGATAATGAAGAAATTAAGCTCATAAGGGGGCCATAACGGCAACGAAAATGTTGGAAATCTCCCAGACAGTGGGATGGCATGGCTCGATAAGGAAATGTTACCTGGACAATGGCAGCAGTTAGCCACAAGTATCACACACCTATAAGAAACATAACAAGAAGTATATAAATTTTTGTGATCATTATGTAAGCATAGATAATAATTTAGCTATAATTTTATGAATCTCCACTCCCTTTGTTCTGTGCTTTGTAAATATAAAAATCAAAGATTTTTCAAATGCTTTTGTCAACATTCTTCTAATAATTTAGCAGTTGGCTGGTATCATTGCTTGACCAAAAAAAATTAGCTTATTATTTAAATATCAGTTGTAAACCTCATGTCTGGTCAGCCCATCCTATTTCCTGGCAACATAAGTGGGAGGCCAAAGTACCCTAAAAAACAAGGGAAATGGATGCCACCCTTCTGGTGGCTGTGTGATGACAAACACAGCCTGTTGGGGTAGGCCAAAAGTCCTCTGTGGGTCTGAAGTCTATTCTCTGGCTCTGGAGAACGAAGTGCCTACGCATGCAGCAGTTTTCGTTGCCATGTAGTTGAGATCCAAACCCAACACAAGATCTTTGCATAATTTTTCTCCTTTTCTGTGCCCATCTGTCCTGTTACCAGCTTCTCCTTCCACAACGCTAATTCTATGTGCTGTACGCTAAAGATTTCCTAAAACTAAAGAAATGCAAAGGAAGATTGAATTATCTCTCTGATGATTTCTTTTATGGCAGCATTAGTGCTCTGTCTAAACAGGCAGCGTCACTCATACAGTCACCTCAGCTTTGTGGCATTATGCCATTTGTGGTATTTCAGAAGCAGTTACAGGAGGCAAATCGATTCACCTGCCTAGCCCAACATGAAGGATTAATCAATCAGGCGTTATTTGGACCTAGAGACATCAGGAACAGGATGGGAGAACCTCTTCAGGGGATAACGATAAATTGTCCTGCGGGGTTGGCAACATCAAAAGGTGAGAATGGGAATCCGAGATCTTTACCAAGCTGGTTTAGTTGTCATGAGTGAACTGCTTTAAAGACACAGGAATGCATTTGCCGTAAGGACTATACAAACCTGGCCAGGCTGAGTTTCCCAGGCTGGCTGGGGTCAGGGCTAAAGACCTGGCTCCAGCCATGGTCCCCAGCAGATTCTGCTGGGGCAGCCAGGACAATTCCCTGTGCAGGTGCAGTCTCTCACTCTCCTGCTCTCCTGTCTGACTGGCACTCCTCCCTGGCTCTGCGCTCCAGACAAATCCCCTGACCTGGCTTTCCCTACTGGTGTATCTAGTTCCCAGTTGTGAAGTGAGCTTGTTCACTCATGACACTGTTTTATAGAGAGGGTAGGAGGACGGTTTTTAGGGTTAAGAGGTTACTAGTTTGTTTTCCTCATATTTTTTTTTTCTGAATGGAAGGGTTGGAGGAAGGGATGGATAAGTTGCTTTAGAGTTCACTGTTAGAAAAATGAAAAGGTTCACGCAACTGAAAACCAAAAACTTAACCAGATGCAACATTCCCTGAGATGTTTCACATCCTCCATGCTGTTGAGGGCAAGAAGGGAGGGAAATCTCTTCCCTGCTACAGCCAATTGACAAGTACTTAATGTTTCTACTATGGTAGCATTCTCAAGTGGTCTATCTTCATAACAATGTGCATGCCAAGGCCAGCGTGTGCTACGCTAGTAGATTTTCGAGGACATGGGGAACTTCTTCAGACACTGTGCCTCCTTCAGTAAGGATCATTATAGTAGCAGGATGTCAGACTACAATACAAGTACCAACATGTGGTAGTTTTTCTCTCAGAAGTGTAAAAACTACTTTTATTCTTTTTTTCTTTACTTTTTTGTTAGTTCTACGCTTGGCTTGCATTACCTTTTCACGTGAGGGGCACAACCCAACTTCTTTCACTGGCTTCTAGTATGTGACCTATAGCTTCATATATGGGGCACCAAGCCAAGGTTTTAAACATTGAGAAGGGAATTTTCAGGTCTTCTATAGGAATGAGATTACTACCTTGTACTTAACTATATATGATGGAATTTTGTGCGGATATTTAAGACCCCTAAGAAGTGCCAAGAGGATCTGCTGTAGTTAAATCACAAAAAATAAAAATGTGTGGTCACAGAGTGAACTGTATCGTAATATCCATTTTTTGAAGTAGAAAAAAAAAAGTCATTTTATTATGTTAATAAAATACATCCAGAATTCTTAAAATACTTTCACATGGGGGTAATTCGAAGACTCAAAATCCCAAAAGGAATTTAACATATGAACTTCAAATGTAAAATCAAATACACTTTGAGAGTAAGGTTGTTTTTATGCACTAGGTCATTGTCAGGATGATGGCAAACAGCAAACTGGAGAAAGACACGATGGAGAACAGCAAATCAAAAATTCAAAATACCTGTGGTCTTCTTTTCCCAGGATAAACATAGCATCTTTTCCACTTCACAAGAAATGTCTAGAATAGCACTTGTAGAAGAGGGTTTTTTCTCCAATGTCAATTAATTTACCATTCACGTGTTTTATTGTCCTACTAAGTAGATCACTAGCATTCACTCTCATGTTATTTGCAGCTAATTGCTCCTTTTCTTTGGTAAGTAATTGTTCTTGCTCTTTTTTACAAATTCCTCCCGAGTTATTCAGTGTTCCCATGCAAGGAGTGAAACAACTTCACTGCTGGTACTTTATATAAGAAACAGCCCTTTGTTGCCAAATAGCTGCACACATAGACCATGAGTTAAGATGGATTGTTGTACCAATATGATGTCCATTCCTTTATAATTATCTGTCTTACCATAGAAACTACAGCCTGTGTGTTTTGAATGCTAGGCTTTGTTTTGTGAAGGGGTTTTTTTGCATTTATTTAAGCAGAAACTCAAGATACCTGACAAATTATACTGACCATCTGGCTTTAAGATGCACTAATTTCCCAGAAGAGTGCTAGGAAAATAACCTAACTACATATCACATTTCAAAAACACACGGAGCAGGACATCTGCCTAGCCCATTTCGTATCTGACATTGCAGTCATGCACAGAAGTTGTTCACGAAGATTGTAATAATAAGAGTAATGATAAGGAGACCTCAATGGTGATGATTTGTCATTTGAATTTGGGTGTAAAAATTCATTATAGAACAAGAAAATTGTATTTCATTGACTACTTTGTTGTGTTTCTGCAAAGCTGAGTTTATCAAAGCGATCCAATAATATATAACCCAAAAATTTCAGCCTTATAACTATCAAGTTGTTGGTATCATCCTGGCTGTGACAATGTTACAAAAGGGTGTGAAGGCTTTGTAATCAAATTATTGACTGAATGGGCTTCTGAAGAAGTTATATGAAGGTATACTATTTTTAATAAAATCTTACTTGGGGATTTTGCAGCTGAACCAAAATGGACATAGATAAGACTTACTCAACAAAATGTCTAAAACCATTATGGACATATAAAGTGATGTATAAAGCCTAAAGAGGACAGCCTGACAAAAGAGGCTGCTCTATACATATGAATATAAATGGTGGAAAACATGATAGCATACATCAGCAAAAGAAGATTACATTTTACCAGCACAACAGTCTTTCAAAGCCTGATTGACTGTCTGCCCAAAGAAGAAGGCTTGAGTCATTATTGTTTTAAGCTTGTTTTCATTTGCAGGCATGAATTAGAAAAAATAAAACCTGTTTATGTACTTCAGAAAGAAATACAATAGTGGGCCGTGTCCCTCAGCCCTTCAGAGCCCTTCAGTATAGGACAAGATGAGCCTCTTGGCTAAGGCTGTAGTACTGCTGCACTAGGGGACTTTTACACAAAAGTTCAAGGCGAAAATAGAAAACAATGCATTTAAAGGCTAGAAATTCACCAACTCAGTAACAAGCAGTTCTCCATTATATATTATTGCAGTCAGCTCACCGAGGCAAACAGCTTGTCAGTCAAAGAAGTCAGAAGGGTCAGACAGTTCCCAGAAGTGATCTCCTTCACCAATCTACAAACTGAGCCCAGAAGTTCCTTATTCAAAAAAGCCATTGTTGATAGAACTACTTCACTGACACTGCTGTGACAGTGCAGCAAAAACATGGTACATCAGAGAAAGGGTTAGTCCCACTGGCCATGTTCCTATTTCCAACTAAAAAATACGTTAAGGAGAAATCCCTGGTGCCAAGACCAAGTGGGCAGTGGGTAGTTCACAGCTGCATTGTCAATCCCTACAGAAGTTTGGTCTTAGAAAGACCCTGCTGGAGTGGTCCAAAGCAAAGCTAGGATGAGAAGTAACAGTCACTTCAAGATCCAGTGTTCAGGGTCACTCCTTCTACTACTTTTATTTAACTGTATAGACACAACCATCACCATGATATTCCACAGTGCAATGTCTGGCTGAAAATATGTGCCATTTGCTCTAAGGGTCTTGAAAATGGTCTTCAGACAACCAGTTCACAATCTGTGATGTACATCACACAACATTATCAGAAAGGCTTTGGTGCCTTATATTCCTCTTCAAAGAGAGGAGAGTTCAATTATTACTCAAGTCTGATCTGAAAGCTTTTTTTCTTCTGAATTCTGGTGTTTCCCTTCAACCTAATGTTACGTGGTTCTTGTGAAATGATGACATGAATTAGTAATACTGGTCTGTGGCCATAGTTTGACTCCCAATACACCATTTCTCTAGATCTTGTTCTGTAGATAAAGGTATTTTATTATTTATAGTTAGGCAAGTTCATCTGCTTCTACAATTTGAATTAAGAATTGTTTAAATAATTAGACCATTACTATTCCTTTAATGATATAATCTGTTTCAAATGTAAACACAAGAGGGAGAAAGCAGGTCAGTCTTGGTTTCATTGATTTTTAATGACAAAACATGAAATATCCTCTAACCTAGTTTGTCCTTTCTTTTTCAGATCAATAAGAAATCAGTAATAGCTTTCCTTTCAGCAAACAGGGATTGTGTTCATTAAAACTTCTAGCTGCTCCAACCTTGATCTTACTGAATACATTAAGAAGTAGGTCACTCAACAAGTCTTTTCTTTTCCTTTTTAATTGAAATCAATGAAGCTGACCTTGGCAGGTAAAACTAATTAGATCATTAAAGAGGTAGCAATATTTTTAATGATGAGATATCTTCTATTCAACTTGGAGTTCTTTCTAAAGGAAAAGAATTTGAATCCAATGTATAGGAGTTGTTCCTGAAGAAGTTTCTACAATGAACATTGAGGAAAAAACCACATGATTTGAAATTCAGCCTTCCATTGTTATTGACATTGCAAGAAATTTGAATTGAACTCTGTGACATCTTCTCCAGTCATGTAGGCAGAGGCAAATCCACAAACACAAACAGATATTGTTTCTTGTATCTGGAAATTCTGGAAAGGGACTTGGGAGTGCTGGTGGACGGGAAACTCAACATGAGCCAGCAGTGTGCCCAAGTGGCAAAGAAGGCCAATGGTATCCTGGCCTGCATCAGGAATAGCGTGGCCAACAGGACTAGGGAGGTCATCATTCCCTTATACTCGGCACTGGTCAGGCCACATCTTGAGGGCTGTGTCCAGTTCTGGGCCCCTCAGTTTGAGAAAGATGTTGAGAGGCTGGAGTGTGTCCAGAGGAGAGCAACGAGGATGGTGAAGGGGCTGGAGCACAAGCCCTATGAGGAGCGACTGAGGGAGCTGGGGTTGTTTAGCCTGGAGAAGACGAGGCTCAGGGGAGACCTTACAGCTCTCTACAACTTCCTAAAAGGAGGTTGTAGTCAGGCAGGGGTTGGTCTCTTCTCTCAGGTGACCGGCGACAGAACAAGAGGACACGGTCTCAAGCTTCGCCAGGGGAGGTTTAGGCTGGATATTAGGAAGAAATTCTTCACTGAAAGGATGATTGGCCATTGGAATGCGCTGCCCGGGGAGGTGGTGGAGTCACCGTCCCTGGAGGTGTTTAAAGACAGATTGGATGAGGCACTTAGTGCCATGGTGTAGTTGACAGGTAGGAGTAGGTGTAGGTGTTGGGTCATAGGTTGGACTCGATGATCTCAGAGGTCTTTTCCAACTTTATGATACAGTGAAATTAATCTTCTTGTGGCTGAAGTTAACAGCCTCACGTGTATGGACCACGCAGTGTGTCAGCTGTGGTGTTCTTCACGTCTTCTCCAGTCCCATGAAAAAGATGTAACTCCCGTATGAGCCTTAAATTGACTGAATCAAGAGGTAATACATAAAGCTAATCATCACAGCGGCAGCAGCTTGGGTTTTATGCTATCAGAAATAGTCCAACAAATACCAACCCATCAAGAAAATTTGTATCAGTCACATAAATGATATAGTAGTCGCAGAGAAGATAATCATGAGTACGAAAATAATCAGTAGAAGGATAGGCCTCAGATCTTGAGGCAATACATGAAATTCTCACAGATCATGAGAGAATAGATAAAATTTAACCATAATAAAAATTTAGCTCAGTGTCCTTAGGAAAATTTCCTGAAAAACAAGTGACATTATCCTTACCCAAAAAACTTCCAAGCAGATCTATACCAGGGCTGAAACGAACTGTGATATTATCTCTTATCACTGAATAACTTTCTGTTCACTCTGTTGCCCTGAAGGAATAAATGCTCAGTTCAATTTTATTCATAAAATGTAAGCAATCGACATCATTTAATACATTTTATTGAAAGTGAAAAGATTGCCACTATTTTTGAAAGGACTCTGTAATTACACATTCATTTATGCAAAATTAGCTAATTTTGTAGGAGAGTAGTTATTAGTGGAATGAAATGCATCATGCTAAGTAAACAGCAGTAACATTGGCACAAAACACAAACACATTTAAAAAATAAACAGTTATAAAAAATAAAATAAAGACAGATTATGCCTGATTTTAGAAGTATATTTCTATTATGAGTTACGAAACAAATAGCCACAATGCAGATAAACAAAAGAAAACACCAAACAAAAAAGGCAGGAATGCGTTCAAAATCAATACTTTGTTAAAAATAAGATGGGAAGAACATGTGAAAATTCAGTAGTAAGGCATTTATTATGAAAAGGTTGTTAAACATAGGATGCATATTGTTCTGCCTTGAGTGACTGGAGAATAGCATCTGTCTGAAGCTATTTTGCTAGAGCAATATAATCAACATGATTTAACAGCAGAATTCAGGTATGTGAATACAAGTACCTAGTGCCATAAAACCAAAGTTTGGATGATACAGAATAGGACCCCTGAGAGTCTTTCACCTTTCTGGTGTGGTACCTAGCTGCCAGGTGGGAACCCCAGGGGCACTTCAAGTGGCAACTGACACCTATGTGTGGCCAACCAGATCCAGTAATGAAAACTAACATTGAACAATTTAGGCGGGATTTGACTTACAGTCTACAGTTTCTAAACCTGAGTTGGGTGTCTAAGCTCCCATTGCAGTCCATGAAGACCTAATCAAGGCAACTAGAGCCTCAAGAGCAGTTCATCTCACCCTGGAAAAAACACCTATCTCTGGATAGCTGAGTATTTCCCAGATTCCTCAGACTGTACTGATGGATAGTGTGAAAATAAGAGAATCTTGCAAGAATTTGAAACTCTCTACTACACTGTTTTTGTTGCTTAGTATTACCATCAAGTTTGCTTGGGAAAGGAAGATGTGGGGAACTGTATCTTTAGAAAACCTTGACCTAGATGAACTGGAGTATCCAGAGGCTCATTAGCTCTCATCAGAACAACACATCATGCTACAAAAGGACATAAATGTCCAGCTGAATAACACCCCAAAGCTTTCTCTGGAGAAATACAATTGATGCTTGCGTGGAGCCCAGATAGCTAATTCAAAGCCCATGAAAGTACATCTGTGTTAGTACTCCAAAAGAGGAGAAAGAGAAATAAATCTCTAAATAGTATAGTTAAAATACCAGGCAAAGTTATGACTCCCCATAAATATTTAACAAAAGTCATCAATAATAAATGCCTTTTCACTTCTACTCATATCCGAATCTGTAAGGATTTATTTTGGAAAATTAAATCTACCTACTCCATGAAGGTGGATTGCTCCCTGGTGATCAGTGAACAAACTTGGCAGGCAGTGGTCACCAGGGCCCTCTGGGGCTGGGAATGCTCTCTGATGTATGAATCCTCTTACATCTACAGCAAAGGTGAACCTAAAATGTCGGAAGGCATATTAAATAGCAGTCCTTCCTGGGGGACAAGCATGGAATTCCCACTTAAGTCAGAGTTATATCTATACATTTGCCTATCCAAGGGCTGAATGTGGCCCAAGATTCTTCATAAGTTTTAACCAATTGTAAAAGATTGTATGTTTCAGAGTATAAAACTGAGCTCCTTAGACTTCTTTAAACTAGAGGTAGGTGCTATGCATTCACCCTGGAGGACGACGCTCAGAAATACAGCCATATGTTTCCATACAGCATTTCTACTCTGGCTGCAATTTTGAAATTCCATCTCACTTGCCTGCCACTTTCAGTGATATCCTGGAAGCGCAAGTGTTTCAACATCTCTCTCAGGCTCCAAAGCGCAGATTTAGGCAATTCTAGGATTTGAATTCTGAATATGTGAGGCTAATATGATGTTTGTTATTCAGAAACTTTCTCTGGTTTCAAAATCACTCAGAGTGCATCAGGCAGTTGCATTTCAGAGTCCAAATTTTAAATATAAATAATTTTTTAGACTAAAATGCTGCCTATTATGTGTATTAAAAATTAACATTTATTTATGGAAGCCATAGAAGACAAAACAAGGTAAAAGGCCTTTTATGCAAACATAAAGCATTCATCTTTCTGTTCTTCAAAATGCATGTTTGGTTTGGTTTGTTTAGCTGCTTAAGGAATAGTGGAAAACTAATTTCACAGTCTATGCCAACAGGAAATTATCACATTCTATATTCCAGTTTATGAGATACCCCAAGCTTGCTTCGTCTTTATGCTAGTCACAGGCACCATGAGAAGTCCATGAAAACTCTGGAAATGATAAGAATTCTGTGACTGCCTTTGTGCTGGAAGATACCTGCTCGCTTCCCCAAGAACATTTCTGTAGCAACCTGTAATGAGCAATTCTCCACTTCTTTCTTTCAACATGCAGTTACTTTAAGATCTCTCTGATACCAAACATTATTAAAGATATGGAATGAAAGAATGACCCTCATTAATCACCAATAGTTCTCATATACCCAAAGAAAAAAAAGACTTTTTTCACAGTTACATAAAAGAAATGCCTCCTTCTCTGATAGGCCCAAGTATCCTTAGTCTAACTAGGGCAACTGCAAACAAAATAGTAATTTCTTCTGAATCACTCCTTTTATATAAACAGCTAATTTGGTTTTGACATACAGAAGGTAAAATACAAAGTTTGTACTCAGTAGTATAAAAAAAGAAACTGTTTTTATTCATATTTCAGCCTGCTGCAATTTTGATCTTCCAGGTATCGGACATGAAGGTGTTATTATGAATTACTAGATATACATTTCTTTTTCTTTCATATCAGCATGTGTTGTGCTGCAGAGCTGCAGAATCCTTTCATTCGTCAGCTGAGTTAGCTGTATCATCTCTTAGATGTGCTCATTCATTTTTCATCTTTACCAGTAACTTATGCTTTTGCTGTCTGCAGAAGGTACAGCGTGGTAGAACTGGACAGCCTATCCGTAATGTGAACCTACGCTAAATAAGTTGTCCCACGCACTGTGAATGCAGCCCATCCTCTACCATAGAGGATTTTAATATGTAAAGACTAATGCATATTTTTACCTTAAATGTATTTTTCAGTCACTGCAGAATCAGGCCAAAAGCATGATTCTGCACTAGGGCTGGAGTTAGGTGGTGTAGATAAAGAACCCATTTCAGAAGAAATTGAAGACACAAACTTCCTTACATATGTTAATCCAGGCAAAATGATAAGATGGAAAGCAGTTGATTACACCACTGAATATAGCATTCTGAAACGAAACAGTTAACCATTTTTCCTTAGCTCCAGCTGGTACAAGGTCACTTCTCACTTCTCCAGGCCACGATAAGGAGCAAGGAACCAGACTTGGAGACAAGAAGGTGCAGTCTTCTGCAAATTACCAGTTTTGACTGTTATGATGGTTTGGCACCATGACAACATGGAACTGCGCCTGCGCGGGGTGCAGAGGTGAAAAGTTTACGGTGAAGAAGACTATTGCCTTCATCCCCAAAGACCCCTATCCACGACCACCAAGAAACAGCGCGCAGGTACAAGTGGGAGGGAACTTATGATAATGATTTCTCAGAACTAATTGCGTTAACCCAACCTATTCTTGGAAATCTGATGAATATGTATGCTTAGGTATGATAAATAGTTAGCCCTCTTTTCTGGTTGTGCAAGTTAGGAGGAGTGACCTCTCTTGCTCCTCGACACCATTTAAACATACCTGTTTTATAACTCTCCCTGAGCTGTAGAGTTTGTTCCGCACATCCGTTCCTTACATTAAATGAAGCATCTCAGGCTTTGCTAGACAGTTTGCTGAGAACTCTTCACAGTCTGGACCAGTCACTATTAGACATTCCCAGGCAAATTGACTCTCAGGAACCAGGTTTGGTACAGTTGCAAAACAAACAATAAAGCAAAGCACAAGAATGACTGTTTTCAGTTTTGTCTCAATTTTTGCCTTGGTACAACTGGTAGAATTTTTTGATCTGTCATCGCTGGTAAAAAATAGCTAAAACAAGTGAAGCAGAGACTGATAGGTTCCAGCACCATTTTTCCTTGTTTCCATCCTAGTTGCTGCAGCAGCCTTGGCTACTGTCTCACAGTCTCACTGCCTCGTCCTGGTCTCACAAAAACAGTCCAAGCACACCAGAGAGCCAGCCTTCTCATTTCCTCCTGAGAACCAGGATTGATACAGTGCCCCACTACTTGGGCATTTCTATACAAGCAGGCATCATTGAACCCTTGACTTCTCAGGTTCAAGTGCGTACACGTGAAGTTATATTTCAACATTTGTCTCAGAGATACAGCATCAGTTCATCAGCTAACTGAAAGGCATTTGCAATCTCGGACTGCAATAAAAGCAGGCTGTTTTTATATACAGACAGTCGGAGCCTATAGACCTTTAGAGCCCTAGCACCCTGGCAGTAGTGATTTTCTTAATAGGAGAACAGGGCCTAGAGGGATAAAAATAAGTAGCTTTTGATTCTGAGAGATTTAACAGAAACAGACGTGTCTGCTGTGAAAAATTCAAAGGGTGAAAATCTGTTTTGAAATCCCAGCCTCATGGAAGTCCACGTTTTCCATTAACTGGAATAAAGTCTCAATTTTGTTGCTGGAACTCATCTCAGCTGTTTGTCTCCTTGGGTCACTCAGAGATATTTCTTCATCAGAGACGTCCACACTTCTTCCGACACAACTAGCAGTTTTTACCCCTGAGGCAAGCCCAAGGTCCCTCTTTATCCTTGTCCTACGAAACCACTGCTGGCTGCTGTCAAAGACAGAGTACAGGACGAGACAGCACTTTTGTCTGAACCAAATGCTCCTATGTTCTTAGAAGATGAAAATGCTGCATGTTCTTTAACACACCATTAACTCACAGGAATAGTTATCTTGCATCAGCACAGATGGATTACTCTTGTCCGAGCGATTTTAATCACACTACAAAGTCAAAATCAATTTAATGGGCCTTCGCTGGTACTCTGCTTATTCCTGTTACCTTTTTAGGTCTGCAGATATCTCCTGTGGTTCTTGATGCTACATTATGCTAAGCTACTCTGATCTTTTCACTGAGGGTGGTTTGGGAACTTGTTTGCCTTTCTGGACTCACAGAGGGAGTTGTGGGACAGCATTAGTGGACCATTAGCTCTGAAAAGTGACTTAGCCAACGTAAATGGAAGTGGCATCTGGGCCTAACTGGGCAGAATATGAAGCATCAGCACATATAGATGAGGGCTACAGATGGGAGGAGGTTAGAATCCAACAGCCTAAACTTGCACCAAGCGCTCATAAGGCAGTAACAGTTTGAAAAATGGGAACAAAAGGGAATCTGTTTTCTCCCATAAGCAGAAAACACAGCACTGAAAGGAAACATGAGTCACTGTGACAAAACCTTCAGTCATAACAGGCACCCACACCATCCAATCTTTTCCTGCTTCGGTCAATCTAAGAAGTAATTAGCTTGCTCCCATCATTCTTACTGGAAGGCTGTTACAGGCTGTCATTTTTCTGATTTTCGACCTACATTTATTCATAGCCCCTGAATACATAGGAATGAAAATGTCAGTACTGAGAGTTGTGACTGCTACCTGCTTGGAAACAAAAGGTCTTTTGCTTGTATCTGGGGATCCATTGGCAGATCCACGTCATCATCTGCAAGCAAAACATCTCACATATGGCACGGATAACAAAGTCAGTGACATACCTTGTGCCTCATCTCAAGAGTCCTACACGGAGACACATAAGCTGTAAAGTGTATGAGTTGAGGAGTCTTGCTAGAAGAGTTTAACTGCAGCTGAAACCTACAGCATGTTTTATCAGAGAATTAATAAGGCAAACCACTTGCTCAAGGACCATCACTCCTTCAGCTATTTTGCATGAACAGAAACTCACCAACCAGGTTAACAGTCTGACACTTATCACTTCAGCCAGGTTTGACACATCAGGGCTGCAGAACTGGAAAAAAGGTAGGAGGCTGCAACACTGAGCTCACCGTGAACAGTTAAGAAGTGGTGATGTTGGCCATGGTGCATCATTTTTCTGATTGCTGTATTGGTCTTTGGTAAACATTAAGAGCTGGAGCCTTCCCAAAGGTTCGCTGCAGTCTAAAAAAGACCAGACTTCTGGGCAAAAAAGAAGGGGCAGAGGGATTGCAGTAATATTCCATTTTTTGCTCTTGGCTAGAACTGGAAGGTTGGTTGTTACTCATTTGATGCAAATATCATTTCTCAGGAGGAGAAGCAAAAAAAGGAAGATGTGTTGGCTCATGCAACCCTGCAAGTAGGTAGCTGTGCAGACTGGAATAGAAAAGTCAGGGAGAATGAAGTGTTCAGGCAAGAGGGAGCCTCACTTGTGAAGGGGCAAAAGTGAAGTCACAAATCTACTTTCCACTTTGTACTTGTATTAGTCATCAGGTCATCTCTGGACAAAAACAGAGTATCAGGGAGCACACACTCAAGTTCATCCCTTTGTGTTTTCCTAACCAGGATCTGAAGGGTGGCTGCTTGTCTCCTTATGTCTCCAGTTTCTGAGGAAACTCAAGCCTCCAGACATGGGTGTCAAAGCTGCTGAACCCATCCAAATGAACTGTAGTGCCCAGCAGTGAGATAGAAGAAGGGACCATGTTCAGTTTTCAGCCTCCAGAGCTCAAAACACAACCAGGGCTCCCAGGAAAAAGAAACCAGGCTTGAGCCTGCAAGACAGGCAGAGTTACACTTGTACTGGGACGAAGATAAGGGCTCTACAGGGACATGGTGCAAGCACTGGGGTGTGGCAAGGCTGCTTGGGGGCCATCCAACCTTCAAAGACTGTTGAATTTCCTACCTTTTCAGTAAGCCCAAGGTAGTTTGTTCATTTCTTACCCTCTTCACTTCATTCACCTGAATGGCCCTAACTGTTCAATTTGCTGAAAAAAACCTAAAGCTCAAGCCAAGCACTTACTTTATGCTGCGACCTGATGTGATCTAATGTGACATATGGTGCCAGCTGCAGTCATGGCCTATATCCTAAAATAACTTAATATAATATGTCATGACGTGAAATAATAGGAAATGACGCATGACAAATTAATACCTAAAAAAGCAGTAGCAGCTGGATGTGCAATCCTTTCTCCAATAGTTCTCATAGTACACTTGTTGGAATAGTTTCCCATGTTCCACATGAACAGACAGTACAAACCAACTCCCTTTGCAGTACACCAGACCATGGAAAACCCCTTAGCTTTGTGCCACAAATCTCTGGCTTCTAGAGCTTTTACATTTTAATTGGTGGGATACAGTGTGAACTTTTTACTGAGTGTTTTCACAGTTTACCACATGTGGTAAACACCACTATTATGCCAGCTTTGATTTTGGTATGAATATGTCAAAGGCCACCAGCTTCAGTGGTTCTGCTTGGTTTCGTGGAGTTAACATGAAGATCTGCCCTTGCATTTCTTGGCCCAAGGCATGCTTCAGGGCACTTGAAACGTCTATAGAATAAGGGTGAGTTTGCTTTGCTTTTTTTAATTTATTTTTTCATTTTGTTTGGACTTGGTGTATGGAGGGTACATTTTAGAGCTATAATGCTTTAAAGGGTCTGTATTACAAGTAAAGGTTCTTTCATGGTAGTTACATTCACCCGTTTCACTCATTTCACCCGAGTCAGCTGGACAGCACAGAGGGGTGCAAAGAGCATGGAATTATGCTTACCGTACAACAAAATGAACTGCTATAGGGCTTTAGGGGAAAATAAAATGCTTTATATGTACACCAAAACAAATAACCAATTCCATTACCAATTCCTTTTTAGGCAACAAAAGTCTTTGTACAATTGCAGAAGTGATATCACTGTTTCAAACTGCAATGGATCAACTACATTCAATCACCTGTTGCTACAGTAATGATATGACAAATGTTGCAGCAAACAGTCTGTGGTCTTAGGTCAATTACTTTGTTTTAGATCAGATGAA
The DNA here is from genome assembly GCA_033558235.1 of Neomorphus geoffroyi. NCBI lineage: Eukaryota > Metazoa > Chordata > Aves > Cuculiformes > Neomorphidae > Neomorphus > Neomorphus geoffroyi. The sequence goes on along the minus strand of JAUMJM010000005.1, from coordinate 45,226,866 downwards.
CAACACGCATTTTTTCTGGTCAAACCACCCTGCGCAGGTTATTTAAACTGAAGTGGTCAAAACTGCATTATTCATTCCAAGCTATTTTAATACAGAGACATTGTAAGACGAGGTTTTAAATGTGTGTAAATACACACATGTTCTATTGAATAAATATGAAAAATAAACATGTTTCTTCAGGTGCAAATAGCGTCATCGTGGAAATTTATTCTTCAGATCTCTTTTTGTCCACCATGTTTCAGATGATCTGGAGTACAGTCATATACCTCTGTCATCAGAGGGCTTTGAAACTTTCCTATTGGTAATCACATTAGTTGCCAAGAAGGAATGCATCCAGATTTTAGAGCCATGTTTATTTCCCACAAAGCCTTTAATCTCCTTAATAAGACTTTGGATTTCTCTGATATTTAGAGAGCTGGAGAAGTCAGTTAACTTGGATTGCATTCACTTCTATGGGCTACATTATCTTTTTCATATAACCATTATTATTCACACTAACATTACTAAATACCTTGTTCTTAACTCTCTCTTCTATGTCTGGCATATTTGTATGAGAACCTTGCATCTGGAAGTGCCATCTGTTCAAGTAACTTGTAGAATACGTGTTGACCTCTGAAGTTCAGGTCAATAAAGATTCCTACATGCTCAAAAATACCATTCTCCAAGTCAGTCCTGCTAAGACACACCGTGGTTGTTTTTAACTATGTACGCAGATATACGCATATCTACAATTAGCATGTTAGCCTTCAAGAGGAAAGATAAAAAGGGGCTATTTCATTCCACAGAATGTAAAAGATTTGTGGCAAACAGATCAGTCATTATAAACTTTCATATTCTAAGCATTTTTTTATATACAAGTCTTGCTGAAAATAGGAAAAAACGTGGAATCTGCCTAATCCTTTCAGGAATTTTGCTTCTGGTTTTAAAAACAGGACTACAAACAAAAACTTACTGACAAACAAACACAATAAAGGAGCTGCATAATGCAGGCTTTCTATGAAAATACTTTATCTGCTGTTCATCACTTGACACTTGAACAGGCTTCACCCACCAAAGGTCAGGCCAAAATACTAAGAAATAAAAATGTTATCTAGGTCAGTCAACTGCAGAATTATGAAGACAAGTCAGATAATTGCTGGCCTTGTCAAGCACTTCAGAAAAATGCTGCTAGCCGGTGTATTGAACTTACTACTTCAAGGATAAAAAATAGCCTGTCACATTAGCTCCTGCAATGTAATTAGCATTAATAGCTACATAAAGTAAGCAATTACTTTCAAAGCGTGATGGATGCAAGTATAGTTTCTTAACAATAACAACCGAGAGTTCCTATCTAAATCTAGGGCAATTCATCTCCAATGACTCATGTAATATTACTTCTAATCTTCAACCAGTACACGATGCTGATTCCACCTCAACAATGCCTTTGGTTTCACAAAATAAAGTCTTCAGGGGCAGCTTTCCAAAACAAATATTATTATTCTCCCTCATAACATGAAATAGAGTGCCAATACAATCACACAAAAAGTTGAAATGTATAGATTTAATTCTCACTTTGTGGAAAACTTTGGTCTTTTCATATTTCCCTTCATAAATAAAAGTGTTTGTGACAACCTTGGGAAATCAACTTCCCTTTAGGAATTACAGTTGACTTCTAGTATACATGTCTTGGCAGAGATGCTAAATAAGGACTTAAAATCATACAACAATTCAGCAAACGTATAACCTTTCTTTTTTGTTACAAAATTAGAAACATTTGCACTACATTTTCCAGTGGTTTCAAATTTAGCTCTTAAAGGAAAATAAAAATTTCTATATTGCATCTAAAATTAATCAGTCTTTAACAGCATGAAAGAGATAGTAATAATAAAGCTTAAAGGCATAATATAGTATTTTCTGTGTTATTCAGAAAATTGGGAGCTTTTTTTAAGTAACAAGATCAGCAATGTACACAGGTATATCTGGCCTGGTTGCGGTTTCATTTTAAAAGGGTCACTTAGGAGAAAAGAACTATCCATGGAAAGGAATACTGAAATACTGATACTGTCAATCTTTAGTCTCTTGTGAAGTTTAAGAAGTAGTAGATGGAAACTATGTTGGAAGATAGGAGTGATAAACTGGAATAGGAAGTTTATCCTTCTCAGAGGACAAAAAAATCTCTATGAGCATTCAGTCACTTAATACATTTTTTTATATATATATATTCTGTAGGTTCTTTGAGTTCATATACTCAGAACCTCAGAAGACCCCAAATTTTATGGTTGCCTTACTGAACTACAAACTGAAGAGGACATAAAAATTCTTGCAGATAGTCTACAATACAAATAAAATGCTGGAATGTCTATTTTTCCATGAGATAAATACCTAGTATCTTAATGACACTGGAAGAGCAGCAGTAGCTTAAGACACTGCTCTTAAATTCTGTTTGCTTTGCTGTTTTCTCTCCTTGGTGGACACAGAACCTGTATGGACGAGAAGTTGCTGGAAGGTTAAGAGAATTCAGTGTTCTCCATGATTTCACTTAGTGGTTTTCATATTTTTCCCCTTCTTTTGTATTATTTTTCATAGAATCAAAGAATGGTTTGGTTTGGAAGGGACCTTAAAGATTGTCTGCTTCCAATCCCTCTGACATGGACAGGGACACCTCCCACCAGATCAGGATGCTCAAGGCCCCATCCAACCTGGCCTTGAACATTTCCTTTCAAATCATTTCTTTATATAATTAGTACACACTTGAATAGAAATACTATACATTCATATGAATATATATGTGTAAAGCGCTTTGGAGCAAATTTATATATATTTATATATTTAAAATATTTCCGACACATCCCAGAAAAAGAAATGGTAAGCATAGTGTAATCTTTCTGATAATAATCCTCTTATTCTCCAGACTCCTTGTGTTTGAGTAACTAAAGACAAGATTTTGAACTGCCTGTGACACACAAAATTTTACAATATAGTAAAGAACCAAAAGAGAGAGAATTTAATCTTTTTATTGCCACAAAAACCCATTGATGCTCCCAGAATGGTTCTGCAAGGACAGAGTAAACAATCAGCAGAGGGTCCCTACCACAGTGAAGTATCCTTTTTATGCCACTCCTTTCCTCTGCGCCAGAACACACCAGAAAGAACATTGAAGTTAATACATCAAGATGATGTGTCTTTTGTCTTCAAATATTTGCTAGTGTTGCATGCAAATTGGTTGTGTTTCTCTTGAAGCACACTGCCCACTTGCTCCAAGTACTGTGACCTCCAAAGCTTCAGTGTCACATTTGAAAAGCTATACTGCACCTGGACAGGTCACCTTTGCAGTGTTCTACTACATTAGGAAGGCATAAACGTGCCTGACGTTTCCTGTAATGTTTGCTGCACTGAGTTAACCCTACTCACAAAGCGAGGCTTAATTCTCTGGCACGATAACTTGACTGTATGATTACAAAGTTGCAGCTAGAAAGTCAGTACAGTTCTCCATCTTGCAAAAACTTATGCCCAGGAGTGACTAGGCTGACATGAGAAGTTTCATGGGAACTCCTGAATGTGTTGAGCTAACGTACTCTGTTAATGAGGCTATTTTTATTATCTTGGAAGCTGTATAAAAACTTCATAAAAATTATTATTTCTAATTTCTGAATATTCTGAACTCTGATTTCTTCAATTTTTAATCTCAGACCATATTCTTTTTTATACATCATGTGCATTTTGTTCACGACTGCAGAGCATTACTGACTCCTGTTCAGTACGTAAGTAACTAGATCCTAAGGTCATTTCCTACACCAGTTTTTCCCACATTGCCTTTATTCAGTTCAGCATCTTGCTACATCTTACATCTATTCAAATGAATATTCCTACCAAAATATCAATATTTCATTAATTTTAGAAGCATTGCAATTTTCATGTTTAGCTTCATCACATACTTTCTGAGATTTTTCCCTAGTTTGTCAAGGTAGGTTAGATTTCTGATTCTATCCTTCAGTGTGATTTCTTTACCTGCAAAGTACATTTTTTTTTTCTTTCGAGTCATTAATGAAAATACTGCACAGTATCAAACCCTCTTTACTCTGCAGAGTCTGGTATGACAATGAATGAGCAATAAGCTTTCTTTTAATGTGGTACTTTCTGCAGTTCTACTTTCACTTTACAGTAGTTTCAACTAATTCAGGTTTCCTTAGTTCTTTATGATACCATTTAGGAGGATACAATATGACAGTGTCAGAGGTCTTCCTGGAGTTTTGATAACATTCTGTTTACTACTTATTGCCAACAACAAAGTTAAACTTACAGTTTTCCAAGATAAACCTCTTGTTTGTTCATCTATCAGACCTTCCTCAACCTCCAGCAGTCCCGAGAAATAGTTATTACAGCTCTCAGGTTGCCTTAGTTAAATTTGCTGCTGCTGCTGCAAACCTATTATCTTGCCATGAGATGCTGAGTGCCCTCAATGAAACAAAAAAATATTTTGCATTTCCTGGCTTTAAACAAGCTGTGCATAGTCAGAAAAGAAGGAGTCAGCAGAGCTACAGGCTGTATTCGGCAACCCACTCTCAAACCCAGACAATTATCAGAGAAGCTATTTTGGTGTAAGAGTGTGCAAAAACCATTAGCTGAGAGAACTTACACTAGAGCCAGTAAGAGTATTTCACAGATGCCTCTGCTGGCCTAACAAAAAAACAGTTGCCATTCAGTAGAGTTCTGTAGCTTTCTAGATACATGAATTACACCGTTCGCCTCTTCACCTGCCCTCTGATAGCGTCCTTGCAACTTTGAACAGCCTAAAGCAAGCAACACAAACTGCTGAAAACTTTAAGTCTGGAAACATTATAGCTCAGTTCCCAGTAACAGCCAACTTTTGCAGCTCACTTCTCACATTAGTTACTAGAACAAAACTTGGAAGTTTTGTAATTTCCTGCTGAATGTTAATCTTGACAAGAAACAAATCAGAAGGGAAAAAAAAAAAAGGCAAAATGTTTTGGTTTGGTTTGTTTTCTCTTAAATTACATAGCTCATTCATGCAAAAAGCTATTCCTATGGAGATACAGGCAGTCCAGAAATCTTCCACCATAGACTAGGGAACCTGGAAGTCCAAAGACCTCTACAAATTTCCCAAGACGATGAAGTCAGAAGCTCTGAGCCTAGAGCACCCATAGTACTACAAGGGTGCAGTTTTTCAGCTGGATATCTGCAAGTATCATAACACAAACTTAAAATCCAAATCATTAATGCTTTTTTAACTGATTGATAGATAACTTGCCATAGAGACTCCAACAGTGCTCTCGGTGAGCTACCAGGAAACCAGACAGAAATGGCAAGTGCTACCCGTTCTTCAGCAGGAGTTTACTGTAACAACGCCAGTTTTGCAAAAGAAGTAACTTTCTACAAATTACTGCATATAGCATCCGCATAAGTAAAAGATACACACAATCCACCTGCCCATCACCAAAGCTACCAGCAATCTACACAATGAACAGCCCCAAAGCAGTACTCTCTCCTATGCATACAGCTGCAGGACTTTAAAATGAAGAAGCAAGGTGAGATCTGTCTAGGTGAGATCTCTATGACAGCCAACCTGCAAATTAAAATTAATTTAATATCTGAATTTTTGGTTGCCAAATTTCCGAAACCAAATTTCTGTTTGATGCAGTCATTCATGTCAGGAATTAATTTAGGTCCAAAGCTCTGACAAAGGTGACAAATCCCTCCCTTGCAGTCTTTTAAGATCCATTTCCCGGTTTCTACACATGACATGCAAGTATAGTATAGATATTCTGTGAACAAAAAGGCTCAACACCTTGAAGCAGCTTTGGCAGGTGAAAAGGCCTCACCATGACTCCTACAGCAATATCTCTTAGCAGGTAATGATGCTTTAAAACTTTCTCTTTTGGTAATCCTTAAGGAATTTAGACTTGTACAGTATTCCTTCCGCCCACAAACCTGCCAAGCTCTATGAAATCTTTAGCTACTTGCCTTTTTTATATTATTCCTGGCTAAAAACATTTGGAGTGATCTAAATGAGTAATAATGTACATGGGTATTTTCTGTCACTATGTGATCGCACATTTCTACCATTGTACCTTAGCAAACAGTAAAGTCATTAACTCAAAATAATGGGGCAAGCACAGAATCTCGATGCTGTAAAAAAATGACAAGTGCCATCACGTTTTCTCAGTTGCTCTCATATCACAGACTTTATCTGTTACTGTCTTGATTCAGTACTGAATTCCGATAACAAATTCCTGTGAATCTATAATGCCTTTCATGGTAAGCCATTCTAATGCCAGTTTCCTCAGACACTTGGACTCGATGAACTCAAAGGTCTTTTCCAGCCTTGTGATACTATGATACTTAATGGAAGCAGACTTGAGTAATGCCCTACACATTCTACTGCAACAGCCATCCAAGGCACTTGCGTTGGTTGGAAATGGTAACACAGATTTAGAGGACTCAGAATGCATTAACAGTTTGAAACAAGTCAGATTATGGAGACAACAAGAAATGCAATGCCTTAAACTGATGTTTAGTCTGTTATGCTACGAACCATCATCACTAGAAGCGGAGGCAGCATAAAGCACAAAGACTTTAGAGGTTTGATCTAAATATCAAATTGAAGCCAACTTTGAAGCCATGCTGAAACCAGATTTGTGTTGAAATCATCTGACTGTTCCAGAGCTTCTCACTTAAAAGTATGGAGGTAATTCGAGAGTTCCCAGAGTGGAGGCTTTCCGACAGCTTACATCTTAGGAAACTAGAAAGAGCTACTATTCCTGCTGAGATTTTTGTCATCTGGAAGAAAAAAAAAAAAAAAACACAGAAAGAACTTTGCAAATTTACTTCCAAATCATCTTAAACCACAACCTTTAGAACGACATCTTCCTCTCTCTAGACATTATCCCTTCTTTTTGCCCAGAAGTTCTGTTGAAGTAGATTTTTAAACCTATATGTATTTTAAACCTACATATCTGTATATACTCACATATATAAGCCTAATGTTCTTGATAGGAATGCTTCCTGTCATGACCTAAGGGGGTCCGGTGCCACTTCAGATACCCTAGAGTAGCCCATATGTGCTCCAGCTGCTTCTCCAGATGGACAAAGATTTCCCATGTGTTCTACGCTACATCAACCAGCCCTTTTGAATATCTCGTACATGCTGGGCCGTGTGAAATGGTCCTAGGCACCTAAATAAGGCATTTGATTTGCTTCATGGATGTTTGATGTGATAAGAGCCTCCAAGCAATTTTCAGGAAACGTTACATTTATTGTACACAAGCTGTGTGCAGTACAACTTTTCTTCAAGGATGGACATGCTACATGTGTGATGTGCAGTCAACAGGCGAGTTTCAGGGTCTCTGAAGACATTTTTCTTGCACATTATTAGCCATATCTCAGTCATACAGATTTCTATTTAGAAAATTCCTGAACAGAAGCATGGAGTCTTGTATATGGGAATAAGTCTACAGAGATAATTTAAATTATCCTTTACGTACGACCATTGACAAAAGAGTACAAAGAAAATTACTGAATGTTTCTCCTGTGACTTTCACAGCAATTCACTCCACTAGTCAATAATGATTTTGTTTTCAGAGAGAGAGCAAGTCAAAATTTACATTAAAAAAACCAATTTAACTAGAATAAAATCAATGGAGGAAGGGATATATCATTTAAAAAAATCTCATGGTGAAAAACATGTAAATTAATTTGAATTATTTCAATTTTCCATCACTTTTTGATGTTGGAGCATATTGTTTCAAACATGATTAAACTCAAGTTTGCTTTGTGCTGATTTGCCTTACTTAGCTATATAAAATATGCAAACTACCGTTCTACTACATTACAATAATATAACATACTTTACATTATAATATCTTGATGTTATCTGAATTAAACAATTATGGTTCTGAATAATTGTTCTCATTCTGCTGGCAAGCAATTTTTTTTTTGGTTGCTTGATTGTGAGTTAAGACAGGTTTGAAAGTGCTAAGATTTTGCTCAAGCTGCAACTATAATTTTTATCAGCTCCGAGGAGGAGAAGAAATATGTAAATCTGGGCACACAGTAAGTATGAATTATGGTATAACCATCCAATTTAAATGCTTATTTATTCAACATAGATGTGGTAGTCAAAGCCATGACTGAAATGTCATTTCTGCCTTTGTTTACATTCTTTCAATAGCTACTTATACAGCTGGAGAGTGGCTGCTTATATATGTTTACACATTTCTTATTTATATTAGATTCTATAATTGTTTATAAGGTTTGCAAATCCTTTATTATAACAATCTCTTTCTACAAGGTTTATACTTAACGACATTTACAAACCTATACAAACTTCCAGGTAAAAGCAACTGCCTTGGGCTTAAACCTCTTTCATACTTAGACGTTATGGGCCTCTCTCTTCTATTCAAAGAAATAGGAGCATAGGCCTGTGGGGACAGTAAATAGTATCATTCTGTTAATTTTAGAAGGTCCTGAGGATCTTAACTTCCATGGCTTATGTAGAATACTAGCTTGGATAAACTCAGTGTCATTCTTACATGATGGAGAATTAGACTGAAAAATATGAAATAATCAACTTGTCTTTAAAAATATTTCAGTTTTTCAAAATAAAAACAGGACTATATAATAAAATATGTCATGATAATACTTAATTATAAGCATTGTTATTCAATACTGATATTTATTCCTTGGCTGTAGCAGATTAGGGCATTCTTTCAAAAATTATTGTAAGGGTAATTCCCTTTGTAAAGACAGTGAAAAGGTCTTTTTTACACAATAATCATAAGAAGGAAGGGATATATCTGAGCACCATCCTGAGGTGAAGCCAGGATATCACCTATATATGTATCCATCCATGGGAGAAGTACTCCCAGTTCTCACCACTTAGAGGTAGCCTCGCTGCTTAAAAGATAAATAAATAAATATAACCTCTAAGTTACAATGGGGAGTCAATTGCTTAGATGTGTTAAAAATAGACTTCTGATTTCCTTACTGTCAAGGGATATTTGTTCATAAGGATGTGAGACATAAGCATAAAGTGAAACACAGTCTAGATAATCCATGTATTTGTTTAGGCAATTATTTGAACAGCCTAAATGAATTATCCTAATACAAGGATTTTCCTAAAATTACTGTTTCCAAGTGATCAGTGGGTAAAACAGCGCCTACTGTTACAGCACCCTTTAAAGAAGCTTAGAGAGACTTTAACCCTGGCAGGAAAATCACGTACCAATGGCATTCCTGAAGGTAAAATTGACCTGTGTAGAGAAATTATTTTATTAATTCCTTCCTTACCCCTTCTTCATGAAACAAGGTGCACCATGTAATCGGATATCTCTAAATGGCAGGATTAGAGAATAAAACCTGATAATAAAATTAACATACAGGAATTCTGGCTCTCCTCCCACGTATCTCACTTAGCATACAAATAGTAACTAACGATGAAATTAGGTACACACTCAGTTTCCATGAGATGATAGGCAATACCTTTGCTAACTTTCTTTGTACAGTTAGAGGCATTAGAGGATCATGTCCCATGCAGAGCTATAGACTGGGTGCAGAGTGGCTGGAGAGCAGTCAGGCGGAAAGGGACTTGGGAGTGCTGGTGGACGGGAAACTCAACATGAGCCAGCAGTGCGCTCAAGTGGCAAAGAAGGCCAATGGTATCTTGGCCTGCATCGGGAACAGTGTGGCCAGCAGGACTAGGGAGGTCATCATCCCCTTATACTCCGCACTGGTCAGGCCGCACCTCAAGTGCTGTGTCCAGTTCTGGGCCCCTCAGTTTAAGAAGGATGTTGAGATGCTGGAGTGTGTCCAGAGGAGGGCGATGAGGATGGTGAAGGGGCTGGAGCACAAGCCCTATGAGGAGCGACTGAGGGAGCTGGGGTTGTTTAGCCTGGAGAAGAGGAGGCTCAGGGGAGACCTTATTGCTCTCTACAACTACCTAAAGCGAGGTTGTAGTGAGGCAGGAGTTGGACTCTTCTCTCAGGCGACCAGTGACAGAATGAGAGGAAATGGTCTCAAGCTTCGCCAGGGGAGGTTTAGGATTGACATTAGGAAGAAATTCTTCATGAGAGGGTAGTTGTTCTTTGGAATGCGCTGCCTAGGGAGGTGGTTGAGTCACCATCCCTGGAGGTGTTCAAAGAGAATTTGGATGAGGCACTTAGTGACATGGTGTAGTTGACAAGTAGGAGTAGGAGTAGGTGTGGGTGTTGGGTCATAGGTTGGACTCGATGATCTCAAAGGTCTTTTCCAACCTTACGATACTGTGATACTGTGATGTCCCGAAGTGTCAGTGAACTTCAGTCTAGAATTCTCTATAGAAACACTTTCATAAGGATTGCTATTCACCTGAAGTCTCAATAATGAAACCATCAGCTGAATACTTTAAAGTGTGACTCCAAACTGAAGTGCATACTAGCACTCTCAGTGTATTTATTCAGCATTAATAACAGCTTTGCAGATTTGTGGCTCTACTGATAAAGTAGAGCAAATACAGAGTACCCTTCTCCTCCTGATAAGAACATAGAAATATCAAGACACAATTTTATAAACAGATTATTTTTAAAGAGAGTTTGTACCTAGAGCTGGTAAACAATATCTGATACCGAAAGCACCAAAGAGAAATATAAAGAAAGACTTTTACACAGGAGAAGAAAACTCAGAAGAGTTTATATACTTAAGTATACCTAATTTGTGAGGAACATGAGTTAAAAGGAGACAGTCGCATATCTAATTAGTTATTCTCACACTCCTTTAGGTAAATATTGGTTTTGGACAAATATCCACAGCATTTGTACCAGTCTTCATGCTAATGCAAGTGTCCCTGTATTATGGAAAATATACACTATTGTTCCCAACGTTAAACATCCTCAGTAGTTTCTGTAAAAATATATTTAATTTATGTCCTCAGCCCTCTTATTCAATACAGGAATTTCATTCTTACAAAGGTAAAGGCAGCCTGCACCCCACCCAACCCCACCCCACCCCTCCTTTCTCTTCCCTTCACATCTTGTCTCTTCTTTTGTCATTTCTTCTGAATCCCTGGACTCAAGAAACATTTCGGGATATGCTTCAAAGTGCACTTTTTTACGATAATACCTTAAGAACAATTGCTCGGTTTACCTTCTGCAGCTGTACTCTGGCTACAGCTTCTTAAAAGCTAGAACCCAACACACACGCTGATCTCCCATAGTTTTCTGGTGCCAGCTGTTACTTTGTCAGAGATAATCTAATTGGTAAATTAACAATTTACAGATTAACAGAACAGTGTCAGTATGCTATCGCTACCTACGATCTTTGCCCTGCCCGTATCCCTAGACCATCACAGCTAAATATTACTAACATTTGCTGGGAAATCATGAATACGCCCTTTGCAGAGCACACGTAACGAATCCAAAGCTTTGAGGATGTGTCTACACTATCCCATAGATGGTCTGTGCTTGCACACTGAGCCTATACTTTCACAACACAGGGATTTAAGCTCCAACAGCTCAATATTATTCCCAGAGGCTGTCTGATGTTTGCTGCCCCTGCAGAGCACAGTCATCTGCCAAGTGTGCTGAGGACCCATCTAGAGGTGTCTGGTGTATGCTGATCTGGACAAATTCCTCCAAATTTCTGTCTGAAAAAAAAAAAGAAGGATAGGCCTTCAGTGTTCAAAAGTTAATTGTCAACTCTGTGGTTTGCTGTGAGATATGAGTTTTGAGAGAGAAACAAACACAAACTGTCTGTGGATCATCCAACTAGCCCTAGATAGCTAAGGGGATGACCACCTCATTCAGACTGGATGGGATCATACTCAAGGAAGGCACAAGGACAGTGTAAATCAAAACAGACCTCAGCATTTGACAGGCTGTATCTGGGTCCATACTACTTTGGGGGGGATGTGAAATGTGACTTCCCAGTCTCACCCCTCTGAACTACAGCAGGCCTTCTAGAAAGCAGAGGTGTGCGTTTATACTGTGTTTATAGCCATTTACAGACAGAGCCAGGAGCAATACAGACACTTGCAGATCCTGAAACGCCTGTTTATCTCTGGTCAGCTTTTGGCTGAAAAAAATGCCCTGGCTCCTCCAGAGAAGAGAATCACCATAATGGGCTAGTAAGGCTATGTGCACCATGGGCTGCTGGCAAGAGATGAGCTCTGCTGTCCAAAAGGCACAGAAGTTTTCCACTTCTCCAGTCACAACACTCAAGGTAGAAAAAAACATCCAGAGGCAAGAGCCTGTTCTGTTGGTCCCTGAGCAGAGACAAGATGCTCACTTGGAGGGTGGTGGCAGGCTGAAAGCAGGAGGCAGCCATCTAAGCCACAGGCCATGAAGCAGCCTACAATTAGCATTTACACAGCTCTCAAGTGCTTTGTAAATGTATTTTATCCCTACTTAACCCCTTTTCAGCTCTATTTCCCCATGAGTACTCAAAAACTCAGTGGCTGAGCTGGAAAATGTATTTCTTGCTGGTTTCAGTCTTTGCCAGGAGTACAGGTGCTACTTTAGTAACTCCCTGTAGGTGCTCTTCATGCCTAGCAACAACAAATGGAATTTTTCTGACAGTAGATTAACTATAGGGAACTCCAAGTAATAGAAAAGGCAAGGGCAAAATGTCCAGCTTCAAATTTTAAGGCAAAAATATAATCCCTGTTTGACTGCATTTTCTTTTCCCTGCCATCAATAACTAGTTTATTCCTACTGTCTCTTCAGCTAAAGAAGCGAGAGTTCAACCTGATTTTACTCAGCCACCCTGGGGAATGCATTTCTGCCAGTAGCATTGAGCTAAGCCCTGTTAAAAACATATAAAATCAGTGGGGTTTCTTTGTACTCTATGAGAATAGGATTTGGTTCTGCTTCTTCCTTTCCTCTGGTGGCTCAGATGCCCTTTTCAGCAAGCATTGTTACACAGCAGAAGCATTTGGTCTGAAAGGCGCCAATATAGCATGCACATTTAGGCTCTGTCCCACAGGCAAGAGCTGCATACTGTTTTGCCAATTTCAACAAGACTTTCCAAGTGTTACATTTTGAGTGAACTTTGTCTCAAAATACCATTCTTCTATGAACCATGGGTGGTGAATCCAAAGCAGACAGCAATCTGATTTGATCTGCATGAAGTTCAGAGATAGCGTGAAGGAAAAGAACCTTATGGGCAGGGAGGGAAAGCAGCAACAATTTCTGTGTGGTAGCATTGCAGCATGGTGCCAGCATCTACAGGATCTGCAAAGAGAGATTTACTGTAGGCAAAATGAAACTGCTTGTTTAGCCTAAGAGAAATTCACACAATGAGCAAAAGGGTAAACACTGACAATGAATTTTTATCTGGTGAAATGCTGTTGAAGTTACTATTTAAAACATCTACCCCTAGAATAACCTCTCTATAGGACAGTTAAAGAGAGATGATGAGATGAGATGAGATGAGATGAGATGAGATGAGATGAGATATGAGATGATCTCACTTAACTTAAGACATCAAGACTAGTTATATTAGGGGGCCTTCATCATCAGTTTTTTACATTTCCTTTACGATTATGATAATTGCCCACATTTCTCCTTTGGCCATTGTGGAAGATTTGACAGCAAGTACCTATGTAGAGGACTTAGGCTCGATATTAGGAAAAAATTCTTTAATGAAAGGGTGATAGGCCATTGGAATGTGCTGCCCAGGGAGGTGGTGGAGTCACCGTCCCTGGAGGTGTTTAAAGAGAGATTGGATGAGGTTCTTAGTGCCATGGTTTAGATGATGAGTAGATGTTGATTGTTGGGTCATAGGCTGGACTTGATGATCTCAAAGGTCTTTGCCAGCCTTGTTATACTGTGATACTGTGATACTATGGTCAGCTCAATCCCCTTCAGGCTGTTGAGGAACAATTTCTAACCAAGCACTACTTTTTCAAACAAAACAAATGCTGTTTTCTCCTCTGTAATAAAAAGCAATGAAACTTCAACCAACTGAGATAATCAATTCTCTTTCCCCTTTTTGCTATGGATGAAGAAATAGGTAACAGATTTCCAAGTCATGAGTAGAGAAGAGATATGAAACAACACAAGGAAGGAAAGGAAAGAGGAGAAAGCACTCGAACTAGGGATTTTTCCCAGTGTTGATGCTACAGGTAGAATACTGGTTCAACTCCAGTAGATGAAGGAGGCATACATCATGTAAACATACGTCTAGGGGAAATGACAGCCAAAATTGAGGTATCCCCAGAAAAGATGAAGCATGGAAATTGTCAACATATTTATGAACTGTATTTACTTTTGCTATCTGAAACATATACTTAATCTAAATATTAAGGTGCCTTTGATGGTCAGTGGAGGAAACAGGCAAAAATTAGACCAGATTAAAAGTGTATGCTGCAAACTCCCTAGACCTGTTGAATGTATCCCATTTGCTGTAACTTTTACCTGTTGAGAGTCTATCTTTGGTTAGAAAACAAGGAGTCATGCTAACTATCCCCACTTAGGGAACTTGAATCTGATGTGATAACAGGAAGCAAGGAAAATGGACAGAATAATTTAGACCTGTGTCTGAGCGACTTGAGAGAAGCAGGGCAACTATTTCACACGTGATGCTGTAAACACCCTTGTGGCCCACAGCTTTCAGTGGTATCTATTTTATTACCCAGAAAAGTTCAGAAAATCAAAGGGAATTCAGAGAAATGGAACAAAAAGTGATGGAGCTCTGTAGGGAAGGAACATACTGAAAGTACAGAAGCAGCAAGTATACTTTATACATGGAGATACAACCTTGAGGATATTTTGTGGAGTGCCAAAATTTTGTTTAAGATCTGTGTTTACTGAGATGAAATCAAACTAGACTTTTACATTACAGTAAAGTGTGTGAAAGACCAAGAGGACAATGAAAAAGACAGAATTACTTAAAGAGGAACTATAGAGAAAGTGGCAAAAAATCCAAGAGAAATATGAGGAGAAATTTGCCTAAAGTTGGCATTTACTAGGATTTTCTCAAAACAGAGATAAGCCCTTCCACTTGAGCTAATTAAATACCAATGAAACATTAAATATTTTTCCAAAACAACAAAAAAAATAAACATGCTGAGAAAAGTATTTATACATTGATATATCAGGATGGGGAAAGGCTCTTTATCTGGGTGTGTAGTAATAGGATGAAGGGTATTGGTCTTAAGCTGAAAGAGAGTAGATTTAGATTAGACGTTAGGAAGAAATTTTTTACCGTGAGGGTGGTGAGGCACTGGCACAGACTGCCCAGAGAAGTCATGTATAGCCAATCACTGGAATTGCTCAAGGCCAGGTTGAAAGTGATTTTGAGCAACCTGATCTAGTGGAAGATGTCCCTGACCATAACAGGTGGGTTGGAACCAGATGATTTTTAAGATCCTGTCCAACCCAAACCATTCTATGATTCTGTGATATGCATAAATAGCTTGCAGGAAGATGTCCAACCTGTTGCAGAGTTTGGGTAAGGGCAGGCTGGTGCAGGCAGGGGTCTGTTTTAACTTCAACAGAAACCTGGCTTTGGTGGGTGATCTGTGTCAGCATATATGTTGCTTGAGAAACCTCATTGGACATGTTCATAAATCACAAAACAACTGACCAGACTACAGAAGAGATGATTTCCACCTGTTCAGCCTCCCTCATGAACTTTCTGTACCAGTGAAAGTAACTGGTAAGCCTGGGAAAGAGAAAGACAGGGAAGGAAAGTGGAGGTGTGAAATGGCCGAAGGTGGAATGTTGAGAAACTAAGTGAAACTTCAACCAGATATTTAAATTTGGCAAAATAGAGAAAACAGGGCTGAAGTGGATCAGTAAGCTGTGTGTGTACCAGTAACAACCTTGTCAGTGTGTACTGAACTCCTAATTTTGACACCCCTCTTCACCTTGCATTGGATTTGGTTACCAACTCTAAGTGTCAACTCTCCTGACCCCAAATTTAACAACTCTCTAGGATCAAGTGAGGTTGCTGTAGCTTCATCAGTCTGATCTGGGCTGTTGGTTCATTTTCTGTTAGCTCTCTAACCTAAGGGTGTTCTTCATCAGAGCATCTCATTCCATAAAGTGTTCTTTTTAATGCTTGAGAAATCACTCAAGGTTGGTCAGATGAACACTCATGCACAACAACTACACTAAAGGTCCAGAGAACAGAACATTTATTCTCTGGCATCTTTACAGAGATAAAGGGATATGGGCTCTTTCACAGCTAGGATGGGCTTTTTATCTTCTAACCATAGGTGGGCTCTACTGCTGACAGTTACAGAAAGTAGGATTCATCCAACAGGTCTTGGATATTTTGCACTTTTAATCTGATCTAGTTTTGCTTGTTTCCTCCGTTGATCATCAAAGGCACCTAAACATTTAGTTCAAGTTTATATTTTAGATATAAAAGGTGAATACACTCTCAAAAATTCACTACCCAAAATTTCAAAGCTACTCAGGCTGCATAAACAGCATTATCAGATAACTGGTGGTAAATGCCACAGCCCTGTATCCTGATTTCTAGATCCCCTTTTCACCTTTTGCATGGCACCTGTCCCCCATCAGCTCTGCTCCCACAGCAATGATTCTCAGTGAATTATCAAAACCAGTATTAACTCATTAATAGCCACTCAATGCAAACTATATTGAAGTTGCACTGTTTGGCTGCTGAAACACTGGATTAAAAGTGAAATTGTGGGAATAAATTAGTTGTGTCAACAGAGTTGGAGGATTAGACTCCTAGGGTATGACTACAGAACTTGTGCATGAGGAAACTGATAACCTGATAAGGGGTGGAAGGACTTTTGGAGGAGTTATGGCTGCTTTCACCTCTTGTAACAGAAACTCGGTCAGATTTCTTCAGCCTCCTACTGTTATTTTAATGGTCATAAATACTTTCTAGCAATAACAGTATCATTTTTTTATGCTGACACTGGCAAGTAGAAGTACAGCTTATTTCTTCTTATTTCATCTGGAGACTGCTTTGCTGATTTTTCTGGAGTACATTGAGCATCGGTGGAACCTATATAGATTTGACTGGTTGGGCAGGCAGGGTCTGGAGGAGGATTTTCAGAACATGTATGTTTTTGCATTTCTTCCTTCTGAGATTTTCTTTCTCCAGCACTTGATGCAAACCTGTGTTATTTGGCGGATGCACACCTTGAGTGAGAAGTATGAGGGCTTACAAGAGGAAATTCCCAAGGAATTAAAAGACATACATTACCAAGGCAATTGAAAATAAACATTCTCCAAGGTATGGTATTGGGAAGACTGTTACAGTGAATATAGCTCTAAGGAGCAGTTAAGATGCTCTCCAAGGAGCAATCAGATAAAACAGTTCAGTATGGAAAGTAGTCACAAAACATCTCTGATCACAACAGCCATTGCACAAGAGAGGGATAAAATTCACATTATAACTGAAGTAAAATCTGCAGTGGGATCTCAGAAGTTTCTCAATGTTGAAGGATCTTCCCCATGGAGAAACTTAGCATAAACAGCAATTGTAGAGCTGGAGGTGTTGCCCAAAACAGCACGTACAAATTGACCTGAGATATGCTGTATCGATATTTCAAATGGAAAAAGAGTTTAACATAAGAGTTATGTATCTCAATCATAAAAGAATATGCCAGCTCCCCTGGCCAAGCAACAGGAGAGGCTGCAGCTGTAAGGTAAAATCAAACCAAGAGTCCACGCAGAAGAAATACCAATGGATGACTGTGAGAGGTGAAAAGCCATCCAAAATCCATCTTTGCTGAATCACAGGCCCCACACTGGACAAACACCTGAGAAGTGTCGTGAGAGCAGGTGGGCTTTTCTGCCAGCACTTGTTTTGTTGGAAGCAGAGGACCCACTTGGCAGAGAGACTTAGGAAACTGGCCAAGTAGGAAGAGCTGGGCAAGTCCTTGCAGAAGAGAGGCCAGATTGAACCTAGAGATGATCCTTCCTTTACTCATACACTAGGAATGAAGTCTTTGGATTGTCATTGTAAGCATCTGGGAGGCTTCATGAGCACTTTGCCATTGGAGGGACAGGGAACAAGGAGGTGAGAGAAGGACGAGGAGCAAGAAGGGTAATGAAAGGAGCAGTCATGGCTCCAGGGTAAGGGAGGGAGGTGGTGTAAATTTTGTATTTTGGCTCATCCTGGATGACTGAATAGGAGTCCAAGAGAAAGTAAACAGCTGTCAGTGACCTGCAGGCACATAAGAAAGAGCATCCAGTCCAGGAAATGGTAGCACCAGTAAGGGATATTATAATTATTTGAAGGAGTGCAGGGGGAAGGCTCCCAAACAGTGCCGATGGCTGCACCTTATCTTCAGAGGTAATAAGTCATGTGTCTGCTGTTAAGAAAACCGTATCTTGTTTCTAGCAGGACGTTCTCACTGATTTACAGTCACAGATACATTCATTAAAAAAAAAAAAATTAAAACCCCAAACAACAAAAAAACCCAACCAAACCCCTACAACCAAGAAAACTGTATTAAATTCAATGACAGCGCATTTCCCATCAAAGACTCCAAAAATCATGTTGAATGACTCCTCACTCCTCATCAGCGCTGTGTGGTCCATGTGTGAACAATGCAAGAGCCACCATAAGGCTGGAGTTGGCTACCTGTCTGTCAGCTACAGGACCCTGAAGGAAGAGGCATTTTGATTTTGTTTCCAGTTCCTAGGAATTGAAACCTACAAGTAGTCATGGTTATACATTGGAAGAGACTGGGATATTTCTAGGTTTGATTTGAGCCTTACTTATAGATTGAAGGATGTTTTTGGCATCTTCTTAAAACATTTTAGTGGAAAGAAATCAGGACTGCCCTTCAGAACGGCAGTCTCCTTCAGATTGCAGGGGGACAGCTCCTCTCTCAAGATAAGCATCCTGCCCCTGCTCTTCCAAAGCCATTTAGAAATTCTGGTTTTGCCCACTCCACGCAAAGATCTTAACTAATAAGATCTTACAATCTAATTAAACACATCTACAAACAGGAGGAAAGTCCTTTAAAAATTCAAAGTCACACTGTAGGATGTTTTCTAGGTTTCATGGATTAAAAAATTTGGATTTCATGAAATACAGACTTCACTTTTACGCGCGTTGACCTTGGTGATTCATGCAATCCCTTTATCCATGCCACACTAATCTTGTGTCCATTAGAATCTTCAAGGTTGATAAATATACTTTGCTTTTACTTTCTAAACACTTTTTCCAACTTTATGGACACTGTACAAGTGTAATTAGGAATATGCATTTCCATTTCCTTTCAGAAATCTAAAAATGTAACTTTTTGATTCTAGGTTTTATTTAGTTTTGGGTTTAAGTGGTTATAAAATATAAATTACTTTCTAAATTAAAAGGTAATTTAATGTACACTTTGTTCTGGAATTGCAATTTTTGATCACAAACAAGTAGCATTTGTCCCTGAAAGTTTTATATGAATATTTGACCCTGATAACAATGCCAAAATCATAAAAACCTCTAGCCATTTTTTAGAACAACAGTATTACCTACAATTTCACAGACAGCTAATGTGGTCTCCAGATGTCACAGTCAAGCAAAGCTGGCATTTGAAGGGACAATTTCAAGTATATCATCAACTATGCTTCAAAATAATTTCTTTCTCCAAGTGATATTTTCATTTCAGAATTCTGTAATAGTGGTGACATTGGAGAATGAAAGAAGTCTAAGGATGTTTAGGAGTGTCACAGATTTTCAGACACTTTTAAGATCTCGAAGCATTGAACAAAAGCACCCAAACTCTGAGCCATAAATATTTTTCCATCTTTGTTGTACCAGGGATAAATAGTTTTTTTCTCAGGCAAGCCACTCAAGTTTCTCACACATTTCTCTTTACACAGAGAGGCATATTATATGTGGAGGATTTACTGTTTTGCACCTACCCAGAATCTACTGACTCCTTATTTAAATGTATTCCTAGTCCTCCTAGCTATCAAGGTTTCGACAGCAAACAAACATACTTTTTAAAACAAACAATAACCCTTAAAATGTATTTACCAGGACTTTTCAGTTTTATAGACTTCAAAGATGGGGAAATTTCCTTCTCTGAGGCCATTTTCTTCTCTGTAAGTTTAATACTAGAAGTGTGGCTGATTTCACCAGAAGTTTACTGATGATCGTGCTGCAAAATAGCCCAGAACATATACCAAATTCAATATTGAGATGTTTCTTTGCTTCCTAAAAGATAAGATTTACAGTTCAAAACCTATTTTTTATCCATATCTAAACAAAATAAGTTTACAAAACAAGTATGGCATATTTAGCATGCGTATTTACATCCAAAGCCCACTAATACAAACAACTCTAGAGATTCCTAGCAATTTTAGTTTTCCAATAGGCCAGAGAAAAGGTTTTATGGGGGGGGTTCCTGGTTTTCCACTACTGCTGTTCTTAATGAAAATTTATGCTATCAAAAAAAACCCTGAAACTACAAGCTAGGCAATTATGTCACCATTTCGACTGCTGTCTTAAATGTAACACTAAAAGCATTACTCATCACAAAACGCTATTCTGAAAGCTTTTACCCACCCCGGGTGAATCACAGAAAGCTTCTGCTATTCGACAATTAGAAAAATAATTCTGTAAGCAAAGCAAGAGCCCCAAGGACTGGGGAAGTATGCTAAAACAGAAACATTTATACATATAAAGGTAGTTATAAAAACCAGGTAGCATTATTTCTGGGTTTGTAGACGCAGCCACCTTGCTGTCGGGAGGTTGTGTTTTAAGAAGCAGAGAAATCAATCCACTTAACGCTGCAGTTTTTACAGTTTAAAACAGGATATTGAGGTCTAAGTTCTACCTGTGTCTCAAGAAACAATATCATATTCTTGCAAGTAAGATGAGCCAAACCTTTTGTGGCCCTAGGGCGCAGACATCACTGTTCCAGCAGTGAGATATTTATCATACATAGCAACAGAAACATTTTTCTTTATAAAAGTGAAACCATCAATTTTGCCTGCAAATAGCGAATCAATGGCTAAAACCCCATGATCTTCAAGCTGCTCCTCTGAGTCCAGTGAGGCCACACTGAGTGCAGGCTGGTCTACTACCACGAGGACTAAAATCTTTCTGGTTTATAATGGGAAATTAAAATGGCATTTCAAGTAAGTTGGGGGAAAAAAAGGTTAGAAATAATGATAAATTGCATTCTTCCTGCAAAAAATTTATCTCAGTCACCTCTAGAGATTTTCCACATGTTCCACAGCAATAGACAATGTAATACTTATTTCCTCTTCCTGGAATTAATGTGAATTTAACTCTTTGAAGTTTGCCTTTCTAGTTTCTGCTTTTTAAACTCGTCATATTTAGGCACTGGTGAAACAACATCTGTTCTACTTGCCACAGATAAAAATGTCCTGGACCTCTGACTCTGTGAAAATGCACATAGAAAAAAGATCTGAAATCCAGCATTTGCTGAAAATATTACTGTTTGAAGGGCATTTGGCTTTTAAAATACAGTTTTCATTCTCTGCTGAAAGAAAATTGTACTCACTGTAAGTCAAAGACACACATAAATAACATAACACTGTGGCAGTTTAAGTAAAAAGGAGGCACACGTCATATAGTGGTGAAAAAATAGACAATCTCTAGATAATAAAATTGTCTGCTTTTCTTATTTCTGCATGTTTATTTTTAAAATATATTTTATAAAATACTTCAGGTTTCACATTGTAATTGACTTTCATTTTACATTTGAAGGAGTTTTGCTTCATTGTGATGAAGAACATGATAATGTGAAGGCTAGATCATCCTGTTTCTCATAGACCTTGTCTAAAGTATAGAGACATTTGAAGAATGCATTCTGTTCTTCCTCAGAGATTGTGTACTTGATATCTTGACACAATGTTCACTTTCCCTGCAGTGACAGGTTAGCATAGTGTCTCTGCATAGAAAGAAGATAGCTAACCTATCTGCATCTACATCAAGAAAGAAAATGGGTATTCTTAAATAAAGCATCAAATTGTTTCTTTACCTTGTCAGAAACCTGTGTGAATAAAGTCAAATCAATATCAAATCAACAGTTGTTTTAACTAAATCTAATTCTTGTTAAGAGCTTGTTCTTGTAGAATTCTTTTCTGTCTTCACTACCATTTTTAAACCTCAAAGGCTGTGAAGGTTTGAAAAAACAATGTCACTGTCCTCCTTTTGTTAGTGACAGAAAAAAGGAGAAATATATCTAGATTACATCAGTGTAAACAAAAGAGATAACAGTAACCAAAGTGCGATTAGCAATACCAAAGGTTTCTTCCAAATTACATATTTTTAGCGAGAACAAGCTTTTTGACATTATAAAGCAGATTTATTTCTTCAGCATCTCCTAACTGCATTTTTATGAGCATATCATTTTAAAGAGGGCATTGTAATTGCTGTTACACAGCATTCATCACACCTAAACCAGTAGACTTAGGACATTGCTTACAATTGTCAATATTTTACAAACAGATCTCTCTTTAAAGTGGTTTATACTCTTTGTAAGTAACCATTTACTTTACCTACTGTATCATGTGTACATTCATCTTTTTGGTCACATTAGTTTAAAAAGTTGTGTTGGTATAAATTCTTACATTCCGCTTTACAAGGAAAATTCCTCCATCAAATGCTGTAGCATAAGCACAAAGAGAATGCCCCATGTTTTAGTACTGAAATGACATTATAGTTACTATCAGTCTTGCTACCAATAATGTCCATATCAGTATCAATTCATTCTTTAGATTGGCATAATTCCAAATCAGACAACCGTGGCCACACTTGGACCACCGACACTAAAATTCCCAGTTTCAGAAAGCTGCTCTTTCCAACAATGACTCTGCTAAAATCGAAGCTCTTATTATAACTCTTAGCAACTTTTTCCATATAACATTCTAACTAAGGAGCTCAGTTTCAATATCTACCAATCATTTAAGGACTGCTACACCTCCATAACAACCTTTTGATGTCTTCCTTGCTCATCACTTCTGCAGGAAAAATATGTGTGTTTGTTTCATAAGGGTCTGGGAACAAGAGGCCCCAGAGTCGCCTAAGTACACTGTACTCTGTAAACACTTCATCAAAGATGAAAAGATCACATACAAAAGACTTGTCATCTAGCACTGATTTCCAAAACTTCACGTATCTGAAACTATCTTCATGCATCCATTTGCCTGTGCTTCACTCAGTCTCTATGGACACGTCACATGCATCAATATACACACTTAGAGATATCGGCATATATGTACATACATATAAACATACATAATATGTGTGTGTGTGTTAATGCACTTGAGAAGGCACATGTTCCTTATCAGCAGAATGCCCTAATTAGCTCCATCCCACCCATGAAAGGGTTTTGTGGATACATGACTCATGTGAGAGCAAGGTAAGGTCAGAGGAAAACAAGACACATCCGAATCCAAATGTAATTCGGGCGATCTCAGAATTCCTAGATATCACATCTAACAAGGAACAGATCATAGGTCTGACTAGGTTTAATCAAGAGGTTGCTTCATTACACATATCTTCTTAAATTGGTTTAATTAATTGCAATGGGGATTGCAGGTTTTGATAAGATTCTAAGTGATGCTGTATGCCATTTCCATACACTTCCTTAATATTTTTACTTTATCCAGTTTGAGAAGAGTTGCCTGGATGTCTCCAGTCTCTGCTGTACCCTCTGGCAGTCCTGTTCCCAGGGTGAGTACAGAGAAGACATTAAGCATGGCAGAGATCTGAGAAACCGGGAAAGATGTGAGAGAAAGGCTGTTCAACAGACACATGCTGGGCATATAAAACTTCACCAGATAATAGGATTGTTGTGTGGAAACACTCCACTCCTATCTCTTAGGCTCATGGTAGCTGCAAAAAAAAATGATAATCGCAAGTAAAACATCAGAGGTGCAGCCAGACTGAAAGAATAACGAATAAACATGGTGTTAAACTTAAAGCTGCCTCCCAGCTGGAGTTCTGCTGTAGCCTGCCAAGCACGACGGGGAAGAAGGCAACAAGAAGACTAGTCTGAAGATCAGAGCAGAGGTGTCTGTGAAGAACAAAGTATATCCAAATAGTATTGTTGTCTGCAGACACTGCACTGTTACGTCAGGCGGCATTTGGAAAGAGGAAACTCACAGCAGGAGGAGAGAGAGAAAGAAAATGAAGGTGGCAGAGGAACAGAAGAGAACAAAATGGGACAAAACAAAAGTAATGAGAAAAAGGCAGAGATGTAATGTCCTTCAGCATTTAATGATGAGAAATCTTTGACTGAGATTATAACTATTGATCAACAGGCAAAAAGAATCACGTGAACGAGGAGACACAGTGCTGCTGAGAGGTCAAGATAACCCAAGACAGGATATTAGTGGGAAGTGATACATACTTTAGTTTTGCAGACCTTTTGGATAATTACTGCTGTAGTGAAATGCTACACTCTCTGCACCATGCAACCCCGAAGCTCTGTCCAACCAAGTGGTCATAGATCACTTTACGAACTGAGTAAGAGACTTAGCAGGGAAAGCAGGAAGAGAGGGTGAAATTTCTTCACTCATAGTATTTCTTAGAGAGAAGTGTAAGGGGATGCTATCTCTTGCCCCATCTCCTCTTGAACTGGACTGGTTTGCTGAGGGAGGAGGAAGACGTTGCAAATTTAAAAAAACAACAACAGTAATCAGTGAGGATGTAACTAAGGACAAGGACACTGAACCCTGTAGAGGACTGTGAAAAGTAAAAAATACAGATTAAGTAGAAGAGTCAGTATAGAAAAAGGAGGTTGTAGCCTTGAAGTCATATATTTCTCCACAAAATAGATTTTTTTGATTATTAAGATATTTAGCTCAACTTCCACTGGGAAAGCCTTCACGTTTCTTTGCGAGCCTTTCACATTACTTGTCATTCCCTGTTCTCACCCCTCTTCAAGACTTTTCACATTTAATCATATTTAATTAATTAGCAAACTGAGTTTCAATTGCTTCAAAGTAATAAGCAAAGATACACTTTCTGTATTTAGCTCTTTTCTAGCTCAATCACTGCTGCAGGCACCAGCTGCTAAAGGATGCAGAGGAGGACATCTGTGTGTTGTGTCCTTTCATGTATCCAGTACAGTTCAGTAGGGCAGATTTCATGCTTTATACACGCTGGAGAACATTTTTACCGTGTGGATAGGGTGCTACCAGAAGATAATCTGTTAAGGAAAAAGCAGACTTCTTGCTATCTCTTTGGGGAGTGGTAAGCAAAGCTAAATCTTCGTGCAGAATATGGTCAGCACACAGACTTGCTGAAAACCTCAGAAGGATTTTTCTAGTCCAGAATGAAAGTTTCCAACAAATCCTTTCAAAGATACCAGCCTCAGGAGCAGCTGTTCACCCACATCTTAAGTGATTACTGTGGACATCACAGGTCAGCATGTCTTCAGCCTATTTAGATGGAGCTGGCACATGGAGTCAAATCACTAGGCTATTGGCTCTCTTAGAGTTTCCCACAAGCCTTTCCCTACAACGAAGCACTCAAAGAGTGTCTTACTCTGATGCAGGCTGACATAGGTTTTCAGAAGTTCAATCAAACAGGAATTCTCTGTGGTCTTGACCTATAATAAAAGCTCCTCAGTGAAGTACTGAATAAAAACATTTTTCTAAGCACTCTGGGTAGTTCTCCTTAGTCCTGATTCATGAATTATTGGTGCCTTCTTGGTTTTTTCTGACTCCTTCAGTGGAGGTTTCAGATATATGGTGTCGAGTAACTCACAGCTGGCTGTGCCTGACTTACACAAAAGGAAAAACTTCCCTGTTTACTCTTCAAAAGCACCATGGAAACCAAAGGAGAGCTTTTCTTTCCTTCTACACTTCCCAAAAATATCAGTAAGCTATTTCTTCTAAAGTCTCTGATCATAATCGGAAAAAGAGAAGCATGCAAGTTGAAAGTGAAGGCATGCAATCTGCTTGTTGTTCAATTTCTCCTCTTTTTGGAAATAACTGGATGCATATAGGTCCGTAACTACTACACTGTGAAAAGTTGTGTTAAACAAAAATATTGCAGCTGCCCACTATAATTTAAAAATAAAATTCAATCTGTGTGTGTCAGCTGGGTCCAATTCGTATGACAGTCTCATTTTCTTTTTAGTCACTGAGTTTGAGAATGGCTATCAGAGATGCTCCATTTTCATGTTCTGTGAAGTCCTCTTCACCCATATTATTCTCTGAGGAAGAATGTTCAAAACAGAAATGCAGTACATATTCCAAGTAGCTTTCAACATCATTTGATGGGAATGAAACCATTGGGAAGATCTGTTAGTTCAGTAAATTGTCACTGCAGCATCTGCACTTTCTAATCACATTAAAAAACTGATGTTTTTAACATAAGCCAGGTCAATAAACCATAAGAATTATACCGTGCTGTTTTGTGTCTAGACCAAGATGCAACCATCAGGCAGACAGAAAAGATGAAGTGACCACAGAAGACAAGCTCAGGAACTAGAATATAATTAGGCTTGTTGGTAAATCCAAGTGTCTGCCAATTCATTAACAGCTTGACCCTGTCTTTTGCAACCTCTGTTTCCAATAGAATACTGTCACCAAACCAAGTCTTGTTCTTTGATCAAATATTCTACCTTGTGTTGTCTTGGTGTGTGCTGCGACATTAATAACTCATCGTGGTATGTGACATGCCAGATGATATGCCACCAAGACAAACCCACATGGATTGTTGGCTCTGTCTCTAGTTTATCCCTGGTTGCGACCTTGGTGACAGCTAGTAGAATTTGTGAGGGACTTAGTTAGAAGAAACACGGATGCTATAGATGTTTGGAGAATGGTGGTTTCCTTTTCTTGTTTGAAATGTTCACCCGGAAAGTGCTCGGTCCCTCTCCCTCTGTAGATCAGAACTTTTAAAAGAGTGGCATGGGAATGTGCTCTAATTTTATCTGTGAGCATCCCAGCACCTTCAACAGCACATCTCATTCTGAAGGATGTCAGTCTCCCAACTATACCGTGAGTCTTGTAACATCTAACACTAGAGCCAGGTTATTACATCAGGATACAGCTTTTATTCACAACAAAATCAAGCTCTTTGGGTTATTGAGAGACTCAAAATCTATTAACTGTGTTCCTGGATGGTTTCAGATCATAAAAAAATCAAGAAGAGCAGGTAAGATATCATTATCTGCAAGCCAGTCTCACAGGCTTGGGCATTTTACAAGAGTTTTTCATCTTGGGAGATGTCAATCCTATAGCTATGCTAATAAATATTACAAGGTAAACTTGAAAAATACTAGGATCGTATAATATTTCCTTCAGTTGTGCCCAAGTAGCCGCAAGTTTAATGAAAAATATCAGTCTAAATTTGCCACTAATCTCATATAAACATATAATCATTTCTTTCCTTGTTGTCACTAGAAGCCATATAGCAAATCATTTTATATTGACAGACTTCTAGACCAACCCACTAAACTATTACAATCTGTTATTCTTCAGACCATTTTATTCTTTGTTCTTGGGTACTTCCCCAAAGAAGTCATGTTTGCCAGTTATTAGAGAGTTTTAGCTTTCCTTTTGCCATTCAGATACACTCAGTGTGCAAGTACCTGAGACAAGAAACACAGCTAAGTGGCCCAGTCAGGGCAGATGATATAATTCTTAAGGGAGCAATACCAATCCCACATAAAGTAGGGAACCATCAATCAACTGATTTGATTGACTGTAATGTTTGTTTGGGCATTCTACTTTGGAGAAAGTAGCCTGACCATCATCTCTCTCTGAAAAACAGCTGAACTCTACGTTTGCCTCTCTAAATACATGACTAGATCTCTAATTCAAACTTACGTTACCAGTGTAACAAACATTAACTTTCAGACACGTAGTTCATCCTGCAAAGCTGCAAATGATCAAAAGTCATGATTGTAGGCTATGTCTTGTACTGTCTTACCTCAATGTACAGTTCAGGTTTCCCACCATTTTACAGGTTGTGCTACGAATACTAGCTGAGAGACAAAGGAAGTCATCATTTTGAAGGACTTTTTGCCTCAGTTAAAAAACAGAAGGGGCTTAAATCACATTGTATACAGTATCTACCACTGTGTACTGTGAAATCACTAGTCCATCCAAAGCCAGATTCAATCAAAGATTTAAGCTCCTAACTAACATTCAAAAGTTGGTTAGGAAGCTAGGAGATTGTGCATCTTATCAAAACCACAGGGTGAACTACAATGTTGCAGTTCAAATGAAAATTGTGTGTACCAGGATTCTATTCTCTTAGTGATACAGTCTCTCAATACAAAGGGGTTATAATAAGAAATTGGGGTATTGGAAATGTTTGTAAATACTCTTCTGTCTATGCATACTTGTTCTTGAGCTGTAGTTGTGAATTTTTTCATACCCTTGTAGTAAGATTTTCCAAGCACAAAATCTCAGAGGAAACAAAGGTACTTTGCTGTATATAGGTGTGCAAGCCCCATTCCTCATGATAACCAATGGTATTTTATCCATTGCTTTTGCCACCTTGGTAATTTTTTTTGGTCCAATGCCTTTCCTTTTATACTTGGATTATAAGCTCATTTGGTCAAGGACCATTTTTTATGTCTGTCAGTAAAGCATTAAGCACAATGGCATCTTCGTCCATGGCTTAGATTCTGATGCAAATAACAACCTGACTCTTAGTTCTTAGATCTTAGATGAAAGAGGGTTTGAATCCTTTTAAAGAACAAATGAGATATTGTTATTTCTGTAAGAACAGAAAAGAAAAGGAGGCAAACAGCAATGCCTTCTGTAAATGTCTAGAAATATTAAAGGAGAAATAGCTGCCTCGTATTACCATTAATTACGTATCTGACTACTAGGAGGTCTTTTGTCATAACAGAAATCAAAGTGGACTCAACAGAAATGACCAAACTGTGATCTTTTGTGAAGCTGGAATCATGAAAGCTGTTAAAGTCAAATGGAAATGGGCGTATTACCTAAAGTTAGCAATGAAGGAGAAGAAAGAATTTCAAAGGAATCAAAACAACATTAAGGTAGGCAGATTTTGTACACAGAATGATGATGTTATTTTCAAGCCATCTGTCAAACTCAAAGACTTCCACATCTATGTTGCAGGGGGTGGAAATACCATCAGATGCATTGTATTTGCTTTGATGCAAGGCTAGCTGGGTCAGTACATTGTCTCCAAGAGTCATTGGCTCTGTTATCTTACAGATCTAAAAGAGTGAAGCAGTAAAAATTTACAGTAAGATTAAAGCAGGTAGAAAAGCAGTAAATTTTCTATTCTCTGGTAATATCAACATGATCTTTGACTTTATTTTGGTTTCAATAAAGTGACTCTAATTCTCCAAAGCACCCTGGTAAGTTATTTCTGTTGATCCACAAAACATAATCACAAAGTATTCTGTTGCACATATTCTGTGTTCCTCCAAGTCTTGTAATTATTTACATTATTTAAGAGCAAAATAAACCGCTCAACACCTGAGCACCAAACTACAGTCAAACTCTTGCTGATAAATCTAAAAAAGGAAACAAATAGATAAACAAACAAACAAACTCCACAGCCACTTTAATCTTACCAAGGCGGCAGATCTTGCCAGAGCTGATGATAGCTCTCTTTGTCCTGGTGCCCTGAGCTTCAGACAAAGGTAAGTTGGAATCTGCTGGCATAGAAATGAGTTAATGAAGGTAAAACATCTCCATCTCATGCTCTGAGAAGAGCGCTGGGCTAGAGGAGGTGGCCTTCCTCTGTAACAGGAGAAGAAGAAAGCCCTGGTTGCCTAATCTCTACTCCAGGACCTCTCCTTGATTCCATCCTTCCCCTGCCCAGGACAGCAAGACAAAGACAGGTAAGCAGTGTGGGATGCCTCCAAGAGGACTGCAGAGGAAGCAGGTCACAACATGAGGCAGCGGGATACTCTGCTGTCTGACAGCTCCCAGGAGGAAGTGAAAATCCCAAAACCCCGAGGAAAATAGGAGAAGGAGGAAAGTCTCAAACTCCTGGCTCCTTCTCTGCTTTCCAAAACTCCAATTCTTTCTCCAAACTTCCCAAAGCTTCCACTGGTCTGTCACCCATATATCTCATTCATGTACTCAGAGTTATCTAAAACTGCTATTTCACTCTTTTCTCTTCCCCACTCGAAGCCCTCTTCGCAGGTACTCGGCTCTCCCCACAGAGCTCAATGTCTTGAGCCAACTCCGGCTGTAACGACAACTTGGATGAGGGCTGCACAATCATTTTGTTGTTTTCCCATCACATTGTGGAGAGCACCTCTGCTAATGGAGGTTTCAGAGCCTCCCTCTGTTCACACTTCACCTTCATCCTTTCGCTAGTCATTTTAATGAAACCTAGGGGAGTGGAAGGGGAGAAATGGCCACTGTTCCACGAATGCTATAAAATCCATTGCATTTAATCCCCTCCATGGCCCCAGGGCTGTTAGGTCAAGACTCAGCACTTGTCGTTGCTCACGTTTCCTGTAACAACCATGTTCACACTGGCCGTGTTTAAGCTGCACACGCGCCACCCCTGCTAGGAGTCAGGAGGGGCCTGAGGCAGGTACTCACACCTAGAAGCTCAGGAGTAAATGCCACATGGCTACTGGGAGCTCAGTCCTGACCTTATAGACAGTGGGAGGAAGGAGGTCAGAGACCTTGCAGTTAAAACAGTACTTGAAAAAACATGTTTTAGGCCTTGACCATTATGGGTCAACATTTGCCTACTCATATCCACAACATGTCCACTGGAGTGAATTAGCTTTGATGCGACTGGATTGCATTGGCTTGGACAGGGAGGAACGGACATAGTGCTTCCTATGCAGCACCAGCAAAATCTAATTATATGTTTTTCTGCTTTTAATCTATCTATATAAAACTCTCTTTGTCTTTTAATCACTTCCAATAAACCTCAGTGATGACACTTTTCTTTGGCCTTTTCATGATGTTTTTCTTATAAGATCAATGGATATCATGGATTTACATCTGCTATCAGACAGGGTTATGTTCTGATTTATAAGGGAAGACAAAATTATGCAATAATAGGCATTTCAGATAGGATAGAAATAGTTTCCCTTTCCAATTGCTGAAAGAGTGAATTAATTTTTTTTAAATTATGATCTTCACTGAGCCCAAATGAATTTAATTGCCTGCAAGAAAACTATGAATGTCACAGAAAACCTGGGACCAATCTCTTGTCAAATTATAAAATTGTTCTCTCTGTTTTCATTTGTGAGAATGAGTATATCATACAGATTTCTAAAGGCTTTAAATCAGCAAAATCCCTCAGACTACCTTAACACACAGAATTTACTCTGTGATTTGACTCAATTGGTTTCTGTTGAGCATGACTCTCTCCTAACCCTCTGTTCTATCTTCTGTCTCTGTTTCCTTCCTCTGTCTTTTCCCTTTGTCGATAGATTATAACCTTTTTTCTACAGCATGACTCAAAATTTGAAGAAAGCTCTTGGTTTTAGTTTTGGTTTGTTGTTGGTTTGGCTTTCCCCAAGCACTCCATTCTACAACCGGCCACTTGTTCAAATACATCTTAAGTTCTGCCTTCTCTCAGTATGTATTTTTCACTCTTCAGCACACTAGCAAGGAAATTAGCATCTTTGCTTTTCTCTTATAAATTTTATGGAACCTGGTTCTCAAGATCAGCATTGCTGCCAAAAGTCTTCATCTTTGCCTTCCTGTAGCCCTCCATCATTGTCATTGTCAAGAGCAGAAACACTTCAGGATGAAATCCAAGTCCACAGAGCAGAGAGTAGTTTCTGAAGGCTTCAAATATTGGTCTCATGATGAAAGTAAAATATATGACATCACAGAAAATAACTAAAGATCTAAAGCTAAAATTAGACATTTGGTTCCATCCTTGCAATGGAATAATTCTTCCTGCCAAAATCAGAAGGCTGTTGAAACCCCTTATTGTTACCTGCTGATGAACTCAAAAAGCAAGAGTATAAGTTTAACAGCCTCTCCCTTCTCAACTGAACCAAGGGAAAGATTGAAGCAAATAGCAAAGTGGCCTCTTTGATCCCAGGATTGTTATTCAGACCCATGTTTATTCTGTAGGAATGCAGCAAACTGGAACTGAGGTCATGCTTGTCATTTAATTATTTCACTGGGGACGTTTATATGAACCTTTTTCTCTGTCAAGGCAGAACAAGAGACTTAGATAAGAATATCTAAGGCATGCTCTGCTGTGGCTTGGGAAGATGTAGTCTTTCCCATAGAATATTTTCTAAATGTAAGCCTAAAATAAGGATAAAATTCCCATCAAAATATTTACAGACCCAAAATGTATGCTTCTGTGACTGCAGCTGGGAATAAGGATACAAGCAGAGCCATTTTCTCTTACTTCATAGTTTTGGATCAGAATACAGGAAGATATTAAGTTTGTCCAAGAAACAGTGGGTGTTAAAGTCTTCAGTTTTCACAGCTAATATTACACTTCAAACAGTAACCAAGAAAGGAAAGCTTGAACATTTGGGTTGATTCCACAGAGAATAAATTAAATTTACTGTTTATAAAAAATGTCTGTGTTGCAGAGAAATATTGAATCCACTGGAAAAAGCAATTAACAGAGAAAAAACAAGCAGGAGAAAATCCAATAAAAACTTAGAGTTGTGACTATTTGTAAGGGCATTCAGGTGTTCATCAGAATATTAAGATCATACGATGTTTTTCATCTTTAAAGGAAAGTTAGTTGTAAAATGTTACATGTGCATGCACATATACGTAATGTGTGTATATGGATACATAATGTGTTTGAACAGACTTTTCAGGGAGCTATTATTTATGAATTTTTCTACCAAGCTAGAAGAAAACACTCAAACTGTTTTTACAGCTTTAGCACTTCTGTTTCCACCCTTGAAGAAATCTCCTAAAACACTAGGAGCAAAATCTAATGTCTTCATGTGACTCTTGGAGACAATATAATAATATGAGCGGCTACCTTAAAAAAAATGTGAAGAGGCCAGATATTTCAAGAACAAACAGAAATGAGGAAAAAAAATTAAAAAATATGAAATTGTTTATATGAGATTAACTTCTTTTTCAAGACTGGATTTTTAAGCGCATGCTTCTCTGATGGTCCCATCTGATTGGACCCAAAAGCTATGCCCACACTGCCGAAGCAAGCGTGCCTGAAGCTGCTCCCTGACACTGAGGCCAAGTGGTATGGAACAGCTTGTATCCATACTATTAAACTCCCTTATCCTGCAAAACAGGGTGGCTGCAGCCACACTGCACTTGGGAGCAGCCCCTGGCCTAAGCTAACTTCTGAACTGTGCCTAAGAATCTTTTGGGAGAGCACTGCTTGGCCAAAAGCAAGCCAGGGGGCATTTCAATAATTCAACAGTATAAATAATCAAGTCCAGTAATGTGCCCTAGCACTGCTTAATTTATTAGAGCAGACACAGATGACATGGCCAGCTGCTGATCCCTTAATAGCACAGAGAAAGCACAGATGGCCTTGGACTGCTCCTCTCTTCAAGCAGGGGTGCCAGGAGGATGCTGAAGCATATGCAGCACTCCACCAGGGGCCGGAGGAAACCCGTTTGATGCAGAGCAAGCCAGGGCTCACACTGGTAGCAAAGATGCTGCTTTCCAGTACTGCTGCCTCCCTCCCTCGCCTGCGAGGCTGTACAGGAAAACAAGCCAACTTTTGTTTGGTCCCAAGTCCAAGAAGGGCTGGAAGATGCTGCCATAGCCTGCTGGGGCGCAGTAGGAAGGACCAGGATTGGTGGTGGTCCTCCAGGTAGAGCAGCCACGGTCCATACCCAGCGGTCAGAGGCAAAGCTGTTGTGAATGGATTCAGAGCCCCCCCTGCCCTGCTGCGTTCCCGGGGCTTACTCACTCCAGCACAAATATTGAAGAGGACTGCTTTGGCATCTGGCTTTTGGTTTATAAAAAGATATAAATCCTTCACTGCTGAGAAGCATAGCTGAGACCAGACTTGGGAGGCGTGCCTCTCGTCGGGGCAGTGTGCAGCCGCGGAGATGGAACAGCCCCTTGGACAGGCAGTGGGACACAGGGGAGCTGGGTCATCAAAGGGCTGCAGCAGGAGGGACCCTGAGAACCACAGAACCCTCTTTTCCAGTTGACAGAGGCTTGCTAAGGAGTCGGAAGGGAATCTTTGAGACCTGTGGGTACGCAGCAAAAACCTCAAGTAGTCTTATGGGAAGGGTTGTGCGATGTACAGCAATTTACAATTTTTAGTGCAGTTCTCAAAACAGGTGGTTTGGTTTATTCCTGAGTAGTTCTGTAAGTGTCTTTGGTGCACGTTTTCAAAAAATTATCTCCTTTTTAATAGAAAAGTTTCACTGCTGAACGACTCTGATCATTAATTTTTAAATTGAATGTCTGGAAAGGCAGCAATTATTTTTGTAGGTCACTGGATAAAAAACTACTTTTTATTTAAGAGTCTTGTTTTAAGATTTGTAATGAACTAAAACACAAACATTTAAATGACATAAAAAATTAAAAGAAACCCATGCAAGGCAGCCATGCATAGAGTAGCTCCCAATGTGAGATACAAAATACAACTATTTTGTGTCCATGCCTCTGTTTACATCTGGAAGGAAAATAAGTAGCCCTAAGGAATTCAGTAGTCATTCCTTATTTGCCTCACAGCACTCTGTTGGGAAGCCTCCATGAATGAGAGGCATGCCATGGGCCTCAACTCTTTTTCAACTATCCAGCTAAAATTGGTACTCCAGGCTCATGGTCACCACTGAGGGTTGACCCTCATCACTAGGGTCCAATCTCATGTTCATCACAGTCTGGACAGTTAGATTCAGTCCTCCTGTTAGAAAACTCTGTCCTCCAGCAGTGTCCATTGCCAGCCACCAGCTGAGACGGGCAGCATGGATGCCACATTAAGTATGTGCATGTAAAATTTATTTTACACAGTAAAATATATCACAATTTTTTTCAGGCATGACTATACATTTGTAATCTCATGACAATCTAAACAGCATGTTGCACATGTCACAACAGTCTTTTCTTTTAGGAACTGTTTGTTTTCCTAACATAAGTACAACAGCCTTCACATGCACAGTGAAACAAGGCAGTCCTTTCTTCAAAAGAAGAAACTTAGGTAACAGAAGATATTGCATGAGTACTGAAAGCAGACAGGCAAACATGAGTTTACAGGGAGATACTGACATTTTGATATAAAATGCAGCACTTTCAGTGTCAGATGCTTAGCCGTTGTATTTATTGCTGTCTTCTATGTTTGATCAAGGTAACTGTGGCAATAAAGGCACCACGAAGAAACTCCTTTGGGTTGGCAGTCTCATATATGATGTCATTTTTCACTGAGGCCAATACAAAACAGCATGGCTTCTGAACAGGAAAATAAATACCACAACACAAAGTCTTACCAATGTAAATCAGTTGGAAAGAAGGAAAAGCCCAAATATCCAGGTCCTTAAGCCATTCTCTGGAGTTTCAGAACGATTTTCTCAAGCAGGTCCTAGGCATTTGCTAGCCAGGACACCTGCACTCACATGAGGCAGGAGGGCTGGTCTCACCTTGGCAGTTAGCTTTCAATTCGGGACTGTGTTTGTGAGAGCGCACCTGGAAGCTTCCACTGTTACTTGGGATGACACCATTCCTTTAACGAAGCTCATCGATCATCCCACCAGAAACACGTTGCTGTAATTCCTGAAAATGTCATACAATTAAACCTCTTGTTGACACAACCTCTAGCAGTAAGGATGGGAGGTGAGAAGATAAAAAGCTGTAACAACTTTTATGTGAAATAACCATGATCATTTATTGTGAAAATTTCAATCTGGGTGCATAATGCCAGTGTAAAATCAAAAGAAGTGAATTTTTGACACAGTTGATTTTACAATATTTGCAGTATGAAAAGAGGAGGAAATTACTCAGAGGATTAGTCCAAATCCTCTCAGTAGCACCAGAGCACAGTTTTCCTTAAAATGGCTATATTCCTAGGAATCTGAACAAACATGTTACTACATTTGCTGAGAAAGGAATAGTAGCAGTCTAATTTGATCACATTTCCATCACAGAGTAAGTATCTCACAAACTGTGAAAAGGGAAAAGATAAACTCTCTGAATTTCCTCTCTGCTAACCCGGTTTGCTTTTAGTGATGGTAGAAAACAAAATTATAAAATATTAAAAATTTTTGTTGAGACTGGTAACATAAAGACTCTCTTGCTTCAAACTAATCTAAGAAGTGCAGCCACTGCATTTTCCTTTCTGTGGAGAGAAATTGTCCTGTTCCTGCTCTAGTAATGATTAAAAATCCCAGCAGCCCTAGCAACTAGACCCCTGAATGCCCAAAGCAGGTCTGAGAAAGAGCCCGAAAGACTGGAGCAAACAGGGTTTAAAAGGGAAGCATTCCTCTTTACTCCTTGACTACCATCTTCTTGTTGCTGAGGAAAGGGGCAAGTCTCCTAACTCCCAATATGCTATCTCTGTACATTAACTAGTTACAATAAAGGCTAAATTCAAAACTAAATCACCCAAGTAGAAATTCAGTGTCTAATTTACTGTAATATTAGGCCCTTGGCTCCTATTCTCTTCAGTTCATAAAAGCAGATTGGCTAGAGGGACTGCAAAACACAAAGCAATAACATAAAATAAACTATTAAAACAAAGGACATCATGTTCCTTTGATTCTCACACACACCCACACACATACACCCACACATACACAAAAGCTCCTCTGGAGTAAGAATTCTGAAATGTGAAAAGTCCAGTATACAACAAGGCTGTAAAATAGACTTATTACTTTTTTATGTACATGTTCTGTGTCATTAAGCAGTTTTCCTAGAAAAAAGGCCACGACATCTACATGCATTTTTTTGCTGCTGGAAAGGTAATTGCTTTTTCAATAGAAATCATTTCAAGCTACTTGCTATACATTGAGTGACACATCGGACAAGTAATTTTATGTTCCCACAACAACAAAGAAGAAAGGCAGGAGAGTGACAGAGTAACCACAAGACAATCCTCTCCCCCTCAAATTACAGTATAGAAAGCACTAAAAAAAAATACAATGTCCAGCTATTGATTTCACAGTGGACATTATTCCACCCCAAATTCATGTCTACATTGCTTTTAAAGGAATTTCAATTGGCTAGAAACTTAAGCAAGACAGTTATTAAAGTTCGATTTTACAGTAACCCCTTTAAAAAATTGGACTGCTTTTCCAGTTGGAAAGAATTTCTCTGATAATGGCTGAGGACTTATTTTCCCTTTAATATTTTCCTGCCTTACATTAGCTCCATGTTCAGGTACCCACATTCCGTTGTGAGTCCTATGTTCGAAACCCTCAACTCAAGCTGGTAAAATTACTTCTAAATAGCACTTCTCAGCTACATCATTTGTGCAAGAATAAAACCACATATTTGTACATGGGAAACAAAAAAAAGCTTTTTGGACCTGGAAAACTAGAAGAGTTCTAATAAGGAGAGAAACGACTGCAGTGCTCCTACTGAAAGGTAGGGTAAAAGAGCTAAATAAGTCTGGAGCTGTCATGTCCATATTGGTAGCTACCGTGCAGAATTGGATTCGATGTTGAGCTCAGATTGCACCATTCCGCATATTTCATAGTAAATGCTTCATAGCACTTGGAGAAAGAGAGCTGAGGAAGGCCAACTAACATCAGCTTATACAAAAGCATTTGGCATCTTCCAAAGATTCTCCAATATCCAGCAAAAACTGATTCAGTCTTCTGAGGAAGGGGACACGAGTAGGTTTATTACTGTGTGTTTCATTTTACTTTTCCTCCTTGTCCATATCTTCTTTCTACAAAGAGTCAAGACAATGTGGACAGAAAAAGGATAGATGATAGAAGAGAGTTTATTTTCACAATGTGCTTTGAAAGTGCTAAGCGTGCAAAACAGAAAACAAAAGGTTAATACTAGAAGCATGAAAAGAACACTTCCAAATGCATGATTTTACAGGACAGATAAACAGAACTTCTTACAGAATAAATAAAAGCAATGAAAACAGAAAAAGGAACTTGCTGAAACCTATACTTTCAGTACTTAAATATAAATTTTGCAAGCAATTCACTAACTGGTTGTTCTGATTCCATGACTTTTCATAAATAAAGTTACAAATATGTAAGGTAAACATCCAGATGCAGTATGACCATTTTCCCATCTGCAAATCCAAGTCCAAAACAAATTACTTGCCTTACGTGCTTGGACTCAAAATTAGAAATAAGTAGAGTCGGTTCACTTTTGGCTCAAGAGACTGGCTTTGAATTGGCTTGCTGAGCTAGACAGCAGCAATAAGCTTTTTGTTTGTAGAATATAATCTTAAATTTGGCACTTGTTCTCCCTGCAGTCCTCTGGCACAATGGCATCTATTCAGATCGCCTACTTTAGTTGCCTAACACAAGTGCTGAACCTCTCAAAACAGGATGACTGGCCACAGCAATAATAAAATAATTCAGAGTACCCAGCTTAGGGCTACTTAGCCTATGGAAACAGCCAGGTCGGAAAGAAAGCCCCTGAAGAATGATTCAAAGCACTAAAGAAGATGCCAACTTCCCCCTGCTGCCTGCAAGCCCCTTAGCAATAAAGAAATAATCCTGAAAGTTTCCTTGGGAGTGCTGGTGCATCACTGAATAGGCAATTGTCCGGGGGAGAGGAGAAGGAGCCTTCCAGCAGGCACTTCTCTGAAATTTTTCCATTAAATGTTTATGTCTTCAGGAGTTACGAACAAGACCTCTCCAGTAGGCACCCCATTGCTGATTTGTCATACGTGTTACAAAACTGCATTTATTGTAAATGTGTATATATTCTGTATATTCTATAATATATATATATAAACTTAGATCTTACTCATTCAGAAAAATCATAATTCAAAGAGGTTTTCAGGCTTTTTGGGTTGCATTCTTTAAAGCACCTGCCATTTCAAGAAAACTTTTATCCCCAGAATGGAATAAATGAATTTCATAATGGGGTTCAACAAAATATAGTGTTGCTGTGAAAATATCATCAAGAGCTGGAATGATGTAAGGCAAGTAGCTAAACTGAACTTCTACTTCCTCTGCTTCTGTTTTTCAGTGTAAATAAATGCAACATGAATGCAGAACAAACATAACTGTTGCAGCATCTCCAATTCTGTCTTCCTATATTCTAACTGAATTGTTTTATTTTGTTATTTTGTTTTCCCAGTGCTGCTATTCTAATTCAGTTCAACATACAGGCATTGTACATTATAAAATTGTAAAACGTACAAATAAATTCCACTCATAGTTACAGCAACTCACATTAAAGCTCAGACAGTCTGCCAAATAATAGCCTGTAAAAATATAAGGGTGAATTTTACTCTGTTAGCGTAAGCAAATATAGAACAATTTAACTGGAGTTAGTTGATACTCTTGAGTTTATGCCATCACAAGTACAGAGCATGAATTACCACCCAATACTACTAAGAAAGCTTTAGCAGTATTTTGTCCATTTCATTAAATCACTAACATTTTTCAGGTTGGTGCCAGAAATAGAAGACTATGAGACCTACAGCCTTTTTCTTCAAGAACAACTATATGCAAAATATGACGTTATATTCTCTGACCTGTGTCAGTCCTCTTATATTCACTCCAAGAGTCTTCCCACTGCATCTTTTCTAGAACTTGTCTTCTTTGTTATTTCTGTTTTCCCATGAAATAGCACTTCCTTCCCTTGTGAAGCTGCAGTTTTTATTGAGCAAAAATATTAGAACACCTGAGGCAGTATTGAAAAGTGTTTTGTGGGATTTCATGGGTTTTAGCCACAGGTTATTTCCTCTCAGAGGATGCTACCTGCTTGGCCCCAGCCTCATCAGTAAGTACAGAATAACCCAGATTTCCAGATGTCATAAATGTCTGCTTGTCAAGCACAGACATCTCGCAGATCTGGCCATAATAATTTGTGAACTCAATGTCTTTTAGGTGCCATAAATAACACTTACTGTATCAAGGACAGTAACCAGAGGTCATGATGAAAAACCTGGATCGTACAAAATCTGGCTGTGCACCTGCTTAGCAGCACTAGCTGTTTTATCTTCAAAAACTATTAAGTGTACTGCAGAGAGAAAGGTACAACTTAAACTTATGAAATCATGAAATTCAA
This sequence comes from Neomorphus geoffroyi, assembly GCA_033558235.1. NCBI lineage: Eukaryota > Metazoa > Chordata > Aves > Cuculiformes > Neomorphidae > Neomorphus > Neomorphus geoffroyi. The sequence goes on along the minus strand of JAUMJM010000005.1, from coordinate 45,186,892 downwards.
ACTACAGAACTTGTAAAAAGAGAAAATTACCTTTGAACATTAAGTCACAAATGTCAGATGATTGGTATTTACTATTTATTTCTGCATCATTTATAAGGCACCACTGGTGTCCAAAGCAGTGTGCATTAAGAGGGCGGAGGTCAGGTGAAGAGCTGGTCATTATGCAGAGTCAGTAGAAATTCATGGCTTATACTCCAAGATATAAAATATCGTGAGGTGTATTCTGGCTGTAGATTTTGATCTCACTTATTTGCCTCTTCAGCCATACCCAGATGAAGCGTGAATGACCTTATTGCTGGGGATTACCTCTTCATTGACACGTTTTGCGCCAAGACATATACACCTCGGTGTCAGTATCCTGTGTCTATGATCTCTGCTTGCTCACATCACCACCAAGTTCACCAATTCCTCCACCTCACGGCTGCCTTTCCTGATCGAAGCTTTTAGTGGTTTTATCATACAAAAACATTGCCCAGACTAAAATTAATCTTCAGTACCACAGAGGCCTGAAATTTGATTGCTGTGGGAATTCCTCCGGCTTTGCAGCATTTAAATTCTCAGCCACAATCCCATGTTAATGTAGAAGTTATTGTGTCTTGAATAGATTTGTGCTTTCCCAGAACAATGTTAGATTAGAGCTTAACACTTATGTGTTGCCCAGCTTTTTGTCGCATGGGGTTTTTTTGCAAAATTAAATCCAGCTTTACCTAGTACATACTAATGAGTCCAGGCTTCTTCTATTTACATGTTGGGAATTTCCTAAGGCTTATGTCACAGGTTGAAAATCTTCTGTGTATACTGTTTAAAAGAAATAATGCAAAAAGCAGAGTTGAAAATTAAGTCCTTAAGTAAAAAGACAAAACTAAGAAAATTCCCCAGCCCTCCAATTAAGAGCTTACTCATTCAGGCTTCATACGTTGCCAGTAGACTACACACTGATAAAACCAATTTTGGGTTATTTAGACCTGAGCAAAATTCTGTAAGTTTAGGGAGTCAGCATGAAAATCACTGGCATAATGACAAGCTCCAGTAATAAGAAAATTCAATTAAATCATTACACAGAAACATAAGCACTGATGAAATTTCCACAGTTTTAATGAGGCCAGTATGGAGTTCACAACCCTCTACAAAAAGTGTGTTTAAAGATGATGGTCTGAGCCACTGAGTGCCATTATTTATTTAAAGTCCTAAAAGGGAGCTTGTCTTGCACTCTGGATGAGTCTAATCAGCAATAAAGATTATAACCTCAATAAAAGACATGTCTCTGCCTCTTTTAGCCTCCCTTTTACTAGCACCAGAGAAGAAAGAGAAAACATGAGCTTCGCAGCACTCTCATAAACTGAGAACTAGACAACTGCTGGTGAACGAAGAGCACGGTTCAGCTCCATCCATGGGTCATGACAATGCTCTAGGGGATGTAGAAGAAGGATTATTCTCTTACTACAACAATTGCTAAGGAATTTACCAAAATAGAAAGAGAAGAGGTGAACTGGGGTTAGGGTATACAAGAGAAAAATCCATGTACATGGGAAAAGAAACAGAGCAGGAAGCTCCTGTGTTTAGAAGTGTGATAAAATAAATCCAACATATAACCAATGATGCATTTAATAGGGGACAGCTGAAAATCAGAAAGGTTATGTCTATACTTGTAAATCAAACAGCACCAAGCCACAACTCACATTCTACACTGCAGGGCTCAATTCTTCACACCATTAAATTCTTAGTGATCCCTGGCATAGTTCAGGACCATTTCAACTAACACTACTCAAAAATTTCCAGTTATGGTTCAAAAATTAGCACGGACAGGCAGTTAGCATGCAGCAGCTTTTATTACAGAGGAGGATGGTTTAGCAGTGGGGATACCGAGTGTCCCACGTCATTCAGTAACAGCATCAGGCAACACTCCCAGGCAGTTTCAATTTATTGATGTAGACACAGTTAGAAGGTCATCTCTGTTGCTTCAGTCATAGGAGCTGTACCTGGCCTCATTTCTGCTCCTGAAGGGAGAGAGCAGGAGGGGATGATTTTCTGCCTCAAGTCGGTGCTTGAGAGTGCAGGATACTGGCATTTCTTGCAGTGCTCAAATTGCTGAATTCTGGGATTATGATCAGAGATTTTACAGTAAATTAAATCAACGCCAGAAAAAATGTCAGCTGAATGTGTCATGAGATTATTTGCATGGGCATTTTTATTTCATTTTGGTTTACCTGGGTTTCAGATCAGCTCTTGAGAACACAAAGTACTTTGGATTCCATATGAAGTCTTCAAGTTCAAATGTTATTACGATAAATCTGAACTCCCCCTTTAGGGAGCAGACAAAATCAAATCCAACACCAAGAAGCAGAATCACTTACTTCAGTACTCATGGGAGAAGTGAAACACTATTAAAATAAATGCATAGTGTGTAAATACAGATCCTCACATTCTCTCTCAAATTGCATTTTTAGAGAAATATTTTGTTATGGTTAATATTACTCTCAGACTTATTGTGGAGAGCTAGGTATACATTACCCTGCTAAAAAATATCGTTCTGTTGACAATTCCCATGCCAAAAAACCTTTTTTTTTTGGCTGTTTAGAATTCACCATGTAATAGACAGTGTTCATAGAAAGGTGCTAAATAAAGAGAAGGAGAAAAAAGAAAGGGAGAAAAATGCTTCCGGCAAAGTTTCTCATCATCTTCTTCTTACCGTAATCATCACCACAAAGCACAGTAAAAAAAATGATCCAGAGCAAAATTATTTGTATTATATGCTAAAGTAATAAAAGTCTGATTCTTATTTTCTGATATTAATCAGTACTGGTAAGAAAAAAGTCAGCTTGTCAGTATTTTACATCCTTCTTATAGTGTAAACGACAACAGAAGATTCAAAAGAGTGGAGGCTGACGCATCTGGGGACGTTAACCTTACTCCCTCCCAGACCTTGATCTTGCCTGTTTTCAATGTTCCCACTTCCAAGTAAGCACTCAGCCGTGCTGTTTTCATCAGCATGTCTGTTCTCAAGTGCCTCTATGCTGCAGGGTACAGTTTGCAGTCAAGACAGTTTGCTCAGGAGGACGCTGTATATTGTGCTGACCATGGCCTCTCCTTCCTCTTTAAAGAGCAGAGAGAAACATCTGTGGAATAAGTCTGATTTTCTGAGGTGCTGGAAGTTATTACTAAGAGAAGCAAGGCAAGAAAAGAGAAAAAAGTAGGATAGGTCCAGGAGGGGACATTGGAGAAAAACAAGCCCTGAGTTGCTGCGCTTTTTATAGATGTAGAGGGATTGCCATTTAAATGTTGATGTTTGCCAAAGTAAATCAAATATTTATTAAGGAAATCGCCTGCTTGGGTGGAAAAAGAGCTTTTCAGAAGCCATGATGAGCTTACCTGGAGCAAATAGAGATTTGTTTGGGTTTTTTTAATAATCACCCATTATAAACAAAAGTAAAAACCAGACCTTGACACAGCATAATCAGAGTAATTGCTCTGCACTGCAACGTTTGGAAATAACCCAGGTTTCACAGCAGTTGATATCTAATGTAGCTCAGCTTCCCACTTGCACTTCTAAATGAGCTGCAGCCACTGCTATAGGTAATGCCAGTAAAACAGGTTATGTTGCACAATATTCTGATGGGGGTCATTTCTGCTTCTTTGTACTGCTGGGGAAATTTCTGCTTTGCCTTACTGCTCTAGAGCAGATTATCTTGCAAGTGTTTGCTGCAGAGTCTGATTATGCCTGAATAAGATATAAAAAAAGGAGCCACTATGTGCCTTGCCAGGAGCCATGATCACCTAAAAAATTCTGATTTCTGAGAGGATTTTATGCGCAGAAAAGAATCATGCCGTTTTAGTTTAAATGCTTTTACTGAAAAAAAAACTCTGTGAGAGAAATTCCCAGCATTTGTTTGCTTTGAAACAGCCAGACTTCATCTCTACTGCAGACAAACTCTTTAGAAACCAGAAGGCAGAAAACAGAAAAAATCAAATGGCAATTGCATAAGTGTCTTTTTCCTGTTACTGACACTGGAAGCTGTTCCTACAGACATTTTGTGAAACTTTTACCCCAGCTAGTTAGGTGCGAAATCACCTTGAGCTTTTTGTCTATTTGTGATAGCCCCCATTTCTACATAGGAATTCACACTGATGCACTTCTTAGAAAAGGCTTAGGTCAAGGGTATTTAAACATTAGCTATATGTTACATGGTTTTCAAGCACTTGAACAGCATATTAAGTGTAATTAGGCTTTGGAAAAGAAAGAATTTTCTACAGATGTTCCTCTCTGATGTCATTATTTCTTGTAGTTTCCAGTTCAGCTTATTTGTTATGTTACAGAGCATGATCATGAAAGCGCTGTTGTTCATGTTCAAGGAAACACAGCTGTGAACCGCTGGCACATTTTATGACCATTCTTATTGGAGGACCACACAATAATTTGTGTTAATTACTATCAGAGCCAAGAATTTTCTCTTGTCAATGTGAGTTGACAGAGTTTTTGTCTTTGACCTATAACAGTTTACATAAGCACTGGATATTTTTTATCATAGTTTGAAAAGTACAAAGAGATAGTGGTGAGATGATAAATTTAAAGAAATTAGACCACTGCAGAAGTTCAGTTATTATCAAAATGCGTAACAAGAAAAGATTTGATGAAAGCTAGAATGCTACTATAAAATATAGCTGTATCAACAACATTAGGTAGCTGGTAACTATAGTCACAAAGTTATGTAACATTTAGAGTAGGGTCTATTTCACTTTTCTTGCTGTAGCTTGTCTACCCTCCTGCTTCCACCTCCTTTATAAATATGGTTACTTTTATTCAGCCCTACACTCCCGCCCCTTCAAATTGCAGCCTGTATACCAGTCCCCTTAAATGTAGCAACTATTATCTCTTATTTCCCTGAAAAATCCTTGCAGCCCAAGCCACGCTAGCCCTTTCCATCCCAGCTCTCGACATCCCAGTCAGCACTGCAGCCTCCCAGCGGGGTTCCTGGCACCTTGTCTCACCAGACCTCATTATCTTCTTGGTTAGCTCCCTGCACATCCACCTAGATCATCTCAAAAACCACTCTTCAGGGTTCTTACTGGGTTTTATCCTTTCCTGCTTCCATTTCTGATGCCCCCTGGCTACACAAACATCCCTCAACAGAACTTTATGTCCCTGCCGCCACCACCCTACACTTGTGTTGCCCCTCAATGTCCCCCTTTGCTCTTGCAGTGCTGGGGTCGTTCACTCTCACCTGACTTGAACATTTTAAATAAAAGTAATTTTCATAATTATTTTTAAATGCCTTATGACTTAATATACTTTATATTATCATTATCCAGGCTATGTCATCAAAATTCCTGAAGTGGCAGACAGAGAAAATATTAAGAGAAAACCTGGCTGTACACCAGCACAACCCAGCTAGTGTTGTGCTCCTTCTATTTTTCTTGTTTAATGAAGGCTGATGGAATGTAGCCTGGTTGTATACACGTGAAAACTGTATCTCATTAGTTGATAACCCTTATAAATGTGTCAAAGACTGTAACTTTTATTAATGTGCTAAGGAAAGACTTCTATAATGATTACAAGATAATGAACACATTTCAGTTGCAGTTAAATCTATTCTAGGAAGATAAAATGAACCTCAATTAATCTAAACAAAAAAACCTGAAAGCTATGTGTCTTAAGAGTTTGAAAAATGTAATGTCCTACGAGCAATGTCCAGACAATTTAACACAATGAAATTTGAATACCATTTAGATGCCAAGAAAAGACAGAAAGCTCTACTCTGAAATGAAAAATATCAAATTACAGATATCTGTAAATTCTGGAGAAAAGAGAATAGTAAAAAGACAAATAAGAGGAATGGAATGAAAGGGGAAGAAATTAATTTCTTAGATCCTTATGATACAAAGTTTGGCATGCAGTTTTTCTGCTTTTACCAGCACTTTTCTGGAATTTGCATACTTTTTATTTTTAATTTTGGTTCCTCCACCACAAGTATTTTGATTGTTTACTTTCTCTGAATTCCTGAATGGTATTGTCTGAGATTTAAGGAATTCTGTGAATATGTTAGTGTATGCTGTACAGGACCTTTTCAGCAGAAAGGCATACGATAACAATGACCCTGAGAAGAAAGGGAAGAATGTGCCTACAGGTGAGTTGAGTCAGCACCCTAGAAGTCCTCTGCCTTTGAAACTCACCTTTGGGGACACCAGCTCCTAACCACAGGAAATGGTCTAGCAGAAGCACTGTCTCGCTTGGAACAACCTCACACAACGAGCCACAAAACACAAAACAAAATTTCCCTTGACCGCTGTCACATCCCACTCTTTCCAGAAACAATGGTGAGAGTCCCTTTGAAAGCAGCAAGAAGTGCTTAGAAAGCAGTAAGAATTCCCACCTCCAGGCTGGACTGATGACCCAGGAGACATAGCAGCCCTGTGCATTATCACCACTCAGCATAACACATGTTGTATAACTGTTGCTACCCCATCTTCACTGGAGCTACACCCATCCTTGCCAACAGCAGGAAAGCGTGTCAAAATGGCACTTTCTTCTAGCCAACCAAGTGATGAGAGGTACCTTTAGGCTATAGAACCTCTGAAACATTTGCATACAAGGTTAAGGCAAGTATGCAGTCCAGACTGTATTCTCTTATCAACCCATAGGGCTGGCACTAGACTGATGCATCAAAAATTATTTATGTCCAAGCAAGCAATCACATGCGGTAGAACAAAGTGTTCTGAGGATCACTCCATACTCAAATAACTGAGACCTTGGCACACAGTGTATATCTCGGCACCACGTGCACCAATAGTTGCCATCTCCTACTGCTGCCCTACGAATATGCTGCCTTCTCCTTTTTCAGTGCTCGCACTTGCAAGTAGTCATGCCTATCCTCTTGTTGTCTCCTGCCTAATTCTCACTATTGGCTTACCCATACACATTCTGAAGCAGTGACACTGCTTCCACAGAGGTAGATGGCATAAGCTCGGAGTGACTCCAGCTGCAAAGGTTGCTACCTTTCCAGAAGACTAACGCAAACCACAAAGACACGATAGAAACAATCCTAATCTTAGCTGAGGACAGTTTGGCCTGCTTCTTGTTCACAGTAATGATAGTTCATAGACGTTCTGAAACAGGATAAAAACTAGAAAGATGGTTGCATTAATTTGTGAAAATACCTTCTGAAAATCTAACACCATTAAACCAGTAGTAATACAATAAGCCTTGGTAATTCTGTACAAGCTAAGCCAGCCAGAAGGATTCTGAGAAGGATTTTCAATGTTTGTATTCTCAGAAATTAATTGTTACTTCCTAGGAATAGGATTCTAAATATAACAAAAAAAATCTCAGCTAAGGAGTTTCACAGTGCCCTCATAAACCTGTAAAATAACAACGCAAACACACAAGCTTTTTTTTTTTTCTAAGTGTATCACAGAATGCTGATGTGTAGAGTGGAATTATGTTCTCAGGGATAAATCTCTGGAACCACCTCTGGATCTACCCACTTATGTCATATTGTATCCATTACAACCGCATTTGAACACCATCCAACTACTTACAACACAATTTCCATCTCTTTTCCCACAATAGGATTGCATTCAAAATCATTTCCATGCTAGCAGATTAGTTGGTTTGTGTATCTGGTGCCTGTTTAGAGTAAATCACAGCTTGTCCAGTGTCTCTGGGTACAACATACAGTAAGTATAATAAGAAATAACAGAAGTGAAGTAACAGCTGGTTTGTCTGGTAATATTATGAGTATATACAAGCCTGGGAAATTCAACAATATTTCCTTTGCTTTTGAAAGCAAGTATTATTTATCACACCAGCATTTCTGTCATTTTGTAGAGGCAGATTATCATCTCTGCTCCTGAAGATTTCTTGTCACACTGGTTCAACACCGTGGGCACCTCCTTGTAAGATAAACCCTCTATGAAATACTGGTAGTGAGATTTTGATTTTCACAGTCATTTAATAAAAAGTACTTCATTATTCATTCTGTAGGAGTCTCTCTGGATATAGCAAGCTCTCTTTTAGCAGGGAGATGCTTCAGTTGAAAATCACAGGATACAAAACCAGGCAGATAAAACTCCCAAAGAACACGTAAATTAACAGGAACAGATGAACAAATTCATAATTAATTATTTGGGAATGAATGCCACTTCAATTTATCACCAAATATTTGCAAAGGCAGTACATGGACTTGTCTGCCTTTTACTGGGTTTATAGGGTCATTACTGAACCTTAGCCCAATCCATTCCAATATGACCAATATAGTCAGGTCATCAACCCTTTGTTAGCTTCTCTGCAAAACTTGTATGAGATATAATGTCAGTAATAAACTAGATGTTCATCTTCTTCAGGGATAAAAGAACTAGGACTTCCAATGATTGTGCTTATTACTTTGGTGTGACTAGCTGTAAATTGTTACAGCTAGTAATGATTTGTGGAATCTCTGTATGTACAATTTAAAACCAGCTTGACATTATGAATTTTCGGTGTTAAAGTTGTGAAGATTGCAATTGTCTTCCCTACGTATTGGTTGTTTTGTCTCCTCATTTTTATTTTGCACTGAAATTCTCAAGGACGGTGATTCAAGGCAAACAGCTGAGCAGTGATGCCATCTTTCTGCCAGCATGAGTCACATAACCTGCTATGGTGACATTCAGCAGCTATTCACTGCTAACATTCTCCTTCATATAATCACACGTGCAGCATCCCAGGAGCATTAATAAGATCCTTCCTCTACCACAGTCACTAAGCGTGTCTTCACATATATCAGTTCTGGCCATGCGGTAGGACTATGCATATGCATCAGGTTTCCTTAGTGACTTCACATGCACATCTCAAAGCACAGTGAGAAGGCATGTCAGCTGCAATAACTACATTTCATCCCATCTCATGATAGAAAGATCCACTGAGTCTTCAGGAAGGAGGATGGCAGGGACAAGGCTGTGAGCTCCCAGAACAATTCATCAAGCCCACATCAAGTTGTCTCCCCATCTCCGGGCTACCACTAGGAGAGAAAGAGTCATCACATAGTCTACAGGCTGGCTGAACTATTCTAGTCATTAAATCTTTTTCATCCTCTGTTCACATGGAAATTTCACAAAGTGCTCCTTATCACACTTGTCAGTTGCTTTTCTAAACCCAAATTCCAAGAGATAAGTAACCAAGCAGGGGATTATTGAGTGGGGACGTGGATCATCTGAGAAGGCTGATAAAGAACTTGGGTCTAAGTAGAGAAGCAAAGGTGAGTTCAGGAGAGGAGGCAGAAAGCTAGTTCCATGCCAGAGCAGAGACTCTGTAAGGAGAGGAGATACCATTGCTACAAGAGCATGATCCTGGGTACTCCAAGCCTAAGGACAGCTCCAGAGCAAGAAGAAAACTGGGGAACGCGAATATGTGAAGACAGTCTGGTACTGATTTTTTGTGCAAGGTAACGTAAATAATTATCATTTTCTGGAATGCTTTCCAAAACTGCATCCCCACAGTCAGGCTCCGAGAGCAAGCAATTGGATGCAAGGGACACAAAGGGATCACCATTGCTCATGTCTAGTTCAGGCTTCTAGGCATTAAGGCCCTGTTTCTGAAAAAGAAGCCCAGGCTTCCAACAAGAAGTTTATCAAAGAGACAAGGAAACAATACCAGAATTATTCAAGTAACTGTGTAGTCCATTTGCATGGCAAGACTTTGGTAGTAGGGGGTCTACAGGGGTAGTTTCTGTGAGAAGCTGCTCAAAGCTTCCCCTATAGAAGCTTCTTATAGAGCCAATGTCAACCAGCTCCAAGACAGACCCACCACTGGATAAGATCAACTCCATCAGTGATGGTGGTAAGGACTCTGTGATGTAGACGAGGAAAACACAGCTGTACAACTGCAGCCAGAAGGAGCAGCAAGAACATGTGAGTGAAACAACTCTTTAGACACCAAGGTCAGCGAAGAAGGGACAGTGGGGAAGAGGTGCCCCAGGTACCAGAGAAGAGGTTCCCCTGCAGCCCATGGTGAAGGCTATTGCGAGACAAGTTGTCACACTGCAGCCCATGGAGGTCAACGGTGGAGCCAGTATCCACATGCAGCCCATGGAGAACCCCAGCTCAGGACAGATGCATGTCCAAAGGAGGTAGTGACCCTGTGGAAAGCCCACACTGGAGCAGTCTGTTCCCAAAGGACTGCACTCCGTGGAAGGGAGAAGTTCATGGAGAACTGTCTCCCATGGGAGGGACTCCATGGTAGAGCAGGGGAAGAGGGTGAGGAGTTGAGTCTGTTTTGCCTCTGAAGGTAGTTGGTTAATGAACCTGTCCTTATCTCGACCCATAAGCCTTTCATTAAATTTTCTTTCCCTTGTCCAGCTGAGAAGGGGAGTGATAGGGTGGCTTTGGTCGTCACCCAAGATCCAGTCAGGGTCAACACACCACAGTTTGAAAGCTTAAAATTACACAGGCTCAACAGGAGACAACCAAACTGTGTAGCATACACTCAGTTTCTTTTAAAAGCATGTTTCAAAGTTATTACAACCCAAATAAGGGAAATAAAGGGGTCGTAAAGATTGCACAATACTGTCAAGCTAAATTGAGGTGAAATGACACCAAACAATCAAATAAAAGTTTTATTCATGGCAGCAATAAACCTGAACTGGGAAAGCATAGTGGCAGGCAGCTTGGGTTGTATCAGAGCATTTGTAAGAAGGAAGGGAAAGGAAGAGAAAAAGAGAAAAGAGATATATCCACCCTTGGATCCTTCGATGATGGCGGTGGTGAAGATGATAGTATGGCTGTGATGAGGGTCCTTCACCAGCAATAATTCAAGAGTGTTATTTATAGATGAGGGTCCTTATTCCATTTGCATGTGTTTACATGCTAGGCATACAGGGAGGAGTTTTGGTGCTCTTGTACAGTGCCCTTTTTGGAAGGTTCAAGAAATGAGTCAGGGGTGTGGGGAGGTATTTTGTGGTCTTACAGTCCCCCTGCTGGAATAATTGCTGGATGTCCTTTCTTGACACAGGCACAGTTTGTGGTGATCTCTCCTTCTCCCATCCAGTTCTGGTTGTTGTTTCTAGCATGTTCTCAACAATCTTCATTTGCATATTCATGAGTGTCCCCCATTATACACATTTGGCGGACAATGAGGCAAATTTGTTGTCACCATCTGGGGAGTAGTGGTGGGGTTGCTCAGTAGTCTCAAGGTTCTCTCCCTTAGACATGTCCTGCTTATCAACTTTGCTTTTCTTTGCAATGTTTGAGACATTAATATTAACTCTTCCAGCTTGGTTCAAAGTTCACGTTTTCACACGCTTCAGAATTCTCAGAACTTTGCTGGGACTTCAAGGCAGAATGTTTCGGTCAAATGCAACTCAGATAATGAGACCCAAAAGCAGCAATTAACAAATTCTCAAAGGAAAACATATTTGCTTTCAATTTTGCAAAGCCAGTTTCTGTACCAAGACATTTTTGTTAGATTTACCAAAATTATTTTGAAAGTTTACAACACTATTCTCTATCAATGTTTGCCATATCGTGAGGTCCTCATTCAACTTTTTTTCAGTTTGAACCAAGGAATGAGAACAGAAAACAGAATCATAAAGTCATAGAACAGTTTAGGTTGGAAAAGACCTTTAAGATCATTGAGTCCAATCGCAAACCTAATACTGCCAAGTCTACCACTAAACCATGTCCCTAAAGTGCCACATCTACACATCTTTTAAATACCTCCAGGTACAGTGACTCAACAACTTCTCTGAACAACCTATTCCAGAGCTTGACAATCCTTTCAGTGAAGAAATTTTTCCTAATATCCAATCTAAACCTCCCAAGAAATAACTTGAGTCCATTTCCTCTCATGCTATCACTTGCTACTTGTGAGAAGGGACCAACACCCACCTTGCTACAACCTCCTTTCAGGCAGTTGTAGTCAGTTATAAGGTCTCCCCTTAGCCTCCTTTTCTCCAGACTAAACAGCTCTAGTTTCCTCAGCCTCTCATCATAAGACTTGTGCTCCAGATACCTCACCAACTTTGTTGTACTTCTTTGGACACGCTCCAGCAACTCAATGCCTTCTTATACTGAAGAGCCCATAACTGAGCACAGTGGCTGAGGTGTAATCTCACCAGTGCCACGACAGGGGGACAATAACTTCGCTAGTCCTGCTGGCGTGGCACTATGGCTGATACAAGTCATGATGTTTTTTGCCTTCTTGGCCACCTGGGCAGAATGCTGGCCAAAATGAAGTGAAACCTTCAGGATTTGATGCTCAGTGGGAATTTGTGTCTCCCAAACCAGAAGTATCTACATGTTGCATGTAGGCCATTCATTTGGGGTTGCATGCAACTAGGCTCTCCTTTTTTACGATTTGGGAATTTTCAGTGGAGGAAATCTGAGGGATATATCCATTTGTCTGGAGATTCCAGACTGCTGTATATGAGGAAGCTCCTGAGGTTTTGTTGCCTATTTATAATCCAACTTAAGAGCACCTGCTCAGCCAACTCTAGAACTAGATAGGGCTGCTGGAAAAGTAGCATATTTACTGTAGCACAAATCTCTTACATCCAAGTTGCCTTGGTTTCCCTGTACAGAAGCAAATCAATAGTACCCCCAATGGATCTGACAGTGGATCTGACATTTCTCAACAACAGAGGCTACGCTGCACATTTACCATACAATGTATAAACACATTTCTGTCTGACATTCCCAAGAGATTTCACCTTTCCTGCCCAGATAAAGGAATCAGCTTCCCATAGATCACCAACTGTCAGATTCCATGGGTGAGAGCTGCAAGTATACCGAAGGTGAGGCCAACATAATGCACCTCCCTCAGACCTCACCAAATTTCCTTGAAGAAAGTCATTTTCCTTCTTATGTCCTAGGGAGATCCCACTGTGGTGTGGCCCCAAGTACTTCTGTGTAAGAACAAACTACACTGAGAGCACCAGGAAATGTTTCTATGAAAATGTCAACCCAGGAGAACCCAGAAATAACATAATGGAGGTAATTATATACAGAAATTGGGTCCAACTTATGATTAGACAAATAAAATAAAACAAACAATGCTCAAAATTACCTACTCCTACTGCAAAACCCATGCTATTTATTCCCCTAAATTTCAAATCACTTTGTCTGGGTTTTTTTTCTCTACATTGGCCAAAATATTTGTCTGGAGCATTGCAATATCTCTGGCAAAGTCAACAGAATAGCTTGCCAAATAATATCTGTGGACACATACAAAAGCTAGAATGAAAAACAAAATGTTGATGCTGGCCTATAAACTGGAGTCTGGCTTTCAAGGGCAGAGAGAGGCAAGTGGTTTGTTTGTTCTCCTGGGGGTAAGTATTAAGCCTCTGAGGCTTGGAAGGGAATGAAACCCAGATGTCTCATTTTCTAAGGAAGTGATGTAGTCAGCAAGCTATTCTACAATCAGAGAGGGCACATTCATCATGACTGTTCATCGCCACCTAAAAGACAGAGACTTGAATCTTTTTTTTTTAAGGAACAGCTGCAGATAAAGATGTCTCCACACTATGATTTCTCCATCTTCTTCTCACTTACCTTTAATTACTCAGCAGAAGTACCTAAGCTTGTACCTGCATTTGGTCTAATGTCTATGGCAGCAACCACTTCCAGGGACCTTAGCTCAGGTGCTAGGCAGGAATCCTGTCTACTGGAGATGCAGGTCTTCCCTGACTATAAAGTAAGTACAAACACTTTAGCTAGAAGCTTAAAGTTGGTAGAATAAACACAGGTACAAGAGGTTTTTCAGGTAACTCTCTGGGGCCCCAACTACCTCCCTGGGTTGAAAAGGAAACTTCAGACAGGGCTTTCACAGCTTTGGATCCCATCTTGCTGAATAAGCATCTGAAAGCCATGCATATGTGACCTCTACTACATCTGTCTTCTTTTCCCCTTTCCTCCCTGTTAGTCAACTCCTGAGTCAGTGTCAAGTTTCATAGATCTAATTTGACCACTAAGGAACTACCCTGGAAAACCTCAGGAACCTTGATACTGCCACGTGTAGCTCATGGATTACAGAAGGCTTTTGAGCAGTTCACACACAGCCCTGCCATCAAAGCTGTACCTCTCAGGGTTGTGCTGGCCCCACAGTCGGTGGGTCTTCTAAAACATTGGCTGCTAGAAGAAGCTGCTGAGACCAACTCTGCCAGGCTGCAAACCACCAGTTTGCCTTAGCTCAAGAGCCCTTGTCATCTCCCGTGCTTGTGTCCAGAACTTTCTGTAGCTCTTGGAGCAGTGTAACAGGCATCTCATCCCTCTTAGTCCTATGGAGACTGAGCAATGCATTTATACATGATTGGGCAGCTGTCGCTTATTTGGGGCAGGTCAACATGAATACATACCTAATCTATAGTCTGTGCTGCTTCTCAGTGCACTTTTAGTCTCAGTTCAAAGTACCTGTGACTTTTACAGCAGAGGATATAGGTAATACAGGGAAAGGCTTTTGCCTCCTCAGAGCCCTGTTGTAGCAGGAAGATGGGTCGGCATGCTGTGGTCTGTCTCAGTATGCAGCTATGCGTTTAATTATTATCACCTAGTGTACTGAGCACAGTCATTTACAATTGTGGAAATTCAAAAGGTCATGGAAACATCATCAGTGAGGCAGTCTGAAATAACAATTCAAAATGAGAGCAAGCTAGGGCTAACAAACAAGTCGTCTGCATTAATAGCTGTGGACACGACAGGTAGGTACAAGAAATAATAGAAGAAAGGTAGAAAAGAAGAAAGATGATGGAGGGCAATGCTAATAAATCAAACAGCTACAAGGCCTGACAAAGTAAATACCTCAGTGATTTTAATTGAATTCAAGGTGTTACTCAGCACTTCTGTGACTAACCTGTGCTCTATCAAAGGCTGATTTTTAAGATTATGGAGAAATTAACATCTGTCAAATAATGCACAAACCTGATCCCAAGCCAAAGGATTTGCACAAACTCTTTCCACACACAAATGCCTGCTCATTTTTCTGGGATCATTGTACACGTACCTCTTAGGCAGCTCATGGTATGTCAAAGAGCAATGAATAAAAACAACAAATAAAAACAACAAAACCCTAAAAATTATTTTTGGAAGCCAGCTATATCCTTAATATACCATGTTTGTCAAAGCAGAGCCGGGGGAAACACCCCAGATAACAGTGTATTAAAATGTTCAATGTTAGTTAGCCATTGCTGGTTATATATATAATCTGCAAAGCTGTAAAACGCTAACATACAACTGAGTGAATTAAATATTAGTTTGGGACATTAACTTGTATATCATTCATTTTGTGGACTGAATTCTAATAATGAAGGGGGTTACTTCAGTATAGCTTGTGTGCAGCCCATATGCATTTGGGGATCTTTCGGGGCTTAGTGATGTTACACTAAGGCAGGGGAATAACGAAGCCAGGTATACTGTCAGCTTAACCCACATGCAGTTTGATTTAACACACTTTCTTGGGGCCACATTCAGGCATGAGGATCTTGAATCAAATAGGCACTTTGTACACAGTAGCACTTAAGCGAGGAGAATTGCTGATGGGGTAGAAACTATTCAGCATAGACAGAAGCAGCACAGAATTTACCAGGAGACCTGGTCCCTTCCCACACAGCCGTGGTTACAGCCGTTTAGCTACACATCTCTTCCCTGATCAAATCAAAGAACTGACTCTCTCCTTGGGCAAAAGAATCAAACCTGGCCGACATCTTGTGATGAAGATGCCCTACTGTGGCCTCTTCAGACGTTACTTGACAACTGCGTGCCTTTAAAGCACTTCTGGTATTATTAATGAGTTGAATTAAAAATAACTGATGGCAAATGTGAAGCAATTCCATTTTTTTCTGTAGAAGAGAAATAGCACAATGTCATCTGTATTTCTGTACAAGAGAAATTTATTCTGTTCAAGAGAAACAGGGCAATGCCATCTGTAATTCCTAATTATAAACTTTAAATGTTGTTGCTGTATAATAATGCAAAAATTAACAAAGATACATAAAATAAATCCAATTACTAAACCCAACAGAACAAAATTCAAAGATGAGATGAAAACATATCATTATAATGTCCTATTGTGTGTGTATACTGCATAAAATTACCACATAAATTCTGATCTAAATCATCATAAGATGCTATGCCAAATGTTCTAGTGTTGAGCATCCAAAAATGGAATTTTAAGAAACTGCTGAATGCCATCTTTTTTTGTCTTTCAGACTCTGGAAATCTGGATGACACAAGGTCTCTTTGTCAGCTTTATGAAAAAAAGGAGACTTTGTGCAACCTGAAAGTTAAGAGAAGACAGCGTATTTCAGGAAGCCAGAGGTAAAGGAGTCAGCGCTGTTAGACAGCTGTTTTACTCCTCCAGAGCAACCAGTTTAAACTCCCCAGCACTGCTGCTTCAGGCAGAAGGTTGTGCATTACTATCTACAATGCTGCCATCTATTGGCTTCCATGGGCTGTTATCCTTTATCATCGGTTTTGCCACATCGTTCTTTATCAACTTTTTTCACTTTTATGGTATTCCTCGATGGGATTTATCTCGCTAAACACACGCACTTGCAACAAAAGCACCGCATGGGAATTGCAACAGGTTTCCCTGAAGGCCAGTAAAAGGAACAAGCACTTTAGAGTTGTGATTCATTCTACCCCAAAGTAGATTAACAGCATACGTCAGAAGAACAACACCCAAAGAACATCAGTATGGTTTGCCAGTAGCTACAACGGAATCTGTAAATCAACTAGCTCAGGTATAAACATCACTGTCACATTGTAGGTAAGCACAGAAAGCCAGCAAAAGGAATATTACGGCCCTATCTAGTAGGGAAAGTCTTTAGAGAGGTGCTACTGAATTTTAATTTATTAACTTGTATTCACACATTATGAGGCCATAGGTACTAGAGAAAAGAGGGATTAACTACATTCAGCTTTGGATAAGAGTGATGACACTTGGTCCAGAAATCCAGTTCCACTGTACAATTTGTTTGGCAGTAAAATTGCCTTTAAGATATTTTTACTTCTCTCAACCCTCTGCCTCCAGTAGCCTGTCCTTTTCCCTTCTCCAAAAGCTTAAGTAAGAGAAGTAACACATATAGTTTCCTGCATGCACACACATTCCACTCCCCCCAGAAAGGAGCATCAATCTTTTCCTAAACATTTTAAGAACTGTAGATTCAGATTATAAAAGATCTAGACTTAGGTAGGATTTG
The DNA here is from genome assembly GCA_033558235.1 of Neomorphus geoffroyi. Lineage (NCBI taxonomy): Eukaryota > Metazoa > Chordata > Aves > Cuculiformes > Neomorphidae > Neomorphus > Neomorphus geoffroyi. Next base: position 45,169,733 of record JAUMJM010000005.1, on the reverse strand, counting down.
GTTTAATACAAAAAAAGAATTTGCATCACGGTTGATAATCTGCTGCAAATGATGTAATGTTAAATATGATTTTGTCTTAACAAAGGACAAGGAGAGTCAATAATTGCAGTGCTTTGGCCAGTCAATAATTAGTCTAGAGTTCTAAGGGTAACCTATATTGGATTATGCTTAATTCAATAGAGCAACATTATAATAATGCAATCTTTGCAAAATAATGATCTACATACAAATTTACACGTCTAACAGAATTGCACATTTGGTTGTGACAGCTGCATATTTCTTGAACAGTAGTACAAGAAAACGCCTAATTTTTTACTTCCTATCACCATACCCTTGTGCTAGAAACTACCACTTTTTCAGATCTGATGTATAAAATGCTGGTTTCAGCTTATATAAATGTTAAAGTGTGTTGCAAATTTAAATTTTCTACATTTTTTTTACAAACCTACAGTCATTGCCCGCCTTGATTCTTAAAGCATAAGTTAATTTAATTAAGTGGCTAATCAATAATACTGAGTAGTCAATAAATGCTCTCTAAGCAGTTTAGACTTGACAACTGAAAACACTGTTTCTTGTGCAGAAATTTCCCTACTCCAATAGCTGTTCTATAAGATTTCACTCTTTTGCCTGGAAACATCATCCTTATTTTCAGCCAAGTTCAAGACTAATCTTCAACCACTTGAAGCAACACTGAAAGCTGCAAGGAACACAGCAATGAAAGAAAGTAGTTCAAGAGAGTCGTGCTGCATTTTGGGACACCTTACAGGTCCCTTCCAACTTCAGATATTCTATGATTCTGTGATTGATAAAACTGGTCAATAAGACCAAAACATTGAGAAAGAAATTGCAGGGGTATTCACTTTGTTCTAGACTCATTTTACATGCTTCATGTTTCACGGGTGTCAAAAATTATTTACGAATTAAGAATTAATGTGAGATCTTCACTGCTCTTGGGCTGTGCTAAGGACAGTGTAAATGGGTTGCTTTTAAAAGCAAATCTTTATACCAGGCTGTTCCTTCTCCTCTGTTAAAAGGTAGACTTTAAATACTTGAAAGATCTGCATAGGCTTCCAAGAAAAACACAGCTGTTAAAGCAGCAGATATGATGTGAAGTGAAAGATTCAGAAGTGATCCAGGGAAAACGATCAGCTAAAACACAAAGAAAGAAATCTGCCTTTAGACAGGCAGAAAGTACTGATCTCACTGCCCACAGATCGTTTATAATCAGAACTTTATTTAATAAGATATTCATGTCGGTCCCATAAGATAGAAAACTTCTTATACGTTTTCACAGAGACAATAACTACGTAAATGCAAATATGCATAAGTAGGGTGGGTAGAAGGGAATAAGTATGAAGCAGTGAATGAAGACAATGAACATTTCATTCCAAGTAATACTACCCAAAAAAAGGTAATCTTTTAAACTAAGAATGAGAAAGTTAAGAGCAGTACAATCATTTTCAACATCTACACAGCAGCATCAGTAATGTCTTACTTGAAGTCTTTGATTGAGATTGATAACCTTAATAAAACCAACACATATGCCATAACTTTGTGAGGTTTGCCCTGATGCCTTTCTCCCATACAAAGTACAGCAATTCAAAAGTACTACATGCCTCTGTTTCACTATATATGTAACATAAGAGTCACTTCAATTCAGATTAAAGCTCTATCCAGCCCATTACACTGTCCTTGAGAGCAGGCAATAGCAGAGAACTCAGGAATGAACAGGGCAAGCGTACAGTACAGATTTCCTAAACTAGAATTGCAGTTTGATCACTAATAGATATTCCTTGTATGATTGGTCTAATATCTTCTTTTAACATAGTGACTCTCTGAGTTAACCTAGATGTTCTGCTGTCCACAATTTTCAGCCATCAGTTTGTCATGTGTAAAAGTAAACACCAATGCGTGAGCATAAAGCAAACCAGAACTGTCTGTGGGGAAATGTGGATCAGAGGGGAGCAAGAAAAGCTGGAAGAGTCTTTGAGCACGTTGGGTGCTCATGAGAAAAACTTTTCTGTCTTGGAGAAAGAGAGGCTCTCTATTAATTTCTTAGCTTCAATCAGGGAAATCGCAAAATACTTGTGACGCAGGGACTGAACAGGACCACAGTCTAAGTCCACTGTAGTATCTAGACCTCCCAGCTCTACACAGATGCCCAACTGCCACAGGAAACGATGAAGTGATAGAGTAGCTGGAGGAAAAGAATACTTAGTGATGAAGCTGCTAGCCTTTTAAGAGGGATGATCAACTGCTCTTAACACACTGAGAATGAACAGTGCATTTACTTTTTACAATTAAACTCCTGTGTGTTTTACTACAGTGTTATCATTCCCAGACTACCTCCTCTAGCACTCCCACCATATATGCACTACAGCACTGAAGTGCTGCAGTAAATAAGTGTCTACTTCTTCGAACTTGACATTTTATACCCATGCTAGCAAATATAGAAATGTCTAATTTTGTCAATAATGTAATAATCTGGAAAGACAAGATATAATGGCATTATTCAAATGCTGCTAATGAAAAAAATGTACATCTCAATGTGATGACCAGCAATTGTAATGCCATGCATCTTGGTGAGAAGGTGAGTCAAATTCACTGTGTACATATGAATTGGTTTAGTTCTATTCACTATAAGTAATATTGATTAGAAAATGCAAAGTGACAGGTATGTGAATTGGTCCACTGTGCTGTTGCAGTAGTCATAAACAGAATCAGAATGATCTTGGGCGGGAATAATATACCTGGCAAAGGATACAAAAGCAAAAAAAAATTATATTGGTTTTCATGTTCACTTATTGTGCCTCATTGCTGTCTGTTCTGATTTAAACATTGAAAAGATTTGGCTAGTAAGTAATCGCTGTTTGATTGGTTTGGTCGGTTTGGTTTTGTTTTCATCTGTATTCATCAAAGAGAAGCTTGGAGAAGCACCTATGTTAGCATGTGGAGAGGTGCATTAGAAGACCTTTTTCATTCAAAGTGTTTGCAAAGCAGCAGACAAAACAAAGAAATTGGGCAACAGCAGATCTGCAGGGCCAGAGAATACTTCCCGAAGCATGCTGAAAAGAACACATATCTGAATTAATCCTGAAGTATTCTTGAACTCAAGCATCAACAAGTTGCACCATTTGAAGTTCTCAGTACAGGAGTACAAGGTAGCTCTAACTTGATGATATTCATAAAACAGGTTCCTAAAAACACCTGAAGATTTTATGAACTATTAAATCTGATGCCCATACCAGGCAAATTAGTAGAAATTATTTCAAATAATAACTTCAGTACATATGTGAGAGATAAATGTAGAAGTTTGCTATATGAAGAGGACTCAATCTGTGCACTTTTGAAAGTATAATCGTGTTTCACAATGGAGATTTTTAATTCAAGCAAGTAACAAAGGGAAACTTGATATGTTCTGCTGGGATTTTCAGCCAGGAAGCAGCTAGGGCAGTAAGCACACCAGGAAAGCTGAAAAATGGTAATAAAAAGTGAGTTTCTTGAATTAGAAGTATTAATTAAAGCAGTGAAAGTAGAGAGGAAAAATAACTGTGAGCTTTGACAGTGGGAGAGGTTCTCTGGAGGAGCCCTCCCTGTCAGGATCAGTGATGGGGGCCACACTCACACTGTGCAGCTGACCCATTTGTCCAAAGAAGGGCATGGCTCAGTGAGAGTACTGTGCCTAGTCAGTAGAGTAAAGCCGAGGGGTTTAACAACCATGAAAAAAACACAGAACAGCACTACAGCAATGGATAATAACAGGCAAATTTAACATACATATATTGTGTAAAATGCTACACAAGGGAAAAAGCAATCCCTGCTCTGCTGGCCGTGACAGGCCCCAAAAGGGTTGCTCACACATAGTCCTGTGAAAACACTAGTTCAGTAATGGTACAGAACCTGAACAGAAAGTTTAGAAATTAATTTGGGAAAAAAAAAAAAATCAGAGGACAAAGTATCACAGTGCCAAAGCAGAGCATTGCCAGCCGATTGAGGGAGGAGATTGTCCTGCTCTACTCTGCACTGGTGTGACCCTACCTTGAGTACTGTGTGCAGTTTTGGGTGTTGCAGTATAAAAAGGATATCAAGCTACTGGAGAGTGTCCAGAGGAGGCCACAAAGTTGAAGGGTTTAGAGGGGAAGCTGTACAAGGAGAAGCTAAAGTCACTTGCTCTGTTCAGCCTGGAGGAGACTGAGGGGAGACCTCATAGAAGTTCACAGCTTCCTCACAAGGGAAGGAGGAGGAGCAGGCACTGATCTCTTCTTTCTGGTGACCAATGACAGGACCCAAGGGAATGGCAGGAAGATGTGCTGGGGAAGTTTAGGTTAGATATTAGGAAAAGATTCTTCACCCAGAGGGTGGTGGAGCACTGGAACAGCTCACCAGGGAAGCAGTCATGGCAGCAAGCCTGACAATCACAGAATCACAGAATGGTTTGGTTTTGAAGGGACCTTAAAGCCCATCCAGTTCCAACCCCCCTGCCATGGGCAGGGACACCTCCCACCAGACCAGGCTGCTCAAGGCCCCATCCAACCTGGCCTTGAACACTTCCAGGGAGGGGGCATCCACAACATCCCTGGGTAACCTGTGCCAGAGCCTCACCACCCTCAGCATGAAGAATTTCTTCCTAATGTCTAATCTAAATCTTCCTCTTTCCAATTTAAACACATTCCCCCTCATCTTAACACTACTTGCCCTTGTTAAAAGTCCCTCCCCAGCTTTCCTGTAGCCCCTTTAGGTACTGGAAGGCCGCTATAAGGTCTCCCCAGAGACTTTTCTTCTTCAGATCGAACAACCCCAACTCTCCCAGCCTGTCCTCATAGCAGAGGGGTTCCAGCCCTCTGATCATCTTCGCAGCTCTCCTCTGGACCCACTCCAACAGTTCCATATCCTTCTTACGTTGAGGATTCCAGAACTGCACTCGGCACTCCAGACGGGGTCAAGAAGCAATTGCACAACAGCCCCAGACACACGGTGTGAATGTCAGGTTTGTCCTATGCAGGGACAGGAGTTGGACTCGATCCTTGTGGGTCCCTTCCAACAATCCAGCAGTGGCCGAGGTGGCCAAGAGGGCCAATGGCATCTTGGCCTGTATCAGACACAGAGTGGCCAGCAGGAGCAGGGAGGTGACTGTGCCCCTGTGCTCAGTGCTCGAGTGTTGGGTTCAGTTTTGGGCCTCTCACTGCAAGAAGGACATTGAAGGGCTGGAGCGTGTGCAGAGAAGTGCATCGAGGCAATTAGGGTTGTTTAGCTTGGAGAAGAGGAGGCTGAGGGGAGACCTCATCACTATCTACAACTGCCTGAAAGGAGGTTGTGACGGGGTGGGTGCTGGGCTCTTCTCACAAGTGACAGTGATAGGATGAGAGGAAATGGCCGCAAGTTGAGCCAGGGAAGGTTTAGACTGGCCATTAGGAAGAATTTTTTATCTGAAAGGGTGGTCAGGGATTGGAGCAGGCTGCCCAGGGAGGTGGTGAAGTCGCCATCCCTGGAGGTGTTTAAAAGATGGGTGGTTGAGTTTTTAGGGACATGGTTTAGTAGGGAGACAGGTACGGTTGGACTCCGTGATCTCAGAGGTCTCTTCCAGCCGAGTCTATGAACCCCGCCAGATGGCGCCGCGGGACCGGGAAGGAGCCGGGCGGAAGCGGCGCGAGGAGGAAGGCTCCTCTCCGGAAGGGAGCGAGGAACCACGGGAGATAGCTCAGATCGACTGCCCTTTTCCTGCTGGAGCCTCGGGCTGCGCGGGTGGGTGCGGGGACCCCGCTGAGGCTGAGGGAGGCGCAGCCGGGGCTGAGCGGGGAAGCGAGAGGCTCGGAAGGGAGAGTTTTTCTTTAGGAGCCCGGGCTGGGGCGCAGCGGTTGTGGCGTGGCACCCAGATCGGGGGTTCTCCTGCCCTTTCCTCCGGCCCGAGGCGGGACTGGGGTCAGGGTGAGCCTGGGCTGGTTTTCCTGTCAGCCTTTGGGTTTCATCATTTGCCCTGTATGGGAGAAACGAGAGCTGAGCATCGGTTGTGTGACCAGGGTGATGCTTAAAGTCTCAGGCGAGCGTCTGGGCAGGCATCTGAGAGACCAGGATATGGATTTTGCTTTTAAAAGCAATACTCTGCAATTTTCATAGAATCATAGAATGGTCTGGATTGGAGGGAACCTTAAAGATCATCCAGTTCCACGCACACACCCCTCTCGGCGCAGAGAGAAACACTTCATCTTACTTGCTTGTGACAAGCTTTATATGAAACGTAAGCTAACTGGGAATGCTAATAATTGTGCAGCTTATAGCACTTTTGACCTCTTATCTTTGGCCCATAAAGCTTTTGGGTTTGCATCCTGGATCTCGTGGAAGAAAGATGCTCTTTTCGGTAGCAGCAGAGATGTGTGTTGGTCTCTTCTCCCCAGTGACGGGATAGGACGAGAAAGAAATAGCTTCAGGTCCCACCAGGGGAGGTTCAGATTACACATCAGGAAAAATTTCTTCACTGAAAGGGTTGTCAGGCACTGGTTAGTCACTATCCCTGGAGGTGTTTAAAAGATGGGTGGATCAAGTGCTCAGGGATATGGTTTAGTAGTGGACAGGTACAGTTGGACTTGATGATCTAAAAGGTCTTTTCCAACCAAGCGATTCTACAATTGTATGATTATGCTTTCTCAAGCTCTACTCCAGTCAAAAGAGCCATAGTACGTATGATAAAGTTTGATCTGCATGTTCTGCTTGGAGGTCTAGTGGTTAAATATACATTGTTCCTGCAATGAACATAATTTTGGCTCACATGTCATTCGTTTCCCTTCCATTCACAGGAACTGCTGCTAGCGGTGTGAGAACATTGGTGCGAAGACATCATAGGGATAGGTAGGTCTTCAGAACTTGGCTGACTCCCTTGAGGGGATGACAACCAGCCATAGCTGTATCCTTAGTGCTGGACAGGTCTTGTGTTTACAGCCATTCACAAACAAAAATGCAGTTTATATTGTAAGGAATTTTTATTTTTTCTTCTTTTTAAGGGAAATAGTTGTATTGCCAGCTGTCTCAGCAATCACAGGCTTAAATTCCTGCGTGACAGTAACGAGGGCACTTTGGTATTAAAGTTAACGTCATACACCAGCAACGCACAGTATTAATCTGAAGCACAGTGTCAAAACACTTTTTAGACATTTTTCTGGTGGTAATTCTGCACCCAGAGTAAGCATTGGAAGTATAAAATTAGATAGATGTTTGTGGGAAGATGCACACTGTTGATGTTGTTACATGGCATGCTTTTCTGATTGAACTCTTCAGTTATTTCAAAGAGTATGTCATAGGGTAAGTTCAAAATACACAGCACAAATTGGTGTTTAACACCTTAAGTTGAGAAATTTACTGTCATGGTTTGACACAGGAACACTTACTATGCATGATTTCAGAGAAATGACACATTCTGTCTTTAAATGCCAGAAAACATTTGGAGCTGAAGAGAGTATCTGAACTGCCACTTGCTGAAATCAGGAGAAATGTACTTAGAAAAGTAATTCCTATATGGATACACTATAGTGCTATATTTTACTGAGCATTTCTTATTGCCAGAAACTGGATATATCTCTGGCCTGACTGAAGAAGGCCCCTCTCATAGGCTGAAAGAGCAGGGACAAAACCAGTAGTGGACAAAGGATGTGGTCAGCTACCTGTTGATTTGAACATTTCTGATTTAAACATGATTTGCTTTTTCCAGAAATCTTTATATAAATGTTTCTTGTTGAAATCTGCTTAATTTATTGAAATTTTTTCTTCCTTTAATAACATCTTATAGTTTTACCTTAATTCCACGCAATGGGTTAATTAATGTTGTGCTCATTGGTGTTTTGAATAAAGTCGAACCCTTTTTGATCCCTCATTGGTAAATCTTCCTGAGCTGTACCTGTTAGCTCCAGCGTGGCAGCCATGTGGCAGCACTATATCCAACACACCACTAGAGGGCTTTGCTTGCAGAGTATAAATTATGCGACCAAGTTATAAAAAACAGTATTTGATGACTGTGTGTCACAATATGACAGATATTGTGTCACCTTCTTTTGACTCCAGTGGAATTAAATGCTGTCGTTGCTTTGATCTGATTTATTTATTTTCACCAGTGCTTGTTTGCCTCAATGTGATTAGGCGACAGGCATGTTTTGATGAAAGGCAGTACATCCATATTTAATTATCAGTGGGGAAATATTTTAAAACAGAGAAAAGGAAGTAATAACATTTATTAAAAAATAACTTTTTCATCATTAATGGCAGCATAAGCAAACAAATCTCGTCCTCATTTTAAATTCTGCGTTTTCTGGTGAGCTTCATGTTCAGTTTCTCCCATATTTTAGAAGTATAAATTATAGAGGTAGGGTTATCACATTTATTTTCTTCTTCTTGACATGTTTCAGCTGCAAATAAATGTAATTCAGCTGAAAATAAAACAAACTCATTGTTATGTTCTGCTTTATGTTTGTAGGCTAATGTTTCATAATTTATGAAAATAATTAAAGCTTCTGTGTTTGGCAAAACAAGTTTTTCATATTTGGTAAACTAATACAGGTGGATAGTTTTGCCAGTGTTTTTCTCCTCCTTCCCCTTCAGAGCATTTGTACATCTTGTGTATTAATAATAAAGTGTCAGGCTTCACCACTTTCTGCTTTACAAAGTGTGTTTACATTAAGCTATGAACATGCTTTCTATGCTGAAGCTAGTTCAAAGAATCTTTTGTCATGTAGGAATTAAAGTGAACATGAAAATGAAATACGCCTACTTTTTCTGAAGTGGAAGATGGAAGAATCTGCTTCTATGGACTTAGGTTTTTAGGTATGAGAAAAAGGTAGTACGGCAGCTTTGACAGTAGTCAGATATATATGGGAAAGGGACAAAATGTACATGTGGACGTCATGAGAGTAGAAATAAAAGTTTTGAAGAGGGGTAGCATGGGAAATGTGGTATTTGAAATGAACAAAGAGGGATATCCCAGGAGTCTTTCAAGTATGTGTGGGGTTTGAGTGTTACAAGTCACTGCAGTGTTTTCAGTGACCTCGGCACTGGGTTTTCTTCTTCCTTCTGCAGACAGGAGAGAATACAATGGACTCACACACTTTGGTTGCCTAATGCCTGATCCTGCAAGCCTTTTCATTGATTGCAATGAGACTGCTCGTGTATGTAGGGTTTCTTGTAGATTGGTTGGTGTGGCCAAGGGTTTATGGGTTTGAGCTTGGTGTGGGCTTTGCAAAGGACAGTAATTTGCCTTTGTGATAGTTGCATGATTGCGTTTTCTTTGAACGTGGCTCATCCCCATTCCCATTTCATGCAATGTGACTTGTCTCAAGAGGCAAAAAGTTGCCTTTGAATCAGGATTGTTGACTATGAGGCAGAACACAACTGCTGTATGTACTGTATTCACATCCATTTTGAAAAATCCTAGTTTTATGCTGGTGTAAATCTGCAACAGTTCTAAGTGCTCTCTTGGCTATATTCCAGTGTTGCTGGGAATAGCATTTGACCGTGTCTTAGGGGTAGCAGTGATCGTTTAGTGTAATGAGTTTCTGTTACCTTTCACTGGCACTCACCTAACATAAAGTTCAAGCTGAGGGTGAGAGCATCAGGAGAAATATGTGGATTAAGCAGTGAACATCTTAATGTAATAAAATTAATTGTCAGGTAGGGAGGGGATTGAGAAGATTTCTTAGTGTTTCATGCTGGTAAATCACAGTGGAAATGATGGTCATTATAAATCCTTCCTGGTGGTTGTAGGTATCTTGTTCTCCCTCTGTCCTCTGCCTTTTTCTTTTTTTTTTCCTCCTCTCCAGTTGCCCCTCTTCCTTTACCCTTTTCCTCATATTTGAGAAATGTGATTGCAAGCTGAATTGGCTTGTGTTTTATGGGAGGCAAGATCAGATGTCTGAAAAAAGAGAAATAAAGCGAACAAAGGGATTTCATGCAGTTACAAGTTTAAACAGACAGCTTACTGCTTGAATGGAGTCAAGATGGATTTAGTCATTTTATAGTAATTGCTTCTTTTATAGATATCCCTGTACACACACCACTAAAAAGTGAGAACAGTGTGTTTCATGTTTGTGTTTTGTGTTTCAAGTTTGTGATTTTTGTTTGCCATTGATTTGGAAAATAAAGGTTGTATAATCATAAAGTATGGGAGAAAATAAAAGGGTAATGGGGAAAAAATGTGTTCAGTTTCAGCATTTTAGGCTGCATCATGTAGAAGGCTCCCTTTTAACCTTCTTGTTGCAGTGGGGAATTTTAAAGAATGGGACTTTTGCTGATGTTAGTAAAAAACTATAAATAAAAGATTTCAGCTAGCCACAACAGAGAAGAGATAGGTAACAGCTGTAGACAGTAGTACTCAGTTTTAATAAAAATATATCCAATGTTTATGACCATCTTAATGCACGTATTTTTATGAATTAAAAAGCTACTGTTTTCTTTTCTAGTTCACCTTGATCATCAGAACAAACTCCACAAGAGATGGTAAGTGGCCTTTATGGGTTTCTGTGTGATAACTTAGTCACATTTTATACGCACAATGCATATAAACACTTTTATTGAACTGTCAGTGCAAATATGTAAAAATTAGATGGGAAAGTAGCTAAATTGCTTTGAAAATAGAATTCAGATTACAACAGTGAGTGATTTGTCTACTCCTGGGAAGACTACAGAGACATAACAGGAAAATAACAGAGGACTCTGATCATTTGCCTTAGATTTATAGCTTTTGTTTCCTTGAGGAAATCTCGTATTTCCATTTATTCCACAGCTGAAAAAGCACAGACATAGAACTAAGTTAGTCTTTAAAGTGTTCTTTTCCCTTTTCCACCCCAATGTAAAACATTTCTATAATTTCTTTTTTCAACAGATGTATTTTTAAAATTCAGATGTAAAAGGGGTTTTTAAGGGTCACTTTCAACAAAAAAAGCCACAAAAAGTAGTTGGAGAGGTGCCAGCATCACAGTTCTGTCTGCATGAACTGGCTTTTTGTCTTCCTTTCCCCTAAATTAACAACTGGAGCTAGTCAGCTAGACAAGTCAGCCAGCTGGATTCCAGAGCTTTCAGTAAAGTCATCAAGGCCCTTTTTAGAAACAATTTGGAAGAACTAAAGGTAATTTTTGAGCTTTAAAAAAGTATGTTGTATTCTTTGAAAATACACAGAATGTAGGAGGTACCTGCTTTTGTGAAGCTTCATGATGTTTCAAAACAGGATTTTTAAGTAGTGGGGCAGGAGTTGGACTCCTCTCTCAGGCGACCAGTGACAGAATGAGAGGAAATGGTCTCAAGCTTCGCCAGGGGAGGTTTAGGATTGACATTAGGAAGAAATTCTTCACTGAGAGGGTAATTGTTCATTGGAATGCGCTGCCTAGGGAGGTGGTGGAGTCACCATCCCTGGAGGTGTTCAAAGAGAAATTGGATGAGGCACTTCGTGGCATGGTGTGGTTGACAAGTAGGGGTAGGTGTAGGTGTTGGGTCATAGGTTGGACTCGATGATCTCAAAGGTCTTTTCCAACCTTATGATACTGTGATACTGTGTGAAAATAAAGATGAAATCTTCTAAAAGTAACCTATGAATGTATTGGATTTGACAACAGGACATTCTCAGCTGACTGCTGAAGGATGAGGAGACTGTGACATTCTTAAGCAAAGCAAGAACTGTAAATAAACCACTATTCATCCTAGCTTTTAGATGGTTGGATGATTAGGAGTGAAGAAATCCCATATGGAAGGCAGATGCTTTTCTTGCACCCACTCATTTTAGGATTAAATCTGAAATGCATGATCTTGTATCAGTGCAATGTTAGACCAAGAGAAGAATCAGAATTAAGTTTCACCTCCATGAATTGTTACTTTTCAGAAAGATAATTTGGACATTGAAATCATGTAGCTGAGCCCCACAGCCCTTCACAAATAGGATTCATTTTTTGATCAGAATTTCTTAAGGAATGCAAGTTGGTTGAAATGGGTTTTCTTTATGAACTCTTATTATTCAGAAGTGTTTTGTTTCTGAGAGCACTTACCAATGACTTTTAAAAGAGATAGCATTTATGGGTCTCTTGTGGGATAACTGGCTTGATTTTCCAGAAAGAAGAGACACATCAGATTTACAATTATTTTTCTAAATTTTAGCATTTGCATTATTGCCTGAGAACCAGAAAGTGAAAACAAATATAAGTAAATGAAATTAACCTCAATTGATCTTATCAGCAGTAAATGTAAAGCATTTCTTAGTTTGTTTTTTCTATTTTGTTTTGGAGTATTTTTTTTACAGAAAACCATTCCTTTAAGGCTACAGAATGGTGCCAATGCAGATGAAGAAACCATGCTTAAAGAAAGATTTTTGTCTTGCGTGTCCTTTTCTTAAAAACCTAATAAAGGACTGTAAATGTCACATTCATCTCTGAAAACCTCAGCTAATCTTACCATAGTTTTGAGTGTTTGCCAAAACATGGCTTAATTAAAATTCTTCCAATTTAATTCACAGGCATTCTGTTTTGGCCCAGATAAAAGATTTTCTATGGAAATTAAGATGTCGGGGAAAGAAAAAGACATTTGCTATTTATCTTAGTTGTTCTAGACTCTGGTTTATTTTATGGCCTTCTTTTAACATCCTCGATTATCCCCTCTTTTTGAGAGTAGAACGAGGAGGGAGTTTAAATAGCTTGTAGGAAGGGGGCTTAAGGCTAGAGGGACTGTGGGACTTTGTAGTTGCTGGTAAAGTCTGAATAGTGTGAAACATTTTTTTCAGGAAAACTAAGATTAGCTGGAAGACAGAGGAGAAGGTGTGTTACATTATGTAACACACGTTCTATAGAACTTTTTTCCATGTACTTTATCAGTACTTTATTACCCTTTTTCATATGTAGGTTGCTGATGAGTACAAAAGGGAGATTTACTGGCAGCTTGCAGTTGGCTAAATACAGTCTTGTTTTTGATCAAGGCCATGATGGATATATGAACTTGGCTGAATTGCCATTTGACCTTTTCTGGGAAACTTATTTTGGCAAGCAGATGGAGGAAATATGTTACTGGATAAAATGAATGCCTTTGTTTAATATGAAGGAATTTTAATCTCTTGTGTTTTCTGTCTGCGGATTTGGAAATCAGGTGTAGGTTGGAATATATGCACCTTGGAAAGATTCAGTTCTTACAACTCACATGAGTGGCTAAGGAAATGTGGAACATATCCACATAGCCCTAAAAACAACTGCTTCCTGCTGCAATAGCACGAACATTTTGAAAGTCCTTCTGGACACTACGACTTCTCTGTTGCAAATTCTTCATTGGTAGTTGTGTTCATGCAAAAACAACCTCTTGTCAGAGAAATGAAGTATAATGCTGTTGCACTGTGTTAATACATGTCCTTCTCTTTCAGATCTGTATGGTTTATCGTAGGAAAAGGTGACTAATGATTAAAAGGCAGACTTTGCATTTGCATTGACAGTGTTTCTCCCCTCAATGACCATTTGTTTCCTCTTTTTTTACATATTTTTTTTCTTAGTGTTCTTTCCCCTTCATGTTTTTCTGGCCACAGGATGACGTGGAGCCATGGTATTCTCAGCGAGTGTACGCAAGATACTGGAGGCACTATGACTTAGCCATGCGCTGGATGCGTCGACACCAGAGAGCCTACAGGAAAGCCATAGAGTCCTTTTATCACCTACCATGGCATCCTTCTGCAGCCTCTCCAAGTAGCCGCTATTCAGATTGGGATGGGAATGATCTCCCGCATACCCACAGCTATTCTCCCAGCTATAACCTGCATGGCAGGGATCAGTACCACGGGGGTGCTCAGCAGCACACAGATGTCCACCAAGAGAGGGAGGGTGCTGACAGGGACTCCGAGATGGAGGAGGACTCTGAGTCTGAAGGGGAGATAGAATATGACTTGAGTGACATGGAGATCACAGAGGAGCTTCGTCAGTTTTTCGCAGAGACAGAGAGGCACCGGGAAGAGCTGCGTAAGTCTGGGTTTATTCTGTGTTTTCTGGTATTTGGTGGCCATAACCTTGAGTGATGGATGACTTGAACCTTTACAGGTTTTGTAACAATTCACAGACATAGGTTCTGCAAGTGAACAAGCCAAACAGAATGAAACAGGCAAAGCCGGTGGGTGCACTTAATTATTGTTCATTAGAAAGTGTCAGAAAATGTTTGAAGGTTTTTGTTGGGAGAGAAAATTATGACTGCATATAGGAGAATAATGCACTTGTCCGGAAGACAGTATTCATCTTCAGTGCTGAAAACCCAAATTTTTATGGTTAAATCTAGCTAACTTGCTGTATGTCTGAGAGGGGCACCCAGAGGAAGTGTTTTACTACATCACTAAACCCTAGAGTAATACTCAATGTGTTTTATAACATGGAGCAACCATTTTGTTTGTTATTCTTTGGATAACCCTGCAGTAAAATTCCACGGCCTTTTTCTTCTCCCCCTGCATCCCTAGGGTACTCTTCATTCTCTGCTACACCAGAGATTTGTCTTTGTTTTGCATCTTGATCTGGAGCAAGTCCTTAAACAGGGAATATAAGCCAAACACTTTTTTCTCAGGTCTTCATCCTCAGAGCTATGGGTCATCTTTGTTTCCATGAAATCCTTAAAAGAAATAAAATAGTATGTTGTACTTTACTGACACTTTGCTGCATGTACAAATGTTACAGGCAAATTTATTATCTGTTTTAAGAAAGCAGCCTGATGAAAATAACTTTTCTCATGTGACTCCAATAGGAAATATCCAGAATTAACGTTTAGTAGGACTTGCTTTGAAAGAGGTAAATGTAAAAATGCATAATATAGGCAATGATTGAGGGAGAGAGATAAAAATCATGTTCTTTTAAGTTCTTTGATCAGAGTGTATCCAGTGAGGTGAAACACCTGAGTTTAACTTCACACTTCCCATCAGTATAATGCACACCGGGTTGCTTTAGTTCGCAGAGGAAGGTGAGTTAAGGAGCTCAGTGCATGATTGTGCAGAATCAGCTTGGTGTTTTCTGTTGAAACATTTCTTTGATAAGGTAAGGAAAGTTTCAAGATGCTCAGCTAATTCTAGAAATGCAGTACATTTTCTTTGGATTTATTTTGTCTTTATTGTTAGCAGTGTTTAAAGGTGTGATAGTGATTGAAGTGGTATCCTGGAGGTTGGGAAATCTGAGCTCAGAGATGTTTTTTGTCACAAATATCCTATATGACCTTGGTATAATTATTTAATCTCCTCCTGTCCCCTCACTGACTGCTCTTGCTAAAAATATGGTTTGATTCTTTATTATAAGCTGGTGAATCGGGAAGAAGTTTGTGACTCAGAATACAGATTTTACTTTTGTTCCTTCCACCATAGCAGTACTTGGAGCCTTTTGGAATAATGAGGTCTCTGCTGTGTGCCATCTACTAACCTAGTTCTGCGTAGGTGTAACTCCATTCACTTCAGCAGCACTATTCCAGACCTTCATGAAAATTTAAGCAGAATCTGGTCTTTAGCTGCTGCATGCCTGTTTCCCTAATAGTTTCCCTGATAAAATGAGGATGATAATAATAATCTGTAATTCCTCAAAGCATGAAAAAGTAAACAAGTACTTGGTTTAATCGAGATTTAAAAGTGCCTTAGAACTCTTGGGTGCATGGTGCTATCTAAATGCTAATTTTATGAGTAATTAAAAATACAGTATGGTCTTGTACAGAAATAGTTTTTTCTTGCATAGGGAGGGAAAGAAAAACAGAATACATTTTTCATTCTGTTGAAGTTTCTCAAAAGAGGAAACATAAGCAGCAGGAGGAGGGGGGAAATCATTATTTCCCTGATGGGGTGGAAATGAACTGGTATGGACACTGTGTTGAAGGCAGTACCACTCTCTTTTATGAGACAGAGTTATTAATTTTCTTGGATGCTGTTTCTGAACAAAATGAAATTTAGGGGTTCATTAAGCTGCGATCCATAATGATACTATCATGTTTTATCTTTTATACCATGCTGAAGAATGATTGTTGTTCTGTATTGATGCTCAGGAAGATGGAGATAATGCATCCACAAAAGAAACCCACAGTTACTTAAGTATTTCCTCTCTTTTTCTTTTAATATCAAATTGTATGTCCTGGGCTGCCCCCTCATCTCAGAAGCAGATTTATAGAGAAACTGGGGCACTGTTAAGCTCAGTAGTGCCTGAAATTTAGGCATCCATCTCTGGAAGAGACATTTGTAATGTTGAGGTAAGAGTTTTAAGTTTGAACCGAATGGGAGTGTTTGTGTATTGCAAAACAGACTACCAGTAGTGACCTTGGTGATCGGTTGAAGTATAAGCCAGGGATAAGTCTAAGTATATAGGGAGCATTAAGGGGAAGGCTGTCTCTCCTGTTTCCTTTCTCTGACATAAATAAGAGGCTCCAGAGGAGTTCACAGCCTTTGATCCCAACACCTTGATATGCACTTCAGAGAAGATACCTGGCTTGCTCTTCTTTTAAAATAAATGCTATGCAAGAGTTTATTGCAACTTACTGAAGGGTCAGATGAGTGGGAAAATAAGAGTCATGGGGCAAATAGAAATGGGAATTTGGTACATAAAGAAGGGGATACTAGTACAGAGGTCAAGCTCTAATTTATCTTTGTGAAGGATGACTTCCATTAGTCTGGTGTTTTTCAAGCCCTGCAAAACTAGAAAATATTCTGCAACATTAATGCAGCTATTTTGGACAGGGTTGATTTACCAAGTAAGATATAGCTGGTTCCTACATATGATCCCTGTCTCACCAACATGTAGAAGGATAATCAAATCAATTAAACCGAATCCTAACTGATGTCAGACTCTTCTCTTCTGATGCCTGATGGAGAGTCTGCTGAGGGCAAACATGATCACAGACATCAGAGGATAAGATCTTGCAAACTTCAAGTGTGGAAGACTTAAAAAGGCCCGAAATGTTGGTAGGGAAGGCATTTGTGTCTGGATGGTGAAATACAAGCATTAACACTAATTGCAAAGAGAAAAGTTTCAAAGATAAGAAAGCCATCACATCAGACTATCCAAAGAAGAAAACTGCCACAAATTTGAACAAGCAGATTCCTAACTTCTGTAGTGATTTTTTGGTTTTCACAGTGGGCATTTGCAGTGATTGGCTGACTTACACAGTAAAGCCTTTGAAACTGGCAAACTGTGAGTCTTGATGCATGATTTAACACTTAAGCACTGATACAGTCATTCACAAGTAACCCCTTTTAAAATAATCTCTTTTTCTTTTAATTCATGTCAAATTCTTACTAGTTTTTATATTCATGTCATGTGTTGCAGTCAAGTTATGTGTTCCTGGAATGCCCCGAAGGAATTGTGAGCAGAGTTTTGCTGAAGCTGTATGAACTCAGACACATAATACACCCCAAACTTATCTCGTATTCTAGATACATGGTGCATTTGGTTAAAATCCCATACAGATAGCTTTAATTTATTTCCTCGTAAGTTGTTTCTTCATATGCACTCATAATTATATAGTGGTTCTGCTTTTTAGGGGATTTTCTTGTCAGGCTAGCCTGTTATTCTTGTTCTTCTTGTAACTGTTGATCTTAATACATAGTGCTTCTTGAGGATGTTTTTAGTTGCATTTAAAAGTCTTCCCTCTGGCTGTTGAAAAGCGTGAAGTTTTTTTTCTGATTTGCCGTACCTGTCAGACCTAGGTATTGTACTGAATTCTCCAAGCATCCTAGATGCTTGGAGAAAGGACTACTGTAAGGTGTCTTTTATATCTGCAAGAAATAAAAGGACAAAATCCAAGAAAGAAACATTGACACAGCTAACAGTTCTGTAAATTGTCTAATTGCATATATTTATTACATTTTTAAATTTTGCCTTTGAAACACGTAGTTTGTTCTTATGCAGTTTTTCTTTGTTCCCTTTTTACGTAGAAGAGACAATAACTGCTGTAATTTGGTGCATAAAGCATTGCAAGTACATTGAGAACCATTCTGTAGTAGTCAACAGGCAATGAGATACTGTCCTTTAATTAAAAACAAAGAAAAGCGAAGTACCATCATGTCAGTTCATTACTGAAGGATAATAGTCTGTCAGTTGTTGATACTATGAAAATTTTTTCCATTAAAGCTTCTGTTTGTATTTCCCACACGTACCCTCCAGCTTTTCCCAAAAAATAACGTTGTCTCAACTTAAAATTTTCATGCCAGATGGAAGATCTTTAAAAAAAAAAGAAGGGAAATGGTGAATTATGTTTGTTTCAAGTCTGCCATTTGTAGGATTTTTTCCTTCAGGTTTCTTTTTCTCTGAAAGATAAAGATTGCCACTGACTCTTCCGTGAAGAGACAGTAGTGGAATTTTCCGTGGTTTGAAACTTATTTGAGTAGTACCAGAATTGGAAAACAGACTTCAATGCAGATTTTCTGCCACCATGTTTTCATATTTTCCTTCGCTTTCTGGTAAATGCTTCTCCCTATTCTTCATCTGTCCTTTTCTCCATCAGATTGCAGTTCAAATTCTTACTCTTGATCACCAGCATCTTTTTCATTTCTTCTGCCTTATTCTGAAGTGTCAAAGCAGTGTGAATGGTGCCTTACAAATGTCTGCTCAGCTTCCTTGGCTTTGGCAACCTTGTTGTCACATGAACTTCTACCAGTATCTTAAGAAGTTGAATTGCTGAAGCTTCTGAGAAATGCTTGTGAAACAGAGTGCTCTCTGCAATATGCATGAGTGCTTGAGAGATGCTTTTGAAGCACATACTTTTATGAACTGAAGGAGAAATGTGAAAGGCTCTGCTTTTGTACTCATCTCTGTTCTTGGTGGTTGAACCTTTATCGTGTAGCAGCAGAGAAAATGCCTCCTTGGTAAAGATACATTCAAAAGTGCCACAATTTTTAGTGCTTTAACATTGAAAAATGATCTGTGCTTGCAAAAATAGAGGGTCTGAGTTGTATTTGGGGAGAAGCGGTTGGACATAGTTCTGTGTCTGTTTCACAAGACACAGGGTCGTCTTTCTGCCTAAGAGTTCAGTTTGGGAACATAGTGATTCCTAGAATACATGATGGTCAAGAAAATGTCCTTGGATCTCATACTAGAGACAGAATTTGAGCTTAGAAGAATGTGTAACTTACTTTGCTATGTGAACCTATGTCTTTCCTATCAGTTCAGCACATTCTGCAATGAGTGGACATTGTGCTGTACAGATGTACTTGCTGCTACAGGAATTAATGGAAGTGAGACACTAGAAAGCCTGAGGTGTTGCTGAGGAAACAGTGTGCTTTCTGTATCGCTGGACCAGATGCGGTCAGAAATGGATATCCTCTGCTGTGTGCTCAGGAGAGTTTGTGTGAGCGTTAATATTTAGAACTAGAAGACACATGTGAAGTCTTTATTTGTTCTGTGCCTCAGGCTGAGATTTTGACAGTGTTGGCAACCCCCAAAAGTACGCAAGTGCAAGGCTAGGCTTGGTTTTTTGCTGCTTAGGAGTTCCCAGGTTTCAGATCCTAGGCATCTGAGGACGCTGTGGCCATGCTCCCAGGTATACATCCTTGACAGCTGGTCCCTGTTGGCCAGTGGCTGTAGTGGGCACAGTTCTTCCTAAGCATGGTTTAAACTGAAAGGGGGAAGATTTAGATTAGGCATTAGGAAAAAATTCTCCACAGTAAGGGTGGTGAGGCACTGGCACAGGTTGCCCAGGGAGGCTGTGGATGCCCCCTTCCTGGAAGTGTTCAAGGCCAGGTTGGATGGGGCCTGGAGCAGCCTGGGCTGGTGGGAGGTGTCCCTGCCTGTGGCAGGGGGATTGGAACCGAATAATCCTTATGGTCCCTTCCAACCCAAACCATTCTATGATTCTATGCTGTGGAGTACTGGTACTTTGAGTTACAGCAGGTTTATAGCTAGGAGCATGGGAGAAGAAGCTCATGTGGTTCAATGTAATTGAACTGTAGATGTTGCTTTAAGAGGAATGTCACCTCTATTTCTTCTTATATTTGATGGAAGTGAAGAATGCCTGAATAGCTATCGTAATACGAAAATAGGTATTAAAATATGTGTTTGAAATTGTTACCCTTTATTTGTCTCTCTAATGTGTTCCTGTTATTGAAGCGGAGATAATGCAGACCTCAGGTGGCTCGCTGAGAGACTCTATTTGTTCATATTTGTAAGTGATTTTGAGTACCTCAGCAGGAAGTAGGAAAAAGCCTCAAGTGGTAGAAGAATTAACAGTATGATCTGAGAAGAGTTGTTCATTCCAGACCTTTTGCTTAACAGTTAAGTTAGATGTCATCCCTGGGACCTAAAGGCATCCTGTCAGTATCATCTTTACTGAACAAATGCAGGATTTGAACTAGCCTGTTTGCCTGAGAGCTGTTATCCCTCAGTTATGCATGAGTCAGTACAAGAAGTCTGGTAATTTTGCATTGTTGCTGCTCTTAGGAAATCAGTGCTGTGGTAAATTTCCTTCTGGCTGGACTGTTTTGGGAATATGGGAATAAGATGTGCAGGACAGAGACAGATCAACATTCCTCTCAGCTTCCTTGTCCCTCGCCATCCGTGTGCTAGATCTGTTTTGGACAGCTGTTTCTTTATAGTTGCTGTTCTCTGAAGGATCTCGTGGAAACAGGAAACAGCAGCTTGCTGTCATATACATGGTCACGTTCATAGCTGTGATGAATTACTTGTTGGGACTTAATCTTTACAAAAAAGAAAATACACGTGGCAATTCAGTTTTAGGTCAGACAGAGCAGAGTGTCAGTTCCTGCTTTGTGTCTGTGTGGTTTCCAAGGCTTGAGGACATTGCTTGTGGTGTACCTGGGCCCTGCAAAGCTTTGGCAAAGAACCACCAGGCAGAACCCAGGGCTGAGAGGCCACGTGTGGAACAAGGAATCCTTCCCCAAAAATAGCTTTCAGAAGGCTGTTATGAAAGACTGCTTCATATAGGAACAGTTTGGTGTGGGAAGACATAGACAGTACTTACACTCAGAACTGGTTCTGGTAATTTTTCGAAGGAAGGTCTGCCTGCTTGCTTGCTTATGCCATTAGCATCTGCAGCTGCTCTGAGTGGCTCCTCCAGTCTTCTCTTCATTCTTTGTCCCTGCAGGGTAGCCTGTGAAAACAGCTGCAGCTGCTGTGGAAAAGAGCAGGTGAGACCATGGTGACAGACACAGCTCTAGGGAAAAATGGTATAAAAGCTGCTTTGCGCTAATCACTTGTCTTGGGCTCTCTGTCTTCACAGTTTATGCACTTTTCCATTTCCCCTAAAATTCCTCAATTACTTGTTCCATCTGAGTGCCACGTGCAGCATTGCTGAATCTTTAAATTCTTTTACTTTCACTGACTCAGTTCTGTGCTGATATATCTGAATTCATCTGCCCTTAATGTGATACTCTCAACTTTGTAAGTGGACAGTAACGGTGTGGGCTATGAATTAAGCATTTTCTAACATAGCCTTTTTGGTATCTACCTGGGGGATCTGCTGCTGTAGCAAGAATGTTTAACGTTTCAGGGTTTACAGCACTGAATTGATTATGAAAAGCATTGTTAAGGACGAAGGTGGAAAAGGATGTTGTTGTGTACTTTCTATGCTCTTTATCTACTAAATCTGCTCAGAATCTACAGCAGAGCATGGCAGCAAAATATCCCAAATGTTAAACACTTTAGTTCTCTGTTATAACACAAAGCTCTTGTACGTATTTGCTTGGAGACACACAATTTACCCCTGCTAATTTTAATGGGATGTTGTTAGAAGCACCATTTGCTTTTCAGCATCTCTCACCAAGCCTCAGTTTTATCAGAAGCATCCAGATGGAATTCATGTGCATTGTCATTAGGAAAATGTGGGTGCTGTGGAGGCAGAAACTGAGAGTTCAGAAACTTCCATCTGCCTGTTTCTTTTTGAAACTCGTTTCCTCACACGCTCAAAATCAAGTGAGACAGACAGACAGACCCTGTGAGGCTACCCCTGGCAACTTGATAGGCTTTAAAGACTTCCATAATCCCCTTGAACATGCTGTTTAGGATTAGATCCACAAAAGCTTTCAACATGGGTGGAATTTAGAAACATATATCCAAAATAATAATCTTTCTCTTCCAACTGTGCCTTGCAGGAAGAAGAGAGCTAGTGATTTACACTCAAAGTATGATGCACCTTAAACCCCAAGGTGAAGGGAACATTGTCACTCATCTTTTTTAGTGACTGGGTTGAACACCTGTGCCACCTTGTGATGTGAACTGCTGTGAAGGCCATTACAAGAAATCTAAAGCACCATTTGGTCTAAGAATTTGTGTCTATTTTCTTTTTATACATGGATGATAGCACTTCCCTGTCTCTCGTGAAAATAGAGAAGCTTGATAGGACAGCACACTTAGAAACATTTGTGCTGCAGCCATATGAGGTACTCGACACAGATTGATCCAGCTGTTCATCGGTGTTACAATTATTATTGGCCTCCAAAGTACCCAAACCTGTTCATCCAGTTACCAAAGCTTCCCCTTGATATTTTCAAAGACTTATGTCTAAATTGTCAGAGCGTGGCTCTACATTACACTTGAAATCATGGAGGCAATGTAGTGAAGACCAAATCGTAAATGGATATTTGTACTGAAATCAGGTTTGTGCTGAAATTAATAACATAGGTGTTATACTATGGATTGTTATTGTTCAACTTTAGCAGGATAAGAATCTTCTAGGTTAAATTTCATTTTTAGTTGCTGAAATGGTGGTTGTTGCTCTGAAAGTCAATTCTGTATTCACAGAAACTGGAGAAACTCTTGCCAGAGAATGTAGGCCTCCCAAAGAGCATGCTGGGCCTCAATTTTAATATGGTTATTCAAATACTAACAAGCTAAATCTGCTGTTCTCTTACTCTGCTGAAGCCTTGCAGAGCACCTTCTTTTCTAGGAGGTGTGCAATTCTGATGTTGTTGCTGAGCAGAAAGGTTGGAAGACTGACTTTAAAATTTGGGGATTTTTGGCCACTGGTGTGGTGGGAAGGAGGCTGAAAAATCGTAGAAGAGTCCAGACTATGGAGAGTGCATCATGTGTGACACGTTAGTGGAGGAGGTGTCGAGGTGGGTAGATAGCAGAGCATATGGCTGGCTTTGGAGGAGCGCAAGAACTATCTGCTTTTTTTCTAATCTCCACGTTTCTCAGTAGGTAAATCTGGTGATGTGTAGTTACTTACATTCCCTGCTTCTGCGTTCTTCCCTTGGCATTAGTTACCCATCTTTGTGGTGGACAAGCTGTCAGGCTAGATGGGCTTTTAATCTCTGATGGTTCTCCTCGTTTAGTCTTCTCTTCATCAAGTCACTTGGAACACTTCCTTCACGTTTGAATTGCCCCATTGAAGTGACAGAGGGGGAAACACGGAGCTCCCACTTGCTAAGAAGTACAAATGGACTTGCTGAAGGGCAGGATGCCAGGTGCCTTTTTGAAAGGAGATAGTGCTGAGACTACTGCTCCAGCACCCAACTCAAATTAATTCTAGTGGCAAAGTTCTCCCTTTTGCAGAAGGTACAGTAGACGCGCATCTGGAGGTTTACTGTGGCATATTTTCCCAGTGATTTTTGTTGTGTTTTTACTAGGCATAGCAGTTATCCTCATATATTTAAGTATATTTCATTTAATTTACTAGAATGCTGAAATGAGAAACTCTAAAACAGGGGTGTCAAACTCCTTTTCACCAGGACCACATCAGCCAGCCTGCTCCTGCAGCATAACGCACGTCACACACGTTGCACACATGACCAGTGCACTGGCAGGGGCATAGGGGCAAAGAGCTCAGCGCTGCCACCAGGTAGAAACAAGATGCTGGGCTGAATAAAACAAGGTGGAGGGCCAGATTCAGCCCGCAGGCCTTGTGTTTGCCACCCATGCTCTAGAGTGTCAGAGGTAAAGTTAGTTTCCAAACCTACCCATCAGCCTTTACATTACAAATTGTGGTATATTTTGCTGATTCCTTTAGTTTGACCCCCTTTCCAGATGGCTCTTTCACAATGTTTGGGCAGGCAGCACGCTGTAGCTTACTAACAGAATATTTACACACTGAAATTAATTTTATCTGGATCAGAGATTATTACTTAGTTCTGCATATCTGCAGTAATACTTAAATTACAGATCTGCACATTAACTGAGAGGTCAGTTCATAGCTTGAGTTTGCCTCCTTTCAGAAAATCTACAACATGCTTACAGGTTGCTCTCAAAAAAATTTTTCAAATTTTTTTTATAAAGTTGCAATTTTCAGTGCATATATTACTTAGTTGCTTTCTCATATCATACAATAAAATAAAGTTGAATTCAGCAGTGTAGTCTGGCTGAAGTCAAAGACGTTTCAATGTAAAGTTTGAATGTGTGTGTTTGATTTAGAAGACTAGTGCAAGCTACTTCCTTTTTTCCTTGCTTGAAAGCACGAAACTTTCAGTATTATTTAGCTGTCTAACACTGTGTACATCTTGGAACACTGCCTTCCAAGGGCATGTGCTTAATTTCTATTCAGAGCACATGTGAAAAATGATTGTGAAACTCAAGTTTCTTCAGTGTGCTGGTTTACTTTTAAAGAAGCATTTTTAAATTTGCGCATTTCCTTACTCAATCTGACTGTGCCATATATGTATGTGTATATATGGATGCAGTTATATATAGATTTAAGTAATCCTTCTGTTTACTCTAGCACTGGTGTCTTTGTCTGGCGTCAGCATTGTTGCCATCAGCGACAGATTGGAGCTGTTTTGGGGGATGGGAGTGCAGAGTCAGCTGGTCTGTATTTAATCTTATTGCTGTAGACTTGATCCTTACTGGAGGCAGCTGCCAGTGCCTGATCCTGTACTAATTTCTAAGCAGTGGTCGGTCAGCAACTTCCGGGCTGTTTAATTCTGTCAGATGGGACAAGTGCACAGCCTGGACACCTTAGCATCTCTTGGTGTGGTACAGACCTCTGGTTACGCTGGGCTTGCCTGTGCATTTCCTAACATATATCTGATTATGAGCTACATGTAGAGTATTCAGGTTTTTAGAGCAGGCTTCCACTTGAGGTTTGACTGAGCAGGCTGGTTGCCTCACGTTTATGGGGTTTGATTGTTTCAGTTCATTTTCTAGTTGGGTTAAGTATACCGCTTCTTAATGGTTTCATTGTGGAAGGTAAGAGAAGAAAATAAAAGAAAGGTGATTTGTTTAGCTGGGCAGTAACCAGTGTAGCCTACTGCTACTGTAAACATGGACGTGAAGGCTTGTATTGTTTCCGTCTAAGATCTTTGGCAGCTTGTTTTGGAGACCACAAGAAAACCAACCCTTCTTGGATTTTAATCCTATTTCTAAAATAGAAATTGCCTTCTTTATTCTCCACTTAAATATGTAACTTTCTACCAGTTACTTAACCCACAGATTTCAGTATAATGTGAGATCATTAATCCTTTAAAACTCTCAGTCAGGTAGAGAAGTATTAGATTAATTTTACAGATGCATTACAATGAAGCATGTGGTTAATTAACTTGAAAGTGATACATGTCACCCAGCAGCAAACCTGGAAGTGGGACACCTTGGTTCCAACTCTACTTCATGGTTTTCTGTTCATTTTGATTTCAAACATAGTTTCTCTCCACTTGCTGTCTCGGTAAGTAATTTTGCCCTGTCTCCACAGAGCTATCCTCCTTTAAAATGTGTAGGAAATCTGTATTATAGTGAAAGAGAAAGCATCAGACTGAGTACTTCAGATTTGCAAACTCTCTTGTCTGTTTAGACAGCCTGTTGCAACTGTGTCTTTCTTGGGGAGCGCGCTCTCTTGCCTTGGACTATTTCCTGCTTTTACCAATAGGTTTTCGGTCAGGCTGTGCTTCAATGAACACATCTCACTGCAAAGCCAAGTTAAGCAATTTTTCTTCCTAGCCATTCACTCCTGCTCTGGTGCTGCCCCTTTAGTTCATCGTGTGTGGTGCCAAGAAACTGAACTGTACCAGGATTAGACTTCTAGACGTTGGAAGGGTTTTTGTAGGATTCATTGTGTGGCCTCTTAAACAATTGCAGCAACATCCTTGAGGGAGATGGGAGCTGGAGCACACAGCTAAGGGAGAAGGAGGAGAGCATAAACTGCCTAAGCTGGTTTGTAGCTGAGGAAAGAAAAATGTCCGTGGAACCATGGCTTCAGACTGCCACAAGCCTGCCAAGGAATCACATCTGCTCTTATTTCAAAGTCTGTAACAGAATATTTTTTTCTTGAGAATATTGCATTGCTTGTAGATATACGTGGTGAAATTCTTATTTATTTTAACTCATTCCCTCCTCAGCTAGCAGATGGAAAACTTGTCAGGGTAGATTCTTGGGGTCTTAATACCCTCAGTGTTTTTGGTAGTTCTCTTTCACAGTGATTGTGACTATGGTGACTGAGAGCTTATCATTGCAGGCAATTACCCCCCTCAAAAGTCACTTTTATTCCAAATTAATGTTTTCAAGCCAGCTACTGCATTTGCTTTTTCTGCAATGGTTAGACTGCTGGCATAGTAAGATATGACCTAGCTGTCTTCATTTCTTTGAAGATCAGACTTCTGTTAAAAACGGGAAGGAGGAAGTTACACTGTGTCATCTGTAATCCTTTTGTTACTTTATTTTTGCAAGCACAAGGTTTTAAATTTAAGGAGAGGTTTAAACATAAGTCTATTTTCTCCAAGCTGACTTACAGATAGAACGAGGCTGTTCGTTCCACTATAAAATCATCACTCCTTTCAGTACATTTCCACCATTTCTATAAGTTGCATAGTGTTCTAAAGTAACCCTCCAGCAAGCAAGACTGTGCTGTTTCCGACATCCCAGAATATTTTATCTTTACAGATGTAAGTCACAATTGTTTGTATCTCCCAGGCTCCAACTGATAGAATCTTGTCCTGCAAAGCTTTGCACTTGATAAAGAACAACGCTTGCAATCTCAGCCCTCTGGAGCTGAGCTCTGTAAAAATTAAACTCCTTGAATATCCTGTTTACAAATCCTCCGATTTAAATCCTTATTTTGTTGGAATTCCTTTAGGCAAAGATTTTGGTTTTCCCCATGATTTATTATGCAAGCACAGGCATAATAAAATGGTCTGATGCTATCACATCAGAAAAGCTCATATGTAGGTTTATGGTAACGGAACTTAGCTTTTCTAGGGAGACGAAGAAGCTGGCATTTTGCTTGGAGAAACCTGTGTGGGCAGAATATTTAACACAGCAGATAGGCTTGTGGGAAGTGGCATTCAAAGAGAGAACTAGGAGTTTTTAATCAGTAGAAATGGGTAGTGTTTTTAACTCTGTTAGTGTGGGCTGCTCAAGATCAGCTCAGGTAGCATTTTAAGACAAGATGAGAAAGCTCAGAAAGTGCACATGCAGCAGTAACAGAAATCATTCGTCATTTGAAATAAGCAGGCAAATATGTGAATGGGGTATAGGTCAGTCTGAAAGCATGGAAAAGAAAAAACAGGTCAAGGCTGGGAAAAGTGCAATATTTCCTTGAATAATGTGCTGACTGTGCAAGAAACTGAAAGTCAGTAAAGGCCATTTGACACTACAA
This sequence comes from Neomorphus geoffroyi, assembly GCA_033558235.1. NCBI lineage: Eukaryota > Metazoa > Chordata > Aves > Cuculiformes > Neomorphidae > Neomorphus > Neomorphus geoffroyi. The sequence continues at coordinate 45,142,265 of JAUMJM010000005.1, read as the reverse complement.
GGAGTAAGCCCTCGGTTTCTTGCCATTACTGCTGCCATATGGGGCAGAACATGGCAGACTGCAGAGCATATTCACAGCTGTAGAACTGTGGAGAAGGCTGCAAGTATAAGGAACATCATCATATTGCCTGTGATCAGTGGCTGCAGTGAGCTAAGAGTTGGACATATAAATATTAAGAGCTAGAAATGGTACAAGAAACCACAAAACGCTGAGCATAAATCTTACATTCAAAATCCAACACAGGTAATGCACTCCCTGCTTTTATCTCCTTTTAATGTTGAAAAGCCTCTCCATTAAGGCTTCTCTCTAAATAAGGGAATTTACTTGGGTTTTGGTTTTGAGATTGGTTTTCTCCTTGGTTTTGGTTTTGTTTTTGTTTTTATTCTTTTAATAAGAATTACAGAGAGGAATTTTTTTTATTACTACTTAAGCTTCTCAAAGGATATTACAAAGAAAGAAGGGCAAAGTGGATCAAACTTACGGAAAGTATATGACAGTCTTCTTTATAAAATAAGAGAAACAAGACATCTGAGTTTCTGAATGCCTATGGGGAAAATAGTTTACATCTTGAAGGGCTTAGGTCATAGTTTTGCTGAAAGCATGTAAAAGGGCGTTTGTGTGCATATGGAGCCCAAAATGCGGTGCATAGCTAAGGTACTAATTACTGTTTATCCTGCTTTTGGCAGTCCCTGAGCATGGAGGTAGTTGTCTATATTTGCTCACTTTTCTTTTCAGCTAATATACCCCAGATTAAAAGTCATCCATAAAAGGTGGGAAAGGTGTAGGGGAGGAGGGAAGAACAGACAGTAACACAAAACTTTCTTTCAAAAGTCCTGGAATAACTGATGATGTCCAAAGATGCAGTATGAGTCAGGTAGAGATCTTAATATTCCTTAAAAATGAAGAAAAAAGGCTGTTTCTTGTGTTTGGAAAAAGATGTCTCAACTGGTTTTGGCCAAGTAATGATAACTTCCCAACAGAACTGGACTTTGTAGGAACAAGATCGTTCTGAAAAGTGCTTCAAGAGAAGAAGAGCATCTTCAGGAATAAATGGAACTGACCAATTAGGAAAATGTCAGGAATGCTTTTCCTTTGTGCAGGAAGTGACTACCACTTGTGAACGTTTGCAAAGTGAACATTTGCAAAGTACTGTTCCACGATGGGAGGAAGCTTGCCTTTAGTTGAAGCTGAACACTATAAAAGAAAGCACATTTATGTTACTCTGTGTGAAGGCAAAGGAGGAACTACTTAGAAGAGTGTAAAAGTTATTTTTTTCACATTTATAACCTGGCAACACAAAGACTTGCAAATTTGGAGTGTGAAACTGTGATTTGAGAATGATCTGGGGACTTCATGGATGAATTGCTGATGCTTGCTGCAGAGAAGCTCTGGTTGCCTCTATAGGTGTAGGGCTATAGACAGTTCATAATTCTGTTTGTTTGTTCTGTTGTCAGATGCTTTTCATCTTTTTGATGAAGAAGTAACTGCACATTAAGCTCAAGTTGCATTACTTTGTGTAGTTTATAAAGTAAATTTTGAGGTAATGGAAAGAACCCAGACTTCTGGAAATAAGAGCAGTTCTATTTCCCAGTCCCTGCCCTACAAAAGAAAGCTTAGTGTGCATCTCATCAGTACAAAACTTTCTCTGTTGTCATCTATTTCTTATGTTTATGTTTGGCTGGAAATACTTATTTTTCCAAAGCAGTACCCATTTATGTCCATGGCTTTCTCTTTCCTTGATTGTCCATGAGAGCAAATAGTGCCATCACTGACAATGAAGCTTGCCATGGTAGCATCTCTCCACAAATAACTTATTTGAAACTACAACATATTCCTCCAGCAACAGCTACCACATTCTGTGCTCAAATTCAGCCTTTGGGTCCCTGTGGCAGATTTCTGTCCTCAAACTCTGCCTGGACTCTGTAGAGGTAATTTACCTGTCTGAGACTCTGTAACAGAGTCGCTCTGGGAATTTTTTAACCCATAGCTTTGGAATAGTAATAGTCAGGTTAGAAAGTTAAGGGCAGTACATCTGATTAGTGTCAAGTAAAACATATACTTCAGACATTTGTTAGGTAATTTTGAGAATGGAATTTAAATTAGTATTATTATTTTAATTTTTATCATTTGGATCTGCAGGTTTATGAATTACTCTGTGCTACAAAATGGAGATTGATGCTCACTAAACTGTAGTACACTCATCCATCATAAAGCTTCTGCTAGAGACTCACTTAATTTCCAAACAGAAGAATTCATTATCTATCTCCAGATAAATTAATTTACTGTGTGCAGTGAGCTATCAGAGAGCATTCTATGGCAAGCAAGCCAGGAAGCAACTGTCTCTAGCATGCAGCTATGGAACTAATGGATAAAGAGTGTCCGTGGGCAATACAGTAGTACAAGGAATTATCTTTGTGACTCAAGGGAGTCAATAAATATGGGTTCAGTTCATTGCCCTGCTGGAGTCTTGCTGTGTAACCTACAGTGAGTGACACTGTTTTTCCAGCATAGATTTTTGTTTTCTATCTAATACTATTCAGTGTAATTTGCATCAAGTTAATGCTTAAAAGTATCTTACATAGTTGTCCCAGGAAGTTTGTTTTAGTGGGATGCAAATGACCTATACAGTCACAGCCTGAGCGCTATAGCCTGTCCTGGTGGTGCTGTAGTCAATGTTAATTCTTTTAATTCAGACCTTCTGGTTCAAGTGGCCTGACACCAAATGAATCTGATTCTTCCAAAGATGCATATGGGCTTTAATGTACGTTTCTTCCTGAATTCTGGCAGTGCAAACAACTTCAGGGGTGTGCCCTTAAAGCAAAATCACAGAAAGTGAAACATCTCTCTGGAATAGATTGCTAATAACCCCTCAAACACTCCTGCCCTTTGACTGCCAACACAAAACTGTGGATGGTGTTTGAAATTACAGGAAAAAAGCTTTCTGTGTCCCTGTCAGACAAACACATGCCACAATTGAAGTTTCTGATTATAATATGTAAGATATCTATTTTCTGTGAATGAGAGGTACAGGGGATAACTCATTTACTATGTCTGACAGACAGTTGGCTGCTCTGTACAATGCCTTCAAGTTTAAAAATAAGCTGCAGATGTTTGACACAGATATGGCAGGATACTTAACTTTGGGTTGGGGTTTGTAGATGTCATGTGTTTTGTGGAAGCTACATCTCTGTGTTAAGGAGGGAGGGAAGAGGTACGTGGCATCAAACACTGAGAAGCATGTCCTGTATGTGACTAGTGCATCCTGACCTGTGGACATTCTTGTCCTTTTTAGGGTTTAAAAAAAAAACAAAACCATGGTGTCATCAGCCGGGAACTGTTTCTGTGATGCAGTTTTGAGAACTGTTGTTTGTTATTGGTAGGGAAAGGGGTTCAACTGCCAGGTGATTTTCTTCGTCTGGAAACAATGTCCCCATAAGAGGGGAATCTTGCATAGCATTTTGCTCTTTTAACTGCACAGAACATTATTTGTTGCATCAGAGCAGTCCCCAGAAAGTGGAGGCATGTTTGGACGCACAGAATCAAGTTCTTGCTTCTCAAGGATTTTTGGTGACAAATCAGTCCAAATGTTTCACCTCCCTGAATGGTTTTAAATGCTCTTTAACAGATGTGGAGCCGGGATTTATGTTGCGTGCTGTTTTGGTTTGTCTTCAAAGCAATAGCAGTAAGGCTGTGAGTTTTGAACTTTGTAAGTCTTGAGAAATAGATGAGGTTGTCTCGTTTATCTAAACGCAGTGCTTATAACTGTGTTTCATTGGATGCGCTTGATGGCGAACACATGACAGACCGAAATGTTCGTTTTTGTAGAGTAGTAACTAATTACATTTTCTCTTGGCTATGGTTCAGCTAAAGTTGTGTTGTCCTGTGCATTGTTTCTTTATCTGAACTGCTGGGTCATTACATTGCATTACCAACTGGTTTGGGTTGTTTGGTTGTGCTTTGGGTGTTGTTTGGGTTGGGGGTGGGGGGGACGACAACTATTTTTTTGATTGGTTGGGTTGGGTTTTTTTCAGGGCATGTGGATGATGGGGAGAAGTGAAGCAATGCTGATTTTTTGCTTGTTATTACTAATACAGAAGTTTTCTACAGTTGTAGGATTCAATTCTAGGACCTTCTTCCTTTCTCCTCACTTCTTCCAGATTGGCTTTATCTTGATATTTAGTAGGCATTTGTCATTATGCATAATGAACTCAGCAGGACAAGTAACATGCCAATTGTTTTGTCATTTGCAGAAGTTGGCTGTGCCCTGTAATATGTGGATCTCAGCCATCTACAGCCAGTGCAAATCTGAATATGTAATATTTTAAAAGTTAAAATAAATTGTGATTGATTCATAGCTCAGTAATTTACATCTCTTGTGGTTTATTTGTCTAGGAAGACAGCAGGAGCTGGAAGCTCAGGACCAGTATGTGGACGCTGATCAAGATCTTCACAAAAGGACGGAGCGTTCTGCGCAGCCACCTACAGAGAGGCCTGGGGAGAGGCGAATGGCAGAAATGAAGAAACTGTATGGTGCAGAAGCTGACAAAATCCAGGCAATGGAGGCTGCCATGCAGCTTATCTTTGATAGAAATTGTGACAAAAAGCAGCCCAAATACTGGCCCATTATTCCCCTTAAGCTGTGAGTAGCTGGACTGTGCTCTGACCTCACACAGAGCTGTAGGGTGGGTGCCTTAGGTTGTGCTGCTGAAAGAACAAACTGCAAATCTTGGTTTTGGTTGGGCTTTGGAGCAGAGGCCGACAGGGGTAGCATGTTTCTCTGCCATATGTTCCTTTTACACTATCTGTCAGCCATGGTCACAGTCCATTCTACCTGCATACAGTTGACAGGTAGTAATAGAAGGGACAATAATATCAAACCTATCTAAAGTCATAGTTTCATTCATTCAATACCCACCTACCTTGACTGTGCTTACGAGAAACATAACGATTTCTATACTCGGTGAACTGTGAAAACTTACAGTAGTGTGAAAAAGAAAACAACTATACAGATTGTCTTCTCTTCCTATTTAGGAAATTAAGTAGTCCCATTTTTCAGTCTTATTTAATGTAGTAGCATTTGAATCCTTTTTAAAGCAGCACGACTTGAAATGTTATGTCTGCTAATCTTGGGTTTTTTTGAGAAGCGGGAGCCCAGTGGCCAAGATACAACATATTAAATTTCTGTAGCTCAGCCAGTTGAATTCTTTTTTAAAGGTTTGTAATAAAGCAGGAAGTTTTTCTTCCAGACTGATACTTGTCTGGCAGGAGTTCCACTCTAAAGCAAAATTATATAGAAAAATGTTTTAATGAAGGAGGTGGGGAGAGTGGGAGAGCAGCCTGATACGGCCCTGTCTGTCAGAGATCTGCTTAGCAGAAGAGGAACTTAAGAGGACAAAGCACTCCTGTGGCCAGTGCCTGCTGTGATTTTTGCCATTCTAATAAAAAGCATCTCATTGGTTTGAATGTCTTCAAACCAATTAGTTTGATAGACTCAGGGTGCATTGGTACACTGTATTTGGAGGTGTGGAAGCCAGGTAGCACTGAGGGCTGCATTTATTTTAGGTGCAGCTTTCCAATGCTGACCTGCATATTACATGCACAAAGTTTAAACATGGGCAAGTTAGATGCATCTCTTGTGTGTGCTCTCCCATCTGCACAGGCTGTTTGGCTCCACTTCTGTTACTCTGTTTCTGGTCAGTTGTGCTTGCCCCACTAATAGCTGAGCAGGCAGAGTTAGGCACTCAAGTGGTCTGTGTAAGAGAGGCAGAATTGGCCCTTCAGTACTCCAAGGACTTTCTGTGAAGCACTGCTGCTACGTGTCATTGTGTGCTGAGGGGCTGTAGTTTGTATTCAGCAGCATTTCTATGCCAGGGCAAAGGAACCCTACAGTGCTTTAATTTGTCACAAACATTCATGTGCCTTTCTGGCAACAGAGGAAGGTCACAACTAAAATTCTAACTTCAGTTCATGCCCACTGTCTGGTGTGTCTCTGTAGCATGTGTTGTTTGTAATACACACCGGGAGTTGATGTGCTCTCTGCAGCAGTCAGCAGCAGCAAAGCAAGTCTGTGGTGCAGTTTGGAATATCTGTGGGTCTACTGGCTGTTACTATGTTTTTTCAAAACACTATTTTCATTTTGGCTCCACCTCCTTTGGTTTAGATGTGATGAGGTGGAGTTAAATTGAACACTGAAACTGAAAGCCCAAAGTCTCCAAGACTTACTACTGATGTGATTAATATGAGAAACTGATGTGAGACAGGAGAGGGAAAAGGGTTATAAACAATACTGCATTTGTCTTCACTCTTGGTTTTGGCAAGTTTTGTCAGAAATTCAGTGTTTCATTTGTGTTTCCTTTTGTTAACCAAATAAATTCTTTTCACAACACCTTGTAATTTATTTTTATTTTTTATAAACAAACTTCCATACTTCAGCACTTCAGTTTTCAGGTGCTAAAGCTTCTTTTAGCTGCTGTATTGTTTAAGGAAGCTTGAATTTGGAGCAAGGACAGTTTTAACATACTGAGAAGCACAAAGAGTGTTGACAGGACTTTCACAAGAATGCCAGTCAATACCAAACACACATGGTATGGTATAAAATGAATGGGAGGGCTCTTGCATCTGCTGGGGGAAACCCTGTCCCAGATTAATGCACACAAACCTCTCTGTTCCTATTTGAAATGTTGCCAGGGTGGTGATGATGTTTCCCCTATTCAGTTCAGTACAGAGGAAAGGACAATTAGGACTAGACTGTTCTTAATTTCCAACCCAGTTCCCAGGTCTTGCTGTGGATTTTTCTGCATCCAACTGGTTTTGCTAGCAGAAGCAGAAATTCCTGTGTCCAAAAGTATTTGTAGAGACCTCATACAAGACAAATATTGAATTCCTTTTCTAGCTAACATAAAACACAGAAGAGATTTTCTTGCCCTCAGATCTTTTCACATTTTCTAAAGGGGTTTGATATGCTTCATGAGGTTGGAAGTGGAGAGAACGGGATGAAATATTACCTAGAAACTATATATTAAGGCCTGAAAGGGAGGAATATGCTACTACAGACTTAAGAGTTGCCGCCAAATAATCTCTTTACTGCTCCTGAATTTCAGGGTAATGGGCTATTGCTGGTAGTTGGCCAGGTGTCCCATTTTGACGGTATTTCAGTGGAACTTAGAGAATTTGGGTTGCACTTCTGTTACTCCGTCTCCTGTGTCCTTTTTGTATTTCTAAGTAATATCTCACATAAAAATGTGATCCTGGAAGCAATGCAACTGCAACCCAAAAACGCCTGTTCAGTCAGAATGTCTGCAACATTCATCGCTCTTGCACATACATATTATGCTGCAATCTACGATCCGTGGAGACCACGTACACTTCCCCCACCCCCAATAACCATGTTAAGCTTGTGATGTTGCAGACTTGACAAGTTGTCATGCAAACCATTTCATTTCAGAAACCAGTTTTCTCATTTGCTGCATGCAAATCAGCCTCATCTCCAGAAGAAAAGTTTGTGATTAGTTGAAGACACTTTGAAGATCGGAGTAAAAATGGTAGTATCTCTTTTCTACTGAAAACATTCTTTAAAAATAATTTTAAAACCTGTTTTGGCACAGTAGAAGTTCAACATACAAATGAAGCAGTGATCTTTGTGTTTCCTACGTAAAGAAAAACTGCTTACTGTTACGCAGTGGTGACATTGTCAAGAACGCTCATCCTTTTGGAATTATTTTCCCATAAAGCAGCTGACAATTTCGTGTGCCTGTGTATGCAGGCAAACTGAGAAGAAATTAAATGTTTTTGATGAGCATAACCTTTCTTTCAATCAACCTTATTGGTAAGTATTCATCCTTTTTGATAGCAGTCTGGTACAATGGCTAACTGTAAACATCTTGTACTTAGAAGAAACTTTAATAAAAGCAATCTAAATTTCACTAACGGCTTTCATGAAAGATAAACACATATATAATTCATATGGATTTGTTCCCTCATGTCTTTTTTTTTCTTTGCAAAACCTCCTCTCTCAGTGATTATGTGAAATACATTTCAAATATTGGCATCTTCATCTATTGCATTAATAAGGGTCCAACTCGTTGAACAGAAATTGAGAAAAGCAAGATATTTTGATTCATCTGCTTATATTTGGATTTTTAAGTATGGTTTTTGGCATGCTGGTCTGAATATTTTGGCTGAAAGATTTACAGAGGGGCCAAGACTTTTGCCCAAAATGTGAAACACAGTCTATCAAAAGGAAACATCCAGAACTCTCTTTTTCTTCTGGTTTCTTAAAAGCAGTAGTTACTGGGAATATAGTGTTTGATAAATAATATGTTTGTGCTGTAGCGAAATTCTGTGTCAATGTATGTGTTTACGCTAATTTATCAACCATCTACATTGTCTAACCTGCTTTGTTGTCTCCTGTAGTCCTGCTTGGATAGTTCAAAGGAAATCCAAAGGAAAGAAATTCTCAGGCATTCTCCTAGGTAGAATAGCAGCCTTTGAGGGAGTCTCAGCTGCTCCCAAAGGGTGGTTATAGCTAGAGTATAGCTATACTCTAAAGGTTCCGAGCCTCACATCCCTTCGTATATTCTTACTTAGCAAGAATCGCTGAGCTGGTACGCAGAGGCTTGTGCATTGGAGCTCTGGATAGATGATAGACCATGACATTGCTACTTGGGTATTCTGACTGAGACCTGACTGTTGTAGTGGAAGAATTGCTTGGACTCTGTCCATTCTTTGAAGTAGGTGAGTGCAAATGCATCAGCCCAGCTATTACTTCAGACAAGGGTAGGAGCTGTGTGGAAGTCTTGCTTGACCAAAACTGGAAAGACTTACTCATCTTGAGCTTTGAATGTGTAATTGAGATTCTCTGTGGATGGATTCTATTAGACAGTCACAGAAGGAATTTTTTTCCCCTTTAATCATGAATCATTTTCTTCTAAGAAAGTAAGCAAACAGTGAGAACATATGTAGTTTTTGAAAAGAAAATACTTTTCAGCCTAATGATGCCACTATCACTGCTGGTTTCCAAAACCACACTTGAGATCTTGTGCCTACAAGCCCTTGAAAAGCCAGAATATGCAAAACTGCTGTCCCCTGACTGTTATTCACAGCCATCCTAAAGAAATACCTTTATAGGGAGGGATGAGAAAAGTGGAAAGGATTGGTAGAGATTTTTTCCAAATACAGATCAAAGTGGTCCTCCTTAATCTTTAGACATTGTTTTAAATAAAAGCAACAGTTTGTTAAACTGTTGTTACCGAAGTCTGTGTTTAATAAAGATGTGAGGTGAAAGTCTATTGGGGTCTGTTAAAAAACTACTTACACCACTGTCTTGGGATGTCCCTGAGCTGCACCTTATTGAAGCTGGGAAGGGGTAACTACATATTGCTGTATTCATGGAAGTTGCCATTGGGGGACGGCATAGGAAGCTAACTAGACCTCTGATCTGTTTATAGCAATTTTCAGAATATTTCCTCCTGCTTATACTGAGGATCAAGATTGAAATACTAGTCCTGAGTTTTGGATTTCAGGTATCCCATGCATCTTTTTTCCTAGGTACCGAAGTCACCCCTGTGGCCCAAGTCCACCAACATTGTTGCCATTAGGGTCTGCCAGCAGCTCATAATTGCACGATCACTCCCTCACTGTTAAGTCAAAAGGGGCAAACTTGGTAGAGCCCTAGTGCTGAACTGTTTAATGTAACTCAGTTTATTTCTCATGGAAAGGATTAAGGAAACTGGTTGCTTGCACAATTAGATGAGCAGAACTATGGGGGTGGCAAACTCCATAGGTGTGAGACTTCATAAGGCAATGCTGCCACTGCTAGAAGAGAACATATGAGCACCTTTTCATAGTACTTGAAGCCTTCAAAGATTTCTCGTGCTTTGGTATAAAAGCAATCCCTTTGAATTTCTTTCATCAGACATGTTAGCCAGCTTTCTTTTATCACAAAACATCTAGAAAAGGATGTGTTTATTTTCCTTGCTGTACACAGAAGGTAACACTCACTTTGGGCAAACCCAAATAAGAGTTTCTCCTAAGATTTCTAATTATTTTTTTCTTTGCCACTTTCTGTGTAATAGTTAGTGTCTCAAGCTTTCAGGTTTACAGACACTGTGCCAAGGAGCATAATTGCATGATCCAGGTTCATACCTTTTGCTTCAGTGTGAACTATAGGAGCAGGAATTAAGATTCAGACCCAAGATTCAGTCAGGCATTTTGGTCTTGACATGTACAAGCATCCAGCAAGAAAAAGTCCGCGCTTTGTATTTCATTAACTTTGATTCTCACATAGTTAAGTCTTATTCCCATCCTTTGCACTGGACAGGAAAAGATCTCCTGGGTCATCATGTCTAGTTTTTGCTACCTCCGGCAACCACATCATCTAACTCATTTCAAAAATTAATTAGGCTCCATTTTAAAACAAATTTCATTTCCTGTCACCCCCACTTCTGCTGATTGAGGCTGCATGGCCTGCCTGTCGCTTGCAAAGCATAACAGAATGCCAAGACTGTCACAAGCTTAAGTTGTTCTTCATCAGAGGGCTCCAAAAATCTAAACACACGTACAGATTACATATCTTGGGAGTTGGTTTTATATTAATTATGATATTGTAATATCCTCTCCCTGGCCAGAAGGAAAGAAGATACTATTGTGACAGAAGGAAATGCTTGAGCTATGTTTTTACTTAAGAAATAATTTATCAAAGACCACACTTTTGGTCTGTAGCAAATTCCATGTAGTGGTTAAGTAATAACCGAAGGCTCCCACTATCCTCCTTTCAAGCAAAGTGGTCAGGTTGAGCTAAAACTTCAGCCAGTTATGCTGCAATGCACTCGAAACAGAGAAGACTGATGACAGCAGAGTATAAATCTGAAATGGACTGTAAACCAAAAGAAATTAAAGGGAAAATAATAATAGGCCCTACATAATTATTATATCTGGGAAGATAGTAATATTTAGGACTTGTTAACAATTTTCTGTGTATGTGATGAATTTAGGATTTCCAGTAATGCCAGATTACCCTGCACTAGAGACAAGAAAGTATTTGTTATACTGAGTCATCCTGAGCATAATGTTTTCATTTGTACTGCTCTGCCACAGGGCTGTGTTGCAGCAGTGTCACAGCTGCTTTGTGGCCCTCTGTTGGTGTCACTGCCCTGGGTGTTCCAGGGCCTCACCTGATGCCCTTTCTTGGCACCTCCTACAGCTGAGCAGCAGTCGTGGTGACTGTTTTTATCATATATATCTATCCTGTGGTCTTTGTTACATTATCCTTTTCTGTTGGCTGTTGAACTCAAAACACGCAAACTGTAGTGCCCGTTTCAAGGCTTGCTCTTGCTCCTAAAGCCATGATTCTGAGTGTGTGATCTGTGTGACTCACCTGGGTGCTGTGGCTGTGATATCATAAATGCCAGATTATTTCAGGGACACACCAGAAAGAAGAGCTGTATTGTGCTACAGAAGCTCCTTTCTCCAGAACTGCTCTCCTCTACCAGCAAAGAAAATAGAGAAAGTGGCTGACAAAATGAGTGCTCAGTGTTCCCTCCTTTGGTTGTTCTGTTGAGCAGATCCCTCTTCAGGTCATTTACAGCTCCAGTGGGAGAGCATAAACATGTATTTCCAGACTGCAAAAGTACTTCTATACACAACTTTTAAAGAGGTTAGTTTTATTTGCCCTTCACAAATGTGGTGTTGTACTGAGTAGACCTGCTCTATAAAGATGTCCTATAGACTTTCCCTGTCAACAACAGTTAAATCTTATTTGGCAGGAGAAAAATAGCTGCCTTGCTGTAGTCTCTTCCCTTCCATAGGTCTTTTAGTCTAGCAGTGTTACTTGCATTATTCAGGTCTAGCAAAATGAAATCTGTTTCTACAACATGGCTATGTATAAAGCTTTTTTTGTGGTAAATGCATTGATAATAATTAACTGCACTAGTGGCTTTTGTTAGATTGTGGAAACTGTCAATCCAAGCACAGCCTGTAGTGCAATAGTTCCATCAGCATAACAGAATTGTTCACTTCAATCCAAGAAGATACTACATCCTACTGGAATAAAACATACCACAGGTTTCTGTTGTTGAAACATTAAAATACTATATTAAAAACCAGTAATTAAACAGTTTTATTTTGCTAGTTTAGCTTCCTTCGTGCCAGGCTTTTGACGGGTGAAATTATATGAACCCACTGTAATGCTAGAAAACATACAGCAGAATCTCAAGTACAATGCAGATTTTTTTCCCTAGTAGGGTACCCAGAATTATAATAATAATAATTGTGAAGAAAAGTGTCAAAAAAATAGCGTGTGTTGATTTTCCAATATTATTTTAATTTCCTGGTTTCCAGAAATAAAATTTGAGGGTTTTTTTTAATGCTTCTTAGCCAAGCAACCTTTAAAATGTTGAACGGCTCAGCAGCCTTGCTTTGCAGGGCTTGAAATAACATCTCAATGCATACTGAATGTAGGAAAAAACACCTACGCTGCCTCTCCCACTGCTGCCATTCCCACAAAGCTACCTGGAATTAAATGGATATTCACTGCGATGTATTTTAAAGGTCTTTTCCGACCTAAACAATTCTACGGTTCTATGATTTTTCCATGTTGTAGTTTAACCTGAGCTGGCAACATAGCACTATGCAGTCCTCGCTCATACACACACATCACCCCCCCAGAGGGATGGGGAGGAGAATGGGGAAAAAATAAGACTTGTGGGTTGAGAAAGACACACAACAAAGGAAGAGAGAATGATAATGATAATAATAGTAATAGTAATAGTAATGATAATAAAAGAATATACCAAAAAAGTGATGCATAATGCAGTTCCTCACCACCTGTTGACTGAGGCCCAGCCCATCCCTGAGCAGCAACCCCAATCTCTTGGCCAACTCCTCCCAGTTTATATACAGAGCGTGATGTCATATGGTATGAAATATCCCTTTGGCCAGTTTGGGTCAGCTGTCCTGGCTATGCTCCCTCCCAGCTTCTTGTGTACCTGCTCACTAGCAGAGCATGCAAAGCTGAAAAGTACAAGTACTTAGTACCAAACACTGCTTAGCAACAACTGAAAACATCAGTGTGTTATCAACATTATTTTCATGCTAAATCCAAAACACAGCACTATACCAGCTGCTAGGAGGAAAATTAACTCTATCACAGCTGAAATCAGGACAGTAAGCTGAAACCAGGACATTCTGGCAATGTTCATCATACTTTGGATCTGCAAAGATCCAGCTGATCAGTTTCCAGAGTTTTTCCTGTGTCAGTCATTTTCAGTCTACCTCTGTTCTCTTCTTGCTCCCCTCATCTCCTTTTTCACAAAAGCTTCTACCTAGCTTGTATTCTTCCACCCCAATGCACACTCTTCTGCAGCTTGATTCTATCCTCTCATCTCTCAGCTCCAACACTCCTGTCTGCCTCTCATACGTAGGGCACAAAATGTTGCCCAGACACTCAGTAGCCAGCAGAGCGAACGAGAAGGGCTAATTTAGATGACCAGAAAAGTCAGTGCCTCTGCCACCACAACATTAAAAGCCAAAAAGTACTGAGATCGTTCCCACAGCGCTGTCCCTGAGCTGTTGGTGGCAGAGGGAACATCACTTTCTCCTCTTTTCCTAATTAAACCACAAAACTTCCCTCACTGCTGTGCAAGTGGTGGGAAAGGTGGGAAAGGCCAGTTCATCTCTTCTCACTCTGGGCAGACTCCAATCAACCACCCGTGGTAAATATCCCTACTTCTCTTAACTACTGACTGAAGCTTTTCTAAAGTTGCAGTGCAATGAAACCATGATCCTGTTGAGCACAAGGGGATGCTTTTGTATGGTTTTCCCCTAGTGGGAGGAACAATTACTGGATACAGAGCCTGGACTTCACAATCCATCTGTCTCATTTATAGTGTGTCTCAAAAGTACATCTCTGTCAACTCTCTCTCTCCCATGGCAAGGCGTAACTGTAATTTAGGAGCTCAGCCATTTGAAAGACCAACCATGCAACCAAGATCTATTCCCACACAGCAGATGAGGACATTGCTAAGGCAGTTTCTCAAATTAAGAATGATTTTATCTCTTTTTTTCTCTCTTTTCATCCCTCTTGTGCCAGCTGGCATTCCATTTTCTACTTTTCCAGCGGGCATTGCTTCAGCTCAGCGTGATCCTTCAGAGAGGGAGCAGTAGCCTATTTAGAGCTTAAAACTCATAGTGATTTACTGGCTGGAACCCCAGAGAACAACCTAGCAAGAGGCTGATGAGGGCACTTAGCCAGATCATCTCCAAAATAGTACTGTTAAAAGAACCTGATATGCATGCTAAGTAAACATCAAATATGCAAAACCCAGCACATGTAACATGCAGATAATAGCATAAGGTAATGGCCTTATCTTCTGTATTTTCTGTTCACTTTCAATGTCCTCCGAATGGGCCATACCCATAATATACTAAATCTCTCACAGGTTCCAGCAGGACTAGGATTTAGTGTTAAAGCCTGGCTAAAATGAGTGGAAAAAATTTCTCCTACACACAAACGGGCAAAAACTCTCAAATAAATGTGATCCGGGAAGCAATTATATAAACGCGTTGATAATTTCATTTGCATATAAAATAATAACAACAAGAACGGAAGCTAAATCATCCCACATATACAGAAACTCTGGGTGTTCAGGATTGGCTACTCATTATTCTCTTCTCATATAAAGCAATTCAGTCTGCAGCTGCACTTCTCTCTTACAAATCCAATTGAATCAAGAGAACTGAAACATCATTAGCAAACGCACTGATTTATCCACCAGCAAAGTGCTGATACAGGCTTCTATTCCTGCTGCTAATAAATTCCCTACATAGCAGTGTTTGCTCTCTCTAGGGATCTCCCGTTATTCTAATGGCTACAGGTTTCTAACTTTACTTACTGGAATTCTTAAGCTTGAAAATCTATAGTAGCATGGTCCAAAGCCTGTAGGAGTCATAGGAAAAGAAGGACACAAGCCACCAACACGTAAACAGCTGCTTCATAGATGGAGCTACATGGTGCTGCAGGTGAAGCAGTAGATGGTGCCTTAAAACCAGCTGTAATAAGACCTTTTTTATTTTCTTTCTGAAATATAACCATTGTGTCCTGTTTTGCTCATCACTTGCTCTCGCTGTGTCCCTCAGTGGGCCTGCCTCCAGAGCCTGCCTTCCTTCTCTGTACCTTTCCCTGGCTTCTGCTTGGTTTGTTGCCTTCATTGCCAGCTTGCTGATCTCGTTCACCTCTGCTCCAGCCTGTCTTCTCCTGCAGAAACACAGCAGCTCTGAAAGCCAGTGCTAGGTCTTCTCTCCCATTCCTCCTGCACATCATAGAATGATAGAACAGTTTGGGTTGGAAGGGACCTTAAAGATCATCCAGTTCCAACACCCCTACCATGGGCAGGAAACCCTTTCACTAGAGCAGGTTGCTGGCCATCTTCCACTACATCAGGTGTGACAAACTCATGGCTCCCACCTTTCTCCTGCTCCTGCAGTGTAATGTACGTCACATGCTGCACATGTGACCAGTGTGCTGGCAGGAGCGTAGGGACAAGGAGCTTGGCGCTGCTGTCAGGTAGAAACAAGGCGCTGGGCTGGATAAAACAAGGTGGAGGGCTGGATTCGGCCCACAGGCTGCAAGATTGACGCCCCTGCACTAGATCATCTACCACCAGTCATCCAGGTGGTCACCTCCGCACATCCAGGTGGTCACATCACAGACAGCATCATCCCATTGCTGCTTTCTCATGCATGACTGCTTACACACTACTTCAAGGCCTGGGCATACAGTTCTGTATCCTTTTTCAAGGTCGGCTACAAACAGGCAAGGGCCAAGGGCTGCTAGAAGTGCTGTTGCCTTTGAGGAACAGTTTCCCAAGCTGCATTTTTGATAGCTTCTTTAATGGTCCTGGGTCATTTTGTCTTTCGGGTTCATGTGATCTTGGCTTGTCTGTGTCCCTTTCATCTTTTAAACACAAAGAAGTTATTTCCTTGGAATACGGGAGGCTGGAATTAAAGTTCTGCACTATCTGACAGCTAAGAAACACTTGAGTTTGGCCTGAACTAAAAAAAAAGTACAAAAAGCTAAGAATCCAAATCCACCTATGACAGTAGCACATGTTTAATATAGCTTTAATAAAAATTTTATTACATTCCTCTCTTGGAATTGTATTATTTTTCTATTTGCTGAACATGATAGCCAAGATAACATGAATCAAATAACAAGATTCTTTAAAAAAGACATCTTTATTTAAAAAATACAGGCTCTCCAATCGATCTTAGGTATGCTATAAATGAAAGATAAAATGATTACTAATGTAAAACCTTGACACTTTCATTCATTTACTTTTTCATTTCTCCTAATTGGAGAACGGATATCTATGGGTGACTAGAGTGTTCTCCTTTTTTATTTTTAATTATATGCTTGAGCATTTGCAAAAATTCATTGTCTGGACTGAAAGTAGGAGGAAAACGATTATGTTTGGAACAGCTGTTTGGGGTTTTTTTGAGAGAAAAACTGTGTTTATTAGTCTAGGAAATGAGATGTTAAATTAATTTTCCAAAAGTAAGGTTTAATATCAAACTTCATCTCTTTGTTATTTTTCAAGTTCCTCAGTTGCATTGTCATCCTGGCTGGGCTTTCCTGGAGGGCTCTCACTCATCTGACTGTAAGTTCTTGTGCTTTTTTATTCCTGAATGTCACATTTCTTACAGGTCTAACGCACTTGGCTTTCTGTGAAGTCAAAGGGAGGCAAAGCACTTCCATTATACCAGCAGACCTGAAGCCATATCTTCCTTTCAAAACCCCACTGAGCTGATGGAGGACGCTGTGTCGTAGTTCCAGTTTTATCACCTACCAGTGAGGAACCTGCAGGGTTGCACCAGCTGCCATAGCTCCTACCGGACAGGACATCCATCCCTGCAGTCTGGTTGCACTATGCTGCTGTGCTGTTGGGCACATTGAGTGAGTTAGTTACACCACTGCTGAGTTACTGAGTCATTCCCATCTTTTCTCCAACATATTATATTTTTGCCACAAACCACATTCGCTAGAAGTGGACTATGAAGCATGAAGAGCAGTACAGAAGTGATACAACACAGTGCACCCCAACACAAAACCACAACCAGCATTTTGAAATGTATGTTGGTGGAAAACTAAAGCTGGGTAGCCCACTATTAAAAAATTTAACTCAGCTTTATGACATAGTTCAAGTCCTAGGCACCACTCATATTTACAAAGCAGAGTTATAACCTCCTGCAATATTTTACAAGCTTGTGCCTATTGACAGAAGTGAAAAAATGAGAACTAAAATGAAATCAGCTGGCTGTTACTCAGCTTCTACTGCCCAACTGGATCAGGAAAAGTGTCAAAATGAGTCCTGCAATTTTCCTTCCCAGTTCCCTAAGCTTGATTTTCAGTTTGAAGAAAAAAAAGGCACCTGAGAATGTTCTTAAATGCTCTCCGCGCTTGCCATCAAAAGAGTTTTCTACTTTGGAAAAAGAGAGCGAGCCTTGTCTCAAAATGTACTTTTGCCAGGAATTCTGTCCTGATTATGCTGCCTTGGAGCACTTTCTTGGGTGGGTGCCATACTCAAGTTATTGGATGGCAGCCATGTGTTCAACACTCTTAAAATAAAGTCTATTCCCTTAATTTGCAACTCAACATAAAACTTAGGATAAGTCTATTGATGCCACTGGAGGGTGGGGCTAACATACATATGTATGCAATTATTTTCAGGATATTGCAATGAGTACACGTATGCTCCCACAGAAGTTGTTCTGGAGTTGAACGCTAACGATCCTTAGGTTTGCATTTTGCCCTTGTCTGGTTTCCTCATTTGCAAATTATTCCTCATTCAAATCTTCCCACTGGTACTAATGAAAATGTTGGGTAATCCATACATTGGAGTTTGCTCCTCCTAAAGACAGGCTGGCCTCTCCAGCTCACACAATCCTAGCCCACACCGTAACAGGAACTTAGCAAAGCACTGCAGTGAATGTTTATATCCAAGCTTGCTAGACTGAACCCATACTACTGAACTGTACTCTAGTCCATTTTTGAGCCTAAATGTTTTAGAATTTGGTGTTCAGAAGAATGCCTTCACCAGGATCATTTTATTGTAACTCTCATAGCAGAAAGTAAGACTTTTCTCTCCCTCACTTGGAGAAAGGATTGCCAGCATTTCTCATCCACATTTCACAGATCTATCAGGGAGGATGAAATGAGGTGGGCTGCACATGGAATGAAAGGTTATACTGACTTGTATTTTTTCTGTATAACAAGCATCTGTTTTTAGAGATGTTAGTTTACTCTCTCACTCACAAACTTTCTGCTCTGTTTAATGTTTTACTCAGACCATCCACTCTCTTTCAGACCTCACTTCATCTCCTGCATGGTCCCCTACCATGTGCGGGCTGCCTACGTGGCATACAGACAAAGACACAGAAACCAGTGTGTGTATCCAGCATAAAACCAGATCACATTACCATTCTCTTCCCTCTGGTCTTCCCCTACACTCCGACCTCTCATGAATACTGACACAACAGCCACACACACAAGTTACTTTTAGGGTAAACTCCCTCACATACAGCAAAGTGAAAGACGACTCTTCAGTTGCCAGAGGTCCTAATCTAAACATTAATCTTTCATTTTCAAAGATATCTTCTAATTAGGTTTTTTATATCGTTAAAATCATATAGTGATATCGGTTATTCCACAAGTGACTTGGGATTTATGAAACAGAGATGAGTCTATCTTTAACACTGAAGATGTATTTAGTACTCCATAATTAACATCAAAATGGTAATCACTAATTTTCAGATAAAATTAACTATGGTTCATTGGGAAAAAATTATGCATTCTGTTGAATATATAATTATATCTATTCTAAAGCAATCACTGCTCATATTTACATATTAAGAAACAGTTGCTGGAAATATGACCTACTTGGTAATAAGAAACAGGTTTCATTTTAAAGAATATTTATTCCGTACACTATTGTATTTAAATGTTAAATTTCAAGAGGACTATCTACATGCTGGCTAAACTATCAAATTACTTCTTTCTCTTTTCATCTTTTCCTTTCTATCTTTTTCTTTTTCACTAGACTATGCAGTACCAGTGATCTGGACAGTTTTGTTCAGCACTTTGCTGGATGGACATTGCAAACAGCTCTCTGCAGCGAGCATTAAGAAGGGGTTTTGGTAGCAGCAGTTTGAGTCTAAAGCGGATCAGCTTCACGTACAAATGACATAGCAGAGCATGAGTCATTCCCCTTAATCTACACCAAGATGCTGAGTTCAAAACACAAAAAGGTCACCTCTTCTTTGCATGCAGGTGAGAGTACAAAGTGATCAATTGTCATCTTATTTCTCTTTAACGTTCGTGGCCTCTTTAATGCCACTTTGAACGGAAGATCACATGAGAAAGAAAAACCTCAGCATACCTCGACTGTATATGGAATCATAGAAACTCGAGACAGAGTGGATGGATGAACCACAGAGGCCACAGAGAACACTCACTACAACTAAAATCAGATTTTACCACTTCTGATTCCCTTAAATCTGAAGTACACTTGTGTTAACATTGAAAGGGAGGCTGTTTTGTGAGTCTCCAGTTTTATGAGGTTTTGGAAATTCACAGGAGTTTTGCAAAATTAACCGCAGGAGTGGCACCCTAAAGACTCTCTCTAATCCTCTGGAAACTGGCAACAACTGCTACCCAGTGGCACTGCCTGTGTAACAATCAGAAGAAGTAATATTTGTGATTAACCCTTAGCTTCACTGCTAGCAGGTGGAGCCATGAGACTGGGATCACAAACAGCCACGGATAGGACACAGTGTGAGCTGAGAACCCACTGAAGTAGGCATCCCACTAGAATGTCTTTTTATTAAACGACTATCTTTAATGCAACTAAATGTGTAGTCAAAGCTAAAGCAATAAGTGGAAACATACTGTCTCTGATTCTGCTTTCAATTGGAAAGGTTTCCGTATCTAGGGCAATCTGTCTAGTTAGAGAGCCTGAAGAAAGATGGTAGGAGTGGAAAACAGAGATGAGCAAACAGGTTGCTGTCCACGAAGAAAATAAAGATTTCTTTTAGAGATAAGATATTCTTTACTGAGAAAGTGATGAGACAGATGGAGCTCTCGGAATCTGTTTCACCACTGATTGCTGGAAATGGCAAAACACAGGAAAATACGGAGTTTCAACGTGATACTGTGCTCTCAATTGCAACTGATAAGACAATCCTGTTCCACATTATCTCTCCTTGACTGATCTTGAGACTGAAATTTAGCTTAAATTTTCTTCTGCAAACCAATGGTCTCTTTAAAACATCTCCAGAGAAGAGCAAAGTGTTCCAAACTAGGTTAGGAGATAAACAAAGCACATATTGGTACAAGGAGTGAACATGCTTCTTTAAACACCTGATATCACACTACAAATAGAGAAATGTTTGCAGGTTGTTTCCCAAGCTATGAAATAGGCTTTGAGCACTCAGCATAGACAACAAATTACATTAATCAATGCTGAATTCTAACCTTCCCCTTGTCTCTTATAGATCAAATTTGCCATGGCACAGGCTCATTTTTTACAATCTCTTGATGCCAAGATTGTCAGGATCAATCTAGTTTCCAGCATAATTTACAGCAGGCCTTTAGCACTACCTTATGGCTACCAGCTCTACCACCCAAAGAGCCATTTGGCTACTGAGACTCCCTGAAATGCTGCACACTCCAGCCTTTCTCCTTTCCATTATGGGCTGGATAAGAGTATATAGACCAGAATCCAGTCATAAGCTTTTCCCAACCAGGGAAGGACCTGTTCCTACAGACATCTTAGTTCTAAAAAGAAATATGTTAGTTTCTATTCCTAGTAGAAATTCCAGCTGAGTATTCTGGCCTTCTTGGCCTCATTTGAGTATTGTAATGCAGTTTTCTTAAGGAATAAAAACTTCTGACATTGGCCCTGTAAACTTCTCTCTTCGTTTGTCAGAGACTCAGTATCTCTGAGTGGAAATCCCCATTGACTGCTGAGCCATAACCAATATTTGGACAGCTGTTCTTCGCTTTGCTCTTTGACAGCAAAAATGACCAACATTTCTGAGGATGACAGAAAGCTAATAAAGGGCAGCTTGTCCCTCCTCTCACTGCATATGTTAGCATGGACAACTTATTCTGCACTACCATAGGAATGTCTGCCCCATACTTTGGTGCGGGTATGTAAACCCAGTCCGGATAGCATTAACCATGTTGACCAGCTTCCCTTGTGCAACTAGTCTTACGGATTTCAATGATGTGAAGTTACCCATAAGTGCAAGTGCAGTCAGAACCAGGGACCTATTTTCCAGCTGATCCTAATATTAATCAAGCAGTATGTTACAGGAGTATCACAGAACATAATTTTAACTATATATTTTAAAAAATAAAATTAATTTATGCCCTCACCAGCACATAGTGCTGCACATAGTAGGTGCTCTTGCCATTTGCCTTCAGTTCCCACCACATTTCAGTGCTATTTAGCCACTGTAGTTAAGGGTCATGTACTATTCCCATAATTAATCTCATTTTTCAAAGGTGCATAGCTCATCCACTCCTAATTCCCTGTGGGGACTGGAAGCAGATTGCTAGCGATCAGCTTTGGTATGATTTTATTTCCTGCCTTACAAAATGGCTTACCTAATCAATCCACTTATTACCTCCTAGAGAAGGAGCACTTTCTCCCCGATGTTGCAGTGCTTGCAAGGTGTTGGGCCTGTGGTCCTTACCAGAAAAATGCATAGTCGATAACCTGATCTAGTAAAAGGTATTCCTGCCCATGGCGGGGGGCTGGAACTAGATGATTTTTAAGATCCCTTCCAACCTAAACCATTCTATGATTCTATAATATGTTCCCTAATCAATTCGAAACCTTCAGATGATTTTGGCCTGAGAGACTGTGATTTTTCTTATAGTGAAAAATAAACCATAGCTTTAACATTGCAACTTTTTATGTGAGCACAGACACACACTACTTCAGCAGCAGAGGCTCGAAATTGCCAAGTACGAACTAATTCCCCTGAAAAGCAGCGTTCATGTTTTAGTCACACCTTTGCTTTTGTGTTTTATTAATATGTGTTCTTAAGAAATCGATCTCACTTAGAGGAGAGTAATATGGTTATATAATTTAATAGATCAATTTGTTAATAATCATGGGAGAAGATGAAATATATATCCTTACACTGCATGTAAATAACAGAAAATGAGGGTATTATTATCATGATAAAGACAAAAGAAATGCATGCCAAGTACCCAATTCATGTAAATTAGCACAATCTGATTGATATTCTGTCACCACAGATGCACTTATTCTCACTAAGGATCTGGCCTTTCCATCTGAAGCAATCAAATCGCCTCATGGCCAAAGTCCAACTTAGAAAAGCAACTAAACTGAAAAAGCTGACTTTGCCATTCTTGTTCATCTCCATTGCCTGCATCTGTGAAGGCTCACCCCTGTACAACACAACTATTTTTGCCTCCAACATGGCTAGGTGTGGAAGGGTTTTACCAGTAAGCTCCTCGTGGAGGAAGCCCTAAACCACCCCAATCTGCTGCTTAGGGGTCCCCTTCACTGATTTTCCCAAGAGCTGATACATTTCTCAGTTTTTAAGAAAATAAGCAAGTCATTGCCAGCATAGTCATGCAAGGTTGTATGGCTGCAACATCATTCAAGTGGCAGCAACCACCGCAGTGAAATGTAATGCTGTAAACCAGCATTCATTGGTTCAGAAGAGGCAGTGAAAGAAAGAATCATGTTGTTGAATGCAGGGACAGGTATTAATGAAACAATGTCATGTTCGGGCACACAGTGCCCTTGCCATTGTCATGGAGATACATTAAGAAGCAGATACCTCCGAAGGTCCAGGGTAATCTTACTGCCCAGTACCTGAAGCAGAGAGGGGCAGGGGTCCTGCCTGGCCCCAGGGTGGTCGTTCCTGGAAACCTCCTGAGAATCCACCTGGAGTATTGTGTTAGGTTCTGGAATTCCCAACATAAGAAGGATGTGGAACTGTTGGAGCGGTTCCAGAGGAGGAGCACAAAGATGATCAGAGGGCTGGAGCACTTCTGCTATGAGGACAGGCTGAGACAGTTGGGATTGTTCAGCCTGGAGAAGAGAAGGCTCCAGGGAGACCTCATAGTGGCCTTCAAGTATCTGAACGGGCTATGGGAAAGCTGGGGAGGGACTTTTTACAAGGCAAGTAATGATGAAACAAAGAGGAAATACTTAGATTAGACATGAGGAAGAAATTCTTCATGCTAAGGGTAGTGAGGCACTGCACAGGTTGCCCAGGGATGTTGTGAATGCTCCCTCCCCAGAGGTGTTCAAGGCCAGGTTGGATGGGGTCTTGAGCAGCCTCGTCTGTTGGGAGGTGTCCCTGCCCATGGCAGGGAGTTTGGAACTGGATCACAGGATCACTTGGTTGGAAAAGCCCTTTGAGATCATGAAGTCCAACCATACCAGTCCACTACTAAACCATATCTCCGAGCACTTCATCTACCTGTCTTTTAAACACCTCCTGGGATGGGGACTAAATCACCTCCCCATGCCAGTGCCTGACAACTCTTTCATTGAAGAAATTTTTCCTGATGTCCAATCTAAACCTCCCCTGGTACAACTTGAAGCCATTTCCTCTCGTCCTATCACCTGTCACTTGGCAGAAGAGACCAAATCTTGCCTCACTACAACCCGCTTTCAGGCAGCTGTAGAAAGTGATAAGGTCTCCCCTCACCCTTCTCCAGATTAAACAATCCCAGTTCCCTCAGCCGCTCCTTGTAAGACTTATTTTCCAGCCCCCTCACCAGCTTCGTTCCCCTTCTGGATGGGCTTTAAGGTCCCTTCCAACCCAAACCGTTCTAGGAATGAAACACTGGAGGGAAACCAGGGCCAACGTAACCAAGCGAGGCAGAGTTGCAGGGACACCCCTACCCCTCCGGGTGCCCCCTCCGGGCCACGGGGCGGCGCTCCGCCCCCCGTGCCCCGCGCCGGGCCGGGCGCCCCCCGGGCGGTGCAGGCGGGGCCTTCCCCGCCCCCTCTCGCCGCGCCGCAGCCGCCGGGGGTGAGCGGAGCCCGGAGCCCGCCAGTGCGCGCTGCCTCCGCTGCGCTTCCCGCCCAGCACAGCACAGAGTGCCCGGCAGAGCTGAGCCCCTGCCCTGCTCCTCTCCGCCCTGCACCGGAGCCATGGGTAAGCGAGCCGGGACGGGGGGAAGCCCCCGCTGCGGAGCCGCGGCTGCAGGGAGCGGGGGAGCCCTAGGTGACGGGCGCGGGGGGCTGCGGGACCAGCGGGACGCCAGCACCTCGCCGGCTGCGAGTGCTCTCTTCTTTTAAAAGCGGCTTTTCCCACACTCCAGGGGCCGGGGGGGCAGGTGCGGGGCAGCACCCAAGGAGTGGGAACGGGGACGCTCCTGGACTATCGGGGCACCAGGACCTGGCTGGCTGCCGGGGTGCTGGCTGCCCCTGCTCTTCCCGAGCTCGGGGGCGGGGGGGCAGCAGCCTGTTGCACCCCCCTCCGCTCCTCGAGCCCCGCTGGAACTCGGCGGGAGTTGGGGGCGCTTCTGGAGCAGCAGTGCAACAGGACCTCTCCGGCTGCAGGGTGCTCCTTGCCTGTGGAAAAGGCTCTTCCCGAGCTCCGGGGTGGGGGGGCAGCAGCCTGTTGCACGCCCCAGCGGGGCGGGATGGAGGCGGCTGCCTCTCCGCTCCCCTCGTCCCGCTGGGACACGGCGGGAGCTGGGGATGCTCCTGGACCAGCGTGACACCCAGGACCTCGCTGGCTGCAGGGTGCTCCCTGCCTTTAAAAGAGGCTCTTCCCAAGCTCTGGGGCGGGGGACAGCAGCCTGTTGCATCCCCTTCTGCTTCCCGAGCCGAGCCGCTGCCGCTGCAACTCGGCGGGAGTTGGGGGGAGCTCCTGGAGCAGCGGGGCACCAGGACCTCTCTGGCTGCAGGATGCTCCCTGCCTTTAAAAATAAATGAAACCACATGCAAAACCGTGGAGCTGCAGTTTCTTGGAGGCGGTTGTGCGCGGGCAGCCCGGAGTGCGTGTTCTCCCCCTGTCCCGCTGAAGCTGAGGATGCGGGGAATATGACGGGGGAGGAGGGGGCTTGGCACGCCTGGGGCTCGGGTGGCCCCTGAGGACCATAGTGTTCCCTCCGCTCCGGTGCTGGGGAGCCGCTCGGGGTCGCCCTGGGCTCCCCTTGGGGTCCTGTTTAGCTCCTCCGCACCAGACCAAAGATTCGGTTCGGGCTTTGCCGAGGTGGGGGGGTGAAATGTGGGTCAGGAAAGGAGGGATAAACTTAAGGGACGGGGAGGAGAATGGACGTGGCCTTTTTTCCAGGTGGGAAGTGTTGAGTACGTCTGTGTGCCAGTTGTAATGCCTTTTGATGTAAGCATTGGGGAACCCTGTGGGCCGTTGGGTTAACGTCTTGAGCTTTTCCCTCTTGTAGAAGTGGAGGGAATTTGGCATCGATGGAAAGTGGCAGCTTCTGTTCCCAGACTTGCAGGGAGGGAATGAGGGGAAGAGAGGAAGGAATGTTTTCAGGTGTTCTATTAAGAGAAGTGTGTTTATTGGATTATAACATTTTATTTTGAGGAAAAATAAAATTTATTAGATAACCTGTGTAAAATTGTTCTTTAGTGTCATTGGTGCTAGGTTTATGAAATCGGTTTTTCTTCAGTAAATTAAATTGCTAGGGATGCAACTCTAAGTTTGTGAGTGCTTTAACATGAGCAGATATGGGGCCCTGAGGAGGGAAGGGTGTTGTGCACATGGGTGGCTCAGTGGTCAACACATACCTGTAGTGCTTCCATCCTTTTAGCATGGGCTGCTTCCTGCAAGCTTTCCTTTCAACCAAAAATAGATTCAAATTAATATACAGTAATGAAAGTTATGAGGTTTGGGAAAAAAGGAAAAAAAAAAAAAAAAGCAGCATCTTTGGTCCAGTTTGCCGGTGGCGTATTCTTGCTTAGGGGTTGCAGCTGCTAAAGCAGAGCTATCAGTGCATGCTCATGTGTTTTAATATGCACACACTGATGCTGGCACTGTCTCTGGTTTTAATTAAGGAGAAGAAAAAAAATAAAAAGAATTAATTACTCAGTCAAAGCCGAAGGAAGCTGACAGAATTCCTATGGTTGCTACTTTGTTAAATTAATTCGCATCACCTAATTCCTTAATTTCTAAATGCTTATTAACTGATTTATTCCCTAGCTTAGTGAAGATCATACTCCTGCAGTATTACAGTATTTTTTACTAAGCTTTTTTGAAGTTTCCAACGTCCCTCTCATTGCATGTTGAAGTATTGATTCCTGCTGCCCCTGCAGTTCTGAAGGCCGAAATAGACAAACCAGCAGTATTATTGACATTAGAAAACTTATTTTTTCTGTACATATTTCAGTACTCACTTTTTAGACTATGTTTTCCCTATGTGAAAATGTAAAGTTGACAGCCTCTCCTGTGTCTATATGTTAGCATCTTTCCCTTAACATACACTTTTGCAATGCCATGGGTTGGTGTCAAATAAATCTTGGAATGGAGATGGAAGCAGGAAAGAGAGAAAGGAATGTTTTCAAGTGCCCTATTTAGAGAATTATACTCTTTGGATTACAACATTTTATTTTAGGGAGAATTAAAATTTATTAGATAACCCATCTGAAATTGTTCTTAAGTGTCTTTGCTGCTAAGTTTATGAAATTGATTTTTCTTCAGTACATTAAGTTGCTAAGGGTTTGAAATCAAAAAGTTGTTTGAAATCTTTGTGGGTGAATAATCTTGAAGAGAAGAAAGTCTTTTAGAGCTAAGAGCTTAGAAAAGTGCTAAAGTTAGTCTTGCAAGTTGTGGGTCTGCAACAGTGGTTGAAATGTACGTTTTATGTTTGTACAGAATGTCTTGTCCTGAATGTAACAGTTGGGAAAAGGGGACTGGGGAGAAGAAAACATTTCTTGAACATTTTGCTCATAATGATGACAATAGCTCAAAACTCCAAGGTCTGCCAACTTCTTTGATTAGAAACATTGTTGGATAGTCAAGACATGCGTGACTGGGTAATAGTGGTGTGGTCAGTCAGGAGAGGGAACTTCTAGCACAAATTTCAGACAAAAAACTTCAAAAAGAAGTTGCAAAAAGAAGTCTTTGTCAGCTGGGGACCCAGTCTTGCATGAATACGATGTTTTGTTTGTCGTTGCATAACTGCTGCCTTGGCCTTAGGTAGGCTGAGGCTGATGTGATCGTCTAACCAGGACTTGTTTGGAGCCCTGGCGCTGTATCAGGCTTTTTGATCCAACGGCAAGGATGTATTTGACTGGCTCTTATTGGGACCATTTGAATTGTCCTTGCTCACACAAAACTTTTGTGTAGAACTGGCCTGCTGAGGCTAATCACTTTTTTTTTTCTTTTTTGGACATGCTGAGGACTCACTGCGGTCATCAGTGTTCATTGGACTTTTGGTTCCCTCAGTGTTTCAGAAAGTTGAGCATATTTTGTTCAACACCTGTTAGGGTTTGTGCCTACTAGAGACTTGTCAGTCATAAACCAGCACGGTGCTTTGTGCATCTTGTGCTAGAAGATCCATCCACTGGCGTCTTATGTTGTGGCACACTCTCCCAAATGTAGTGTCTCATCTAGGAGGTGGGGAGGGGGCTGTTATTTTACCAAATGAACAAAAAATGCAAAAGGTTTTTGTTCCTGAAAGTTGGAAAAGCATGATACAGTGTCATTTCTTGGAAACTGTGTGTTTTCATAATTCTACATGTTTCTTCTTTGTACTCCCCAAACTGTTGCTTTCAAGTAAGAAAAGTGATTGGAGCCGAGTGGGTCTGTGTATTATGTTTTGTTTGATTGTTTTTTTAAAAAGACACCGAGGAAAACACTGCACAATTAGGGGATGAAATGATGCCCACCTTCACTGGATTTGTGTCCCATCTCTCTGCGTTCCTTGTGCAGGAACTGCTGCCTCCTAGAGCCTGCAAAGCTCTGAGGAGCATCAAGCTGTGCCGTGCTGCGGCCATTGGCTTTGTCCTTCACACCTTCTGCAACATATCCAGCTTATGCAGGTTTTCCTGTGTCTCAGAGCAAACCATCCCTTCCCTGTAGGCAGTAACCTCAAGAGTTCCACCTTAGGGGCTTCTCATAGAAACAGTCCTCACCTTTACGCACTGTTATGTGAAACATGTCCAAAGTAGGTTCAAATGTTCCCTAAACCAGGCTTTCTTCTTATAAACAGCTAGGGACAATCCTGAAAGAGAATTAGCCCTCTTTCTTTCTATTCAGCTATACGCTTTGTCCAGGAGGGAGCTGAATCTTTTATATGTCACAGTAATAGTAAAACCTGATTAGTATTGGTCATTAAGGGTGGCTGGATTTCAATTGCCAAGTGTCGTAGTCTATATTCTCTTAAATCTTGCACCTCTTAAATATGTTTAACCTCATTCCTATTAGCAAAACCCAAATCATATTAAATTTATCTTCTCTTAAAACCTGTGAAATACGAAATTTTATATTGCTGCCCTTCCTCTGTTTCCACAACACCTGCTTAGGTGGTTAAAAAGTACTTAATTTTGCCATCTCACTGTAATCCTTTTTGTCTGAGAAGGAGGTCGAGGAGAAAATGTTGTGCATTTCAGATATTTCCCAGTATCTTAAAAATATGTGGTTTCATCTTATTTGAAGATTCTCCCTCTTGCTCTCTTTCTAAATTTGTGGTTCAGTAATATAGGAAATCTTCTGTTCCATGTGTGTCTTAATAGATCTTGAAATGTTAGGTTTCAGAGAAACATATACTGGATTATAGATTAGCATCCCTGAGAAGGATGAACTGTGGCAGTGCCTAATTATCTGACTTTTTCAGTGTGTTTCTAGAATTCCTTAAACCAATTGAAATCTGCAGGTCACTTTTAATGTGTAAAGGACTTTGATTATTTTTCTCAAGACAAGTATCTTTGTTCTTTCAAGTTTGCTTCCAGATGCTGTTATTCCAGCAGTTTTCATCTTACAAGCATCATTTTTTATACAGTATTTTTTCTGTAGCCTTTGTTTTTGAAGACTACTGATACCTAATCACAGAATGGTTTGAGTTGGAAGGGGCTTTTGAAGATCATCTAATCCAACTCCTCTGCCAGGTACAAGGAAATATTTTTACTTGCTCGAAGGTCCATCCAGTCTGACCATGAACAATTCCAGGGATGGAGCATCTGCAACTTCTCTAGGTGCTGTTCAGTAGTATCTGAAGTCATTACTCTGAAAAGTAAGTACTGAGTCCATTTAAAGATGAGGTTAAAATAAACCCAGTGAAGCCTGTTTCTTGTTATCTCTTATTCCTCATGCAGCAGCATTGTGTCGTCACTGAGTGAGTGCACGTTCTTATAGCAAGGATTTTGTTGTCCCTGAGATGTACAGCAAGGTGCAGAATCACTGCACGTATTGTACTTCCACTGATGGTATTTGGATGCAAATGCATTGATATCCTTCTAGAAGTGCAAGAACATTCTATCCAGTGAAATTCCACTGAGCTAAAGTGTTTGCAGAGGGAGCTGCTGTGGGTTGTTACATTACCATGCTCCCTATGATGGCCATTCTTCCCACTGAAACTCCTGGATTTCTCTTCTTTTTGACCTCCCTCATGTATATCCCAGCTGTGTGTGCCCTTCAGCCCTCCTTAGAGACACATGCGCCTGTTCTCCATGGATGCTTCCACAGCACCTGCCTGGGCTGCACATCCCCTTGCTCCTCTTTGCAGCACTTCAGACCATTTCTGTTGGAGGTGACTGAGAGCTTGCATGGAGCCATGGGAGCTGCCTTCCTGTGAGTTGCTCACCTGCAAAAAAATTGTTCCCTTTGTGGCACCACAATGCTAATGCTGCAGAGGACGTATGTATTTGCTTATAGTGTACTTCTAACATAGGTGTTTTTTCCCCTGGAGTGTGGGGCCAAGGCTTACTGTCGATGGAGTGCATGGCATCTCACTGGGGTGCTGATCTGGTGGGGTGTGTGGTGTCACGTTTTGGGTGGTCATTCTCCAGGGTTTGACTTGGCGTTCTTGTGGCTGGTTTGATTTGAGCCAGCCAGGGAAGTCAAAATATTTTCTGTGTTCCTGGCCAACTCCTTAAAATCTGTTTGGGTATGGGTGCCTCTGAGTTTGAGTTGTGGTGAGCTAATGTAAGGAAAGATAGCTTATAGTCCACTAAAGAGGGTTATATTAAAGTAATGGGTCTCAGCTGAGCCTGCGAAGGTCTGTACAGATGCAGAATTGTACACTGGGAGGATTAACAGGTTGATACCCACAATGGGCAAAGGGCAAAACAGAACCATGATGGCTCTTGTCCATCACATCCATCTTGTAAGGTGGCTTTTACCAGGTCATATGTATCATAGCCTGTGGCCTGGAGGAAGCAAACTCAACCTGACAGCTTCTGATCCTCTCTCAACTTCTCTTCTCTAGGCAGACGTGAACCTCCAACAGCTGGTGTTGAAATTCCCTGTCACCCCTCCCCTGCAAACACAGTGAACAGCAGTGGAGGAGATTTGACCATTCAGTGTAACGAACAGATAGCATTGTATGTACTGCTTAGTCTTCAGCTGTTTTTTACTTTCTATTGCTGCTCTGTCTTGGTCCTTTGGCAGTCTCCCTCAACCGTAATTATTTGTCTCTAGGGCTTTAGGCTTAAAAGCTTGCATGTGGAGTTGTGGCTTGGGAAACATTTACAAGCAAAGCAAAGAACTATGAGAATTCAGAATCTTTTGTTCTCCATTTTTTTGGAGCTGTTTGAATAGCAGCAATTTCAAACTGTGAATGGAACTCATGTTTCATTAATAGAAAGATGTGCCTGACGTGGAGCTATTGCGTTGTGCAAACCTTATTGCTTTGCTGTGCATCAGTTTTGTATGTGTTTGTTTTATACTTTGATAGTTGAGTGCTTTTGACACTTGGAAATTTTAGCCTAAAGTGATATGTACAGGAAACAACTTTCAGGAATGTGTTTGTGCTTAGTGTTTGGGGACTTTTTGTGCCTAGAGGGGAAGAACATTGAAAAAGACTGTGGTTCTAAGAAAGCTAGGACCCAGGTCATGAAGAAGACTGGATTCCTTGAAGTTAAGATCTGTTTTGGAGTATCCAATATAAGATACAGCCTTCATAATTTTGTGGGGTATTTTAATGTTTTATTAAAAGCATAGAGCAACCATTGCATATTGCAACCCAAAACTCTGTCTTTGTATACATTTCTTCAATGCCAATGAAAATATAAGAATTACATAAAATATAAGAATTGCCTCAGTCTAAACCAAACGAATGGGATTGCAGTCAGGCAAACAGAGCAAGACTTGCCCCATTAGTGGCTCAGGAGTAAGGAAGCAGCTGGCTTGCTTTCCGTGTGCTGGTTTGTGGACTGGCAGGCAGAAAGGACACCTTGTGTTAACAATACAGCTGGTTGAGAGATCCAAAAAAGCAGAGTAAATGATGGGAGTCCAGCCAGAGGAGTATTACGTTTTGAGTAGTGTGCTGGTTTTCTTAATATTGGAAACATACGTTTGGGCTTATTGGTGGTTTTGCTGAGCTGGAGCTGTGGAGCCTGACCCTGATGGCAAACCGAGGAGGAATTTGACTTCCTCATGCTGCCAGCAAGGCACAACTAACTGAGACTCTCCAATGTCTGGATTTTGCTTTACCTTTTAGTCTATGTTTTTGTCAGCTTGTATGCTAAGAAAATTCATTGAGGCTTTTCAGTCTGAATGCTGAGTGTGCATCAGTGAAACTGCTGGGTGAAGGTGAGCAGTGGCTGCCTGTGGGCTCCTGCCTGTACCCTTTGTGAGCCTGCCCAGGAGAGCAGCTGCTGTTTAATCTTAGTATCTCGTCAAGAGACATTTCACACAGATTTTTTTAAACTCCATGAGTTTATGTATGTTTTTCTGGTGGGACACCAGTGTTTCATGAGATGAAAGTGCTTTCATCAACTTGAGATGTCTTTTTAAAGTGTAAGTTCTAGATTCTGGGATCCTCTGTCAGGCTTTGGAATGAACTCCTGGACATGCACCATGCTGACACATGCTGTGCAAGTCTGAATTAGTTCAAAGTTCTGTCGGGATCTTCAATACTTTTTCCTAACTTCTCTATTAAAGCAATTTTGATTTTGTTGTTGGTTGTTCTTTGTGTATTTTGCTTTTCAGATTTTTGAGGAATAACTTTTGGAAGGTTTTAAATGATCACTGCTTGTGTGTAAACCTACACTTTTGATACCAGAACTGTGTTGACATAAATGTCTGAACTTTTCCAAACAAAAGTGTAAAATGAGTAGTTGTATTTCTTAGGCACACAGCTTGAAAATAAGTTTTCCACATGGAAATTCCCTTGTGGGAAATCAGATGCTTTTCTTGAGCTGCTTAGGCATATATTACCTAAAAAAAAAAAGACAAGAAGAGAGAGATATGACTATTGAGAGTGTTTGGAGATGAGATCTTTTGGTGCAAGCGCAGGGATGGATCTTCTCCAACATATACGTCAAGAGCTCACAACTTGCAGAGTGTAATGAACAATAACTCTTAATGCAACATCTACTTAGGCTCAGTGATGGATTCTGGTACAAAAGCCTTGAAATCTCTTGAAATCTCAGAGATGCTTGTCATACCATATCAGGGGAATGTAACGGGATCTTACTGCATCATTTGTTATTGCCTGTTCCCAAGCCAGCAAAGCCATTAGATACTAAAGCTGATAACTGTTTCATTGAGCCAGATTTTTACGTAAGCAAATATAGAGTCATAGAACCTCTTAGGTTGGAAAAGACCTTTAGCATAATTCAGTCCAACCGTAAGGAATGCAGTGCAGAGAGGGCTTTACTATGCCCTGTTGATGTTGCCTGTGTTAGTAATTGTTTCCCTCATGCACTGTATAATTTCACTCCATAGTTGTTTTCCCCATTCCATGCTAAAACTAAAGTGGCAATTTCTCATGCTTGATAATTGTTTGATGAAAATCCCTCATTTCAGATAATGTCTGGAAACTTAAAGAAATAATGACATGGAATGAAAAATAGCCACTTAAGTAATTTTTGGGTTTATAACCTGTAATTTTTAGCCTCTCCCTTTAAATTATTTTATAACTGTTTGGAAATAGTTATTTTTTTCTCTGCAAACTTGAACTATGAGAAGTCTATAATAGACACTCAGTCTTTAACATCCTTCTGAAATTCTTCAAGATTTTTCATCCTGTCTGTCACTGAGTATGCTTGCAAGTCTGTGTTTTAGAAATTGTATTAATCTACTACATAATAATTCCTCTTATTCCTCAGTATAAACCTCAGGGAGGCAGAAAATGACCAGTAAGGAGTAAAAAAAAAACCTCTTGAAAATGCCAGTTTAAAGTGGGCATGGTGGACTGAAGGTAAGTGTTTGGGGAGTGGGTGGAACTGAAACAAAACACAAATGAAGTAGCAGCATGAGTCAAGACCCAAATGATTTTAGCCTTAAACAGTCTGCAGATTTCATTAAAATGACTTTATTTTCCCATAGAACTTTATTTCTGGATTTTCTTAGGTTTTCCATGGCTGTTGTCATAAAAAATACTCAATGTTTTCCCTATTACGGTCAGCTCTCCAGCATGTTTTAGGCGCTTTCCATCGTCCTTGCAGAGAGGAAGTGACGGACCTCATAGTCAAACCTTATCCTTTCCTTGTCTAAGTTGTTTTCCACCAGGTTTTGTGAGCAGAGATCTGCATGTGGATAGATGGTTCCCTGCCTCCCTTATTCCTGTTAGTGTTGCGTCTTTCTCCCTGAAATGGTGGCCAAGAGCACTTGCCACTTTTGCATGCATGATGAGCGTGGCTGTGACACCATCCAATGGTACACTGGGCATGTGCAGCTAGACGATGTCTCTCTGTGATAGCTGTTAGCTTTTATTCATTGCAAAGTAAGTGATGTCCTTCTGCTAGGGAAGGAAAATAGTGGGGACATTGGGAGAAACAGCTTTAAAAAACCACAGAAAGTCAGGATACACCCTCTTAGAGCAAAATTAAGTGCTTTACTAGAAGTGAGTTGGAAGCTTGGCTTTCTGTTTTCATAATGACAGAAGGGCATGGCACACATGGAATATTAAATGTTGTTGCCAAGGCTAATAGGAATGTCCCAGCTGCTGTTAAAACCTGATGTATAAATGTGTTAATTACTGCATAGTGAATATTTTTTCTGTTCTTATAAGAACAGAAAAAGAAAAAAATAATGAAAATAGCAACATGATTACAGTCAAGTGCTATCTACTCCTTTCCTTCACAAAATGTGCTCACTTCGTGAAACTGTTTTATTTCATGTTTGGTTAGTTGATTTTAGATAGTATTATTTTTTTTTTTAGAGGTACTTGCCAAATTGGTCTGTATACTCACTGACTGTAGGATGGCAATCTACTTTCTGAAGTTCATACGCCCTTTTAGAAAGAATTCTATTCAAATGAGTGAGAGAATTAGGAATATTCCTTGTTTGCAACATGCTTGTTAGAGTTTACCTGAGAGATGTGAATAGAAACAATACCTGAGTTTCTGTTAAAAAACACCCCAAAGAAACAAAAGAAACCCTACCAGCTGCTTGGAAAGGTGGTACCTCTGTTCATTAGTTCTTCCTTTGGCATGCTAAATGGGTCCCTTTGCAGGACTCCAGAGGAGGGTCATATACCAATTTCATAAGAAGATGCAAAAGGGAAGAAGCAGTTATCCAGGGAAAACATGAGTTCCTGAAGCATTCCTTCCTTTTTCCTGTGGTATAAGGCAGGTTTATGGATTCAAAAAATGCCATCATGCCTGCTTAAGTTCTCATCTACTGTAACCCTTCTTAAAATACTTGATCCTTAACCCTTTGGTTTTTTAGGGAAGGGTTTGGTAAGATTAGTAGGAGGGAAGCATGCCGTTCTCTTTCCATATGCGTTTGCGAGCGTGACTGCTGTGCCCACTCCCCACATGGTCAGTAGTCTGTCATCTTCTGCATGTGTGAAATGTCCCTTATGTTAGATCCTGTACCTCGTAAATAAAGTGTTTTTTATCGCCTTACTCAGAAAATATGTCATGCTTTTCATTGCATATGCTTCACTGCTCCAGCAGATGTGCTTTGCATTTGCATCTGATTATTAGATTTCTATGGAAAGACATTTCTACTCCTTACCCAAGTTTAAACACAGAAGATAAATCATAGAGTCATACAGAGGTTTGGGTTGGAAGGGACCTTAAAGCCCATTCAGTTCCAGCCCACTGCCATGGGCAGGGACACCTCCCACCAGACCAGGCTGCTCAAGGCCCCATCCAACCTGGCCTTGGGCACTTCCAGAGAGAGGGCATCCACAGCTTCCCTGGGAAACCTATGCCAGTGTCCCACCACCTTTATGGAAAAAAAATTCTTGCTAATCTCTAAATCTAAATCTATGCTTTTTTTATTTTAAAACCATTACCCACTGGATTCCCTGATAGAGAGCCCTTCTTCAGCTTTCCTGTAGCCTCCTTCAGGCACTGGAAGGCTGCTATAAGGTCTCCCTGGAGCCTTCTCTTTTCCGGGCTGAACAACCCCAACTCTCTCAGCCTGTCCTTATAGCAGAGATGTTCCAGCACTCTGATCATCTTTGTGTTCCTCCTCTGGACTGTCTCCCACAGGTTCATGTCTTGTACTGAAGACTCCAGAGCTGTAGTACTCCAGGTGGGGTCTCACCAAAATGGAATAGAGAGGGAGAATCACCTCCTTTGACCTGCTTGTCATACTTCTTTTGATGCAGCCCAGGTTACGATTGATTTTCTGGGCTGCAAGCGCACGTTGTTGGTTCATACTCAATTTTTCATCCACCAGTACCTCCAAGTTCTTCTCCACAAGGACACTTCAGTCCACTCATCACCCAGCCTGTATCCATGTTTAGGATTGTCCTGACCCAGGTACAGGATCTTGCACTCGGCCTTGTTGAAATTGCATTTATTTGCCATTTAAATAGTATTTTCTTGTGTCAGGCTAGATCACTGTCATCACAGCAGTATCCCAAAACTGAATTGATCCTGAGCTTCTACATGTGATACCAGCGAAAATCAGACTTTTGCTCTTGGGCAGTCAGATGACTTCCATAGTCATGAGTGGACTTGCAGCAGGAGCCTACGTTTTTTGGTGGCTGCCATGGCTGGAGCTGGGACACACAAAGGCTTGGCAGCTGCTACACGCCCCTCTTTGTCCTGAAGGGGACAGCTGGGAAGAGCACCCTGGTGACAGCCTGTATCCCAGGCAGTACTCAGGATGTACCATGTCGGTGCTTCCTGCTAGGAGATAATGGCAATTAATTTAAAATCCTTCCCCTAGGTCATCATGGCTTTTAAGGAGCCTTTGCACTTATTATGCAGAAACTGCCTTTCTTCCTTGAGGATGACCTGCCAAGACCAGCTGTGTTTCTCTTCAGCACTCCAGTTAATGATGCAAAACATGAAACGTGAGAGAGGGATCGGCAGGGTTACAGCCCTTCTTAGCTGTGTGCCCACTGCCAGCATCCCCTGTGTGGGACACGAGCATGGTGAAGGGCTTTTATGGCTGCAGGACAAATTGTAAGGCATGGCTTGTGCATCTGCAATCCTTTCCACTAGGGTTTTTTGAGAATGATGCTTCTTTGGCCTTTCTGGGATTGATGTGAAACAAGAAAAGCTGGGGGTTTTTTATTCTTTTTATCTATGTTTGCCTTTTTTGTTGTTTTGTTTTGTTGTTTATGAAATGAATGTTTATGAAATGCAATGGATGCAATAGAAAGGACTTTTGGCAGATGTAAAAGTAATATTGCGTAAAAGTGTGTGTATGCTGCTGACATACACTTCATTTATAATAAGCCGAGTGGATTAGGTGGATTTGCATCTGAGGGAAATCACAATGTCACTGTATGCACTTGGGCGAAAATTTCACAGTGAGGATGTCTGGTAGCATTCTATCTGGGCTGTATAGCTTCTTAACTGTGAGGGTTCATATAGTAACCTAAACTTGCCTCTGTTTGCATGACCTTAAATTGGCTGTTAACTCTGTCTCTCACACTATGCAGGCTTTTTCATTTCCAGCTGTGCTTGCAAGCTCCATCTCCTGCTGTCTCTTTTCATGGAGCTGTGTGTGGGCTTACCTGAAGCGTGCATGGTGGGAGTTTGCATGAGGAAATACCATCCCAAATGTTAGCCCCAGCAGCTATGTCTCTGTGGAGGCACATGGAAGAGGCAGAACAGCAGCACCAGCAAGCTTCACCATCTTCTTTTGTTTCCCTCATAGCTATGGTGACCCTGGATGTGAGACCAGGAATGTATGCACTGGAGACGATTTAAGGAAATCTGCAGCACTACATACTAATTAATTCACGTCATGGTACTCATAGGATAAGCACAGCAGCTTCCTGCCTCCCAAGTGGTTGCTGTGGTTATGATGTGAACCCCTTTGGCTTATGCCAAGAAAAAACTTGCACAGTAATTAAAATGAACCTGAACTGCTTTGGAAGTGCCTGGTTTCAATTAGGGTATGATTATTAACTCTGGCAGGATTTGGCTTTGCTAAATCTTTCACTTCCCTTCCATGCTGTTCATTCCCCTGCCTCTCCATGAGTTCAGTAATGTCCATGGGGTTAGTACCTGTTTAGATGGGATCTCTCCTCTCTGGAGAGAAAACAAGGCTTTGGCTAACCCATAATGCAAGCCTTGATGGGACTCTGTCAGGTGTGCAGTGCCCACTGCAGAGCTTGCTGATGACTGCCAGGATCTTGTGTTAGCCAGTCTCCAGAAAGCCAGGACTGTGGGAGCAGAAAATGGCAAGTGAGAAGGTAAATTCACTGCATGCATAATTGTACTGAATGTCATTCTTTCTCATGGTCCTCTGAATTATTCAGTTAACGTAATCAGTCTGCTTGGAGTTATTGAATTAGTGTTAAAGTCCTTTGGGCTTTAAGGCCTTTTGGGTGTGTGTATGTAAATTTCAGGAAAAAAGAGGAGTCATAGGATCATTTGTGTTGGGAAAGACCTTGAAGATCATCAAGTCCAACCATAAACCTAATAGTGCCAAATCAACCACTGAATCATGTCCTGAAGTGCCACGTCTATATGTCTTTTAAATACCTCCAGGGATGGTGACTCAGACACTTTTCTGGGCAGCCTGTGCCAGTGCCTGACAACCCTTTCAGTGGAGTCATATTTCCTAGTATCTAATTCCCCAGTTTTCTAATATCTAGCCTAAGCCTCCTCTGGCACGACTTGAGGCCCTTTCCTCTCATCTTGTTACTTGGCAAAAGAGACCAGGTAGTTGTAGAAAGTGATAAGATGTCCCCTCAGCCTCTTCCAGACTAAAAAGCCCCAGTTTCCTCAGCCACTCCTCACAAGATTTGTGCTCCAGG
Source organism: Neomorphus geoffroyi (assembly GCA_033558235.1). Lineage (NCBI taxonomy): Eukaryota > Metazoa > Chordata > Aves > Cuculiformes > Neomorphidae > Neomorphus > Neomorphus geoffroyi. Next base: position 45,103,906 of record JAUMJM010000005.1, on the reverse strand, counting down.
CCCTTCACCAACCTCGTTGCCCTCCTCTGCACACACTCCAGCACCTCAATGTCTTGTAGTGAGGGACCCAAAACCAAGCACAGTATTCAAGATGCAACCTCACCAGCGTCGAGGGGGACAACCACTTCCCTGGTCCTGCTGGCCACGCTATTTCTGATACAAGCCAGGGTGCCATTGACCTGGGCACACTGCTGACTAATGTTCACACAGCTGTTCACCAACACCCCCAGGTATTTTTCTGCCAGGCAGCTTTCCAGCATTCACAGTGTTGCATGGGGTTGTTGTGGCCCAAGTGCAGGACCCAACACTTAGCCTTGTTGAACCAAAGAGAACGAGAATTTTTTAATCTCGAACCATGGAAACTCTGTCAGTTTCAGTGCTGAGTCCCTTGATTATGGTTTTCTTTCATATGAGGTAGAAGACATGTCTACATTTTCTTTATATGTAGATGCCACCATTTAAAAACAATATTCAGGCCCTCTTTATGGGGATGGTAAACTGTGAGCATGGGTTATCATCAAAAAAGTTGCTGCAAAGATTTTTTAAAAGAAGGATTTTGCATCAGGTTGTCTTGTTATCATGTCACAACTTTGGAGCCCTAGTTTCCGAGTCTCCCGTGTTACAGCTGTGCTACTTGCTTTCCAAGGCATTTTTCAGACAGGATCCACTGAGAGCTGCTGAAATGGTTTCCCAAGTTCTTCTCCAGTATAGTGCCTGGATGCCCTGATGCCCTGCCTTGTTCTGCTGTGCTGTACAGTGGTGCGGTAAGGCCTTCCATGAATATGACCTCTGGTGATGCAGTGAATATTCAATTTTTTTCACCACTGTTTGTTTTTACAGCATTTAAGAAGTTGATGTTGGCAGAAGAACAAAAAACAGTAGGAGCTTCTCTTTTTTAATCCAGACGAGCAGGATACTGATACTAGAAAGGCCTTTCTCTCTCTGCTGTGAAATGAAATCAGCCCTTAGTTTGATGGCTCATACTGAACATCCCCTCAGCTTAGGAGTGATTGGAAAGAAAAGCAAATGTATGAGTTGTACAGAGAGGCTGTGTTTTGGGCTGTACAAATTTTACCTGTTTCTTCCTCTAGAGTTCTAATTTATCTTTGGGAAGCCCGAAAAATTAGAGGTCAATAAACATAATTTTCTTTGGTCCTGTGAAATGATTAAGTATTGATCATCTCTAAACATGACAGTCCCTTCTCCCTTCTAATAATTACCTTTTTGCAAGGTGACATTAACCCCCACTAGGCGTAAGATGTCCAATTCTTTAGAGAGGGTCTCTCTGTTGTCTCCTTACTTCTGTGCAGGAGATGGATCAGCATCCTTCAGGGAGCTGCCAGTATTGAGTTCTTAAGCACCACAAAATCTTTGCTCTTGGTTCCTGCTCCTATCCAGCCATTGTCTCTTGTAGTCCTTGAATGCTGAAAAAAAATCACAAGACCTGCTATTATTTCAAGGCTTTTGTTTACTGTTTGATTTCAAAGCACTTAGTGGCTGGTACGTATTTTAAATTTTCCCTCTTCCATGGTGATGAATGGAAAACCACTTTTTTGTTGTTTTTTTTCTTTTCATAGTAAAAGACACAGGTTTTCATGTGTACTTTAGAATTGAGACTGATGTTTGGCACCATACCTTAACAAATGTGGTGACGGCATTGCAAGAGACAGTTTTAAGTGCAGATAGCACGCCTTTCTTCCTGCATGGCAGTAGTACTTTTGCTTCTGCTTTGGGAAAAATAAGGCTAAATCTATTCCATGTTGCAGGTCCATAGGAGAGCACAAACCCCAAGCCTGTAACACATGGGAAAGACCTGTGTTTTAAGGAAACATATCTGAAAGAAAACTGGGGAAACTAAACAAGGATCACCTTTTTGGTAGGTGCTACCTATTTGGATAGACTTAGAGTGACTGGAGGAAGGGTGTTGTCCCGTGACATAGGATAGTATGTTTTAATTCTTACAATACTCTTTGCTTCTTCCCCCATCTTTTTCCTGTAGTGAAACCAGATTTTGCCATAAATTCATTGTCCACATTTGAGCTATGTAATATGTCTATCTGATACTTCTGTGCATTCCCTGTTTGGTCACTAAAGGGGCTCCATCAGTTGCTATGTCTTTGTTACAAATGATTACTTTCATATCAATAAATTTGAGGGTGGGGGAATGAGGATTTTCACAGGAATGTTGTTAAGGAAATGTTGCAAAACTGACGGAAGCATCGCATTTTTTGCTGTGCAAGCTCTGCATTTTTCAGTCAAACTTTGTCATAACAGAGCAGTTAGAAAGCAGTGATTAGTGGGTCAGACAGGCCCAGGGGGCAAAATTGGGTTTTGTTCAGCCAAATGTTAGTGCTTTTTAATCAACGCTGAATTCTGTGTGCAACCCTCTCTTCCTTCCCCAAAGCTATAACAAAATAGAAATGGGTATTCAGTTGGGTCGTGCACATCTGCCTTTTAATAAAACAGTTAGGGAATTACTACAACGAGGGAAGAAAAGCTGTCTATAGCTACTGTTAGAACATCTTTTTGCCACCATCGCTTTGGTTGTCTGGTACAGACAGCTGTTGATGAAGTTCTTCATATAGTCCTCCAACTTCCTTTGGAAGGAAAAGGATAATTTCCTTTTGTGTTTCCTGCAGCATTTTTACAACAGGGTGTAAAATTGCAATAAAAATGTGTCCCAAATATTTGGAGGGCCATTAAAGTGCTGTGAAATAATTCCATAAATTTCTTTTTGCCCTGTGCAGTTTCCATTGGTGTTAGCCTACTTCACATTAAGGAATTGTTGTTTCAAATCATGTTGCTGCCACTTGTTTGGTCTCTGGTAAATATAATTAATATGATGGTGGAAATGCTAGACTCTGAACTCTCTTGCCATGATGGGTTATATATTCTCTGCTGTAGACCATGTGTTAATTGGGCTATCCTGTTAAGTTTCAATTTGCCTTCATATAGGCCTTTTTTGACAAAAGGCTCTAAGCACACTAATTACATTTTTAAAAAGTCCGTTGTAGTAAAAGAACCTCAGTGGACATCTAATGTAGGTGTCTGATTTGTAGATCTTTACGTTCAGCTGAACTTCTTCCAGTTACTAGGAGTTTATTAAACTCTTCACCCAAAGCAGGCTGAATCAGTGGTGTATTTAAAGTTAAAAATTAACCATGATTTACTGGATATTTCTTAGTGGTTGCTGTAAAGGACCTCAAGAGCAGAGCAGAAAATAGTAATTTTCTTTTTTAAAGTTCTGAAGCAATTCACTCAGTTATCTTCCATAAGAAGAAATAAGAAGATCTAGAGCCAGGTTGTGTTGCCTTGGTGTTGTAAAGAACAGGAGGGTTAACCTGTGTTTGACTTGGTTTGGGTGAAAAGTTTAAAAAATAAAAGCATTCATTATTCTTAAAAGGTTGTTTTTTACAAAATTTTACATTAGTTGATGACTACCTCCTGAAACTTCCAAATACAAGTAGTTTTAAAAGTGATGAAGATTGCTCTGAAGTGGATAACTTTGCTGTGGAGACCCTGAACTAGTTGTCTTCTCATAGTGGCCAGTGTTGCCTCCTCTTTCCTCACTGCAGAGAGGCAGTGAGTGCAAATGGCAATCTTAAGCACCTGTTTGAAAACAAATAGGCTAAAATGTGAAATCAAATGCATGCTTATTTCAATAACTAATTCTCAGAGGGGAGCTGTGTCTCAGGGTGCAATCTGTTAGTGGCACATGCCTGTTAATACAAAATTTTGTCCTATTTCAGAAATACACTAATAGATCTGCTTGTCCCTAGACAGATCGACAAGCAGCCTCATGAGCTTGAGAGGCAATACTTTGTGTACTTACTTGTGGAACGTGGAAGTAGCCTGCTGGATCAGAATCTGTACTTGCTTATTGGTGTTAAAAACACACATAGGAAAATACACATTTAAAGCAGGTAAAATTTAGCTGATGTGAGACTCTGTAGCAGTCTTATTACCACTGAAAATGCTTACTTGCTTGCTTTAACGTACAGGAAAAGTCATGTTTTCTTTTAGACTTAGAAGTGGGGAAAAAAGTGATTTGGGGTACTTCATAAAACGTGACTTGGAATAATTTTGTTTTGGCTGACACCTTGCATTAAAGACCAAATGAAATATTTCCTTAGCTTCATCTTTCAGGTAGGCAATTATTGAAATATGCATTGCTATTTGATAATCCAGCACTACCATGGTAGGAGATAGCTCTCATGAAAATGAAGTTCACTGTAAGTTGGGTACAAATGATTAAGCTTATGTAGAGAAATGACATGTGAAAAGCATAATTACTGGGTTCTGACAGATAATTCAGGCTAGCAATAGAGTAACATGTAGAAGCTTTGACCTGAAACGTTTTTTCCCAGAGCCACACCACCACTGCCTTTTTGTAACTCTTTTGTTACCTCTGTTTCCTATCTAGCAATCAAATGCATTGTAATAAAAGAAGTTTTGTGTGTGATAGAGATTGTAAGTATAATTGCAAAGTTTATACTGTTTCATAGTTGCAAAATACGTTGAAAGTGCTTATAGTTATTTGAAAACAGGGCTTCTGACAGAGTTACAGATGTGTTGAGAAGTGCTGAGTTGATTGCCAAAACCGCAGTGAAGCATGCTAGTTGTACTTTTCTGCATTTTTCAGTTTTCCCCAAATGCCACTTAATTTTTCAGTAAGTAGGTGCTAACAGTTACTTTAACTGCAGCTTTCCTGGGTGCTTCCTCTTAGATAGATAGCTCCTCCTGTGCATTTAGTGGTATAAACCAATGCTATAATACATATACTGTTTCAAAACTGTGTGAATAAACTTTCATATCTGAAATGCTGAAACTCCTTTAGACGTACATAAACCTACATGTAGCAGCTAGGTGGCAGAAACTGTGCCTTTTTAGAATGAAGCGATACTATTAATGCACCAGTGTTACTTTGTAGTGACTGTTCAGTTTCTTTAAAAGAAAGAATTCTGTGATGCCTTTGTATTGCCAGAAATGTCATTTGAGAAGACAAAAGTAAGCAACTTCCTTCTGTTTCATTGATGACATATTTTCTCTAAGTATCTAAATGGTCAGAAATAGATTCTTCTGTTTCATATCTACAATCTACGTGGTTTTGAAATAAAAATAGTTGAGACATGTCACTGCATGCTTCTACTACTGTGACTTTCTTACCATCTCCTCTCAAGTGATTTACCTGTCATTCCTTGCACAACCATACAAACCATTTAAACTACTCTTGGGAAGGAAAGTTTGGTATGTGCCTGTGAGAAAAGGAGCTAAGAGTATAGTTACCTAGGAGCAAGGACTGTTTTGTGGGTCTGTGTATCACTCATCAGAGCTGAAGCTCACCCTAATTATGTAGCCTGGGACAATTATGGGAAGCAACATGGGAAATAAAGTTTCCCTATTTTAAGATGTGGTACTGTTTCCGAAAGAATGCTTTAAGTTTTGAAAGTAAATCAATCTGAAATGGAAATGCAACTAGTAACAAACACTGTGCCCTGCTAGGAAATTCTCTAAACTCCGTTGATTACTGCAATGCCATGTATGGCTTGTTAAGTCCTTTGCTGGGCACTGTTTAGCTGCTGAGAAGGTAAGTGGTTTTGGTGTGCTGCTTTAAATTCTTTGACCTTTCAACCCTTTCTTTTTAGTATCTGTATAATGTCCACTGTGGTTCAGATAGGAAGCCAGAGGAGACTTAAGCTTGACTCTGCGTATGTCTGTGAACTTTGAGACGGAGCTGACATTAGAGCTATCAGAGGCGTTAACACAGTTAGGGTGAAACTCTTGCTTTCCTGTGAGACTAAGCAACTTTCTGGGGTCCTTCAGTTATATGGTCGTAACTGTGATACAAAGAACAGTCGTGTGCTTTGTTTAGAAGAACTGTTAGAAAAGCAAAAAAACTAACCAACGCAAACATAACAGTTTATGAGCAATGGTTGCCCGGTCTTTCTGGGTTTTTTTCTCTGTGTGAAACATTGGGTCAGAAATGTGTGAAAGGGCTATCCATCTTCAGACTTCGTTCGTTACTGCAGATTTGCTACTTTGCAAACTACCTATGCTGTGTCAACAGCATAAAAACTACTTTTGAATGCACAGTCTTATCTAAGTTACACAAGTAAGTTTAAGAAGAATGCAGTAGAATTAACTGAAGAAACAGGTTATTTCATGTGACAGGTTGGGAAATATTATAAATGCCTTGTTGCAAAAAGTATGTTTAAGAAAATGCTTGAGGATGCAGAACTTAGGTCCTCTCTAAATGAACACTTTGTGTACAACAACTTTCTTAGCTGTTGAATTTCCAAAAAGCTTGATTCCTTAAAAGCCAGGTCTATGGGAATTTGTTGTTGTGTTTAAACTTTGTTAAATGTGACACTAAATTGGATTATGTTATTTTACTAGTCTCAGAAGACAACATGCAAGCTTTCCTAACAGCTAAAATTGTCCAGAGCATGGTGTCCTAAATAGTAATGATGGTCAGTGAATCCTAATGTATTTGAACATGACACAGGTTGCCCAGAGAAGCTGTGGATGCCCCATCCCTGGAGATGTTCAAGAGCTGTTTAGGTGAGGCTATGAGCAACCTGATCTAGTGGAAGGTGGCTCTGCCTGTGGCAGGGGGGTTGGAACTACATGATCTTCAAGGTTCCCTCCAACCCAAACCATTCTATAATTCTGTGATTGAGGAACACACATCTTCTGTAGCACTTGAATAATTTGTAGGGTTATTGTAAAGCACTTTCAGTCACTTTTGCTTTTTAATGTCAATTTTGCATATTATTGAAAGACCATTATCTTTTTGACTACAGAAAGTACTGTCTGATTAAAATGTTCTTGAGAATCTTCCCAAGTGCTTTTTTTACAGGAACAGGCATATTGGCTTAGCAAAATGCTAAGCTGTTCATTAAAGCAGTGTGCTCTGTGGGCAAATGTCATTTGATTTATGTGAATTTTAAGTCATATCTGTACCTGTTTCTTGGTTTTATGGCTTTGAGCAAATGAACTGAATTCTTTTAGCTCACTTCTCTTCCATTTGCTTATGTATTCAGGATTCTTAATGGGTAATTATTATCTTAAAAATGCTGCAATGCCAAAATGGACAGTGATGCTAAAGAAATTTCTCTGTGGAAAAAACATGACTCAGAGTTGCAGGCTTAATTCATAGTTTTTCTTAGCATTTCAACTACTATGCCTGTCTGAACCCTCCGAAAGAGCGGTATCTATAAAGGCCTGGAAATCCTGTCCCTTTAGTTTCTCCTGTTGAAACCATATAGCAGAAGACTGGAAGAAGAAATGGGCTGTGGCTGAGGAAAGAGGTCTTGTCTTTCCTTTTGGAAACCAATATAAATTTTTTCCTCCAGTTTAGTTTCCTTCCAATGCTCTCCTGGCCTGTTATCTTTTCTCCCTGCCTTTCCATGTATGTTTGTCTAAATATGAAATACTTATAGTTTTTTACCATTTAAGAGGGGGGAGAAAAGTCCCACAAACCAAACCTCAAAAACAAAGCAAGAAAAAACCCTGGAAAAACCCATTGCTGCTTCACATTTTTGATTTGGAGCTCTCTTGCTCTGCCTCCTCTGCAGCTTCAGAAATAAGAAGCATGCCCTGGCTGCAAACCAGCCTGTTGTTGCTTTCTGTGTTTACATGGGAATACTGAGTTTCATGGTCATCCAGGTGATGGAGGGACCTCTGCCTCGCTACATGACTGGGAAAGAGCTGGATAACAGGGTTTTGAGAAGAGCAACCACATTTCCTAGAGTTTGCATGCCTTATGGCTCTTGAATGGAAAAGATCTTCCACTCTTCCCTGGCCTTGAAATGTACAGTCCCTCCCTACTTTGTCTATCCATCTTTAAAAATGAATTTTCCCTTGTGATCTGCAAGGAAAGTCAGCTGTACCCTGTTAGTGGTCGTTCAAATGAAGGCAGAGACCCCACAGCTGGACCAAGGAGGAGGAACATCTGTTGTGAGCCCTTGTGAGGTGCTAATCCCTGCTGAACTGGTGACTGAGTGACCTGGGTTTGAAGAGGAGAGAGGGCCGGCGATGAGCCGGGGGATTGCGACAGAGATGGGAAAAGCTGTGCATGGGGGGAAAGTGGAAAGTCGTGGGAAAGGAAGCTCTTCTTGCATGTGAGATTAAGAAAGAAAAAAATTTCTAAATGGGAAGCAAGCTCAGATTTGTGCTTGGGACCTCAGCAGTCAATTATTGATTTATCTCCACACACAACTTGTGTATGTAGTTTAATGTATTATTACTTCTATGGATGTCAGTGTATGCGTTTTGTTTTGGGTATGTAATGCTGGTAACAGAACATGACGTACATCATCTGGAATTTAAACTCGTGTAGTGCCTGTTTTACAATTTAGTACTCCTTTCCGCTGTGAAATTATTATGAGTTATGGTGTAATATCTGTTGGGATGAATCAGTCTACATGGAAAATTGTGGGAGAGAAAATGCGTGTGACTATTACTCATGACAGTTCTAGGCATAAGTAATTTCTCTGTCTTTCTTCCTCCCTCATTGCATAGATTAATCTCAGTCTTAACTTTAGAGCTGCCGATTTACAGGTATGAGCAGTTTCTCACCTGAGTGGTCTCTTCTCTAGCCTTTGGTAATGATTGCTTATTAAATAACGGATTCACAGTCTGGTTTAAAAATATTTGGGAGGTTTTGTCAGTACTTCATATTTTTCAAGGATGTGGGGCACAGTATTTTCAGGCCAGATTCTGATATCCCTTTTTAATGAACAGTTTTCACTGCAACAAGGCCCAAATCCAAAAAATGAATGCAGCAAGTCTGATAAAACCAGCAGATTTTGACCCTTTTTCACTATTGCTGTGTCTTCTGCGAAATTCAGTTATGTTTTTTATGATCTTTGTGAGATAATCCTGGGTTTTTTGCTTCTTGATTTGTTTCTAACAACTCTGAAGGCCACAGAATATGGTAGTTTCTGGAATGAAATGTCTTTTTGGAGGCTGGGGGAGTGTCAAGCTGGGTTTTGTCCTTTTGTTTTTAACCCCTCTTCCATAGAAGACACAGTGTCCTACAGACAAATAGAACAATGCTATATTCCATTTTAGCATCGAATCACAAGCAGAGTCTTTGGAATTAAATTTGGCGCATTGCCTGGATATGTTCAGTTTTTAACAAGTGCTGCTTTGTGCATTAGCACCCTACGCTTCCTCCCTCTCTCCCCCTGATGCTGCCTCTGAAGAAGGGAGGGAGAAACAAAAAAACCCAGACCAGAATAAAAGCATCTGTTAGAATGAAAATGGGGAAGAAAGAAGGGATGAAAAGAGGAGAAAAGATGTATTCCAGAACAGCTGTCAAACTTTTCAAACTTGTCAAAAGGGCTGGACGTAATTTTTAAGTTAGTCACCCTCCTGAGTATCTGATTACTTCTGTATAAACCTTGTGTTTTTTTCTTGACATTAGGTGCAATGTAGATGCAACAAAATTTTTGTACAGAAACAGCAGAATATTTGAATCCCTATTTACCAGGACTTTGAGTCAGGGCATAAGTACATGAATATCTGGCACTAACATGTTCTTTTTATAGGTGTGTGTGCAATTGGAGACGTGCTGCCTTCAGAAGATAGATTATTCTTGAACATATTAGTTAGGTAGAGCTTTGACAGACCTTAAGGTACATATTAAGACTGTCTTTTATTAAACATTAATGTTTGTGCTGCCTTTTTTTTTTTTAATTTGCCAAGGGATAAATGGAAGTGTCAAGCTCAAAGGATTATTTTCCTTGAAAGAAATCTGTGAAAATATATCTCATGACTTGAAAGAAAGTAACCTGTGGAGAAAAGTACTGTCTTACTGTTGGTAAGATTGTTATTAACTTATTGATGAAACAACAGGTGAAGACCTCCTTTCCACCTGGCAGCACCCCCTTCTTAGTTAGGTTAAGCAGTGTGATTGATTGCAAAAGACCATTAAGGTGTCATTTTTGCTCAACTGAAAAATTTTTATCTGCTACATTTAATGCAGTGTGTTGTTTCAGTCTACATACAGCGCAAAATTTCTGATTTAATTTCAGGAATATATCCTCATATGACTGTCCTGCAGGGGCTTCACTCAGTACTGTGTTCCAGAGAGGAACAAATTACGAATAAGCGTGCAAATAAGCTAACCCCTTTAATGAGACAGGGAAGGAGAGTGGGGAGTACAGAGGAGGTGGCCCTTTCTGCTCTCCAGTGTGCTATACTCCTAGGAGCTGGGGTCACCTGGCAAAGCTGAAAATTGAGAGCTGTGAAGTTGAAGGGAATTCTTGTAATTCTTTTGAACTGCAGGCAAAATTATTTGACAGTGAAAATTGTACCAGATGAGTGTATAAGCTCAAATACTTTAAATTCAGAGTGAAGGCTAATCTGTAGTTAAGTTAATGTTTTGACTGGCAGATGTTTCTCCATTTGTGTTTTATTTTTGACCCAGGGATGAAGATCTGAAGCAAATCTCACTTATCCTTATGTATCGTGCTTTGGTTCAAACTTCAGAGTAGTTCTGGATCATGCAAATGGCATTCCTTTTGCATGAAACCAGACTGAAATGTGCCCTCCAGGGCACCTGGAAAGTTCCCACCACTGGGGGTTGCTCAGTTCATGGAATCAGGCTAGAGCTGGCTTGGAGTCACATCCCCTTCTCTCCTCTGGAAGTACATGTTCTGTGGGTACTGAGGCCTCAGCAGCAACTGTTTGTGCTGTAGTCACTTCGCAAATTTATTTCTTAGTTGGTTTGCTGGTCATCACTTAAAACATGTTGACAGAGCTATAGATAGCCTTTGTACTAAATTTGTACATGTTTTCATTATGCATGTGATATACAGGCCTATTTTAAGAAGATACATAATTTATTAGGAGATGGAGGATGATTCTTATTAAACAACAAATCAGTTTAAAGTCAGGTTTTGTTTGAATGAAGAATGCGTCCTTTTAATGCACTCCAACACCTTCAGTATTTATTAGTTGACCAAAACAAGGTTAAATAACACTGTGTACCAAACTTGTCTTTAAAAGGGGTACATGTAGCTAATAAGTAGAAATAGTTGCATCTGATTGCTCCTGACTATCTGTATGGTGTCTTTTAAACCTGCACGTGTTCTCCCACACACTGCATGTGATCCACACTTTTTTGACATGAGTCTTTACCAGAATGTACAAATCTGAGGGAAGAAGGAGAGGTGGAGGAGCAGGGGAGCTGATGATTGTCCACCCTCTGTGCAGTGCCTGCCTCTCTCTTTTCTGCAGTGCAGGTGGGCTGGTGGCACCAGGGCAGGGGTAAGCACAGCTTTACCTTGCCTCTCGGCTGCCTGTGGCAGCATCCTGAGGACTCCCGCTTCCTGCAGGACCAATGAGGTTAGACCGCTTGTACTCAGGCTGTCTAATGCAGTAGGCTGCTTTTGGCAGGGTTCTTCACAAAAATCTTGGGATCATGGGAGGGCTGGCAGGGCTGTCTCTGGGTAGCACTTTCTGGCCCTGTGGGTGAAGGTGGTGAGTAAAATTGGGGGGTTTTTTTCCGAATCTCAAATAATTTTCCTCAACTCTAAGTGACTGGGCTAGCAAATAAATTGAGTGAGAGTTGAATAAATTGAATAAGAGTTTAAAGGAAAAAAAAAGGCATTTCAATAGCATGTAATTCTTGGTGCTTAGCTAGTGATTGCTGCTAATCTGATTTGTCTTTCTTTGGAACTCGACAGAAAGCATAAGCTGCTTGGGTATACGCTATATACAATAATCATTTAGGTGATATATCAGTGTAAACCTCAGCATAGGTTTTCAAAGCTCAGAAGTAATTTTACTTTTGAGGAAAACTAAAGGAAGTCTTTTATTTAGGTTTTAATTTGCTTCTATGATACTTCCCTCCCTACCTCCATCACCACACAGCTCCCCAGCCATGCCTTGTTAGCTGACCAGGGTTTCTCTGCCAAGGAAATGGTCCATGTGAAGTATGAAAAGTCAGACAATAAAAGATACTCCACAAGGGAGTGAAGCTATTGGGACTTATTTTGCCTTGGCTTTTAGCTATTTGATGCTTTTTTTGATTGGTTGTATTTTCTGTAGTTCTCTCTTTAAATTATGTTTAGTTTTGACAGAGCAGACTTCAGGAAGAAGTAGAACAATGAAGTGATACTAAAATGGTGGTGTTGGATAGGCTGTAGCAGAACTTCTGAGCCTTTAGAGAGCTTATTCAGGTAGAGTATTGAAGGAGATACTTCAATAATTATAGTCAAACTGGACATACAGCACACCTTGCTGCAGCCACGTAGGTGAAACCTGCATCTCCTGCTGCGCTTGATGAGAGCTGTGGCTCTCCTGCACCAAGTCCAGGTCTGCACAGACAGGAGGCTGTGCACAACCAACAGATGCAGCCTGAGGTGGCCATGTCCTTCGCAAGCCAGCAGTGCAGCTTATTAATAGCATCTGTAGAGTGAAACCACTGTTGATAAGGTCCCAGTGTCCTTGTTGCTGGAGGGTGGAGGATCATGTCTAAATAACTCTGGTCAGGGCCTAAAACCTGAGTGCATTTACACATCTATGTAGTAATTTTTAGGATTTTGTGGTATAGATGCTCCCTAGCTGTTCAATCCCTATGCTTTTTTGTAAGAGGACAGTGCTAATTTTGCCTATTCAATTTAGCCTTAGTGTTCCCTTGCTAGTGAATGTGTTCCTGCAATGTGCTCAGCTTTTTGTTTGTTTGGTTTTGGCTGGACTGTATCACTGGTCATAATTCAGATGATATTGTCTGTCAGTACTAAACTGCAGTGTTGCCCTTGTCAAAACTTGGCTCCAGCTGCTCACCGGAGTGGTGTGAATGGGGTTTGAGTATGCACATCTGGTCATTTTGGAACAGGTTTAGTACATTCCTTTCGGTGCTGGAGTTTAATATGCAGCTGGAAAGCAGACCAGCGCAACACTGAATTACTTGGTTTCAGATAAATGCTTTCTTTGTGACTGCTTTGTGAAAATGATTTATGGGAATACTCTGTATCCTGACATGTTTCTTCCCCTTCTTCCGCCACCTGTCCAGAGCCTGACATCCTGCAACTTGTGTGTTAGTTTTTGCATCTGCTTTCTAAGTATATTATCATTATGTAAGCTGAAGATGCAGATCATGTAATTAAAGCAATAAACTGAAATAGAAATTTAAATTGCATACCTTTTGGCAATTGTAGGAATTGAGAAGAATGAAAAATTGAACCTTTGCACATGAGTAACAGCAACTTCTGTCCTGCACTTGAGGAATGTTTTTGTAATCTGATTCAACACTCTTGAAATAAAACTACTGTGAAATAGCAAAAGGGACTTTCACTGTCTTGGAGAGCCAGAAATTGTTTCTGAGCCATGAAAATTAGATTGTTTCCTATAGAATTGCACTGAAATGTGTTTTGATTAGTAAGACCATTTTCTGGGGGGAAGGGGCGCATGGGGGTGGATGTGCGATGATAATTACTGATCTGGCATAGTCTCAGTGATGCTTGGATTCAGCAAAGCTCAATTTTCATGCCTTACAATAATAAATTGAAAGTACTTCTTTTCCCTTGCAGGCTCAGATCTTGATATTTCATTTTAAGCAGCAAGTGGAGAAGGAGAAATAGAGGTTGCCTTTTTGTCACAGTTGCATCTTTGACTCTTGCTCTGCTGTTGACTTTGTCATTGCTAGTGGGATGCCTCTTGCATCTTCTGTGAGTGAAGATCATAAGGCTGTGCCTGGTTTACTATTTCTGATTTCTAAATGTAGAGGATTAGATTACTTTCTTTTTCTTTAATAATGATCAACCCTTATTCATTACCTGTATTGTGAAAGTGCAAACATCTTTTTTAGGGGACAAATGTGTTTTAGAGTGAGTTGTTGGACTTAGGTTTTTTTTCTTCTTCAGTTCTCAGTTGACTGGTTGAGAATGGGTTTTGTCCCATCTCCCCTCAGTCATTTCCTACCTGCTTCATTGCTAGAACCAGCTGGTACAAGCTGTTCCCTTGCAATTATTGGTTTGCTGTTTTACCAGTTTTTGAAAGGGTATGCACAAAATCTAAGTGATATTTTCAGGACCAGTCAAAATTGATGCTGAAGTAGTAGACAGACTATGGAAAGTGTGGGTGATGATGACTTGCTAATTGGCACATCACTTGAATTGTTGCACAGCTATATTATTGCTTCCTACCTGGGATGCGGGAGGCCAACTTGCTGCCGTTTAGCTATAGTCTTGTCTAAAAACCTTCTCCATTTTATTGTACTCTCTACAATGACTTTGAAAAATACCTCATCCAGTTCCAGCAGAGAAGAAGCCACCTAATTGTTTATTGGTTTTACTGTTGGGAAGATGGATGGTTGAAGAGGAAACACAGATGCGTTTGCTTTGTAGTCCCATGAGCAGAACTAGTCAGGCAGTGTATGGAAGAAGCTACATACTTACAATTCCTTTCTGGACTTGTATCACTGTGCATAGAAATCTGACAAACTTTCTGCTAGTGTAAAAGTGATTTCTGTTAATGCATGCATTTTCCCCCTGCCTCAAAACAACACGAATACACTCACTGTGATAACTAAGCTATATACTGTTACAGATGTTTTCTGTCTTTGCTAACTTAATTTAGCTAAGATAGCAAACTGCTAAGTTAAAATTATTAAAATGAACTTTCTGAGTAAGTCATTCAAAGGTACTTTATTCTTAAAAAACCCATAAATGACTACTCCATGCTTTCCATTTGATGCAGGTCAGTTTGAAGACTCAAGCCTTTTGCCAGGTTCCTATTGAGGACATGATTCGTGCCAAGAGAAGTTTCTTTTTTGTTTTGAGCTGGAAGACTGCTATACCAATGTGGAAGGTCTTGTTTTGTTTACTGGGAGGGAGGCTGAATGCTGTTTCTTGGATTAGTTTATGGAACTGAGTTGGGGCTTGCACTGGTAGATTGTATTTGTTTGCAGGAGAATACTACTCCTATAAACACAGACATTTTTTTCGTTTTCCTTTCTGTAAGCCAGTGAAATACTTAATGCACATAGGTGCACATACACACATATATACACACATTCTGCATGGTCAGACTATTTGTCTAGTATTTTAATCCCTCTCTCCTATCTTAAAATGAAATGCATGTTTTATAATTGCTCATATATTTTATACAAATTCCTGTTGAACTTGCTAGGTGTCTGTTACAACTCTTAATTAAAAGAAGTAAACTCTTACTGTCCAGCAAGTTTGAATTTTTTTATCTAAATACTGTCCTGATGTATCTTGATTGTTTTTACAGTGCAATTAAATTTCTTTTCTTTTTGCCTGCTGTGGTGGAAGACTTTTGATAAGGGTGGTGACTCTTAGTGAGAGGTCAGTGAAACTGAAGTTGTTGACCAACCTCACTGTTGCAGGAAAAGAAGAGCATGCCTTTTGGGTACTTTATTATGGTCGCTGCTTGTTCAGAAAAGGATTTGTTGATGCTTCTCTGCATGTCCTCTCAGTGGAGGACTACTACTTTGAACTACTAAAATGTTTAAAGCAGATTAATAATGACTTGGTGTTCCTTGAGCTGCTACTTCTTTGTAACTGTTTTATCTTGGATTGAGAGGTCAGAGAAGGAAGTCTAGTGAAATGTTTAGGGGGCCAGAGCATATGACAAAGAGGCTGAGAGAAGGTTGGAATTGGGGGGCAGATCTAACCCCCAAATCATAATGTGGGTGTTATAGAAAAGATAGACACAAATACTTCACATGTACACACTAGAAGGATGGAAGGCAATTGTCACTTATTGCAATAGGAAATTGTTTTTATTGGACAAACCCCCCCCCTGCAGTGAGAGTGGTTAAGTGCTGAAACTCACTTAGAGAAGTAGAAACTGTCACCTTGGAGATTTTCAAAACTCAGTTGGGCAAGGCCCTGAGTAACCTCATCTAACTTTGAAACTAGCCCTTTTATAAGCAGAAGATTGGAGTCTTTCACCTCCAGAGCTTCCTTCCAGTGATTCTGGCATAATTTTCACAGTTCTTAATACAACTTTGTGGGGTGTTGTTATGATCCTTTTTCTTCCCCCATTTCTCCTGCACCCCCTCCAGGGAAATATGGATCGATAACTATGGGAGAAAAACCCCTGGCATGCAAAAGACTTTATATACTTGTTTGCTGAGGTACTTGAGAAGGTCCTGTCAGACAACTCGTCTTTCAAACTACTGCCAAACTTTACAGGGAAACTTAATTAATCTGTGATTTGTCATGACTGACTTGGTTTATAAGACCAAGTCAAATTTTAAATAGATATTAAGTATTAGTGGGAATGTATTCCTGTAACTTTTAGCAGCTGTATGTGACCAGGTAGTGTCATACATGACTTTGTGCAATGTCCTGCTGTGAAGACTCTGCAATGAGGTCAAGTTTCGGCTCTTGTTTAGTACACATTTGTCTTCTCCTCCACTCTTATCATGTAGCCTTATGACCTGTTAATAGTTTTTGTTAATGATAAACACCTTCTGAATACTTCATTAATGGAAGATTTAGTATGAGTGCCTGTTGTTTAAGCATTATTACCAAGTCAGGCCATTTTATGAGAATTTGTTTGACACTGTGATCACTGCTTAGATGGAAGATAGAAGTCGCACCAGTCAACACAACACAATTTTCCATTTTCATCTTGCAATAGCAAACATTTATTTTAAAGTGTTTATGAATTTTTAATCATATTCATTTATATTAGCTAGTCTAACTGGTTCATCTGTTACTATCTTTGCTCAAGGATCATATCACCAATTTAAGAAGCCAGACTAAGTAGTGTAGCCAGTTTTATGCGTTTTCCCCAGCTTGAAAATATACTGTGTTTAAGTTAAGGGATTTTTCTTTTCCACCACTTTGAATAATCTGTGACTCTTCGGCTAAAAACACAACCAAAAGGCCCAAACAGGATGCCTATTACAGTGCCATTCAGAAGTCAAGAAATGTGGTTGGGAGATAAGAACTCATTAGCCCTGCCCAATCACATGCTTATTTGTGTATTCCCAGCATATTGAGAATCTGTGGTAACAGGACTGTGCTCCATTATATCTCAATTGCTAGTGTGTTAGTTCTCAGTGTCACCGTTCTCTCCTTAGGCACATTACCTAGCTAGTAGGGGGAGAAACCTAGGGAGCTGTTGGGTGCACCTCGGCGTGCCACCCTCCAAGGATCTTCTCCATGTCACTGTAGAATTGGCCAGTTCTACAGGTACTTCCATGTATGAGTGCAAATGTGCAGTGTAACATATTTTATAGGCACAGATAAGATGTTTGAAATTAGTATTCTGTGTTATTGGACGAAAAGCAGTACAGATTTTCTAAGTCTTCCTGTAGACGCTCATTTAAGTGTTTTCTGACATGGAAGAGAGCTATTGAATGTTTTGAACCATTGATTCTGGTTGTAACTCTTTATAAGAGTCTAAAATATATCTGGTGGGCTTTAGGCAAGCTGCCATTGAAACTTATCATTGTTATGTGGTTGAAGTTATTGTATTGTAGGTTTGTAAGCGGACTTTTCCTGACTGGAAAAACTGCTTTTAAAAAGCCAGTGGCCAAACAGAGCAAATACATATGTTGAATAGTTACATTTGTGGAGTGCAGCCAGTACCAATGAGTGGAAAGAATTGCATAAGCCTTAGGAGATACTGGAAAGATCTGGTCACTTAATGAACTATGGAAGATTTTTAAGAAATTCCTGGTATTATTTTTAAATTTCCTATTGCTTTCTGTGACAGCTTTAAGGACACAGATGCCAAAAATCTGTGGATGAAAGCTGTTATGCATTATCCAGAGCATTACGGTACCATTTATTTAACTACATAGTTAAACAAAGAAAAGCAACTTACACAAAACTTCATTAATATAATAGAATAAAATAGATTGTACTGTCCTTGAGTCAATAAAAAACCCAGTGTGATCAGCCTTCTTTTACTGACCTGGAGAAATAATTGTTATGCTTTCAAAATATTGATCTTCAAGACTGAGGAATTATTCTTTTCTGTCACATACCATCCAGTAAAAAATAACTGGATAGCTGAAATTGGTGAAATAAATTTTATTCCCTCTCAATCCTTATATCAAAAAAGAAATTGCAACATACCTGCTCCTAAAAAACCTTTCAAGCCCACTTGGATGGGTCTTCGCAGTTTTTTGAAATGCGGAAGGCATTTTCAAGGAGGTAGTTCAAGGACATGAGTCCCACATCAGTGAACTGTTGAAGGTAAGAGCTTCTCCTCCTCTCTTCAGACCTTTCTAAAAGTCTCAGATTGCCATTCGCCTCTGGTGAATGCATTCCCTCAAAGTGGCAATCTCCTGTCAGCTATCTAATAGATAAGTGGCTGTTGGTTAAAGCACTTGTAAGAAGAAAAAAAGTGAATTAAATCTGGTAATCCCAGCACAGTAGAAAAGTACCCTGATACCTGTCATCCCGTCGGTTCTCCCCAGCTCCTGGCAAACGCTGTGAAATCCCCAGCATGCATTTTTCTTGCCTGTTCTGAAAAGTCTTCAGGGACTGACACTGTGGGCTCCTCTAGGTGACCTGTTCTGGTCCTTATACTTGGGGAGGGTCATGTCTTTGTTTTGGCCATTGTTCCTCTTCCTTCAACCACCTCATCCCCACAGTTTCGTAATATCCAATCTAAATTTCTTCTCATTGTCATTTTAAGCCAACTGAACTGTCTGTCTCTGGTG
The DNA here is from genome assembly GCA_033558235.1 of Neomorphus geoffroyi. Lineage (NCBI taxonomy): Eukaryota > Metazoa > Chordata > Aves > Cuculiformes > Neomorphidae > Neomorphus > Neomorphus geoffroyi. The sequence goes on along the minus strand of JAUMJM010000005.1, from coordinate 45,085,242 downwards.
AATATAGAGGATGATACACTCTCATCCTCTTTGCAAAAACCTTTCAGATGTTCAAAATCTTTTGTCATGCTTCCTTCTTTTCTTTATAGGCTATTGATCTAATGGCATATGGAAGTTTATCTGAGACTACAAAACAAAGTTATCTGTGAACCTATGGTGTGTTCAGTACCAAATAGATAGCATAAGCAGCTGGGAGAAAGCACATTTGCTTTTTTTTGCTGTTTATCACTGTAACCTTGATTTATGTGGCTTTAACTCGTAATGCTTAATTAATGACTTATATTGCTCAATAACACATAACTAGACAGTGAAGAATGACTTAGAAATAGCTGGGAACAGTAATTAGCTAGAGCTAGTGGTTTATACTTGTGTATTGCATCCAAATGCTTTTGGTGGGTGAATGGGAAAGGTGGGCTTGCTTTGTGAATGCTGGGGTTTGTGACTCTCAGATGTGCACCCAGCCTGGACGTGAGTGCCTGTTGATCCCAGGATGAGTCTCCATAGAATCTATGGTAAATGCCCCTCTGCTTAACCCAGAGTGGGGGATTTTAATTTGGCCTTGGTTGAAGACTATTGTTCTCTTTTTGCCCTTTGTGCTCCATAAAAGTGAGGCCTTCCTATTATTTTGATTCTAAAGGGTCTGCTGGTTCTGCTAAATGCCCCCATCTAAGATACAGAAGCGGTGCTGGGGAGCCAGTGTTGAGGGTTTTTGGTTTTATGGTTTCTTTTAGAAGTATATTAATGAGGTGAACTGTGCACTGTGCTTCAGAGAGTTCTAGATGCCATTGGCTGAAAGTCTTCCTGCTAAGGAAATAAAAAATGGCTTTTTAATGAAGGCTTTTGAATTAAGCAAGAGCTTAAGATATTCTTAATGTTTCTTCAAGGCTGATGAACTCATATACGTGCATGTGCTGGAGAACATTTTCCATGCAGTGTCTTTGCGGAATCTGCCACTGATTCGTGTAAAGCTGCGTGGCTGATATTTAAACAGTTTTATACTGTTGTATTTTTTCTTTTATACACAGCTTTAAAAAAAAACTTGCATAAATTTTAGAACAGGTTGCTGAATGATACTTTCTAGCACAAGCCAGAACACACACATTTTTAGGAGGTTCTGTTTACTAGTCCACAGTAGCAAGTGACTTGGAGGTGTTGGGTATGACCAGTATGAGGGCTATGCAAGTGTAGGAGCTCCCAGGTGCTAAAACGTCTGGCTGTGGGAGGAAGTGGTCTTCTGCACTCAGTGTTGTTTGGTTACTGAATGTTGATGGATGCTGAGAAAAGCTCTGTCCTGCCACAACAAGTAAGACCCCTAGGACACAGCCTCTGAACTATTAATAAGACTTTTGCTTGACACTTACAGCTGAGACATGTCTTGGAAATAACCACCATGCTTGTGATCATCAGCACCTAGCTTCATCTTATTTGGGATCTATAGTCAATAGTACAATAGAAGTAAAAATAACTACTAGGGAAGGAGGTTTTTTTGTGTGCGGAATGTTATGGAAAAGCAGAAAAAAGACTACTATTCAAGCGTTGTGATAAAACAAATGGTATCTGTAAACTTAGAGGCATACTACTTATCTGCTGATATTCCTTCAAGCCACAACATGGAAGTACACACAAGTAGAAAGGGGAGAGTTGGAAGATTGCTGAAGAATTTGAATTTGCAATATTGCTTCAATATTTCAGTAGTAACAAGGACAAGATCACCTTGTTTGAAGCTAGTTAGAAATCTAGGCCTTTAAAAAAATGTTTTTAAAAGTCACCTTGCTCTTACCTCCAGTTCAAGATGCTCCTTCAAGATCATCAGCCAAAATTACATCATTTGAGTATATCTCCCTTCCACAACTGCTCACCTAGAGAAAATATATTCTTGGTGACTGTGCAAAATTAGCTTGCATTTCAGGCTGGAGTTGACATTGGTGTGCCTAAGCCCTGAAACAAGCCTTGACTTGAGCTGGCCTGGGCACACTGCATTTGTTAGTCCAGCAGTGACTTACAACTGTTAAAGTGAAGCAACTTTATTTGGTGCTACAGATGTGTTGCATGTTTCTATATACTTTGTTCAGCCAGTAGCTGCTCCTATGGAACAAGTGGGTTTGAGAATGGGGCCTTCAGTTATACAGGAGTTTGAGATGATTGCTTAACTGGAGAGAAAGCTGAGAGGAAAAATAGGTGGCCTGTATTGGTTTCTCTACAAGAGAATATAGGGATGACAGCTTACCCCCAGCTGCTCTCTGGGAGTTCTCCTTGCTGAATGCCACAGCACTTTGCATGATGCCCAGGAAATTTTACTTACCCTTGTCATTTTACTTACCCTTGTGCTCCTCTGAATGTAATAATGAGCTTCAAACAGAAGAATAGGGGAATAAAAGCAAAACTGTGAACAACACGTGAAGAGCTTCTGCTGGCTGCCAGTGGTGAGGCTTACTTTTAACACCTTGTTCAAATGCAAGCCTAGGTTGTAAGTGAAGTCCTGATCTCACCTCTAAGTGCCTTTTCCCTTCAGTGGAGTTGAACCCCTGTGCAACTGGGAGCCTGCTGAGTTAGGTTTGTGGTGGCCTCTACTGGTCCTCCTCTGCAAAGGAAAATTTGCTGCTTCAGAAACCTAATGGTCCAGAAAAATCTCTCCTGTGTAAGGGAAGTTTGGGGGGGATAAATGAAAAAAGCCTTTCTAGAGCATCAGCTCTTGTGGGGAGCCCTTCAGATCAAGACCTACCATCAAGAGTATGGCTCTCAAAGTCACACACACTCCTGCCAAGTCTTACAATTTTATTACCTCCATAATGTGGTCTTGGAGAAACTTATCCAGAGCCTTGCAGTGGAGCTCTTATTTGCTTTGGCCGTGGGCCACCTGTGTGCACCAGTTGACATGGAGTGGATGGGTGGCAGGGCTGCAGCTACCTCCTGGGCAGGGGCCCTGGCTGGGGTTGGGCAGCAGGAGGAACTTGGGGTGCAGTGCCCTGTGTGTTCCTTGGAAAGACTTGCTTGCACTGGGTTGGGTCTGTCTGTGGTATGGTTTAACCTCTTCCTGCTTTTCCAAAATAATTCAGTCCCATAGGTAGTTAAAGCTGTTGGGAAGTCTTCCAGCTGTTGTGAGTGAAATAGCTTAAGGCTTCTCTCAGTTCTATTGGAAGCTGTCTCATCCCATAAGGGCAGAGGTGACTAAAGTTTGTCAGTTCCTCCTGGTTAGAAATGTGGTGAAAAAGCACCGAAGGTGCATAAATGCAAAACAATTTTATTGCTAATATGTGCCCATGCTACTTAATTACACAGGCAAAATATGTGGCCTCAAACACAATCGAATAGAATACTAAAAATGTGTGGGTCCAAACACAATACTACAATATATGTGTAAAATATGCAGCACCAAACTCAATACTATGATAGGCCATGCATTAATCAAAAGGAGAAAAAGGAGTTCATGTGCTAATCCAAAAGAGAAAAAGAGAGGGGAAAAAAAATTTTAAAAAACCCCTGAGAAAAAGATCACTAGTCCTGCTTCCAAAGCCAATCCAGCTTGTGGGTGGTGGCTCAGACTGTTGGAGGCTCTACCTGAAGTTTGCTTATTGATAGTCTCTATCCTTGGCATTTATAGCTGCAAGACTTTAGTGTCTTAAAAGAATGTCATTTAGTGGGTCTTTATTGCCCAGGATTGTTTAAGATGGGTAAGACCAAGAGAGCCTCTGCCCTTTGTCCTTATCTTTGGCTGCTAAGCACATCCTCTCCCTTTAATCAGTCCTTTGTCTCAAGGGATTAAAGGCTGATAGGGCTGCCAGGGTCCCTGTCCTCTTCTGGTCGCCTACAGAAACCTCCTGTTTATTGCTGAGAGGACACTTCAAATTGATGCAGGTACTGGGCTTTTCCCTGCTCCTGCTCTGTGGGAGAAAGCACATCAGCAGGTTTCCATGCTGGGGAGAGCATGTAGTGGAGAGGAGCTGGGTCCATGGTGAGAAACGTAATGAAGAGAAATTGGTGTCTAGGTTGTGCCTCCATCCTTTTCAGCCAAACAGCTAGGTGTTGCTCTGAACAGTAGAAGGCCTCCTTGCTTCAGGTTTAAATGACTCTTCATGTGCTTGTGAAACCCCTTTGCCAGTAAATTGTCAGTGGCATAGAGGGGATCTGCAGGTCGTTTGTCCATCAGGTGCTTTTAGTGTTTGATAGGAACTAGAAACATTACTGAGCTCTGGGACATACTGTTTCCTTCTAGCGGTTTTTAGCAGTGCAAGGAAGGTGTGGGCTCTTGTGTTTGGTTTTGGATTTTTTTTTTTTCCCCTCAGGTGCCCAGAAGTTGAGCTCTGGTGCCAGTAGAGCAGAGGATCAGATCTTTTCAGATCACTCTCTGACCTCATCTGCTGGGTTTTGAGCTACGCTTACCTAGTTCCTGGGGGCAGTGGTGTGATGTAGCAGGTCAGGCTGTCAGAAAGTCATGACCCAAAATCACATGACTTGGTTTAAAATTGTGTGCTTTGGGTTCCTCAGTTTTGCCTGTTTGTGAATTGTTAAAGGTTACATTCTCAGAAAACATGGAGGCTAGAAAATTTGTTTTTGTTATATTTTTATACAGCTGAGATTTAACAGTTAAGAAGCTGAAGCCCTGATAAAAGCAATGAATATCATGAGACTTGAAATAAAATCATGAGATGGCAGTGTTGCTTCTAGCAGCTGATCTTTTTGACAGTGCTTCATTTTCTAGGTCTCTGTGCAAATACTTTTTGCTTGCTAAAAGCCCTATATTGACAAACTGCAGCCAAGACCAAATGTATGATTATTTCCACTATCTAACCTGTTTATCACTTACATGTCGCTTCTGGATTTGCCAGTTGACGTTCTCACAGGCACAAATTAATGCTCTTGTTTTCCTGGCAATGCATAGATTTTGAATGTGGTTAAAGATGCTTAAATTAATCTGACATCTGGAGATGTGGGTAGTGTGAATGCGTTTCTATGTTACCAGCTAACTTTAGTTGAGTAGCTGAGGAGGCCTACTCTAGCTAAGCGTGCGAGGTGGCAGGAAGGAACTTGTAGAAGAGCCCTTTTATAGGAGAGAGTAGCTAGCGTCAGGCATGCTCTGGCAGTGCTGGCTGTTGAGAGAGCCTGAAGGGATTGGCCTCATGACTGATGTTCTTCAATTTAATCCAACCTGTTTCAACCACAAGGGCATCACTGGCATAACAGTAACCAGAGAGCTTTCCCTCACAAATTCAACTCCTGTCTGCTTCTGTGCTTAGCTTTTAAGCCTGAGGCTACTCAGGCATGCTATGAAGGGAGACACCAACAGTGAGTGTGGGGTATCCTTGATTTGGATCAAGTGTGCTACATCAGTGTGCAGGCAGTGATTTATAAGCTTGTGTTTAAGTGTTTGAGATTTACATGTTTGAGACCTTGCCTCGTTGGGTTTGCTAGGTACATAAAAACTCAGCTAACATTTGTCACCAGAAGATATGTCTATGAAGCCAATGTCACATGTCACTTGCTTATTACAGTCTGGTGGCTATATGAAGCTAAAAAAGGTACCAGCATACTTATGCAGCCCTTTTGCTTCAGGCTGGATCCTAGTTAGATCTTTCTCTGTGGATCAAAGGGTGAATATACCCTCTATGTACTTGTTTTTTCCCTGTGCTTTTCTCCTCATCCCAAAGCTTTCTTGCAGTTACTATACTCAAGGTGACATTTTGTGGCTTTCAGCCAGAATAATGGCTGCTCTTGCTGAAGTTGAATAACACTGATGTCCTTTGAGCATGGGGAGACAGAAGCGTTTCCTGGCTAGACAGTAAACCAGACTGGCACAAGGATAAGCTTTTAAACAGCTTGTTTGCTGTGTAGGCAACCTTTTCCATGAGCTGCAAGGGTGGGAATATGACTTCAATATATGGCTTTTTTGCATGGAAATCAACAGTATTACTTTCCTTACTTTACGTGAATGTGTTCAACAGAGTAAGGCCTGGAGTTTGTTATTGACTCCTGACTGAGACTAAGAGTGGTGATGGTAGCTGCTGCTTGAGAGCTATGGTAGACTCAGATGACTGAGCTTGACTTTACTTTGATATGGTGGTGATCGCCTCTTGGTCCTTTGTGGTCCTGTAATACTGTGAAAGCAATGAAATTTGGTCTAAGAGTGTGAACTCTGGAGGAACAATTACAAAAATGGTGAGTTAAAATAGGGCAATGAAATGTAAAAATAGTCTTCCCTGGAAAGGGTCCTCATGCCATTTAGAAACGAAATAAACAAAATAAAGACGTATGTTCTTCTGCCATGATCCCCAGTGCACATGGGTTTGGCTTCAGTCATTTTTAGTAGTACTCAGAAATGAACAAGTAGGAATTGAAATAATTTAAAGGAGGACATTTTTCCCTTTGAAATACAGATAATAAAAGGAAAAATCATTATAGATATTCATGAGTGGCAGATACCTGTCTGTGACTTGTTTTGAGCCTTTTTTGTCGCTGGAATCTGCACTGCTGTTGGCCAAACTCTGCAGCATCTAATGCAACAAGGGTTACTTTTGGAAGGCTGTAATTTATAAGTAGGAAAGGATTCAGGACTTACAGAAAATTTCAGTACTAAGTTCCAAGAACCCACAGTAGCTTCTTTAGTATAGCAGTTCAGGCGGAAAGGGACTTGAGAGTGCTGTTGGACAGGAAACTCAACATGAGCCAGCAGTGCGCTCAAGTGGCCAAGAAGGCCAATGGTATCCTGGCCTGCATCAGGAATAGTGTGGCCAGCAGGACTAGGGAAGTTATCATTCCCTTATACTCGGCCCTGGTCAGGCCACATCTTGAGTGCTGTGTCCAGTTCTGGGCCCCTCAGTTTGAGAAAGATGTCAAGATGCTGGAGTGTGTCCAGAGGAGGGTGACGAGGATGGTGAAGGGGCTGGAGCACAAGCCCTATGAGGAGTGACTGAGAGAGCCGAGGTTGTTTAGCCTGGAGAAGAGGGGAGAGGCTCAGGGGAGACCTTATAGCTCTCTACAACTACCTAAAGGGAGGTTGTAGTCAGGCAGGGGTTGTTCTCTCCTCTCAGGTGACCGGTGACAGAACAAGAGGACATGGTCTCAAGCTTCGTCAGGGGAGGTTTAGGCTGGGTATTAGGAAGAAGTTATTCACTGAAAGGGTGATTGGTCATTGGAATGCGCTGCCCGGGGAGGTGGTGGAGTGACCGTCCCTGGAGGTGTTTAAAGGGAGATTGGATGAGGAACTTTGTGCCATGGTCTAGATGATGAGTTGGTGTTGGGTCATAGGCTGGACTCGATGATCTCAAAGGTCTTTTCCAGCCTTGTGATACTGTGTAATTTCAAATCCTCAGGGAGTATAAGAGGAAAAAGCTGCAAAAATGGCCAGACTTGCATGATCTTTCTCAATAGCATCTGCTTTTGTCATTCTCTGAGTCAGAATACTGGGCTAGATGGCTATTACTCTGACACAGCTGAGTATCATTACTTACATTTTTAAGCAACACAAAATTCCTGTTCTTCTGTTCCCACAAACATCATTCCATAGATATTTTTTCTCTGTGTATACATATGGACATACTTATTTCCTGAGGGATGAGTGCACCCTCATAGTGCGTATCTTCCCATGCTATTATTTCAAAACTACTTGATGGCTGCAAAAGATAATTCCCTGAACAGGAAAATGTCAGGTCTAGCTTTTTTCAAAGCTTAACTCTGGCATGCTTCTCATTAGTTGAGGGGAGATTTCTCATTGTGTAATGTGGAGCTGAGGAACCTGAAGGGAACAACAGAATGTTTTGTTGTTCCACGTAGAAGAAAATAATTTGCTCCACCTAGTTTTTTTTCAGTTATGAATTTGCATCAACAGATATGAGTTAGAGAGTGGATATAATCCCCATAGAAACTTTTCTGAGTCGTCTTATACAGAGTACCTTCAGTGATAGGTCTGTTAAAACTTTGTCACCTTGTTCTCTGAAATGTCAAACAAGGAATTTAATCTTGATTTTCTTAAGTGGATTGTCCCTGGCATAGCTGTGGTGCTGCTCAGTCTTCAAAGTGCCTTCAAGGTTACAGTGTCATAACAACATTAGCAATATTGCTCTCAGAATGTGCCTGCTAGCAATCTTCAATATTAGTAATAAACAAATTGAAGTGAATCCATGTAGAAAAACTTCACAGGGAATTTAATCTTCTCTTACAGGGTGGAAACTTTTAGCTGATGTGCAACTTTTGCTCTTTACAAGTTATGAAATTGGTTGTTTTAGCAAGTGTCCTGTTACAGAAACTGTTGCAGCTGGTTGACAATCAATGTGTCTAGTTCAGTTAATTTTAGAACCAAAATTCTAATTCAAGGTTGTAAAGGGCCAAGACACAACAGTATTAATGTAGGATCCTATAATAACTTAGGGCACTTATAGATAAACAGGTAGAGAGAGGGAATGCAGTCCTGTGCTCAGGACAGATGGCTGGAAGCCTGACTTGGGTTCTACTCACAGCTTTGTGTTGCCTTGAAGTTCTGTGTCAGTCAAAAACTGGGGGTGGATTACACTCATTTCACTGGTGGAAAAGAGTTTTGCATGGATGTTTTTTACATGTGCAACTTCCACAAACAGAGAAGTACAATGTCTGTCAAACTGTTTCAGGTAACACTTGAGAGTGTGTTGCAGAGCATAAATTAAATGAAGTTTATACCTCACTTTGAAAATTGTTAGAATTACTGCTATTCTTGCTCAGATGTTGACTGTTGCAAGCCCAGTTTGGGATTACAATGTTATGAATCAAACATGCCATTGTGTCTCCTCCAGTGCTGTTTATCCATCTGTGCTGACAGTTTTCTCCTGACTGTGCACAGGGATGAAAGGGAAATACAGAGTCTAGATCTGATGATTGTCTCTATCGTTCTCAAACTTCAAAGGCTATTGCTTGCTCTCGTCACCTCCTGTGCTATTTATGTTGTATGTAAATCATCTGATCCATGTTGAGCTGCTAATAGTTCTCGAGCTATTTACCAGAGCTGCTCATCACTGTCCTTGCTGCCATGGAAACAAATTGTTCCCAGCTTCATAGGAAGAATATTTTCTTTTCTGTGACAGCTTTGATTATGATGCATCAGAAACGGAGAGGCTAGGCATCATTCTCTCTAACCAGGAAGAGTTTTTGTGGAAGCAAAGGATGGATGATTCTACTTAACATTTGTTGTTTGTTCTATTTGAAAAATCAAATGAGAGAAGCAGGGGGATGGGCTTTTGATTGTATTTGCTTCTTTTTGTTAAGGAAAGCACAGCCCAAAAGTCTTGCTGCAACACGTCATTTTACAAAATGAATGACTGCTATTGTCTTTCCCCTCGTCCTTTGCGTCTTCATGACAGAATGACTAGTGTGTTCCCATTGACCTTTTTCTCTTATAACATTGAGCAGTTGCTACTTATTTAAGCCACTTTTGACCTTGCATCCTTGTGCATAAGAAGTGATGATGGGAAAAAACCAACTCCTTTCCTAATTGTAGTATCCTGTGCATTACACTAGTGGGATTTGGTGGTGTTACAGAGATTACTTCTGTATGCTCTGAGCTAACCAGCTGCTGGATTGTTACCAAGTTTGCTCCCAAAAGCACAAAAATTTGTTAAAGCATTTTTCCCTTTTTATGCATTTGGCACCAGCTTGGTCTGGATGTGATTTCTTGCTCTAACAACTCCGTTGACTTCCATCATGCTTTTTTTTGTACATACATTCTGGTTCTTTGTAGTGTCACTGTGTGAACATGGTAAGAGTTGCCTGCCTGAAGAAGTGCACCTACCTTGGTGTAGTATTAGGCTGGCAACCATCTTGAACATCTTGAATATGTGAATGAAGTCTTAGATTTTTATAAAATGTGCCCTGATTTCACTGTTGTTTTATCCTTTTAGTAGAGGGATATTCCCCTCCTATCTGTTTCTTTTGTTCAGCTCCTGCAACTTGTCTCTATAGCACAGAATTCAGTCTAGGATTACAAGCACTCTGCTTTCTTCGTTTCTGACATGCCTAGCACAGCAGGAGCCTTCTCCCTAATTGAGCCTTGTAGGTGCTAATGCAGTAATACTGTTGCTGATCGTGACAGCTTACAGCATATGGTTGCTTCTCAGCAGAATAAGAATCCCGTCACGCAATAGACCTGCAGGGTGGGCAAGGTCCACTGCATTTATTCATTTCTCTAGGTGGAACAAACTTATATCAAAATGGCTGTGGATTCCCCCTCCATGCTGCCTTTAGCTGATATTTATTCGGCTGTTGTTGAGTACCTGTGCTCTAGGTTTTACCTGTCACCAAAGTTGTAATGGTGTTTGTTTTCAGATTCAGTGACACCCACTCTTGGTAGACTGAGGAAAAGGGAGAGAGAAGAAGAGATGATGAGGATCATTTTGAGTTACTGGGCTTATAGACCAGGTCATGAAAAGAATACTGAAATAGACAGAGGTGAATGAGCTCAGTCACTTCAACTCTTTCTTCCCCTTTCAATGGTTTGGACCTTGAAGATACATTGTTTTAAGCATATCTGAATTAATTGCTTAATATTTCATCATGACGTTTAAATTTGGCAGGAAATGTTCCAGAAAGAAGCTTTTTTTTTTTTTTTTGGCATTGAGAGTTTTAATAAAAGAAGAGTTCTAATAAGGGCAGAAGATTTGCAAGCAAATCATTAAATTTCATACTAGATAATGATCTGTGCTTGTCTTATACACCAGCAGTCATGAAAGTGAACCTTCCTACTGGAGTGGAAATGAAAATGAACTCTTTTTGTGGTCTTCCTGTGATTTACAGCCAATGAAACTTGATGGTGGAACAAAAGAAGAGAAAGCTATCAAAAGTACCCTTTTGTCTAACAGCACAAGAAGCAAGAGGTGCCTAGTGCCCTACCACAAAGATTTTGGTTGCATGGCATGTGCCGCAGTTCTCAGCCATCCCCTTTTGAGCCAGATCAGGTGCAGCACTCAACAGACACTTCAGAGCGCTAAGTAGTTGGGGGCGAATGGGTAAAACACTGAGTGTCTTGTGTTGGCAGATGGGAATTCGGGGATTCATTAGTCATGCTGTAGTCTCTTGTTTTGCAGTGTGTCATGATGAAAAGGGAGAAAAGAGTTGCCTTTCGATAGCTGAAGAAGGCTTTTAAATACTGCAGGCTCAGTGCTGCTGCGCTTGAACTGTATTGTCTTCCATAGCAGTTGATCACTAAGATAAGTTGTGTTGCAGATCAGGGAGGCATGTGTGATGGGATTAGGGTTACCAGGTTCTGTTAATTATGGAGAGTGGACTGCTGGACCTTATTTTGGAATAAGCAGAGAATGATCCAAAGAGGCATTATATTAAATGCATTTTCTGTAGGTAGGAAGACCTTTTTGAACTACAGCAGAATCACAGAATAATATAGTTCTCGTCTTACCAAATTAGGGTCTAGTCCAGTAAAAATCAGCCAACTGGAACATAAACACCATTTTTTTTCCAATGCATCTTACATAATTGTGCCTTTATGCTGCCTAAATTTGGGCTCTACATCTTATGTCATTCACTTCCCAGGAGGCTCTAGTGTGCCTACTTAAGAGAAGCTTTGCCTTGCCATTGTTCAGTGATTCACTTTTAGGTTGGAAATTGGGTCTAGACCTATGCTATCTGTCAGAGAAGTATAGCATGTATGAGACACGCTGTCCTGGTCACATCAGTTTAATTTTAAATTGCATGAAGAAGGAGGAAGGCAGACAAGTCTTTCCAGCCACCTACATCTTCAGTATTGAAGTCACAAATGTCTAAAAGGGTGTTAGAAATGATTAGCAATGAAATCATCCATGTAAGTTAATAGACAGGTAAATATACAATGAACTGAAAGATGCCACAAAATTAATATTTGAAGAGACATGAATATTGTAACCTCACTAAAGTCTGTGGCGAAATGAAGTACTATTGAATAAACTAGAATAATAATGAGAGAAGTAAGCTTACAAAAAGTTTACAGTGTGTTCTGTCAAAATCGGGCAACATTTCTTAATGAGGCATATCTCAGAGGTACGCTTTTGCCTGCAGAAACACAGACAAGCCTTGAGAAACAGTCCATCCATGAGGAAACGAAATTAATAGGTGCCAGGCCATTTTGTGCAGGTTGCTTTGTAAAGAGAGGAGTGAGGAAGTCCTTTATGCAGTGAAGCCAATTTAAAGGGACTAACTGCTGGCAGCTCCTGGACTAGAGACCTCCAAGCTTGGTTTTGCAACACCTTCTCCTGAAGTGTACATAAATAGAAGGGTTTAAAAATAAGTATTCCTCAGTGTAGTAAGTACAGTTTCACCAAAGTCCTCCCACCCATATCCTGGCTGCCTCCTAAGACATTAAATGTTGTGCTATCCTCGTGTTCTTCTGTCCCTGTTGCTCTGCAAGCATTGGAAGTCTTTCTTGTTAGCAGTCAGCCATCACTCTTTTGAGTTGCAGTGCCCTTCTGGCACTTAAAGAAAGGGACATAAACTGCCCTTTTTTGGACAGATCAGGTAAGCATGATATTTGGACGTTATCCCTGCCTCTGTTATTCTTGAATTAAGGGGACTGAACATTTTTTTGTTTGTTTGTTAGCTCTGTGTGTCTGACACACAGTTGATTGCTGAGCCTTCCTGGAAGTGGCACCTTTGGGATGCCTGAATACAAATCAAGGGGCCAGGTTTGTGCATCTCTTAAGAGACTGCTTCTTTGCAAATTATGACGATTGTCCTTGCAATGCTATGGAGAACCAGCCTGATAAAAACCAAAGCTCCATCTTTGAATAGCTTCTGGATGGATGTACAGTGTGGGACCAGCTTTTGTATGTGTCTGTGTGGGGGAGAACTGAAGCATTCAGTATTTCCAAAATGTTCTAACCATACTGTCAGTGTTGCTTAGCAGCAGAGGGTTTAAAATAGTGGTATTACTCAACAGTGTGAGCCACATTTGCACATGGTAATGTTCTGTGTCCTGTATTGACTTACTGCATTATAGAAGTGCTGTTAATGTAAGGAAAGTGAAGATAGCTCACCTCCTCCTCTCTTAACTTGATGAACAAATGGCTGAACAGTGACATGTCTTCTTTATAGTTTTAACAAGCAGATGTCCAGTACAGGCATGCCGTGGTGTCTTGGTCCCCACAGATGTGTGCGTACAGACCTCACTCAGATGTGAAGATCTTTCACACCCCCATTTGCAAGTTTGACTCTCGACCCAGCAGCTGTTGTTGATGTCAACGAGGACTGTGCTATTAATGCAGCATCAATTACTTCGAGATGCATCAATGACAAACAGTGGGAACAAGAGCAAGTGCAAATAACACTAAATGCTCTCTTGGCAACCCAGCCTCTTGGTCCTTGTTGGTGTACTTTCCCGCTTCTTATCTGGTTTGGTCTTCTGAAGTGATGCTGAGAGTATCTGAGGTGAAAGTGTCTCTTGCCCGCTGTCTATGGGAGTCCCAAACTCCCTTGGAGAAAACTGGAGGGCTTGCAAGACTGCAGCTTTACTTGCTGTCTGCTCTGGAAGAGTGGAATTACAGTGATGAGGTCAATAGATCATGGTGGCTGAAGTGAAAAGTTTGATACGGGTATCAAGGAGTTCAAAAGTTTTGTCCTCTAGAGGATTAAACTAAGAGTGGATGGTGGTTAAGTTGTAAAAAAAATATGTTTCTTAAGCAGATTTCTGTTTTTTTCAGTATATAAAACCATGGCCTACTTCTTCAGTGAAGACTCATAAACAATCTATCTTAAATGCACGGTTAGAATATTATTTAATTTTCTGTTTATTTGCCCTTTGCCTTAAGTACGGGCCTTTTTATGATAAGCATTGCCTCAGAGCACCATATATGAACAGTGGAGGAGTATGGCCATTAGTTTTAATCTAATACTGGGCTACGTGCAAGTGAAATACTTAATTTGGCTGTTTGCAGGGCAGTGTTTCAAAACAAAATCTGGTACTGCTTTTGACAAATAGCGTGGTATAAATTGTGGAATTTAATATTAAATTTGAAGTGCTGGTTTACTGTTTTTGAGGAGGAGAGCCAAACTCAGTGCAAGTATAAATTAGTTAAGCAGGTTTGGGTTGGGGGTAGCAATGGATTTAATATATCCATAGACTTACCTGCCATTGTTTTACCTCTGTAGAGACTTAAGATGCAAGTTACAAGGACACTGGAAAAAATCATTATGCCACCAGTTGTTTGGAGAGATGATGATTTTCAGTTGTTAAAAGAAAACAAAACAGACATCACATTTTAGTCTGAAAAGGACACCTGATGTGCCAAGGGCTGACACATTTTTCTTCCCCAAGATGATTATGAAAGACATGAAGGTCATATGACAGACCTCATATTTCCCTGCACACATGCTTTATACTTCGGAAAGCAGTGAGTCTCATGAGATGTCAGTTGCTAAGAAAAATGTGCTGCTGTTTCCAATTAGGCAAGTGGGGTCTTGTGAAACTGCCTCTGCAGCCTCCTGCAGCTTTGTTTCAAAGTTCGTATCAGTGGAAGTGTGTTTACAGGAACCCAACTTGCAAATTCTTCAGGCGTGTAGGAGACGGTGCAAGTAATTTTTGCACTACTGGCTTTTCACATTTAAGCTCTATGCCATCCAGCTTGTGTGCAGTGCCACATGGAGACCGAGGATGTTGCTGTCCTGTGGTGGCTGGTGTGCCTCTGAGCTGGCAAAGCATTTTAGTTAGTGCGATTCAAGGGTAGCGCCTAAGGATACTCTGCAAAGAGGAGAGAGGTTTTTCAACTGGGATCCCTCTTGATGAATAGCTCTGAATAGATTCTTAACTGAAGGGGAGGAAAGCAGGGGGACTGGAAAGTGCTTAGTCCAGCTGAGTGCTGCATAGATATTATTTACCATTTCTGATTAATCCCTAAACAATTTCTCCATATATGTGTACATGTGCATGCACATGTGCTATAACAAACCTTGCAGCCTGTATTTCAGAATTCTTGTCTTCTTGTGCAACAGTGCTTATCTGTGACCTGTTTCCTGGATAGTTTTCAAAGACCACAAAATGTATTTAGTTAGAAGAAAGCAGCTGAATGAAAATTAGCTGGACACGTATGCAGTATTGTCTGTTACACGACTACCTGCCCCTATTGATACAATTCACACAGAGTTGAGCAGAGTTCTCTCTATTTGTTGTAGATCTTAATCTTGCTAGAGCTTGAAGTTGTTCATGGGCATGCAAAATTAGCTGTTAGTAGCCTTGGATGACTCATCTGGGCTTCAGCAGTGCTTCTTTGTATGTGTGTTTCTGTACGTGTGCTCAAAATACATTTTGTATCAACGCTTGCATGTTATTTTAGTTTGTCGGGTGGTTTTCTTGGAGACCTGGTGACTCCATGCAGGAGAACAGAGGAATGCCAGTTCTTTCTGGCACCTTCCGTAGCTGTCCTGAAGGTTGACTTTCTCTTTCCTTTTTTGTATCTCTGCATGCTTATGATCATGAATGTAAATCTCTCAAGCAGGTTGCTGTGGAAGGGCGGAAAAAGTTCTGTTTGAACTGCTAATGACATGAGCTGAGGTTTGCCGTGAGTGTCTCACATTATGCTCTAAGGCCAGACCAAGCCAAGAAACACATTTCCGGGCTCTCTTTGGCTTTTGAAACTAGTCTTACATCTGGAGAAAATGCTTCCATGAAATGCTTATTTCCTTTGCGCAAAGGCAGATGTGGACCCTGCACACAAGCCCTGTGTCAGCACCCGGCTATTTGTTCCTCTGCTCAGCTGCTCGTCTGAGAGTTCTTGGCTCCTTTGGGGTTTGCAGAGGCAGAGCTGTGGGAGCAGCACCCCTCCTGCTCATCACAGGGTGATGAGCGCTTCAGAGCAGGCACCTCTCTTAGTGGGACCCAGGAAGGGACAAGTGTCTGCGTCTTCTGTTGCCTCTAGGTGTACCTAAGATTAATTTTCTGGTCCACCAGGTAAGTAATGCATAGTTAATGTGATGTTATTTCTGATTGTGACCAAGTATCACATAAACTGCTGCATAAATTACATGGCTGGTGAGGCCTGTGCACATGCCTGACCTAAGTGCCCAAAGGTCTAATGTCCGTTCTTGTGCTTTCACGCCTTGCCAATTCAGGATCTAAATAATGACAAATAAGTCACAGCTGCATAATTTTGACTTTCCTGTAGTTTGGTGTTTTCCCATGTCAAGCTGGTTTCACTCTTATTGCCAGCCTTGCAGGTAGTCATCAGCTGTGGGGAGCTACACATGTCGTCTCCTGTTCTGGGATGACTTCCTGACTTTGCTTTCTTGTTTTGAAGGAAGTTTTTCTTATCATTTTCTCTATAACCAAATGAACAATGCAGTTTCTTTGCTTGTTTTTGTTGAATCCTAGGGCCCGTGTTTCCAAACATGGTTTGGCTTTACTCTGTATCGCTACTCCGGAATAGCAGTTGCTGCTAGCTGAAAAGACATTGAGCCCCAAGTGCTATGGTAGCGTGTGCTGTCTACATGTAATTAAGGGGCAGGCTAGAACATGGTGAGATGTGACGTGTTTGTATTCTGTCGCTTCACTGGTTGACCAGTAGACATCAATGTTCAATGCATCCATCTTGCTCTTCCTTGTTGAGGGAGAGCTTGGGATGTTGCTTCGATGCAACTTCTCCCCCTCTAGGATGCTCTGTGTGAATGTGCTCCTGACAGCATCTGTATGCAAACTGGTATTGTTTGGTAGGAAAAGCTTAAGCTAATACAGGACTGGGATCCATGTTTAACTGCTGTCTGAGGTGTGCTCTTTAGCGCCCTGTTCCGCAAGCCTGTGTTTTGCTTTCGGTGTGTAGAAGTATCTAGAAATCGTTCCAGAAGCTGGTATTTGCAGAAGTCAAATCCAGTGTAAAGTCCACTCAGTATTTAGTAGTTTGGGGGTTTTTTTGCTGTCTGCATATTTTTTGGTGGTCTTTCCTCTACAGTTTAGATGTCTTAGAACTGCCAACACTTAGTAGTGTGTACTAGCTGTGGGATGGGAGGGTGTGAGCAATGCAGTCCTAGATACCTCCTTGCTGCTTCCCACCTCCTCCAGCCTGTCTCGTGTTGCTGTGGCAACTCTAAGCACCTACAGGCATGGAGCAGTTGTTGCCTATCTTTGCCTTCATGCTTGATAATCCTCTTATTTCTGTACCTCTCAGTTTATTGCATGTTGTGGGGTTTGGGATTTCTTTTGTTCAAGGCTAGAAATTGCTAACTTTTTAGGATGGCATTTGTCTAAAACAAGGTTTCTTTTGGCTATGCTGGATGTTGTGTTGTGTTTGTGTTTGATTAAAATTCCTCAGGCTTCATTTCTGAGTAAAATGAAGCACGCGGTCATGCACTGTCCTAGTCACACGGTAACAAAGGACTCCATTACAACATTTCATTAGAAGTCTGTGTATAACACTGTTACTTCCATTTCCAACAAGAAACCCACAAACGACCCAAGGGAAAGTCAAATATGTGTACTCTGTTGTCCAGCTATCTGCAGCTGGTTGGGAAGTGTTTTCTAATCCTCATCTTACGTTTTGTTAAATATTTTCGTGTGCTAAATTTAAGGCTTTTTTTTTAATTTTATCAAGTATTACGAAAATTGAGAATTATGCAGAATGTATTTTGCTGTCATTGTCTTCAATTAAATACTTTATCTTTCTGTAATTAAGCTCTTTATCATGAGCAATTACTGTCGTCATATAAAAAACAATTGGCAAAAGGTTATCTTCCTTTAATAAGAGAACAGGAAATCGTGTTAGAGATTACAGGCCCTCCACAGGTTTGCCAATAAATCTTCTGCGTAGAATATTTGTAGTCATAATTGCATACTGTACTTCCTGCTAGTGCAGAATCCCGTTCTTCCCTTGTGTTCATCCTGCCTAAGTCTTAGGTCTTTTATGACTCTTATGTGTTTATCACGCACTTGCTGTTTCAGCCCAAAAGTGTATTTATATTACAGAGGAAAGAAAATGGCCTATATTTTGCTTATCTCTATTACTGTGCTCTATTACTACTCACACAGATACAGATATAGGCCGGCGAAGGCTAGGACCACATGTCTGACGGGCTGTGGCGATCCTTGTTGCTGGATATGGCTATAGAAAAAATGCAGGCAAGACTGAGGGGCGTCAAGTCATACTCATCAGAGTAAATACGGTTTCATGGGGGCTGCTGTGAAATTGTGCAGTTTTGCACTTCATTTCAGTTGAAATGCTTATGGGCTTGAATTCTTTCAGCTTGTTCTTGCATCTCTTTCCTTGTGACTTGGCTTGTGGTTAATAATTATGCTAGCTAGAGTGAATTTAATTTCGACCTGTCTTCCTGTGCTACCACTGTGCCTCTGACAATAATATGTGCTGGAGAAAAATGTATAAAAACTGTATAGGTCAGTATGAATTCTTCCAGTTGTCCACCCTTTCAATTTACTCCTCTTATGTTCGTAGCTTGGTTATATTGTTCTAGCCAGGCATCCCAAAACAGCAGGCATTGAGTATTAGAGTACAGACAAAGCTTTTTTTGGTTTTGATCCTTTTTGAATGAATGGGATGCCCTCTTGATAATAAAGATTAAACAAGCATATCCTTTTTAAAACGGTCTCTGGAATAGTATTGTTGGTTTAATGTTGACGCCAAAGGAATAGTGGTTTGGTTCAGAGAGATCTTTACTAAACTGCTTTCCCAACTTTGACAATTGAGCATCCATCTATAGAATGGTTATTGGACTTTCAACATTTAATTATATTTGCAGCCACACATATCTGAGCTCTGCATGTTCTGTTTTGATTTAATGCTACAATATTGTATTCGATACAGTGAATCTGAGATAAAAGACTGATACTGTAGCAGCAGGGCCAGTAAAGTAACTTCAGGCCAGACCCCACACCAAAAGAGGCTTCAGCTACCAAAGGCTGAATGTACAAATGTGAAAATCCCTTCCCAAGTAAATTCAGAAAACTTCTGGGACCTCATCTTTTTGCAGGGGAACCAAGGAAGTTGTCTTCTTTTTAAATCTGGAGCTCTGTGCGAGCTCAGTCCTTCTTCCTAGTCCTGAGCTATGTTGTACCAAAGGCAGGGAGAGATGCAGAAGAGAGTTGACATGTCTTCTGTGAATGTGGGTTTCTGAGATTGTGTACCTGGCATTGTACACTGATGGCCACTTTGTTCTTCTAAAATGTTGATGAGAAGGAGGGCGTGGAGGCGGAGCTCCAGACATGGACTGTGCTGTCACACCTATGTGCGTGCTCTTGCTGTGTCTGTAAGTTACTCCCACTGCTGGCCCTTACCTTCTTTTCACATGGCCAGCAGGTTTTGGAGGAGAGGCTCTCAAGAAAGTTTCCTTGGATGGTTTTCCACACCTGGGTCTGGTGTGTGCACAAGTCCTTACCTGAGATCTGGAAAAGCCTACAGGTGAGGTTCTCTTCTCACGCGGCGTGATCGTGCTTCCGTGTCCCTGCCTGGCTGCCAGTCTGTGTGCAACAGCCGTCTTCTGCAGAATGTCACTTCCAAGCTCAAATCCAGCCAGGTACCTAAAAGTTGTCCTGCTGCTTTGTCTAGGCCAGAATAGCTGCAGCTATTGGCCACATACTGCAACATCTTTCATCTTTTATTGTTTAACGTGTTGTATTGCCAGCAGTGAGGCAGTGCTGGGAACAGAGGTGCGTAGTGAAGGGGTGTGGAGGGACCTCACTGTGCATCTTGCATGGCAGGTCTGTTCTGCACAACCCTTGGATCCTGTTTGTTCCCTTTCCTTTTTCTTAGCTTTTCTTCACAAATTTTGCTCCAGTGTAGGTAGGATGTCTTTTGGCTCTTACATGGATTAGGATTTTTGTTCTCAAACTGCATTCAACAGTGTTGCCCATCCCTCAATACAACTCATATTCTTTAGTATATAAGGAGATTTTTTCTCATGTCACGCTTATTTAAAACTAAAATACAGCTTATTTAAAACTAAAATACTGTGTTAATAGTGCTTATCTGAAGATACAAAATTAAGGTAAAAGCTAAATTTGAGGTTTATAGTATGTTACTTAAATACAAAATATCATTCTCCAGCCCCAATTGCTGACTTTTGAGTCCCATTTTTCAGTGTCTCAGCAGGGCCCCAAATCTGCTATGCTACATGCAAAACGAAGCTACCAGCTACTCTGAAGCCAAAGCTGGTCATTATAAAACCTCTGTAAGCTGGCTGCCAGCCTCAGAGTTCATTATGAGGGAGGTCATTCTTCCTTACAGGAATGAATGTAGCTTTTGAGTACATTTTAAAAGTTTTATTTAATCACAATGCGGATGAATTGTTTTAGCTGTGATCGCCTGATGGGAAACTAACTTTCTTCTTCCTGGAAGAAAAAGTACCATGTTGATTCTTGCAGCAGCTTTTTGGAACTACAGGATGTGATTTCTTCTTTTTTGTTTTTGAAAGAGTTGAAGATTTTGGCACTAACAAAGGAAATTTTTCTCCCTCTTCTCTGCTTTTTCTTTAATACTGAGCAGTCAGTTTTCTTTTGAAATCTATGAATGCACAGAATAAGGTCTTTAATGGGGCGCTTTCTTGAAGCATCCTCTCAAAGTGTATTTTTTGACAAATGTTTTCATCTCTTCCATAAAAATTGTGTCATTGCAAAACGCTTTGAATACTGTATCAATTTTTATGTTTGATTAAGATGTTTTAAATGGAGGAAAGAAAACAATATATATGGTTTTTTTCATAATGGATGGTCTTTAATGCCCAAATAGAAGGGTTTGGAGAAGAAGACAGGCTCAGTTTGAAGATGCATGGTGTTAGGATGAGAAACTATGGAACATAGAAATTTCTGGTAAGGTCCAAGGAAATCTCGTTTTTCCCCATGGGGGTGGTTAAGCACTGGAAGAAGTTGCCCAGGGAGGCTGAGGACACTTCGTCCTTGGAGATACTCAGTGCAAAACTGGACAAAGCCATAAGCAGTCTGCTATGATTGGCCCTGCTTTGGCTAGGGCATTGTGCTAGAAACCACCGGGAATCGCTCCCATGCTAAATTATTCTATGATTTTGTGAAATGAATCTTCATTGTATGTGCAATATCTATGATGTTGCATGAATTTGTCTTTCTATTATATGATTGTATTTTCTGTGTGATTGCTGACAACTACGAAGAAGTGGAGAGGGGATGGTTGTGCTAGATGTCAAGGGTAAAGCCGCTAGCCCAACTGAAATGAATGTACACCAATGCACGCAGTATGGGGAACAAACAAGAGAAGCTGGAGGTCCTGGCCTGGCAGGAGTACTATGATATAGTCACTATCACGGAAACGTGGTGGAATGACTCCCATAACTGCAGTGCTGCCATGGAAGGTTACAAACTCTTCAGGAGAGACAGGCGAGAGGGAAGGGGTGGAGGGGTGGCCCTGTACACCAAGGAAACTCTTGACGCTGTAGAACTTGAGATCGGGGACGATCAGATTGAGAGTCTATGGGTAAGAGTAAGAGGGGCAAGCAAGACTGACATCCTGGTTGGAGTGTGTTACAGACCGCCTGACCAGGAGGAAGAGGTGGATCTTTTGTTGTTTAAGCAGCTGGAAGTTGCCTCAAGATCGTCTGCCCTTGTTCTTCTAGGAGACTTTAATCTCCCAGATATCTGCTGGGAACTTAACATAGCCGAGAGGAGGCAGTCCAGAAGGTTCTCGGAGTGTATTGAGGACTGCTTCTTGTCACAGCTGGTGAGTGAGCCTACCAGGTGTGAGGCTCTCCTTGACTTGCTGTTTACCAATGGAGAAGGGCTGGTGGGTGATGTTGTGGTTGGAGGCTGTCTGGGCTGCAGTGATCACGAGATAATTGAGGTTTTCATTAACAATGGAACAAGGAAGAGCATAACCAGGACGACCATGTTGGATTTCTGGTGTGCTGATTTCAAGTTATATAAGGAACTAGTAAGGAGAGTACCCTGGGAGACAGTTCTTAAAAGCAAGGGGATCCAGGAAGGCTGGACATACTTTAAGAATGAAGTCTTCAAGGTGCAGGAGCAGGCTATCCCGATGTGCTCTAAGATGGGCCGCAGGGGCAGATGGCCGGCCTGGATGAGTAAGGAGCTTCTGAAGGAGCTCAGTGAAAAAAAGAGGGTGTATCGCCTTTGGAAAGAAGGGCAGGTGAGTCAGGTTGTGTTCAAACATATTGTCAAGTCGTGTAGGAAGAAAATTAGGGAGGCAAAAGCCCAGCTGGAGCTTAAATTGGCCACTTGTGTTAAGGACAACAAGAAGAGCATTTTCAAATATATTAACGGCAGAAAAAAGGGCAGCAACAACCTTCAATCCTTATCGATCACTGAGGGAAATATAGTAACTAAAGATGAGGGAAAGGCTGAGGTGCTTAATGCCTTCTTCACCTCGGTTTTCAACAGTAAGGCAGATTGTTCTCTGGACAACTGGTCTACTGAAGCGGTGGATAGGGGCAGGGTGCAATACAGCCTCCGTGTCATCCAGGAGGAAGAAGTTAGAGACCTGCTGAGCCACTTGGATCCTCATAAGTCTATGGGGCCTGATGGGATCCATCCTAGGGTGATGAGAGAGCTGGCGGACAAGTTTGCTAAGCCACTTTCCATCATTTATCAGCAGTCCTGGCTCACTGGAGAGGTCCCAGAAGACTGGAAGTTGGCCAACGTGACGCCCATCCACAAGAAGGGCCCTAGGGACGATCCAGGTAACTACAGACCTGTCAGCCTGACCTTGATTCCAGGCAGAATTATGGAACGGATAATCCTGGGTGTGATCATGCGGCATCGGAGGAATGAGGGAAAGATCAGGCCCAGCCAGCATGGTTTTAGGAGAGGCAGGTCCCGCCTGACCAACCTGATTTCTTTTTACGACCGTGTGACTCGCCTGGTGGATGAGAGGAAGGCTGTGGATGTGGTGTACCTGGACTTCAGCAAGGCCTTTGACACTGTCTCCCATAGTAGACTACTGCACAAGCTGGCAGCCCGTGGCATGGATGGGAATGTACTGTGCTGGGTTAGGAATTGGTTGGATGGCCGAGCCCAAAGGGTGGTAGTGAATGGTGTCCCACCCAGCTGGCGGACGGTCACTAGTGGCGTCCCCCAGGGATCGGTGCTGGGCCCGGTCCTATTCGATATCTTTATTGATGATCTGGATGAGGGGGTCGAGTCCTTCATCAGCAAGTTCGCAGATGACACCAAGCTGGGAGGAAGTGTCGATCTGCTGGAGGGAGGGAAGGAAGGCCCTACAGAGGAACCTTGACAGGCTGGAGAGATGGGCTAACTCCAATAGCATGAGGTTTAACAAGTCCAAATGCCGGGTCCTACACTTTGGACACAACAACCCCATGCAGAGCTATAGACTGGGTGCAGAGTGGCTGGAGAGTAGTCAGGCGGAAAGGGACTTGGGAGTGCTGTTGGACAGGAAACTCAACATGAGCCAGCAGTGCGCTCAAGTGGCAAAGAAGGCCAATGGTATCTTGGCCTGCATCAGGAACAGTGTGGCCAGCAGGACTAAAGAGGTCATCATTCCCTTATACTCGGCACTGGTCAGGCCGTACCTTGAGCACTGTGTCCAGTTCTGGGCCCCTCAGTTTAAGAAGGATGTTGAGATGCTGGAGTGTGTCCAGAGGGGGGCGATGAGGATGGTGAAGGGGCTGGAGCACAAGCCCTATGAGGAGCGACTGAGGGAGCTGGGGTTGTTTAGCCTGGAGAAGAGGAGGCTCAGGGGAGACCTTATTGCTCTCTACAACTACCTAAAGGGAGGTTGTAGTGAGGCAGGAGTTGGACTGTTCTCTCAGGCGACCAGTGACAGAACGAGAGGACATGGTCTCAAGCTTCGCCAGGGGAGGTTTAGGTTTGACATTAGGAAGAAATTCTTCACTGAGAGGGTAATTGTTCATTGGAATGCGCTGCCTAGGGAGGTGGTCGAGTCACCATCCCTGGAGGTGTTCAAAGAGAATTTGGATGAGGCACTTAGTGACATGGTGTAGTTGACAAGTGGGAGCGGGTGTGGGTGTTGGGTCATAGGTTGGACTCGATGATCTCAAAGGTCTTTTCCAACCTTACGATACTGTGATACTGTGATAACTCTACAGCAGCAACTAGTTGGTGAGCAACTAGAGGTTAGCAGTCCAGTGCAACAAAGTGCTGCATGTTCAGGATATTGTCCTGCAGCCATAAAAAGGAGGGAAGTCCATACATGGTACTCCTTGGCAACTGTCTGAGGACTGTCATGTGAGGAGGTATGCTCAGCGCTGATTTTTATGTGCATAAAAATGTGTTGGTGAACAAAAATACTGAGTTTAAAGTACTGTATAGCTTTGCTTTCCCTAGTATAGACCCTTTACCAAGACCAGTTTAGAAGAATCTCGTCTCATAGCACTAGTCCCTGAATGCTGAGAAAAACAAATAGCAGCGATTTCAAATGCCTGTCTCCTCCTAGCCAAATTCCAGGACATTTTTGAAGTAAGTACTTGCTTCAAAACATGTGTAAATGGTAAATTTTCTCATAACTTAAACTAAACATGTGAAGTACCATGAATATCTAGCTTCAGTTTTCTGTAAGCCTTATGATTTACTTTATGGTTATTGGAGAGGATATTGATTGTTTGTTGCCAGAGAGATTCAAGATGAGCAAAAAAGTCATGGTATTATAGATGCTTGTCAACCCAGCAGGTCAGAAAGGGAAAATCCCTTGGCATTAATTAACTTTAAATGTTTCAGTGGAAAGTAAATGTGGCTTCCAGAAAACACTGTGCTTTCTATTCTAGGTGTTTCTTTTCTGCCATTCTGAAGCAATTCATTAATTCATACTCTAGGTTTTTAACACAAATGTGTCACTGCTATCCTGTTGCTAGTTCATAGAAATTCTAGGCCATCACTGTCAAAGAAATTCTAAATTCCTTAGGTGTGCGGTGCAGGCTGAAAGGAGATAGGTAAGAAAATCGGGTTTCCTGTAACAGTCCGCATATTGGTGTCCTTATGCTTATTTTTTAAAGTGGAAGGTGACTTGAGGAAGAGTACTAGGCAATGTTCACTGAAAGCCAAAGTCTCTTGTTTTTGAGATACTTCAGAAGAATCTTTTTTTTTCTAGGAACAATCCAGTCAAATAGTGTTGAGATGTATTTTCTATACTGTGCAAAGTTGCAGAACTGTTTAAAACTGTCACACTGCCAAGCTGAGATAAAAATCCTTGTAGCTGTGACTCAGAAGGCAGTACCTGGATTTTTTTCTTCCCTCCCATCACCCCGAGAAGTTGAAAAGCAAGTCATTTGTTATAGTACAGAACTTGATTCATATTAAGATCTCAATCACAACTGTTGTTAATTCTGTTCTGTACACGCATACATTTCTAGCTAAGAACTGTTAACTTTTCTGTACAATCTCTGTTTAAAATCACTTACTTTCTGATAACATATCTCGGTTTGTTTTTTTCATCTAAACTAAGACACGGTTAAGATTAAGTGTCCTTAGAGTACCTCAGGTGCATCATCCAACAAGTCTAAGGAAGGGTGCCTGATACATTTTTAATCATAGAATCACTAGGTTGGAAGAGAACTCTGAGATCACTGAGTCCAACCGTGCCTGTCTCACTACGAAACCATGTCCCTAAGAAACTCATCTACCCGTCTTTTAAACATCTCCAGGGATGGTGACTCCACTACCTCCCTGGGCAGCCTGTTCCAATCCCTGACCACTCTTTCAGTAAAGAAATTTTTCCTAATGGCCAGTCTAAACCTCCCCTGGCACAACTTGTGGCCATTTCCTCTTGTCCTGTCACTTGTCACTTGTGAGAAGAGCCCAGCACCTACCCTGTCACAACCTCCTTTCAGGCAGTTGCAGACAGTGATGAGGTCTCCCCTCAGCCTCCTCTTCTCTAAGCTAAACAACCCTAATTCCCTTGTAGGGCTTTTTCTCCAGCCCCTTCACAAGTCTCATTGCCCTTCTCTGGATGCGCTCCACCCCCTCAATGTCCTTCTTGTAGTGAGGGGCCCAAAACTGAACCCAGCACTCGAGGTGCAGCCTCACCAGTGCTGAGCACAGGGGCACAATAACCAATAAAGAAAAAAAAATACGTAAGATCATCTTGGTAGCACCATTTAAACTGTAAATAACTACTGCTTTGAGTATGTTATACATGGCAAAACGTCTTCCTAGAAACCCAATGAGCTTCAAGTAGATGTTTTTGAGGGGGAGTGTTTGAGGAGATGGATAATCTTAATTAATTCAACAAACCATAAGTGGTGAAGATAGATAGAATATTGATGAAGATAGAGTATTGCAACTGTTGAAAAAGAGACTGTATCTAGAACCCAAATATAGGTCACAGTCCAAGAAGGGGAGGAACTGCAGTTTGAGACACACATACAGTGTAGCGTACTCAATAAACAAATGCTGCTGATCCTCAGTTACAGGAGTGATGAAGGTTCACTACTGCATGAAAGAATTTGAGTCACAAGAATTATGAGGAGAGCAGTGAGTCTAAAAAATCTGTGAGCTTTTGCTTTGATCCAAGAGAAGGTTAAGATGTTGCCAGGTCATTCTGTATGTGGGAGAATGTTCTACCCACGGACAGAGATTTGATTCATAAGGCAATGGAATAACAAGATTCAGTGTCTGAAAGTTGGACTATAAAATGCACGCTACTAATAAGTAATACTCTTTAGTATGCTGATGATTCGTTATGAAAAAACTAAGGCATAAATTTGGTAGGTTCCCCATCTGGCCAAGTCTTTAAAGATATCAGATGAGCTGTCTTACTCCGGAAGAAATAGTATAGCTTTGTAGCCAGAGTAGAAGAGAGCGAGATGACACAGGACTCACTTCGTAAAGTCTTGTGGGCTTTAATAATCTGGAAGCTTTGTGATCTGGATAAGTCTGTCAGGAACTGGAGTGAGGCCATCAGGTTTTTTTTCAGATAGGCTGCTGAACAGCTGTCAGACAGTAGCTGCCAGTTAACATAAAGAATGTGTCCTACGTTGCCAAAATGTCTAAGTGGTTTTGGCAGTGGAAGGAAATGTGGGCTTGCTTCGTAGGCTTTTCACCGCAGGAATGGATGATGCACAATATAATCTGTTC
The DNA here is from genome assembly GCA_033558235.1 of Neomorphus geoffroyi. Taxonomy (NCBI): domain Eukaryota; kingdom Metazoa; phylum Chordata; class Aves; order Cuculiformes; family Neomorphidae; genus Neomorphus; species Neomorphus geoffroyi. The sequence goes on along the minus strand of JAUMJM010000005.1, from coordinate 45,058,271 downwards.
TAGCACAGCATTTCTTTGGGCATCAGAGGAAATGAAAGAAAATATGGAACAAAAATCCAGATCAGTGCCCTATGAAGAAGAAAGGGCAAGACTGGATCTTGGAGGCCTTTATGTGCAGTTAAGTTCCACTCTTCAGGAAAGTTTTGGAAGCATCTACTAAATCATGTAATATTTTCTGTTGACAGTCCTGACTTGGTGTCCCCTTTTCCCAAACTCATCCTCTTAGGAGCTCTGCTTCTCTCATGGCAGGTGCATGTGATTTGAGATGCAAAATGTAGGCTGTATGAGAGGGAAACTGAAATCTCTTATGCTGAGAATCTTTTCGTTTTCATCACTAATTTGCAGTACTATCTAGGCATACGTCCTGTAGGTTTTGGGAGTACCAGACTCTGTCTAGCTTGTTAAGTGTCTGTGTGGTATGTATTACCTCCAATTAAATGCCTTCTGATGTTATAAGTCAGTCTTGTCCTCCTACCTGTCTTGTGACACCCTGGCCTACTACAGTACTTTATCACCAGGTATCGGGCTGGTTCTGTGATTTGTCTCCAGCCTATTAGGGCAGACTGAGTTGCCAGATCTTTCTCTAGAGCCTTCCATGTAAATCTCAACATGAAAATAACCATGTTCAGTGATTCTTCATTACCAGCTCATTGTTATCACTCTCTGTAACTTTCTTTTGAGAAAGTGATAGAGATGGCAAAGATGTCAAACAAACCTTGAGTCCCTCCATTTGCAGAGGTATTGATGCAGTCTGTGGACCTCAAAATAAATAATAAGTAATCCTAGATTGTACATATATTACTGAGTGCTGCCTTTTTCCTGCTTAAAGGAATGTACTTCATCTGCAAAGAGGCTTGAGGAAAATGCCTATGCTTGGCAGCAGTGGCCAGCTGGCAGCAAGTCCCAACATCAGAAGCTGATAGTGGAGAATTATGTTAAAATAGTGTCCACTAAGTAAGTACTAATGAATTGGAAATCAGGAATTGAGAAAGGCTGAATATACTACATAAGCACCGTATTATTCATATGCCACAGATGTTTAAAATATAACTCTTCTGCTAACACTTAGAATCTCCTGGAAGTCAGTCTTAAAAAATAACGCATTGCAATGAAACACAACAAAGAAGTTAGATTTGGTTTCCTCTCATAATACTCAATAGATATATATAATTTGTGACTACTCATCTCTGTGAGAGGCTTGTATCTCTTGTAAAACAGTAAATCTGACAGGGTTCACTTGAAAGAGGGGTTCAATGCACTTTCAAGTAAATTTATTTGCTGAGCTAATAAGCGTATGCAAACATTACAGGGTTCAAGGGGAAACCAGTGAACCAGCTAGCTTCTAAAGGAAAGATCTCATTGCCCATCTGTTTCCACAGAAAAACACCTCTACCCATCACTGTATTTTGAAGGGCCACTATTGTTGAGGATCCTTTTGTTCTGTAACTGGTGTCCAATCAAAATTTTCTAAGATAAGTTAAAAAAGTCTTTTATAGGAATTCAGGAATAATTCAGTGCCGTCAAAGAAGAGTGATAGAATTAGATGCTATCAGTCAAATGCCTCCTTTTGTTGTTACTGTTAAATCCTCACTCATTTCTGTAAAATACCTGCAAACTGGCAGTTTGCATTTCATCTGATCTTAGGAAATTCTCACAAGCTCCATGAATTTCCTATGCTTTTTTGCAAAGGAGAAGAAAAAGTTTGCTATATTGCAAACTTCTGCATGATGCTATGAGAGATGAAGGAAGAGAGTGTAACTTAGAGTTCTCCTTAGAATGTTGATCAGCGAGGAAACCCAAGTGATGTTCTCATGTGCTCTGGTTACAGACTGGTGCTGTGTACATGCCTTCTCCTGTTTCTGTGAGAAAATTAAGCAGTGAGACAAAATCTGCTCAAAATTTTACCTTCTTTTACAAAAAATATATATTTGCATACAAACTTTTCTGAGTCTTCAGCATTAATTAATGCTCTTTCTGATTATTCATTTAAAAATAGGCCAACTCAAACAATTGACCAAGTCACTTTGGTATATAGGCAAATGAGGTACGCCTACATGTGAGATGGTTACTTCCATGAGCTTTCCTTGAGTTTGATGATGAGCTCTCTGACGATGGTAGCATAACATTGTAATGCTTTGCTGGGCTGTGTTGGTGCTTTTGGAGAACATCTTAGGTGTTGCATGCTGGAGGGAGAGAGGGGAGCACCCACCTTCTGCTTGTAGTAAGATAGCTTGCTCACCATAGAAAGTGAGAAGAAACCCACTGGGAAGTTTGGGTGTGTTTATGATGCTACAGCTGCCTTTGCAATAAATTTATCTGGTCACAGGCAAAGGAATTTTGTGTCCCTCGTCAGAGGAGACAATTCACAAGCACTTCTACAGCACAAGAACACTTCTGCCAGAGGACAGACTTTTGTATCGGATGTGTTGAACAGGCTGAAATTATATCTAATTAATGACTATATAAGCTGGCCTTGTGCTAGAAGGCCATATGTTCACTTGTGTAGACACAGTGAAGACAAGCAAACAGCATCTGCAGTGATTACAGATCTGCCTCAGAGCTGCTTACTCACTGCAAAGCACTTTATGAGGAAGGCAGCCCCAGTGCCAACTACCTCAGGTAGCACCAATGCTCACCGATGATACGTGAACAGATATAGCAATACATGAGTGTTCATGGCCTGTTGCTGTCTGCAGTGTTTTGTCACTATGGGATGAGGTCCTCAGCCTGTTGACTGGTTGAAGGCACCTCGTCAGTATAAGGGCTGGATCGTTGCATAAATGCTTAGATACTCACATAAATGCTTGAATACTTGCAAAAATGCTTGGGTGTATGCAGCCTGTGTATGCAAGGCTAGCATGGCAGATAGTATATAACCAAGGGCTTCTCTTTAAAGAGAGAAGGGAAGCAGGCATTAGTGGGAAGGATCCGCCTGTGTGGAATTACAGCTTGGAGCTTTTCTCCAGCCCATAGTAGCAAAGGATTGCTTTTTGTCACAGCTGGTGAGTGAGCCTACCGGGGTGAGGCTCTCCTTGACCTGCTATTTACAAATAGAGAAGGGCTGGTGGGTGATGTTGTGGTCGGAGGCTGTCTGGGGTGCAGTGACCATGAGATAATCGAATTCTCCATAAACAATGAAACAAGGAAGGACATAAACAGGACATCCACACTGGATTTTCAGTGGGCTGATTTCAGATTATTTAAGGAACTAGTCAGGAGAGTACCCTGGGAAATAGTTCTTTAAAACAAGGGGGTCCAGGAAGGCTGGATGTACTTCAAGAATGAGATCTTGAAGGCACAGGAGCAGGCTGTTCCAATAGGGCGTAAGATGAGCCGTAGGGGCAGACAGCTGGCCTGGATGAGTAAGGAGCTTCTGAAGGAGCTAAGTGAGAAAAGGAGGGTGTATCGCCTTTGGAAAGAAGGGCAGGTAAGTCAGGTTATGTTCAAAGATATCGTTAAGTCGTGTAGGAAGAAAATTAGGGAGGCAAAAGCCCAGCTGGAGCTCAAATTGGCCACTTCTGTTAAGGATAGTGTTTTTACAAATATAATAATGGCAGAAAGAAGGAAATGATCTCCACTCCTTATTGGATATTGAAGGAAATATATTAACTAAAGATGAGGAAAAGGCTGAGGTGCTTAATACCTTCTTCACCTCGGTTTTCAACAGTAAGGCCGATTTTTCACTGGACAACTGGTCTACTGAAGTGATGGATGGGGTCAGGGTGCAACATGGCCCCCCTGTCACGCAGAAGTTAGAGACCTGCTGAGCCACTTGGATCCTCATAAGTCTATGGGGCCTGATGGGATCCACCCTAGGGTGATGAGAGAGCTGGCGGACGAGCTTGCCAAGCCACTTTCCATCATTTATCAACAGTCCTGGCTCACTGGAAAGATCCCAGAAGACTGGAAGTTGGCCAACGTGACGCCCATCCACAAGAAGGGCCCTAGGGACGATCCAGGTAACTACAGACCTGTCAGCCTGACCTCGGTTCCAGGTAAAATTATGGAGCGGATAATCCTGGGTGCAATCATGCGGCACCTGCAGAATGAGCGAGAGATCAGACCCAGCCAGCATGGATTTAAGAGGGGTCCTGCCTGACCAGCCTGATCTCCTTTTACGACCGTGTGACTTGCCTGGTGGATGAGAGGAAGGCTGTGGATGTGGTGTACCTGGACTTCAGCAAGGCCTTTGACACTGTCTCCCACAGCAGACTCCTGGAGAAGTTGTCAACCCGTAGCTTGGATGGGAATGTTCTGTGCTGGATAAGGAATTGGTTGGATGGCCGAGCCCAGAGAGTGATAGTGAAGAGTGTCACATCCAGTCGGCGGCCGGTCACTAGTGGCATCCCCCTGGGATCAGTGTTGGGCTCGGTCCTGTTCAATATCTTTATCGATGATCTGGATGAGGGGATCGAGTCCATCATTAGCAAGTTTGCAGATGACACCAAGCTGGGAGGAAGTGTCGATCTGCTGGAGGGAAGGAAGGCCCTACAGAGGGACCTTGACAGGCTGGAGAGATGGGCTAACTCCAATAGCATGAGGTTTAACAAGTCCAAATGCCAGGTTCTACACTTTGGACACAACAACCCCATGCAGAGCTCTAGGCTGGGAACAGAGTGGCTGGAGAGCAGTCAGGCGGAAAGGGACTTGGGAGTGCTGGTGGACAGGAAACTCAACATGAGCCAGCAGTGCGCTCAAGTGGCAAAGAAGGCCAATGGTATCCTGGCCTGCATCAGGAAGAGTGTGGCCAGCAGGACTAGGGAAGTTATCATCCCCTTATACTTGGCACTGGTCAGGCCGCACCTTGAGTACTGTGTCCAGTTCTGGGCCCCTCAGTTTGAGAAAGATGTCAAGATGCTGGAGTGTGTCCAGAGGACAGCAATGAGGATGGTGAAGGGGCTGGATCACAAGCCCTGTGAGGAGCGACTGAGGGAGCTGGGGTTGTTTAGCCTGGAGAAAAGGAGGCTCAGGGCAGCTCTCTACAACTGCCTAAAAGGAGGTTGTAGTCAGGCAGGAGTTGGTCTCTTCTCTCAGGTAACCAGTGACAGAACAAGAGGACAAGGTCTCAAGCTTCACCAGGGGAGATTTAGGCTTGACATTAGGAAGAAGTTCTTTACTGAAGGGCGACTGGCCATTGGAATGTGCTGCCCGGGGAGGTGGTAGAATCGCCGTCCCTGGAGGTGTTTAAAGGGAGATTGGATGAGGAACTTAGTGCCATGGTCTAGACGATGAGTAGATGTGGTCTTTGGTCATAGGCTGGACTCGATGATCTCAAAGGTATTTTCCAGCGTTGTGATACTGTGAAAGGTGTCTTTCATCACCACGTCCACAAATCCTGAAGATGTGTGGTAATGCTAGCAGGAATGTGTGTATGCATGTACCTCTTCTGAATACAATTGTCTCCAAGGAGGGAAGGGAAGGTGTGTTTTACAGATGGACAAATAGTAGCTCAGAATAAAATTCCTTCTGGAAATCTGTCTCAGCCTTTGAGAAAATACTGAGAATGCTTTTTGATTGTTTTTCTTTTCTGCTTTAGGACTTCTATATCAAAAATAGTTCAGGGACTGAAGAGCACCAGAGCAATAATGTGATGCATATTGGTAAGATGAATGGTCACCATTCACCTTTCACCAGAATTGCTTTCTTTTAGTGAAGAGATGATGCCGTGGATTGCATAGGCAGAATCTGGAAAACTTCTATGAAGCTAGAGGAAAAAATAATTTCTTTGTCCTTGAGGTGTTTCATATCTGTCCTCTAGGATGAAGGATAGGTCAAATGGTCTAATTTTAGAAAAAATAAGGAGTACCAGCAATGATTTTTCCCCTGGCATGTTTGTCATTTCAGACAGCTCTGTCTTTATAATACAATTTTTGCTCTGACTCTTATTCTGCCAGAGACCAGATCCTAGATGGATGCTTCCAGCAGTCTTCTGCGCATGAGAGGGGGGCAGAGAAGGATATTGTTCAGCTTCATGGCCACATATAGCCTCACTGTCTCCAAACAGGAGCACTTCAATCCTGCAAAAGTGAGGATTTGCATTAGAAGATGGAAAGGTTTGTAGTTAACTTGTAGTGATCTGGAACCACTTGTATATTCCCCCTCTGTACAGTCAATGGTCAAGTGGGCTTTTCTGATTAACTGCAAAAGAAACTGGAGAGATTTTAGTTGTGGTAGTATCTGTGTGGGCTTAGTCCTTAATTATCCTTGTGCACCATTCTGCTGAAGCACTTTTATTAATCGCTCCAGAGTACTTTAGCTTCTTTCAATATATTGAATTCCATTTGGATAATTTTAAGTGTTTGCACAGCATATGCCTTTCTTAGGAGTATGGGAAATATCTACACTCTGAAACAAAAGTACAGTGTTCTTAACTCGGCATCCATGTTGTTATCCCGTAAATTAGTACATTCTGTGCCGTTATGTAAGTTTATCTCATGTCGGAATAATACAAGCAGAGTGTGCTGAAGGGCTGATAAGCCTGCCATGAAGGATTACGTTGTTAAAATTCTTCTGCCTTGAAATAACACCTGTTGCTTTACTAACTGGTGCTGGTAGCGTATCCTGTGTTGAGAACTAGTATAAAGTGTAAAAAGAAAAAAAAATCAGAAAAAAAAGCCCACAAAAAAGAAAAAAATGGCATTTTTTAAAGGTAATTTGGATCTTAGCCTTAGCAGTTTTGAATTTAGTGTTGTCACTGAGGCACTCTTACACAAAAAGACTATGAGAAAGCACAGCTTTTCTGTATTTCTGGAGATCAAAAATGGACAAAGTGACTTTTCAGTAAAACTGCCATAGCCTCAAGGACCAAATGAAAAAAAAACCCAACCCAAAACAAGTGCTCCTTCTGTTGGCAGGTGGGAAGTTCATTCCCTTAAAATGCAAAATAAAAAATAATAAAGTAGGTGGTTGTGCAGATTCTGAGGGTAGCCTGCGAAGAGGGCAAAGGGACAAGCACCCCACAGCTGCTGGTGAAAATCTCTGCTGGCAGCATGTGCGCATAAACTAACCATGCTTCCAGCAGCCTTTAAATAAATGGCGGGGGGGAGAGGGGAAGTTCATCCTTGATACCACGGTTCTACACAATGATCCCCTTTCTGGGTGCTGGGGTCACAGCTGCTGTCTGGAGATTACGTACAGAAGCACTCTTCTTCTCGGGAGAGTGAGGTTTCCTGGAGGATTAAGCACAGGCTGAAAGCAGGAGGAGTTATTCAGGAGGCAGACAAAGAAAGCGAGCCCGTGGCCATGACAGGCAACAAGAATCAGGGGAGGAAGACCATGAACAAGAAGACAGCTACTGGTAGTTGCAGCTTGAATGGGAGAGGCTCAAGTTTCAGTCATGGGGTGAAACTCACCATGGGTGTGGCACCACCTTGCCTGCTTGCAGGACTCAAGGAGCTGCTTTCCCACTCGTGAAGGAGGTGGATGGAGTCTGACAGAGCTCTGCCACCTCCTGCACCTGAAATGAAGTAATGTCTTTGCTCACCATGTCAAGTTCCTTTTCGTCACTCAGAAATAGTGATTCATGTGGCCATCTGAATCCCCATGCAAAGGTGCATTTGCACTCCCTGTCTGCTGAGAAAGTTACGCATTTTGCATTTTCCTGTGACACATGTCATGTTACCATGCCTACTGAACCTGCTGCTTTGGTGCTTCCTTCTTCCTTCTTTCTGAGCTTTGTTTTCCTGGGGGTTTATTGGTGTTTGGGGGGGGGGGTTGTTTTTTGGTTTTTTTCTCTCCTTTCTCTTTTATCCTGATATTTCAGCTCTTGGGTGCATACATTCCCAGGAAAGTACCCAGAAAAATCCTTCTACCCACGTATTGTGTGCGAGCACCTCTGTTTTGTGTAGGAAGATTTTTCTATATTTGAAGCCAGGACCATCTGCCTTGTTCCAAAAAAAAAAAACCAAATCAAAATCAACAAACCAGGTTTCTTGCAGTTTTCTGCAAGGGCAGTGGCCTCAGTTCTTATGCATAACTTTTAAGAGGAAAATCCAACCCATCTTATGGTAGTACTATTTGAAACTTCTCTCCTATTTATCAGTTACTTCTAAAGTTGAAGCTCATTTCACTTACTAGATGAAATTTCCCGCAGATCCCACGTGCTGGCTACTTCTTTTTAGTGGCTTCAGAATTCACTAGTGCTTTTTATAATGTGAAGCAAACGGATACTGCACATACTATAGGAAAGGAGAGGTGGAGGCAGAGGAGGCTGACAATCATGCATTCAAATGGTGTGAAAATGCAAGTGAGAAAAATATGACTGTGTCAGTAGAGATTGTCAGAGGGGTATTAAGGCATATCATGTATTAGTAAATCATAGCTATTTTGAAGGCAAAAGAATGAAAATTCTTAAAAGGAGCAGAATTCGAGAAAGACACTAATCAGTAAGTACTAGGTACCAGCGTTTAAATGTAATGTCATAGTTGCTAGTCATTGTACCAGCTGCATGGATATTTCCTAAGTGCAGAATGAGTCTTAACGGTCTCACTTTTAAACCTGCATTTCCATTTGCCTCTGGCTCCATAAAATCTTCTCTAAAAAGGAACATTGTCAAATAACCTGGTAAGATATAAAATACTGCTGTTGCACTGAAAATAGTTCATGCTTTTGATGTTGCATTCAGGCACAAGCATAAATAAATGGTAAATGATGCAGAAGCTATTGAGAAGAGAATCTTGGTCTAAGGTAGAAATGTAACCTGAGCTACTCACTCCAGTTCCTGGTTGATACTTTTTTTAGAGAAAAATGCTGAAGAATGCTCCCTTACCAACAGGGAACTGAAGCAACTACTTATTTAAAAAAGTCCTTAATGCAAAGAGTACTGATGACTGCCCACATCTGGTGAATTGGATTAGAATCTAATTATCATGAAGAGTTTAGGAAACTTTTATAAAGTGAAAGAAGGAAAGAAATAGCTTACCTAAAAATTCAGAGAACTTCAGAACTGAAGTGTTCCTTGGGGATAACTTGAAAGTAGCTTTCTTGCTTCTGAAGGATGTAGCACACATGAATGGTAACCTATTTTATTTGTTAACATTTTCTGTTCAGATAATTTGGTATATTTAAAGATACCTGTTCTAATTGACGCCTTTAGTTTAAAGTCCATCTGGAAATCTAAGCACATACTGTGAAAGATGAATAAAGTGATTTTTAGTTTTTGTGAAAGCAATTTTTCTAGCCTAGTTTGTGCGTTAAAAAGGATAATACACCTGTCCTACAATTGTGAAGTATCTCAGCAAACACAAAAGGACAGTATTCAGTTTATGTACTTCGAGTTTTGACATTGTGTTGTAATGGCATGTTTCCAAACAAAAGCTTACTTTCCCTTGTAATCTCATTCACTGACATGCACATCAGCTATTTTGTACAGTGAAGAAAGGTTAAATTTGGGCTGAAACGTGGTCCAAATGAGAGACCGAGGCAGAAACTCTTTCTGTAGTGCTTACTGTAGAGAAACAGAAATTCTTTCCCCATGTCTCTAAATTTAGGGTTTACGACAGCACTGAGAAACAAAGGCTTTTCAAAAAGAAAATGACAAGTTGTTTTACAATTTAAGATGGAAATAGCTTTTTTTTATGTCTTCTTTCTCTGTTGCAATTCTGACTATCTGCTTAGCTTCAGGTGTGCAATTTCTGTTTTCCCATGGGATTGCAGAGGGCTTATTTGCACAGCATATTTATAATGGCACTTCGACTCATTGGGGTGGGAAGAGGGAATCTATGTTAGTAGATATTTTGTGTTCTCAGTAAAAATACTAAACAATAGTTACCAGGATGGACTAGCGCTTCTGACAGTGCCCGATGATTCAAAACTAGGAAATCTGCTTGTGACTTAATTTCTGTAGGGCATTGCACATATTTGGTTCCTACATCTGGGACTGAGGTTTTTTTGTATGACATTCTAACCCCTTTCTTTTTGTAATACTTAGGAGAGATGAAATTTTGTCAACATCTATGGTGATGTTATACTGCAGGTATGGCATAGGTGTGAAGCAAAGAGGAGAGTATGGCTTGTGAGGAGATAAGGGTTTGTATGTTTTCAATCATGTGGGCACATGAGAGTCTTCTGGAGTTGTTATACTTTAGAGGCACATCTTTATGCGGAAGCTCTTCTGTAGCAGAATGCAGGATGTTCCTTCCCAGTTTGGGATAGGCTCATGTGCCATGCCTAGGAGCCACAAAGCACTTTCTTCTCATCCTCACCCTGCTCTGTGCCAGTTTGCATTGCTCCCCAGATCTTGGTCATGATGCAGCTGGCAGCCTAGTGCCAGTATTTGGTGTTCCCAGTTCTCCAGCCTTGACTTCAAAGGAGTCTTCTGTTTTATGGGCCCCTGTTCCTCTGTGCCAGGACAGCCTTGAGAGCCCAGGGTGCTTTCTTTGACATCTATTTGTGTGTCTGTCTGAATGAGTGCTGGGGCTCTCACATTTAGAGCAGAAATTTTAGACTAATAAATTTTGACTGTATCCTGAGAAGACCAAAAATCACCTCTACTTTAACTTCATACCTTCAGCCAGGTTCTCTGAGTCAGGGCAGTGTTTAGAAAGTAGAAAAAATAGTAAAGCGCCAGGAAGTCAATTTTGTTAGACTGAGTTGAAAGGATGGGAAAGGAGACTTGAGGGACTTGTCCCACTTCGTAGCAAATCAGTTTCTGAGTGCCAGCAGTTTTGGGGTTTGCTTTTTCATGATATTAATATAGAAGGCCATAAACTATTTCTGCCTGCAGGAGCATGCATAGTGTGTCCTGAAGGTTTTCTGTGGCTTTCTCGTATCACTGAAAACTGAAGCGTGAAGTGTATTCTGAGATGCTTCTATGTTGCTCACTTGCACAGAAGAAAATAGCAGTAGGTGGGATACTGGAAAAGTTAATAGCACTTACTCAATGTGGAGGTGAGATAGTTTTGTTTCAGCAAGATAGTGACTCATGATGCCAGAATGAATGTAGTAAGGATGGTTTTATTTTAGCTTAGATATCAGATGTACCTGTTGAGGTCTAAGAAAAAGCAAATAAACCTTCAGTAAGAATGCTGTCAGGGTTCAATACCCTGTAGTGTTCCAAGTTGTAAAAACCCGTCTCATCATATAAGAATACAGAGCGCTCTTTCTGAGGCTTTTTGAAAGGAAGAGTGGTGCCGTTGTTGGTAGGGTGCTGCTCTGTGCCAGAACACCACGGCGGATGGCAGCATGTGCTGTGTATTCATCCTTGGTCTGAATCCAGTGAATCTGAAGAATAACTGGAATTTGAGAATATTTTCTTAATTGGTACTGTGGTCAGGTCCCTCTGGGGCATTGGCAAAATGAAAGGCACTGCTTTACCCTGCTCTGACTTCTTTCACTTCCTTTCTTCTCACCCCAGCCATCCTGAAGAGGCATTCCACAGGTGAGACTTAATATCTCCTAATCAGTGGAAGGCTTTTTTCCTCAGCTTTCTCTTTTCTTGATCTAAATTCAAAGTAATGAGATTTCTTACTTAAGATTTATGTTGATAGATCCCATCCCCAAGAAGCCTAAAATCTCATTGTTGAGTTTACTGGACCTTTTTAGTAGGCATTTATTTTACTACCTTTTTGTGACCTTCAAGAACTGCAGTGGTGCAACTGCATCTGTTTGTAAATGGAGCTGAAATCTGTTTTATTTCATTTTCTGTGCCAAGCTGTCATGGTAGTTGATTGAACAACACTTCCAAAGGACTCATCTCAAAATAAGTGCTTACAAAGTGAAGTTCTGCTCATCCTAGTCTGATTGAGAAAACCAACCTCCATTTTGGTCTTTAATTCCTCTGTCTCCTGCCTAGACTGTTTTATTACTCTCATCCATCTGTTAATGACTGAATGAAGGTTTCTAAAAGGCATTGTGTGTCCTTAGTGCTTTTGTTTTGATGTGGGACTTCTCTGCCATAACATGTGGAGGTCTTGTCCACTATTTTCATACCAAGTTTTGAAGTGCCTCAGAGCATGGGAAAGTGTGCATCCAACCTTTAAGGCAATTTAGTGGTGGTGGTAGAGAAATAAAGCTAAATAAGGCATAGTACTCTACAGCCAGATTTCTTTAGCCTCTTTTGGTCAGAAAGTCGACATCCAGTCAAGTGTGGCCCCAAGTGCAGCAAATACAATGTTAAAGCCAGTATGCAATTGATGGAGATGATGAAAAAGCTTTCCTGGGGGTAAAGTTGGCTCGTTGCTGTCTGAGCTGGTGCATCAGAGGAAAGTGCAAATCTTTAGTAGAGGTGCAAATCTTGAGCTGTAGGAGGTTTGGGTTAGAAGGGTATGAGAACATGTGCCGGAGGGAGAGCTGTGTCTACTGTTAGACCTCATTCACTGCTGCACAGTTGCCATATGGACAACATAACGCATCAGCACCGGAATTCTTTTGATCTGGTGGAAATAAGTAGGTGAAATGCCTCTCCTGCCAGGTAATGCAGATTTGCAAAGAACACTGGGTGGGCACTCTACAGGAGGGAGCACAGCGCTGCATGGGCCACTTGGCATGTGGCAGGGTCAAAGTGGATGTTTGAGAGCGAAGTGCTCAGACACAGCAGAGACTGTTAAGTATATTGAGCACTGCTGCTAAAGAAATCGAGGAGTGGAGATGGATCTTGGTCTTCAGGAAGACTTCCTGAAACAGAACAGGGGAAGAGTCTGAACAAAGCAGACCTTTCTCCTACAAGACTCCTTCTGCAGGCTGCATCTCAGGCTTTTTTTTCTGAACAGTTTTTATATCCACCTCACTGCAAGCTGCCTGCCTGGGATCTCATTGGCATTCTGCTATTCTGCTGTAATCTCATGTTGTTAAGGAGTGTGATTTTTGTTCTTAGCTGTGCCACATATAGAAGATTACATAAATACCTTGGAAATCTTGGGTGGGGGAAGAAGAAGAAAAAAAACCAAACCACCAAACCCTTCCTCCCAGAAACATTTTGACCGTGTAATCTTATGTCTTCCTTTCACAGAAAATTCTGTTTAACATAGGAGGAAGGCAGATATGCCTGTTTACCAAGACAATCAGAAACTGACTTCGTAAGGGTCCAGCTGTGCTAATGAGCTATTACAGACACACTCTGAGCTGAGGTAGATTTGTTCTTCTGGCAGTTGTTACCCAAAGATGTTTTGATACCGGAGTGCTTTGTCCTCCTCCCCTCCTTATGCTGCTGAACTTGTGTCATATGCATCTCCTTCCTCCTGCCCTCCTTTCCTTGGTAAACAGCTATTCTATTTCTAATTTGAAGCCATTTCATAAAGTTGGTGCTTTTGAGGTTCAACTCTCTTATTCATAACCCTCAAATTAAACCAAGGGATAATCTGGGGAGGTAGGAGAGAGGGGCTGGTTTGTTTCTTCTTGCAGCACAGGGATTTAGTTTCTCTTTTTAAAGTGATATTTCTCAGCAGCATGTCTCTGATACAGGGGGAAAATAGAGCTGTGGGTACAGAACCCTTTATACTGAGTTACTGTGAGTGTATTTGAGTTCCAAAATCCTCAATGACAGGGTCCGTGCAATGCTGGGGGCAGCCAGACAAGCTCATCGGGGGGTGGGCCCCAAGCGTGCTGCTCAGTGGAAGAACAGACACCATGTTGCTCTTTGCCACATCGAAAGAGTGGATTTTCTTTTATTTTAAAGTCTGAAACATATCAAATAAAATCTTTTAATAAATTATATTATCAGTCATGCTTCCTTCTTTTCATAAAGAGTGAAAATTTGTTAAATATGCTTGCAACTTCAAACAGTGCTGCTAAAAACAGCCTGGGCTGCTTTTGTTTGGACTTTCAAAACGCAGCAGCTTAATGCCTCCATTGTACGTAGGGGGAAATATGCTAATTCGAAGCACATTTCCCATCAGAAGCCCTTTCAGTCCTGTCATCGTTGAGATATGAAGGATGATAAAAGCTGGGAGAAGGGGGAGGCCCATATTATGGGAGCGTAGCTGCTGGTTATTGTGCACGGGGAGCAGGGCTGAATAGGGCTGACGAGCCCGGTCACCCGTGAAGCCCTGTGGCCCCAGGGCCGCGCGGGTTCCCATGGGCGCTGGCTGCCCCTGACCCTGCTGGAACACCCTGCTGCTGCCACAACAGGGGCAGGCGTCCTTGGGGTGCTCCCTGCGTTGGCCACCTCCCTGCCAAACAGGACAGGAGTGGAGGGACTGCTGTCACCTGTCCTGCAGCCCGTTGTTTCTTCCTGGGTAATACAGATGGCTACTTCTGTTCACTATAACTGCAGTTTAAGATGAAATAACTGATTTTTCCTGACAAGGCCTCCGTCATGTCCTTTCCAAGTTGCTGATGCTTGCAGGGCAGTGGTGCTTGCTGGCTGTGCAGTGCTGAGCTCCTGCAGTAAAGAGGCGCCTTCAGATCAGGAAATGGGTGCTGGTGCAATTTGAGTGGGTTTTTTCTTCACAGTTATGAAACAGCAGGGAATCTGTGAAATGCTACTTAGTCTGTTACCACTCATTTATATGATCATGTATTGAAACAAATACATTCATCAGTGTTTGGTGTGTATTAACAATCTGTGAGCACTGCGCTTTAAATACCGCTTAATTTATATAAAACCTAGGGTTAATGTTTGTCTTCTCTTTCTTAAAGTCAAGAAAAAACTTCTAGGTTGTGGGATTTGTCTCAGGAGTTTGACCCTGTTGGTCTGGAGCTGAGGAGATGCTCAGTTTACCCAGGAGGACTACATTTTCTGTCTTCTTTCTAACAGGTCCTAGTGTTCTTTTATTTGTAGAGAGTTTGGGATTAAATGAACTCGAGGTTCTGATAATGTTGCTATGATATTTGCTTGGAAACAGTTTGAAATGGCAATGAGAATTTAGCTGTAGTTGTTTGTTTGGCTCTATAAACCTGCAGTGTACTAATGGCAAATTACACTAAGAAAATGGGTTTTTGATTGCATTTGCAATCTGCTGATGTTCTGTCAGCAATAGAAATATGTGCTACACTTGAACAAACAATTAGTTTAAATATTTCTGAGGACCATAGCTGGAATTAAGTGCTTAGAAATACTTTTAAAGCTGTGGTTGGTCTTCAGTTTCTTCCCTGTACTAATAAACTTGTGAACAGGCAAATCAGACTGGTTGATTTTGGCTTCAGAAGCTAAGATTTTTTTCTGCAACTTGTGCGCAAGCCTCACGTGTTCAGTAAGAGCTCTGTCACAGGATGGTGAGTGCATGCTTGACGTAGTACAGTTTTTTGATAGAGAGAGACACAGTTCCTGCTACAGACCAAAGAAAGTACTTTAGCCAGAGGCTTTGATGTAATTTCTACCTCGTGCTTTTCTCTGATGTTTTAATTATTCTTTTTGAATATATTCATCCCTTCTCCCTTTCCCTGGTTCCTTAGCTCCTTTCTTTTCTTCTCCAAAAGGTGCAGAAAGGTGGAGCAGATGATGGTACTTCAAGAATAGGTAGTGGTGATACATACACAAGATGTGTCTGCTGAGCAAAAATGTGTACTGAGGGCAAAAATGCCCGGCGCCATTTTGAACCATGAATGCGAACATCTCCAGAGCAAACACATATAATAATGCTTAGTGTTTGCACTTGTGAAGCTCTGAGTGCAAGAAAGAGGGTTACAAATGTGCTTAAACCCAGAGAGCAGAAATATAATGGTATGAGAATGATGCAAGGAACAGATGAAGAAAAGTATATGCTAGATGAATTTCACTCTGGCCATTTCACTTTCAGCCATTTAAGGCAAGTGAATGTAATGTGTGGAAAGAATCAGAGAAATAGGGATGTAACTAAGCAGTGTCAGGGTGGAACTGCTCTAAAGAGCATCTGTGGCATTTTCAGGCAGTGGAATGAGAGGCCAGTTTGGAGGCTGGCATCCTGCTTCAACTCCATTTGGTGAAACTGCTCCTTCTGCATTGACTGCAATGGGGGCCTGGCTATTGTGCAAGCCTTCCTTTGTGCTGAGCCTTGAAACCTGCCGGCTGCAGAATGGCTCTTCCCACAAAAAGACCAAGAGGCTCCAAGCTCAAGACACTTAAAAAATCAGGCGAGACAAAGTGTTGGAAATGTATACTCTGGGGAATAATCCTGCCCTGGCAAAGGATTTTACTTGACAGCCTATCTGGGAATCAGGCTGAAAGCTTCTACTTTGTCCTTAACTCACCCTATAGCACTTTTGTCTCTGGGCTTGCTTTGTATGCAGGATCACCCGCTGCTGAGGTTTGGCAAAAATCGAGCCATGACATGATCCAGACGGAGCTCCAGCCGTGCTTGTTATTGGCAGGTTAAGCCATTCCCTGTTTATAAGGTAGAGGGTGGGATTTTTTTATTTTAATTGCACTGAGCTTGCTGAGTGTGCACTTAACTTTTTATGGGTGCAAGGGAAAGACCTGTTAAACACTTCAGTGGCTGTTGTTTGTTGTCCATTGGCGGTGTTCTCAAAGGCATTGCAAAGTGTAGAAAGAACCTCTGCTTTATACATGACTGGGATCTCAATTGATGCAGCTAGAAAGAGAAGATTGGAAAAGCTAGGCCAGTCGAAGTTGCCTGGCACATATTTAGTAGATGAGTTAATTGGACACCCTCAAAGTGGAACTTGTTAATGTCCTGCCGCTTTCCTAATGAGGATATCTGCTCTTGCAAAGAATACAGTGATTAATTGGGGACCCTTTCGTTAGTGTCTTAACTGAGGATTTTATGACTACTGTCTTGTGTGCGAATAGAAACTATATTTGCAATGCAACACGCTGTCCAGGGCTGCGTGACAGAACCGATCCAGGATCTTTCCCAAAGTACAGTTTAATGGCACGGCAATAAGAATTTTCAGTATCGGGGAAATGGCTACAGTAACAGTGACTTACAAGGTGCTGAAACTTTAAACAATAATTGTACCAGTAAATTGTACCAGTCGTCATTTCGATGCTTTCTTTTACGTCAAAATTTTGGCTGCCAAATTACATGGGCTTTTCAAAATGTTGACGCACAAATGCCCAGTAGTTCATGAGTGGGTCTTGAAGTGACACCTGGCTGAGCCTGGTGTTGGTGGGGCCTTTTAACCCAGGATACTGAGGTGAGTGGGTAATGGTGCCTAAGAAACGATGCTCTCAATACGTGTTTTAGCTCTGCTACAGACTTGAGTGTGAGACTGGATAACTTGGTTCTCCAACCTGAAATCTTGAGCTAGAGGAGGCTGAAGCACTGGGATGGTGCTTAGTTGTACATTCACTGTCAAACTTAACACCTATTGCATTATTCTGAAAATTAGTGTGTATTTTTTATTTCAATTATACTGATAAAGTTTTCTGCCCAGTAAAAAAATGTAGATAGTCATGTGCATGTTTTCTTTGTTTACATACAGAAACACACACATACATGTTTTCTGCGTATATATACACGCACATTTATATCTATAGTTTATGTGTGAAGTCCCTCATGAAATTCAGGAGGTGTCTGTCTCTCCCCATGTCCCTCCAGTGTGGGGTACTTTTGTATGATGAGTGCCTCTGGTTTCTTTTTTGGGGAGCTGTAGGCTTTTGTATTTCTTTAAGTTTTCCTGCTTTTTTCCATGCTTTGTGAAAAGACTGGACTGAGGCCAAGACTGAAGAACAAAACGAGCACTGAATAGATGAGAGATTGTAGGTGGGATGCTGAAGTCTATGTGAAGAGTGGGAGGGCAATTTTGAAAATCAGAACTGGATATAAAGTTAACACAGGATTGTCTGACTTTGTAGAGCGAAAGAATAAGTTTGTGTCAAGGCTGAACTCGGTGAAGTTCAGATTTATTTATAGATAGACAGAGAAAAAAAATCAACAGGTAGTCTCTCAATACCAGTCCTTTCTTAAACTGTCAGATGTTTGGAGACTAAACAGCTGTATTAACAGGAATGGATTATAATGATATCTTTGCTGCCTTCTAGAACTCTGGCAGAAGTAGCTCTTCTACAAGTACAGGAGGCACTTCTACTTATGTGCTAGCAAGTACAACATAAATATCTAGGATGCTATTTCAGTATATCCAGCTATTTAGGAGCTCTTGATGCTCTTCTGAGATGGCAGTAAGCTTTGGTAACAGTGTTGGAGAAGAGGGCTAGCAAAAGCTAAGTAGGTTGGATTGTCTTCAAGGCACAGAATTAAGGGAATGAATACAAAAGACCTGAGGGTATCATTTTTGTGCTGCACTGCAGCATTCCTGCTGCTGCCACCAAATGCGTGAACTCAACGCAGAAGGAGACACAAGCATGGCAGCTGAGAATCTTCTCTCTATTGTGAAGGTGACAGAGAGAGAAAAAAGGGTGAGTTTGTGTGCCAAAATCAAAAACCTAGCCCTTAAAACAATGGAGGAGTATTTGAAACACTATTGAAAGACTTCATATATTAGCCATGTATGTGAGGATGTTGCCATGGCTGAACAGAAAATGTATGTAAGACTGGGTAACTCAAAGCCTTGCTGTGTTGCTTAATTTTACATTTAAAGCATTTGAAATTTGCCATGCATTGCACTTGTAAGGAACTATACATATTGCCATAAAAGTGTTGAGCTGCAGTAGAAGCTGAAGATAACCATCGAGGCTGGCACTCTGAACGTTGCTTGCTGAATGAAAGCTACTCCTGGGAGATCCACTAGGATGTATTCGCTTTTGTTTCCTGTGTATCCTTGCTCTTTCAGCTGTAGTATTAGTGGGTTCCAGTTTGGTAGCATTTTTCTTTCTGGTTTGCCAAGAGTGTGGTGCTAGTCTAGGCAGCCTTGCAGGAGGAGTGCAGGTGGTGATATTTCTTTCAGCTCAGTTTCAGATGTAGCCTATTGGGTTTTAATTTTTATTTCTTTTCCTCAAAAGTCTTTGCATGTTCTGTCTGTCAGGTTTCTGAATTATTTTCCTCAAGTCTGTTTTTTAAATACAAGTTTCTTACACCCAGAAAGACCTTAAAGCCATTAGTTAAATAAATAAATAATATCTAGCATTTTTTTTTTAGTTACTTCTGTGCTGTTGACTGCCTTTGATATGCAGAAGTGGACCTCCCAGCTGCTTAAGAACATCAACTTTTGCTTTCATTTTGACTGTGACTGTAGTTCTTCAGGCTTTTTTCTTTGGTAGCTTTCACATCTCTGCCATTTGAGTCATCTTTGAGACTAGGACTTGATGAGATATAACTATTGGAAAAGCCGTACAGAACCATCTATTCGCTCTTAAAGGGATTTCTCCCTCCCCCTCTTTAAGTTCCAAATAAAGGTTAGCCATCCATGTATATTCTGGATTTAGGCAGTTTATTGCCTTTGATTCTCGCCAGTGGCTGAGACTGCAGTGGGCTAAAGCAGTGGTCCAGCTGGTAGCTAGCAGGCCAGCCAGAGAAGTTCATGAAACCCAACAACTGAACGGCATCTACTTTGCCTGCCTGCTGGCTGCCGGACATTTAGCTTGGCGCAAGTTATTGCCATTTTCATGTGGCTTCATTACGAGGTTCACAGGATTGGTGCCATAATACTTCTGGACTTACTTGATCAGTTAACTCAGTGGTTTTCTTTACTTGCAAAGATAACCCCTATCCATGCTTAATCTACAGAAATCCAAGATTGAGTTCCTTAAATGTAGTACAGACTTAGGGTTTTTGGTAGTTTATATTTTATACTGTGTTTTTTCCACTTTTATTTGTTCATTAATTTGGATTTCAGTTTCCTAGAAATTTAGCTTGTCTTACAGAATGGGCTCCAGGTTTTTTTCAAGTACTTGCCAGATACATGTCTGCTGCACAATTAAAAGCTTGTTGTCATGCTTTGATTTTATCCACATAGAAAATTTGCCTGCTTTTGTGTAAGCATTCAGATTGGGTTTTATAATCAAGCCTCAGGTAACTGGTCTAAAGCTGGTCTGAACATAAGTATTTACGTTGAGAGACACACCAAGTGGATGCATGTGTATTTGTTCTTTCTCTTGAATATTTTTGCGTATTCCCGCCCCCCCCCCCCCCCAAAAAAAAAGTATTCTAGAAGATGTCTTTAAAATTAGTTGTTTGGAACACATAAGTCCCGTTTGAGGGACAGTCTCTGAATGTTAACTTCTGAGTCTCGATTCTCACAGGCTAATCTCAAATTGCTCTTGAAGTATGTGAGAACACTCTTTATTACAGCTCTGTGAAGCCTTTGTAGAAATGGCAAGTGTGTATTCATCTCTTGAAAGCTTGTGAAGAATTTGCTGTAGCTTATGATAAAGCTTCTCAGCCTTCAGGAATGTAAACTAGATTCAGTGACATTATAGATAGATGTTCAGAAGGAACTGGCACATGAACAGAATTGGTGTTTTAATACCTTTTTTAACTTACGTAATTGTACTATTTTACTTGACTGAGCAAAATGATTATTTTTTTTTAAAAAAGCTAGATAAAATAGATTAAAACCTCTTTTTTAAAAAACTGTTTTGCAGTGAATGTCACTTGGTCTGCAATGCCTTCACATACTTTGCTCCACTGCTGTTCATCCTGAGGTTTGGCTGTAGCCTGAGAGCTGTTCTTCAGCAGCAGAAACCCTTACTGCTCAGCCCCTCTCCTCATTTTCATTTTTATTTCAGTTGCCAAATGAAGTGCTGTGCTGAACTCCTGAAATAGAAACTAGCCATCTTCCCTAGCTGCTGGTTGTCTGAATCAGCCTGATCTGTACTGCAGATTTTTGCTCCATGTCAGTCTTTTAAGAATTTTTTGTGATTTCTGCCTTTGTGGCTTTTTTGTCTTCTGCCATGTTGACATAGACATAGATTTGATGTCTCCCAATCTCATCACATATTACAAAAAGGATGTATCAGATTAAGGGAAGGAGTACTGGATGAAACAACTTGCTGGCTGAGGTTAATACTTGAAATGCAAGATCAGCACCTATGTTAGCCCTGGAGGAAATAGCATATAATTTTGTCTGCTGCGTTTATCAATGGTGGGACAGAAGTTTGAAGACTAAGAAATTACTTAAGACTTAAGGTGCTTGAAACCCATCATATATTACAGCAATCTGGAAAACTGTAAGAAGGGAAGAGGGAGAATTTTACAGTCATGCATTGCTTACAGCTTTTAGAACATGATTTAGTAGGTAGAATCAATGCTTTTGAGTAGTTGGGATTGATGGCTTCTGAAGTCTTCAGTTCAAGCTCTTGTGACTTAAATTCTGATATTGTGCGCTCTATTTCTTCATTGCTCATTTGGAGAAAGCGTTATGCTGGGAGAAAGCAGGGGAACTAGTCTCCCAGCTTGCTAGTTTTGTGTTAGTAAAACATCTAGTCTGAAGTCCTGAGCTCGCCTAACAAAATCTCTTGTCAGCAGTAAAGCATAGAGCTGTCTGAAGGAGTGGATCTCACTGATGCAGAGTTGGTGGCTTTGTTAGTGGGTTTCCTCCAGGGACAAACTGTAACGAACCATTCTGTCTAATGTATTTTCTGTTTAAGGAAAGGAAATTCCAGATGCAGTTTGTATTTCCTGTATATTTATACTGATAAGTGTATTAATATTATACCATTCAAACTAGTTTTTGAACAGGTCTTTCGTAACTTGCGGTAGCCAGAAGAGAGGTTTCAACCTGTTAAACTTTTAGACCTTCCGAAGTAAGCAAAAATCACTAAGAAATGGAGATCTAGGCTATGACAACAGTAGCCGGAATTACCGATTGAATAATGGGAAATTCCAAGAAGGGAATTTTAATGTCTGAGGTTAACTGTTTTGACCAATGACTAAAATTTGTGTGACTTGCAGCAAGTAGGGTGCATTTGCTATGGGTTTTCAATCTTACTGATGTTAAATGGGGGAAAAAAAACACTCTCTGTAGAATATTTTCTTTGTATAATCATTATCCCAAATGTAAAGATGTTCTTTCATTTCTTGACTGTGGCATTTGAACAATGTTTAGTAATGGTTAAAAGAATACATCAAACACATCACCTGTTTTCACTTTTCAGCTGCTCCCTTGAGAGAAGGTGTTTGCAGTATATGGTCTTGCTGGGCAGGGATTTCAGTATGTGTATGGACTGCCATGTGGGCATTAGAGAAGGAAACTGGCGCAATACACCTTGCACCTGGCTTGAGGTCTCTTCTTGGGCTGCTGATTTTATTACTTTCAGGAACCCAACTCATAGCCTTAGGTTGATTCCTGAGGATACTTCATCTTCTCTACCAATTAACTTCATCCTGCTTATAAAGAGGTCTACTGAGGTGGGAGCTTCAACTACAGACTTTTTGTGGACTCCAAGAAATTTTTTAGCCAAATTCTTTACATCAGATTTTGATGCTACAATATGAAACCTGAGGATGAATCCAAGACCTCTTGGCAGCTGGGATGAAGCATATGTCTGAGCAGTAATGCCCAAAGCAAAGTATCAGCTGTGGTGTCTGTGAGGAGAGAAGAGGACTTGTGCACTGATTTCTTGCAAGAGAAGGGAACTTTCTCTACAGGTCGGGTCTGAGGTTTTTTCCGTTTTTCACTAGGCATCTATAGAAATGAAAATGCACAGCAAAATTATGGGTGTAGTAACTTTAACCAGAAGAGGCTGAAAATTGCAGCTACAAATCTTTGGACTGCTTCCCTCTTCCCACGCTCCTTGTTGAATCTGTTATATGGAACATGCAGTGTGTAGGTTTTAACATCCCCAGCATTTGCTGAATCTGCTCGGCATCTTTGCAGCCTGCAGAATTGGCTGCGGCAGCTGGACCAGCCAAGCCAGCCAGACCGCAAAGGCCGTTACTCCGTGGTTGCTCCATCATCCTACACACAAAAAGGGGTGCCTTTGGGCATGTCTGGCCGGTGCAGCGTGGCACTCTGTGAGGCCATTGAGACAGGCAAAGTGATAGGCAAGGTTAATTAGTGTCAGTACAATACAGCCTTAAATACATTAGTTACCTCGGGGCTTGGAAGGTGAGTAATACCCTACATGGTATTGCCTGGTCTGTGGCTTCCCAGCATGGGGCTGCCCAGAGTGGGCTGGGGACACCTAAAGTCACCTCACACAGTGCAACATAGACATGTCCAGGTTTTGTTGCTCATAAAGCCAGGTTAGCACAGCTTCTTGGATCATGCTGCTGTCTGTCTGGATTTAGGGGAGCAATTGAACATGTGCTTAATAGCAACTCTGCACTCATTTTAAGCATGGCTTTAGGTCTCTAATGGCAGGCATCCTTTTAAAAAACAAGGCTGTGTTTTGTTAAACATTTTATCCTTTAAAGCATTGCACGTGCAGTTTCGGTCACTTGAGCTTGCTTCCTTTCTGCTTGCTTGGGGGTTTTGTGCTTTTTTTTCCATCGTGCTTGCTAGTCAGAGAGAGAATTTAATTTTTCCATGGGTGTATATATATATATATGCCCACTTTTGCTTTTATGCTTCTCTCACAGAGTCTTTTGCTGTGGGTGAGAGGAACTTACTCAGCAAAGAAAGCAAACAGAGAGAACAGACCCATGGCCCTCCGCCCCTTGAAAGAGCAGAGGGCATGTGGAATAAATCAAAACGTGAAGCATAATAAAAAGGTCCCATGGGAAAGGGAGCCTTGCAATTGTGTGCCGGCGTGTACTCCCCTTAGAGATGGTGGGTGAGGGGCTCACCCCACGGCAGCCGGAGGGCTCCTTTCTTTCTCAGCTGCATCTCCCCTCCCGATGTCATCAATCCATTCACCGCTCAGAGAATTGATTAACATTTATCGGGATCCTTGGGAGACAAGGAAAGAGAGGAAGAGCGAAGGGCGAGAAGAAGGGGGCGCGAGCTGGTGATGCTAGTCCCCACGACGCGGCAAACTAGGGCACAGTTGGGCACAGGATGGCTATTTTATAGCTGGGGACCACGGTGACGTATGGCTGAGCGCTCGCTGGCACAGCTCCTCATGGACCAGTCAGCGGAGCGAAATTGAAGCTGACAAGACTTTTCTGGCGTTTTGGAAAGGACTGTAATCTACTGTAGGGAAGAACAGAGCCGCTCAATCACTGCCGCCGTAAATAGGAGACGGAAGGGAGTGAAAAAGGAGTCGAAGAGAAAAAGTGCTTGCTGGGGGGGGAGGGGGGGCGGCATTTTTGGTGGATGGTATGAAGCCAGCCATGGAAACTGCAGCGGAGGAAAATGCAGAACAAAGCCAAGAGAAAAAAGGTACCCAGGGGTCTAACAATAGCCTGTTTAAATCTTTTCATTCACAGGGCTAAAAGAGGTTTAGGCCAGTTTTGTCACTTTTTCGAATAGCTTTTAAACAATCATTACTGCATCTTCGGGTTTTCAGCCGTCTTTTTCTGCATGGCTTGACAACAAATTAATAGAGCAGTAATCTTTCTGTCTGCATCTGTATTTGTTCTGAATCTGTCCTAACCCTACCAGAAATTATGTTTGCAAAAGAAGTCTTGTTATTACTGTGTCTTTGATGGATTTTGGTAAATTTGTTTTACAGAGGTACCGTGTGCCTGTGTGTTTGCATGTTGTTTTCAGAACCATAATCTGGTCTTTTCATCAAGACTAGCCATGTAGCAAGGCTTTGCAATCCAGTGTGATAGACTCAGGTTGTAATAACATATAGTAGATCATAATATCACACAACCTTCCTGTAGTTAACTTGGTGCCAAATGCTACTCTTAATTTTAAATTCCTGTTCTGTACTGTTGTCTGGCAAATTTTGCTTATGTAGAGATCCGTCTGTGCTATGATAATGGGGGATATTACTAGGAGTTTCACAACATTAGCTTTCAGGATGTGTTAATCACTGAGAATTGCTGCTTAATGGAGAGAACAATTCCATGGTAGTGATTTTGTGGTAGGGAGATGGCAGCACAGAGGGAGAGATGCTTCATCCACCCTAGCCTTACAGGTGATTTATGTGGTATGGAGTGCTGAACTTCAGAGGGTAAATTCGACTAGCAAAAGATGTTTTGTTTCTGTGTCGTATAATTCTGTCCCTGTTCAGTGTAGCAGACTACTGTACAAATCATAGCAACATTTTTTTATATACAGCAACAACAGGATTATTAAAATTTCCACTGTCTTTTTCCGTGATTCATAGTATACTTTTGAACCTGTTGTGTGTCATTAACAAGCAATCTGAATATCTCATAGCCATAACCAGCTGATACACAACTAATTCATTTCCCCAAGTAGAATTGTTTCATTTCTTGCTAAACAATTCAGATATGAACATAATGATAAATCTCAGTACTGTCCAGTGCCAGATTTTGTTTTCCTACTTTGAATCTGATTCCTCCTACGTGCTTTGTATAATTCAAACCTAGCTTCAGTTTCAAGCAAATGAAATTTGTCAAGTGATTAGACATAGTACTACATAATCCCTTAGGGATTTCACAAAAGGAGGTCCACTGGTGAGAGATTAAACTCTGAAAGCCATTTGTGTATGGGGACAATAACCCACCTCACTGCAGATTTTGAGTAATTAATGTACAAAATGTCCTGAATGCTTTGACTATAAAAACACCTTGAATGCATAGATCATTCTTCAAAAATTACAGCAGTTTATTCCTTCTGATTGATGAATTTCTTTTAAACTGATAGAACTCGTACAATAAACACCAAAGAAAGTTATCTGTATGCATTAGCAGCTGTGCGAAATGACATGTGTTGCTGAGCGTGTTTATGATGAGTTTATGGTTTCCCTTTTATTTTGGCAAGGATGAAAGCACAATATGTAGAACAGTAAATC
The DNA here is from genome assembly GCA_033558235.1 of Neomorphus geoffroyi. Taxonomy (NCBI): domain Eukaryota; kingdom Metazoa; phylum Chordata; class Aves; order Cuculiformes; family Neomorphidae; genus Neomorphus; species Neomorphus geoffroyi. The sequence goes on along the minus strand of JAUMJM010000005.1, from coordinate 45,032,686 downwards.
TGTTACCAGTTCAAGGTGGTTGATCTGTTGCTTTCATAAGATGCAAGCAGGGGAACTTTATCTTAATTTTATCACTATTTCCTATGTTTTCCGTGACAATTTTATACTTTGGATCTGTTACATAGGTATGTGTATGTAACACTTCGAGGCTTTGTTCTTGCCAGTTCCTTAATTTCTGAAAGGAACACATGGTCGCTCTGTTTTTATTTCGGTTCACTTAAAATCCCAATATGTTTCACTTAAATTAAAATGGAGAAAGCTGAAACTGTTCTACTCCTAGTTTCAATAGCAAAATAAATAGCCCAGATACCCTTGCAAAATTACTGCCATCAAGCAATGATGCAGGAGGCATATTCGGTTGGGGAGGGGGCAGATTTTCCAAAGTGCTAAGACCGTTGAGCCCAACTGGGTTTTTAGATGGGCTCAGTGGGCATTGGGTACCTCTGAAATGGCAGGATTGTTTCTAAGGGCTCTTCCAACAGCAGCTGACATGGAGAAAAATGAGCTTTTTCCCTCTGTGAAGAAACTTCCAGGAAAACATAGCTGCCTCATTTTGGGGGTATAAAAGCTGATCCCTTCACAAATGTGTTCATTTGCTGTCTGGAGTGGATTTCCTGCTTGCTGTGCCTTACATGCTTGCCAGGCTTGCAACATTTGCGTCTTCCTCCAAGATCCCACCTGGACTTAGTGTAACGGCTCTCCTATGAGATGCCCTACATCTAGTGATGGTGAGGCAACCACCACAGCTTGAAGCAATTGTATTATTACAAAGTCATAGAATCATAGAAAGGTTTTGGGTTGGAAGGGACCTTAAAGATCATCTAGTTCCAACCCCCCTGCCATGGGCAGAGACACCTCCCACTCTTTTAAGTCTTCCTTCGAGAAATGAATTGCAAAGTTGAAAGAGATAAACCAACATCTGAAGGGGTTTGGAGGATGTTGCTGTTACTAAGACAGAGCAAGAGAAGATCCTGAGCATTTTTCACTTTAGGTGTTAAGTTTGACACAAATTGTGCTTTGTGCTGCCAAGTTCTGAGGAAAATATCTATGCTAAACTATTAGCAAATTGTACTTTTAAGCTAAGAGGTTTTTTTTCCTTTACCAGAATTTTAAACTAGAGCTTTCTGGGTTGTGGTTTTTAATGCAAGGACCTCCTCAATGATGCACTGTAATTGTATAGAATAAATACTTGGAGGAAGTTGGGCTAGGACTACATGCTATCCATATAGAGGGCTCCTGATACGCTGGAGAGCAATACTGCCCAAGCTCTTGGGAGAAGCAGCAAGATCTGTTTTTCTGTTCAAGCACCTAATACAGTCAGATCTGAACAATGGTGTCGCATAGGTACTGGTCTGTGTTCCCATCCCTGTGGCTAATGCAGATGGCCAACAATTTTGGATTGCAGTGTAGCTGAGACAATTTACATAAACTAATATGCTTTATGAATATTTATTGACTGATAAATGAAAATTATATTATTTAGATTTGTAAAGTTTGCTAAAGTGTATATGAATTCCACTTTTATGTTTTAATAATCATTTTTGTGAATCCCCTGCCTGATTCAGGCAGTGATGTTGCCCAGCTGATGAAGTCAGTGTTTATCAGACATTTGTTTCTCTGCACCCGGATGAGTGGCTGCTGCCCCAGTTTTTTTAATTGGAAATGGAACAACATTCATGTTGATGGAGATAAGAAATAAGTCAGCTTTATACTACATATCAGCAGCCCTTATCAGAGGAGAACACCATGAGCAAGCTGGAGCAAAATGTTTAACAGATACTTTACAGAGCTGCAGGACAGATTGGATGCATTTTAAAGATGAAGGTTTACAAATTATTACAAATGACAGGGTTTATCTTGAAGGCATTAAATTAAATCAAAATGTGAGGACTGGGCAGGCAGATTTACTGAGGTGGAATAAATAAGAAAAACGAAATGCCGTTTTGCATCAGCAGTGAAGGATATAGATCCTGATACATATTAACAGAGACAAGAAGTTTCCCTTTTCATTTAGCTGTAAGAAATACTACCAAGTTGCAAAATTAATAAAAAAAAAACGAAACCAAACCAAAACAAAATAAATCCAACTGTGGATGACCATGGTGAATTCACCAGTTACACATGGGAGGACGGAAGAAAGACATTATAATAGGATATAGTTTCCTTGTATGAATGCATACAATGTTCAAATTGCATGTGCTGTGCTGAGTAATAATGAAAACCAGCCTCAGCAGCTGTACCCAAGGTTCCTTTAATTGGCTTTTCCTTACTAATGTACTCTCGATGAAAGAAGACCTCGTGCTCAAGAATGGCTTTGAGACTTGATTATTATTTTCGTGGTATATGAAGTGATGTTTCCAATTTTAAACTCTAAATAGACAAGAATGTGCTAGTAAAAATAGAATGAAAATATTTCCCTTAAACAGAACTGTACAATTGTGTGTGGCAGTGTAAATGGAGCTGCTGAAGTGTGATGTGGAGAAAGGACTGAACTAATGTGCAGTTTATTATAATTTCAGCAAAGTTCTTTTTACACAGCTTACAACATTTCCGTGCATCACAGATGGATGTGTTTTTGATTACAGCAAATTTTAAAACTTGCCTTTTTTATATACATTATCATTATTAGCCAACATTTTCAAGTTTATTCCTTTAATGTTAGGCTCACATGGTGATTTCAGAGCTGTGAAGCCATATGAAGATTTTTTAGTATGCTGCATGTTTTTTCCTGTTTCAATCAGTTTATTGGTCTTTCAGCTCCCTTGAAAACAATAACTGCTTTAAGTCCCTGAAGAACATGACTGTAGGAAGAGCGGTCCAGCCCAGGGAGAATCTGGGACACGCGATATTCTGGGGATAATTATTTGGCAGGCTTAGTGATTTAGGTTTTAATGAATAGGATTTGGTTTCTAAATAGGAGGGGGTTGAAAAACACTCGGAGAATATGCTCGTACTAGTCCAAATGACCTCATGAAAGCTGAAAACCTAGACATATGTGCCACAGTATATGGTAACAGAGGGGGGAAGAAAACCCAGATGGCACTGTATGTGCACAATGGGCTCTGCAGTGGGAGCAAAGGATCTAAAAAGGGAGAAGAAGAGGGGTAGAGGGAGCCCCCTTCAGTTACTCTGACCATTCCCCGTTTCCTGGCCAGCCTTGCTTCTAATGCAGTGTTCATCACCAGATTGCCAGATCTCAAGCGGCTGAATGACTGCCTTCTCTTTGCTCCTGTGGTCTGCTTCGTCAGCTGTGACAGATGAATGTCATAAATGTTTGTTTCCTCTAAAACCATATGTTAAAGGCAGCAAGCTTGAGGGTGTTGGGCACTGGGAATTTTATTACCGACGTGCAAGATGGTTCATCCCAAATGAATATTGAACACCACAGTCGCCATCAGCGTGCCTGTGTGATGTGACATGAAAATGTTGGTTCTGTAGCTGCTGCACCCATGCAGGGTCAAGTACAGTCTGGTTCAGGCATGAGGCCTTGAGCTGCATGAGCCCAGCTGTGCGTGGAGAGTATTGTAACCTAGACCTGGGAATGCAGTTAATTTAGTTAGTCCCTCAAAAAACAACAGATGAAGAAGGAATTTAAACCTGTTTCCTTTCCTAACTATTAGAGGTACAATTAAACTCTAATTCATATATACTGTATGCAATAGTTTTGCCACTGAAACCTGTGCGGCTTTTGACCTGGTGCTGATTTCTGCATTGAGCGGACCTAGGGTTGGTCCTAGGGAAGTCACCAAAAGATGCTTTTCAACTTCAGAAGTTGTGCCAGGCGTGCAGTAAGTGGCCCATTGCAGAGCAGTGGAAAAACTGAGATTCCTTATGGAGATTGAACCAGCTCCTGGTAAAGGGAGCCCTCTTATTGCAAAACCAGAAACTACTATTTAAAAAAGTCCAACTTCATAGAATATTTTCACTTACAGAAATGATACTACAAAGTTTACATGCTGTCTCCACGTTTCAGGGTTTGATGTTTGTCCCACAGCAGACTGTGGTGACTTCACCAGTGTCCCCTCGGGCTAAGGGAGAAAGCCAGCTGCCTGTTCTGCTGCTCTCACTAAGTGGGTTTTGTCGCCACCACGGCAGAAATCTCAAATTATGGGTTCAGATTTGGTAGGATAAAATTCTTTTTGGTGCCAAGAGCTTGGTCTAGGGCCTGATACAATGCAAATGAAGAATTTTTTTCTTCCTGGAGGTCTTTGGAGCTGGTTGTTTTTAGTGTATTTGTTATTAAATCTGAACCTGTTACCAATGTCCAGTAAGTAGATTCAGAAAAGCAGGGAGTGGTTGGGAGGGACAGGGAGACAGTATTGAGTACCAGCAAAGAATTCTGTTATTTTCCATTTTGTATCCAATTCAATTATTCTGATCTTCCTTGTGATCTCATAAACAGGATTGTTCCTGTGTAAGCAGAAGGAGATGATAGCATCCTGAGCCTACAGTCATTTTGGAACAATACTTTCAACATATTTGATTATGCTCATAATATGGGATTTGCCTTTCCTAAAAGGAAGGGTAAGCTGTACAAAAGGGAATAATGTCTTTAGAAAAAATATACTACCTGATACCTGCTTCCTTTCTAGTTTCTGCTTGAGTTGTAGAGAGGGGAGAAATAGCAAGCCATGCGGTATCCTTTCAAGAGCCACTGATAACTTAGTTTGCATCCCAAATGCAAAAGACTGGTTTAGTATTGGAGTTCATTTGCCACTGTAGGAGACGAACAAATTATCTTTTCAAATCTCTACATCCAACATTTGGATTCGAGGCCAAGATTTTTTTTCTCTTCTTGACATATGTAAATGTAGCTGTGCCAAACACCTCGTTGCACCAGCAGTAAAACCACACAAGAGAGGGACCAGGCCCAGGATCTTTCTAGCCCTTCACAGGCCAGAAATTTATGGCATTCCTACTCCCCATGCCCTCTCAAATTTGTTTCTGATCTAGTCTATGGCGGATGGGCTTTTGGCGTTGTAACCTTCACTGCCTGCACCTGATGAAATGTTTCTTAAGTTGGCTGAAAGATGGTTCCTTTTTCATTTAGCCCCTGCAGAGTGGGACTCTGGTACATTTTAAATAAAGTTCTGTCTATCTCGCCCCGACAGCCTGGCAAAGCCATAGCAGCGCTGAGAGGGCAGATGGAGGTTCAAAAGGGGTTTGATGCTGTTTTGCCAGTGGCATCTTTCAGGGGGCTTTGAGTGTGCAATCAGGTCAGGCGTGTTACTGCGCATAGGGTTTCGTTGCTTCACATGTCCTCTGAAAAGAGGAGAAGGATGATTGCTTTCCTCCACTTTTAAGCTGAAACAAGCCTGTGTTAACATACTTGGTCTTTATTTTTGGACATGAGCAGAGACAATGTGAAATAAAGCCTATGACATTTTTTTTTTCTTTCTAATATAAGCAAGTAATGGAGCAAACTCCTGTGTTTGCCCTACATCTACACGTGAAAATAACCATTTTCTTTGACAGATTTAGGGTCTTTTAAAAAACAGGTAACGTGGTTTTCCATGATTTCACCTTTCTTTACTTCGGGAGCAGAGCTCTTTGCCGTGGACAAGAGAGGGAGACTTGAGAGTGGGTGGTGGGAAGGACTAGGGAGTCACTCCTTAAGTGTTTAAGTCAAATTCTAGGTGGAGTTTTAGCTATTCAGCCTTTCTTAACACCTGGCAAGCATTTCCCTGTTGATTGTCCCTCCCACCCCTTCCCTTGGTTTGTTTCAGTTCTGAAACTATGTGTTTTTCTGGGCTCTTAATTTTTGAAGTTAAATGACTGAAAGACTGAACTAAAACTTACTGGTGACACTGACTTTTTACCACCTAAAATTGGCAGTGATCACCAGACCAGAAATGGAAATTGGCAGGTACCACTGGATGTACAGCAGTTCAAGGCCACACCGGTACCATCATGTGCCAGCATTGAGAGGCAATATTAGTCCTTTGGGGATTCAAGGTAAATAAAGGGCTGGGTGAAAGGGAAATGGAGAGTTCAGAAATGGTAGCAGCATGAACTTAATGCTTTGCACTAGTCCTAACAATTTAAGATAAATGTTCTGTTTTTCTTGGTTTGTTTGTTAAGGCTATAAGGAGTCTACTTCTTTCACATGAATACTTGACATAAATTTAAATTTGGTTGTTAATGCTTGAAAAAAACCCAATGTGTAGTGAGGAACACCTCCCTTTTAACTGTGCTGTCCAATTGTTTCAAAACTATTTACAGGTGGGACAGCATAGTATATGTGTTTTGAATGCAGGTGTATCTGTCAGACTCATCAGCCACAAATGCAGTAATTGACACTAAAGCAGTGACAGCACATCTGATTTATGGGTCTCTTGCAATATGCTTCCTAGACAATATTCCATGCATTTGTTTGCATTTTTCCCTTGCTAGAAGCAGTAAGTGTGTATGTCAGAGACAAAAGAAGCATTTTAGCTGAGGCTTTAAAAATGTTTTGGAGATTCCATATGTTTGTCCTTTTGATATCTCTCTTGAGACCTCAGAAAGATCCTATTTTGTTTTCCTGAAGCTTCATTTTAAGAGTTCACAGAGAATTTAGTTTTGAAGCATCTCAGAAAGGCATCTGAAATCAAGCCCATGATTGATTGCATTGGAAAATTCCAGGCTCATTGAGGGCTAACACAGTAAAAGATATAAATGCTCAGAGACAGCATTTGCAGCTAGCTCTATCCAGCAATCCTCTTCTCTTTATGGAGCTGATTGACTGAAGCCTGCTTGACAGCTTGTTTACTGGAGATGCCTGCCTCCACATCAGAGACTTAAACAGCTACTGCAGGCAAATATTCACCAAAGCTCGCTGCCTAATCTTTCCCTTTTCCATTATGTTCTCATATATTTGCTCTTTAGGATTCAAATGTTTACATATTTCAGAATGGGTTTGGTTTTTTTTCCAAATGCTTAGGTTGCAAATCGTGATCTCTGTCTGCAATATCAGTATTAATTTTGGCCATGATTTACTGTAAATGACCTGGGTGACAGACTTGGTGCTGTCAGAAGACTTTCCAAAACTTCAGATCAGTGCACGTGGGATATTTTATATGAGGGAGAAAGAATTCAGGAAGGAGTGATGGGTAATGAATGCTGCCTTCCTGGGAAGGAGGACACAGAGGGAGCAGGCCAGGTGTCTGGTTACTGGGGTCTTGTGCACTGACAGCTGTCCCCAGCGATGAGACATGTACATATATGCTGGCACAGATAAGCCAGGGTGCAGAGGAGACGTGCAGCCTTCTGTCACAGCAGCTGGGAGTCTGGCGCCTAAAATGGTGCTAGAAGCCCTTGTTTAGGCAACTGAACCCTATGTAGGCTGCCTTGGGAAGCCTCTTGAAATAACATGTAGGTAAATATGGTGCCCATTAGGGAGGAGTTGAAGATGAAAGTGTGCTTGCTGATGGGGTGCAGAAAAATCCCCCACCAACAAAGCCCTGAAATGCCAATTCAAGGGAAGGTGCTTTAAATGGCTGCACTTAAGGAAATATAAAGGTTTCTAGACAGCAATGAAGCCACTTTGAACAGGCCTTGAGTAAAACCAATCTGCCAGATGGATTAGCCACATTGAAAATCTTGGTCTATGCTCCTTTTCCTTAGATTGGAGGGAAAATGTCACTTCAGTCACAACACAAGTCACAGTTGTAACATGCCTCCCTTTGGTACTGGCATACAGCTCCCTGCTGCTGGGTGGCATTGGCTACTGAACTCTCTGTTCCTTTGACAGGCCATATTTTTTCTGGGTGGCTTTGCAGTGTGGATGTTTTCTATCTAGCGGTGTCTGAATGGACATCACTAGGGGAGCATCCCCATGGCAGTCCTTGAGGCATCCACCTCTTCTCCAGGGTCTCCATGTAAAACATGATCTCCCTTCCCTGTCTTAAGCTTTAATCCACCACTTGAGCAATAAGGGAAGTGTCAGTGTGGGATATTCACTGTCGTGCTGGAGCCAAGACGTCCCCAGAACACCTGCAAGCTTAATGAGCCTTTCAAAATGCCTGAAACATTTTTTTTCCCCAGGAAGCAAAGTACCATCTTTTTCTTTAGTAAGAGAAACTTAGCAATGGTTGTTTAACATGAACTTAGCTGTAGGCGTTCTTCCAGGCTGGGTGGATGTTGTTTGCTTTATAGGAATCTTTCTTCCCCCCGCCCCCTCCCCCAACTTGCTTCCCCCAGATGCTGGGAGGCGTTTTAGCTGCCTTCTGAGCACATAAGGGCATGTGAATATGGAGTATCTCACTTGAAACAGCCCGCTTCCTTACTGAAGCAAGCTTCAATTTTGCAGACAGTGTGGTGGGGGCTCAGCTGGGGAAATACCTGCACGAAAACTGTTGCAGGTCAAAAGACTTCTGCAGTTGTGGTTCTGGTGTCTCACCGCTTCTCTGGTCTCATAGTTAGGTAGACATCTGGGAAGATCTTGGCAGTTTCAGTTGTCTCTGAAATGGAAAATTACCTTCCAAATCTTACATCTTCCGATCTGAAATCCCCATACGCACTGGTTTTGGCCCTCAGCTCTAGGGAGAGAGAGGCTGTGTTTCTGTTTGCTTCTTTGTAGCTAGGGAGGAGTCAACTGGGGAAGCAGTCCATAGCAGTTGCTGAAATCCAGTGTGGCAAAAGTCTTGCTACCATGCTGAGTGTGGAAGGCTGATGGAGACTGAGGTGAGTTACAGCTGCCAGAAGGGTGGAGCTAAGAGTCTCAACTCAAGTCTTCCAGGTAAGGTACTCACCTTTGATTAAGTAAAGTTAGCTTTAAAAATGGTGTCAGCCAAATCCAGGTGGGTCTGAAGGTTGGCTGAATTAAGGAAGCCCAAATGTCCTCACAGAAGATGTTGCAGAACTGCCGAGTTGGCCTATGGGACTGAAGTGCTTAGGTGCTTTTGGACCTCCTCTAGTAAGCTTGGCTAGTCCTCCAGGCATTTTAATATCTTTGGCAGTCTGCCCATCGCTTCATCTGTTTTAACCCTTTGATTTGCCTTTGTCCAAAATAATCACCTTGGTTGGCACCTGGTAAAGCAGAAATTCTTGCATGTCAATCCTACTGTTTGTTTCTCCAAGAAGACAAAAATTAGGGAAGTGAGGGCAGAAGGGAGGAAGGTCTTAATGCATATTTCCGCCACGCTTAGGACCAGAGGCTGCCCTTGCTGGTGTTTGCACTTTGAGCTCTGCATGTCAATGAGCCCTTCCACATTTCTCAGGCTGTGCAAAAGTCCCAAGCGTTATTTTGGGTAGTAAAACACTAGAGCAGGTCTCCAGGAGGAGTAATGCCAAAGCTAATATCAGTACTGCTTGAGCTATCCCTTATGTGAGAAGTATCTTTTTAAATCACCAACTTAATATTTTTTTCTGCAGAAATAGCTTACAGCTAAAAAATACCCATCCTCAAGGATTCCTATGTAAACCTCTTTGAAGTAAAGCCTTTTCCAAAGTATAAATTCAGTATTTTTCTTCTGCTGTGGTTTCCACTGTTTCATAGGCTAAAAGTAAAGCAGAGAAGACATAAGTTAACAAAGTTTTACCTGACCTTTATTCAAGAGCAGTGAAGCTGGACAAGAGTAATTCCATTGTCCCACTGTCTCATGGAGCAGCAGGATTCTTCCCATGCAGGTCTGAGTCCTTGCTCACACAGGAAATGCTTGGGATGGGCGCTTGCAATGAGCATGGGTATAGTGATTCATGTTTCATAGAATGCACTGTCTGGAAAAGATGGTTTCAGAACACCTGTGAGCTTAATGAGCCTTTGCAGAGGCTGGGAATCATATAGATAGGGAATGTTTGTATTTCTATAAATTTGAAGATAAATTAGATAAGGCCTGTAAAAGACCATTCAGATATCTGTCCTCAGATGAAACAGATTTGATTCCTGCAGTGGGAATGCTATTTTTTTTCTATAAGAAGTGTTGGTTTGGGCTTGAGATTTGATGAAAAAAGGGGTTTATGTTTACTGATGTCTGTTCTTAGTCTTCTCTGTGTCATTTAACAGCATCCAGAAGAGACGAATCCTGCCTTGATAAAACAGCCTTTTCTCCAATTTGAATGTCATGTTTCATTCAGGGAATGGAAAAAACTTTAACTTCTGCTGTTGATGAACATTGATAACCTCTGCAAGGGTGTTTGATTTGGGTGGTTTTTGTTAACTATCTTAGAAAAAATGTGCTTGATTTTAAACCTGTGCTTACTGTGTATTTGCTGGAGTCTTCAGGAGCAGCTTATTGCTGCTCCTCATACAGTACCACAGAGATATTTGGTGTTTTGTGGATTTAAGAAGGGGTCTGCTAGCGATGCTTCCAGGCAGTGAGAAGAAACATGTTCTCAGTGTGCGCTGGTTCTCCTGGTTTCTCTGACTGGCTCCAGCACAGGAGGCATGAGGGAGGATTTTTAGTTCTCTGCTACACGAGTCATAGAATCATAGAATGGTTTTGGTTGGAAAAGACCTTTAAGATCGAGTCCAACCATCAATCTAGCCAACTGTACCACTAGACCATGTCCCCAGTATGGAAGCATCTAATGAAGTTTAAAGATGGCAGTCTTAAAATGGTAATGGAGAATAAATACTCTCTCAGAAGAGGTGAACTAGCTGTATGACAGTGCTGAAATCAAATATGTCACATATGTACCAAGAATATCTGGGGAAGTTACAATTAATGCTGGTAACCTTCAGAAAGGAGCTACTTGTTCTGCTAGTAGCTCTTAAATAGTAGAGATTGGGATGAGACGTACTGCATTGACCAGACTACCCCAGATCTCACTGGGTTTCACATGAATGAAGCATCTTTTGCTAACCGCTCTGAAGGGTGAGAATGTTGGTCTTGCTGGATTTCAGGTCTGATCCTTTGTGGCAGCCCTGATGGCTTTGGTCTCCCAAGGTCACTTCTCTGTCACAGACACTATGCTGGCGAAGAAGAACTATTTATTGATTTACAACTCTGGAAAAGGGGGATGCGAATGCAGGGGGGAGATAATTGATCTGACTACACTAAAGTACCCTTGCGTTGAGTTTTCTGGCTCTCATGAAGAGCTGATTTTCAATATTAACAATTTCACTCCTTATTCACAGAGAACAAAAAGGCAAAATGAGGAAAGTTGAAAGGAAGTTTTCTGTGAAAGAGTTCTAAGAGCTTTTTGAGAAAAAAATAAAGAATCGTCTGTGTTTGAGCTCCTCACTTGTTTAATGTACTTAACCCAAAAGTGTGGTGAGCAAGCTTTTATTGTAATTAATGAGACGTTTTAGCTTTGTGTTCTGTTTTGTAAATCAAAATATAAGATGAACAGGAATAGGTAAGGATAGCGCTTCAACAAAGACTTTGAAGGGGTTTGACACACAGACTTTTTACTTTAGTGCCTCTATTAAAATGTGGAGAGAAATTTGTCGCAAGCTTTAAACTTACCCTTGTAAGATTAAGTGTTTTATCTTATTGTATATTGCCACTGACCCTTGGCTGCTGGTGTGGGTGATAGATATGAGAAGTAAAATTATCTTACTGCCAGGTACTGGTTTATTATCACACAGGGAAGAAGGAAGTAAATTCCATTTTTGCTTCTGAGGTATTAGTGTATTCCTACATCTCTCACTGATTCCCCATAGCTGTCAATCTTGCTATAAAGTATGAAAATGTACATCCTAGCATGCATAAGCCATTCAGAATGGAGATTTATAAAAATAGAGTAGGTGGAAGTAAATAAAATGGGCATTTGCTTTTGATGACATAAAATTCATTCTTTGACATGGATCCATGGTAGTTCGTGGCTCTGATAATATTATGCACACTTAATGCTGGATACTATTCAGCACTAAGGAAACAGGAGGTGAATGTAAAGGATTGAATTCTCCTCTTACATTTCTTTGTGAATTGGGAGTAATGCTCCCACCACCAGGCTCTCGTGGATATGTAATGAGCCCAATTTACATGCCATGGCTGCATTTAAAATGTCACCTTGCAACCTTCTTTTTGTTAAAACAGTTAATCCACATGTAGTCCCTGAGCTGTGGTGCTGAAGCCAACAGGGGTCGTGATTCTGTGGTGGAACATGCTGTGTAATTTCTACCATGTATTAACTGGACAAGTGTCCAACATGCCAGGATTTCTAAAAACGCGTTACAAAATTACAGGAAGTAAGTGTTGAGTTAAAAATTATGCCTGTTGCTTTATCTTTCAGAACAGCAAGACAGATTAAACTTCTAAGGGAGAGTGAGAAGTAACTCAGAAAATGGCCATGGGAGCCTGGAGGTTTAGCTCCCTGAAATGGGAGCTTTTCAAGCTTCCTTTCAGATTTTCTTTGTTCCTTGCTTTTTTGTGTTCCATAGTGACCTTGACAATGGGATCAATGGGTCCTACCTGAGATGCACTGAGGCACTAGTTCAACTTAGGAGGAGCTGGGGACATTAGAGGACTGACTGACTTTCTTTCCAGGAGGTGTGAACACTCTACCCTTATATCATGTTTTGCATGGTTCTCTGAAGGGCAGCTTTGAGAACATGTCTGTCTCAGATTTTCAAATCTGGGTTTCAAGAGCTGATGTGTGAACTTCCTAGAGCAAGCCCTGGGAACGCTCAAGACAGCTACCTGATCCCAGCGTATTGTCTTTAGTCATTTCTGAAACATAGATTTTGTTGTTCCACTCCATCTTGAGCTTAGTAGGATGAGTTAAGAGCCCAAGAATTGCCCTTTTTTTTTTTAAGACGACTTTCGTTTAATTCTGCATTACCTTGCTTTTCTGAGTTTAAATCTTAAAGCCGTACTTAAAAGTACCAAAGAAGGTTTAGTAACACAATTGCCGTTTGACATGGGAATTGAATGGCTAAGCCCCTGCATATATGCAGTTGCGTGTATGTTACTGAGTGGATTGTGTAATTGTTCTTCATACATTAAGCAACCAATTGCCGATTTGTGTACATATGTAGGTTCATCCTTTACCAATTTCCTGTGACTGTTAGTTTCCAGGAGATTAAAAGAATAGCTGGTTCCTGGTTTTTTCTGCTTCTCTTTATTTTTGTCCTTTAGCAAGAATATTTGTGTGTGTGTGTGTGTTTAATAGCATTCATTCCCTGGAGAATAATCTCGGTCCTTGTTTTAGCTGGCCTCCTTCTGAGAGTGTGTTAAATCTGTAGCCAAGATCACAGGCAGCTCTGGGCAAATCATTGGGCTGTTATTAACCTGCCTCCATGGCAACTGCTGCTCACCAGCCTGAGGACAAAAAATGTTTTTATTCTGCTGAGTTGCACAAAAGGTTCTAGTGATGCCTTGCACAAAATGGCCATTGAAAGGGGAGATGCAGTGATGTGTGTTTGTGCTGTACAGTTTCATATTTAAATAGTTTTGCACTGTTGTGCTGGAAGTGGATACACAGCTGAAAACTTCAGCGTGTTGGCCATGTGGAAAGTAAAAACTAGCAGAAAAATGGGACTACATTTATTTTAATACCACTTATTTTTGTCCCCTTGAGTTCACAGGCCTTCAGCCTGCAGTCGTCATCAGTGTGTTAGCAAATTATTTTGTGAACCTGAACTGAGCAAACATCATCATAGGTTTTCAGTTGTACTGTATGGAGGTACTTGCCAACCTGAGGTTACCGAGAGAGAATAAAGCAGGTTTCTTGGGAAGCTTTCATTTTTTTTTTCAGAAGTCCTCTGATTTGCTTCAGTGCTTGTTTGGTAAGCGTATCTTAGTGTTCAGTGTGCCTCTAATTTTAGCTAGTTTTGAAAGCTGCCTTTGGCAGTACTGTTTTAGGCTTGCTTTAAAACAAAATTATAAACCCAGCTATATTGTTCAGGCTAGGCGTGGATTTAAGTTTCTCATAAAGACGTTCACAGTGGGATCTGTAGGGGGTCTGGCAGCCCCAACACTGTGATTGGGTTGTATCCCGCAGTTAGTTACCCTCTGGCAGGAGGCTGTGCAGCTCTGCTGTCAGTTTGGGTGCAGAATGTCTATGGATGGATGGACGGACGCTTCCTGTGCTTGCAAGCTGGTGGCGCATTGTTTCCCTGCCTGCTTTTGTCTTGGTGCGAAGGTGACTGGTTTCTGCAGTTCTGCATTTGGGCAGTTTTCTCTGTCTTGCTCAAAACAGCGTAGTTGCTTTTGACACCTCTTAGGGCGTCCCTTGGCTATGGTCTGCCCTAATAAGATGAAGGCCACTCAAATATTGTGATGCCTTTTTCCTTGGGCTGTAGAGGAAGACATAAAGAGTGTGGCCACAAAGATGCTATGTGCAGCTGCCAGTTGCTGGAAGGTGAGAGGGGCTTTGCCACTGTTGGCTTGCCTTTGAGGGTCTGTAGATTAGTGAAAGGTACTGCCGTGTGTCCAGATAAGGGATCTGACAGACTCTCCAGGGCAAATGTTCTGCTGGTGCTTCTGTTTCCTGGAAAGCTGGCTGTGTGGTGTGGGAGGACAGGTACCTGGTTGGAGGGGTTAATCGTCAGTCCTGGGTCTACACCAATTTTTAGTTTTGTCAAGCAGGCTGCCCCCATTTTTTGAAACCAACAGCTTTTCTTTCAGACCTTGCCAGTCCCTTGGCTTTGCTTCCAACTGGTTTTACTTTCTATCATCTTGAATGGGATCCTTCTGCGAAGCAATCTGTTGTTCAGCATGATGAGGTGATCAACCTCCTCCTCACCAAGCAATGGTCTAGTACTTAGTCACTGTCTCCTTTAGGATGAGGCCCGAAAGGCTGTTCATTTTGTGCTGGGCTTTGACCACATATGTGTTGAGTGTTTCCTGTTGAATCAGAGCGTAGTTACTTTTCAGTAATCCTTCATTGCTAATCCTGTGCCAGGTGCAAGCATTTCTTGAATTAACTCTCAAAGGTTTGGGCCTGACCCAGGAGCAGATGCTGCGAAGGCGAGCCAGCCTCACGTGTAAAACTGCCATTGCGTGTGGCTTGTGAGCTGCGCTCGGGCAGATTTCCCAAGGCAGAGGATCGCTCTGCAAGGTCTGCTGCCTGAACTCGACTCTGGACCTCTGTGATAAAATGAAAACCATAGATGATTTCCTCTGATAGGGTAGGGTGCCTTTGGATTTTGTTTGCCCTGTCACTGCTAAGCTGCAGAGTTTATTCTTTTGACAGTGGGTTTGTCATGAAGATAGTTCCTACTGAGCAGACTCCAACTGTGGGCTTGACTGTAAAAGCTTCCCAGGCTTGTTTCTGTGTTATTAAATCTTTTCTGCAGTTAGTGAAGTGGCATCTCGTAAGTCATTTTGGTGGTGATAGCTGCTTAAGCCTGACTAGGACACTTGCTAGTGACTCACTAAAAAGAGAATTTCCCACTTATGAAATGGGAAAGCTTTCAGTTATTGGATGCATATTGTTCCCCAGTGCTTCATGGAAGTGCCTGCTCTGCCACTCATTCATTAGTGGGAAAGGGAGGGCGATAAAAATAAACTTGCCTCATTTGGTGGATGGAGACTTGCTGATCTTTGCGAGGAATTTTTGGGGTGAGAAGATGGGATGTATGTACTTGCCAGCTGTCTCTCTACCTTCAAATGCTTTGTCCATTTAACATCTTCCCATAGAAGCAGTGGGCTGTTCCTGTGACGTGCAATGTTGGTCGCTCCATTAAGCGTTGTCTTAATGGCTTGTGTTTTGCGCAGTTGTATGAAATGCACATTAATGGAGACAGCTTAATGCCATCACCCTGAAGTAATGAATTGGTATGGATTGCCATTACCATTATAGCGCAGTTAGGAGTTGTGTTTGTTTCCGATTTACATTTCCCAGCTCTGCAACCAGATGGGTTTTCTGGCCGCATGGTCGGGAGGAACCTGACAGTTCAGCTGCAACCTCCTTATTACAGGGTTTGTAGAACAGCAGTTCTGGGGCGGGGGGGATGTCTTATTAACTCAGACTGCTTAAATGATACATTTCATTAAAACTATGATTGTGCTGCTGCAGACTATTGAAGGATCACTGTAAATCCAGTGTACCCTATAAAGCTGGTAAAGTGTTGTCTCTGCAATACAGGTTGATCTCACTGCCCTCGATAAAAATTGCTACTCTTTGGCCCCCATTCAATTTTTCTGTTTTTAAAATATCTGTATCCCTACAACCTTATATGGATTTATACAAAAATATGCTCAGAAGCAATGGGAGAGTGTAGGATAATTAGGTTTTGCAGACTTAAATGTATTCCTCTTCCAATGAAAATGCAAATTATCTTTTACTTTTCCAAAAGGCTTCATTGCATTGAGTATTTGCTTCTGCTTCCTGAATGGTGCCAGCATAGCTAATCCTCCAGCCATTAGTAACGGTGAAACGTGGTGAGCTCCGTGTGAGCAGTTGAATTGCAATGGATGACTTTAGACAAGTGATTTTTTTTTTTTCTTTTTCCATTTCATAGGCTGTCTCATCGATCTTCTCTTGATCCTATAAAGATAGGAGCACTCAGCCCACTTTCTGGGCTTTGAGTCCATACCAACAGATCTGTAGGTCACTGCTTTAGAGGGTGATGCTGTCTTGCACCACCTATAGATTTTTGCTTAGCATGTCAATGCTTGGGCCTTTTAGTCTCTGTGGCTTTTACCGAGTGAAGGACAGATATTCTTTTCCTTATAATTTGCTTTTTGCTCATAACATTTCTTTTGCTTTTTCTCTTCTGCTTAGGTTGCTTTGAATGTTGCATTAAGTGCCTAGGAGGAGTGCCATATGCTTCGCTCGTGGCAACCATTCTCTGCTTCTCGGGGGTAGCGTTGTTTTGTGGCTGTGGCCATGTGGCACTTACGGGAACCGTGTCTATCCTTGAGCAGCACTTCTCCACGACTGCCAGTGACCATGCTTTGCTGAGTGAAGTGTAAGTATGCCTTCCATTTCCCTTGTTCCTCATAGCTGCCTCATGCTAAATGAGTAGAGATGGATTCAAATCTCAGTCTCCATCCCTGAGTATTGGGTTGCTTGTTTATCCAACAGCACTCAATGGGGTTTTTTGTTGTTTACACTCAAAGAACCAGAGCGTGTATTCTGCTTAACCTGTTTATAGTGAGACCAATACTATTTAATATCTTCATCAATGACATAGACAGTGGGACCATGTGCAACCTCAGTGGGTTTGCAGAAGATGCAAAGCTCAGTGGTGTGGCTGATATGCATAAGGGAAGGGATGCCGTCCAGAGGGACCTTGACAGGCTTGAGAGGTGCACCTTTTCAAACCTTACAAAGTTCACAAGGACCTGCACCTGGTTCGGGGCAGTCCCAAGCACAAATACAGGCTGGACGGAAGATGGATTAAGAGCAGCCCTGAAGAGAAGTTCTTGGGTGTGCTGATGGATGAGAAGCTCAACGTGAACTGACAGTGTGCACTTGCAGCCCAGAAAGCCAGCCGTATCCTGAGCTGCATCAAAAGAAGTGTGACCAGCAGGTCAAGGGAGGGGATTCTCTGCCTCTACTCCACTCCTGTGAGACCCCACCTGGAGTACTGTGTTCAGTTCTGGAGCCCTCAGCACAGAAAACACATGGACTTGTTGGAGCAGGTCCAGAGGATGGCCACAAGATGTTAAAAGGGTTAGGACACCTTTCCTATAAAGATAGGCTGAGAGAGTTGGGCTTGTTCAGCCTGGAGAAGAGGAGACCTTATTTGGGCCTTTCAGTACCTAAAGGAGGCCTACAAGAACAAGGGTGGCAAGCTTTTTGACAGAACAAGGGGTAACTGTTTTAATCTGAAAGAAGACAGGTTTAGTGTTTGTTGGTGACACGAAGTTGGAAGACATGATAGAAATGATAGGGGAGTGTTGTTCTGTCCATCTCCCCTCAGAAAAAGGTGGACTGGTATTGTACAAATGAGAAAAAAGAGAGAGAAAAGTCTGGAAAGAGCTTAAGTGTCTATATCTGCAACCATAGCCTCTGAAAGTAACCACTGGTGAAATATTTAGGGCTTTTGTCTTCCCAAGGTTCCTGCATGACACCAGAGGAAGACCTGGAGGCCTCTGTCAGGGCCCAAACCCACCTCCCAGCATCAGCACCACGAGACTCATTCCCCTTGATGCTGAGGGATTCATGGGTCCCAGGCCCTGGGCTGGTGTTCTGAACATGCTGGGGTTTGAGCGGCCCCTCCAGCTGGACTGCCCAGCTTTGGAAAGGCTTTTGTCCATGGGCAGTGTGGAATTTCCCTTGAGTTGCATTTCATGTTGACCAGGCACCACTGTCAGGATGCTGACTGGACCTGAGTTTGGCCTGCTACTTCCCATGGTCTGGCACCGACCACAGGCACAGCACGCAGCCAGCCAATGGCGACATCTCCATCCAGGGCAGGGACACAGTGCGAGAAAGGGAAGCTGAAATCTGTTGAAAGCTGTCCAAGGGGTTGTGTGGCGGCCACATGTGCATAGAATCATAGAATGCTCTGAGTTGGAAGTGACCCACAAGGATCATCGAGTCCAACTCCTATTCCATAGGATTGCATAGGACAACCCCAACATTCACACCGTGTGTCTGGGGACATTGTCCAAATGCTACTTGAATATTGTTAGGCTTGGTGCCATGAGTACTTCCCTGGGAAGCTGTTCCAGTTCTCCACCATCCTCTGAGTGAAGAACCTTTTCCTAATATCCTAAAACTCCCCTGGCAAATCTTCCTGCCATTCCCTCCAGTACTATCACTGCTCACCAGAGAGAAGAGATCAGGGTCTGTTCCTCCTCCTTCCCTTGTGAGGAAGCAGTGAACTGCTATGAGGTGCCATCGGTCTTTTCTTCTTCAGGCTGAACAGACTGAATGACTTCAGCCTCTCCTCATATGATTTCTCCTCTAGACCCTTCACCAACTTTGTGGCCTCCCCTGGGCACTCTCCAGTAGTTTTATGTCCTTTCCATACTGTGGTGTCCAAAACTGCACCCAGTACTCAGTGGGGCCGCAACAGTGCAGAGTAGAGCGGGACAGTCACCTCCCTCGACTGGCTAGCAATGAAGCCCATGTGGCACGTGCTTGTGGGCCAGTTTCTATGCACTCAGCCTGAGACTTCCACATCTGTCGCTTTCCCGTTCCCCAGGAACACTGGCATCAGTCCCAAAGCACCATTTCAGAGCTTGATCCACTGTGCCTAGACCTGCCATGCAGCTGTAGAACTGTTCCTCACCGGGGCCCCATTCCCCTTCCCAGCCCCACAATATGGCTGGACACGGCAACCCCAACTGCAGCGCACAATCCATAGAGACCCTGCTGTTGGCCACAAAATTTAACAAGAATCCAAGCAGCTGTTCTTCAGCGACCAGCTAACAGAACGCCCTTGTGCTTGTGTCAGTCTTCATTTGAGCAAAATAGAAGAAACTGCAAAAGTAGCAATAACAGGCAGCAAGTTTTAAATTTTGCAGAATTGTTCACATTTCTTGTCAAGTCAATGCCAGCAGCTGGGGAAATGTGTCATTCCTACCAAAGCAGCTGAGGACTTCAGCTCTGTGGAGTTCTAACAAGGCAAGAGAGAAGAGGTGTTAAAAATGGGCAGATAATTCGAGGGAGACATAAAATAAATGAAAACTGTCCTACTAAGGCAGCCTTTGTGGAATGAATTTTTAACCAGGTTTCATACTACTAATTTCTGTTAACATGCATCAAGTTCCTCCTGGACTATTAATGATGGTAAATTATTCTGTTCTCTCTGGAATGCTGACTTATTTTTTTCATGCTTTACAGCACAGGTGCAACAGATTTATCCTGTTATTTTTAATCAGTTTGGAAAATAAACATCACACTTCCCACATGTAAATTTAAATGAGCAGTATCGTATTTTTATACAAGGAGTGTGCTATCTGTATGGATTACATTTAACTATATAAATGGTAGTAATCAGTTTTTCTTAAATTAAGCTAAAACATGCAGATGCACCTCGGACATGTACCTGTATGCTAGCAATTACTTAGTAGAGAGAGGTAAGAATTGGAAAAAAAACATTTGAGGAAAAATATATTTATCCTTAGAAAACAGTCAGTATGGATGTATAAAATTAACCTCTCTGTTCTATGGATAGCTTCATACAGAAGAAACATCCCAACAATCAAATTTCTTATAAAAAGGTGTCAGTTTTGGAGTAGTTGTGCTAATATCAACTATGACTTTTGGAGACCAGGAGAAATGTTGTATGAAAGAATAGCATTCTGATTCTCCAAAACAATCAAGTTCAGATACTGAATCTGATTGATAAATTTAGATATTATTCTTTCCATTTGGCTATTGTAGCCAGACTAAAAAGTCTGTGAAGAGTGTCATTGCAGATGGTAGGTTTTTAAGGAATCAAGAACGTTCTCAAATCATAGTCAAGGGAAGTTTTTATGTCTTGTGTCCTGCAATCTTCTTCCTCTGGATGGTTCCAGAGTAACTGAAATGGAAGCATTTCCTAAACGCTTTTTCCAGGTTTTGAAAATCTAATTACAATTTGGGGAACTTAACACTGCTATGGCTTAAGGCACTGCGAAACTACTTGCTCACTTGGAAGTACCCTCCTAGACTGCAGAGGAAACCATTCCTCCTCAGGAGAGTTCACTGCATGTTGCTGAGTTTTGTATCAGAGAAGTGTCACTGAATTTGCAAATTTTTGCAAACATACATTAACTGGATTTTTACAGGTGGAAATGGAGAATTCTGAGGACTTCTTCCTTTCCCTAAGCCAAAGCAATCACCATGGACCCTGATAGTTCAGCCAGCAGTTGAGTTCCAGCCTTTGCCATTTGAAATTACTCTCCCTGTGTCATTCCTGTCAGGCATGCCCTGAGTTAGGTGTCATGACAAATAACAGGAAAAAAATAATCTCCATAGTGGAGGCATGAAATTGAGGCTTCAAGCTGGTGACTAATACCGGTCAGTGTAAGAAGTGCTGCACAGAGAAGGGATGCTTAAACAAATGCAAGGCTAATGCGCATCAATGTTGCTTACCTGTAGAACTGGGACATTTGTACTGGTGCTCTCCTGCAGCCTGCTTGCTTAAAATGCATTAAGGAGCCTTGAACTGTATTTCTAGAAAAGGAATTACCTCATACCTGTTGTGATTTAGGAGGACTGACTTTGTTTTCATAGGACTGAAATCTCATTATAACTTTTTTTTTCCTTTTCCATTTTAGAATACAGCTAATGCAGTATGTAATTTATGGTATTGCATCATTTTTCTTCTTATACGGAATAATCCTTTTGGCAGAAGGTTTTTATACAACAAGTGCTGTGAAGGAGCTGCATGGAGAGTTCAAAACAACAGCGTGTGGCCGCTGCATCAGTGGAATGGTGAGTAGCATTAGAAATGGGAACAGTCATCTTCTGTTTCTGAAACCCGTTGGGCTCGGTTTGACTCCTGTGTTTCTGAACCATTACATATTGCTGCTTCCTTTGTTTAATTCCTGATGGGTGGTGAGAGTCCATCCCTGTGGCTGGTCCTTTGAACTTCGAGGATGCTTGGTCGAATCCAAGTTCTGCAGATGGACTATCAGGGTGCTGGTGTGACCTCCCCTGTCATAAAGCTGAACCCACTGGTCTAAACTAAGCTGATGGAGACTGCTAATTTTAAAACACTCAACTGAGACAAAATGAAATTTGTGCTTTTAAACATGGAGCACAGTAGTGATGCTTAAAGGCAGGCTGTAAAATGGCTGTGGTTAGCAGAGCTATTTAAATCACAAAATTTAATGCCTCTGACTTCCGTCGTCAATTCTGCTCGAGGATGTCTGGATCCTTAAGACAAACAGTAATGAATGAAGCTTTGCAACATCATTACACTTGCTTTGAGTATTTCTGTCTTGCTTTTTGCAGATGGCAAATAGTGAATCTTTTTCACAAAGCTGAAATACTTAAAGCCTTGAAGTTACAAGCCATCTTCCCTTCAGTATAGTTCTGTATTAGAACAAAATTTTAAACAAAGTTTAACTAAAAATAAAACTTCAGATTCTCACCCACGTTGTCCCCTAGGGCGCACTCTGCAAGAACAGAGACATAACTGTGCTTCTGAGACAGGATTTGAAAGCCATTTCTGAAAATCTGAATTCAAAGCTCGTAGTTACGGAGGAAGCTAAGCGGTATGACAAATCGCCCACGGGAAAGCGTGGGTGAAAAGAGAAGAGGCTTTTGATGCAATTATTGCATTTTAATATACAACCTATATCCTGTACTTAAAAAATATGTACTTTCAGCTGGTTAAATACAAAGGAGATGCATGTTTATTTTCAAAGGGGTTAACAATTTTCCACTCTGCTGTTGGATACTTTGTGAATTTTTCAGGAGCAAATAAAAATAGGACATCTTCCAGTTAAGCAGCTCTTTGCTCATCCTTTTTCTAGCATGATCTTCACTAAGAAGCAAAATTAGATCTACACCAGTGTTTTCCAAAGAACCAAAATGCACTAGAAACATACAGATATGTGCATCTCAGTAGTGCAGACAATTGCTTGTACAGTTGAGTAGCTGCAGGCACATGATTGTCAGCTGCTTATACAAATACCAGTGTGACAAATGGAAATATGACAGAAAAATGTGTTTTCATGTTTGTCTACGAAGAAGATAATTTTCTATGAAGAAGATAATTTAGCAGCTGAGTAATGGCTTGGGGCTCTGGTAAGTCACATCAGTGGTTAGTGGTGACAGTGGTGTAAAAATGCCTGTATGCCACTGTGTAGGGGTATAGCTGCATAAAAGACAAGGATTAGACAAGGTTTGCAAGGAGCTATAATATCTCGATGGACTAGAGGCTGCATCTGGGTATGGACAGCAAACTTTTCAACTTACAGTGATTTTTTTTTTGCCACTCGGATCAAGAGCTCCTCTGCTTCTTCCTCTGTTACATTACTGAGTGAGGTCCTGAAAGGCAGTCCCTTCCATCTTGCATAATATGGTTATTACAGAAGACAGACTTTGAACTTTCAGAAATTATTTGTGTTGGCTGTGGTAATGCAGAATAGTCAGTTTCAACAGTTATCACATAAAGTGTGAGAGGGAATGTATTTTTTCTGGCTGTTTTAGGAGTTAAAGGCTTTGTGTACTTCCTCTCATGCACGCTTCCACATACGTGTATGTGAAACCACATTTTACGTGTGGTGTATCTATAGAAATCCTTTGAACTGGTCCCCTTGGCCCTTAGCAAAATCCAAAGAGAGAGTTCTCAATTCTTGCATAAAAAATGCAGGTTTGGTGTATGGATGCACCAAATATTAGGTAGTGTATCTAATACAAAATAGAGTATTTCACGTCAGTTGTGTATGAATTAAAGGCTAGTTGGGTTTTTTTATGGGCCTCAGCATTGCAAGCACTTCCACCTCCCCGTACACACCACCTCCCTTGACTCTAAACCCTAACCAACTGCTCAACCTTTGCGATAATGTTTGCGGTGTCGTTCACTGCATCTGGACAAAAGCCTATGAGGATGCAAACTTCCAGCACTTTAGCACTAGTTCATTCTGTGAGTTCTGGGTCAGGCTGAAACAACCTCCTCCCTCAGAGCCTTTTCCATTCTTTGTTGTTCTTCTCTGGCACACAAGTTTCAAGTGAGATAGTACAGCGTCAGTGCTTTACTGGAAGTAAAACCTTTCCAGTCCACCTACAGTTAATTAACATTGAAAAGAGAACACAGAAGATACAACAGCGTTCCCCTGCTTTCCAAGTAAGATCCAAATCCTACTCTCACCAGGAGGAGGGAGCTAGGAACTGATGCCAGAGCTACTGTTTCACCATGAAACTTGGAAGAGGGAAAAGGGAAGAGGTCCATTGCGAGGGAGAAGCTGGAGATTTCCAAAGCAATGAGTGCCATGCTTTATGGTCTTACCAAAGAAAATGCATGTAATACTTTTTTTTTAAAAAAAAAGAACAAACCCAAACTAGCAAATTTCAGCGGAAAATCCGTGATTCCCTAAGGTGAAATAACTAATTTTCTTCTTGGCAATGTGTATGAGACCAATTGAATCTTACTGATCTGCTGTAACAGTTGTGGTATGTTTTAAAAAATAGGTATTCTCAAATGTTACATTCAAAATTGATTTCAATAAATCAGGGAGTATGCGAGCGCTCTGTAAAAGATTGATTCACTGCATTGTTTTGATTTGCAAGTTGTATAGAAATGCTACTGTGGTACAATTAATTAAAAAAACTCCTTAAATTGATTTTTGTTGGAGTTGTATTTGTTTTAGTCTACAACCAGCATCCCTGCTTCGCTGAGAAGCTTGAGAAATTAATGGACTGCTCTTTCAGGAGAGCAAGCTGTTTATTCAAGCAGGATGATGAAAAAGGGAATGTCAGAATTACTTTCTCAGTAGCACTTAAACTACTAAAGTGTTTGTAAGCAACGAGAATACTTTTTTGTGCTTGAAAATCAAATGCTTTATTACTTGCTTTCTGAAAGCATGCTTAAAGATTATGTTGAAGCATTTTTAAGGAAGATTCAAGTACTCTTTTCAAAGAA
This sequence comes from Neomorphus geoffroyi, assembly GCA_033558235.1. Taxonomy (NCBI): domain Eukaryota; kingdom Metazoa; phylum Chordata; class Aves; order Cuculiformes; family Neomorphidae; genus Neomorphus; species Neomorphus geoffroyi. The sequence goes on along the minus strand of JAUMJM010000005.1, from coordinate 45,008,340 downwards.
TAACCATGAAGTGCTTGTGTTTTCTCTGCCCAGTTTGTTTTCCTCACCTATGTGCTTGGAGTGGCCTGGCTTGGGGTCTTTGGCTTCTCTGCTGTGCCTGTCTTTATGTTCTATAACATATGGTCAACTTGTGAAGTCATCAAATCTCTTCAGACAAATGTGACAGTTCCAGGGGACCAGATCTGCGTGGATATCAGGCAATACGGTACTTATTATCCTGATTAAATGCCTTATCCTTTCTCCTTGGTCTCTCTTCAGTAGTTTTGTCTCCGCCTTATCAAATACACGAAATGCAAAAGGCATCTTGTGTCTTTGAAAGTGCTGTTACTTTTCTAATTAATTCAGATTACACTGATCTCTTTCCAGATGCAATCAATTTAACTGAGCAGGCAAGTCATTTATCTAAAATGATTTTGTCGCAGTTTCCAATACTATATTAGGTTTAAAAATAGATCAGCCTCAAAATAAACTGCTTAGAAACAGCGCTGAGAAACAGATAACCAGATTCTGGATTTTGAACCCATACGTATATATTTGCTCCTTTCCAAAAAGTTGTCTTTACATTTAAATATGAACTTAACACCTGAACTTTGCTTTCACAATTATTTTCTGTTAAAAGACACAAGACTTGCAATTGAAAAGTCTGCCTTAGCTATTAATGAATAGTGATTAATGAATAATCATCAGATGACACACAGAAATCCGAGGAGGGTGCTGGTAGCAGAGGAGTGGAACAATAGCTTAAAAGAAGGTCAGGCGTTTCAAGTAGTTCATTCCTTAAGATGAGTTTTTCGGGAAGTTAATCTTTTCAGCTTCCCTTGTGCAAAAGAGCTATTGTCACTGTTACTTCTGGCTTCATTTTAGCTACCATTTTCATTCCATAGGAATGTTTCTTTGGACCAAGTCATTGAAAAGCTGACAAAACACACTCAGAATTGAAAAAGAAAACTTGGGTTTGCTTTCCTATCCAGGCTCTAAGTCCAGCAGGAGAAGATAAATTAGTTTTAAAAGCAAGAAGTCCAAAATCAGTTAAATGTTTGCATCCTGTTTTAGCAACTGACAGCAAGAGTCTGGGAAGATGTTTTCTTCAGCAGCAAAGCATAGGACTGCAGGGAGAAGATGTGCTCCTCCACCTGTCTGCTTCTTCTGATTGTTTCACAGCTGTATGAGCAAGCGCCACATGGGGCTGTGCTGTTCCCCTCATCAGTAAAATCATTTGGATTTCAATGAGTGACGAGAGGGAGCAACTTCATAGTGGGCAGCTTGTGTCACTGTACTGTCCTGACATTTTTGAGTGGAAGCGATAGCTAAAAGGCTTCAAGCATCACAGTTGCAGAGAAGCAGCTGGCTTTAAAGTAAATCCTGTAAAATCTTTTTGAAAGCCATACCATCCTGAAATAATTTCAATGACCGCTTACAGAGTTGCTAATTCCAACCGAGTATGAAATGCAAGTTATATGAAGGAGAGAATCTGGTTTTCTTCTGTTTCAAATGGCTTTTGCTTAACCTTTACATCTGTTATGGGTCTAAAAGTTTAGGTTACTTCAAACCTTCTAGATCCAGTTGACTTTTCAGATTTTTTTCAGTTGTGTAAGAGAAGGAATTGGGACTATGTGAGGTATGGCAGACTGAATTTTCTTGTAGCAGTGTTCACTTAATGCTTTTTTTACCTGCTGGAACTAAAACAGAAAAAAAGTCTGTCATTCTTCCCTCTAGCTCCGTATTCACCCTCTCCTACAGTAGTTACTTGTTTAAGTAGAAGTTAATCCAGTAAGTGCTATCCCGGAAGGTGCCAAGTACCTCTGAGACACAGATTATCCCTTCCAATGCTGATTTGGGGCGTAGGCAGTATGTGACTGGACCCGAAGTGCAAAAACCTAACCAACCATTTGGCTGCCATATGGGAAAACCACATTTGAGAACATGTCTTGGCAGCGAGCCCTGGTGTAGGGAGAAAGCACAACTTGAGGGAGTTGTTTTAATTCCTCCTGCCAACTCAAAAGCTGTACTGGTCAACGCACGGATGCCCAGAATGGGAACACAACTGGCCAGTGGGTGGAAAAGAGAAGAGGGGAATGGAAAGTGTGTGTTGATTGCTAAAATTAGTGGTTTCTTTTGCTGTGATATTATTTCAGGTATTATCCCATGGAATGCTGTACCTGGCAAAGCCTGTGGCCCGATTTTAGAGAACATCTGCAACACGAATGAGGTACAGAAACATACCCTGTGTGCAGCTTTTGCCTCCAAGTCACTTGGGCACAGTGTAATAAATAACTTGACAAGAATTTTTGGAGAAAACTGATACTAATAGTATGAAGAGATTGATTTAAACTCAACACTCAAATTATTCTACATTAGGTCATCCAGAAAACGAAAATTATTTCAGAACATTTTTATTTGCTAAAGTTTTGAATACCTTGCTATGAAGATGATTTTATTATCCTTATTCTGTAGAACAGTTGAACTGCATTTATACCATCCTCGATTACTTCAATGTTTTTAACATGTTTTTTTCTCTAGTTCTACATGTCTTATCACCTGTTCATTGTGGCTTGTGCTGGAGCTGGTGCCACTGTCATAGCACTGGTGGGTAGCCTTTTTTGTTTTATTATGTAACGTGTTCCTTTCAGGTTTAAGATGCTCTAAGGTTAAATTTTGTATATCTGAAAAATAGCGATACTAGGCATTAAGGAAGGCATGCTGTATGTACCATTATTTCCTTCTATGGTTTGGTCATTACAGGTCAGCAGGTGCCAAACTCTTGCTTTAAGAAGTCATCTTAACCCACTTTCCCCATCCTTAGAATAAAATTCTTTGTATGTCCTTTGAAACTCCTACTTCTACCCACTACTTCTGGTTTTATGTCTGCTATTTCTTTTCATTTTTGTAGTTTATTTGATCAGACGCTTGTAACCTCTTGGGGTTTTTTTGTCTGGGCCCAGAAGTTTGCCTTGTCCAACTCTGCAATGCCAAGTACAGGTAGCAGTTGGAAAATGACTTGCTTCATACATCTAATGCTTCCTCTAGCCGCCAGCTTCTAACTTTATGTCAGCCAAATCCAAGTGCAATACTTGCTATTTGCTGATGAAATACTTAGGTCTGGATGTAGGTTATCCTCTCTGGATAAACGGCGAGTTATTTATCTTGCATCTTCACCCTGGAAGAAGCTCATAATAACATCTGTTGTAAAAGTATCGACAGTTGCCCAAATGGGCTTGAGCACTCACCTTGTTGTATCTTACTCTCCTGTATTTTGTTCTCTTCCACCAGCTGATCTACATGATGGCTACTACATATAACTATGCTGTTTTGAAGTTTAAGAGTCGGGAAGATTGCTGCACTAAATTCTAAATTGTATAAGCCCAGTAAAGAGCTGCATTGCGTAGCTTGAAATACCACTGACACCCTAGGCTAAAAGTCTAGCTTTCTGAATTTTGTTACAGTTAATTGTAAATAGCTTCAGTAAGCATCGTTTAGCTTATCAGATTAATAAAATGACTTCTTGTATATGAACTATGATGTGGGTGAGATCTGGCTATTCTTTCATGTCGAGAGGATTCAGTTACTGTAGGGGCGTTTATAAGTCATTCTGCTGAAGACGGGATGTTTCCCTTTCAAGTCTCCTCTTGCTTTCTTACAGTCATCTCTAAAACAAATACTGGAACGGTTCAGGGTCAGAATTATTAATTTATTCTTCATCCTGAATGCCAAATACAGCCATCTCTGAGCGTACAAAATACGTATGATACAAAAGAAAAGGAATTGTAAAGTAGCGCCAGTCTCTTTTGGCAGAAAGCAGAAGCCAAGGTATTATGAATTAGTCGGCTGGTGTTTCTATAGCACAGATGATAAAGTTGATTATTTTCTTTTACTTCATTTTCAAGTAAATGCCAAATCACGGTCTTCCGGGAAGGAAACACAGCCTTGTATTAGCTCTGCGTAAAACAATCACGTTCTTTCTTTTGGACCCTGAACCAGTAAGAAACAATGTATAAATAGCTTCTGTTCTTGTATGGCTCGCACTTTAGTAACTGATTTCTCAGTAGCCAGATCTCAAAACTGTAAGTATGACTGCACAGGAAGCAAAACCATGCATAGAGTGTAGAGGTCTTTTTACACTGTTGGAATTAAAAGAAAAGTGACTCGGTGTTTTCAGATGTAGATTTTTTTTGCATGAAGTATGGTGAAAAGAAGTTGGGAAGAGATGAATGCACAAACCAGAAAAAAAATCCACACAACAATGATGAACGTAATAAAAGAATAAAAAGAACCAGTTGCTATATATGATATAAAACTCTTCACCTGAGGTTGGACAATGGAAGTTTAAAATGTAGTTATAAAATCATATGATTAAGACTTCTTAACCCAGCGATTGCATGCTTTTGCTTAGTTTTGGACTCATGTTTTGTTGTTTAATTTCTCAATATGTTAATGTAGCCTTGTTCACGTGAATAAAACTGTTTACAGTTTCAGGCTTTTTCCAGGGGGAGGGTGGAATGCTCATCTGCTTGTTGGGGGAAGAGAATTACCAGGACCCGGGCTTGGATCTATGCATAAACACCACGACCTTAGGAAGCAGTTCTTCTGAGCACCCTATAGTTTACAGATGACAAAAATTGCCACGTGCAAAACTTTTTTCCTGCTTCCCCCCATTCTGCATTTTAATTGATCCGTATGACTTCTGTAGCTCGTTTTATTACTGTTATACTAACTTTCTCTAAATTGTGAATAACCAGCTGAAGTATTAGCATGCCAAATTCTAGAGATCTTTGAAAAATAGCCTCTGTGCTTGTTTTAATAACAGAATGCTTATTAACGTAGAGTAACTTTTGTTTCGGTCGTTACGTTGAAGAGCGTCTATTAATCTGACTAGCAGCTTGCTTTGCCTCTTGACATGCTCACTAGCCATCATGCTCACCCTTCTCTTCCAGATCCACTTCCTCATGATACTGTCTTCTAACTGGGCCTACTTAAAGGATGCAAGCAAAATGCAGGCCTACCAAGATATCAAAGCAAAAGAAGAGCAGGAGCTTCAGGATATCCAGTCTCGGTCAAAAGAGCAACTCAATTCTTACACATAAATGTTTGCCACAGTAATTCCGCAGAAGAATTCTGTAGCTCTGACAAATCAACAAATAGCTGCTCTGCAGTACAGATGTGTGTCTACCAAACAAAATTAGAGAGAAGTGCAAAAGCTTCACATTCCAGCTCCTGGAACACATTCATAGGGAAATCTTCCCACGGGTAATCTTCCATCCTTTCATACAGAGAATGGAGGTTTTATTCCAGGCATTTTAAAAGGCAACACTTCACAACAAGTGACCAAATTATTCTTCTTTGAGACTTTTGGTATTTAATATTTGGCATGTTCTACAGCATGACATCCTGCACCAAACCGTGGCAGGTGCTCCAAACCAGCAGACAGTAAATCTCTGTACAGACCTTAGGCAAAGGCACGCGTACCGTGTGTGATTTAGTATCTCCATTCCTATACCAAATGAAACTGTGGCCGGCTGAGATTCCCAACGGCTCATGCTTACGTGACAGCACAGTTGCAGCAGTTCCTAAGCTGCAACAGAGCCGTCTTTGACCACTTTTTCCATGGGCCACAGGGACAGCACTCTACTTCTGTGCCACACTTTTTTATGATAAAGCAGTCGCTCTCCTGTGCTCACAGGAGTGTTAAGCAGATATCCCAAGTTTTAATCTTTTTATTAACTATTTAATGGAATGCAGATCCCCGGATCTGGATAATGATCCCCTTCTTTGAAAATAAATGTCAGCTTTGCCTTAATGTTTATTTTCTATAAATGTCTTAGCATTTATATAGTGGCAGGAGACCATTATCCTACATTTTAAGTAAGTGAAAAGTGTTACCTTATTAAAATGACACTGATCTGACTATTCCAAACGAGTGGATGAGAAAGTTTGCAGAATTTTACACAAACAATAAAAATTACAGCCATAAAACAGAATACAGGATGTCCACCTTTCTCTATCTTGGTGCTTAGCAAATTTATAGTCAGTGCTTACGTGTTTTCCTTTTTACAAATTAATTAGCACATTAAGAAAATGTGTTGTTCAGAAAAAAAAAAACCAACAAACTGGTGCCATTTTAAAGTCATTTCCCATAGAAGTCTGCCTTCTAACTTAACTTTTTTTTCAGAAGCATTCAGTGATATCTTGAGTATTAGTGATGGTATATTTGGTGTTTGTTCTATATGATATATATATAAATGTTGGGGGGGAAGTAAAATACATCACTCATTTGAAAAAACTGAATATTCAAGTCATACCCATGTTAAGCTGACGTGTGGTTTGATAGTTTTGACTGTTTGCTGAATATAAAGGGAAGCACAAATTTCAAGTCAGTATTAAGAGAAATAGCATTTGGGGGGGGAGTAACTTGAAATATAATTTTTTTTTTGTTAAATACTGAAGTCTAATTTGACAGTTTGAAAAAAAGGGGCAAAGTTGATCAATGTAGAGCAAATATGACAAAATAGCCTAGTGTATGTTCTTACCTGTTGCATGAAGGAGACATTTCTACAGCAATGCAGGTGATGTTCTAGCCCAGTGTTTGCATAAGGGTTATAATGGAGGCAGTGTCTTAAAGCCTAATTCTTTTCTAATTCAGTGTAGCTGTTACTGGGAGTTTTTGAAGTTTTGTTTAAGTAGTCTAATATTTTTATGTAAAGAGCATTAAATTTTGCTATGTATAAATTTTTGTAACCTAACAGTGAATCAATATTTTCTATCAGTGCCAAGGGCTTCCTGTAGTTACATCCAAGTGTTAAAATAAATATTTGTAGATAATAGCCAACACTTGTGTATGCTTATTTGAAACCAGACCTACAGCTACTCCATTCTAGTGCACCTCTAGGCTTCATGTCTCTTATCTGAAGTTAAACACGTTTTGTTCGATAGTATCCATTTGCTTGTGTACTGGGAAGGGATGCCCTGTAGGTGTACGCTTCAGCATGGTAAGTCAGCGAGTGTTCCTAGCATGAAGTATTGGTAGTTGTTCCAGGCCAGCATAATGCAACGAGCACTATCCATCCCATTCCTGACATCAAACAGAAGGAGCCTCTCGGAAATTCTGTAAATGCCAGCATTGCTGCAACACCAAATGAAGCAGCGTGTGAAATTAGGCTTGCCACCAAATCACTTTTTATCTTTAATTTCTAAAAGCAGAGTTTATTTCTGTCACATTTTTGGTACATCATGTTTCAAAACAGCCAATGAATTCAGAAGACAGAGCTTTGGTTTTTGCCCCTAAATTCTGTCAAACTTGGCTTCATGTTCTTGTAGTTAGGTCAAGATGAGCAGCCTCAGATGCAGTGCAAGTTGTAATATATGCTGCCACTCAAAATTACTTCATTGATAAAAATACTGTATTTTATACTGTAAATAAAGTTTAATGATCTTGCCTATAATCTACCTACAAAATACAAAGCTTAAATAAAGATGAGTTAAATAGCATTTTTATTTGGATCTCTCCATTCTGGGCTGGTTAATAGTAAAAAGGTGAAACACAAGATAAGGCTGCTTTTAAAGTGCTTGTTTCCCCTGCCATAGCAGTAACAGGGCCATGTCAGCTTGGTTCTGTCACTCTCTGCTCTCTGCACAAGCCAATGTCTCCACAGGATATGCAATGATTTAATTTTTTTATATACCTGTACACTGTTACTTTGGCCTACAATTTGTAACAGTTGAGGGGAAGGGGTGGGAGGGGTGGTACACAACTTTAAACCCTGTCAAAGTGTATAGGAATTCAGTGCCAAAGCAAATGTACCTGAACACATGGATTCCTTTCTTTACATTGTTTTGTCCTTCCTCTCATCCCACTCAAGGGCCTCTTTTTGGATTAACAATGCATAGGGCTCACTAGTTGAAGTTGGTGACTGAAGTGATGAGACAGTTCAAAATCAGCTTTATTAATTTATAATTGCACAGCCTGCAATTTTTGTGCCTAACATTTATTACAACTTCTTACCCGTAGAAAGCTGCTTTAAAACATTTTTATTATAGTAATAATAAGAATAATTAAAAAAAGAAAATCGGTAGTTATTGTTCACCAGAAGTTTTCATCCGTGTCTCCATTAGAAATGCCTGTAGCACTGTATTAAAGATTGGAGGGAAGGAAAGAAAGTGATGTAAGTCCAGAGTAGTTTCTTATTTCAAGTACAAATACTTGTTTTCAAGAGAAAGTTACAGTTCCATTCAGTTCAAGAGACTGCATGTAATCCCTAAGTTTATGTCCAGCTGTGGTGCATTTCTCGCTGTTCCAGTGAACTGAAGGCAATAAGCAAAGCCTTTAAGGTAGAGGGGTTGGGCCTTTGTGACCAGAAAGCCATTTTGTTTATCAAAAAGCAGTACTCACTCTCCACTCCTTACTCAGTGAAAAGAACACTGTACAGGTACCACTGATTCAGGAGCACCAGGGTGAGGTCTCGTATGTAAAACTGCACTTCAGAGGCACAGATAATACTGAATCATTGCTACTGTTAGTGTGAGCATTCAGGTCTTTTTTGCCCATTCTATATTTTTTGCCTATATATATTTTCAATTCTACATCTTCAAATAAACTCAAAGAAAGCCAGGTTGGATGGGGCCTTGAGCAGCCTGGTCTGGTGGAGGTGTCCCTGCCCACAGCAGGGGGGTTGGAACTGGATGGGCTTTAAGGTCCCTTTCAACCCAATCCATTCTATGATTCTGTGATTATGATAGGGCTGGGTTTGTTTTTAAATTTCCCCTATCAAGCATCTAAAAGCCGTGTATCCTTATTTCTTGATGTGGAGGAAACGCCCTTGCTGTGGTAACTTGGTGCAGGCAGCCAAAAAAAAAGTGTGTGAACTTATTTGTTTAAAGTTCATGATGCTACTGATCAGTCAAAGCCAGATTCAATGCTAATTGTAGATCCTGCATGGTGCAGCACAGACAGACTTTCACAGGGTCACTACCTAAGAAGAACCCCTCATACTTCAGCTCACTGTGAAGGCACTGAGGTGCCGCTCAGCAGCAGATAAAAGGTTTTAATTGCCACAGCTATTGAAAAAGACCATTGAGTGTCGTTCCCAGATCCGTGCAAACTAAATTCTCCTGCCTTAAAAACCTGAAGTATCCTCAATTTTTTCAACACATTTGCTTTAAATTACTAGTTTGTTTATATTTATTTTCATTTTTAAGACGGCAGATGCCTCTTAACGCTACTTCATACTGTAACTATTTATTAACATTTATTTGGGTAATAGAAGTGATTCATAGTAATATATGAACCTTACCTGTCATCCTTTTCACTGGACAGAAGTCCCTCTGTAAGTGATACTTCTCCTATTTCTTCTTTTCTTGAAACCTGGAAGCCAACAGAAAAATACATGTTCTGTGACTGATTCTTAAGTCAAACCCAAACAAACAACCCCTGCAGCAAAACAAAAAAAAATCCTTATAAAAGAGTTTTCCTTTTTTTTTTTTTTTTTAATTGGGATCAACACCTTTCTGCAATACAACACCAAACACTCATCTCTGCAGGTTGTTACATAAAGCTTCTGAATGAATCAAAAAGGAAGGTATAAGAATATTATTTTCATTCTAAGCATATTCTAGCTAGACATACATTCAGCCAGTAATATTTTTGGGACTGGGTTTTGAGAATAATCACCTCGTTCGCCAGTTCCTGCTCTCTTCTCTGCTGAATTATTCTCATATACTTTTCTAACGGATTTGGAGTAGGATCCTTTACGTCATCTTCAGCACCAGAATTACTGTTTTCAAATTTTCTTCCCTCCTTATCTTCTTTTTCTTCATTTTTTTCTGTCAAGTCTTGGATCTGCTTTAAGACAGAAAATCAAAATTAAATACCGTTCAACTTGAGAAAAATACCTTTATACCTAAATACTTGCACTACATGCAGGACTTAACATTAAGCTCAGTAAAACATGCCAGTCTAAATAGCATTAAATTTGTTACATGCAGTTCAAAATGAAATGTTAAGCTATTGCTTCAGTTCAAGAACTGACACTGAGGAAGTCCCACTCTAACCCTGTCTGGATGTCTGAGATGCTGAGACGCCTGAGGCTTCTGTTGCATGACATCAACATGTGAAGTGAAGAAGATGACACAGGTGTGCAAGTTTCTCGAAGGGCAAAGTCTGTGTGTGTGAAGGGGAGACATGAGCATGTCTGATCGGTACCACTACACCGAATCAGATTAACCAAGGTTTAAGGGTGGGAAGAGGAAGATGAAATGGGAGGAAGGAAAAGCCAAGTTTTATACAGGTCCTAGAAGTCCAGAACACTACATGCTACATCAGCTCAAAGGGATTTATGCAAACTCCTTAAGGTCTCCTTATAACTTCTAAGAGAGTACTCTAGATACTCTGATCCAGACTACTGAGCAGATGGACATTAACATGTTCTGATGTTGTCCCACCAGCAGCAGCGCAGACCAGAAAGTCAGCAAATCTATAGCATGTTCCAACAGCCTGCTGACAGCTGCCTTCTAAGTACTGGCCATAGAGCTGTAACTTCCAGTTACATGAAGCATGGAAGGAAAAGCATCTGTTTCCAGTGAAAAAGCTACTTGGCATGAGGAGAAATTCTAGTGAGACCTTCTGGTTAATGGCATGAGAACTTAAAAGAACTCAGCCTCTACTACTTGCACTTAAAGAATAAAATCTATTTTTAACCAAGTAACACACAGAGCAATCCTAAAACACATGGCACTACAAAGCTGCATCACTGTCAGAAATTAAAATACTATATCACCACCTCTTTGCTAAGCTTTTCCACTTCTGTTTGCTCTTTTTCCAAAGCTTCCTGTTGTTCTGTCTCTCTCCTTTCTTCTCTTGCTTTCCTTTCTTCTTCTAAGTTTGTCTCAACTTCTCTATCCTGCTCTTCGCTCTGTCTTTGATCCAGCACCGCTGTGAAAAATTATTTCAACATCTGTGATTTGATTTATGTAGTTCAGTAATCTACTACAGTAGCATACAAATAAGTAACAGGTTCCTGTATAACATTAATAATAAATGAAAAACAACTGGATATATTGTTTAGACATACACCAAAGTTATTCTTAAGTATCTCATAATGTTTCTTTCAACCTCTATACATTTTTAGTCTGATACATCTCACTGAGGAGTTAAAGAGCAGAGCCAAAGTCGAGGCCAGAGAGCTGACAATGTCTCTATGCACTTCACATTCCTACCATGGAATTAAATTTCTGATCTCCTGAAGATCATTTTACTATATTCTTTCCCTCTCTGCAATACTGTTCGATACAATTCTTTATATCTATAAAGCAAGGTACTTAAAAACATTTGAAAATTATTGCAGGTGCTGATGTGACCAGTGTATTTAAAAAGCTATGTAAGTAAAACAGCATTCAGATAGTAATTAGATGATCAAACTAAATACTGGGACTTGTTAAGAGTTATAAAGCTCTTCACTAAATAATCATAATGCTTCCATCTAGAACGATTAGAAAAGTGGTACGTGCTGCACTGAAATCATCCTCATCTACCCAAAGAATTAAAAAAGGATTGTGATAATAACAGTTTGAGAATAGAGTTAAGAAAAATGAAAAAAATCCAGACAAGCAGTATATAAAATACTTAAACAAAACAAAAGAAAACCTTTCAAGTCTTATTTCTGTCAAGAGCAGAAATAAGATTTATCCTGAAGAGAAAAGAAACAAAATTGTCTCTCCAGCAGCTGGACAGGGAAGTGGGACAGGTGGAAAAATGTTTAAATTAAAAAGAAATATAACCAAAACCAGGGTGACAAAGACATCCTCCTAGAGTAAAGCAAAAGAAAACACTCCTTCCTCTTTATTACATATTTAGCACTTCTGGAACAGTTTTTCAATCTTGCCAGCATACATAGCTACAGAATGTTAAATATTCGGCTTTTTGTTTTATATATTTGACATTTTAAAAGGATATTCACTGAGAACTCACTTAAGTCCTGCAGCAAAGTGGCTGTTGCCATGTCAGTGGCTGTGACATGGTTTCCATTGAGGATGTCCCCAGATGGATGCAAGGCATCAATTTCACACTGCTCTGGAATGTCCCCCTGATCTGGAGAAGAAATTTGAACAATGGCTTCATTATTTTGTAATTACAATAGTGAAGCACAGCACTGGACACGAAGTGTGGGAATATCAGCACTAATTGAGCATTTTCCCTTCAACTTGACCATTTCCCTGAGGATTAAGAATTATCATAGGCTGTGTTTGCTTCTTTAATTACAGAATTGTTAGCTTTGAATTTAGCTATTGGAACACGTCTGTTTACAAAGCCTAAACAGATTCATAAATAAATATACAACAGAAAACCAAAATGTTTTCATTTCTTTACAAAATCAAGATACAGGCCACGTAAAAATTACACATCCGAGCTTAGTTCATCCTTTCCATGCACATAAACCAACTTTTAATTATTTGATCACATATCACATTCTACTTCTTTATTAGGATCCTTACCTTCTCCGGTGCGCAGGATGGATACTGCTAACTAAGCTATCCTACATTATTTTTTAATTCTCTCTGCAAATGTGGCTCTGAATTTACAAAACCACAATTACTGTACTTCCTCTGTGATCATTCCTATGATACTCAACTTCTTAATTATTTATTTTCTAAGTATGCAGACTGCTATTATCTCAAGTTATCGGGCAAACAGAGAGAAAAAGTCAGATGTAGACAAACTGAAATACACAGGATCATTTTTATTATCCAGGTTTCACACATTTTTCTTTTCTGTGTTATAAAACAAATGTTTTGCACAAAGAAAAACAAGACCCAAACTGATCAGCCTCTCACTCACAATGGTCTGACTCTCTCTATATTAAAAGTTCTTTTAAAGGAATTTACAGATGAAAGCACCACAGAACATTTCTGCCAAACTGCCAGTCCAGCAAAGTTATGAGAAGCCTTTCAGTTTCTTACAAAAGCAACAGGAAGTCCTATGAGCTTTGCCTAGGAAAGTAAATTCTAGGTATGTTTTATGTTAGACCAAAATAATGGGCTATCATGCTCAAAAGAAAATCCGGGGTTTTTTTTTCTCTCTCTTTAACTTTAGGTTTAAATTATAAAGTTATTGATAACAACATTGGTTCCACATGAGGCACCAGTATGTTTCAGGTGATGTAATATTTAGTCAAAAAATTCCTTCCATAAGTTGGTACCTGTTAAATATTATGTCTAACTTCTAGTGGTCTGCTAAGCACACAAACAAACAAAACCAGATCTAAATCAATATAGTATAAAAAAACTTTACATTAACCCTTCTGCAAACAAAAAAAAGGTAACACACTTTGAACATCTTCACTCCTTTATGTAAGGGCGGACAGTAAGAAATGCATTGTTTTGTTAAGATGAGCACATCAGGTATAAGTAATTAACTGCAAACAGAAATTCCAATCTTTTCTTGCCAGAGCTCACTCACAACAGAATTTTCTGGCATCTCCTTCATTCCATTGTTTTCTTCTACTGTTATCAACTACTTCCTTCATTATATCTTATTCTACGTTTACTTTTTAGATTTTACATTTTTATTCCCTTCTCCTTCCAATTCTTCCTGGGTTACACTATCCCCTTTTTAGCAATTCCAGTTTCCCCCTATAAACTGAGATTGTCTTTTGATGCAGTCTGACCCAACTAAAGTACTGTTGATGCAGAAATCATCCATATATGTAAAATTTAAAATTATTCCTTTGACTATGACATGCCACTAAATGATACAGTGGTAACTTACTTGGGCACAGCAGCTACTCAGGCCTAATTGCCAAGAAAATACCAGTCTATTTATACATGTGATAAAATAAGTGAAATACGTAATGTATTCCTAAAAGTCTCTAATACGGAATTAAACAACTAAATCAAAATTTAATTAAAAGATAAGGTGAAGAGAAACCACTGGTGGCTACAGGCTCAGTTCACACTCAAATAATGCATTTAAAGCTTATACAAAGAAAACTAAATTAGGTAAATTAAGAAACAACAAATGTAAAACTGAGTAAAACTTCACCGAGAAATGCACAGAAGAGTCATCAGCTCCTGCTAGTTATCACTAAACACTATCAGCACATTTGCTCTTTTAACAATCAATATCTTTATTGTTTGGCTGGTTGGTTTTTAAAATACTGACAGCCATATTCTCACAGGTTCAAGAGAATGAGCAAGGATATCACTTCGTCGTCCATACAACCTAGCCAGAACCAAAGGAATAAGCCAGTCCCAGACCTAGGAAAATACTCACACTAGTTAGGAATATTTTCCTTGAAATCAGTTTTTCTAATTCTGCCATACAATAATTATAAACTCTTAACCAAATATGACTTTAATTATATACCACTCACTGATACATCTCCACCAGTCTCAAGACTTTACAGACCCAACAAAATCTGGAAAAGGGAAAGGTGTTCAGCTTGCTGTTCACATCTTTCTCATTGATAGTCTCACTGACTAAAACCAGTTTCATGGGAGACAGGGCTGCTCAGGTCTGACTTTAAGATGTCACTCAAATGCTGAAAAACTAGGAAATAAAGCCATCTGTTTCTCTCTCCATATACAAATGGCTATAAAGTGCATTAAATTTTATTAGCCTCCTCTTCCTACAGTAACTTAGTTACATCAAAATTTTTTGAAAACTGACCTTTCAGGCTAGACTGCAGCACATAGACCAGTGGTGTCAAACTCACAGCCCGTGGGCTGAATCCAGCCCTACACCTTGTTTTATCCGGCCTGGCACCTTGTTTCTAGCCGGCAGCAGCACCAAGCTCCTTGCCCCTACGCTCCTGCCAGTGTGCCGGTCACATGTGTGACGTGTTACACTGCAGGAGCAGGAGAACGGCAGGAGTCGTGAGTTTGACACCTCTGACACAGAGAGAAGGAAATGTTTTATAGCATACAATACAAAACACCATGTAATGAGAAAGTTCCTTCTGCACTCAATAGAGAGCAGAAACGTAATTAAATGAAAAGCTGATCTCAGCAGGGGAAAAAATTAGGATAAAATTCACATTTTGGTAAATGAACCATATGTTTGAAAACTACTCAGAGATGCTGATTAATGACAGCATAATTGCAAGTGTTCTTCACACATTTACACACGCTTCTAAAGTAACTTGTAATTCATAATACTATTTAAGCATCAGTTACTGATGGAAAAAAAATCAACAAGATTATATGTTTTACTTTATGCAGCAAATATAAGAGCCAGCACACTTTGCTGTTTAAAAAAAAACCTACACAATATTAAAACGTTCTGCAACAACTGTCAGACTTACCTGCGTTAAACAGAATGATGTTGTGCAAGATTAGTGACCAAAAAAGCTATGTTCACAAATTTCAGAACCAACTCAATTTTAGTATCTACCTATCACTATACACCCTTCTCTAAAGATTCAAATATGAAGAAAATTAATTCTTCATCACCTAAGCCAGTTTATTTTCTTATTTCCAGCATCAGTCGGATTTTTTCACTCCAACTACAGTCTTAAACTATCAAGATAATTGCCTTGCAATTGTTAAGCTCTAAGGATTTAAGCTCACTGAAGTGCACTAAAACTTACACTCAGGAGAAGATATGAGTTCTTCAAGGTCCTCATACATTAGTTTCTCTGGTTTGACAATATCACTGAAATCTTGTTTGTCTGTCTGTTGATTATGAAGTCTGAAAGAAGAAGGAAGAACATAAATAACAATAAATATAAATGGTAAACTTTTAAGCAAATAGAAATCTGAGATTTAAATACAAGGATTCCTCACATGCTTAGCAACAGACCAAACGAAATGTAAAAACCATGCAATCAAAATGCTGCAACTTTCTGACTCAAAAGTTAAGATATACAAACACAATTCTCTCACTTAGGCCAAAAGTCAGCTCCATCCCTCTGACAGCCATCATCCTGCAGCCTTTCCCCAAGGCCTATATATAACATAAAGGCACTACGTTACAAGAAAATACACTCTCAAAATGCATAAAAAGGAGTAAGGAAAAACAAGAAAAGGAGAAATACAAGTGTGACACTTAGTCAATTGAAACTAACAAATTTGCCTTTTTAGGCTCTGTGTTACAGTCTCTAATTCCCAATTTGATGTCATCTTAACAGATGTGTTTGTTTGAAACGTATTAGGATTAGATAGGCATCTGGCAAAACATATATGCAGGGGTGAAAATCTGGGTGCTATGAAAAATGAGGTTAGTGCCCTCATTCTAAATCCCCGTCTATCTCATCAGAAAGATCATGTGAAAGAACGGTATCTCCCACGTGACCCAGATACCAAACTCTGACCAGAGCCAGAATAGAAAAAGGAGTGCAGGTCACTAATGAAATTCAGCAGCAGCACTTCATAAAGGAGCTTATTTCACACCAGCTGGTGCTCTTCAACCCAGCATAAATATGTTTGTGCTTACAATTTCTAAGGAATTCAGGTCTCCTGTGTGGCAAAAGTGGAGAACAAAGAAAGCACACACTCACAATGAGACATGTTCAATAAGAAATGTAAATCTGGGGACAAACAAGGGGCCAAATAAAGAAATCTGCATTGTCAGAAGAATAATACAGTAATGTCAGTGGGGAAAAATACCCTCTAAATTAAATACAACACAGTAAACGGAACGTCAAGCTTTCAGAAGTCTACTTCATGTTTGCAGTCTTTCCTTCACAGAAATGGTTAAGGGTCAAATAATTCTTAAGGATGCAAGGTCTGAGGACACGTATGCCACTTTCTTCAACAGTGTGTCCTGCAACACTGCTAGAAAGACAGTCAATGCACTACTTCATATTCAGCAAACAGATGAGCCTCATGAACACTAGTAAACACATGTATTTCCAAAGTTTTCAAAATTCATTCCACCAAAGTTGGCATCCAAGCCTTGAACTGTACCTAAAGTCAATATTCTATAAAACAGTACAGATGTGCAAATCAGCACCAAATTATTAAACTGCATGAGTTATGCCTAAAATTATCATTAAAGCTTAAACAAAAAACTATCACCACCATCTAAACTATTTTGTTAATGTCTGAAATTACTTTTTTAGCCTAGAACTCATAACAACGCTCACAGTTTCTCCTTAAACAAAAAAAGGAATGGTTTAGATAATCATCTGCCTTGTAACTCCAGTCTTCCTGTCTGTGTTTATTGGCTGCCTTCATACCACTCATATCTTCAAACATAAATAAGCAAGGAGCTCCTGTAGTCACAGAAACAATTGTCCTCCACAGAGAGAGGTCTAACTTGCAATGGCTTATTGGTGTTAAGCATCATATTTTTCCTTTCTTTTGGAAGAAGTTCCCATTGCCACTTAAAATCTACAGGTCATAAACTAATCCCACAATACACATCAGTGACATGGTATTTGCCTAATAATGAAAGTAAATAGTTGGAAAAGCCCACACATGCATTTCTCAAATATTTTATGTAACAGAAAACAGTCCAAGGCACAAGGAATTAAAAAAATACTCAACAAAAGAATGCTTCCCTTTAATAATGTCTTGGGAAAGCAGCAAGTTCAAAAAAATTATTGGGACCTCATACCCTTGTTTTGTCACAAGGGACTCAAGAAAACAAATACAACCGATAGCTGCCCGCCCAGACCCTGGCCTGTTCTCTGCAAAATAACTTGTTCATACTGTTCACTCCTGAAGCAGCATGGACACATCATTCAAAAAAGCACAGTCCCTCACAGTAATAGAGCATTTTTGCATATCACCTTCACGTTCAAACTTTGTTTTGTAAGGTCTGTGACAGGAATACAGGAAATCTGAGACATGCTGTAGAAAACATGAATGAGCAGTGGAAAAAAGAGAAAGCCATCTAAAGGAACTAAAGTTATATAAGGAACTAGTAAGGAGAGTACCCTGGGAGATAGTTCTTAAAAGCAAGGGGGTCCAGGAAGGCTGGACGTACTTTAAGAATGAAGTCTTCAAGGTGCAGGAGCAGGCTATCCCGATGTGCTCTAAGATGAGCCGCAGGGGCAGACGGCTGGCCTGGATGAGTAGGGAGCTTCTGAAGAAGCTCAGTGAAAAAAAGAGGGTGTATCGCCTTTGGAAAGAAGGGCAGGTGAGTCAGGTTGTGTTCAAAAATATTGTCAAGTCGTGTAGGAAGAAAATTAGGGAGGCAAAAGCCCAGCTGGAGCTTAAATTGGCCACTTGTGTTAAGGACAACAAGAAGTGCTTTTTCAAATATATTAACCGCAGAAAAAAGGGCAGCAACAACCTTCAATCCTTATCGATCACTGAGGGAAATATAGTAACTAAAGATGAGGAAAAGGCTGAGGTGCTTAATACCTTCTTCACCTCGGTTTTCAACAGTAAGGCAGATTGTTCTCTGGACAACTGGTCTACTGAAGCAGTGGATAGGGGCAGGGTGCAATACAGCTCCCTGTCATCCAGGAGGAAGAAGTTAGAGACCTGCTGAGCCACTTGGATCCTCATAAGTCTATGGGGCCTGATGGGATCCATCCTAGGGTGATGAGAGAGCTGGCGGACAAGTTTGCTAAGCCACTTTCCATCATTTATCAGCAGTCCTGGCTCACTGGAGAGGTCCCAGAAGACTGGAAGTTGGCCAACGGGACGCCCATCCACAAGAAGGGCCGTAGGGACGATCCAGGTAACTACAGACCTGTCAGCCTGACCTCGGTTCCAGGCAAAATTATGGAACGGATAATCCTGGGTGTGATCATGCGGCACCTGAGGAATGAGGGAAAGATCAGGCCCAGCCAGCATGGTTTTAGGAGAGGCAGGTCCTGCCTGACCAACCTGATTTCTTTTTACGACCGTGTGACTCGCCTGGTGGATGAGAGGAAGGCTGTGGATGTGGTGTACCTGGACTTCAGCAAGGCCTTTGACACTGCCTCCCATAGTAGACTACTGCACAAGCTGGCAGCCCGTGGCATGGACGGGAATGTTCTGTGCTGGGTTAGGAATTGGTTGGATGGCCAAGCCCAAAGGGTGGTAATGAATGGTGTCCCATCCATCTGGAGGCCGGTCACTAGTGGCGTCCCCCAGGGCTTGGTGCTGAGCCCGGTCCTGTTTAATATCTTTATTGATGATCTGGATGAGGGGATCGAGTCCTTCATCAGCAAGTTCGCAGATGACACCAAGCTGGGAGGAAGTGTCGATCTGCTAGAAGGTAGGAGGGCCCTACAGAGGGACCTTGACAGACTGGAGAGATGGGCTGACTCCAACAGCATGAGGTTTAACAAGTCCAAGTGCCGGGTCCTACACTTTGGACACAACAACCCCATGCAGAGCTATAGACTGGGTGCAGAGTGGCTGGAGAGTAGTCAGGCGGAAAGGGACTTGGGAGTGCTGGTGGACAGGAAACTCAACATGAGCCAGCAGTGCGCTCAAGTGGCAAAGAAGGCCAATGGTATCTTGGCCTGCATCAAGAATAGTGTGGCCAGCAGGACTAGGGAGGTCATCATTCCCTTATACTCCACACTGGTCAGGCCGCACCTTGAGTACTGTGTCCAGTTCTGGGCCCCTCAGTTTGAGAAGAATGTTGAGATGCTGGAGTGTGTCCAGAGGAGAGCAACGAGGATGGTGAAGGGGCTGGAGCACAAGCCCTGTGAGGAGCGACTGAGGGAGCTGGGGTTGTTTAGCCTGGAGAAGAGGAGGCTCAGGGGAGACCTTATTGCTCTCTACAACTACCTAAAGGGAGGTTGTGGTGAGGCAGGAGTTGGACTGTTCTCTCAGGCGACCAGTGACAGAACGAGAGGACATGGTCTCAGGCTTCGCCAGGGGAGGTTTAGGATTGACATTAGGAAGAAATTCTTCACTGAGAGGGTAATTGTTCATTGGAATGCATTGCCTAGGGAGGTGGTCGAGTCACCATCCCTGGAGGTGTTCAAAGAGAAATTGGATGAGGCACTTAGTGACATGGTGTAGTTGACAAGTAGGAGTAGGTGTAGGTGTTGGGTCATAGGTTGGACTCGATGATCTCAAAGGTCTTTTCCAACCTTACGATACTGTGATATTGTGAATTAACCTCAGTCCCGAGAAATCTCAACAGCTTCTTTTCAAGGCCAAGGGCATAAAGCCTCTCCTCAAATTCTACCAATAAAAGAGACCCTCTCTACATTAAATGTATACCAAGGACTTGACAACAACAATAGGAAAGCCCTATGAACGCTTTCTAGAGCTGCCCCAGGACAAGCTGTCATTCTTCAGTGACCAAATCTGGAGTAATAGCTAGCAAGTCAAGGCTGATTCAAGTTTCTCTTCTTAGGAAAGAAACACTAAAAATTAAATAACAGATTTTTCTGAAGACCTCCATTCAGGATTCTCAGTTTTTGGAGAATGAATGCTGCAGTGACCATTAAGAAGAGAAGAATTTCATAGGAGATACAGAGAAGAAAGAGAAGTAATTTTTATGCAGCTTAATTCTGCCAAGTTATTAATCTCAAAAGAGATCTTAAAAAAAAAAAAGGAAAAGAGAAAAGTTCTGCTATCCATCCCCTTCCCACACACAAACAAGACTGGAGATTACTGTTCAGAAAAGCTATACAAGCACAGGAACAAGCTCTTCAGACAAAAAAAAATTAGCATTGTTAATGAATGAAATGAGAATGTACAACTGTCTTGATTTAAATCCTCAAATAGCAGAAACTACCAAGCTTTAATCAGCAAAAGCTCATCAGTCAGGTCACAGATGCGCAAAACAGAGACACAACAAAAGACATATAGCCTTGCTCAAGGAACTAGTGGTCTTTTTTTGTAAAGGGTTTTTGTGTGCATCAAATACAACCTCAGTAGCTTTTGAACATCAAGTATACACAAAAGGCTCGCTCTGACATTGGAAAGACAAGAGATTATCACTACTTTGGACATGAATTTGTGGTAAGTTTGTAGTTTTACACTTTTCTAGAAAAATCACTTCAAGCCATTGAAACATGAAGTTTACCCCTCTAAAGACCCAACATCATCTTCTCAAATGAGGTTTGTTCTCAAATTGGTTTACAATAACAGCAGGAGTTCTTGCTAGCCTTATCAGGGTCACTTTTAGAGGGATAGCACAGAAGCCTACTAGAGGAATCAAACCTGTCAAATCCCAAAAGAGCCCATAACAATAAACTGCTAAAAATATGTTCACATTCAGGTAATTCATATGAGGGCGAGAATCTATTATAGGATTGTTGTAAATAAGGCATACCAAGTGTTAAACAGTTAATTGGCCAGTGTAGTGCCTTCACATCCCCATTTGCAACACAGTACAGGCATTATTCTTACTCAAAAAAGTACATAGTCTAAATTTTTAAATTATCAATGTGGCCCAAACTTATGGGGCACCAGGAGAAGGCAGATATATCTTAGACATATTCTAATATTCCTCACATATTTATAAAATAAGATTTTTTTCATAAATACTATACGTAGGCACATAAAACCATTGTTTAACTCAGATTTACTATTAGAAAGAGATTTTACATTTTAAGGAAGTTTTTAGAAAACACATTTTCTGAAATTAATTTATTAACAATGAATTGTTTCCCCAGCTGAAGTCTGAAAGTGGTCCACTATGTAAGGAAACAAAATCAAAGAAAAAGTCTACACTAACACAACAGATTGCAAGTCCTGTGGAACTTGCAGCTCTCTTGAAACATGGAGAACCCCACCACACCTTTCTCTAAATAACAGCATCCAATGCTTTAAAAAGTTCATTAGAACACTGATACAAGGAAAGCAGAAAAGCAGAGAAGGGGAAAATAGAAGAAGGGGAAGAATAGATTGGGTTTTTTATTAAATCTAAAGCTGTATCTAAGCACATATCTACAGCAGCCTCCTTACCTGAGCCCACGAACACTTAAACTTTGCATGACTTGCATCTGTCAGGTGTGCCTTGGTGGTGACAGCACACACCAAACTGAACCCACTTCTATCTTGCAAGCCACATGTGGTAACAAAGTAATAGTTACACTGGTTGAAGCAGCACAAACTGAAAGTGCTGAAAAGCACAGTTTAAGAAGTATTTTAATCACAGAGGAATCAATAACCCTAAACAGCAGAATTTGAGCTAAGTTTCAGCGATGCCTATTCATCAATTTGCTATATCTCCATTAAACTAGCAGACCCTTAAGATGCTTCACATTCTCACTCTCCAGGTTTTTTTTCCCTTTGCCTAGCAGAGGAAATGACAGTGGATTTCTTATGCTTTGGAGCTCATGCTACCATTACTCTTTCTCCCCAATACAGGGAATCTTTGGAATAACCTTCCATCCTTGCTCAAAAGTGAGATGACTTTACAAAACACTTTGTAAATCAATTAAGTTTCACTTCGTCATAGGACAAGACGTTCTTTTTTTTAATTGAAAAAACATTCCATTCATCTGAATTTTCCAATGCACTTGTGGTTTTTTACTCACATAACTTTGCATTGTAAGGAAGCACAGATTTAACAGGTGAAAATATCAAAACATAAGTGCCAAAGGTGTTTGGATTTGAGCGGAAGCGGGAATGTTTGTTTTTTTAAAACAAAGTTCCTCTTGAAGCATGACATTGAAGAATGGAAATCGTTATCCATCTTTAGAGAAGTTCTCACAAATTTAATGGCTTACTTGAATTGTAAAAGCAGGTATCATCATGAACAGTTAGAGAAACGCATCTTTAAAAAGCAGGTTAAAAATGTCGTTTTATAAACAATGTTACCTGATTTTCTGGCCATGACTGGAGGGTGAGGAAGAAACAGACTCTGATGATGAAAGCACGTGTGGCTTTGGAATAGGAGAAAGCACTTGGTCAACACTCTGCTGGGAAGAGGCAACATACGAGCCATTGATGTCTGCAGATAAAAATCCCACAATTTGTATTAGTCAGTTATTTGTCTGTGCAGGCACCACCACTACAGGGCAACAAATATCCAGATCTTAACGTGAAATTTTTGTTACTGATTGTTTCCTTTTTTTTTTTTTTTGACCTTTCCTGTATGGGAATTCCCCTCTGCAAGCCTTCACCATCATAAAATTACTCCTCACAAAGCCTATGTTTATCATCACCCCATAACACATCCACATTCCCCGCAAATCACAGCCCCTCTGCCCAACTCCAAATAATTTTTCCCATGATAGGCACTAGAGAAAGCAGCTACCGACTCAGTTTTCAAGCTAGGAAGTTAGGGATGTGCTTACTAGCTAGCAAAAGATAATGCTTGAAGTCTCCCAAAGGCCATTTTTCATTAGGAAAGTTAACCTGGAGTTTACATTGTCTACATATTTGTTAAAATGGGTGATGAAGCAAAACAGAAAATCTTTTAAGATTTTACCCTCAGCTATTTATCAATAGCTGAAAAGTTTTCAGGAAAGGAAAACAGACAGTAAGATTACATAAAACTTGAATTTCTGAGGAAACCAAGGTAAAAAACAAACCTGCATTAAAAAAGCTTTTAATCAAACTTGCCAAGTCCAGCACTTTGATTAAATTTTGCTTTGCAATCTTAATTTTCCATTCCTGCAGCTGCACAGGTCTTTCACCATTAGACTACTAATAATTTTTTCCACCAGATTTGGTATTCACTCAGTAAGCAGGAACTGTTGTTTTTCTTCTCTTTATTGACCAAGAAACTTTTACAGTAGCCAGTACTAATTTGGCTCAAAAGACAGAGGAAAAGCCATTACTAACACTCCCCTACCTGAAGTTCTGGTCATACAGAAGTGCACCCCATTCATGGTGCACACCACACTGCGGAAGTCAGGATGTCTCAGACCAAGGTTGGTCATGGATTTTTATCTCCAGACAGTCCCTATGCCCATGCAACACAGACAAACACCCTCTAAGGAAGTTGAGCACTAACAGAACGGGACTCAACTGTTACGTTGTACTCATGAATCCGCAGAACCTGAGCATGGTGGGAACCCTCAGCCCAATCACATCCCCTCTTTTATAAAACAACCTGTCAAATTTTCACATGTTGAACAAATGGACGAGAACAGGATGTAGTACTTAACACACTGCGTAACATGTACTGCAGGGCAGGACACAGGTGGCACACCAACCATCTCAAATGGTAATGTACTACAATATACTACTATTTAGACATTATCTGGGACTGAACTTACTGGTTTTCTACTAAAAGACAAACAGCTGAGGTCTTTGGCTCACAGTATGCTGTCCACAGGACTCACCAGCTTGCTTTTTCTCATCAGAAAGTACGAAGTTTGGTCAAGTAATGATCAAGGTTAAAAGTACTGATCAAGTAATAGGGAGTTTGGGTCAGATGGTAATCCAAGGTTTTTTCTCAGCAGAGAAAACCAGAAAAGGACCCTGTCCTACTTTTGCTGGCTCTGAAAGAAATGGGCTTACACCTTCCCAGTAGAACAACAAAGCCTGAAAGATGTCCAACATGCATGGGCTTGGGAAGGAAAACAGTAAAATAAATGACCACATTTAAAGACAGAAAACCTCATCCCCTTCCTCCGGCAGACTATGCAGTAAACCAGCTGCTAGATCTGCCAACTGCAAGTGTTTTACAGGAAGACACACTTCTTCCTTTCATCCGTCGAAGACAAGTGCAGAAAACCGAGCTGCAGCTCCTGAGCTGACTGTGGTATACCTCATTTAAAGGAAAATCAAATCCCAGACTCACACCCATGATATCTTTTACTTTTTAATATTCATTCTGACCTGTTCAGACCAGCATCTTCAACAGCACTGAAAAGCTCCACGGAAGCTTCCAGAGTGACTTAGCGATAACACATCAGGCTTCAGCCATCTCTAGCACAAAGGATAACTGGTATAAAAGCACTCCTTCTGACAAGACTCTTCGAACAGAGCTGACATATCAGTGGCAAAGCAATCTAACTGGAAGCAGATAAATTCCCCCACAGCACGTTAGCACTGAAGCTACAGCACTTATGGCATAATGGGAAGTAGTGCATCCATTCACCTTGAGAAAATATCACCTAGCTGCAACCCGGGTTCCTGCATTACAAACCACTCAATTTCTGTAACACCTAAGTTAGGTAGTGGTTTCCTTTCTTAGTCAGCTCTTATCCCTCTCCAGAACAAGTCAGTCTTGTGCATTAAACAAAGAAAAGATCCAACGGAAACAACACATCAGCCATCCTGTAACCTCTGCCAGGTACTAAGCCAGGCAGGACTGTTAAGGTTATGCATGCAACTACAATTTTGAAGTTTCGTAATTTTACAACACAATCCTACTTCTATGAAAGATTTTTGTGGAGAATTAAATGAGTAGTCCATAAGAACCTGACAGAGAAAAGTTAAAACATAAAAGACTGCTTTGGAAGTTCAAGTTTTCAAATATGCTTTCAGTAACGTGCAGAAACACAGGCACATCCACAATAGATCAGACCGTTTGTAACCTGTTTATAACAGCACCCATTACTAAACAAAACTAAAATGAAATACAAAAAATGGAGAATACTTATATCTTACTTCTGACAACATCTGCCCTGACCTTTCCTCAGTCAGTACTTGGGTGCTCCTGATAGGGAAGTTTATTCCCGCATCTGTACTTGCTTCCACAAAACCAGTACATCACACAACTTGCTCATGGTATGAAAAGGTACTTCCTTCTCTTTCAATTTCACAGAATCCTGGGGTCTGTGAAGCAGTGATTATTTGATCCCTTTTCACCTCTTCCACATCACTCATTGCTTTCCAGATTTCCCACAGCCCACCTCAGTCAAGTCTTTTTCAAACTAAGCTGCCTTTCTTATACGTAACTTGCCTTTGCACAGATGCTGATCATTATCTTTTTCTTGTTACTATCTCTTTTTTCATCCTATTAAATTCACTTTGAGCTAGGGTGACAAGAATTGCATGACTCAAGAAGTAGATGTGCTGAAGAATTGAAACAACATGACTTTTAAAAAAATTTTCAATTCTTTTCTATTTTGCTTGCTTTTCTGAGTACCGCCCCTTTGAAACACTAAGTAATCATTAGACACTGTGAAATTAATTTAGACATTAGGAAGAAAGTCTTCACAATGAATGTGGTAGGACATTGGGACAGGTTGCCCAGGGAAGCTGTGGATGCCCCCTCCCTGGAAGTGTTCAGGGCCAGGCTGGATGGGGCCTGAAGCAGCCTGGTCTGGTGGGAGGTGTCCCTGCCCATGGCAGGGGGGTTGGAATGAGATGATCTTTAAGGTCCCTTCCAACCCAAACCATTCTATGATTTGATGATAATAATAAATTACAATTCTCCAATCACAACCAAAGTCTACTCCCACACACACAATTGCTCAGCAATATTTGATAAAGATGCTACAGTAAAAAGAACAAATAAAAATAAATCTGAACTTTTCAGCTTGGACAATTAAATTTACGAGAAGCTAAACAATGTGGTCTTCTGCTGCACACATTAACTTCAACAGCTAAATGAAAGGATAGAAACACAGAGTGAAAGTAATTAAAACTAGGAAATTACAATTAATGTTGCAAAGTAGTGATACTTAATAGCAACTTTTGAATTAAACTCTGCCTATTGTAAGGTTACACCTGCAGTGAATTATATGGCGTAGTCTTCTCTTTAAAGCTACCTGAACTAATGCAGTACGTTTAGTGTCCCTCAAGGTACTTCTCCAGTACTTGTTTCCATGAAGAAGCAATCCTCCAAGCAGCTAGCATATTTTGTCTCTGACTTCTCCTGCCTCTTAGCAAATAACAAATGAGTGAAAGACTAGCACTGCTAAATCTTTCTTTCTCTTCCCACAGCACAAGAGAAACAATAAGTAAAACCCCAATACCACACCACATGAACAATTGTGTCTTACCATCTGAAGTTTTCTTGTTACTGACACCTCTTTCCAACTTGGAAACGGGAGTAGAAGAAAGGCGTCTTGAAGAGGACACTCCTCTGTTTGGTGGTGTTAAGGGATTTTTAAAGACATCAACTTGCCCAGTTCCTTTTGTGTATTTTTCACCTCTTGAACTGCTCAAGGGGGAATGCTGGGAGCTGGGATTATCCTCTAAAAGTTCATGCTGGGTAGTCAAGGGTGGTCTGCTAACAGCACACTGTAGAAGTAAAGGGGACTGCACCTTTCTTGGTGTCCTGCTTGCAGCTGTATCCTGCATAACTCGGTGTTGGTAGTTCCTGTAGGCTTCTTCCAAATACTCTGCCTCTTTTTCTAGTTCTTTTATTCTAGCCCGGGTTTGCACCATACACTCCAGGTCAGAATTTGGGGAAGAACCACGTGACTGTAACTGCTGACAATAGGTAACTCTTGGCACATCATTCACCTTTATTATATCAGTCATAACCTGATTCTTCAGGAATGTACTATCCACGTAAATATCATGAGGTACAATTCTTTCACCAGTGGAGTCAAGGACAGCGCGATCAACAAGCAAAGGCTTTGGATTCCGATACACTTCATATTCCAGAGCTAAATGATAGCAAGATAACAGTGAGTGACACAAAAGAGTGGGCAAGGGAGACCCGTAACAAAACAGTAACAGTAAAACACAGCATGTAAATTCTAACGCCCAGACGAGGTGTATAAGTTATTAGCCTTGACAACAACTGTTTAAAAGCCATATTTAAATTGATGAGGTACAGAATACAATTTAAAATTATTTATTTTTATTATGAACATTTAAGAATAAAAATGCATTAAACCACAATTAGTATCCAGGAAAATGGTGATTATGTCATCATTGAATGCCTTTAAACTAAGCAAAAAAGACATTAAAACATGCTAGCATTCAGGGATGAGTATTTTCCCTTCCTCCTATATGACTGTTTTCTGAAAGGAAGGAAAGTTGTAATGAGTCTGCTTTTTAATTCAGGCTTTTAAATAGGTTTAAATTTGAAATCTGCTCACTGCTAGTTCTATGCAGCTGTAGCTTTTTTAAGCTTCTGGAAATTCATACACTGTTTAGGCAAGTGAACTTCATAAATGACTGCTCTGGTGTAAGATACAAACCTTCCTGTGTTTGTTTCACCTGCAGTTTCAGTTCTTCAACCTGCACATTTAACTTTCTGACAGTAGCTTCAGAGTCCACCAGTTGGGTCTTTAACTGGGCACAACGCTCAACCTATAGGAGATAGAGAGAAAAACAAAACCCACCATAATTCAAACAAAATCAGTAATCTCAACTGGCTGAGCATTTGTTTTAATGTTTTTTAGGTTCAGTCACACCACATACAAACAGTATCCTATTGAAAGTTAGTGCTGACAACTTAAAGACTTTGAAAGACTTATTCTGGTTATATTGGTTTGGGGGAGGGGGGACAGTGCCAAGTTTTAGTGTCGTTTTGTTTTGTTTTCTTTAGTGTTGTTTACACAAAAAAACATAATACAAACATGCTAAATGGCCTGCACAGATGCATAAATAAACGTGAACAAGAAGACAGGAAGAAGAAAGGATTCAAATTCTTCAGAAAGAATAATTTACCTCACTTTGTAGCTGCTTTTCCAAAATCTTCCTATGACTTTCAAATTCATCCAGTGCCAGCTTCCTAGAATGTTCTACTCTCCTCAGCTCCACTTGGCAGGCCAGGTGCTCCGCTGAGGGTTGGGACAGCTCTACCCAGAAAGAGAAATACCAGACATTCAGCTGTAGAATAATGAGTGTGCACTTTTCTACATGATACCCCTTCAAAATGTAAGGATGATTTGGTTTTAGGAACATAATAAGGATTTGTTTGAATTAAGTACTTATGGATGGTTTTTTCCTTCCTTTTACACAGGAACAACATTTTTGTTGGTGTAGTCATTAAAGAACTAGACCCAAATTGCCCCATTCATGAATAAAAATACATATGCCTACCTTACATAACCGGGGGTACATCTCTATTCTCCTGTAATCTCAAATGTACATTAAAAATTCTTGGTATTTTATAACTACAGTCAGGCGAGCACTTAAAAATCAAAATGCATTGCTCTTTTACCATTATTAACCATACTAATGCTATGATTAGAAATACTGCACTGCTTTTTTCAAAGGGTGCAAGGGATATTATTCATACAATACATACCGCTTAATTCAGGATTTCTACTATACAGATATATTAAAAAAATAAACTTCTAATGTCAAGGACTATTTCATTTTACACAGACATTAGTTGGTGTTTGATACAAACTACTAGTAAACACAATACAAAGAATATATTACATTTTAATGAAGATTTCTTTCTAAACAAATACCTGTAGGGAAACAGAAAGAATAAAATTACTAAATCATTCACACTGACTGTCTCGAAGATGCTGGTTTTCGCTGCGAGTCTCCTCCAACTGTTGCCTAAGTAGTTTATTCTGCACTTGGAGCTCCAATTTCTCCTCTTTTAGCAAAGGGTAGTCAGATACCTCTTTCAGTTTTTCTGTCAACAACTGGTTTTGTTTATTTACCAACAGAACCTGGGCCTTCGCTGACTCCAAATCCAGCTGCAGATAAAGAACAGTTTAGAAGCTTATGAAATGCTGTACTATTTATTTTTATTTCACATTTTCTTGTGGGTTTTTTAAGTGTACTTCAAAAGCACTAAGGGGAAGACAGCTTCTTTAAATGCATGTTTACAGTTACCTCAAGCTCTTTTGTGCGTGATACAGCTTGCTTTAGTTCCTCCTTTTTTGAATTAACAGCGATGGCTTCCTCATGCAAAAGCTTAGCTTGCTCTGCAGGGAGGATTACAAATGCTGAATTAAAATTAGTGGAGTATTACAGTAAAAAAACTGTATCAGCAATAAACAGTTTAAGCTGCTAAGCCCAACATTCAATTTAAATCAAGACATAAAAATGACTGAATGTCATACACACTCCTTCAAAATTAAGTAAATAACACATGCATATAATACACCCCTTTAGACTTAAGTGAATCAAATTCATATGCACGATACATCATTTTTTCACATGTCCCTAAATTAAAAGTCTAAATATGTTCATCTGTCCCTGCTCTGTTACTCAAACTCCAACTAAACATCTTGTGAACAATAAATGTAGAAACTGGCAACCATTCAAGGGTATGGTACTAGACTGTCCCGGAGTTCAATTAGAAAATGAATGAGCTAATAGGACTTCAGGAGATGGGGAACCGAAAAAGAACAATGCTTTGCAGCCTCTGTGCAAAGAACCTGCTCACAGTCCTCACTGCAACCGGAACTGCAAGGAGTTGCTGATCTATCACAGGATCCTGCTACATGGTTTTCAGAATCTGTTTTGATGTTTTTTCTGCCACTTATACCACTATTAGTGAACACTGTGACTGTTTAATAACAACAATGTTTTGATACCTGTTGGTAAAAGCTGTAGTGATAAACAGCTACTTTATTAATACCAGAGACATGGTTACCTTTATTTTTTTTCTCATCTTCAATAACTTTATTGGTTCTGGCTATGTATTCTTCTTTTAATTCAAGCTGATATCTAGAAGTAAAAAGAATTATTTATTGCCAAAGTATGTGTGCATGCACATGTGCGTGCCTTTGTGTAAACCCTAGTCTTTCCAAGACTAAACTATAACCACACAATTATTTATTGATAAAATTAATTATTACTGAACCACTGAAATAGTTGGAAAGGGCCCTGCCAATCACCTTGTTAAACCACATGCTCAAAAAACACCACCTCTGCCAAATCCAGAGCAGGTCAGCTGGGGCTCTTCCTAGCCAAATCTGTTAGCCATGCTCCTACTAACATCACCCACCATGCCCGGTGCCTTATTTGCCAAAGCATACTGCTGGATCATAGTCAACCTGGCATTTACTCTAACTCCTGTGTCCTGTTTTCAGAAATGCAGCAACTTTGTCAATTCCTTTTCCACTTTTATGCTACTGCATAGAGACATTCTGCCCCAAGCTCAGAACTTTAGAGTTTTCCTTGTTAATATTCCTAAGATTTATGTTGTCACAATACCCAAGTTTATCAAAGTCTGTCCACACTGAAACTCCTCCATTTGTTGAGGAAGCTACTCCCTTTAATTATGCCTCATGTTCAAAGTCGCTGAGGATGCCCTGTTTCATCATCCAGATCACAGATGAAGGTGTTGGACAATAGGGATCTCAGTACTGACCCCAAGGGTTCTCTGCTCCCCATCAGCTACCAGCTAGACGCCGAGAACTGCGCAAGTACACCAGTATTCACAGCCCAGCCCTCATGTAACTTTACTGTTCACTACTACTGGCATCTACAGGAGCTAAGAAAGTTCAGCATTTTGCAATACTGGGACACAGAATTTTCAGATATTGCAATATCCATCTCCCTGCATTTTTGCAATCGGCCCAGACCACTCAGATCTTTCTCCCAATTCTGGCATTTTACGTTTACTGTAGAAACAAAAGAAGATTCCTTTTCTAGCAAACATCATTATTTCTATACAATAAATAGAATCATAGAATGGTTTGGGTTGGAAGGGACCATGAAGATCATCTGGTTCAACTCACCCACAGTGAGCAGACATCTTCAACTAGATTAGGTTGCTCAGAGCCCCATCCAACCTGACCTTGAATGTTTCCAGAGAATCAAATAGTAGCTCTTTGATTATTTCCATCAACGATTTGGGACAAAAGAACATGGATTTTATCTTTCTAAGCATTTGCAGCATGTCTAAAATACTTTTAATGTTGATAAAATAAGCTAAGCAGCAGTTCATCCTTAAAATAATTTGCTTCTCCTCATGAACCACAGACTTTACAAGCATTATTTGCAACTAGTAGTTATGGACTAAGTAAAATAATATATCAAAGTGGGTCAATTAGTTGCATTCATTGTTTTCTAACAAAATCCTCAAATCTACTCAGTTTCAGTTGAGGCATCATTCTTGTAAAAAACTACTCTTTATATCTTTCCTATGTAATTTAAAGAGAGGCATACAGAGATAATACTTATCTTTCACTGGCTAGCGACAAAGAGTAATGATATATCGGTCATTTTGGTTTAATTGCCTAACTGGAACACCATTCCTGCTGTCAAATACACGAGTAACACCATACCAGGAGACTTGCCTGCATTCAAGCATCAAATAACCTTTCAATTGACTACAGGGACTTCAAGGAAGTACAACAGCAAAGTTAGGCTATAGACACAGCAACACCTCAAAAGCAGTCACAGATGTCTTACACAAGGGGCGTCAAACTCACGGCTCCTGCCCTTCTCCTGCTCCTGCAGCATAACACACATCACACGCTGCACATGTGACTGGCACGCTGGCAGGAACGTAGGGGCAAGGAGCTCGGCGCTGCTGCGGGGATGAAACACAGTGCCAGGCACCTCTAGCATCTTTTTAATGGCAGTTTCACTTCCACATCTTTTCTACATTTGTAAAATGGTCAAGTTTCTTAATTGTGGTTAAGGAGATCACTAATACTGCTTCATATTCTCTTGTCTAAACATGCAACTAATGTCACATCTCTTTCCCCAAAAACACAGAATTAATTTAAACCTACAATAATAATATAATCTATAATCAAAAGATATTTTCTATAACAAGCTTTTTTTGAACTTGATAAAACATTTCTTCACTAGGAAAGAGCTAAGCAAAAATGTAAAGAATTCAAGCCCATTAAAACAAAAACATGAGTGCATATTTTCAAAGTACTTGGTTCTTTACAATCCTCAAAACAAATCCTTTATAATAATTTATTATTCCGTTTTCATATGAAGTATCACCTCTCCTGTTAGAGACAAAAGAAAAATTTACTTCAAGAGTTCCGTCTTAAGCTTTTGGTCATATGTTTCCTCTATGTTCTTCACAGCAACCTCCCGACGTTGAAGTGCATCATCAATAGCTTTATTTTTCTCTTCCTGAATTTTCTGAGTGCTGAAATATCCATAAATATACAAACAATGACCAGTTATAAAGCAAAAAAATGAGGTTTGGGGTTCTTTTAAAATAACATTTAGAGACACCAAAGGGTAACATGCTTGCTTGGAACACTGTGGCAATTTAAATCTGTCATTCATTAAGAATTGGTAGAAGTGATACAAACTAAACTGCCTATTTAAAATCAAGTAAGTAACAATGAATTATGCAGCTATCCCGGGTTAACCCTGGCTCAGTTTCCCACTTCAGAAACCCTTCAGAGGACAGTGCTGAACACGTTACTCTATCAGCACCCTCTGCTGGCTTCCTAAAAGAAAGACAAGTTTCTCTACTAGGATACTCATTTTGCTATAAAAATGAATGACAAAGCAATGACATTAAGTAGTACTGAAAACCTGGTCAGAAATGGTTTAATTATTTTTTTTATTTACCTGAAGAAAAACTGATGATACCAAAAAACCCCCAACAACAGGCTCAATGAAGCAAAATATGATATATATGCCTCATAAGTATTAGGATTACATACTGTGATGCTTCATTTTCTGTTGGTTTATTTTCCTTTTTAATTTAAGCACTTCAAAGCAAACATCTGGTTCCTTGCCTCCAAAGTTATGCTGCACTATTGTGGTTGGATGAGTAGGAAATGAAAAAAAAACCCAAACTTTGTTTTTCATGGGGTATCCTTGCTAAAAGATACAGTGCATATATTACTGCTCAAAATGGAAGACAACTTCTAGAATATATAATCTGTTTCACCATCACAGAAGCAACAACATCAGGAAACATCCCTTCCAAAAAAATGGACAAATGCATCATTTAGCATTGTATATGTGCTTCAGCAACTTACATTTCAAATGCCTCAATTCTTTGTCTCAGTTCTGCCTCTCTGGTCCTTACGAATTCAATCTCTTTCAGTAGACTTTGTCTTTGAGCGTAGACTTCCTTTGCTTCTATCTGATTCACAAAATATTATCGTTATTTTTACTTCACACTTTACACAGGAATCTACTATTTAACACATTCAAACTCGCAAGGACTTTCTTCAGGAGCTGGTCTTACTCCAGTATTATTTATATACTGATAATCTGAAATAACATTGAGAATCAATTGTATTTTTTGATTTTAACACTGAGAATCAATTGTACTCATTGTATTTATTAAAAAATACTTCCTTTTCTTCTATGTAAAAATGTTTTAGATGGAGTCACTACTGGCTACCTGTGAACACTTTTATTTTAAGGAATGGCATCAATTAAAACTTATATAAAAGAAGAACAGTGTTAAAAAAATTACAGAATAAACGCATTTGATCACAGGAACTTTTAAAATAAACAATAGTTTTGTACACTCTTCATAAAAAAAAATTGAAATAAAAATAAATGCCAAAACCCCCTGATAAAACAAGATTTAAAACTAAATGTGAGTCAACCAACTTCTAGAAGTCAAGAAAATTGTGAAAGGAATCCTCCAAGGGATGAGCATGTCAATAGAAAAAAAATCACATATCTTCTTATTAATAAAAAAAGCTTTTCTTGTACTTAAGCACACAAGGCATTATTTCTCTTCAAGGCATTATTTCTCTTCAAATAAATAACGAGTCCCTAAGAGGAAGAAAATTACAATTTTGCCTTACAGGTGCTCATATCAAGTTTGTAAATCATGTGCATTTGACAGTGCTGAAAGACTTAGCTGCAGTTCCTGGTGCAAAAGAGCAGTTTGTTAAGCCGTATTTCCAGGAAAAGTTATGATCTGAAGGTAAATCTCCTAAAAATAAAAGCAGTTTAATCAACTCCCTGAATCATTAGGTACTAGATTAAGAAAAATATTTGGAACTTTACCTCTTGTTGCTTTTGAAGCCTCTCAATAGCATTCTTTTCACGAGAAATCAAGGCTTCAGACTTTGCTTGATGTGTCCTCTCTAACTCATGACGTAGCTCGGAGATTTCTTTCTGGGTCTGCACTTTTTCCTCCATTTTAATCTTTGCTATTTCAACTTCTTTAAAATGTTCTAGCTTTTACATAAAGGAGGAAGAGGGGGTTAAGTAGGATCATCTTCAAATTGACAATGACAATCCCTCCTCAGACAATTCTAAATTTTACCTAGAAATTCCTGTTAGGAAATACATGATATTTTGATGAAATTGAATTACTGTGTATAATAAGTATTTTAGCTGCACCTGGTATTTGCATGTCTCACATAGTTTTCACACACTTATCTGGCATCCCGAAGGAGATCTTATTTAATACTAATAGCTTTAGACAAGAGCAAAACAGAGACTGGTAAAGAAAAACACACTGCAGGAGTAATACTCCGTTTGCAATTAAGCAATGGCCACACTCTTTTAATTCCTCCTCTGACACTGCCTCATTCTTGCCCCTTTCTCAAAGAACCACTTTTGACTGGTGATGTAAGAAATGGCAGAAGATGATACATTAAAAAATGCAGAACATGTAACTACACATAAAGAGAGCTACAGAAAGAACAGTTCTGATTCACAGTCTTCTTAGCACAACTGGAAAAAAATAAATGCAAACAAACAGGAAAGTATGTAACTTGCAACTGCACAGAAGAATTGCAGAGAACGCCTCTACGGAATGTGTGAAAGGCAATAAATGCAAATAAATGGGGTTATAAAGGACTGTAATAAAAAAAAAAAAAATGGAAGAAAGTGGAAAGCAAGCACACAAGATAAAAAATGTGAGAAAAATGAGCAAAAGAATAAAAAGAGAATGATAGAAAAAATGTGAGACTGGAGAAAAGGAGGTTAAACGGGGGAAAAGCACAGAAGGAATGTCTGATCGAGGAATTCAGGTCTATGGGCATAAATTCTGTGAAAAATTCAAGAAGCAGTGAGATAGTACAGCATTACTTGTATACACACAAAGCGGATTAGAATGTGTTACATTCATGTCACATTGCTAAGGAATCCTTGTAAAGTTAATTGAATTTAGAAGTGATTTATATCTGGTGAAGATTCCAACCTCCTTCGTTGGAACTGCTTTGCTTAAACTGAGACACGAATT
Organism: Neomorphus geoffroyi; assembly: GCA_033558235.1. Lineage (NCBI taxonomy): Eukaryota > Metazoa > Chordata > Aves > Cuculiformes > Neomorphidae > Neomorphus > Neomorphus geoffroyi. The sequence goes on along the minus strand of JAUMJM010000005.1, from coordinate 44,972,591 downwards.
AACATGTTTTACATACTAAAAAAAGACAGTGCCCGTTGGGGAATAAGGATTAAATGAAAAGTGAAGGCAAAATACATTGGCAGTTTTAACTCTCTGTCTTTCTACCTGTCTAGCTCAATAATAAATATGACTAAACTGATTTCCTCACACAGTTTATATGCAGGAGAGTGCCTTTAACAGTGTGCCTAAGAATTCTAGCTGATTATCAGATTATCATTTTTATATCCGAATAAACTATTGATCTTGACAGAAATCAATGGAAAGAAACTCATATTTAAATGAACTACAGTATACTCTCTCTGCTCCGTTTTTCAGACATAACAATTATTGACAGGTTATGTAACAAAAAACAATCCTAATTTTATTCCCCAAATGAAGGAAAATTCTCTAAAAGATCTGTCTTTAATTACAGGAAGAAAAAAACCCAAATATAAATAATTCATAATATTTTGTGCTATGATTTTAGGGTCTCTGTGCAATGTTTTGAAATAGCACACAAATTGTCATCAATATTAAATATTAACTATCTGTCAAGCTACACAGGCAATAATTCATGCCTCTCAGTTGCTATGCTTTTTATTGAAATTCAAGCTTCAAAATCTTAACTGGGAAAGAAAATGAATAGTGTGACTAAGCAGAGAAAACATTTCAATGACCAGAGTCATACCTTCTGATGCATTTCTTCTTGAAGCTGATTCTCGATTTCTTTTCTATATTCATGAAGTTTTACTTCTAAAGATTCGTATTTCTGGTGCTGGGGATAAGAGTCTGCAAACTGTTCATCAATCAGCTGAAGCTTCTCAGCTAGAAGAAGAGCAACATATCCGTCACGATTTTAAAACAGCCAGCACAGTTATCCTACCAAAGACTGTAGGAACCCGTCTGTCTGTAGTAAGTTTCTTAGTTCACCTAAATAGCACTGTCATAGAAAGATGTGTGTGGCACAAAAGCAGAGGCATCACAGAAATACCATTTATCAGCTCTATGTCACACAACACGTAACTGGGAGGAGGCACTTAGCTGTTTAGGCAACATTTGTGGTATTATACAGTCATTCACCTTTTTTTTATCATAGATGGAAAAGAATTTTCTTTGGCACACAACTTTTAAGTTCTCTGTATTACTAATATAATTGGAGAACTCCCACTCTATGTCTAACTTGCAGTGAAACACTATCACAGAAAGAGAAGCAAGGCATGCATTTACAGTTATGTTTTCCAGAATGTATTTCAGCACATAACATTTACAGTCCATCTAAGATGTTATGGCTTTTAGCTAAATGCCTAAGAAAACATATGAGCGACGAAAAAAATCATTACAGGACTTTTGCCTTATTTTAAGAACGGTTAGAAATCAATGTACGAGTGATAGGTATGATCTTTACTTATTATTACTACAGGCTGTATTTGAGTAAGCGACGAATTAATACCATTCATACAATTTATACATCCTTACCACTTTCAAATATGAAAATACCTGGGGACACTTGCTTCCAGAGGTTGCACTTACCAAGAGATTCTCTGTAGGGAGGCACCGAGGTTGTCTGAGTTTCTGTGTCACGAGTTTCCTTACTTAGATGATGCTCTGTAAGCCCGATTAAAATCTGCATAAGAAAACCTATCAAGGTCCAATACATCAATTAGATATTTCATACCAAACTGAATTTTAGCCTGTAATCAATGCAGTTCTTTTCACTGTACAACAAATCCTATTCAATTTAGGGAAACAAGTATTTAACTAAAAATTAATACCAGTAAACTCTCATTCTGCAAAAGCCGTCCTTTTTACAACTTTTCCTTTCACCTATGTCTCTTTTTACTTCCAAGGTCATTTGAGAGAGTAGATTATTACTACTTTAAATATGAGTTCATTGGGCAATAGGGGTTTCTCAAGATAAGATACATCAGGCTATACAGTACAGCTAGGTTTCGTGATGCAGACATAACAATTATTCTTTATATAGAACAATGGAAAGTCAAATCTTTAACTAGTTTTTGAAGTACATTACACAAGCTAATACAGTCAGTTATAAAAAAAAACCCAAATCTGAGTTTTTCAAAGTTAGCATGAAAAGCTTTTAATGAGCATTATATTTAATACCCGATTAGAGATTTTTTTTTTCATATTTCTAATGTTCAAGTCATTTATTTTGTAGGTGAATGTTAAGTTTTAATCCACATCACAAATAGGACTTGAGTAGTTCTGGAATATAATATTCATCATGATGGTGCACTGCAAGTTGCAAAATCAGACTGAATCCATATTATTCCATACCAAAATACACTCAAGAAATTTGAATTTCTATTGCTTGCATCTAAATAAAAATGAAGCTGACGCAATTATCCTTGTCTGATAAGCATCTTGTACCTTTATTTTCTTTCTGAGTCCCCGAAGTCTGTAAGAAAAAAAAGATGTTTTAGCCAGTCTATTTCATCACAACTGCAATTTACGCTAATTTTTAAAATCAAAATAACTTTACCAGTGATTTGTAAAGACTGGATTTTGGATTGATCCTCATTAATTGAAGAAGATCTTGCATAGTCCACAGCTTCGAGGGGAAAAAGGTGAGTTAGAAAAGGTTAACTACTTTGAAACAATTTGAAATATGTAATATAGGCACTATTTTACAATGGTAAAATGTTTCCATTCAAGAAAGATCTATTTATCGCCTTGTAAAACCATTTTCAGAGGCCTGTCATTCTAATACTACATTTACTTATTTTCACTACCTAAGACATAAGGTAGCCAGCGTGCAGTTTCATTATCAGCTGAAGCTGTGAAAAGAGATAGTGTTGTTTCCTCCTCACCCTCGGTACATGCTCTTGCTACTTTCCTCACCTCTTTTCTTGATTTAGCCTACAAACCAGATGAGCTTACTAACCCAAATGATGACTAACTAACTCACCAGATCAAAAAACCTAATTTTCAGTTAGAAACAACTTTACCCTATTACATATTCATAAAGGAGAAACAAAGACAGGGCAAGGACTGCCCTTTTCAGCTACAGCTTGTAGTTAGAACAGCTTAAACTGACCATGAACCACACTTTCAGAGAATTGAACAGCCAAACAAGAGGCTAGATTTAATCAGGATCCATTCCTCAAGTGATCTGCCACTGCCTAACAAATGCTCATGCCAGACTGTGGCTGTGGGTGAAGCAAGCATGAGGTTAAGAGGCTTGTGCTATGTCTTTCCAGAACAGCAAATTTAAAGCTTTCATGAAAACCGCCCTGAATAATAACAACTTCTGTGGAGACAATCAGAAGCTGTACTTGTGTTTGTATTTCACAATCACAAAAGGGGATTTTTTTTCAGTTCTATCAGAATATGACAACCCCCAGACAGCAAAGTTCCTAGAAGTCTTAAAAGGAGTAAATTACTGAACTTGCCTTCTTCTTCTCTAATCCACTCTCTGGAAAGAAAACAGAAAGTGAATACTCATAGCCACATCTCTGTAGATGATCTGCCACCAAGCTGTTGGAAGCTGTGATTAAAAGTGAACTGTCATCACTTGGAACAGCCTGTGGCTGAAGTTTTCCACTTAAAATTGGGTGCATTAGTTCATGGATTAGCTGGTTTCGGAGCTGTGTCTGAAAAAGAAAAGACATTATAGTCTCAGTTTACATGTTACTGAATAAGAGTTTTTATTTTTCAAAATTCATGGAGAGTCCCACAGGAATCCACAAGAAACTCAACTATATTAATTCTTCAGCTCAGCATTAAAGATTTTGTAGCTTTTCTAGGTATAGTCTTCTCGACAAGGAAAATCAAGCAGGAAAATGGACTTAAACAGCAACAGACTATTAGTTAAGTTAAACAAGACAAGAAATGGTTCAAGCATTGCAGACTTGGTATGGAAATTACTAAGGGAGAAACATGTCCTGAACAGGGAATTCTTGGCCACAAGCTTATCAGTGGTACTCTTAAAATACAGGTCTTGATTTTTTAAAAAATTTTTTTAACTTCAATGAATTAAAAATAGGATCTGAAGAAATTTGTTGATGACATAAAGATGTGTATAGAAGTACAGAAAAAACAAGATGTCATTAAAAAAAAATAAATCAGGTGTTAAAGATGTTTAGCAAAACTGCATAAAATACACAAATACAACATTTCAGCATTTAAGGCCTGATAAAAATTTCTGGCCATACCAAAAGGGATTTAGCATTTGGAAAACACAAGATATATATGTGCCAAATAAACAAGGACTAGCACTACAAATGTAATATACCTCAAAAAGAGACATATGCAGCCTTCCACAGACTGTCCCATAAAAAAAGGAAGAATTAATACCATTCTAAACTTTGCCCAGAAAGCTCAAAACAATCATGAACTACTTCCTTTAAAAAAAGGTGCAGAGAAGACTTTAAAGTGATGCAGAAGGGTACTGGGGTAACCAGCAATGAGACTACTGCACCTTGAGCTGCTTAGCACCATAGAACAGAATGCTGAAGGTACGACTGCTGCCTCTACATTCACAAGACCTCACCTGGAGTATTGTGTCCAGTTCTGGAATCCCCAACATAAAAAGGATATGGAAGTGTTGGAACAGGTTCAGAGAGGGCCACAAAGATGATCAGAGGGCTGGAGCACCTCTGCTATGAGGACAGGCTGAGAGAGTTGGGGTTGTTCAGCCTGGAGAAGAGAAGGCTCTGGGGAGACCTCATAGCGGCCTTCCAGTACCTGAAGGGGCTACAGGAAAGCTGGGGAGGGACTTTTAACAAGGGCAAGCAGTGACAGGATGAAGGGGGGTGGCTTTAAATTGGAAGGATGAAGATTTAGATTAGACATTAGTAAGAAATTCTTCACACTGAGGGTGGTGAGGCACTGGCACAGGTTGCCCAGGGAAGCTGTGGGTGCCCCCTCCCTGGAAGTGCTCAAGGCCAGGCTGGATGGGCCTTGAGCAGCCTGGGCTGGTGGGAGGTGTCCCTGCCTACGGCAGCAGGGGTAGAACTGGGTGGGCTTTAAGGTCCTTTCCAACCCGAAGCATTCTATGATTCATCAAGTGGAGCAGGAACTACAACCAAAACACATTTTCAGCCCAAGATGAAAAGTCAGAGGAACCTTAAACAAACTCAGGCTACAAATCAAAACAAAGTTGCACTCTTGAACACAACCACTTTCTAAAACATTCTAGTCAAAGAGCGGACAGAGTGAACACAGTTCAAATAGTTTTAAACCAGAACTGGAATATTTTAAGAGCATAATTCATACAGTGTGCTTACAGCACGTAATAAACAGCCTCTGTAACCTAAGAGGTCCTTTACAACCCTGCATTCTCATTTACTTTCTCTTCCCTGCTCGACTGTTTTTTTTTCTCAAGCACGGACATTTTCAAAGACCTGATATCAGCCTTTAACCTTCCTGGAAAAGACTTTGAGGCTAATACACACTGAAAAGTACTTGAGGGTTTAGGAAGAACACTTGTTTAGGAAGAGACTTTTATCAGGCAAAGAAAAAAAGCTGAAATGGAATTCGGCTGTGGCGAAAATACTGCATTTGTGGAAAGTGGGACACGTTCATCTCGCCTGCCTTTCGCTGCTCCCCACATTCAGCAGCAACAGCGAAGGATCGGGAGCAGCTGCTGGAAACAAAACACACCTTAAGTGTGTCCAGGACGCCTCGGTCCTTAAAGGTCTGATAGAGCCTTTTCCGGAGCTCTTCCTGGGACAGGGTTTCCCTTTCCACCGAAGCCATCCTGCCCTGCAATGCCAGAGGAAAAAAAGAAGAAAGAAAAGGGGGGGATTATTGACTCCCAGCTGGATCCCCGGGCAGCGGGAGGGCAGCTCCCCAGCCCCGCGGCTCATGCGGGAGCGGCGCCGCTCCCGGCGGCGGCTGCAACGTCACCGAGGCGCCGGATGGCGGGACGGGCGCAGGGGAGGGGTTCCGGGCGGCCGCTGGGAGCTGTTGGGAGACGTTGGAGAGCTCGAGCCGCGGGGTAGGCGGCGGGAATCTGCAGGTGTGGGTCCCCCTTCCCCCCTCCTCTTTCCCTTCTTCCCTCCCTTCTTCCTTCTCTCTCTCCCCCTCCCTCTTCTCCTCCTTCCTTTCCTTCCTCCTTCTCTCCCCCCCCTTCATTCCCTTCCCTCCCTCCCTCTCTCCCTCCCCCCCTCCTTCCCCCCTCTCCTTCCTTCCTTCCCCCCTCCACTCTTTCTCCCTCCCTCCTTTCCTCCCTCTCTCCCTTTCTCTCTCACCTTCCTTCCCTTTCTCTCTCTCCCTCCCTTTCTCCCTCACTCCCTCCTTTCCTCCCCTCCTTTCCTCTCTCACTCCCTCCTTTCCTCCCTCCCTCCTTTCCTCCCTCCCTGTTTTCCTCCCTCTCTCCCCCTTCCCTCTCTCCCTTTCTTTCTCCCCCCTTTCTTCCCCTTCTCTCTCCCTCATCCCTCTTTTCTTCCCCTCCTCTCTCTCTCTCCTTCCCTCCCCCTCTCTCTCTCCCTTCCTCGCCTGTTCTGTGTGTCCAGCCCTTCCCCTGGAGACAGCAGCCCCAGCAGGCATCGGGGAGCTGGGGGGAGCGGGCATGTGGCTGTGTTCACTCCCTCCTTTTCACTCAGAGCATGGTGTAGCACTGGAACAGTCCCCCAGTGCCAAGACAGACAATATTCCAGAAGCATTTGGACAATGCCCTGAGACACACAGTGTGAATGTTGGAGTTGTCCTCTGTAGGGACAGGAGTTGGACTCAATGATTATTCTGGGTCCCTTCCAACTCGGGACCTTCTGTGAACTCTGGAGCCGGGCTCTGGAGCCATTTTATGAACAGGGATAGAGCCAGGCTGTGGGACTCTGTGGGACTTTCTGTGTGCGAGGGAGGACAGTGGCCACCATCTGCCACCCTTCCCTTTTCTACTGCCTGTCTGTAGGGCCCTTAGGGAGAGACAGATGAGATGCTTCAGAGGCGGGTACGCCACTTTATTCCATGGGATCCTTGCCATCCAAGTCAGTGGGAGGGCTGCCGCAGAATAAATCAAATCATCAGTCAGTTGTACTGTGGTAGTTTGAGGTAGTAGTAATTAAGTTCACTTCCAGGAGATGTTCCACTTTCTAAGGGTATTTTTCCCCTTATTTGACGATAAACGTGCATGCCTAAGAAAGTGTTTGTCTCTCTTTAGCCTGTGGTAAATACGAACAGGAAGCACGTTTGCTGATTTTTAAGAGCACATGGATTAAGAGTTTGTATTTAGACTCATCTGCATGTTTGTCTTTTCTTGTAAGGAGCACTGTTTGGAAGAATGTCTGGAAGTTTCTACTTTGTGATAGTTGGGCATCATGACAATCCCATATTTGAAATGGAATTTCTGCCTCCTGGAAAAGTGGAGTCCAAGGTATGTTTTTTCCCCCTGTGATAATTCCTATGATGTAATTACAGTGCATTTACTTTTATAATTCTACAGTATATTGGAAGCATGACCAGCATGTTGTTAAAAGCATTGCTAGTGTCTAGCAGCCTTCCAGTACTTAAAGGAGCCTAGAGGAAAGCTGGGGAGGGTCTCTTTATCAGGCAGTGAAGTGATAGGATGAGAGGAAGTGATTTTAAGATTAAAGAGGGGAGATTTAAATTAGATATTAGGAAGAAATTTTTTACTGTGAGGGTGGTGAGGCACTGGAACAGGTTGCACAGGAAAGTCATGGATGCCCCCTCCCTGGAGGTGTTCAAGGCATTGTTAGATGAGGCTTTGAACAACCTGATGTAGTGGAAGGTGTCCTTGCCTATTGGCAGAGGGTTTGGAACTAAATAATCTTCATGTTTGCTTCCAACCCAAATCATTCTATGATTCATTCGTCTAGTGTTTTGTGGTACTTTTTAAAGAAACTTTGTCATAGGAAATAGAAGTCTGGATTTCTGGAGTCTCTTAAAAATTCTTTGGCAGATCATGCTAGTTCTTCATGAACATGGTTTCCTTAAATATTTGATCCTGTATAGTGAAGAATATAAATGCTAGTCATGCTTCAGTCATTGCTCTTAGTGTGTAGAGCTTTTTTAATAACATTTCATTATTTAATGCTACTTACTGTCATTCTCTTTTTTAAGATATGTATACCATAATAAGGGGAAGTAAGGAACATAAATTTGAAAGCTATATTCATTCCTTATTTTTTAAGCTATGAAAAATCTTCCTTTTAATCATTTCCAGTAGTCATATAAACTTGCTTTTATGTAAGCAAAGTTTAAAACTTGTATTAATATGAGTTTGAAATGTGAGAAATATAAGACTACTCATTAAGTAATGTTTCCAGTGGGAAAAGAATCAATCTATCCATTGTCATATTGCATCAAAGAAAAAATAGACTTCAGAATAAAAGTGTGTGGATCTGTGATTGTGTCGAAAAAGGCAAGTCTATGCTGTCTCCAATATGAACTGCGTGATGTCATTGATATTTTGAACTAGTGCTACAAAAAGTCATGAATAAGACTAGAGCAGACCTGAGTAGACTTGGAGTAGACTTGACGAGTGTGAGGACGTATCAAGATAGTGGAAAAATTCATTATCTGCATTCTGCTAATGGAATTAACTTGGCTCGGATAAGCTTCTTGTCTGTCTGAGGTTGAAATACAAAATTTTCTCCTAAGAGAGAATCTAAACCTGATGCGCGCTGAAGGATAACTGGTAGGCATTGATATGTTTTGGCAACTATCACTTCTGTTTCTGAGACCTGTCATTTAAGAGTGAATTCAGTGCAGATGCACAGGTGCCTGACGTAAGTGGTTTGCAAAACGTACGTGGTAAATCAGCACAAGCATTTGCCCCTTAAACTTCACTACTTAGTCTCTTCTTCGGTGTGGTTTAAAGGAACTTTCAAAGCTGTTAATGCCCTGAGCCAAACTTGATCTGGGGAAGAACATAGTGCACTGAGAAATGAGAGTGGCATTAATAAGCAACCCTATATTATGAGAAACAGTGCAAGACTACTTAAGTTTCCAGTCTAATAGAAGCTAACAATATGGTTTAGGCCTGTTTCTTCTTGGCAAATGTGCTCCAGTGTTGTAGTTAGCGTACAAAGTAAATGGATCTTCCCCCGTGCCACACTTGCAGTGTTAGGGCCGTGTACTGTGATCGCTCTGTGAAGGCCATTCATGTTTATTATAGGAAGAGATGCAATTTACATCTGCAAGCATATATTTAATGCCAGTTGCAGGATGTCCTTCTGCAGTAAGCTCTTAGGAAAAAGACACTCCCCCCGAACAATAAAAAATTCTATATTTTGAGGCAAATAACCTGAAAACCCAGAATCTTTAGGTGATAGTATTATCAGCCTATCTGTCCTCTGTAGCTCTCTGCTTTCTTCATCTGTCTCCCAACTTTTACAAACTGTAACCTGTTGTTCAATTTCTGCCAAATTTCATAGAGATGTTATGGTCCAAATATGCTAAATTGCTGTAAATGTCACAAAAACAAGTGACTGGAAAGCAAAAAGACTTATTATCAGGGTGCTGTTGCGGAGTAAGTTTTCAGTGGGAGATTACCCATTGGTAAGCAAAGAATTCACACTTCAATTAATTCCTGAGCTGTAAATGTAGGCTTTATAATTTTGCTGCTCTCAAGACTGGTTTTGTGATGAACTTTTTATTATAACCTTTTTTCTGCCTTGAGACCACGTCATGACAATATATACTAGTTTCAATTAATTACAGGATTGCACATGTGGCAGAAAAGAGGGGTGTACATAACTTTACCTAACTTGAGCAGTAGTTGGTTTGCAAGTTGAGAAAATTACTGTTTATATTTCACTCCTTTCACTGAATTACTAATCCTCTGTCTTCTGGAAATACATTAGGATGATCATCGCCACCTCAACCAGTTCATTGCCCATGCTGCTCTTGATCTCGTAGATGAAAACATGTGGCTTTCTAACAACATGTACCTGAAGACTGTGGACAAGTTTAATGAATGGTTTGTTTCTGCTTTTGTCACAGCTGGTCATATCCTTCCCTGTTCTATTTCCTTATATTTATAGGAAAAGCCTTTTGCCCGAAAGGGACAAGTTAGATACAGTGGGTTTGGAACAGATTTCTTTGGCTATTCACCACTGTTATTGTTAGAGTCACCAGCTTCAGCATGAAACAAGCTGGGAGGCACAGCAGTTGTTTAAAGCTAGGACCAATTGGAAAGGTGGATTTTTCCTTTTGGAGGAGCAGAAATAGCTTAATGAAATGTGGAGCTCACATGGAGCAGCAGAAAGAGGTATGAGAGAGTCTAAGCAAGCTTATATGATTCTTTGATAGTGTTAGAGTGGAGAAGCAGGGATAAACATGCTTGGTGTCAAGCATGCTTACCTTGAAAATGCAGTGTCGAGGCTTGATCTTATGGACAGGAAGTCCTAGAAGTGTTGTGAAACATTCATTATACATAGCAAGTAACATCGAATGCCATTTTAACTTCAGGGGTACGTAGCGGAGGGGTTGAGTGTCATCCACCTTCAGAATTGTGTAGCTTAAAAAGAAAAACCTTGAACAGAGAGGTGATTATTTTCAAATAGAGGAATTTCAAAATTTCAAGGTAATGCTTTCTAAATTTCACAGCTTCAGTTACTTCTTTAAATGCTTCCTCCTGTAGAGTCACTGCTATTTCATGTACAGCTAACATTTGAAGTATATGCAGAATTAGATGTAAATGCTTATCTCGGGATATGTTAAGTGTCTCTGTAAAAGTTAAATTTTCCTTAATTGCTTTACATATGAGATTTATAATGCTTCATGATGTAAGACAAGAAGACGGAATTAAGAACTTCTTTAATGATGTATATGACTTGTATATAAAGGTAAGAACCCACTTCTTATTATCTCACTGCAGTACTTTTCAGTGTGTTCTGCTGTACATGCTCAGGCATGCCAATATTAGCATGTTTTCTCATGGGAACCCGTGTAAGTGGAGAAGCACCCATGCTGTCCACATTAGCCAGAGTTGATAACATGTGACATAGAGGCTGCATTTTCCATTAGCAGAATAGATTTTTACTAATTATAAATTTAAAAATTATTATTAATTTATATATTATTCATCAAGTTATAAATTAATATTTTTTTATAAATTACTGTGGTCTTTCAGAATTTATTTTCATTTCAGTTCAGTGATTTGGGGACTGGGACTGTTTAGTCTAGAGCAGGGGTGTCAAACTCACAGCCTGCAGGCTGAATCCAGCCCTCCACCTTGTTTTATCTGGCCCGACACTTTGTTTCTAGCCGGCAGCAGCACTGAGCTCCTTGCCTATACACTCCTGCCAGCACCAGTCACGTGTGCAGTGTGTGTGATGCGTGTTATGCTGCAGGAGCAGGAGAGTGGCAGGAGCCATGAGTTTGACACCCTTGGTTTAGGGAAAAGGAGGGTGAAGGGAGACCTTACTGCTCTTTACAACTGTTTGAAAGGTGTTTGTGACAAGGTGGATGTTGGGTCTCTTTTTTGAAGTAACAAGTGACAGAATGAAAGGACCTCAAATTGTGCTGGGGAAGGTTTGGATTAGATATTAGGAAAAACTTCATCACTGAAAACGTTGTCAGGCATTGGCATAGGCTGCCCAGGGAAGTGGTTGAGTCACCATCCCTGGAGGTATTTAAAAGATGTATAGATACGGTGTGTAGGGACATTGTTTAGTGGTGGACTTGGCAGTGTTAGGTTCACGGTTGGACTCAATGATCTCAAAGGTCTTTTCCAACCTAAACTATTCTATGATTCTGTGATTAATGGTGGCAACAAAAGTGAAGGACTGTTCTGCAGAAGCTTGGTTCAGGCACTCGGGTCTCAGAACAAGCAGCCCGTGTCCTGACAGCCTGGTTGGTGCAGCCACCAGATGGGGCAAGTAGCCAGCGCTGCCCAGGAGATGGCATCGCAGCCTCCCGTCGGGACTCAGGTGAAGCTGATGTCCAAACCAGAGCTTTCCACCGGTTTCGCAATGGATTTGTTGTTGGGAGCTGGTACTGAGGGATGGTGTGCACGTGGGAGAATGCAAGAGCCTGGGAAGCAAGTGTCTGTTAAGAGCCTCTGTGCTCTTCGGTGACACTAAGTAGACTGAAAGCCTGTAACAGTTGCCATTTGAAATAACATTCACCAGTGGTGGACCTTCTGCTTATTGATGGGTTTTTCTTCTTTCCTCAGTTTGCAATGAATCCATTTTATGAACTCAATTCTCCTATTCGATCCAGTGCCTTTGAAAGGAAAGTGCAGTTCCTTGGGAAGAAACACCTTTTAAGCTGAATAAACTAACTTCCCAGAGTAAGCACTTTTTCCATACTTCCCCAGTTATTTGAACTGTAGTGCTTCTCGTTAGTTCTCAGCATGTGTGATATTCATCTCTCTGAAGACTGACGAACTGGATGCTAAAGATGGTTGGTTTGTGGTTTTTTTCTGATAGAGATAAGAACAGTCGAGCTTCTCAGTTCTAACGTCTGTCTTGAGGAATTTCCTTCTATGTATTATGAAAACTAAGTTTAAAAATGCCAGGGGCTGAATAGGTACAAACTGAGACACGTGGGTGTAAGTGTATATGCAAAATGTAAGCCTCTTTATACAGGGTGGGAGGAAATCAGATCTAAACACTGAAGACATCTTCAGTCATGTCATTGAATAGAAGCAAAAGGGAATTCTTGACTGTTTGGCCAAAGTGCTTGATTTTGTTACAAACCTTTCTACTTGCGGTCCTTTGCTAGAGAACTTACTCTGCAGACTATATTCTTTGTGGTATTAAATCAGGTATATATTAATATTGTGATGTACAGTGTATGTATTATGAAGTGCTAAATGAAAAGATGATATATGAGCAAAGCTTTGTCTTCAGTATTTCAGGAAGTTTTGAGGAAAAAACCCACTATAGTTTTAAAGCGTAGAATTGCAAATTGACCAGATGTTTTGTGCAACAAACGTTTAGCTGCACTGTTACGCCAATGGAATTAATAAAAGTAGACCAGAATTGCTATGTCTGCCCTGACTTTTGATTCTAGTTAACAAATGGAAAAAAACTAAACTAAATTTGCATGTTCAAACCCACTTCTTTCCGTTATCTCTGCAAGTGTTGCCATTCTTGAATATATTTAGACTGGCATCTATGAACCATGAAACTTTTGTTCGTTGAGGTTTCAGAAAAGCATTATTTAGCCTCTCTGGCCACTGTTCCATTTTAAAATGTGGTAAGGGATCCTTTTGCAAAACTTAACCATCATTCCAAAAGAGTAATTTTTAAATGGGTCATTTGGTTTATATGTACTTAATATTTTGGTTGGTTTCACAATCTTTTAAGTAGTCTGTTTCCTTTTGCAGCACATCTGTATAAGTGATCTTCTTGGTTGGTTTTTTTTAAATGTCTGAAAAATAATTTCCAAAGGAAGTAGCACGCTGTTCTAGAAAGTACACTTTACATAGTCTGTGTAACGAAAGGGACCACAAGCCTATGTGCTTTAGAGAGTCAGCCGTTATTTCTATGTAATTTACACTTACTGCTGAGCGGTCACTGTAAAATATTCCATAAGAACACAATATAAATGTTGCAATGTTTCCCTTAAATAAAATGTGGAATGATACCATATGGGTGCCTGTTGAGTATACTTGAAATTATTTAGGAGAAAACCAGATGATCATGATAGGGCTACCTCTATTGGTGTGATGGCAAGTTAAGATGAGAATATTAGCCTTTGTAGTATTCTTGCATAAAACCTGCATTTTACAGCATTTTGATGTCATGTAATCTTATGTAAATCAACTGAGGTGGTCTGGGTTGATCTTTTTCTGCTATACACATAAAAGCAACAAAACCACACCTAAGGTAATGCCTTCTCCTTCATATGATAAGGAGCCAAGTTGGAGCCATTATGCTGTCTTCCGCCTCCTCCTCAGTAGCAGGATGGCTGGAAAAATACTAACATTTGAAATTCACCGAGGAAATACTTATGTTAAGTAATAACATACGTGGCAGTAAGAAAAGTTTTTGCAAGGAAAAAGGATTAGTGCTAAGAGTTTCCACCACTTCTGGAAACCATTTTTTTTTAATAATTGTATTATTTTCTGTTAGCACTCAGTAGGAAGTTAGGTAAAATGAAAGCACTGTGTCTCTTGCCTGATCTCTGAAGGCAGATGGCTAAACAGTGCCCATATGTCTTTACCCTTTTCTTCTGAATATAGGAATTGTAAATGGGAAATGCAGTTTCACAGGTACACCTAGGCTTTATGAAAAGACTGTTAGTGGCCACAGGAAAAAAGAGAACTATATGCTAATTCATTACATTAATCATTATAAAGTTTGCGGTGAGGAATGTCTCATGACAGTGGCTAGGTAGCTGTGATTTCCCTGTGTACAGAGGAAAACTGGCTTATGCTTTTGGTTTGTGACTTTTTACAATACACTAAGATGGCTATCTCAGACTGACAGGTGGAAGCTGGCTTGTGATCAGCTGTAGTCAAAAATTTGTTCTAGGTCTGAAAGATGCAGTTGTAGCATGCGTCAGGCAATGAACGCTCCCAGCAATGTAAAGGACAATGGACAAGGCAAGATACCTCCTTTTGCAAGAATTCTGTTTGTGCCCAATCTCAAGAGGCTTAGAAATAAGAATTCAAATGAAGTCTGTTGCAGTATGAGAAGGCAAGAGATAACCTGCATAATGCAATAAGGAACCAAAAAAATTCACAAGTTAAATGTAATGGAATTATTTTAAATGGTACAAAAATACAAGCACAGGGAAATGAGAACATTAGCACAAGCTAAGAACATGAACCAGCCTTAATACACGTAGGCTGGAAATGCAACTTGGACTCAAACTTCTGCAAGGTTTTGTTACTGTTTACATAGCCTGTCATATGACTTGACTTCAAGTAAGATCTGTTTGAGGTACAGAGCAACTGTTAAAGCAAGCAGCCAGTTTCTGGCAGCAGTCTTCTGCCAAGCACCCGTATACTTTGCTGTTAACAGAAGCTGTTAGCTCCTTGAGCTAGTTTCTTTTACCCCTTTCATCAATCCTAACAAATTGCCAGGACAAGTGGTTTTACTCCTCATTTAAAGGATATCTGGAACTTTGCATATATGTTACATATATGTCACTCTACAGAACTCATTGCTAACAGGACTCCCTAATACTTGAGGTACAGTAGTACTTGAATCAGTGAAGTGAAACATAAGTCCCAAGTGCCTGCTTTACCCCCCTATTGAACGATAGTAAGCTTTCACAAAGTACATAAATGCCTGTTATTAAGCATTTTTTTTGTACCAGTCATCTACGTCTGCTTGTCATAGGACTTTTGCTTCCTTCAAGTAGTTGGCAGTCTCCCTTTAAAGTGGCTAGTAAAGATAAAGGGAGAGGGCTATATGATATAGCAGGTAAGACAGTATAGGAATTGAAATCAGATTTTGTTCTTAATATGCAGTTGTGGTACAGCAGTTCTCAGGGCACAAGTAATACACTTCTATTTTTTGAAGTTTTATTTAACTTTATTAAACCTATTTCTCAGATGGAGGCTTGGTAACCATGATACTGCATGGAAAGGGGACAGATGGGAAAACACAGGTGGATGCTTAGGCACAAGACCACCACAATGGCTCTCATCCTTAATTGTTTCCTTTTATCAATCTTATTTGAATCATATCTATAGTACTGTAGTCAAAGTAACTTCATCTCCTATTTTTTTTTTTTTTCAACCTTAACCTCTGCTTCAATGAATGTTAAAGGAAGCTTTAAGTAGCAAGGTAGTAGTTTTACAATTTCATGTCATTAACTTAGTGGCCCCCCCAATGCAAGCAATCTTTGTTTTTAAAGCTTTTTGCGCTCTCATATTAAGATTACAAGGAAATCAGCTAAGATTTTCTTCACAGATCTTTCATTCAGGAATTAAACGTAAGAGAAGTAGCAGCTCAACCTGCATTTAGCCGTTAGGTGACTGAAGCTGAAAACACAGTTCTGTTGCTGTATATGCAAGACTAAGAATTAAACTAAGGAACGTACAAAAGGTAAAAAGATGTCACCCTTCAGCAGGAGCAGAAGATCTGTGGAATAAAGTTGTCATGGACAGGTTCAAGCAAGAATACAAAACATTCAGAAAAGTCTATTAAGAGCAACAAGGTTTGTTGAGCAAGCTTTACTTCCAAATTATATCACCTGGTACAGAGTGAACAGATACGTTAAGAGAAAACTCATTACTGTACTCTCAAAAAAGGATTTTCTATTGGAACAAAACAGTTGCTGTAGAGAAAGCAGAGTCAGTGTAGTTTAGTGAATAACACAACCTGTCCTATAGGCCACAGATTTCCTTCTGAAGTCCACAAAGGGGTGTACACGCATGCCTTTTAGCGGTCAAATTACACATTGAAGCAGTAGTGCGCAATCAAGTTTGCTATTACAAGGACAGTGGATGCTCTTGAGAGCCAATATTCAGCAACAAATATTCTACCATTTAACTGCAATGGACAGCCTCAAATACACCTCCTGCGGTTTCACCTGGATTACTACAAAAAGACTGTTCATTAAGTACAGAATTTGCTTCTGTTAATCATTGTATAATAAGTACAGTAATATAAAAGACATTGTCTTAAATTTATATCTTAAACCAACAAATTAAATAAGGATCAAATCCAGCTCAATCACTACCTGTAGGTATTTACTTGTATTAGGGCTAAAAGCTGTCACAATCTATGGTAAGAGCTTCCTGAGTTCTCTATGTATTGCCAATCCTTAGTTTCACAGTGCAGAGATTACTGGTAAACAACGTTCATAGCTCACACCAACGGGAATGAGGAGTTTGAAACTTTAAGGCTAAAAGAACTAGAAGTTCTCTTATGAATTTGTCATAATGTGGATCCCTTCAATCGCTATTAATGCTGACTGAATCAAGCTACCTTTTTCATAACTAAAATACTTCAGGGACTCCAATTGTTTATGTTATTGATCAGAAACATGCCAGAATGGGACTTAAGGCAAAAACATGTATTAACTTAAAAAAAAATCATCAGTATCTTGCATTAAACTGTTGGAAAAATTAGTATGGCATTAGAATAGTAATTGAAAGGAAAAGGGACACTAAATATGTAGGAAATCAATTTCCAGCTTAAACACCTACACAAATTATAGCAACGTTAAGCAACCAGAGAAGATCTGAAGGTAATTTATCTTAACATATATTAAACACATTAGAGATAAAGTACCACTCACAGTAAAAGGAATGTAGCGAGACTGAGGTTTAATATCTACCATTGTTAAGAAACTGACTCCTAGTGAAACAAAAATGGAATGCCGATTTTATAAAAATATACACATATAAAAGAATCTTTGTGTCTAAATTCCAGAACAGTTTCTCTGAAGTAGTGCTTCTAGAACTTTCAAGTTTTAATTATATTCAAAATATTTATCATTCGAATAAAGTTGGCAAATTACATTTTAATATTAATGGTTTTACTTGACACCTTTCTAAACACAAAGTGTCACTAATTCAATAACAGGTCACTCGCGAATGGAAGTTTTTCTTGTGCTCCCCTTTGCTTCCCCAAGAAAGCAGCAGAATATTACAATTTTAATAACAGAGAAAACCCCATTTGTTATGTTATCTACTACACCTTCTCCATCCTCTTACAGAGCGAGCTAGTCAAAAGTAATTTGGCAAAAATAAAATTTAAGTCAACAACATGACGAACTGGGTTTTGGCTTTCGGTGAAGGTTTACTGTATCTGTTTGAATAAAGTGATCTGATCTATCTTCAGAGGCTAGAACTCTTCTAACGGCTTCTTCAAAGGCTGCTGCAACATTAGTGGCATCTTTTGCACTGGTTTCAAAATAGGGATGGTTGCCATTATTCCTGCACCAGTCTTGTGCTTCTTCTGTAGACACTTGCCTTTCATCAATATCAACTTTGTTACCCAGTATCACAAATGGAAAACTTTCAGGCTCCTTGACATCTGCATAATAAATAAATTCTTTCTTCCAGTTGCTTAAGTTTTGGAAGCTTTGAGAGTCATCCACACTGAAGGTTAGCAGGCAACAGTCAGAACCTCGATAGAAAGGAGTCCGCAAGCTCCTAAAACGCTCCTGACCTGCTGTGTCCCAGATCTGCATTGTAACGAAGTGTCCATCAACTTCCAACTCTTTATTTAAGAATTCCACACCTATTGTATGGAACAGCTGTGCATCGAACTTGTTGGTGACGTATCTGTTCATCAGGGAACTCTTCCCAACTCCACCATCTCCTAGTAGTATTACTTTAAGGAGTGATGATTTTGCCGCCATTGTTATGGAAATAGATCCTCCTGGTTTTCTACACCTGTAAAGATTAAGAAAAATAATTGAAAAGAGTTGCGAGCAGAAACTTTTACACGCATAAATATCTAGAAAATGTTAAATTCCACCAACATCAGGTTTCAGGTACAAAAGCAGGAGGATTATGCTAAACAGGTGAAATGTAGATATTTATAGTAAGAATATCCACTCAAGAATAACACATGATGAAGAGTCTCTTTCACAGACTACAGCCTGTATGGCAGTCCAAGCAGTGAATAACATGGCATGATCTTCTAGTCTGTCACTTAAAACCCCCCCAAACTCTCTGACGTTTGTGCAGAAGCGGTATCACATGACATTCAACAACTGCAACGATTGATTCGTGTTAACTGAAGAAGACCCATGGAACAAAGCGGAGTGTAGAGAGTACAGTGCTGCATTTCATTTACAAAGTTATTTTTTAACATGCAATAATGAAGAGGAGGCTTTAGGAACAAAGCAGGACAGTATCTGTTATATTGGAGTTATTGCTGCACTTCACCCCAAACTGCAACCAGATAAGGAATCTTAAATCAACTCATAGGTAAGGCAGTTATCTACAGAACAAATGCAAAAGTTGTAACTTTGAAAATAAAGTCAGGTGACTAGCCATCTGTACATAAACATTAACTATTTTACAGTTTATTCCTTGCAGTACAGCCATAATGAATGTGATACAATTACAACTACTATGAAAACAAATTCACTGATGCTACTTCAAATTGTACTCAATATGCCAAATACCAAGGCCAAGCCTACACTGACAGCTCAGGTAATAGGTGTCAACTTCCCACGATAAAACTGTCAGAAACAGCCTGGAAGTGCTAGTGAATAGTCTACTGACAGCATGGGAATATGGTGAGTTAGTGGCACCAATGAGAGTTTTTTACTGGCAGATTTTAAAGGATTAATTTTTTTTAAAGTCATTAGCTCATTAATGTTTTGTGCCACCTCAACGTTTGCCCTTATTGCACTAATGAAATCTAATACTGTAAAAATAAGTGTTTTAATTAGTTGGGGGTAAAGTTTCATTTTAAAAAATCCAAACATAAGCTTCTGTATGAGGAAAACTGCTGTTCATATACCTTCCGGTTACTGAAAGAGCTCAAAGTTATTCAGGCAAAACAGGCTCCTCTGTAAATACAGTCTGTTTAAAATGGAAACGGGTCATTAGTTGCCTAGTCCATCTCCTTCTCTGAGGGAAGGAATGCAGTCCTGCTAGTTGTAATTAGCGTTACTGGCATATACATCACCCACAGAGTATCGTTATGGAATTAATACCTGATACAAGCTGGCGTGAGAGTCATATGACTCTGTGCAGCCTCAGAATCAAGGTCTACATTAGAAGTGAGACATTTCAAGAATTCTTGGCTTTAATTTTCCATCTTTGAATGTTTACTTGTTAACCACAATCCACAGCTGAAGTCTCAACACAAAGACATTTCAAAATAAAAGGAACAGTGGCTGCTTCCATTAAAAATCTGTTCAGATCAAGTAATTTTATCCATTCATACTGTGTAATTAAAACCAGTGCTTATAAATCCCTAGTATTTCTACAGGTTTGTATCACAACAATGTTAAAACTGAAGAGCTACAAGTGGATTGTTCATTTACCTTCCACAGAGCTATGGAATAATTGCTATGACTCAGGATATGAACACGTATCTATTTATATTATGTGGAAAGCCTTATCAGAGTCACCAGCCTACTTGCACATGAGTTCCTGGTTCATGCTGAAATATTTTAAATGGTTCCATTATCTTCATTTATCTCCCCAATTCCTACAATGGGTTAACAAATAAGTTATTTGAGCTATGCCATTACATAGTACCATCTTCTTAATAAATAATGCATTCATGAGAACAGAGGGTACTGAATGTTTCCCTGTTCTTCTACTTCAGTGTAGGAACAAGTTGCAATTATTTTTTTTTTCCGTCCTACTGAAATCACAAGTTCCCTAGAAGACAATGGGAATAAAAATCCCCTGACTTATGTAGTTCTGACTGGTAATATGCACTTGTTTCTGTAGCTTCTACAGTTTGAAGAACTGCAGTTATTATCATGAAATTCTCCAAGAAGTGATATTTTAAACAAAATACAAGCAAGGAAACTGTTAGCAGTATCTAGTGCTTCAGTGCATCCAGAGCGCAGCGAGTTAGTTTGCACAATTTCAATTACAGGTACCATCACAGCACAGTCTAGGAGACTGATGACCATAATAATACTTTCACTGAGCAGACAGTTACAGATCCACCACAAATCATTAAAAGTGCTTTTTCAATTAGAACCAAACTGTTTTTTCTACATAAAGGCTACAGAAACAGTCTTTCAGCACTGATAATCAAGTATCTCAACATTATGTTGCAGGTAACATCACTTTTTGGGACATTCAGCTTCCACAGTAAAAACTGTAATGCTCAGCTAGCAGTTAATGTTTTTGTAAAATTTTTAATCAAAAATAAATGGGATATATATTCAAACATTTAAGTACATACTAGCAAGTTGGATCTGAATCAGCAAAGAAGCATGTTCATTACGAAGCATTTTTGTTTGGGAGCAGCAAAGACTTTATAAAAACCACAGCTTTTTTTACTACATAAGGGACTCATCTGCAGCCGCAATGATTATGCGATTTAGAGTATCTGCAGAATCAAGATAGTAGTTTCCAGCACAGTAGGCTGCTGCATTTTTTCCCACTTAACACATCTTTAAGATTTTTAAAGATCTCAGTTTTTGCAATCTTTTTTCTAAGTTATGAAGCCTTAATTTTCCAACAAATAAAAACCAATAAGATCTGTAAGACACCTGAGAATTAACGTTATTTCTCCTATTATATACTTTGAAGTTATCTGTATAATGTGCCTTCTAACCATGTTTTTGGAAGGAGCAGTCAAAATCTGACATGACATTTCTTAAGATTTATTACCCTAACGGTTCAGCTTAAATCATCATTCAGCACCTGCAAACAACAACAAAAAAATATCCAGTGTGCATCTGAACATTTTAACCAACATCAGGAACTGCAAGACACCACAGAATTACAAAAAGGTGTCTGTCCCAGTTATTTCTTGTGTAAAACTAATTGTACAGTATAGTCTCAACCCAGTACACAGAGGAGTCTGTAAGAGAAGGGGGTTTTCCCTCGTGTTCCTTTATTATTCAACATTCAAAGAAACTTCAAGCGAATAAAAAGCAGCCTCACTTATAAGGACTCAAGCCCAGACCACCAACTTCAATATTCCTGTTAAAAGCAGGGAACAGTTTCTAGTAAGTGCCATTTCCAACATGATCATATACCATAATACAAACAGTAATTTGTCACCTCCCCCTTTTTAACAATAACTTAAAAAAACCCATTTTGCATTAAGAATATCTTTTGATTCCCAGTCCCTCAAAGCTCAGAGAAACACCACTGCCTTGTCCAATCTATCCATCTAGATTTTCTTAATTCAATGACTTATCTTTATAACTGCCTTTTTACTTTGAGTGGAATTACCTCTTTTAACACTTAGGTCCCGAGGCAGCACTCAAATAAAAGAGATACCTGGTCTAGAAAGCCATAGCAGCAACATACAAACTTCGTCTTGGAATTTGTCTCTTTTACTATAAAAATCATTTATTAGATTAAGGAGTACCTGCTCATACCAGAGTACTGAAGGCTAAAGACAGGTTGCTGAGCACAAGTTTTGTATGGACATACAGTGTTGGCCAAACCAGTAATTTCATTGCATCTGTCATGTCAGCAAGATACAACCCCACTTAAACCACTAAGCAAACCAAGTCAATTGGACCAATTTATAGTTTCACTTTTACCACACTGATCTCAGGCACAGCAGCACACCATCAAAAAACACACACCCCCTGCAAACGCAATTTCACCTCTATCCTTTTTTTTTTTTCTTCTAGACACCAAAAACTGCATCTGTTGCAATAGCACCACTGATTTCCCTCAGTATTCTTGCAAGGGACACTTCAAACTTCCAGATTATTGCCTCTTGTACCTAGTTTCTAACTTGGAAACAGGCAATAAAATTTATTTCAACTACCAATTTCTGCCAGACCTGCTAAATGAAATCAAGACTAAAACCAAAGGTTTCCATGAAGATATGTGGCACACTGTCCTTTCATTGAAGTTGTTAAAGAGCACCTATTTGACTTGGAGAAGAAAAAGAAAATACAAGGTAAGGCAGATTCAAGTTTGTTCCAACTAATGACATTTATTTACAGCCCAATATACTTTCAGCCAAGTCCCATTAAAAAAGGGGGCCACTTTTGTTACCTATTTAAGAAAAAACACTCTCTCAAAGTTACTGATGAGCAGAATTAGCAGTTCCATAACTAGCATAACAATACACAGATCATGTTTCCCAAGTTCCTATCTATTCTCAAATTTACACATACACAACACATTCATTTCAGCTCTGAAGCTGATTTCGCAGTTTGCTTTGCTAAGCCATCTTATTTTGTTAAACCACAGGTATCAGACATTAACAGTGCAAAAAGGAACACCAACACCTCTCATCATTCAATAACAATGTAAACTTACTTCCTCATTAGTAATTTTTTTTAACACTTAATGAAGCATGACTATGGCTAGCATGAAAAAGTTTATTCCTGTGGTTTATTAGTTGCAGTGGCTCACAAAAACCGGCATAAATTGCTTTGTGTAAAATGTCTGAAAGAAGTCCAAAGAACTATGAGAGCTGCAGCAGAAGAGTCAGAATCCAGAAGTTTGTGAAGTAGTTTTGAACACTTATTCACTATTTATGGAGGTTTTGTATCTCTCAGAGTAGTTATACTCATCCCTTACAGCACATTTGCAAGTTTCCAGAAATCTGAAAGAAAGAAGCAAACCTTCTCCCTTTTCTCTGCTTAGCCAATCTTCGTTCTTACATTTAGAAGGTACTGGTTTACACCCTGGCCAATTAAGTGGCACAAGAACAATTTTTTAGAGCATGGAAGGCCATAAGCCTGTTTGATCTAGAAAGATTTTGCTCTCCATTCCAAAGGAAACATACAGATACGAAGTCAAGATGCTACACACTTAGTATTTTTGAATGCATTACAAGCTTGGGACATTCCTCAGCCTCCAAACTGACCTTCCCCTCCACGAGGTACCAAAACTAAGAGCTATGGATCAGGAACACCCCTTTACTGACAGCCACTCATCAGCTGCCTAGTTCTCCAGCAGTCAGGAAGCACTTCTCAATTATACGGCTCAGTCTACTGAGATCCTAATAATCTTGTATGTCTTCCTTCCTTTATCTACGATTTCATCATTGCACTGTGAGGGCAGTTTGTGTTTTCTGTCAGATAGATCTTTAATAATTTGATGGCTGGTTATCTGAAAATTGCCTCTAGTTGTAAGCAGCCCAGACACGCTTTATCTAACACCAGAATATCACTGGAGTTCACTCATAATGATTTCTAATATGAACACAACCCAAAATGAACTGACATACAGCTGTTGCCACTCATTTGTATACAAAAAAAAGCTATATTTGGGGGGTTCTTTATAAGGTTTACTTTTAACTCCTATGTAGTTTAGGTCTCTAGTTCAAAACAGTTGGCTGGGATGACTCAGAACCACGAAAGAAGCAGCAGCCAAGGAAAGGAATCTTCAGGTCTGCATAAATCCTGGATCATGAAATCATGCCAGTACCTACTGCCAATATCACTTCATTTATTCTAATATGCATCTAGCCATAAACTGAATTGGCAAAACTTGTCAGAAGAAATACCTACATTTATACCTCTGCTAGTTTAACCTTGCAGAGACCTGGCCTTCAGTTACCATTTTGTTCCCTATGTTCAAGCAGAATGAGCAAACTATTATTTAGTCTGATTTAACTGGAGTTGACATTTCTCAGCTCACAGTTGAGCAGCTCTCAACTTAAATATTCTGTTACTTTCAGTCAACTTCAAAACAGCCTTAGGTGCTGCTGCTCTTGGTCCAACATTTCTAACAATCTGTGAGTTAACTGACATATTCTTTGCAACCTACTTCTCTGTTATTGTTTCCACTTTTCCAATAACTTAACAAGAAATTATTTCTGCTCATATGTGCTCACCTTTCTCTCTTGCGTTACTTTCCTCTTTTACTCTGGGGAATCCTAGCCTTGATTAGCCAGGCTACCTTATGCATTCATTTCTTACCGATATAACTATGTGACCAAAGCCCATCCCTAGGGGATTAAGGGGGTCACACTGTACCAGGCCAACATACTACCTGCTCTGTAAAGAATGAAAACAAAACATCAAAGAGAATGAACTTTATAAAAAAGCCAAACTCTTAAGGAATTCTTACAAGCCTTTTTGCTGGGAAATTTTTATTCTTTGTGAAACGTTATGTAAAATTCCCTTGGAACTTAATGGAAAAGGCTATACTGAAACAAACAGCTCCACATAACCTAAACAAAGACAGAAAACAGTTCATTAGAAATTCCACATTGATACCAAGACACAGATGTAGCTGTACCATCCTTTGGTTAGGTTCCTCTAGAAATAAAAATGCTAGGAAAATAAAGAAGTTTTGCATTTATTTTGGGTATGCCTGAGAAATGGCTCTTAACTCCAGTCTCCCATTGCAGCCTGTTACCTAATAAGTAACTAGTCACAAATACAAAACACTCTCCGCCACACACCTGGGGGCCACCCTTGCTCTAAAAAAAAGGCAAGCATGGGCAAATTCAGCGTTGTACAACACTTTAACACTTTAAAAGTAAAGATAAATAAAAACCACAAGCTTATTTAGCAGATGTAAATTATTGTGGACAGGAGGGAAAGAAGTAAAACAACGTGTAGGGCAGCAGGCTGCATGACAGCTATCTCTAGACAAGCGTTTTAATGCCAAAATAAAACTTAGCCAGGGAGCTCCCTACTCACCTATCCTAGTTAGTAAAACTAAGTGCTCTCTATATACCTGATTATATATAAGCTTATTATGAAGGCCACTAATACAGGGGTTTAAAACTACTTTTATTGTACTATTCTGTTACTCGTTGAATTATTTTGCACAAACAACATATAACATGGAGCACTACCACTGCAATTGCTCATTATCCACTCAGAGGTAAGCGATTCAACAACCTTAACCTAATCCTTTCGGTTCTCCAGCCACCAACACATCCAAGTTTGCACAGCCATCTGCCAAGCAAGAGATGCTGTATCGAGATACAGAGAGAGCGGCTGTATCAAGTCACTGGCTCGAAAAAGAACTAAAATCTACACTGCTCAGGGGTCCCTTAGAAACCCAGAAGTCCTTCTGCAGCAGGCAGTACAGGAAAAGGTGACAAACATCGGTGCCGTCGTCGTGTCCCCAGCCCCTCCGGTTTCAATGATGCTGAGGAGGCGGACAGGTCCGAAGCCAAACTGCACCCGAACCGACCAAGGATCGCTATCGGGAAAGCACTGCGGAGCCGGACACCGATCACGCGCCGCCTGAGAACCCGCCTGGCAGGAGCCGTCCTCCCACAGGAGCCACCGCCTGCCCCGAGTCACGGGATCGCCGATCACGCCACGCTCCCCGCCGCCAGCACCGCCCACGGCTCCGCTCCCCGCCGTGGGTCGTGGGCGCCGGGGCTGCCCTCCTGCTCCCCGGGGCCGGCAGCTCCCGAGCAGCACCAGGGAGGCTGGAGAAGGGAAGGGAGCGGAGCTCCGCACCCCTTTCCCCGATGTCCGAGGCTGGGGAGGGGGAGTGCAACGCGAGGAGAGAGGAGGGGTGCAGCGAGGGGCGGGGGGGGGGAGGGGAGCGCGGAACGGGGGCAGAGCGACCCCCTCACCGCCAACAGCGGGCGGGCGGGCCGCCCTCCCCGGGACACTCCCCGCGCCTGCCAGGAAAAAGGGAAGCATACGCGGTAAGGAGAGGAAGACGATGACCGCCACGCCGGTCGATACCTGCCCACGGGAAAGACACCACCGCTGGTCCCAGTCCCGGGCTGCACCGCCACCGGGCGCCGGGGAAGGGAGAAACAACATGGCGGCGCGGCGGGGGGCGGGGGCCGCGAGATCGCGTGAGCCCAGCCCCGCGAGAGGCCCCGCCCATGTGGGGGCGGGGCGAGTGGGTTCGCCCCGCCCGTATCAGAGGCCACGCCCCCACCGGCTGGGAGGGGCAGGGCCGGAGCAGCAGGGTGCTCAGGTGGCCGAGGCCAGTAGCAGGCTGGCTTGTGTCAGAAACAGCGTGGCCAGCAAGGGCAGGACAGTGATGGTGCCCCTGTGCTCGGCGCCGGTGAGGCCGCACCTCGAGCACTGTGTTAAGGACACAAACTTGCTGAAGGGTCTAGAGGGGAAGCCGCGTGAGGGGAGGCTGAAGTCACTTGGTCTGTTCAGCCCCTCGACTGAGGGGGGACCTCATAGCAGTTTACAGCTTCCTCACAAGGGAAGGAGGAGGAGCACGCGCTGAGCTCTCCCCTCTGGTGACCAATGACAGGACCCAAGGGAATGGCAGGAAGCTGTGCCAGGGGAGGGTTAGGTTGGATATTAGGAAAAGGTTCTTCACTCAGAGGGTGCTGGAGCACTGGAACAGCTGCCCAGGGAAGCAGTCACGGCACCAAGCCTGACGCTCAAGAAGCGTTTGGACAAGGCACTCGGACACATGGTGTGAATGTTGGGGTTGTTCTATGTAGGGACAGGAGTTGGACTCAATGATCCTTGTGGGTCCCTTCCAACTCAGGTCATTCTATGATTCTTCAGTTTTGTGCCCCAGCCACAAGAAGGACATTTAGGTGCTGGAATATGTTTCAATGTAAGGGAAACAAAGCTGCTGAAGGGGCTGGAGCATAAGTCTTATGAGGAGCAGCTGAGGGAGCTGGGGTTGTTTAGCCTCGAGGAGGCTTTGGGGAGATCTTATCCCTGTCTACAACTTCCTGAAAGGAGGTTGTGGTGAGGTGGCTGTTGGTCTCTTCTCCCAAGTAACAAGTAATAGGACAAGAGGAAATGGCCCCAAGCTGTGCCAGGGAGGTTTAGATTGGATATTAGAAAAAATTTCTTTACCTGGAGAGTGGTAAAATATTGGAACTGGCTGCCCAGGGAAGCGGTGTTGTCTCCATCCCTGGAGGTGTTTAAAAAGCATGTAGTCGTGGCACTCCGGGACGTGGCTTAGTAGGCATGGTGGTGTTGGGCTGTCAGTTGGACTGGATGATCTTAGAGTTCTTTTCCAATCCGTATGATTCTACATACTGTGGGCAGAGGAGGACTTGTGTGGCTGTGTTTGTTCAACCACAGACCTGCAGAAAGCTTTGGACTTGGCAAGCACGTTAATGAGAAGGAGTTTGTTCATAGCCAGTGCACAGCACTGAGGTGTTCACAGAGGGGCTGATCCTATGGACTGATCGTCACTGTATGACATTTAAGAGAAGGAAAGAGAAGGACCATTGTTCCAGTGCAAGGGATGAGACTTATTTGCTCTAGAATGCCCTGAATTATTAAGATTTAGAATGATGTTAGATAGTATTTTCAGGTCAGAGTTATTTATTAAAGGCTACAGTCTCACTGTGCTCCGCATCAGGGGCCTCATGTAAGCAATCTGATGATTATAAGGCAGCTTCACTTTATGGATAGAGACATTTAAAGATATACTCGTGTCAATGAAGGAACTAACCAAAATCCAAAGTGTGCTACTCAGAAATAGTAGTTGGACCCTTTTTTTGGTAGGAATTCAGAAGAATTCAGAATAACATCAACTTGACTGTATAAATAGTATCACAGGAGAAAAGTCTACAGAAGCTGGTAGAAGCTGTGCTGTGCTGTTACAACTCACCATCAGAACAGGGCAAAATGTAAATAAAATTAAAAGAGCAGGAATCATTTGAATGTAGAGGAATAGCTGATTACAGGTGTAAGGAAAGAGCATTTGAAACACACCCATTTGCTTGAGCAGTCATCACATGCTTCCAATCATAAGGGAGATGCAATCAGACTGGAATTCCCCCTTCCAGATTCATCTTGGTTTGGATCAGATTTACAACATGGCCCGAGGAATGGGAAACAAGATCTCAGTATCATCAAAAGGAAAGGTCACCTACTGACAGAAGCTGGATCACTAAAGGGCAGTCCATGCCAGAGGCAAATCTGATTATCCTAAACCCATTCTTATTTAACAAAGCTGGACTCTGAAAATTTTTAAGTACTTTTTTCCTGGGATCTGCTTTTATCCAGTGCTGAAGTAACTAAAAGTGCTGCAGGGGTAGAAAAATGGCCTTTTTAAATGATGGTAATTGTAAGACAGAAGTTCTGATAAGTTATGGCATTATTTTGAAAAATCTCTGCATTTACAAGTGTAGGAAGTAATTACTCTA
Organism: Neomorphus geoffroyi; assembly: GCA_033558235.1. Taxonomy (NCBI): domain Eukaryota; kingdom Metazoa; phylum Chordata; class Aves; order Cuculiformes; family Neomorphidae; genus Neomorphus; species Neomorphus geoffroyi. Next base: position 44,944,086 of record JAUMJM010000005.1, on the reverse strand, counting down.
TTTTGTACTTGATACCTTGTGAGATGAAGCTATCATCTTTTTTTCTTGAGGCAACCAATGCTGGTTCTCAGACACTTTGATACATTTAAGGAAATTTAGAATCATAGAATGGTTTGGGTTGGAAGTGACACTTAAAGGTAATTGATTGCAACCCCTGTAATAAGCAGGGACATCTTCAAGTTGCTTAGAGCCCTGTCCAGCCTGACCTTGAATGTTTCCAGGGGTAGGGCTTCTACCACCTCTCTGGGCAACCTGTGCCAGTGTTTCACCACCTTCATCATAAAAAAATTCCTTCCTTATATCTAATATAAATCTACCCTCTTTCAGTTTGAAATTATTACCCCTTATCCTATCACAACAGGCCCTCCAAAAAAGTCTGTCCCCATGTTTCCTACAAGCCCCCTTTAGGGGGCTACAGCAAGTTCTCCCTGGAGCCTTCTCTTTTCCAGATTGAACAGGCCAAACTCTCTCAGCCTTTCTTCAGAGGAGAGGTGTTCCAGCCCTCTGATCATTTCTTTGGCCTTCCTCCAGACCCATTCCAACAGCTCCATGCCCTTCCTCTGCTTAAGGCTCTAGAGCTGAGCATAATACTCTGGGTAGGAGCGGAGTAGATGGGGAGAAACACCTCCCTCACCCTCCTGGCCACATTTCTTTTGATGCAGCCCAGGCCACAGTTGGCCTTCCTGGGCTGCGAGTGCACATTGTTGGCTCATGTCCAGCTTTTCATTTACCAATACTCCAAGTCCTTTTCAGCACAGTTGTTCTCAATTCCTTCATCCCCATCCTGTATCGAAACCTGCTCTGATTCAGGTGCAGGACCTTGCACTTGGCCTTGTTGAACCTCATAGGGTTTACATGGGCCCACTTCTCAATCTTGTCCAAGTCCCTTGAATTTTTGAAATTCTAGTTAGAAAAAAAATTCTTAAAAAATTTTTATTTCTTTTACATGGGAACATAAAAGAAAATAGAAAAGGACTATGCTGTAACCATGACCTATTATGCTTACAATTTTATAGATATAATGGACCATGAATAGAGTTACTCTGCTGGTCAAAGTATACACAAGCATGCTTGAGGATCAGGAACTGAAGGCCTTTTCCCTTCTGTCCACCTTGTTACTATTATTCATGTATGTAACAAAACCAATAGTTGCTGTAGAATAATCAAAAACTGTAGAACAAATGATGCCATTGACAGGCATTATTTGAAGTGTATCTGCCAGTTCTTTGGAAATGACAGAAGAAAACACTCAGCTAAGATGTGGTTTGAAACACATACACCAAAATCACTCTCGTTTTAAATTCTGCAGACAGTGTAGGGTCCCAATGGTGGGTGCTGTGTGCTCTGCCCCTGCCTGAGGCTGTTGTCCAACCCTACTGATGGGGATAACCAGGGCTGGGGCAGTGCCAGCAGGGGCAGCTGCCTCAAGGTCCTGCTGCCAGCAGAAGCCACATTTCAGCTCAAACACTGTCTGAGCCCAGTGACTCTGGTCCTGCATCCCACCTCATGCCCCAACACCCTGTTTTACACCCAGCCCCACTTCGGCACAGCCTCTTCCCCATGGATTTGTCTGGAGCTCACTGGAGTTCTGGTTGATTATTGTCCCTGGACCTTCCCTGCTCTCTTTATTTGGGTGCTGTGGGACAGTGACCCTTTTTACTGAAGACAGTGTCCCTCCGCTCCTCCTTACCCACTCTCCACTCCTGGCTCGCCTCCTTTTATGCTGCAATCCACCTTTGCTGCTCCCTCACATTCATCTGAAAGCTGACTTTGCATCTAAAGCATTTTATTCAGAATTGTATTAATGAAGAGATAATTGTTGTTATGTCACATGCTAGCAAACGGCACAAATAACATCCCAATAGCACATAACGGGCATTTTTTCACATGTGAGTATGTATGAGAAAGTTCAGCATCAGCAAAGTTCTCATATAAAAGAGCTGGTGAATAATGCTTTTTACTATCTGTAGTCTGCAAGGAGACTTAGATCCATCCTGGCAAGTGATGACATGGCCTCAATAAAACAAGACTTTGTCACTTCCTGGCTGAATTACAGCAGTACAAAATAAGGGGATATGAAGTCATCTGCCTTTATGGCTCTGTTAATACCACAATGCAGCAAGCCAGCCCCCAGGCGATCCAAGAAATTATTGAAATGCTGTTGTTTCTTTCCTTCTCTTCCAGGCATCAATGAACTGGTCCATTAGACCCTGAAGATTCCCTGAAGGACTATACTTCAGCATATTTGCTCCTTAACCACAGCCTGTTAGAAGATAGCTTTTCTTTTTTCCCAGAAAAAAAGAGATGTTCTTTTTTTTACTTAGAGAGTTGTAGTTCTTGGCTTTATTAACAAATGTACAGAGCACAGCAGACTGAAAGGAACACATTTTAAATAAACAATAAACAGCACCATTTTACTCTTGGCTTGAAAAGGAAGAAAAAAGTTATAAACAACAAATAACAGAGTACCTCCCTGAAAAGTGCTACAGGAAGAGGGTCATGAGGGAGGTACAAAAGGCCCTTGACAGAATGGAATGAAAATGATCCTGCAGTGGATCTCCAGCAACCAGAATTGTTACTAGTGTTAGGGAAGCAACATCGACTCCTATTAACAGAGTACTTCTCAGAATAATATGCTTGCTTTTACATTGAAAGTTGTGTGAAATTTGTTGTTAATTTAGCTCTCATCTTCTTAAAATGGTACCACAAATTCTGCAGATACAGCTAGCTTCAGCTTTGACTGCAATCTACATTTCAGTCCTTATTGCTACTCTAAATCATAGGAGTCAAGAAGCAGCTAAATATTCAGTATCTCTAGAAAACCCAGTGAAAACAAATACCTATTTTAGCCTTATTTTGTCTACATTTCTTCTATGTCTGTGGATCACCTCTCATGTCACTCTCCCTTCTGGAGCAGCATCATGGATATGCTGAATGTTATATTGGAATTCATTGTCTCTGCTTAAAAAATCATGATTTTTTTTCCTATCTGAAAGACACCCCCCCCCCAAAAAAAATAATTACTTCAACAATATAAAAGAATCTCACTTTTCAGAGCCTTTTTCTGGACTCTAATACTCCCTGTACTCCATTAGTCGAGATTTTCCTGCTGGCACATATGCTGTGTAGTTGCTAGTTGACTTTTTAGAGCCATTTTGAGCCAAGGCATACAATCTTATCCAGTCAAACATTTTAAGCCTGCGCAGTTACACAGTCTGGGTAGAGACAATATAACCTATTGACAAACTGCGGCCTGGAGCAGTACTTTGCTTAGTGAAACTATGACCACGCCTTTTTAAATAAGAGCCATGATTTACTTGAATGACTGTCTCATATTTAGCACTTCATGTCTGTTCCCTATTCTGATACACAGTGGCACATGATGCTACGCAACTTGTGCTTTCTACTAAACCTTTCAAGTAATGAGGATTGGATACAAAAAAACAGATGGGAAAATGGTCAAAGTGGTAATAAACTGTTAGGTGAAAATAACTGATGGCATAAAGTGATCAAGAAGGTAATACAATAATTAATGATGCTGTTTACAGTTTCACTGTTAAGTGTGAAGTTGCGCGAAGCATATGTATCAGCATTAATTAGGCATAAAGTGAAACCAAAGCTAGATGGGCCTTTTCTCCACAACAAAGCCTCATTTCCTATAGATTTGTGTCCTCAGCATATTTACAATGGGCCCAGTTCACTGTCCCTGCCTCCCAATACTTTCTGCTCCTTTCTGTCAGTATTCCCAGATCTCCTTGCCCCAGACTACTATCTGGGCAAAGATGTACATTTAGTGCTTGGCTTTCAGGTAATGCTGTCAACCTAGCAAATATGTGTGTGTTGACCTAGCAGCTAGCAGCTTAGACTAGGTAACTCCTGAACAAAGGTAAGGATTCCATCTCTTTCAATAGGAACAGAAATTATTTTCATGATTACAGGATTTCACAAAATTTATGAATATATTCTCATCTTTTAATGTCTAGCTTTAACTGAATTTGTTATAAAGCCAGCTCTCAGGTTCAGTTGTTATTGTGAAGGAAGGCAATGGAGGAATGCTTGCTTTCAATGTATTACCATGGAAAACTACTTCAAAATGCTCGGTTTACAACTGCAAGGGTACCAAGGTCTTGCCCTAAGAGTTCTGGTTACTCTTGGTTTGAAAAAATGGGAGAAAGTTGAAGAGACATTTGTAAAAGGGGCATGGTTACATTCCATCTTTTGACTATTTGTAGTCACTGATGGTTATTTCCATACCATAAGCTGCAACTGCAGTTAGTAACCGGATTTCATTATTTCCATATCTTAAAAGAAAGGGCAAGATATGAAAGGCTAGAACCAAATGACTCTCTTGATGCTTCAGGTACAGCTCACTCAGATCCAGTGAGGCAGGCTTGCTCAATGACTGGAATAAGTTTTAAGATACCTGCAGTTTACATTTTCTTAGCTGCTCAGAAAATACGGATCTGTAGAAAATCCCAGTCATGATGGGGCATATAGCTTAGCACTATACTTTTAGTGATTGGCAGTTCAAACACAAATGATGTTACACATTATGTCACAAATGTTGTCAGTATTATGGCTATAACTTTTACCCTTGAAATATATTCTATCAAAAACACCATCCATGCCTTATAACATTTCCTTTCGCCAAGACAAAACATTATTGTAATGCCTTTAAAATTGTCTACAAGCAGAAAGTATCTATAAGTCTCTGTTTTTCCCAGCTAAAATAAAGTCTCCTGCTACACAGTGTCTTACACAGCATGATACTGGCATACAGCTCTCCTTACCAGGACCACAACTTCCAAAACGAAAGCACAGAACTCTGTGCTTACTGTGAACCTGTAACAGAGAAGTGTTGGCTTTCCTGTTTTATGAAAAATACTGCTTTGCACCGAAGTACTTACACTCAATCAAGCAGGACTACTTGTAAGCACCAATTCCAGCACATGGGTAAGGGCTGGGAAGAAAAGTCAGATATTAACTGAGTGGCTACACAGTTGAACATCGGGGGTCTGGGACTAATGCTTTAGTATTTGTTTTAACATCAGTGCAGTACCACTAAGAAACACATTTTCACATGATAAAAATCTATGTAATGCCACGGTTAATCATACTGCTGAAAGTTAACTGTTAACACTTCACAGAACAGAAAAGATTTTTCTTGGGTTTTTTTTCAGCAGAATAATATGAGGTCCAACACAAAACCTCCAAGACTCTTCCTGTAACTCTTTTTATTTAACAAAGTAAGAAGATCACCTACAATCACCTTCAAATTAGTTCCCTCGGAGATACACACGGCTGCATATGATGCTGCCAATGTCCAAAGCAATTCCACAGATCATTTTCTGAAAGGCTGTTGAGGATCTCCATTGATTTTGCTTTCACATCTTCTACTGACAAAAATTGGGTTCCTTTGAGCACCCACTTGATCTTTGGGTTCTCTTCACCATAAGCCTCAGCCAGTAAATGAAGTTTCCATCATGGATTTCTTCAGTTTTCACAGAAAACTTGATGTTAACTCACTGTTCACTCTTGCACATCGACATTTTCCAACTGAGGGTAAGAAAATGTCTATATTTGAACATGTGTCCACTCATTCTGAGTGAAGTGATTGAGTTGAGCCCTGTCTCACTGTGACAGGTTAGAACACATTCTGTAACCACCTCTTTGTCTCTCTCCCTCCCCTCTTGGTCCTTGAGCTATAGGATTAGTCTTGTGTTTTTGTGTCAGACCTTACAGTAAGTGCTGCTTTGTAAGATCAGGTTACACACCATTTTCACCATATACAGATAAAGGTCTGCCTTCTATTTTCAGTCCTGGCTGGCTCTCAGCTATTTTTTCATCTCATGCCCCTAACTCCTTTCTCTGACAGGTCATGTAGCTGCAGAGCTCCAGAACAGCGCCTTAGTCCAGAGGAGCCAACCAGCCTCAGCTGTGTGACAGCTAGATGGGCACAGGAACTGTCCTTAATTCCTCCAGCAAATACTCACCAAATTTCTCTGCTCAGCTGATGCATTTTAGCCTTTAACTGTAAAATGCCTGCTGTCTATTTGTAAAAGATATCTCCATTAATGCCAAACATGTATTTTTATTTTGTTTATACCATAAGATGAAACAAAACACTTCCCTCTAAGCCTAAAGCACGACTTTTGGACAATTTATTGACCCATTTCACCAGCTTGTCCATACTCCAACATTATGAATGTTATGTTTCCAACCAGTACTACTGCTTTGCTGCAAGAATCTAACCTCCCAGGCAGGGCAGACTTACTCTTCACTGCATTGCCTTAGGTTTGTGAGTTGACGCATTTATGTGCCCAGAAAATTAAGTCTCAATGCAGGACTGTTTTCCTCTCTTTTAAACATTTAGAGTAACTCAAAACCAGTAAAGAAATAAAAATATGGAGGCATAGTATGAACACCGTCTTCTACAAACCAACAGACTTGGACTCTGTGAAAGATACCTGGATTCAGGTGGTTCTCCCAGTTAAGAAACACCTCCCTGACTTGCAATATATATTCTATTCAAAGTATGCAGATAGCTGCCTTTGAAGTAATTTTAAGTTTTCCAGAACCTAGCCTGGGGCTACTACCTGAGTGAGAAGAATGCTAATGTGGTATTTTTTGATAAATAAATGCTTCTAGTATACAGCCAGTGGGAATCCACTTGACTCCAGAACAAACACATGTATAAAAACTTTAGCTATTAGATTTCATTCTATTATTTTTTTCAGCGCGATCTACACTATATAAAAACACTAATTTGCTCAGTTCAGGACAGATGTCCCAGTTCCAGGGAGGATATCCATTCAGAAAGTCATTAACTCCCATTAACTTCATGCTTTTATTTATTAAATGGAGCTTATAATGCATTTACATAATTTTCTTAAATAAAACCTTGTCTGATCCTGCATTAATGTCTTAACAGTTGCAAGACACATAATCTTACCTTGAGAATCTGAACTCCAAACTGATAGATTGTCACAAGTTGTATTTTCCTCCCAAAAGCTATGAAAAGCTAAAGGAGAATTTCATTTTTGCTTTTGTTCGCTAGCCGCCCTCTCCTCCTTTTACACTCTTTTGCATTACTTTTTTTCCTTTTAGACATTACCTCTCAAACCAAATTAACAGTCTAACACTTGCAAAAAGTGACTTAATTAAGGAGTGATTCCATGCTGAACATTCTGTAACATACACAAGTATGTGAACTGTTTTGGAAACAGTTTGTTTACTGTAAATGAAACTTCTGTTCCGTCAAAGAGCTCCCACTGAAGATAATGAAAATTCCAAGTACTCAGTACCTTGGGGAAAAAACCTGCAGCACTTGGAATATATTTAATGGATTTACTACTGAATAGTCCTCTCTCATATAGTGTTACCATTTCTCCCTCTTTTTCTTTCATTTCTTTACAAGTAGGCATTGATTAAAACCGCACAGATTTATTCATCTTCAAAAATAACTCGGCAATTTTTAAAAACTGATTTTGCACTTTTTATTGGAAGCATCTACATAATATCAATGCAAGATTTCAATTTGTACAGTTTCAACAGAGATACCTTCTCATATCGATGTTTATGAACTTGTTAAAGAGTGACAGTGTTACAAACAAATCCATCTGCTGTGATACCACTGCTCTCCACATTCATTACAAATAACGTAAGTCAACATTTGCTCATCTGGATTTGTGCTTTGCACCCAACCTGGAAGAAAGAGCGTTCCTCTAGTGATCATCGTGACAGTGCAATCAAATTTTTCACAGCGCCTACACTTTATTTTGTTTGTCTGTGTGCCATTAATAACTTGTGGAAGCTGATGTTCCTGAACAGATGATTTTGTATACAGAGCCCTGAGCTGTTTCAGTTCATCACTGGCCATTTCCATCCCTGTCATCTCAGCAAAAGCCTTTGGACTCAAAGTCCCTGAAAAGAGGTTATGTTTTAAGTGGCAACTTTTAGGGTTCTTCAGGTTAGAGATTTTGCTTCTGATGCAATTTTTATACTTTCTGTCATTTTTAGCATGAAGAGCAAAAATGTGTTCTTCGATTTCTTTGGATAGTTCAAGGCATTTATTAGTTTCTTCTTCGCTTTTGGCAGAATCAGTCAAAGCTTTATAAAGAAGATCTGTACATTTACGCCTCAGAGCTCTCATCGGATCCTGCTGCAGACTTACTTCATCAACAAGAGGTTTAGAGTCTTCATTATCAATGTGTTGTTTCTCAAAAGAAGAAAGCTGATTCACACTGCCTTCTGCATTATGTACCACATTTTTATCAGTTTGTGATGGGACCAAAATTTTAGAACTAGCAGCACCTATTGTCTCCTGCTGACATGGTCCTTCAGACAGTGACTGCTCTCTAGGAACTGCAGTATGTTCAGTTTCCTCTTCCACAGATACAGAAACTGACTTTTGAACTTGCATTGACTGAACACAGTTACTCTTGTAAAGTGCTTTCCATCTTGATAATAAGTGCTTTGCTTTCTTTTTCAACTGTACTGAAGGGCAGCTCTTGAATACTCTGTACACAGCCTTGGCAACTTCTGTCCCCTGAAGACATTCTATAGTCATATCAACATCTTCAAGCTCTTTAAGATGACCCTCAACATCTTGGAAATTGTTCTCAGACAGTAGTTTTTCAATACAATGGGCTCTGTGTACAATATTTTTCTGCTCAGATATTTTAAAATCTGAAAGACAAAAAATACCATATTTATTGCAGTTATGATTTTCTGTACATTCTCATAAGGTTTTCTTTTATGTTGTTTTTACACTATTTTACTTGTATACATCACTGATTTTGCCAGCTTTTTCTTGAAATGGTGTACAGTAGAGTTAGAGGAGCAAATGCAAAATGCAGAGGAGCCTGGATCCTAGAAAAATGCAAGTGGGCATGGTGGTCTAACTCAGGCAAGGAAAATACTGGTGGAAAGGAGAGCTCACAAGGACTTCTGCTAGGGTAGAGTTAATTTAAAAAGTAGGGTATGAGACTAATTTTTAAGGAAAAGCACAGTGTCTTGCAAAAAGCCACACTAAAAGACACTGCTAGCATAATAAAATGTTGGTCGTATTTATTTTCTATGCATGCACATCACAACAGAGGTTCACAAGGAGAACCTCAGCTACTACAAGAAGGTAGGCAACTGCATAACCAGTCTGCTGTATGAGATTGCAGGTAGAATTTGCACTGTTTGCGCATTAGTAGACTCCACCACCACTGGATTACCAAGAAGAAATGAGTTCTGAAATCCAGGATTTTTCACCAAAAGTACCATTAGATCATACATTGATGTTAAAAATCTAGACACTGATATCAAATGATATGCCTTACAAAAAATAGAAAGGAGGATTTATAGGCAATGTATCTCCCCCTTCTCACACATATAGAGAAACAGTGAAAATATTAGTAGAGTCCTTACAGTATCAGTGTCGACAAATTCAATTTAGAAAGAATGCTGGTTTTGGGAAATTAGTTTTGTTTTCTATCACAGAAATTTAAAGTCTCAGTATTTGAATAACATAATGATCTTACATAGTTGAATACGTTCTGGAATAGCTTCCTGATAATCTTCAAAGGCAGATTTGTAAGTAAACACTGCACTAATTTAATCTGAAAGTTGCAATGACATGGAAGTTTATTGCAAGACTCCAAATCCAGGGAAATCATCGCTGCTATCCTTCCAGAATGCACACACAAAATAACCCTCCTCAGAAAAACTGAGTTATGTCTCAACTTTTGGGAATCTCTATCTAAATCTCTTTTTTTCACTTGTTACAATTTTTAAGCATTTGACTACAAATGAACTCAGTACAAGCTGCAATGATACAAAATGGGTCCAAACCCTCCGCATTGTAAGGTGCTCTTTTGGTTGCCGGTTTTTGGGGGTTGTGTGTTTGGCCATTCTTGTAACCATGCCCTAATTTACCAAGATTTTTTTCACAAATTCTTTTATAATGAATGCTGAAAAGTTTCACTACCTGTGGTTTCATTTTTAATAAAATCTGCAAACTTCCACTTGGTTTCTCATAGCAAACCCTTCAGCTAAAATCAAATATATAGGTTTTGGCATTAGAAGACTAATTCAGAGTAAGGAGCAATAGTAGCATAGCTATGCTTTTCAAAAATTTGTTTGGTTTTGCCACTTTCATGTACATGTTGTAGCCTGCATAATGGAGAATCATTCTGTCATAGAAAGGTTTGGGTTGGAAAGGACCTTAAAGATCATACAGTTCCAAACCCCCTGCCATGGGCAGGGACACCTCTCACCAGACCAGGCTGCTCAGGGCCCCATCCAGCCTGTCCTGGAACACTTCCAGGGAGGGGGCATCCACAGCTTTCCTTAGCAACCTGTGCCAGTGTCTCACTCTCTCAGCCTGTCCTCACAGCAGTTCCTCTTCTCTTAGGAGCTCATCTTCTAAATTTGTGCACAAAACCAGCGTTTTGTCTGAAGTTGCATACTTCCTCTTTCTGCTCTAGAAAAAGTCATCTGCCTGACAGAGACCGATACAAGTCTTGCTACACGTACCCCTGTTTAAAAGAACTCATGAGCAGGCTTCTTGCACCATCACTGTTTCCATGACAAAATCTCCTGGGGGGAGAAGAGGGACAAGTGATATGGCTTGGTAATTTGCACGCTCTGTTGCTTTCTATGACCACCAATCCAACTAACTTGTTCTCCGCATGACAGAAATGAGTTCCAACTTTAGGTAGGGTCTCAGAGCCCCACAAAAGACAAGGACAGAGACAGAGAGAGAAAACATGAACCTTTTTCTGTTCCTATAATCCTCAATCACAGACCAACCTGACCTCCACAGTAAATGATCTCTACCTTCACTTAACCTGTATTCAAAACAGCTCATTCTTGTCTGACATTCTGAAGACTTGCAAAAGCTCAGTAATGGCTATTACAGAAATGGACATTTCTGTAAGTTTCAGAATCAGAGAAACAGGATTCATTTTTGAAATACTTAAGCTGAACTCTATGCATCGTCATACTGAAAAGCACATAATTCCACTCTCGCTCACCTGTTCTGCTGCAGGAACACACAGGGTCTGTGAGAGTGGAAAGAGGCATTTGCTTACGTAGGGCAGCTATCACTACAGCAAACAAACACTGCCTCCCAAATTCTATGCAGCTGACACTAGAAAATTATGATCTGCTGGCATTTATTGTTTTTCATGCAATCTAGGGAAAATTTGGTGACACAGTTATATGCTTAACCAGTATGTCTGCCTATGCCTCAGAATCAGTTCTGCTCCTTCCAACATACTCCATTTCAAACCTGATCTTCAGTTCTTGTACCTATCTATGTATGTAATGTATTATGCTACACGTATCATAAAATATACTTACCCAAATACAAGATGACTTCATGAATTCTCACTAGTCTGTACATAGGAGTACAGACATGCAAAGGAATTGCCACATACAAAGTGCACTGCTGGTAATTTGTCCATGCATATACTCTTACCTTGTGACATAGGTGAGGTATTTTGATCTATCATTGAGTACTATGCTTCACAGAAAGTCTCCTCTCTAACACAGCAGGGTTAGGATCCATATGTAAGAAATGGATATCATAAAGTCCCTGGATATCATAAAGTCATAGAATTACCTGAGTCGGAAAGGACTCAAAAGAATCATCAAGTCCAACTCCTATCCCTACATAGGACACTGAACATTCACACCGTGTAACTGAGGGCATTGTCCAAATGCTTGAATGCTGGCAGACTCGGTGCCATGACTGCTTTCCTGGGCAGCTGTTCCAGTGCTCCACCACCTGTTGGGTGAAGAACGTCTTCCTAATATCCAACCTAAACCTCCCCTGGCACATCTTCCTGCCATTATGCATTATGGTAGTGGCCCTTGCTCATGGTTATCAACCTGACCCTAGGCAGCCCACCAGGGTGGCAAGGTGAAGACATACTTGTTTTTTTGGCCAGTCTCACATATGAAAAGGTGAAAAAAGATTGAAATGGCTGAAAAAGCCTCCTTTGGCTCCACAGCTATGAGTAGGCATTGGCAGCTATGGTGGTGAACACAAAGCTTCTGAGGAGACCTGGAGCCCACATGCTGGCATTTGCAGTGTGCACGCAGCTGTTCTGCCTCACGCTGACAGTGAATTACCTCACACTGACCAGACACTTACAGCTACTGAGAAGGAGCTAGGTCATCACCCCACACTAAGATGCTTTTTTTCTAAGAAGATCTAAGACAAGCTGTTCTGATTTTTTTGAACCCTCTACCACAAGGGTGTCAAACTCACAGCCCACAGACTGAATCCAGCCCTCCACCTTGTTTTAACTGGCCCAGCACCTTGTTTCTACCCAACAACAGTGCCAAGCTCCTTGTCCCTAAGCTCCTGCCAGCGCCAGTCATATGTGCAATGTGTGTAATGTGTTATGCTGCAGGAGCAGGAGCAGAAGAACGTTGGGAGCTGTGAGTTTGACACCCCTGCACACATATAAAAGGCTGGTTTAGATTGGATTAAATGCAGTATATATATTCTACCTTATGAATTTTTCCATGTGTGGTAAGGCAATATATTATTAAATTATTAAAAATTTTAAGATCTTTTTAGTCATACATTGACTTTTTCAAGTTTATGCAACATTAAATTCAAGTACATAGATGTTATGGTAGCAGTTAAACAAACAAACTGAAAATAGCATATGGACAACAAAATATGAACAATGACTTAAAAATAATTTTGGAAATTCAACCACCTCAAAGACTTGTCACACTTAAGTCAAAATAATCACTTCTCAGAGAGTGCTCTCCTCAAAAATGTACAACATATAGCAAACAAGTAAGCCTGAGTGACTTCCTTCATATTAAGCAAAGTTATGTAAAAATAAAAATAAATCATCAAAAATATACAATAACCCTAGAATCGAATCCATAATTAATTCCTTCAATGGAATGGGATATTCATTGGTAACTGTCAGAAGCACAAGAAATAGACAGCAGAGAATCCACTAAATAAAGGTAATAAACATGCCCTTATCAGTGACAATAGCGAGGTTTCTGTGGGGAAAGCATTATTTGAAAAGCACTGGCTTTATTGTGTCTACCTAGTTGGCAAAGGATTTTAAGACCCTTCAAGACGAAAAGTAATACATATATCTGAAATACTATGCACACTACTCTATTATAAATTTCATTCCAGTTTTCAAATTAAAAGGCAGTGTCGTGAAATTATAAAAAAAAAGAAGTTTGTGCATTTGCTGCCCTATAAATCAAGCAAGGGCTGGATTTGTCACCAAGGTTGACAGAGATCATTTTTTTACATGACCAGAAACTAAACTGAGATTTCTGAACTTATTAAGAACATATAAGGTTACGAAGTGGTTCATTTTACTACTGCTGGCTTCCTTCAAAGATGAGCAGATCTCTTCTATAAAATTGGGAATCCTGCACAGCATTTCATATTAAGTCTGGATGTCAAGGACAACTTCTGCTTCTCTAACCAAGGCACAACAGGATTTCCTCAGACAACTACAATAAAAAGGTTTTTCATGTTCTGATAGAGAGTGTATTATATTACAGTGGTAATACAGGAGCATATTTTATAGCCAAAGTTCACTGGGAGCCAAAGTATAGCAAATCTGAGTTCTTTCTTGCTCATATTCCTGCTATTGAACTCTGATGTTTCTGCTGTAAATTATGGTATTGCTGTTTGTGGAATGACAGCAACATCTCCAGGTATGGGTACCCTTTGTTTTGTTACTTTATAGAAAGAATAGTGATAATCTGTGATACTCTGTGACTCAGCTGCCAGATCTCTGACTGCCTATTGACAAGAAGGGATTTTTGAGTTTTCTGCTATGTACAAGCAAAATTATTGACTGAAATAAGAGTTACTTAAAAAAACCAGAGAAATAAGGGTTTAAAACAGCTCTAGTCATTTTACAAATACTTATCGTTCTCTCTAGTTCTCAGATGACAAAAGTGAGGCTTACAGGGTGAAATAACCTGCCAGTGCTGGTTCAATAGGTCAGCTGCAGAACAAAGAAGACACACAGCTCTGTTTCTCCGATAACCACATAGGCTGTTCAAACCGTTTCACATTTGAGGAAAAGAAAGAAAGAAAAAAAAAGATAAAAATAAAAGGAAGTTAGGGGAGGTCTCAAAACTTCCTGAAGGGAAAGCGTTTCACAGAAACCAAGCTGCCATTCCAAATGGGAAATGATTTTACCACTTGAGGGAGCTGTAGCACAGCAAACCCATGGAGTGTTGTGAAATGTGCATAATGAGAAACTCTAGTCTGTTAAGAAAAAAGATGAAACAATTTCCCTATGACCTATTTCTCTATGACCTATTTCCCTGTGTGAAGGAGACTTCACATTTTTAGCGCACTTATTCGCCTAAATTTGGTAAAAAATCCCTGTAAGTCCAAAGATGCCAAGAAACAGGCAGAAGGCAAAGCTGTAGTGTCCTGTACATCATGCTTTCATTCTACAATTTTTTAAAGTTGGAATTTGACCACTTTTCTATCTGAGTTAATGTTGTTTGGCAAATGCTGCTGGACAAATATTTGTAAAATTAACTGAATCATACTCAGTCAGCACTGTTCTTCCTACTTCCAAGAGGTAAGAAATCCACGAAAAAGGAATCTTTTCTTAAGATAGGAAATGAATAATGCATTTTTGATACGGTAAAGATGCAAGAAAAAAGGACAAATGATAGCATCATAGTTCTGTGCAGTACAAAATAAACATTCTCATCCTTCCTACAACTTCACAAAGGCATTTTCATCCTGCTTAACTTCAGCAATGCAGGAGAACATCCATTTGAATACCAGGTGTTCACTGAAGGTTATAAGGTAGAGACTAACTCCTATTTACAGTGAGACTCTGTAATGCGGTGCTGATGAGGCACTTTCTTGCCAAATCATTAGGAGCTCTCACACTGACCGCATGGTGTAATGAGTCACTTGTGTATACAAGAATAAATGATGGTGAATAAATGAGGCATAATCTGGTTCAAAGTCACAGCCTATTTATCCTTAGCACAGCTAACTCCCACTGATAAACCAAGACAAACTCAGAATGCATCTAACAAAGTGTGGATGAATGTCTTCGAAGGGTAGAGAAAGCTGAACACCAGTCATCTTCTCCCTCGCCCCAACCTCAGATGTAAATGACTCTTTTCTCCAAGGAATTCCATGTAATCAGAAGAAAATCCAGACCACAGCCAAAACAAAGATCACAAGTAGCCAAGTACTCCTAACGGTGTAATAAATTTTCTGCCAAAAATGTGGTTGATGCTATAGCCACTGGCTTCGTTTGACCTCAGTCTATGAGCTGGAGTACAGCTACAGCCACCTCTGACTTGTCTCACAGTCCTGGAAACACCAGATTTCTTCCTTAGGGCAACCTAAATTCCATACAAACAATAAAAATTATCAAATGCTACTTTAAACTCAGAACCTAAGAGTACGTCAGAGAACTCTCACAGCCAGCCTCCAGGTCCAAAATCATCATCCTATCTACAATGGGAGAGCAGTTATCCAAGATGTAACCAAGAAATTATTTTCCAGGGCTTCTAGTTCATCTTGGCAAAAAACAAAGCCCTTCCTGCCTCTCAGCAGGACTGCCCCCCACCTCTAACAATATATGAGCTGTACAGAAATGAATCTTCAAAGAACAGCCACAGGAATGAATCTAAGTTAATACAATCATAACCAAGACAATACAACAGTACTATTGCCAGACATCCATTACCACTGACACCTCATCAACCAAGAGAGTCACCTCTCAGTCAAAGAAGCAGAAGCCACGGAGTGTGTGAGCTCAGGATTACTGCAAAACCATTCCCCAGAAATTACTTGCAGAATGCTATCGTCATAGGCCCAGAGGCAAAATGCATCTTTTATTCTTCTGCACACAACAGAATAGAGTCACAGTGATCAAGAAAAGGAAAATTAGGTACGAATACTATGTAAAACATTGTTTCAAGAAATTTTCCAGGACATCAACTGGTGAAGGAGTATGTGCATAATGGAAAGTAGTCCGATTCCATAACAAGCTTTGTTCTGCATCTTTCACATCAATGACTGCTTGAACTACAGTGTTTTCAATTCATCTGGAGCTGTACTGTCTCTACCTTGTGTTTCTCCCACTGAAACCATTCTCCCTCAGCTTTCTTCCCAAGACAGAGAGCTTGCAGGAGAGGGAGGACAGAGTTACAAGACATTCATGTGAGGATGCACACCGTAGCCTCCTTCTGATTTGAGTTGCTTCTCTTAGAACCATCATTTTTAATTAAAATAGCATTCTAATTTCCTTTAAAAAAAAAAAAAAATCAATAGACTGCATAATGAAGATATCAAGCCTCAGGGAACAACCCCAAAGTAGAGTTGTCAGCACATTTTTCTAATAAGATCAAACAAACATGTGTGGATTTAATGAGATAGGAAAAGCTGTTGCTGTTACCGGACTGCTTAGCCACTGGCCTTGTTTGACCTCAATCTATGATCTCGAGTACAGCTACACCAGATGAGTAACACCTCTGACTTGCCTCACAGCAAAACGTAGCCATGAAAATTCTTTATGAGTTGTCCAGCTAAGGCTGTTTTGAGTTCTAGGGTCTCCAGCTGATGTGAGAGTGGACACACACATCCCAGCAGAGATGCTACTTTGCCAATGGTTTCTTTTAATAAATTAGTTTATAATTAAGCTGCTTCTCACTGGAAAATATTTTAGCTTTTTCCTGTTTCTTGTCTGCCTCATTTATGTGATTTTTTCTATTGAACTGACTGCTTATCTGATACAGACAAACACCCTAAAGCCTGCTAATGTTACAAGTAATGCATCATTCCACGGATCTGCAATCTTTATTTCTATTTATAGGGATGACCTTCCTAATAAAATACTTTTGAAGAGTTAAAAAAAAAAAGTTGAATTAGTTACAGACTGCAACTATCAAGTAGAGATATAAGCTGGTCTCTTCAACAGGATACCTATACAAATTGATAATATATTCTAATACATGATTCAATGGGGCAATAGTAAAATGTATATATAGTTCAGAGAGATTGATCACTAACATTTTCATTTGAAATTATGTATATATAATATGTGCTTCTATTTGCTTTAAAACTAACACCATTTCACATGACACTGTTTTTCTAATCTACAGCCAGATGATTTTTGAGTATTAACCATCTTATATTTCATTATTTTACTAGAAAGTAATACTACTTGAGAATTCATCTTATATGTAACAGTTGCTGTAGTAGTTGCTAGATTCTTAATCATAGAATCACAGAACGGTTTGGGTTGGAAGGAACCTGAAAGCCCATCCAGTTCCAACGCCCCTGCCATGGGCAGGGATACCTCCCACCGGACCAGGCTGCGCAAGACCCCATCCAGCCTGTCCTGGAACACTTCCAGGGAGGGGGCATCCACAGCTTCCCTGGGCAACCTGTACCAGTGCCTCACCACTCTCATCATGAAAAGTTTCTTCCTAATGACCAATCTAAATCTTCCTCCTTCCAATTTAAAGCCATCCCCCCTCGTCCTATCACTACTTGCCCCTGTAAAATGTCCCTCCCCAGCTTCCTTGTATCCCCTTCAGGTTAAGTACGGTCGGTGCTGAACAGATGTGTCTTCTTCCATAATCACCTCTGTTTGCAGTCTTTCCCTGTCTAAAATGCAAGGTCAGACAGAGCTGGCTCCAGAGCTCCAATCAGCAGAGATCTGGCTGTTGGGAAGCTCATAGTAACATTAAAATGAGTCCTTGGAAAGTAATAGAATATGCATAGGATTCCTGGGACAATTTATACACACACATCTAAGTGGGAAATGAATTCTGTCCCCAGCTCTCGTCTCCTTACACGGGACTGATGGAATCATTCCCTCACGCGCCCAGGACGCTGCTTTCTATAACTCCGAATCGACTATTAGAGCGTTTATGTGCTGGCGTTTGCGGTATCACACACACACGCCCGTCCCACTCCGCTCCCCCTCACTCCCCGGGGCCGTTACCTCGGCAGCGGGGCCCAACATGGCGCCTCCCTCCTTCTTCCTGCTCCGCGCTGGCCGCCATCGCTGCGGGCGGGCGGGACCGCGAGGGCGGGCGGTTGCTGTCCCGAACCGCGGCTCCCGTGTCTCTCGGGGCCCGAGGCGGGCGCTCGCTTCAGAGCGCGGGCAGCCCCGCTTTCTGCCATGGGAGCTGCCCCCGGGCTGGGGAGCCGCGTCCCGTTGTGGATGTCAAAGCAATGGTGTTTGCCATTGCCTTTATTGCTGTGTTTTTCTCTTTCAGACGTTTCACATAGGGCATTCAGAATGATGTTGTAGAAGTTTAATAATTCAAGATCTTCATCTCTACAGCAAGTGTACAGCTGTTTGCTGGGGTTTATTCTCAAGTACAGAAAAAAATCTGTGTGATTTCTAATTACGTCTTTTTGGTTTTATTCACCAATAAGCCTATGTTGCCCTCTGCTGACACTAAACTGAAGTTACCTGCCTGAACGTGTCAAAATATTTCAGTATGAATGTCGTGTACAGCAGACACACTTCTTTTTCTCTATTTTCACATAATGAACATCACCAGTACTAATAACATTTTTTTAAAAAAAAAAAGCCTTGCCTTGTATAGGATGTAAGAATCACATAAGCATGTTATTAAATTATTGTACTGAACCAGTGATCAGTGTTAATTATTGAGTGATTTCAAGCATTTCCTTGCTAGTGCTTCAGTGGCTGCACGATGTACTGATAACTGGAGAAGCCTTAATGATTGCTAATTCTGTTTTGCAGTCACAATATATTTGTCCCAAACTCGCGAATTCATCAATGACATGTGGTGCAACCAGCGGTTAGTGCTGGCTGCCTGGAGGCCGCTGCTAAAATCAGGTGTCCTTTTTGCTTTGACTTTGTGGCTCACACAGCAACAACGTGTGGGGTGAAAGCTATCCCAAAGAGTCTGTAGTTTTATGGAACAAGAGTTGAAGAATTTGAAGCAGATGACGTGATTGTCCAGAACTGCCACAATAAAATAGTAGCAGAGCAGTAACACAGTCCAAGGCTTTCAGGTCCATACGTGTCATGTCATCCAATGGCTTCTTGCATATTTTGAAGTATTTTTGCAGCATAAGCATGTCATGATCTAAGCAGCAGCTATATTCAATTTGAATATTTGATTGCAATACTCAAGAATTCACAGGTTTGTTTCAGTTTGGAGCTCCAGGATACAGCTCTTGAATGTTACTTTTCTTTAACTTTTCTCTGTAAAATTGTGAGCATGGTAGACAAAGGATTGCTCAGCTGGAATTGCCTTGCTTAATGCAGAAGCACAGGGCTCCCCAAGCAGGAAGGCATAAGGGGCAACGCGACTTGCTCATGATCAGGCTTCTTCTGAGCAGGGATCAGAACTGAGAGTGCCTCTCCTCGAAATGAGTCCCTTACTTAAAGGACTTCTTGGATGTCTCCATTAAATTGTCTTTGTTCTAATGAATAAGGGATCATTGTTCCAGGTTCCCATTTGTAAAACAGTGGCAGTAATGCTTTCTCAATTACTTCTGAATTAAAACAAAACAAAGATATGATAAACATATCTGTTATAGTCATACATATGCGTATAATGATATGTATGTACATCTTTGTGTTTGCATGGTTTTCCAGGATAAATCAATGCTAAATTAACAGTGAAAAATTCTTGGGAGACTTCCGTTTTGGCTGTGATAAGCATCTTCTCTGAAAACAGGCTTCTCTTCAGCAAAGGGAGATATTTGTTTGGTGGATGAGGAATTGGTTGGATGATCACATTCAGAGAGTAATGGTCAATGGCTCAATGTCCAGATGGAGACCCGTAATGAGTGATGTCCCTCAGGGGTCCATAGTGGGACCAGTGCTGTTTAATATTTTCATTACTGATATTGACAGTGGATCGAGTGCTAGCAATATGTGCTTGCAGCCCAGAAGGCCAACCGTGTCCTGGTTGCAACAAAAGAAGCATTCCAAGCAGGTCAAGGGAGGTGATTCTTCCTCTCTATTCTGCTCTTGTGAGATCCCACCTGGAGTATTGTGTCCAGTTCTGGAATCCCCAATTTAAGAAGGTTATGAAACTGTTGGAACAGGTTCAAATGAGGGCTATAATATTAGAGGGCTAGAGCACCTCTGCTATGAGGACAGGCTGAGAGTGTTGGGGTTGTTCAGCCTGGAGAAGGCTCTGGGAAAATCTCGTAGTGTCCTTTCAGTACCTGAAGGAGCTACGGATTAGCTGAGGAGGGACTTTTTACAAGGGCAAGGAGTGACAGGATGAGGGGGAATGACTTTAAAGTGGAAGGGGAAGATTTAGATTAGACATGAGGAAGAAATTCTTCACAATGAGGGTGGTGAGGCACTAGCAGAGGTTGCCCCCGGGAGGTTGTGAATGCTCCCTACCTGGAAGTGTTCAGGGCCAGGTTGAATGGGACCTTGAGCAGCTGGATCTAGGGGGAGGTGTCTGTGTGCCATCACAAGGGGGCTGGAACTGGGTGGGCTTTAAGGTCCTTTCCAAACCAAACCATTCTATGAATCTTTGATTCTATGATTCTATATTCTGCCAACTGAAAAAGTGTTAAATATCCACAGAAGTATTTGGAAAATCGTTGGTCAATGTTCATCATAAGATTCTTGCACAGAATAGTATTAAAAAAGCTTCCCTAAAATAAAAGGATTTTCTTCTAGAACAAGATTTCTATTTAAAGAAAAACAAAATAAACACAAAATGACTGAGAATTTCTTATTCTATAAAATTAGTTTTATATTTTTACTTTATTTTTAAAATTATGTCATATCTTAATGTCATAACAGACTTCTATTTTCATGGAATTTACTGCTTTATCTTATTGTCCCACAGTGGTACAACACATCATTTTGGACTTACTATAAAAAATAAACACTTCTGAGTTTAAATGAACTGTAGTTTTGAATTTTATGTGGGTTTTTTAAAAATATATTGGTTCTGATTACTTTATGCCATGTATTTATCAAATTTTTTCATAATTATTTTCTATAATTTTCTATCATTTCATCGGATTTGTGACTTCTTTTTTTTTAATGGTGTTATCTAATTGTAAATCGAGCCATGTTTACAGTTGAGAAGACAACTCCTAATGCAGCACACTAAAATATCATGTATTAGGCTATTATCTCTTCCTCTATGCTGAAAAAAATGGGGTAGCTGCATGCAAACTGCCTCCTGGGAGGGGTTCTTGGAGAATTTTGACTCCCAAGATCTTCCTGGAAATCATTTGAGGGAGCTCTTGGATGTGGGCCCTGATAAAAGCATGTGTGTGGAGCTATTCAGTGCTCTGGCACACTGTTCAGCTTGTTGGAGAAGCACCATGTTTACATGGAAGTAAAAAGAGTGTATGAAGAAGAAAGAATGAAATGCTGTTTTAAGGCAAGTCTAGGGAAATGCTAGTTCCTTTAACTCAAACCTTAATTTTAAGGCATTAGATACACTAATTGTTTATCAGAAATTATAATATTCTAGATTATATTTGGCTTTGAAATGTTTTTTCTTTCATTTTCAAGGGAATTAATAAAATACTTTAACTGTAGGATTAAAGTTCGCTTTAATCTGAGGACCAAGAAGGATTACTATTAAAATGATTTATCAAATCTGTCTAAGGCAAATGTTCTTCTCAGGGGTGTATTTGACATAGAAAGTGGTATGATGCATTACAGAAGTTTTAAGAAATTGAGACTTTTAGACAAAACATGAGACTATTTCCTAAAAAAAAAAAAGAAACAAGAAAAGGAAAGGAAAAAAAAAATTCAGTCATTCTTTACTGAATCATTTAATACCAAATATTCCCTGAACAAAAAATTAACAATTAGCGTTCTCTAAACAGTTCTATGATGTGCATGCAGTTCCTGAAAAGCTGGGATTTGGAAGACAGGGGTGAGTCAGAGAGACTGAATGCCTAACTTTGTTGAAATCAGACTTTAAAGTCAGATATTTGAGAGGTTAATAATAACTATCAAAATTAGCAATTCTTTTCCATAAAAAATCTTTTGCTGTGATGAGCTTTTATGTAACAGTACACATATGACAAAATAAATTATTATCCACTTTCTTGTTATTTACCTGTTCATTAATATATTGTCATGATTTTCAATACCTTCAGTACAGGCAGGTGTATGATTCTATACAAAAAAAATTAGCAATTATGAAGTAAATATGGGTGTCAGTCAGTCATTGAAAGCATCCCTCCATTATCTTCATTTTTATGATCCTTAGAAATTACAGTAGGGAACCCTTACTTAACATATAAAAATAACATCTAATAGCTGGAAGATGTTTTAAGTTGCTTTCACTTGCAGGTTAGAAGATAATCGTCTTGTAGGAACATGCCTCAGCATTTCCATGTATTCAAGGCTGATGAAATTTAATGCCTCCTTGAATTCTTTTGGCAGTTAAGAAAAGTAATGGAAACCTTTTGTTATGCAACCTTCAAGATTAAGTGATCACATCTGTTGAGTAGTTTTTGAAGGATGTAACTAGAAGCTCTTTTTTTCCATTAACTGCTAGGCAGAGTACTGTCTCCAAAGTTTATTAGCAGATTTGAGTTGCAAATGCTGTTATCAAAGTTAAAGTCACTTGATTCTAACGTACTTTTAACATTTTCAAATATTCCTGGTGCAGTTTCCTTGCTGTCTAGAATAATCAAGCAGATAATGGATTTCACGTTTCACAGTAATGGAAAACTGTCAGGAACATTTTGAAGCATTAATGACTAAGGGCATAATACACCTTTTAACTGTTTCCATTTGAAGAAGAAACACCTAGTTTTGCCTTCAGTGGGTACATATTTTGGATGTACCCACTGAATGATGAATGATGAAAATATACCTGTTAATTTGCTGATGCGCTGATGTGATTAATATGAATTATATGAATATCTATACATAATGTATTTCTTTTGTTGTTTATGCAGAAGCTATCTTTGAATTTATTCACAACAAAAAAAGATTTCAGTTTTGCTCTTCAGGTCTTATTATGCTATAATTATTTTTATGGTCTGCTGTGATGCAGGCTCTCTAGTATCTGGCAATCCATTGCAAACAAATGACAACTTCTGCCTCTTCTACAGCAAGCCTTATGGCAGATATTTCAGTCTGTACTGATCTGTGCAAATCATTTTCTTGCTCATTCTATGAAATGCAAAATCTTTCTTCTTTATCTTGTCTTTTGGATGGAACGCTACTGTTAAAGTAATTGTCACAGTTATGATTCATGGCAGGCTACAATTCAACCAATAATGAATAAATATCGGCATTATCTGGCTCCATATCAGACCATGTTCATTGTGGTTACTCTCTCTTGTTTGTGTATTGAGCAAATTGTCTTTAGATATTACGCCTTCCACATGCCAAATAACTGCAGGTGCAAGAAATGCCTAACTGCAGTTTTTTAGGTAGCCTTACTTTGCTCCCCATATATATTTCATATGTATCATTTGCACTGTAATGCTCAAGACTGTAAAGACTCTTGCACTGTATATGTGTAAATTATTGCTATCTGAAACTAGACACTACCTCCAATTTCAATATCTTTCATATTCCTGGTCTTCAGTAAGGGTAGATCAGCGTCAAAGTCAGACAAGGAGGACTGAGTCCAGAAAAATACTTTTCTGCCTCATTTTGAGCATGTTCTTCAGACATCCTGAGATCACAGTCAGTGTCTGGTCCACTGCTGAGGGAATTTTCCCCTCTCTTTGAAACTCGGTGTCTTTGTGCTGAGAGTTTTGTTTTCTTGAGTCCTTATTCTTTAATCTCCTCCAAAGAGGACCAAAGACATCAGGAAAAAAAATCATACGTCAAAGCTGAGGACCACATACAATTCTCAGAACACTTGTTTCATAACATAAACCAATTCTAACAAAGAACAAGAATTTCCTGATTACATAGCTACTGTAAACTTTCCAGATGTGTCGAGTCTTGCTTACCGTTTCCTCAGCTGTGTGCAAAGTGCAAAAATATTATGTTTCAACAAGAAATATCGCAAGCATCCCTGATTTACTTTATAGATGCAATTCAAGGTGTTTGAACTTGTGTAGTTGTTTTCTGTTAAAAAACTTAGGTCTATATAGGCTGAATTCTTCAAGGTTCTTTAGTATTGCTCTATAAATCTCTATGCAATTGGTTTTTATATCCCCTTCATACAAGAATTAAAATAAAGAGCATCACCAATAATGAACAGTGAGCAGTCAGCCTAGAAGGGAATAAAAAAAGATAACAGGAAAATGTATGCACGCACATTTAACTGAGCATTGCCTGAATCAGAGCTTCTCCACAGGCATCTCTGTCCTCTTGGGATTCAGACCACTAGGTACTTTTGGAAGAGAAAACAAGACAGAACAAGATGATCTTGTCCTCCACAGTATTGTCATTCAACTTCTTTTCAGAAAAGGTGGAAACTGGATTCCAGCCACCCATCAAACATGTGCATGTACATGTACATGTACATGTATCTGTGTGCACATGGACATGCATGTGCATGGGCAAGCATGGCATGGGGTGGTAGAGTGGCAGCTCATAGTTTGCGGGAGAAGATTTGGCTTACCTCTCTGCTCCTGAGGATGGCAGGTAGTCTTCATGCCTTTTGCCGAGGTTTAAAGGGACATGAAAGGACTTGCAATAAAAATATTTTTTTTAGTTAGGTAAGAAGGAGCCTTATTGTATGACCACTGTCTGTTGGAAAATGAAAACCATTCTTTCACATCTGAGGGGTAAAGCAGGTCTGCAATCCAGCAGGCAATGATATGTTCCTGAAGGTCAGTATATAATGAGAAGTTTTCTGTTAATGATGAACATCAAGTACTTACAAAACTATAAAGAGATAATTTCTAAACAGTGCTTTGTGTGACTCAGACACTGATGACAAAAGAGATATTTCACATACTTTATTAGCAATGAAAATATTCCTCAAGGACAAGACTCCACTTACAATTTGCTTAGCTTCATCAAGAGGGAAATAAAGCTCCTCTCTTTCATTTTACTTGTTGAATACACTGAATATCTACATGCTAAGTTGGACGTTAAAATTATGTCACCAAAAGCAGTAACATCATCTTAAATACTGCTTTATGTTCTTATGGAATAGAAGAAATTAAATAGAAGACTTAAGAATAGCCTTGAAAAGGACTTGAAGGAATAAAAGCATGTAGAATTTGTAAAAAAGCTTGACAAATAATACTTTAGAAACCCTAACCTTGAATTATAAAATACAGTAGTGCTACACCCAAAGCATGTATTAGAGTAATTCATAAAAAAAGTGTACTCTGCATCTTGCACATCAGTTTTCCTGTTGCAGTGCTGCATTAAGTTCAAGGTACAGTTTTGGGTTGTTTTTTTTTTTTGTAAAGAAAATGATACAAAAATACAGTAGTAGTAAGGCAAATATTACAAGTAGGGTTAAATCCAGTATACTGAAATATCCATTATCAAGTATCTTCTGGGCATAGGCCAGAAATTAGTATAACATTGTCCACTCCAATTTCTCCAGTTTTGCCCTTCCCACGTTCTGATTCAAAAATGACCTGTCATAAGAAAAGAGATGTATTAACAGTGAAAATATAGTTTATTCAACCATTTACCAACACTTAAGAATATTTTATCACAAAACAGGACTTAATGACTTCAATCCTTGCAGTTTTTAGCGTTTCCGTGTATTATTATTTAAACAAGACTGATAGTTCTCTGCAGATTTTCTATACCAAATGGATTCCTTTAATAAGATTACTTTTTCATTGTACGAAGGAAATGCAAATTGAGGGAAATCCTATTACTATAATGTAGTTTTATCACAGTATGTGATACATTAGCACACTCCTTTTCTTGAATGCATTATAACTGTTCATTTTTGATCTATTGGATCCTTATTTTTCGGTGTATATGCTATATATATTTATTCTTTCTCTAAATATAGTGTGTATATATAGTATAATATGTATAGTATATAGAGAGTGCAGGTTTATTTTTAGGAATAGGATGCCTATTTTTGATCTATTGGATCCTTATTTTTCGGTGTATTTTTGATCTATTGGATCCTTATTTTTCGGTGTATATGCTATATATATTTATTCTTTCTCTAAATATAGTATGTATATATAGTATAATATGTATAGTATATAGAGAGTGCAGGTTTATTTTTAGGAATAGGATGCCTGGGGTTTTATTTTATAGTCTGATTCTCATTTATGTGAGGGCTTCTCTACATTCCAGCAGTGCAAGAACCTTGAATCGGGCCTGCATTTCATTAATACTCACAGCATTCAGTTATACAGGAGTACTCTTTTTACACAGCACTGAAAACATTCAGTCACATAAATGAAAACCATGCCCTAGAATTTCAAGGAGAAACTTGCTGACGTCCTGATTTGGGCAGTTTTCAGGCATACATCAGTGCAGTGTTCCCTGTTGTGTAGTATGTCCTGCTCGTAAGGTGACTTCTCTTGATTATAATGATGTTTCCTTTTGCTTAAATGGTCTGGTTTGGTGTGGTTTGAGAACATTCTTTTCTATGAAATGGAAAATTTTCATTTTTCCAGGCATGTATATGTGCTTCTGCTGCATGAGATATTAAGGACAGGTTTTGATTGCTTGTGTTAATTTATGATATGATGCAGTGCTTTTTTTTTTTTAGATGTGACAGGATTACTGGTATCAGTGTCCTAAACAATTGGAGTAAATCAGTTCTGAAATTACAACCAGATGATAACTGGTGCTCCTGTTTCCCATTGCCAGTAAGCAACGCCTATAAAACAGTTGGTGGAACTCTTGAGTACTAGGAAATTAAGCTGTTGAGTGGATTATGGTAGATGGCTTATAAATTGTGTTAGTTATACTTACAGTATTGTTTGTTTCAACCCCCTGAAATATCTCTATTTTTCCAGTTCTCCACCTTTCATCTTTTCCTTTGTTCTCCTCCCAGACAGGAGCATTTTTTTTGTTTGCCAGGAACACTCGAAGTTTCCCCACTCTCTCGCCAGCAAGCCGGTAACTGAAAATCAAACAGTAGCTGCTCTTTGGTTTGAGGTCAGTGAGGAGAAGTTCTAGACGCCCCATATCGTTCTTGTGCCCCACAAAAGCTGGAACTGCCATGTAGTACCCATCGCCTTGTAACAACAACAAAAAAGGAAAATGCATCTTTAGTGGACTTGTGTTATTTATTAGCAAATTCAGTACATATTTGCTAAGAAAATACATGAGAACTATGTTACTTGAATAATTTAAAACCAGACCAGAGAAAAGCAACAGGGAGTGTACTTTGCAAGGAATAAGCTTGCACTGTTGGAAGTTAGATCAGTTTACAGAGGGGATAAGTTCATATTTCACTGGGAATTACAGTCATTCTTCCTTGTACAGGATGGCAAAACCATCTCAGTTTTTTCAAATTCAACAGCTTGAAACATACCGCTGTGCCTCTGTGGTCTGTCCCCTGCACTAAAGACAAACTCATAAAAGAACTGATAGCTTATTCCTCCCCATGGAGGACCAAAGAAATGACAACAAAATGCAAAGTGATAAAGGGATAAAACATCTGGGCCCATAAATAAAGTCATAAACAGCAGATGTAAACTTGGGAAGACAGGGTAAGGTCAGGGTAAGTGACAGCACAGAGAACAGATTTAGGGAAAAGAAAGTATATGAAGCAGGAGAGGACAGATTAGTGAGCAAAGACTGGGATGGAAGGAATATGAGGGAAGAGAGAGAGAACGTGTGTGTAGGAACTGGAGGAAGCGACAGAGTCTGCAGGATACATGGCTTCCTACTGCAGCAACTTCTGAAACATTTCCTGTGTCACAGGGAAAGAGCCATCCTTCTAAACAAGTTTCTTCAGCCACATCTTTTTATATAAACTCACACAATAGTCACACATTGCACTCATGGAGCTCTTTCTCAGATTATACCAGGCCTGCAGATGCTACCAAGTCACGTTCTTTAACAGCCTGCTGCCCCTGGCTCATTCTGAGGAATGTCATCATTAGTTTGTCTTGCAGAGTTTGACATTTCTGAGCAGTTATTACAGTGCTGTCTAAGCCACATGAGTGACTATATTGCCACATCCATCTAAATGGCAGATGTGTGGTTAAATGCCCTATCAGTCTTGGAGAGGCACAACACATAACTAAAGAAGTTTCCATTGCCTTGTACCTTGCAATTCTGAACAACTGTTTTCTAATCCTTTTTTTTTACTTTTGATTCCTTTGTGTTGAAATGTATTGCAGATTACCAATTCCCATTGGATATTTCAAAGAAACAATTTCTTCTCCCAGAATTCTCTACCTCCCTTTTTCTTTTATAAAGATAACTCCTTGATAGGAAAGCTAATTCTTGATTCTATTTCCCCCTTTTTTGGAGAGGGTGAGCCATCAAATAAAAATATAGCTAGAGGACAAGTATTTGAATACCTCTATCTCGATCAGCAGGATTCCAGTCAAAGTCATCATCAGCATCTTGTTTCCAGTCACAGACCCCTTGACTGAAGCTGCAATCAACTGAAAAAAAAAATTGGCAATGGACACTCAGAGCTAAGAGGAGCACTATACCGTAAGTACTGATAAAAATATTTTGCTCTTTATTCATGCAGTTATGAATTTACAGGTCATTCTAAAATTACCTACAATCTCTTTTTGGATAGTGTTGACCTAGATTAAACTGAAAAAATGCAAAACAGTGGTTTGTTTTTCTTTGTTTTCTTTAAGATATGGAAGCATTTGTGGTTTGGTTTTGGGTAAACCCCACCTCACCCACCTCAATAATCTCAGCTACAGCCAATCCCAGCATTTCAGTCCCTACCCACTTGGCTGGTGACTCCTCAGGAGGAGGATGCTGCCCCATCGCTGCATCACCTAAACACAATCTCGATTCTCACTTTTGGATTCTGCTTTTTCCTGTGGTTCTCATAAGCAGTTCCTTATAGTCATCTTCATGATCCTCTCAATCACAGAGCTACTGCTTCCCACAAGCAGAGGGGTGAAGAATGCCATCTGATCTGTCTTTATGCTCTACTTTGATCAGAGCTGTGTGCAATCTGCTGCAGTTCCCATCAGGCAGTGAAGTTTTCTGTTTGAAAATGTGTTAAATATTTTCCTAAAGGATGGCAGAAACTTAAGTTGTGTACATAAATTGGCAGGTCTTGGACCTCTTATGCTCCACTCACTGATTTTTCAGTATTTTTTTAATCTGAGAATGAACAGGTAGGATCATCTTATTCTGGTATCCCCAGGGCTTACTGATGAATTGAGAATGTTCAGAAAATCAGAGGCAGGCTATTTAAGATTTAGGGTAAATATTCAGTCTTGTTCAGGAGAAACTCCTATTGACTTCTGACAGAGGACCAGGAGAAAAAACAAGAGAATATGGCTGAAGGACTTTGGGATATGTTTGGATATGGTTGTGTGCTTTGCAACACTCTAACATGCTTTCATTTTATAGACAATGACAATTACTAATTTTTTTAATGATTGGAATAAATCAAGTGAAATTGAATTGCAAGTAAATTTTCAATGTGAAGGGACATTCTATACTTGGTTTATGTGTCTTGAAAAGGACACAAAACCAGATTCTCACACTGGAACTGGCAGAATGGTTTGGCCAGATATTGTCTCTAAATTGCTCACCAAACCTTTGTTTTACATTAAAGGATTTTAAACTGGTTTTGGCTTAAGCAGATAAAGGTTATAATGAAAACACATAATACACAGGAAAATAAACACTATAGATAAAAATAATCTACCTTCTTGCTCTGGTCTTGACACTGGAATTTTCCTCTGTACCAGAAGAGGGCTGAAGACAGCTGCTTCTTTCCTCTTGGGAACTAGGGAAAACAACTTGTTAAGTGCCAAATCATCACAGGAACAGAAAATGGAACTTTATTCCTTTATACCAGTTGCCATCTTTTATTCAAACAACCCCATGCACATGTTTTCCACTCCATCACCAAACTCACATTCTAAACCCCAGTTAGATACTGACTCTGAATTTTAAGACTTGGTTTAAATTGCTGTTTTTCACAGCACTGTGCCTTCTAACCTGTGGAAAATGGAGCTGTGAGATTCACAAGGTCATAAAAGGTTGAACATGACCCTTCTTTGTTATGATGATCTCCTTTCTTACTGCAAAGCTTTAACTAATGATTGAAGTACCTGAACCGTACCAAACAGTGAAAACAACTCAATACCTTGGCAGCACTTTGCCAACAGCTGCTTCAAAAAATGGGTAATGTCAGAGACTTTGCAAAAGCCATAAGCTTTGGGCTATCAAAGACCCACAGCTCTGTATTCAGGTAAGTGATAGATGATTCTACTGTAAAAGAAGCCTCAGTAGATTATTTTTCTGAAGCTGTGCTCTCTGCTGGGGTACGTGTTCTTCTGCAAACCTGATCAGTTCTGCTGTCTGTTGGGAAGGAAATATGCAGCGACTGTTCTGCCTCTTCCTCACCCTCCCTGCAACAGCTGGCAAGCACAGCCAGATGTTTTGATAATCAGTCCTGGTGGAAACCCCCAAACAAGTTCTTTTGTAAGAATCGTTTGATGTATCTTGTGCCAAACTGAAAGAATCGGTATGGCAGCACAGTCAATGAATACTAGGTGCATTCTCAGATACTGGCCTAAAGGTGGTAGATACTCAAGAAGTGCTACTTTTCAGCAGCAGCCTCAGAAACCAAGGCAAAACCTCTCCTGTCTGACAATCTACAAAGATACAGAATCCTGCAAACTCTTATTTAAGTAATACTCTAAAATACTCTAAATATTTTAAAGTTCTGTGATAGAGCTTCTTTTGTACTATTTTCAATGATTCATAGAGAATTGCATTCATTAAAAATTGATAGTCTCAACTTCTTTGTGTAGTCTGTGTAAGTAATTTATCATCACACATAAGATAAGGGGAAAACCTGGTTTCACTAGCAGAAGATTCTATGACACCTATGATACAAACACACCTATGAAAACAGGAGGAGCTTAAATGTGCCATTTTCGAGGAGAAGGAAGGGAGGATCCTTTAGATTACTGCCTACAGGAGGTGTTAGTGGAAAGCCTGAAGTTCACTTTTTAGCTACATTACACAGGCATCAGTGCCAAGAAAAGCTCAGACTTCCTCAACAGTATCAGATGATAGGAGCTATGGAAACAGAAATTACTTGTCCCTACCTGGCCTTACATTATACATTCTATCAGAAAGATGCAAATGCCATATATTTTAAAAGTCATTACTTTCACTTGCATGCACATTTGTTCAGAGGAGGCTTTGTTATCCTAAGTTCCACTGAGCTAGGCCTTCCATCAAAATACTCCAACGTATTCATACTCATAAGCACATGCTCAATTTTAAGAAGATACCTTAAAACTCACTGCAATACAGAGCCTCCTAGCACCATAAAGACTACACCATCTACTTAAATTTTCTTCTTCAAAACTGTCAAAAATTGCTTTATGTGTACACCACAGAAAACACACTCTGATGAAGAGGCCCTGGAGACACCTCCAGAGGTGCTGAATTGAGCCAAGAAAGGAGACTCATGCAATCTTACAAGATTTCTGATGAATTGCCAGGAGCATGTACTCTCTTGTTGCCCTTGAAGCCTTCCCCTCACCCAGACCATTGCTTGAATCACCTGGCTAATATTCTTACTTAAGGCAAGGATTAATATATCTTTCTTTAAATGAATATATGTTTACATATACACATTTAGGAACAGGCATAAGAGATTAGGTGTTAAGTTTACTGTCATGCTGTAAACTTGGCCTAGTAGTTAGTGAAAGAGGCTCTGGCTGTGAAAACCTTTGCCAAAATGAAGACAATTATTTAAATATGATCAATTCTGGAAAGAGTAGAGTGATTTACCAGAAGACAACCACTGCCAGAATGATTTACTTATTGAGTTATTGAATTACACTTGAATTCACTTGAGGGATATACATGCAGGTGTAGCTGTGTACTGCAAATGCTTCAAGTGAAGAACTGTCAAGCACATAAAAAGAGCCTAATTTTGTATCCAAATCTATTTTTGTTTTTCAGTGTCAGCATTAAACTCACGTTTTCCACTTACTGGTAACCATCACCTGCGTATTATGAGAAATTGTAAGCTTCAGCTTACAAAAAGCTTTCCAAGAAACCTTACTTCTTGGAATGTGCCTACATTTTATTTCAGACCATCACTGGTCATAGCCAGGATCCAAAGGTTACCTCCTCCTAAGTACTAGGCAGGAGTCAAGATTGGTCTTTTCAGCTTTTCTGTTGTCAAGTGGTGCTTGCAAAAAAGGCAGGCCTTGTCTTGTGTTCCCTAGGAACATATTCTCCCCAACAAAAGTTCACATACATCCCCCTTCAGGCACAGCAGAGTCTGTCCTTCTTTCTATACTGCCACTGCCCATCTATCTAGTTGTATGCAGCAAGGGCTACTATATAACAGCTACACATAAAGCACTTCATGTCACAGTGCCACACATTCGTAACCATTGATGTCATCATGAGATTCTTAAGAACTAAGACTGGTTGATCTTAAGTGTAGGAATCAGTGGCAGAGACAACCCATGATCTGGTCTTTAGGTCTTCAGAGGTGTCTATGTAACCAACTACCACCGGTTTCCATAGGAGTGATGTCTATGAATATCTGTGATGAGCTAAGCATATGTGAATTGATGGCGTTCTGGTCCTGAGAATAGTCACCTTGTTGCTGACACGCATTCCTGTGTCTGCAAGAAATTCAGTGTTGCTATCTGCAACATATATCAGAGTGTTGGCCCTGTTCTGAGCAGGGGGAATCTCTCTGAGCCATGATAGACACAGTTTGTCAATCGTATTATATATCAGGAACTGCAGCCAAGAGAGTTTCTGTAAAATAAAACAGCCCTAGCCAGCTCTTACTGGCTGAAAGTGCTGCTCTAAAATATAACAGGACTCATAAAAAAACAGAAACTGCTGAGAATGTCTGCAATCATGGAAACGCCTCTCAGCAATAATCTCAGAAAATGACAAAGCAGTGCTGAAAAGAAACATTGAGACATTGTTCTTCTATAAATGTGCCTAAAGAGAGTGCCATGAAAGAGATTTAGAAACAAATTTACATATGAAACTAGAATTCCACTTTAAAAACACCGGGCTTACAGGGAGTGCTATGTATAATGAATTAGATGAGGTTTGAGAGCCACCCCTAGCCATTCCCCTGTCAGGGGACCTTTAGATAGCTACGTAAGGACAGATAACAAACTGTCCCTAAAAGATATAACAAAGGAGCTAGTTGGGTTCATGCACTGCACAGCAGGCAAACATTAGTTAACTTTGGCTGTCAAACAGGTTAGCTAGCACTGGTGTGCCAGTTGCACCAATTTTGACTCCATGATTTCTTGTTTGGAGCTGGCTTGCACCTGGCTTGCTTGGAGCACAGCTGGAGTGAGCTCAGGTCTGCCTGTAAAGTACCACATGGACAGACACTTGTCAGTCTATAAGTCAAATAAGGGCCAATGAGACCATGAAAGCAATAAGAAGCTTGAGGAGGCCATCTGGAAAAGAGCTGCTTGACTAAGCTGGAACATTAAAAAGTTAAATAAATTACAAAAAAAAGACGAAAGAAGAAGAAAAAGCCAAAACCCTAAAC
The DNA here is from genome assembly GCA_033558235.1 of Neomorphus geoffroyi. NCBI lineage: Eukaryota > Metazoa > Chordata > Aves > Cuculiformes > Neomorphidae > Neomorphus > Neomorphus geoffroyi. Next base: position 44,910,486 of record JAUMJM010000005.1, on the reverse strand, counting down.
CCATCAAGCAGAAGCTCAGTAGAATAGGTCTGTGGAGCATTGTTTTATGGGCACTCTTCAGAAACAGTACAAAAGCACCGGTAAGCGACTAGTGACTCTGTGGTGCTAAATGAACTTACTGATATATTTTCCTTTATGAGCAACTGGTTTCACCTCTCTGTTTTGCCAACTGCTGTATATAAAATCACATATAGTGCATTTGGAAATTACGTTTTTGTCTGAAAAAATATGGCTTAGTTTATAGCTTTGAAGTGATTTTCTAATTGACTGCAGTACTGCATGTGCTTTTAAAGCTTTAAATCCTTTTTTTTCCTCTTAGCGGGACTATATTTCTTATAAATCATCTGTGACATCACATTGAGCTCTTGCTGAGGCAGCCATACCGGAAGAATAGATCTACAGCAGAATATAAGCATTGATGTATTTATGTGTGCTAGTTGTGGGCAATATGGTATATTTTTATTTCTTGTATGGCTGTTTAATTTTTCTTTTCCCTGGAAAATGCCTGTGCCTTGTTTTTCCTAGGTAGTCTAGTTAGTCTAAATGTAAAAATAACAAACAAAATTTGGGAAAAGCAACTCACTGTTACTAATTCTAACAAGTGGTATTAAAGTGCCTCAAACTGCAGTGTGGGGGAACTCTCACAAAAATGGTACTTGCTGTCTTTCTAACATAGCTCTCTGATGTTCAGAGCTCATAAAAACCCCAGGAAACCAGAGTGAGCACTATAAAAAAATCAAGCAGAACATAAACCAGAGTAAAATGAAGACTTGCTTCTTATATATACAGTATATCACTATATCAGACTGAAAGGAATATACCACATCTCTGCTACCACATCCTGCTCTGAAAGAATTACATTTGCCAGATGTGTGACATCTTTTGAGCCCTTTATCTGTAGCTTTGGTCTAGGCAGTATTTGCTCACACAGTGGTCTAATTATCAGAAAATAATAAGATTAAGAGCAAACATCGTGATTGACTGTGAGAACGCTCTTGTTCAGAATTAAGAGCCTAGAGCCCATAAGGGAAAGAGTCCCATTTTATTGTTGCCAAATAAAACAGAAACCCAAAAGCTCTTTATCATTTTTGGTGCTTATCAAAGGAAAGGACTCAGTAATTAACAGGGCTGGCTATGTTATACTAAGGGAGGTTTTTAAGCACAATATGAGTTGCGTAGACTGATTAACTACAGAATATGGAATTTAGTTGTAGTTGGCAATATCATTCCGGATTATATAAGAAAAGCCTATGTTGGATCAACTATGATGACACCAAGCACTGAAACGTTAGAAAATGACAGAACTAAGGTTGTGCACCATCAGTTTGTCTCTAGCTTTAGTGTAGCATTGGTACAGTGCTTGCTTCTGTAAAGAAGTACTTTGGCCAACTTCTCTATATCTTCTGTGTGCAGAAAAGACAATTCTAATGCAGTGGGGAATTTCCAATGCTTTGTTTCACTCTCATTATTTTGTATATAGATGTTCGTGTCCTTAACTGCATAAAACTAAAATCCTGCACTGAAGGCAAAAATTTGTACTGCCCTCTTCAGACTGTACATGCAACCTGATGTTTGTGTTTTACAGATGTTAACATATTAATTCTCAGATGCCTCTTAAGATATCCAGGCAGTTATTTTGTTTACTGGTTTTGAATACCTGCAGTACAATATCTGGGATTTGACATTTCAATGTCCATTTTATTTTATATCACTTCATGTTTAAAGTGCATTTCCTACTGAGTTAACAGGAGTAGTTATGGGTGTTTATCAGTTCTGGAAATCAAACTTCAGGACCTCAACTCATGCAGAAAATGAAGAACACACGGAACTAAGAACACTAAATAACAGCCTTTTTTTTTCCATCCCTGCAGACCTGCCTCATTTTCTATGCATTTACAAATTTATTATAAGATGCCCCTTTCACAGCAGGTCATGTCTTTTCTCTGCACTGAGCAAGGTAACTTTGCTATCTGTTTTTTTAAAAAATGTGATTAGTAGTTTTCTCAAAGGTTCTGTATTTTGACAGCTGGCCTATTTGAATAATTTCGGTTTCTGTATAGCAATTCCTTTTCTCCCTATATTATTTTTCTGTAGCTCCCTACATACTTATGATGAAGTAAAACTGCTGTGATAAAATAATACATAAATTTAAAAATAATAATTATGATCTCTGAAAAGTGTGACCTATCCGTTTTTTCTACTTAACTCATCTTCCTGGAAGACAAAGAATACCAATATTAATAATAAAAAATGCAGATGCAATATGAACACTTGTGGGGATTATATGGAGGAATTTAATGTGGTAGTAAAGGAATCACTGCTGAATAGATATCATCAGAGAAGGAAAAAACTAATGTGTAAATTTACCAGTTGTAAATTTGAGCTAATATTGTATTCCAAAGAATCATTCACTATCATTAAAAATGCAAGTGTTTTTAAAGACAAACATATAAGCAATTAAGTGTCTGAATCATGACTGGGATCAGGTATAGCTTATAGAAATTTAAAAGCAAAGGGAACACAGTTGATATATGCAACCCATCCTGAAAGAAAATTGCAAATGGCACGATGCTTTAAGTCCTATACATAGTTGGTATCAAACAAGAAAACCATAAATAACAGAAGTTCACATACTTAGAGAAATTACATCTTGGGCACTCTAGTGTCCCGGTATGAAGAAGCACATTGATATTCTGCCAGTATCTCCTGGCAAAATAAAATCTCTCTTGCATGTTCAGTGTATAAATTACTTAAATTCCATGCAAATGTGACTAGAACAAAGACACTATAGGCAAAACTACAGGCAAAATATAGTGCTTTAATATTTTCAAGCAATAGTATTTATTTTCACTGCTGTCAGCTGTAGTGGGAATTTTGTAGAGACAAGTAGTCTCTGCCTAGCCCAGGTATATGGTGTTCAAATGTCCTGGTTTGGTTGAGAAAGTCCTTGAAAAAAGAAGCTCACCAAATATCATGACAAAAATCTCTTATGATATCATTTTGATTCGGCTTTTCCTATGGACAAAGTATTTTCCCTGTGTGCTCTCAGTCAAACTGAAATCTTGGAAATTAATCTATTCCAAATAACATAGCACCTAGTACTTAATAAGAAGGTTACAGGATCCACCCTTTGCAACTCCATGAGGTCACACAGCCCAGTGGAGGAAAGCATGTTGCCCTTTGTATGACCATGCAGAGTGCATAGCCCTGTGTCCTTTTAACTGAAAAAAGATGGTGACCTTACCCTAGGGGCACTGTTTCTGGCAATCCTTCCTGAACTGTCCAAGCAGGTTACAAAAATTCTATTGAGATGCCTGAGCTACCTCCCTCATTGTGACTGTCCATCCATCCATCCATCCATCCATCCATCCATCCAACCATCCATCCACCCCAGAAATGTAGAAAGGGATAGGGGGACTGACTTGGATGACTGATTTTTCTAATGGGCTGTCTCACCTTACCATTGAAGCAGCAGAAAACCCCACTCCTTTATGGCACAGAATTTTGAATGTGTGTCTACAACTGTCTATAACAGTATTACTTTCAAATATTTAATTCATGATTTGTAATAAATATTAACAGAACCTATTAGGACCCCTAAAAGTGCTAGATCAGCAATATCCTTGCAATTCTGTTTGGCAAGAAAAGCTCTCGTCCCTACAGAACTCAAAGTTACAGAGAAGTATGCTCCTGCCAAGGCTAAATATGACTTCGGTTCTGCTTGCATTTTGCAGTTAGTTAGTCAATCTTTTTGAGTCTTTCCCAGTTTAACCACATTTAGCCGAACGTATCTGGTACTACAAGTGCTGGTCAGTTCACACCATTCCCTTTCTACGTGTAAGCTCACCCTTAACTTACCTTCATGAAGAGGCCTGAGTACCTGAGCACCTAATCTTAATCTTAGTTGCATATATATTGCAACTGCCTTCTCCTCACTTTCTCCGTACTTCCTGCAAGATTATGGTCCCCTCACTTACTTTGGTAATACCACCCTGAGCTTTTCTTCTTGTGCAAGGAAGGGCTTGAAGTAGCATGTCAGTCCCGAGTATTTTCATCATTTGGTCAAGTTAAAAGCTGACATGTAGAAACATATTTTTGCATGTGGCTAGGTGGTAGACGTTCTGGTATTTTGGAAATATCACTGATTTCTGAATGGTGATCTTACGAGTTTACAGTACCAGAGAGGAATCTAAGCCTCTTCCAGGATGCCAGATGTACTGAAAACCAATTAAAATACATTTGAAAACATTAAGAACATGGCAAGAAACTACACAGCTTACAGGATAATAATTGGAAGAAACACCTGAAAGCAGACTGAGAAAACCTATGTCAATCTTGATAAAAAATGACAGAAGTCAAGCAAGACTCCTGCTCAAGAATTGCTTTAAATTTGAGAGTGTCCATTCAGATAAACTCTCACATTTAAACAAAAGGGATAAAAAAACCCCTCTGTGATTCATGTTATTTTTCTGTTGGGAATGACATGGACAACAGTGGTGCCTATTATGTGGCCTATGTTACTTGGAACACGAGGACACTAAAGTCTATGTTTTACCTCAGAACAATGTATGCTACTTAGGATGATGAGTATGTGTTTCACAAAACAAAACTAAGTATTGTCTTGTAATGAAGCAGCACACTACCTTGTTTTGCTGAGGCTTCTGTGAAGAAAACAGGGAGAAGCTATGTGCTATGTCTAAGCTGCTCTGAAAGTACAATCTCCAGAGAGACTGTCAGGATGGTGCACTCCCTCTTTTGCTCACATTGACTGCAGACAGATTCCCCTAAAAGGGAGATCTGGTGCCTTTAGTTTCACCAGTAGGCTTGTTAGGTTGCTTTTAATTCTCTACAATAAATTCTGATCAAATGGCTGTAATGTTTTGTGATGATTCTGCTGGTGCTTATACAAATATTTACATTGAAACCAGATTTTTCAAAAAATTAAGAAACTTACAAAAGACATCTCCTCTAAGGTTTTGCTCGTGGTCAATTTGATTCTCAAAATCTTCCTTCTCCTCTTCGTCTGACTCTTCTACAGTAGCTTCAATTTCTTTCTCTTCGTCAGTGTAGCTCCCACCAAGATCAATACCACCATTGTAGTCCAATAACTGCAAGTGGGTCTTAGAAGCCGGTGTCACAGCTGCTTCTGGGATCACATTCTTGATTGTTTCATGCTTTTTCACACTGTTTTTATGAGCAAGAAGTTTCTTAATTGTGTCCTTAGCCATTCCAGGGATTCTTGCAATTTCCTTCACTGACTTTTCAGGGATAACTAGAATCAAGAAGAAAATATTTAATGTTGATCCAAGGAATCATTTAATCATTCAGCAATGACAATATTTAGAAATGGTGTCCTTTACAATGTCCAGAGACTCATACAGCTGTATAGATAACCCTCTGTTTGAGCTACAGTGGAAAGACCAAAGCAACCCTCTATCAGAACCTCATAGGGGCTCCTGTGTAACGCAGGCCATGGAGCCCATTACATTAATTATTTTTATACTGGAACTTTGATAAAAAAAAATTACTGTTCTTCAATTTGTGGACAACTAAAAATTGTCCAAGGAGGTGTGATTCCCTGCATAACAATGTCAGCCTGCTAGCAATGAGCATTTCTCTTAGCTATCTTTTGTGGACATTTCTGGCCTAACTTTACTTGAATCACAAGGATGAAAATGGAATATATTTTGAGAGGAGATACATCAACTGCTCCATCACATTTCATTTAGCTTTAAGGGATATTTAATTCTAAGGAGTAAAGCCCAAAACTTCAGAGAGGCATCTAAGAATGCCAAATTATTACCTTCTTGCAATTTCAAGGTGGACTCGAACATTAATTTTAAATTTCATGAGATTTTTACTGTTTCATGATTCCTCTTGGCTACAAAATACTAAAAGGGCAACCAGGTATATATTATCTTGCAGCTCTAGATTCTGCTCAAAACCACAGAGGTGATAGAAGTGAAATACTTAAGAGTAGGATAAAAGTCAATTCAGTTTATTAAAGTCTGTAAAAGAAAAGGAAAGAATACTGAATTATGGAGTTTCCCTATTATGAATTATAATCAAGTCAAATAGTCTCTATATCCAGGCAAAAACTTCAAAACATTCATTGGTAAGAGGGCATTTTTTACATTTACGTGGCAGCCCTAATTTTTAAAACATGCTTTCCCTTTCAGTGTACACAGCTTGTGTTTCAAGACTCAGGCCTTTTATTTCTTTTAAAATCCAGTTTTCTTCTCTCTGCAAATTGTGTGGATGTTTGAATGAGGGACATTTTTCATAGGAACCATTTGAAGATGCATTTCTAGGGATGTGGGGAGGCAGCATTGATTCTCCACCAGTGGTGGAATCCAGCAGCAGCACAAAGGGCTCCTCTGAGACAGTATGTTGGCCAGCTGTTCTCCATGTTCTCTTAAGACCGGAAAATTATCAGTTTACATGAAACAAGGAGAAATTTTTAGTTACATATTATGAAAAACTTGCTTACTATTCATGTTACAGGATAGTAAAACAGAGGAGCAAGCCACTTAGATTATTTGAAATGAATCACTGGCAGTTTTAAAAAATTGTTAGGCTACGATCTGTCATTAATATGCTGGACATGACCTGCCTCAGAGCAAAAGAACAGACTAAGTGATCTTTTTAGTCCCTTCCAGATGTATTCCTCTGTCATCTGACAAAGACCAATGGCTTTTCATGCTGATGGCCAACTCACAATTGAGGGTTAAAGGCAGGACTGCTTTGGATCAGTTTATTCAAGGTATGTGTACAGTACAAAGCAAATTCCAGGAGAAGTTAAGGCAATAGTGCAGTTGTTGCTTTTTATCAGCAACATCACTTGCTGCTCAGCATCAGTCGAGGAACACCACTGTGTCTGGAATGATTTGTGACAAATATGCAAGTTTTAGAGAAGACGTAAATCTGAGTTCTAAGTTTATAAGAGGATCCCATCCCACCATAAGGATTCCACTAGAGTTAACCAAGTCCCTACCTGTCATAGTATCAGATGTAGTGAGGAAGAGTGTCCTTGGCGTTTAAAGTCCATGGCAATGGGCTTTGAGGCTTGAGACAATAAGGCTTTTGAATCAACTCAGCATTTTATGACTGCTATGACATAACCAGTCAGTATGTGATTATATACTCAGCTCGCTAATGTTGGCCACAGCCTGAATCAGCTAGGGTTAGGAAGAAGGACTGGTGAGTAGGATAGCGCAACCATGTCATAAGCTACAGACAGCCTTCTGCAGTTTGATTCCTTTGTATAAAGTAACTAGGAAACAATGAAGGCTGTGCAGTTCCAGTGTGCTGTACAAAGGCTCTTCCATAGATGGACACCATTTCCACCAATGGGTCGGAATAGCCTTACATACTGCTTCCTTTCTTTGGTTCTTGTATAGTATTTATGAAATAGTGCCCACAGTCTTTGGGGATTGCAAATGATGGGGGAAGTCAGCTGGTTGTTTTTTTTTCCCACTGCTTTTGCTGTCTACTGATTGCATTATTTGTGCAAGAATATGTTTCTATTTTGCTCCTCACTTTGTAATAATAAAAACTTTATTTTGGGATAGGTGGACTAGACTTGTAACCTTGAGTAGTATTTTTTTCTCTATTAGTCTTTCATAGAAACATTTCAGAAGGAAAAACACCAGTTAATAAAACAGAACTGTAGTAGGAAAAGGGGAAGGTTCTCTGAATTTATATTCACTCCTTGAAAATACAATCTTATCACTGTGAATACATCACATTTTATTTACGGCAAATGCAACTGCAACATGCTATTTTGTATCCCAGGAAAAAAATCAGATTCTTTTGGTGTGCTTACTAGAGCATTCACATTACCTAACGCTGCAGTCGGAGGTATAAAATAAATGGATGCCAATAAAAATAAATCAAAATGGAGGATTTTGTCTTCTTTTCCTTTGGATAAAACTGGTCGTCTTGCTTGTCAGTTACTTGCAAGTAAACTCTTTACTAATACTCCATCAAGTGAGTCTTTCCTCTGGAGGATGATGTCATGAGGGATGTAAAATTCTCTAGGACTAAATTCAGTATGCAAGCAATAAAAATTAACAGGAAAACTTCAATCCAAACAAATTTCCTCTTGACAATCAGTCAGAAAAAACTTCAGGCTGTTAATAATAAGGAGTCTATGGAGATTTTCAAGCCAGGACTGACTGCTCAGCAAACCTGAACATCTGCTTTTAGTTTATGCTTCGAAGTCTTCCTAGTGAAATGAAAATTTCTTACAGCTCAACATAATAACATCTGTGGTGTCTGAAAACCAATCTCCTTGTATGTGCAAAACTAAGCAGTGCAGAAAATCAACTGACAGGAGTGACAAAAACAGGGAGATGAAAGTGTATAAATCCCCACGTGTCTGCAGACTCCAGTTTACTGCTGCAATATGAAAATATATCACTAGTAGCCTTCTAATCCACACTCAGCTTTAGAGTAGCCTGAGGTGTGGATTTAAGTCATTTTATGGCTACCCATAAGATGTAGGAGGAATAACCCTGTGTAAGGATAGACCACCATAAACTGTCTTTTCTGTTGAATCCACTGCCTGTGGACTTGCCTGAATAAACAGCTCTCCTTCTGTGACAATCTGGGGTGCTACTGCTGAGGCAGTGATTTTTCAGGGCCGTTCACCTGAAGACATTTACATAAATGTAAAGGTGTTGTTCACAAACATTTGTGCATTTATCCCTCCATGTGACTCAAAGAGAATTTTAGGAAGTGAAAAGAAATGTAGTGCATTTCCTCCCAGCTCTTCTTCGTGTACCTTCCATTGGGAAACATGTGGATTAATGCCTCCTGCTCTTATATAGCTTGTATTTACTGCCATAGTAGGAAAACGTCTCAGCTACCAAAGGTATTTTATTTCTTTGAATTAGAGAGAGGTGGAAAAATAAAGGCAAGTGGTGCATGAGGGCTAAATGCAAATATTTTCTGTCATCAGTTGCTGTACAAGGCTATAAGACCACAGAAATGGCCTGATGTACAGTGTCTAATGACCGAGTTGTGAAAGTTGAGTTGGAAAAAATACAAAGAGAGCAGATGCCAACCCCTGTGTCTGTGCTGAATTGTGTAAAGGAAAATATGATATAGGAGAAGGACAGACAGTGGTCTGTTTTCCTCCCAGATGCCCTGTGACTGCCGTTCATGCTGGCTGAGGCACTGAACATAAGGGGGTTTCAAAAGGAGACAGCTTGCTCTATGCTCAAGCACAGCATCATGCTGCTTTCATCCTTCACACCTAGCAATATGTTTTAAAATCTGTTGAGAGACCAGCCTAGGAGACTGGCTTACAAGTCCTTTGTAGCTCCCTTTGTAGCTTCTGTATATAAAAGTTGAAAAGGGGGTAAAGGATACAGCCAATCATTTCCCATGTTTAGAGGAAATCTGTAGGTGTGGGTAAAGATTAGATCAGCAGGACACCATTTCAGAAATCTGTCTAAAAATTCTTCAACCTCATAAAGAAGGATGCTTCTTTTTAAAGAGTCTTAAGAGAGTCTGGAAGCTTTCATAGTTAGATTATAAAACAGATTCCAGACTCTTAATCTCTATTATGCATGCTGGAATATCATGTAGGAATATATATTTCCAACTTGTTTAATTTCTTTAATACTTAACATTGTATTTGAATTTGGAATGATGCTTTGAGAAATCAGGGCAAGTTCATCATGCTGGACTGTTCTTAATACATGACTAAACAAGGCAGCAATGCTTCCAGTAGGAAACGTGGGATGACACAAGCTTAGGTGTTATTCATTTTAGGATGACAGCAGTATTTGGCTCCATATTGAATTCAATGGTAAGCATCTCACCACTGTTATGGCCAGAGTAACTTTTTAAGCATTGAAATTTTATGATGTCAAACCCAAGTTTTCTCAGGACTGGCAAGTTAATAAGAAAGCAAAATCATATGTAGATTTGAGGGATTACCCTGTGAGAAAGAAAGGAACCCAAGTAATACAAGAGGGACAAATCCTAGAATCATAAAGTTAGAAGAGACCTCCGAGATCATTGAGTCCAACTGTGCCTGTCTCCCCACTAAACCTTGTCCCTAAGGAACTCATCGACCCGTCTTTTAAACACCTCCAGGGATGGGGACTTCACCACCTCCCTAGGCAGCCTGCTCCAATCCCTGACCACTCTTTCAGTGAATAAATGGAGTTGTTGTAACTGTGTATTGCCACTTAGATATCCAGCAAAGCATAATGAAGAACAGTAACCTCTGCTTCCAGCCAGGCAACGAACGAGAGTGGCATTGTTGAGCTCCCTAGAGTGACACCTAAAGGTTGAAGGCTCTAAGTTAGTACTCCATTTTCCAGTTATTCTGCAGCTTCCTACCAAATAAGTGAATTGAAAATTGGTTCATTTCCCCCCTAGGAACATTAATTGCTTTATGGAACCTTCCGAGATCCTAGTCCTAAATAAAAGCTAGAACGGACATAGAAGCATGTGGTGAGGGAAATGTGTTTTTTCGATGCACAATAGGAAATCAGGAAACACATGAACCTGAGAACAGCAACAGATTGCAGCAAGATAGAGGCCAGATGTGGAAATGGCTAGGACTCTTTTAGGGTCCATTTGAAAGACTATACCTCAATGATTTCTCAAATGAAATGTGTGCTAGAGATAACTCAGAAATGGCCTCCAATATTTCATGCATATAGGAGTATCGAATAGCAAAAGGGTGCCTGAACAATCACAGGCTATATCCATACAAGCAGCACTGTTGGCAGCCTGATGTTCCAGCAAGTTTCTCCTAAGTCAGTATACTGACATACAAATTAAACTAATTTCCCCCACCTTCTGTGCAAAAGTTTTACATTACCTTACTCATTAGCTTATTTGGTACCACGAGGCGCTGTAGTCATAGAAAGTTCATTATAAACAATCTGCTTAGCTAGTCTCATTTCATACTCTGAAAATTAATCTATAAAAATATTTTTCATTTGTTATAAAAAGCTAATACTGCTGCTGTAGTCTCCAGTTTGCTATAAGAGACAATTGTTTCATGGAACTAATGGTTCCCTGCAGAAAAGAGATTGCCACCCTGTGGAAATAATTATGTGCAGTACTAAGGGCATACTTAAGAAGCCTTTATTTTAGCTGCAGCATAACCCCAGGTCCATCTATTAGGAGCTGGAATGGGCTGCAAAAGCTGCAGTTGCTGCCACCAAAAGAAATGTGTCAGACCTTGGTACATACTTATATACATACAGTTTTAGCATAGCACTGTCAAGTTCTTAACCTGTAAACCAATCTGATTGAAATCACGTTACGAGTCGACCCTGGCAACGATCTTCATGGTTTTTAGATAATAAATACATTCTTGGAGTATAAAAATATAAAAAGTAAAATAACTAATACCTGAGATTCCAAGGCTCCAAATAGCTTTGGAGTTGAAGCTATTGGTTTCAAATCAGTACCCATATTGATTGACTATATGAAATATTAAATGCAGAGAGGATAATCATTGATAAACTGTCACAGATAAAGCATATTCCAAATGCAGAAAGTGTCATATTGGAGCAATATTGGAGGTTTTCATTACTACTATAATGGGAATAGGAACATGAATAATAAAGAAAATCATAAGAACACCTGTGACCATGAAGTATAGTCATAATATATACCAAATAAAGGATTACTTGAAAAAGACCCAGGAAGAAATGTTTTATAGACTTCACCTGCTATAGGTAAGAGCTGTTAAAACATTTTCACAACATTTTTTGTTCAAAACATTTCAACAGGACTAAGGAAAACATCTGTAATGACCTTCTGGGTGAAATCTCTGCCAGGTTTAATAGAGAAATTAAGTAAATAGGTTCATTTTAAATATAAAGAGCAGCCTTTTCCTTCATTCTTCTTGAACAGTCACATTCAGTCAGAACCAGGCAATGACATTTTAATAGGCAGTCTTTAATATTCAATAGAGAAACATGGGCAAAATTATAATGAAAACACTTTAGCGTAGAAGTCACAGCATCCTTCCCTTCTCTCACCTTTTGTTAAGTTTGCTTGAAACTCTTCTGGAAGGGACTGCACAGCCCTCCAGGATGTAGCCATGGGAGTTGGAGGAAAATACACAGTAGACTTTTTAAAGATATTTTCTCTGTTTCTTCAGGCCAAATTCTCTCTTCTATTCTTCTTCTGACTTGTAGTGATACTGTGAGACTTGGGAACCCATAGGCAAAATGAATTTGAGCTAAGTATACTTGTATTAAATGTGCAATGGCTCATGCAATAAATATGTTATTTCAAGGAAAGGTTTGCCTTTGTTGGTATTGCAGCATAGTTCAGCGTGATCTTTCCTAGAAAATGCCCTACAGCCATCAATTACTGGAGAGTAACAGTAACTATTCCTGACATCCAATGGTACTCACCAGAGCAACTGAATCCACTTCCTTGGTAGCCCTGTTTACATTTGCATTTGAAGGATCCTTCAGTGTTGAGGCACTCTGCATGGGGGTTACACCTGTGTGTGTTTGTCACACATTCGTTTGCATCTAGGGAAAGACATAAATGCTTTAGTGAAAATTGCATAAAATTCCAAGCTTCATGACAGCCTGTTTGGGCTGGCTGTCTGCTTCCAGGCATTGTAATCACTAGTGTAAGACCAAGACAGTCCAGAGACTATCATAGGCATAAGATTTCACACTAGGACAGAATAGTTAACGTCAACTCCAACTGCACAACTATTGGCATATACATCCATGGAAAATGTATTCTGGTAAAGACAAGGTGAACACAGTGATTTTCTGACTGAGAACAGGATTAAACTGTAGGTTATACACACTGTTCCATTAACAAAAAGCAAAAGACTACAGAGAATGTGTGACACAAATGAAAAAAAGAAATCACCAAATCTTCCCTACTTCTTCACTCAGTTTAGAAGAAACGTAGTTCAATGTAACACTGAGCATGCCAAGACATTGAGATCTTCTATCTACCTCTACCATTCCAGCATGCACATGTATGAAATCAGGAACAATTCAGTAGAGAATACTAAGTTCAGGCAAAATGTACAGTCATCGAGAGTAACTGATTTTGCTCTCCTTTTCCATTATTTTCCTACATCACAAAGATGTTTCTGATTTTTCCCACATGAGGGAGCCAAGGTGTTGTACAAATAGTTGCACCACTTGCATTTTATCCAAACTGCTTCACCTTTAGCAGCTGACAGGTCCTCTCATAATGTGGGTCAGCTAGGGGACAAGTAGCAGGAAGAATGGTTCAAAAACATGGTGTGCCTGAGAGCAAGATTCAGGTTTGCAAATAAAATCCTGACTACAGAAACCTCTCCAGTGTTTCCCCTGTGCACACATATCCTATGAAAAAGTATTTTTTCCACTTTAAGACCCTGAGGGTTTGCATACAACAGGAAATGCAAATTTGAGTGTCAAAAACTTGCCTTATTACCTTCCTCCTAATCCTAACTACCAAGCACAAGCAAATATAAACCAAACCCAAGAATCCTATTTGTATGCACTTCTTCTAGTAATTCCAACCCTTCCAGATCCTCCTGTTGTTCAACTGTTTGAACAATACTGCTGCAGTGCCTGCTGCAATAACTTACACTTTGCTGTTCTTAAACCACTCAGCTACTGGATTTAAACAGGAGTAAAGGTGTTTTGATACTTGTTCTAACACCTGCTTGTATCAATATAAGTCTCTGCCTGTATTTATTTTTGTTTGGGATACCCTTAGGCATGCAGGAGAGGCCTGAAAAGTAATCAAAGCCTGCTATTTACATTATTCTTTTTTTTTTTTTTAAGCTTTCTACTGTCCATCCTAACAACTGTTTTGATAGTCATGAGGCCACTTGGCTCACATTGTTCATTAAATACAGAAAAAAAGAAAACAAAAAAGATTGTTGAATTCCTTGTCCATCAGAGGTGCAAAGCCAAGAGGACAAAAAAAGGACCTCTAACTAAAGTTGTACCAGAATTAGCACTTCTTTGTAGTCAACTGTTGCTAATGTACTAAGCCCTTGCTTATCTTTTTAAAGAGCCTAGAGATGACTTGGTGCAATGAGGCAATTTAATTTCCAGGTGCCAGGGATTAAGTTTTTTATAAGGCCTCAGAGAAAATCCAGAGAAAAGTTCAAAGTGTCATCAAGGACATCTTTTATCCATTTTTGAGTCGGTATCCCCAGGCTAGACCAACATGCTTTGGGCAATGACAGGAAAGATGCCTGGTGTGGGAATGAAAAAGAATGAAGATGGATATTTCATGGGCTAAATCTTACCGACACAGTCATAATGGCCACTGACATATTTCAGTTCATAACCAAGCTGGCACTTGCAGTAGTAGCTTCCAAACGTGTTGATACATCTGCGGTTGTAAGAGCACATGGCTTTGCCAGTGGAGCATTCATCAATGTCTGAAGCAGGAGAAGGAAGGCTTGTCAGATCCATGAGAAGGTAAAACAGGAAAGCGAGAACTAGTTGGGATTTCCATGGAAATGGTTTGGTGTTGGCTATCATAAGCTGTTTAATAAATAAATCCTATCATTTCCCACTTACAGTTGGCTTTTGCACATGCTTATATAAATGAAGCAGCAAAACATGAACTAACTTTATGGAAGATTTTGAGAATTAGCACAGTAAAAGCAAAGGTAACCAGCAGTGGGACAATGACTTCCCCTGAGGTCATGGAGCCCAGTCAGGAGGAACTCCACAAATTCCATGATTTCCCTGAGAAAGAAAATGTGAGAGAATAGTTTCAGAAACACAAAACCTAGGGCAGCAGCTCTTTCTACTGAACCTCTTCGCATCCCCCGGCTGGGCTAAGTTAAGATATAGCAGAGAGAGAGTTTCCAGACTATAAGCAGACTGCCCAGCAAGGTAGATGACAGGGACAGATGTTTTGGAGAGAGAATGAGGAGACTTGGTATGGAAGAAGCCTTAGAACACTACTCAAGAATCATTGTACTTAAATGTTGCTCATCTGAATTTAAGATAGTGCCAATTATGATATTTGGCATAATCCTTCTCTGTCACACTTTAGCACACAGCAGTGACTTGGCATGTAATTCATGGTGCCATGCTGCCACCCTTTACAGCTTAGAACTGCTATGAAGTGCTGCTGGACACCATAGTTGGTCTTTTTATCATTTTGACCCTTGTTCTGTAGTGCTCAGGTGATCAAAGGGAAGTGGACATCCACAGAAAAATATTTAAACAGACCTGCAGTCAAAATCTCTACACATTTCTGAGGATGTCTGTTCCCTAGCCTCCAGGGCATTCCCAGACCTCTCCAGACTCATTTCCCCGTGCCTCTGCCAGGACCATGGTCTGTCACAAGTTAAAGGACAAGCCTCATGCACTAGATCCTAGAGAGAAGCCTGTGTCTGCAGTGAGCACTAAAGACTCACTGTACTCTTAGAAACAACAAGGTTAGGTTTAATTAAAAATTTTGATCTATAATTGTTATTTTCTTTCTTTGCCTATGCATATGTAGAAAAGTGAAACACATCAACGTGCTGCTCTGCAAGTCCAGAAATAATGCAGCGTCTTAGGAGGATTAAGCTAAGAGTAACAGCCAGGGATCTTCAAATATTTGTCTGTTTATAGTGTTCCTGTGACTAATACCAGAGCATAAAGTATTTTATAATCTATTAAGAATTTATTGTGCTATACGGCAGGAAGATGCTTTCGCTCTCATTTTAGAGATGAAGAACTGATTACATACCACAAGTCATTCCGAAAGAACAGGTCTGGTATTTCCAACCATTGGACATATCTTTTTGTCTATTTTACCTTCTATCGTATGTGTCAGTGTTCTTCCAAATCTGTTTTAGCAGTCAAGGCAAATACAAAGAAATTCAATATAGAAAAATAAAAATAGTTGCCTGAATAATTCAATAGTGATTTTAGATTTCCCTTTGTTTTTCTATTGTATTTAAATACATATGTCTACAATGTTCACCTTCAAATAGCTCTTAAGTACTTCAAACATGTTAACTGTGACTGGTAGTGTTCTGAGAGCCTTGGCGTTCACTCAAAGCAGGACATTTCCAATTACCAACTCGTTTCATTTGAAAGAAAGAAATGCTGTTCTCATGTTGGAGTGTTTATAGTTTGGAAGTTGAGCCAAGTATCCATATGGGTTTATTTGATAGCTCCTAAAACTGATAAAGCAGTCCCAGGCCATATGACCTTCATATGTGATGGCAGTGTCTCTTGAAATGTAAAGTATAATGTTGTTTTGGCCATTGGAGCTAAAATGGATTTTTTATGTTTGAATGTTAAATCTCTCAACATCTAAAATCTTCTTTAAGCTGCAGGAATCATTCAACCAGTACATAATGGTAAGCAGCATTTGAAATGGATTAGCTACTGTTATTCTTTGCCTATAAAGTATCATGTCCAAGCAGCTCTTTATGATCTGGATGACTTGCACCATTGTGAAAGAAAAAATGTAAACATACATGAAATCATCAATATCATTAGGAATGTTGCTAAAGACATTTTAGTAAGTAGCACCTGTAGATCTGGTTCAACATCCCTGCTAGAGATGCTTGCCCAGGACCATGTCCAGGAGGCTTTTGTACATCTCCAAGGAGAAATTTCAATTCTCTGTTTTCCTTTGTATTTTGGGGAGCTTTGGGAAACAAAACATTTTCCAGCTGCAATTTTCAGTTTTCTGTGCTTGCCTGAGTGGTTTAAAGGTTAAAATATCATTCTCTGAGGTTGACTAGGAGTGTTACCCATTTAGAGACCGGCTAAGATCAAGAAAGGAAGGCTAGCTCAGTAAAGAGGGAAAGTAGGAAAGAAAGAAAGAAAAATAATTTTCTGGCTATTTTTTTAATTGAAATTGTCCAATTGCTACAAGTTAGCATTTTACAGAAAAATGTGCTTACGATTCAAAAGGAGAACAATGTGCATTTCAAGAATTAACTAAAGATATTCTAAAAAATAAATCTGGAACTGAAAATTCTTTTGGGTTTTTTCACATAAAATTATTTTGGGTTTCTGACAGCTCTGCTACTGGTCCTGTTTTAAAATGAAATTACATACAGTATGTATAAAGCAATATTTCCCTGACACTTGAAACAAAGAGCATCTGGTCTCAAAAATTAACACTTAAGAGCCTCTCAGGTTTGTGTGTGATGAACAGCAATAAGAATATTCCCAGCTTTTGGAAAGATGACTGGACAGACCTTGGACCTGATTTATAAGGGCACAGCCCTGCTGACACTGGGGTTGTCCGTGGCTCCTGGATCATCTCCTCCTCGAGGAGTTGGCAGCTCCTCCTTGACATGCCCTTCACTGCCCCTTCTTCTCTAGTTGTTGGAGTAGCCCCTGCTCTGGAGGGTTTGTTTCACATCTACTGGGTTTCAAAATGTGTTCATTTAGCTTCAGTATTAAAATGGGTACAATTTCAGCATTTCATTACAATGCTGCAGCACTGCTTTTTCAGATGTCAATGTAAAACCAGTACCACAGAACAGTACCAAGTGTTGTAACTAATGCTTTCAGAAGAATCCCAGATTAAGAGATTAAGGCTTCTGGAGAAAAAAATGGACGTTTGTATTGCAGGTTATCACAATAAAAGAAAATCCCATTCAAACACAACCCCCAAATCCTCTAATGCGTTATATCAGTAAGACAGCTTCCTGCAGGCAAAGCATTGTATACTTCAGAGCTATAGGGAGAAACCGAATCTGTAAATTACGTAAATTTTGTAAAATCGTTTAATTATTTATTGGTAAAGAACTACATGGCAAATATTATAAAAACAGTTTTTAAAAAAATCATGCAAGCTTTACTTTGCACTGTGAGTAACAAAAACTATTATTCAAGCTGGTGAGGACAGCTAACTATTTATTAACCTTTCCCCAGGCTCTTAAGCTTTTCGGGATTCTATAGAAAAGAAGTTGAGAGTGAGCTCTCTAACCATACCAATGCATGTCTTTCCGTTCGGTCCCAACTGAAGGCCACCTGATGGACAAAGACACTGTACCTCCCCTTTGACTTCTTCACATCCATATTGGCAGTTCACCATGGCACATGTCCTAGAACCTGAAAACAGTATTTAAAATAACAAAAAAAGCAAAAATCTAGGCTGGGATCACACACTTCAAATTTAGGTCTGGATGAACATAGAAAATTAATCAGAGCAACAAAATCCCATTCATCATTAATCAAGCTATGACTGACACATTGACAATTCAGTAGTCCGTGAGGCATATCTTAAATTTCCTCTCCCCCTCACTTTACTTTTCCCTTATTTACCCTTTTTTATCTGTTCCCATTTCTGTGACTTCTTACTATTGTCTTTTTAATTCGATCAGAAGTGTTTGAAGAACACTTTCCATTGTGACAGTTTTACCATACAGAAAATGGCTCTTTGGTAGTGAAATGTAATGCTATCAAACAATTTTACTTCTAGTGGGACAAAAATTCATCTGAACACCAAAATACAAGTATGACCCAGTTTACTCTATCCAGGTACTGCCAAATGGAAAGCCTCTTTCAGCTGATGACAGTACCAGTGAGCTGAGGTAAAGACCTTAACCTGAATAAGCTAAATTCACTCATCACAAGAAGAAAACTTGCTGGGATCAAATGTGATTAAATGAAATTTGGTGTGCCTATCCTATCAGTTCTACTACTTACTTGCACATGTGCCATTTGGCATAAGCATGTACCCGTTGAGACAATAACACTTGTAGCTGCCATGTGTATTCATACATCTGTGTTCACAGGGACGCGGTTTCAGTCCACATTCGTTCAGATCTGCAGAGAACATTGGAATTAAATGAGTGCTGGGTTTAATACATATATTCATACGCATCAGTGGATAATATTGCCTAATGTCTCGAATTCCCCACAGCAAAATTTCCTGAATTGAAAATGAGCCAGCAAGATGAGAGTTTAGCAGGCCATCTGGCTGAAAGACTGCTAGAAAACTAACAGACACAGACTTCTACACCTGGAAATCTAATGCAAACTCTGGCCACATCTGGCAGCTTGTTAGAAAGAGGTGGAGGAGTGGGGAGAGAATTGCAGTTACTCTGTTTTCTGGGAGCTATTTTTCCTGGATTTCTCTGATTCTAGCTGGAGATTTCAGTCCTCCAGCTGACCTCCGTACTAGAAAGGCAAAAATGTGAGACTAAGAACAGCAAATCACCTTGAGATAAAGTGAAACAAAGATCTATTTTTTTTTCAGAGCTACACACATTGGTCCTAAGGTTATCAGGGTAGGGATCTTTAGCAAAGATGAAATACAATATATAAAAATTGTATATATCATGTGACTTTCATAATAAAATGTCAAATCTCAAAATCCTGAGGAAAAAAGCATCCTAAATCCTTCTCAAAATCTAGCATTTAAAAGTTTTTGTGGAAGCTATGTTAATTTCAAGTTCTTATTAGCTATCCTTCATGGGAAAAAAACCCAGAATCATAAAGAATTTGATTTGTGTGGTATAGGCAGAGCAGTGCTGACTGCTGGCAGTATTGGTCCTATGATAAGGGGACAGTATCTGTGCTTTTGACTTCCATGAAGTGACACCTCTACCTCTTATATTTTGAAACCTTATTAGCAAACAGCTAGAACTCCTTAACAGAAAGCAAAAGCATATGCAGCCCTTTCAACATGTGTTTAACAGCACACATAACCAATAATATAATTTCAATAAAGGTGCAGCTCTCCAAACACTGAGCTGGTGCAGCTCCACTCCTAACGGTAGAAGCATCTGTTCTCATGCTTCTGAGCCCTGCAGACCACAGAAAAATCTCCAGACCATTGAAAGTATCAAGTTTGTTGTGGCTATCCATGTGCAGATGTGTTTGTTACAGCTCAGTCCAGGAAAGAAAAAAAGAGTTGCATTCTATTATTTAAGCATGGGGTCTGTTTGAAAAGGACAACCTATCAGCTTACGAATTGCATTGGATTTTTTTGCTACTGTCACTCCACTAAATAACCAAGACTCTCTTAACAAAGAAACTAGAGGGGAAAAAAAATTATTCCACTTAGACCATCCATTTTCAAAATGCTTAGCTGCACCTATCTTGCACCATACACAATAATGCACAGATAGCATACACAGCTCTAAAAGGGAACCTATGGAGATAAGGCTAATTTAGCTCAGACTCAGTGGCAGACTAATACAGTCTCCTTATCTCTGTTATTTTAGTTAGCTCACGTTGAGCTTGCTCAGCAGGGCATTCTGCTGTAAGGACAGAACAAGGCTACATTCGCCAGTAAGTTAAAAGTGGCTCTGAGCATTCTTGGCTGCTGGAACATGACCAGCTATATAGCTATACTATTGAAATAGCTATAAGACATTTCTGGCCTGTGCCAGCCATGACTTTATTAAAGAATTCCTGGCCATGCTTCATAAGGCAGAACAGCTCAGGGGGGTAACAGGCAATTTGTGTATGTAGGTCTGTGCACAGAACTGATCTGCTCACATATCAAATCCAGTTGGAGTTTACTGCACAGAAAACATCTAAAAGTTGGGAGCTTCTCTGTTGTGTTTTGATGACATTTAAGATGTCAGATAATTTTAAGGTTAAACTTCTGGGTTTAGAGGATGAAGTTGCAAGCGATACCTACGTATCTATCACACACAACCACGGCTGCTGTTTCACTTTCCTCTCTAGAGGTACTGAGGAACTGACTTCTTTTCCTGTAAGCAACATCAAAAGTGCCAAAGATGGAGTTTTCTAAAATACTTTACAGTATAGCTTTATAGCATATTGTTTGAAAGATATTGTGCAATTGACGGGTTGTTTCGAAGCTGCAAGATGTGGATTTAACATGCAACATTGACCAGCAAAGGCTGCAGGGGCTTAGGAAGGTAGATTCAAGCATTTGTGTGGCCTTTGTGCTTCCCTCACAACATCTGCAGTTCAGTCATCTGCAGTGCAGTAGGATGGCCTCTCTCCATGCACAATGATCCGCTCCTCTGATCTGATCCAGGACAGGGGTCTCATAAGATTGGAATGGGAGAAAAAAAAGCTGAGTTCTCACCGATGTGTTAGCTGAAGTATTTCCATGTCTAATTGCAAGTTTATGGAGGGAAAGTGGTGCATTCAAAGTTTCTAAGTATGCAATTCTAAAGGCTCTCAATTCTGTGTTTCCGAAAATACCAGTTGGCATATGTGAACAGATGGCATTGGACCAGGCAGCTTGAGAAATTACATGGCTAACATAATTGCATGACTTTCTGATGAGAACGTTGTTTAAGAAAATAACATAGGTTGTTCATTAAGAAAAGAACATGGATTCTGGATTTGAATTCCAACTCTTCTAATAATTTCCTCTATAATCCCTCCATGCTTTAATCCTCGAGCTACAGATATGACAATTTGCCCTTTTCATCAGCCTGCAGGAGATACATGATATAGATTCAAACTTCTGTGTGCTGAAGGAGGCTTAGAGCTTGCCTGGGATGCCGGAGATGCAAGACCCTTAAACTCTAAGCTCTTTTTTTCTAAAATATCACAAAGTATTTTGTAAAAGTAAAATATCTTGGTTTACTGTTGTGGAAGGTGACACAATCCATAGTAGAAGATAAGGAGACAGAACATCAACAGTAAGATTTCTGGAGTAATATCCCCACATGCACAAACCTTGATAACAGGTTTTCCCTGTAAATCCAGGGAAACATTTGCATTTGTTTGGTCCCGTGCACTCGCCATACTTGCAGCCATGTCTACAGATAGCTGGAGGTGTCAGGCAGAGAAAGGAGAGAGAAAAAGAGAAAGTTAGATATACTCTGTTTGAGAATATTGACCCTACTTAGTTGCCTAAAAACTTATTGCACAAGTTCAACATCCGGCATACCTCTCCCTCTAATTTGGGCGTGGTAGGTACTGATCAACACTTGATTTTTGCTGGAGAAAAGTGACACTAGCACAGCTTTCACAAGCATGTGCTTTTCCAGGTAGGTAAAGACCTGGAAAGGAAGGGACTCCTTTTAGCTCTTTCCCTCATGTTTTTTCTGTCATGCTTACAATTCACATTTAGTTTTATACTCTTGCCTTTTTCCTATTTTTAAGAAGCCTATGTGAGAAGCAGCTAGCCAACAGTTTGCTTGCTACACTTGGCTTCTGGAGTAGGAAAGAGGCAATAGCACTTGTCTGCAGCCAAAGGAGACATATTACCCTACAGCAGTTTTCTGTTCTTCAATTTCTTCACTTACAGCTGAGGAACATATCTGTCCCATGGAGCACATCTGTCAAACAGTCAGGCAACTATCCTTACCACACTATACCCTATCCCAATAAGTACAATTGCATCAGGTTTACAGTGACTTAAGAGGGCTGTGCTTATCCTAAATGCACTAAAAAGTAAGGATTTTCTAACTCTCAGCCCTTCGGATCATTAATCAGAAGTTAAATGCTGACTTTATGAAGTGTAAGGGTCCTAAAGGCAATGTGATTGTCAACATCAGGGTTATTCAGGAAAAGCAAATCAAACATGAATTTAAATCAAAACTAGCTCTGGAAAAACAGCAAAAGACTGTGCACCAGGATGTGCATCTCTCTACCTTGTGTAATTAAGCTCCTATGCAGACTACAGACAATAGGAAAGTCACAGTGTTGGCTACTGCATAATAAAATTGTGAACTAAAATTCTTACTGCTGAATTCAAGTATCTTCCCTACAGTTAAAAATTCGTTCAAATGTACTAGCTCTGTACATTAAGGCTCTGTACATTTCAACACTGCCTACATCCCTGAATGCAATGTGGCATAGTGCGAGACCAGCTGAGTATTAACACTGAAGCAGACAACACCACTGCATCTGAATTCGCACTACAGAATTACATTATAGTTGGCCTAACAAAATCTGCCGAAGAACCCTAAACATTTATGAAAACTGAATTTTACTACGAAACCACCCTACTGCTTTACAACAAGACAACTTACTCCACTGGCTGATCAAAGCTACATTTGCCATTTGTACCTCAAGGTATTCATTTGCATCATGAGGAATGCATAAATATTAATGAAGGTATTAATCAGTTCTTTTAAACTGTTATGCTATCTGTACAAAGCAGTGACTTTTTTGGCATCTTTCCCTTTTTAGACATCAGCTCCATTTCAAATTCATCAGATGCATTACACCAAACTCTCCAGGAAACAGGTGTGACAATCTGAGAAAGACTTCTAAAATACATATTTTATGACTTTTTTGTGTTTTGCCCAAGTACAGCTAGAGAGAAATTCCACATCACCTTCTCCTTAGGATCTATAGACCTTTAACAAATCAGAAAGGTCTTAAGAGACACGGACTCTTCATTGAGCCAACAATGCATGGAACAGAGCTCTGGCTGGCTACTTAAGTTCAAAAAAGGTGTGTTTATTGCTTGAGTATTATTTATATTTTTAGAAAGTTAAAACCTCCTGGTTCTCAGAGGCTGTGTACTTCTGAATTTAAGGATAGCAACTGATAAAAAAAAAAACCCAAAAAACCACTCAAGTGGTCCATATGTAGCATTAGAAGACACTACGTTTTTGGCATTACCTGACAGCTGTATCAGTAGGCACAGACCAGGGCTGTGCAGGAGGTAAGAACAGATGATCCCTTCTGGACCTAAGAATTTTTGAATGTGTATTTTATTGCTTGATGTTATTTATCCAAAGCTCTGCTTTTTTGAGGAGATGATCTCTCAAACATGTTTTACTCACTCTTTCACAAAGTTAAGAGATTCCTCAGAAGCTTTCCATAACTTTTGACAGACACATATGGAATCCCTTTATTAGTACCAAGCACACAGCAGTGGAAAAAAACAAGCACAAAGTGTTAATGTTACCTTCGCAGTGGCCCTTGTTACTCTTTTTCCAGCCATAACAGCAATCCAACCTAGAACCATAGTGACACACCCCAGGTTGGCTCACAATCACCAGCTGACCACGAGCTCTCGAGCTGTGTAAAGAAGGATAAATATTAGCTCCAGCAGGCACACACATTTTAATCCATTTCTCCATATACTGCTTTGTACATCTCCCTCTCATTTTTTTCCACAGTCAGGCATTTTCATTTCACAAAACCTTGGAGCATTCAACAGGAATGCAAAGTTGCATTTGGTTGGAAAACAGGAGATGAGAATGTTTCACCTGCAATAAATTAACCATGCAGCATAAATCCTTTCTAATGAGAAACACAGCAAAGGCAAAAAAGTACAGACTGGTCCCCTGCTAGAATGAGTCATTTTTAATATCAGTGAACTCAGTGGGGCAACTACAGTTTGTGTCGTGAAGAATCTGGATCTTGGATGCTATACCTGAGAGTGCTATTGCTTTGAATGATGAAATAATGACTACAGCAAAGCGGCTTTCTGAACATTAGTCAGCCCCATAAAAGCTAGTGACTTCCCGGTTCATAGCCAGTGCATATGTGCGGATTGATTGCATAAGCGCAGACAGTTCCGTGCATTCTGGTTGCATGGGACACCCTGACCACAAAAATTAATGTTAATTTAATCTACCAATAAATCCAGCAGGTTCAAAGACAATGTGCAGATCGACAGCTGCCAGAATTGGAAACCCTGCAACATTAGTTGTCAAAATTATAATTCTGTTGGAAATCCACAATTGCCTAAGCCTTCTAGACCTACTCTATGCCACAATGGCTCCTGAGATTTCAGTTCTCTTCTCCCTCTGCCTACTTACTTAAGTTCTCCATTATCACTTGCCTGTCCCCTTTGTGAAATTCTCTTCTTTATTCAAATTCCTATGTCCTCACTGCTTTTTCCAGGCCATAATTTAAAATGCACTTTCTGCAGAGTCTGAAGTGGTTTTTCTGATGCAGAAAATACCTTATCTGCAAAAGCTTCCTAGGAAGTGATTTATTGTGTTGAGGGGGCAACACACAGCAACAAACTTCCCCATGGTAGGGGAAAAAAATTAAAAAGAATCAACAGGCCAGGAACTTTTACATTTTTCAGTGTGATGCACAGCAACTGCCTCCTTGGTTTACCACCTTACAGCAGTGTTTATCTGTAAGGTTGCACTCTTACTGGAACAGTTACTGCAAACAGCACTAAGGCAAACTAGTAAAATAAACACATTCGTACATTTCAAAGATACAAGATGTTACTTTGTTACTTCAGAGGTTTCTTCAGTAGTAGGACCACTGGAGAGAGAAAGGAGTTCAGAGGTAATTCGTAAGATCATGTATCTAGATACTCTGAGTGAAGAGATGGTTCTCAACACCTGGCAGGTAAAAAGCCTGTGGTGTTGGAATAAATTGTTCAGAAGTCACCCAGCCTTTGCCACCAAAGACAGGAGAAAAAGCGTATTAAATAGCTATGACTCCTGTATGTGTATCTATTAGAAGTCAGCAACCTGCCTCTGGATTTATAGATGACAAAATAACATTTTTCCATTTCGTTCATCCGAATGCTACCGGCGTACATCACTTGCAAGTATACAAGTTAAAGAGCATATGTTCTGCTTACATGCTAGAAAGTGCTATTGAATTCACTTGGATAGTAAATATGCTCACACCCCAGAAAATCATCTTGATTGCAGACGGATCGTGCTGTGACTTCCCTGGAAGGTTAAAATGTCTAACATGTAGAGGAAGTAGGATCTCGTTACTTTCCAAGAGGTTCTTATTTCCACAGGAAGACAAACTAATTCAATAAGATTTTATTTGATAATTTGGTTAAAAATCAAATAACGAAAGTAACTTTACAACATATAAAATATCTCACAGGATTTCAGTACAAACTTCTCTTAAAACTGGTAAATATTCCATAAAGCTAGAAATAAAATCAACATAGCTGAAACTGATAGATACTGCCCAGGACAAGGTCTTTCAGTTGTTCTGACTTTCATGACAAGCACAAATTTAAAGTCTACGTAAAGTGGGAAAGATCAGATAGCTTATTGAGAGCCTGCCTGGATCATAAAATCTGGGAGGAAAACCAGTTTTGCCAGGTTAGCTGCTCAAACTTAAAAAGAACTACCAGTCATCAGCTCAGCTATCGCTGTCAGGAGTTCAGTATTTTGTGCATAAGAAAGATTGTTCAGAAAGAGGACATCCTTTCAGGCAGGCAGATCCATTCCAAGAATAATGCAGACTGGAGACATCGGATGTTTCTGATTTCTCCCTATATGATATTCTTATAGGATTTCACAGGGGATACCTTGAGGCCTGAGTGAAATTGCTGTGCTTGTCACTGTCTGCTCCGGGTACAGAAAATGCCTGGCCTTGAAGAACTGGCAGCCTAAATATGTACCTGAAGAAAGGCAAGACAGGGCAGACTCTGCAGGTCGGATCACTGTAGAGGTCAGTGACAAGCAGTCTCCACATTTCTAGTGAAGAACTCTCTCCTCTTAAGAGTCGGCAGGCTAGTGCTAAAGGTAGCAAATGGCAGACTGAGCCATCCAGGGTGTCCAAGCAGCACAGAAGTAACTGATTCTAGGTGTCTGTGACCTTGTTTACACCAGTGGCCCGGCATTTAGCAAAGAACATTGAATATGAATAATAACAACTTATACAGTAAGCCAGGGTATCTGTAGTTGAGGTGACAGAAAAGAGCTGGCTGTTTTTGTTGTCACGAGGTCACTGTTAGCCACTAGCACCATTGTGTTGTATTGTGTACAGTTTTGCATGGTGAACAAATATAAACTATATATGCAATATATAATGATAAAAGCCATGAAGAATGACCTGTTCTACAGAGGATGAGAAGAACTTGGCTTCAGTTCAACAACCCAAAAACTAAGAGGGGATCTGATCCCTTCCTACTACATGACAGGTAGCTCCAAAAGAGCTACTCAGCTGCTACTGAAAAAATTGTTCCTCTCTGAAGTAATAAGAAGATTATGAATTCTTTCCCCAGAGAAGTCAGATCAATTCAGAGTAAAGCATTTAGATACTGCCCATGACCAGGTAAGAACACAAGTCTGAACCTACAGTGGTGTGACCAGCAGACAAAATAAATTTTGGTGGGTGATGTGAGGACAGACCTTAAACTACTACACGGTACTTTCAATTTCTTGCAGTGACTTACTTAATTTGAGATTTAAAAAAAGAAAAGGTATCTATTTACAATAAAATGTGTTCCGAAAGTTCACCTGCTCCATTGATCAAGTGGCTAGGTAGACCTTCCAGTGGAGTGAGGTTGATTGATGGGATACGACTGCTATCCCCAAAAGTTTAAATATGCAACCAACTGCAAAGGAAAATATTACAACTACAGTAACAAGTGAAAAAGGGAGAATAAAGCACACCAGAATTTCAATCTTGCTGTGTCCAACAGACTCCCCTTGCTACCTCCTAGCCCCCTTTTTTGTTGTTTCATCCCATAAAATAAGAAAACAGTTTAATATTGCATCAGTTTCCAATATTAGTTTACGACCTAGGCCAAACCCAACCTACTAAAAATGTCTGCATACCAACAGGCAGCCAAAAATTTCAATTATAACAAGTGGGCCGATAGCTGTGCTGGACTGTAATCCTCATTGGCAGCCATTTTACCAGTAATGGCTAAAATGAAAAAGAAGTAAAAATCCCAACAGTGAAATAAGTTACTTGTCCTGTTCTCCTGACCAGTGATCATCAGTGGCTTAATCCTTGCCTGAACTGAATTATGTGACAGTGACAGATGCAGAGAATGAGGAAGCAAGTCTTCAAAAGCCTGATTTAATCACATTAGTAGATAACAAAGCCAAGTATGGTTTGAGATAATATGGTTGTTTGTTTTTAGGTTCCTACTAACTAATATTCTGTTTTTTCCTAAAGTTTTGTCTGGAAAGGAACATTTATGAGCTATTATGACCTTTTTTTTTTTTTTTTTTTTTTTTTTAGTGTATTCATTGTTGCCACAAGATCTCTACAGAAACACTCTTGGTCAGCTCTTGTGCACACAATAGCTGCCTGCTTGCTGTGTGTGTGCGTGTGCATAGAAGTTTAAATTATATTGTTAGCAGCTTCCAGTTAACTTTAAAGACGGGATATTATCCCTTTATTTAATTTTCCTCTAAAAAAGATCTGGACATTATTGCTAGCAAAAAATAGCTATCACCAAACCTAGAATTACGATCAACTGATATATTCAGAAGAACAAAAAGATTGTGTCTCACAGCTTAGGAATTTGAAAAAAAAATCCTAAATGGTCTATTGTGAGTCTATGTCATGTAAAGATTCATTTGAACACTTTGCCAAATTAAGGCATAGGGGGGTTGTTGTATCGGTTGTTTGGTTGGGGTTTTTTCATTTCGTTTCCTTGTTTTTACACAAGTTTGACTTCCTTCTAGAAAAAAGTTCACTTATAGTCATATCAAATAAACCCAAAAAAGTGTCACCTATTATATTTTAATAACTGTCTTAGACATTTCTTCAGCCAGTTTCACGCATTCAACATGACAGCTTCTGCTTCACTGTGAGCCCCTCCCAAACCAAATAAATTTTAGTTTGGGCTTGCAGAAGTTCCTTTAAGGCTTCATGTGCCCACTAAACTCCTTAAAGGAATACTCAAAGCAGAAAGTCCAGGCACAACCATCACACTTCCAAGAGACAAACCCACATTTTTTTTCCAAATTGATTCTAATTTTCACTATTTCCTGTTCCTTCTTCCTAGCTATTCAGAGCAGATACGATTTCTTTGTCCTCTTAAATTAGAAACATTTCTCATCTGAGTCTTCCATCAAGATGTTTGAAAATCTCTTCCTTTCTTTCCCTCCTAATGGAAAAGGCAAAGGGACAATCCTGGTAGAAAAGGCAAGTGCCTCCAGCATCACTCACCAATGACTTGGGCAAGAGAGGCTGTAGAGCAGTCTTAGTTGGGTAGGTCATACATTTCCCATAGTTTTCCCAACTTAATATGAAATAACATCATTATTTAACATCATATTTAAATGGAGCTCTGCTTTGAGAGCAAATGTGTTTTCTATAAGACCAGGTGAGAAGTTTATGAACTTCCAGCTCCTGAGGAGCTGAACACTGATAGCCTCACATGTGCTGGAACAGCACACTGCCACTTGTTGACTATAAACATTCCCATTCACAAATCTGATCCTAAACAAACAACAACATCTTGAAGGCTTCACCCCCAGTTGCCATGGATTCTCCTGTTACTAGCGACACGCTGCAGCACCTGTGGCCTTTTATTTGCTTCTAAAGAACTAGGAGGGGGGAACACTGGAATGGCTTCATTTGGAGTAAATGGCTTTTTTTTATCCTCTCTCAAAATCTCATTCTGTTTCTGGAGTGTACTCACCTCTACAGAACCTAACAACTGTCGCAGGAGGCTGATTTTAAAGCAAATGAAAGACTAGACCAGCTCATGCCTTTCTATATGTGGTCACAGCCATTCTCATCATCCAGATCTTCACTAGTAGACTGAAGTTATCATTTTTCCCAGAGCAAAAGAGCCCCACACCTTCGGTGTGCCTCCTTCATGAGAAGGAGTATACACGCCAGCTGTGAAGCCTTGACCACTTTGCCAACGGCATTCAGCACCACGGAGCTGGGGTCGCCTGGGAACCCACTCCCACACAGACTGCAGGGTGCAGGTGGGCCCCATGGACATGGGTGGAGGAGGCACTGGCTTATACTCACGCCAGCAGGTGAGCACACCAGCCGCCGGCATAGCAGGGAGCACGTGCAGCCTCCCAGCACGGCCACCTGCGGAGCCACTGATACAAGAAGGAGCTACTATTACAAAAAAGTGGAATATTTTGATTTAAGCTACAGTTTCATCTAAGTAACTGTATTTTTTGCAGGTTAGACAGAATGTCCCTCTGACAGCATGGTGTCTTTATAACATGTTTTTTCAAACAGTGCTTTTCCAGGCACTTTTCAGAGAGAAATGATAATGTCTTGCATTAAGTATGGTCGGTGCTGAACAGATGTGTCTTCTGCAATCACCTCTGTTTGCAGCCTTTCCCTCTCTAAAATGCAAGGTCAGACAGAGCTGGCTTAATCTCTCCAATCAGCAGAGATCCAGCTGTTGAGAAGTTCATAACAATATTAAAATTAGTCCTTGGAAAGGAATAGAATATGCTTAAGTTTTCTGGGAAAATTTATACACACGCATGTGAGTGGGAAATACATTCCGTCCCCAGCTCTTGTCTCGTTCCGCAGGACTGATGGAAATCATTCCTCTATGCACGCAGCGCTGCAATAAAGGAAGCTGCTTTCTAAAGCTCCAAAACGAGTCTTAGAGAGCTGATTTTCGGTATCGTCACCAGCCAAGGACCCGCACCCAGCCCCGGAGCCCAGGCAGGAGCGGTTCCCGCTCCCCATCCCGCCCCGCCGTCCCCGCTCACCTGCCAGCGGCGGCCAGCCCGGCGGCGAGGAGGGCGGCGAGCAGGGCGCTGCCGGGCGCCGGCACCATCGCCCGGTGAGGCGGCGGCTGGCGGGGTAGCAGGGTGGGAGAGTGGCGAGACCGGGCTGTATAACCGGGCTGTATAACCGGGCGGGGCGGGGCGGGACCGCCTCCCGCCGCGATCGCTGCGCGCGACCCCCACGGCCCGGGGCGGGGAGGGCAACGAGAGCCCGCGGGGAGAGCGGGATCGGTGGGAGAGCGGGAGCGGGGCGGGGAGAGGGAGAGAGCAGGGAGAGGGAAAGGAAGGAGAGCTAGAAGGGAAGGAGAAAGGGAAGGGGAGAGGGGGACGGAAAGGGAAAGAGGAAGGGGAAAGAGAGGGGGAAAGGGAGAAGGGGACGGGAAAAGTGAGAACGGAAAGGGGAAAGGGATGAGTGAGACAGAAGGAAAAGGAAAGAGGAGAGAGAAAGGGAGGAGAGGGAGGGGGAGAGGGAGGAGGAGAGGGAGAGGGAGGAGGAGAGGGAGAGGGAGAAGGGGAAGGGAAGGAGAAAGAGAAAGGGAAAGGGAAACAAACAGAAATGGTGAACAGAAAGGGAAAAGGAGAGGCAGAACAGAAAGGGAAAGGGGAAGAGGAAGAGGAAAGGGGGCAGGAGAGAGAGAGGAAAAGAGGAAAGTGAAGGACAAAGGGAAAGGGAAAAGGAAAGGGGAAAGAGAAAAGGAAAAAGGGAAGGGAAATGGGAAAGGGAGACTGGAAAGGGAAAGGAAAATGGAAAGGGGAAGGGGAAAGGGAAAGGAAGAGGGAGAGCAAGAGGGGGAAGGGAAAGGGCGGGAGGGCACACTGTCGCAATGCCCCAGCCAGGAGGAGGGCAAGCCGCAGCCTGGGAGACTTTTCCCCACAGGTACGGACATGGCTCCAGGGCCGTGTCCCCCCAGGGAAAGCCATGCCAGCCCTGCCGGCGGTATGGGCCCACAGCCCTATCCCGAGAGCAGGTGTAGCTGCTGCTGTAGGCTTGCTCTGTGCCTCAACGACCCTGCGGAATTGGGCTTGGCAGGCAACCATCGTCCGCCGTGGTACCTCCACGTCAGGTTTCCATCACAGGGAAATGACATTGACACTGAAGGATTTTCTGACTTTGCCTTTCCATCGCACGCCAAACCTTAAGCTGCTAAGGGAGCTCCCCTGGGCTAAGTTTTTAAGCTGCTAATGCTAACTGGTTGTGTTATTCCTTAGAATCATAGCATCACTGAGGATGGAAAGGACCTCTGAGATCCTTGAGCCCAACCATCAGCCCAAGATCACCATACCTACTAAATCACATCCCAAAGTGCCATGTCTACATGCTTTTCTGAACATCTCCAGGGATGGAGACTCTACCATTTCCCTCAGCAGCCTGTCCCATGTTTCATCACTCTTTCAGTAAAAATATTTTTAAATATCCAATCTAAACTTCCCCTGGAGGTTCCTGCTCGCTAGTCCTTTGGTTTTGGTTCTACAGCTACAGTATGTGAACTACCTTACCCCTTGTATATTCTCCTAGGATAATGGTTACATTTCCAGGTGCTGGTTTTCATATTAGGGTCTTTTTTCAAGATAATTAAGAATTCCATCTTTTTGCAGTGATGGAGAAACTTGGTTAGGATGTCACTCATGCTTGCCAGTAAATTAAACATTTTTCAGTGCAATACTAGTAAGCTATGTTTTGCCTGTGTTGTATCCCTTGATGCCTTCCTCATACTATAAATGCATCCAGCAGAAGGATATGTCTTTTTTTCATGCTGGCGTTCACACTTGCCTACCTGCTAAACACTTTTCATAGAATCATAGAATCGTTAAAGTTGGAAAAAGCCTCTAAGATCACCCAGTCCAACCATCAGCAACCACCAGCCCAACGCCACTGTACCTATGTTATGAAGTGTCACGTTTACATGTTTTTTGAACACCTCCAGGGAATGAGACTTCCACCACTTCCACAATATCTCTGATTGCAATGATAAAGTATCTAACGCAAAATAAAATAAGGAAAGCTTTTATCACTCTCGGCTGTTTGCTTTTGAATCACTTCACCCACTCAGTCATCTCATAGACCCTTCTGAGCATAGGTCAATCCTGCAACATCATTGGGAGTTTAAAGGGACTATTTTTAACTTTTTTGACCAAAGAGAAAACTGAGGAATAAGTGACTTATGGGGGATCACCCAGGAAGTCTGTGGTAAAGAGAGTAAAAGAAAACAGATCTTCTTGCAAGGTCACTTGCTGAGGGTCACCCCACTCTGTTCAGTGGGTGTCAACAAGCATGCCTTGGATTAGGCTGGGACAGTTGACACAGTCAGCACTGCTAGCCGTCTGCACCCCCAGGGTTTGCCAGGGATGCTGCCAGGTAGTGTTTGTGTGCTGGCATATTGAATTCACTGTTTCAAGCACAAGCCTTTGGCAAGCTATGCTATAAGGTAGTTACGGTAATTATGAGAAGGTTAGTGCCTCTCACATGACTACTTCCTTCTTTATAATCTCTGAATACAGATTCTGTGTTTAAAAGTTATTTCTTCAGCTGAATACATCCAGGTATTGAGACTTCTTATGCATTTCGGTATCCTCGTGATACATTTTGCAAAGTGCTGGGAAATCCACCAAATTTACATTTGCTTAGGTTTCTCTTACTTTTCAGACTTGCTGCTTCCCCTCTGAGAGTTACTGTGTAACTATTCTTTAGACTTATGGACCCTGGAGCTCCCATTCAGGAAAAGTGATTAAGTCCCTCATCATGCTGGGGGACATGACGCACAGACATTGACTCTGGCTGAACCAGTGCTTTTTCCTCTGAGGCAGTAATGTTTGTACTCAAAAGGACAGCAGGGTGGGGTGGAAGGTGGTTTATTGAGGGTATGGAAGAGCTGAGCTAGGTTTCTCTCTTTCTTCCCCATGCTTCAAGTATGCCTCTGAAACGTGTTTCAAGTGCTGTGTGAAGAACCCAACACCAAGTATCTTCTAATACATAATGCCCCCCATGTGAGCCCTTGTTTCCCACTTAGCCTATTTTAATTGATGCTTACACAATGCATGCATGCATCGGGGATTGCCATTTCCAACAGCTTTATGAATGAGTGTAATAAGAGATCACTCTGTGTTTTTTTACTGAGGAATTTTATAAGTATAAATTCCTGGCTTTTGACATGTTTTTCTTCAGTTTCAGGTCTCCTGCCAGGAAGATTTAGACGTTATTTTCTCATATTATTACTCTATGTACTAAAGCACAAATCTTTTGCTGCTAGACTATGTTAGCTTTTAACAAAAATGATTCTATCACTGTTGATCCTCTTAGATATAACACGTTCTGAATGGCAGCCCAATAACATGGTACCTCTGTCTTAGCAGTTTGAGAGTTTTTTCTGAGAGAAAAAAAGCAGTGACTTTAAAGTTTGGTTAGTAATACTAATATTTAAAAAATATTTAGTAATCTTTAAAAAATGAAAAGCTCGTGTAATGTATACCTTTATTTTGTCATATTTGTGAGTGTTAAATTCTAATTGACTGACCAGTAATTCAGTCCGTTGGAGCTTTAAACACTAAATATTTGTCCTTTTAATCTGAACGATCAAAATGTAATACTTCAGCTTGTAGCAAAGAATGAAATAAATGAGGATTAAACTAGATATGGCCAGCCTGAACTTTTCATGGATCCATAGCTACTGCTCTTCAGATTTTCCTAAATTGCTGATGGCACTAGAGATTACTGTACAGAAAACGGCAGTAGATTTCTGTTAACTTGGATCCTGAAGATGGATCCTCATTTGTTCTCCTTGAACATCTCCATCCTGGCATGCTCAGTAACAACATAAAAACCTTAATGTAGAGGGGAAGCACAGACCATTTTCTGCATAATAGTTTTGACTGTATAGAACTGATTGAGAGGAAGGAGCCTGTAGCAACCTCAAATTCAAGATGTTTTATCTAATTTTTAAAAACTCAAAACACTTAATGAAATTAAACAATTCTAGGAATTTCCTTGAAAATCTATAGTGATACAACTGTTATTACTGTTATTACTTTTACTATAATCCTTGTTATCATTTAACATCTCAGTTGCTTAAAAAACATAGCCATACATAAGGTGTTTTACAAGCTTTGTTACAGGAAGCTCTGTTCACCGTAATCATACCAATTAAAAATTCTGAAGTACAAGACACTTAAAATCAATAATGGATCATTTTTGCTACTAGGCTTCTAGAAAGAAATCTACTCTTCAGATAAAAGGTACGGAAAAATTATTTTAAAAATTACAGCTACATATTGTCGTAATCACCTAACATTTTAGGGAAATTCTCAGAGGCCATGAGGCACCCATGCTGACTGCAGTGAGAAAGGGGCAGCTGAGCTCTACTTTACAGGAGGAAGCCAATGGTCTAAAGACTCTTCTCTTCTTTGTCTATATTTTTCTAAATGACCGTATGTATCTTGAGAGCAGTTATATTTTTGAGAGGCAGGATGCAGAGCTGCTTTGCAGAATTCATCAAGCCTCCTCTGCATGTTAAAGTACTCAGTTTCTAGATCAGGTAATTTCTCATGTTGCAGCTGAAGTTAGTTGCAGACTAAATGAAGGTTTATATCTGTCAAAACAGTGAAGTCCCTTTAGCCCACTGAGATAAATAAGTTAGATATAAAGACCATCTGCTATGCATATGGCCATCTAAATAGCTTTGGACAGAAAGCTCTCTCTATAGTAGGCTAAGTCCAGATTGAGAGTGGCCAGCGACTGATTTCCCAATGTATTATTTTTTTTAAAATATCTTCATGGTTTCACATCACAAATGCATTTGCTGTTGTATTCTTAGCTGACAGACTGTTGTAGCTACAATGCTAACTGCCAAGACTAAGCTTCTATTATTATGTCTTATAGGTTCTATTGTGCCTTATTATTGGGAGTAGGTGTTGGTTTAAGATTCTAATTTTTCTTCTGCTGGTACTATCAATTGTCTAATCTCTAATTAGGGGTCACAAAAGACTGATGAAGGTGAAACAGAAATACTTGAGATAAGACTTTTATATTAAGCTTTAAATAGAGTGAAAAATAGTTCAGAGCATTAAGGATTGAAATATTGCTATAATAGTAAACCTGACCATGTCCCTTTTACTGAAGTTTCCATGTTTATTGCCAAGTAGTTCCAGATCAAGTCATTTTACAGTTTTCATGCAGTAGAATAAACAGAGGAAAAGAGCAAACCATTCATTTCTTGTACCCATGAATCATTCTATCAGGATTAACAGACCATTTCAAAACACTAAAAATCACGAATGGAACTGCTGAATTGGATTAGAATCATTATTATAAAATGAATAGTGAATATTTTTTGTTTTGGCTCCTGAGTCTCAGAAATCATTCATTTGGTATTGCTTCAGGCTATCTGGAGAAACAAAATTAAGTTGAAAGTTTAAATTTTTGCTGTCATTTTGCTAGGATCGGAGGCTCTAGAAAACTATCAAATAACCAGAGATTTATGAAACCTGGTAATATTGCTTCACTGAGACTGTGCACATGAGGAAAAGTTGGCAGACTAATTGTTAAAGGTAGAGCACCAGTATTTGCAAATCTTTGCCACTGGAAAAATTTAGTTAGAACCTCAACCTTCTTTTGTAGCTGAAACTATAAAATGTCCCCTCAAGCAGGCTGTTTCCATCCCTTTGCTATTCGGTAACGTTTTTCAGTTGGTACCATGTTTAAACTCAATCCCATAGTTCATGGGGTAACACTTCCTGACTTCTGTGCAACAGAAAGTATGGATCCCAGATACCGCTAATAAGGGACCAGAACATCTAATCAAACTCTAGTTTCTATGAAATAATCCTTGTTTCTGGCCAAAATAATGACAAGCTTAAAAGCTTAGTGTTTAGGGAATTTTGTATTTTGTGTACAAAATTTGTATTTCTTTATATTTAAATCATTAAAAGTCATGCGTTCAAAATGGTTAGTGGCCTAACACAACATTAAAAAGAGCCTCTTAAAATTATACCATCATGCAGTAGTTCACTTTCCTAAACATATCAGTAAGAAGTTTCATGTGTTAGGTTTATGTTCCGCAGTCCAGATTTCCAAGTAAGATTATAAAGGTATTTGGCAGTAGTGACTGAATTGCAGGATATGTATGCATATTTGACAACTGGTTCAGGAGAACACAAAGAAGAACTCAATGAAAGCTGACAGAGTTTGTTTTGTCATATAAAGCAAAGGTCATTAAACAAAAGGAAGACAATATGGAAATAATGAAAAAACTGCAGGGATAATTAATAAAAATAAGTGTTGAAATGTTCAGTCACGGTTTTCATTGCTGTAATCTCATTCTCTGGCATGGATCTTCATTATTGGTTCAGTTGCGTTAGATGTGCTTTTGGAGTGCATCTTAAGGTTTCAGCTAAAATCTATGAAGTCTCTTTCATGAGGTCTGTGTGAGCATAAGCATGCTGAAGAGAATCAATCGTGAGATTAACTTAAGAAGGGCAATTTTAATTTGAACTAAAATGCAGAGGTAGACACACTGTCTATGTCAGCATTATGGACAGTATCGGTATAATGATAAATAAATACTTGCTATTTGGAAAAAATCTTTCCAAAGGGCCTTTTTCAAATAGTCAGTTTTTTAATCTGACTGTCTACGCTTGTCTTTATGTAGCTCCTATAATAAACTGTTTCCTCTTCCCTAAACCTTCATTTTCAATGCTTAAAAATGTGTCTTTATAATTTTTCTGAAAATAAGGCTCTTCTTGATGTCTGCTCCTAAAAGAACTGTCTTGTCACATGTATGTGTAGAAATCCTCTAGGTGAATCCTCTAGGTGAATATTGTGGTCTGGTTTCACTCTGTGTCACAAAACAGAGAGTACACAGTGCCTTCCTCTAGATGGCAAATTACTTCTTGTTCTGTTTGCTTCTCTTGTCAGCCTACATAATCTCAATTTAGATCAGATATTAGGAAGAATTTTTTTATTGTGAGGGTGATGAGGCACTGGAACAAGTTGCCCACAGAACTCATGGATGCCCCATCCCTGGCTGGTTGAGGCTTTGAGCAACTTCATCCAGTGGAAGGTGTCCCTGCCCATGGCATGGGGGATGGAACTCAATGATCTTTATGGTCCCGTTGAACCCAAACAATTCTATGGTTCTATACTTCTATGATTCTATTATTTCATTATAAGTGATCAATTTGCTCTTAAATGGAAACTGGCATTTCCAGTAGTGCATCCTACTTGGAATGAGACCGTGTATCTTTTATGTTTCTGACCATTTTATATGTCTATAATCACCTCCAGAATCATAGAATCATAGAATCACTAGGTTGGAAGAGATCTCTGAGATCACCGAGTCCAACTGTGCAATGAGATGTTTCATTCTGGTTTGTTTTCTTCTGGGATATCCAGTTTCTAGCCCTTTGCTTTGAAGTTACCTGCTGACTCCCTGTTCTTCAAATCCACCAGTATATTTCTAGAAGCTACACTTGTGATAGTAATGTCTGCAGTCAGATTCTTGTAATTTTTTCCTGGTTCTTTCCTGATATTACTTGGGTCATCCTAAACATTTGAGCACATGTCAGTGCCTTTGAGGTGATTTTTGTGCATTGGTCTGGTGAGTACTCAGTTCTTTATTCATATTTACTGTGGGCAGAACAGAAACCATATATTGCATGCTTTCTCCTTCTGATTAGGCTTGGAATAATAATAATAAAAAAAGAATGGAAAAGAAAGGAAAAGAGAAGGAAAGGAGAGGCAAAAGAAATGATATCTCCAAAGTTTCTGGGTTCCCAGAGTCTCCTTCAAAAATGTTTCTCAGCCCCTGAGTATGCAATAACTTTCAAGTACAATACACTTTGTAATCCTTCTTGTGCCATCTTCTGCTGCTTATAAAGCTGGCTATAAACTAACCAAACATTCCTGCACCGTCTATAAATTCTGAGACAGATAAAATCATGCAAACATTTTCTGATCAAAACTGCACTTGGAAAGGAAGAGACTCACAAATGTTTTATTACTTTCATGTTCTAGCCACTGCCTAGCAGCCATGCAGGAATCATTCCGCTGTCTGGAGTCCAGTTAAATAAGATACAAAAATGTCAAATTGGAGTTTTGGAGGACATGTTCTTATTCTTCGGCTGAACTTTACGAAGTGCCTGAACATTTGATCAATGGCGTTTACCTCCTTTTCTCATAAATATCATGGGTTTTCCTGCCCTCACACAAATGTAATAGAATCCAGAGAAGACTCAACAAAAATAGAAGCAATGCAGAATTAAGTAAAATCAAAACCCATCTAAATATGCAATATTTTATAAAAGTTTGTTTTTCAGTACTAGCTTCACATAAACATTCACTTGATACAGTTTTATAAATACAAATACACACATTTCATTCCTTCCGTCAGTGCTTTTGAAACTGTTATTGTTGGTCAGAGTCTAAGATCTACATAAAAAGATCTCTGAGTTGTGTTTCATGCAGAATCAGGGCTGTCCTCTTGAAGTTAATCTGCTGTCTTGCTTCCGGGGCTAGAAAACTTCCCAGGTTTTTGGAGTTCAGAACTATTAATTTTCTTAGGTAATACAGACACAACACTCAGTACTTTTGTACCATATCACTCTATCTTCCAGAGTGGCACTTAATCTTATTACTCCATTTGTATTGTTGATTAAACGCACATCTCTTTGGTCTTAATCACTCTGTCTTCAAATATTTTCCTTCGACATGTATACCTATCATTTAAATTTTGCATATGAGCCAGGTTATTTCTTAAGTCTGTACGTGGAGCCCCATTATTATTATGGGGGGTGTGTTTATAACAAACATCTGTTTAACATTTATCTGTTGCTAATATGCACAACATAAAGCTAAGTGTATGCCTTAGGTCCCTCCCGGAATATATGTTTTTTTTGCTTCTCAGCTGTGTACATACTGTTAATAAATCTGTTTAAGAGTTAAGTTACATGTTCTGTCTTGAACAAGAGTGGTTTCTGGAGGAAGTATCTTCTCTAGAAACAGAACTGTATGGCTTTGTGTTACAGAGCATTCACTGGTTTCTGGAGGATGATTATAATACCGAATAAATGCCAGTGTCTCCCTGTGTTTTAGTGTGCATGTTTGTGCTCATTCTCTTTATTTAACTGAACATTTATTTTACAGGTGTGCTGCTAATTGATAAAACAGCCCCATGTGAGAAAGAATGACAGGAAGTATAAAGTGGAGTAATACCAGCCATCTCACTGCAAAGCCTCTGCTTCTTTGTGCTGCACACAATGTGTTGCATTCTTTTTTCTGTTTTATAACTGTGTGTGTTCTATTTGTCTGTGCTGCAGCTCTTGATTTAGAAGTGAGTAGGTCGGTTCCTGTACCTTGGGGCCATTCCTGAGAAATTTCAGCCTTCGAGCCCTGGTGTATTAAAGGAAGTTAAATGGCTGAGTATGAATTTTGTGACTCAGGTCCGTGTAGGAATGGTACACTAGATTTCTTGAACAACTAATTTACTGAAGAGGTCACTCATCAGAAATTTTTATTTTTGCTAGGTTCTCACAATTATTTTTTTGGTCCTTTCTCCTTGAGGATGAGAATGATATGTACTTCTGGCTGAGGAGGATTTCTACAGGGAAAGAGACTGTTAAAACCTCTTTCTCTCTTCTAACAAGTCTCAAGTTCAACAAAACACAAAATTAAATCACTGATGAATTAATGTGGTAGAAACTCAGTTTGGACGTTTGATATTTAGGGAGCATGTACTGCCAGTCTACCAACTATCCTGAGTGTAAATGTGATGCAAGGAATCAAGGATGGAACAAGCTGGCAGAGAGGTATGTTTATATCCTTAAGTTATCATTTTCTGTTGCACTTAGAGCACCTGAAGGTTTATTGAGGCAGGCCAACAGCAGAAGTCCCACATGACCATCACTCTGCCATAACATTTTGCTGCTTGTGTTAGTCTGGAATTTGACATGTGAAAATGTAGCAGCACCATCAGGCCGAGCTGAACCTACTGACAGCAGAAAAATAAACAGCCACAACTTGGGAAACGCACAGCTTTTTAGATGATCTTATATAGTTTATACATAGGTTGGATTCAGATACTGCTTGATAACTGTGTTAAGATACTCAGGGTCAGGATGGCAGCATAAACCCGCAGATATGATCTGTACTAGCTTCTAATTTGTTTCTGAGAAGCGGTTTTGATTTTGACTTACAGGTTGTGGTCACAAACACAATCAAAGGTAATTGGGGAGCAGTCCCTTGCCTTTGGTAGGCAACTTAAGCCAAAGTTTATAGTCATGATGACACCAAACCTTGTCTTTCTCTATCACATTCCTTACTTAAATATGAAGAAATAGGTTTGCAGGCTTTCTTTAATCTGCTGTCTTAATGTTACTGTTCCTTTTCTCCACCTTTTCTGATCTAACATAACTTAGTGATTTTTTGGTATGAATTACTTGGAAACGATTTCGATATGCATTTTTCTGTCAGCAGTTTTGGGTTGAACATTTTCCATTTCCATCTGCTCGTTCTTGTCCTCAGAGCCACCCTACTGTGCTGTTATAGTTGTTTTGCAAATATCTTACTGTTTTTTTCCTATAAGATATTGATGT
The DNA here is from genome assembly GCA_033558235.1 of Neomorphus geoffroyi. Classification (NCBI taxonomy): domain Eukaryota; kingdom Metazoa; phylum Chordata; class Aves; order Cuculiformes; family Neomorphidae; genus Neomorphus; species Neomorphus geoffroyi. Next base: position 44,869,628 of record JAUMJM010000005.1, on the reverse strand, counting down.
GGAGAGAAACAGAAAGTTAGGTCTCAGTTACAGAAAGATCAATGAGTTTTCTGCTCAAAGATACGTATATGTTTTTGCTTACTTTGAATTGGGACTCCCTTTGCTTTGTTACTAAATGATGCCAGAAAAACTGTCAGAAGTGGAAGGAAAGCTAGGTACTTTTACACTTTCATTGTTTCCATAGTACTAACATGGACAAAAAAACATCTCGCAGTATAGAAAAACATAAAGCCTTAATTACCAACATCACTACAGCTTCATTTGTTTTTTTCTCCTGTGGCCTGCTTAGTGAGCAAACAGAAGATGCATAACTATCTTTATAAATACACTAGCTTCACTTTAGTGGTTTTGATAGAGTTTAAATAGATAAAAGTTTCTCATTAACTTCACTTTGGAGAGACACTGGGAGTAGCTAAGACATAACAGGCTGAGAAGAGGTGGAAAACTGTTTTCTCTTTGTTGCTAAAGAGGGAATTATTATTTTCTTCCACATCACTCTCAAAAATGTATTTTTAGAGGGTTCTTAAAGATGCCGGCTGTAACGAAATACACTTGAAATCTGAGAGATACTAAGATAAAATCACACATTTTTCTTTTTTAATCCTCTGTTCAAATTAATGGTAAAAGGAATAAGCAATCTTGTTTCCTCAGCTTTGAAAACTACCATTAAATCTGTCAAGAGGATCATTACAACTACAAAGCAATCACTTGCAAAATGAGTTTGTATAGCAAATGTTGCATCTGTAGAATTAGAGGCACTTCATAATATCAAAGTTATAACATTAAAATTGTCAAAATGAGATAATCTTTCTATTAAATCAGGACATTACATATTGAATATATGCTCCACATTTTGACAGTTTGTGTGTAAACCTGCTCCTACATTATTGCTTATCTCTGTGTGTATTATTTCTAGAAAGGGCTATAGGGCTGGAAAAAGGAAACAAAGAGTGGAGACAAATTTTGTAGCTACCTAGATTTGTGGTGAGACCTTAAAAACAGCCTTTTCTTCATATTAGAATTGCCTGCCACAGCACAACTGAGAGCATGCTATCATGTTACGAACAGAAATAAAAATCCCAAATTCTGACTAGGCAACTTGTAAAATCGGGCCTTTAATCTGGTCTGAAATCAGAGCGAAGGGATGTTCAGGCCTGTGTTTAGTTTAGTAAGATGAAGTAGAGTATTTTCTAAAGCTTTTGGTCTAAAATTTTGAAATATGGGGGTTTTAGAACACGCCTTTACATTTTTTTCTGGTATGATGCTGGGTAAACCACATGAGAAAGTTATGTGATGTCTAAAGTTAGTTCTCTGGTTGTTAATAGCATGGTTGCATCAATGCTGTTTCATTATGTCTAAACTCTGTATAGACTAATGTTTACATTGTATTATTCATTTCACAGGGCTAAAATAATGTTATCTCTGCCTTTCTTGAATTGAAACCAACTTGTCTGTTCTAAGATCTGCTCTTATAGTGTCTCCAGAAAAGCCTTCAGAGGACAGCTTCCAAAAAAAATGAGCCTGGGGACTCCAGTTATAATAATAATAAAAAAAACCCCAAAAGAATATCATGGCCAGAATCACTGTCATTCTTAGCTTCCAAAGTATTTTAAAGTAAGAATACACTGAAGTTAGTAAATGGTGAATCATTCCTGAAAATTTCAAAAACTGAGATTATAACAATGCTTCAGATTCCTTTTCCTCTCTGAATAAGAAAAGTAGAGTAGATCTAGATTTTTTTAAAAAAATATTTGTCAAGAAAATGATTTATTTGAGTATAATTGTTCTAAAGTCTACAAAGCTGTTCGTCTTCTTGATCTCCAGTAAAAATTAAGCATATATACTTGCTACCTTTCCTTCAGGATGCATGGTGGCAGTGTGTCCACAGCACAGTGGAAATGTATTGCAGATGATGAGCTAAATGAGGACCCTGTATCCTGTACTCTGCTTGACTGGATGGTTGATAGGTGGTCACAGTGCCTGTGTGGTATCAGTTGAGTGACACATTTCAGGCTGAAGCTGATCAGAGTCCTGACATTAGTCAGCTGTAGACAGAATTGCTGTACACATACTAAGCTTTCTGAGGACAATGCTATTAGGAAACTATGTGCAGTGGTATATATCAAATTGCATACATGTCTGTGTAAATTACTTTTCCCTGCTCTGTTGGACCACGCCAAGTCTGTCACAGTCAGGGTTTGCCAGAGCTCTTAATAGGCCTCATGAACTCTTTAAACAGATGGGGATGCTGCTTTCCTCAGCTACAAGAACACCAGGTTTCATGGTAATTATGAACATGAGCATACTTTTAGTGTTTCAGATATCTATGTTTATGTGTCTCTGTAGTAAAGTTCAGGTCTCAAGGTACCATTAACCCTCTCTTAAGCACCAGAACAGGGAGGAGTGTATTCACAGTATTACTGAGTTGGGGATATATAATTGAAACTAATGGAGACTAGTTGAAATACATTCATGCTTTTGTGCAATGCCCATTTCTTGTGGTAATATGTTATTATGCTGGTTAAGAGTGTCTGCGCATTTGCATGTTTGTGCACTTGCTTCACCAAATTAGATGTGATTTGTTGCAAACTTTTAAAGTAAGAGAAGTTGAACTTTATCACTGAAATGTATTAATTCCACACAAGTCTGGCATGTCAATAGGAAACTTTGACAATTAGTCAAGAGCGTTCCAGTTCTAGTCTACCCATTAATAGCTACCCGGAGACTGGATAGTAGAAAATGATCAGATCCTAGTCTGGGATGTATTGTGGTTTGCCTTCTCAATGCGAATTAAGTATGCACATCCAAAGCAGGAACTTGGCCTTGCAATAAGGTTTGTCAGACCTGGCTGTCTGACCACCCTCCTGAGATGAAAACATAAACTATATTGTGCCTGTTTTGGGACTACAGCTCTTGGAAAAAAACCAAACCAAACCATGTTTCTCACCTCTGTTCTCTCTGCAATAGTCTGTTCTCCAGCTTAGTAAAAAGGAGTTTGAGACATTTCTTTGTCTCTTTTGTCTCCGTTGCTTTTCATTTCCATAGACAGAATCCAGTTAGATTTCTTCTGTATTGTTCTGAAACATAAAACTCTATTTCTTCTAGCTCTTGAAAGTTCCTGAATATTTGCCTTCTATATATTGCCAGGCTTTGTTTTGGTATCCGAGAAGTGTTAATGGGACTGGCATACTCCAAAAGCTGTTAAAGGAACCTAACGGACAGTTTTTTTTCCTTAGAAGTATTTGGTGTAGATTCATCGTGCATATCAGTTACACTAATTGAAAGGACTTCTAGAGAGGTAGCCCATTACTATTGCAAAGCCATTGTACGAGGAGACCATTCTTTAATATTTAGAAGGTTTTCTGGAGAGACCTAACTGAAAGTTCCTACCTGATAGGAACTTTATCTGGTGGGGGCTTCACGTGCCGTGGGATGTGGGTTTGACTTCATTAGATTTCTGTTAACTTTAGCTGTGGCTTAATACAAAGAAAAGAAGTTGGAGTAAGTCAATCTCATCCAATGCAATTTCCACTGAGTGCCCTTTGCTAAAATCATAGCTCTAAATAAATGAAATATTTTCTTGAAAATTATTAGAGCTGAATGTCTGCAGAATTGAAGTAGTTTCTGTGCCTCAAATCTTGCAATACTTTTTCAGAGTCTGTATGGAACTCAAGAACTTTGGATAAAGAGAAAGGTGATATAAATATAAGTCTGAGAGGTGCTCTACTAAATCTATTGCAAAAGAAAGGGAGCTGAACCTTGTTATTCAATGTGGGCGGTGTAGGTATTTCCGTTGGTTTTGATGATAAACATTTGCCTATCAAATTTCTATTGTTGAAAAATTCAACTTATATAAAATGAGGGAGCACTATAGGAATTACTTTCTTATGTTGGAATGTAAAGTAAGCTATAAATAATGAGATTTTCACTCATATTGCTTTGGCTTTGAGGTTAAATTGCTAATAGCTTATGCATAGTCACATATTTAACAAACTTAAAGACAGGATTATTAAGTCAGCATTGGAACAGCTGGAAGAAACCACTGGACAATAAAATTTGTAAGTAAAGATATATTGTCTAAAGATCTTTGAATTTGCTTGTACTGCAACAAGAAGGAGCCTGTCAGAAAGAGACCTCCTGAGCACCTATTACCCAAGTACAGAGAATCTTTCTGACGGAGGTGACTGCTGGCATTAGCTGTTGAGCTCTCACAAATGTTCTGTTAAATAACCCCCTACCCCTGACTGAAGAGTGGTGCTTTGATTCTTACAGAGTTGTATGGAAACATTTATTTGGGGGCAAAAATGGGATTAATTTCCCCTAATTTTATCTGACCGGTCTTGTAGCTCTTGAAGATGGCTGTGTCCTTGCTGTAAAGTGAATCAAGGATGACTAACCTGTGCATGGGTTTTTAGATACTTCAACTAGGGCAGATGACTCTCAGCTACCACCTTCCTTCACTGTACTCTAGGATCTGGTTCAAATTTACACGCCAGTTACCTCTACATTCATGGTAGACCCAAATTATTGTAATCTCAATAACCAAGTCATGCTCATTATTAAATGAAAGACAATCTCATCTTGCCCTTTGGGCAATATGTGTCCAAAGTCCACGGAAGAAAAGGGAGGCTTCTAATATATTTATACACTTCTTCTGATAAAATCCAACAAACTGAAACTGATGAATAACAACTGTCTCCCTACAGAATACCAGAGTTCCAGGCAGCAAACACTTGCACCTACTTTGTGATAAAGTTATTTAGGATTTTCACTGGCTCAAAATTCAGTTTGTATCCTTTCTTTCCTTAAAACAAGACGTAAATGAGGTTGAATACTAAAATACGTGAAACAGTCCTTGAGGATTATGTCAGCAATAGTATTTTCTTCTGTGAAAGAAGTGTCTTTACTGATTGCACTGTTTTAACTCGTGCATAAATGGTTGTAGGTGTACTCTGTGTGTTTTCATTAGATTGTGGTAACAGAGTCACAAATTCTAAATTTATCACGTATCCAGCATTTCATTTTGTCTTCATGTCACCCATGTAAACTGCTGTGGAGGCCCCTTTTTTTGTTCGCTATATTGAACCTATAAGAGATACCTTAGGAAAGGTGGTCTTGGGATACACATGGGATAAATCTGATGGATTAGGGAACGACTAAATAGTTGCAGCAAGGAAGTGGAGGAGGAGTGGAAGGAGGTGTTGAAAAAAAAAATGAGAGGGAACTTCTGGATTTAAACTGAGCTGTGGAAGAGTAAAACCAGCTCTTTGAACTGTAGTGTTGTATGGTCTCGTAAATAGAGAAATGAAGGTCTGTCAATGCAGCGCAGTTTGGTGGTTGCAAGGACAGCTTTTAGTTGTAATGTTTCCTCACTTCTCACTGATTAGCTGAGGAATGTTATTATTTCTATCAAAGCTTTCACATGTAATTCATATGCTGCTGAAAATACTTTGACACCGTAACTTTATGAAAAAAAAAAGATTAAAAAGGAATCTTCAGACCATTTTGCAACATGATATATAAGGATATTTGTGAAGTGTTCTCTGGATAAGAAACTCTCTTGCCTGTATAGAGTCAATTATTCTTTGCTGCTGGCTGCTAGGCATGCTAAGCGCCTTCAAATTGTAACAATAAATAGATTTTTTAGGAACCAGGAAGTACCAAGAACCTCAGAATGACCTGCAATTGTATGCCATATTTTTTAAAGATTGTATATGACCATAGAGTTTCCTTTAACGTAAGTACAGGAAAATCTAAGCTCATTTATAAGATACCTGAAATAATATTATTCTCAAGAGCAAACCCAAACATCAATGTATAGCAATGTGAGCCAATCCAGGTTATTTCGTAATTGAAATCTTCTGAAAGAGGAGCAGAAAAATCAAAGAAGAAGGAACAAAAAAAGACCAAAAAAGTCTGGAAAAGCATTTTGTTTAGGACCATAATAAAGAATACAAAGAACCTTTGAGCTAAGTATTGTCAGGGCAATGTTCTTGGGATCATCAATAAAGCTTGATTCTTTTCTGAGTTTGGGAAACCAGAACTTATCAAGTTATTTGACAATACTTTCACAGTGTTGCACGGGAGAAACATCTGCCTTTTGGCAGTATCACTTTCTACCTACAAGACCCTGAATATTTTTTTTCAGCTTGCTTCTCTTGCCTAAAAGAGACTTGGACTTTTGGGAAATTGTCAGCTGATTTCCCAGTGATAAATAATTCCAACCAGAACATTTAAAAGATAGATCTTTATTAAGTGTGTCATTTTATATCTAAAAACATGTTATCATATTTCAAATCAAATATTTTGGGAATATGTCAGTAGTGCTGAACATTTTTAACAAAGAAAATATGATGTTTCGCATTGTAGAAAAAATGGTCTGGCTATCTCATAAAAAGTACCTGTAAAGTACAAAGAATTGATTTCCAGCACTGTGAACCAGCTTTGCATGAAATCTGTGAAATGCATCTGTGCTCCAGCTTAGCATTTTCAGCAAAGAATACTTCAATAAAATATTTTTGCCCTGGTAATATTTTTGAATTACTGGTCATTACTGGTCTGAAGAACGAGTCCCAGATTTGAGGGTCCCTCACTGGTGTGAAGTATTTGTAAAAATCTGTGCATCTCTCCTGAACTCCCACTAGCTTGCTGAACTAGTGCCTACATGAGTATTCACAAGAATTTTGCATCGTGAGGCTTCTTTCCAGCCTAAGTACAGCAGTCTGATTTCAGACAGGACACTCAAGTGACCTGATAAGACTGAATGATTTTTCTGTTTTACAGCTATAGGTACCTGAAGCACCATTAGAGGGAACTGCACCTTACAACTTACGTTCCTCTTACTGTCAAACTATAACAGAAATATTGCAAAATAATTGGGAGGAGTGAGAGTTTGTTATTAATCTTTCTTATTATGATGGTGCCTACTCAGTTCTATGCAAATACACAAACCTGAATATTTTGCATTTATTCTATCTTGGCCCAGCTGTTTGTCATCAGCCCTGGAGAACTAAATTATATGCTTTTACAAGTAATATTCCTAACCCAAACCTAATTAAAGTCAGCAGTATGACTCCTATGTAAAATTTAGTTGATTTTGAACTTAAGTTTATGATGAAATCATAGCTTTGCTGCTCATGCTCTAAGCTGAAAGCTGCACACATCTTCATTGCAGTGAACGTCTCCTCCCAGCCTTCTCCATGCTGCTCTTCCTTGGCTTTTTGCATTACAGAAAGTGGCTCACAGGTCACAAGACTTGAAGACATAGAGATGGTGATTTGGGATCTACCAAATACTGACCTTTGTGACACAAGCCAGGTGCTGCTTAGTTATTTTCGCAAGCTACCTTAGCAGTCTGTGTGTCCAGAGTCATGCTCAGAGGTGCAGATCTCAGTGGCCCCAGGAGATGCTAATGACACTGTGATTATCATTCAGAGAAGAATTGTTGACATAAAGTGGAGAAGTCAAATCTAAAACCAGACTTGGTAATTTTGCATATAACTAGAAAGATCATTGCTAGTTTAACTAGAAAAATGTCATGTAATTTAATTTTCCAACACAGCAATCTGCGTATGTTCTTTTCTATCCTTTACATTGTTGCCTAACCATGGCTGGATTCTTGAGAGGGGCAAGAACAGACTGCTACATATTTCACATAAGGGAATATATAGCATATGTTTCAACTCTGTATCCACATATGTACATATATCTCGTGCAGATGTAAGCTTGGTAGCTGTTAGTTACTCACAAATACATTCATATCTTTTATCACTATTCACATCATCTTGAAACTTTAACCCTGGAAAGAATGTATTCTCTAACAGCAAACATCCTTCCAGCTCCAGGTGCAGAGAAGTGTGTCCAGGAATGCTCAAGGCTAAGGGTTGTTGAAATTGCAGTTTTGTTGCCTTGGGAAAAACGGACTGATCATTGTTTAAGGGAGTTGGCTAGAAGTTGCCTTTGGTTCTTACTGTATTAAAAGATGTGGTGTAACTCTGGGCAGTCACTGGGGACCTGTCTGTGTGTAGAGTATGAGAAAGGGGTGGAGGCGGGGGGCGAGTCATACAGTGATTTGTTTGACTTCAGTCGGTACTAGACCTGGGTGATATTTGAGATTGTTCACGATTTAAAAAACGTTATGATCAGCACTGCTCAAGGCTGTTTCCTCAGCTGGTACATAGTTCCAGAGTTAGCTAAAACTGCTGTAGATGTGTTGAAGAAGCAGCCTGGGAGAAATTACATATGCACAACACTGAGCTGATGTCATAGGATCTACAATAAATTACATTTGCTGAGTAGCTGGCCATTTTCTTTGCAAGCAATTTGCACGTTCTTTTATTCCAGAAGAAGTGCTGTGGAATAAGTGAAGTTGGAGTCAGTTGTTTTTTCCTCCTTTCCCTCCCCCTCATCATTTAAAGGGGCCGGTAGTGATACTTATTTTTAACATCTACCTTGTTTTTTCTGAAATAGAGGCTAAATTCATAGTGATTTTATCTGAAAGTATTTATTTTTCTATTCTTCTCTCAAAGTCATTACATTGCCATATAGAGATAGCAATTTACTGAAATGTTCTGTCATTTACAATGGCAATTTACATAAAGTTCTGTCCTTGAGCATCATCCTGACTTTTGTTTTGTAGTTGTGACCTTGTAGATCTTAAGCAAGAGATCATCTTTTACATAATTTTCATATTCTGTTGCTGTAAAGGCTAAAAAAATTAAACAACATAAGAATTTAATTTCCAGTAGAAAAAAGAGAAAACTGGAATCCTAGCAGATGTGATTGAAATAATGGGACTATTTTGAAATTATATGTTAAAACTGGAGTTTTTATCGAAACCAGAAATATTTGTTGCTTCTTCTAAGTATTGCCTATCATTTATTTGGGGTATGTGTGTGTGTATGCATGTAGAATCTCGGGTAAGATTAACTTCAGTTGTTACTGTTGTCTTCCTGCTAGAGGTTTCTACCACCTCAGTTATAGTTTTGCTATAGAAACAGCACCACTGAGATACAGCACATTTGAGGGTGTGAAGACATCTGCAACAGGAAAAAGAAAAAGCAAGGGAAGGTCAAGAGAGCAGGCAACTACCTGAAGTGGATCTTAGACTAATAGGTGAAAATGGAATTCATTCAGAAAATGATTTGCTGTTGGAGTTTTCCGTTTCTGCAGTTGTCCCATGTGTCCAATCCAGTGTGTGTCCAGTAAAGGAGAAAACGATTGTCTGAAGGCGAACTGGTGACTGTTTATGAAAATTACAATCATAACAGTTTCTTGCTTACAGCTGTAATTGAAATTATGTTTTATAACAAAAAAAAAATAGTTTCCATGCTTCTTTGTAGAGTACTGTTGAAAATCCCAGTATCTCTATCACAGTTCTGAAATATCTTTGGTTTGGAATTTCTTTTATCTTAGAGACTTTAGATGCTTGCATTTACATTATAAATATGTTTGGAAATGGGCTGTACTTGACCAGATCTCAAAAGTATAGAGCAGTAGATCACATTTTTAAATACCATTCCTTTAGAAAGCTTATTGTCTCGAGAGAAATCCATATAGTACCATTAACAACCTTCTCCATTTCTGATGTTTTTTTAAGGAAATAAATATGATAGTAGTTTAAGTATTCTAGCTTACCTATGGTAAATTTCTTCAGATTATAGACTTTTTTTGCTTGTAGGAGGTAGCACTGACAACACTGCTTCTAACAAGCAGAATATCATGGTATCACTGACCTAAATTCAACTCCGAAAAGAGTTTCAGTCAGTAAACAATACCAAATAAATGAAAGCTTGCCTTTGGCCTGCTCTGTTAGTTGTAACATCATCCGGAATACTGCAGCCTCATCAGAAATTCTTTCATGACCTCGGCAAAAAAATCAGGAGGTAGCACACCTATAAGCCAGTAACAATTTCATGTTTTCACATGCAATATTGATAGGCTGACAGCCTGAAACCTATAGCAGCTCCAACAGGTCAGGGCAAACCCCATAACCCATTTTCTGAGCTTTACTGCTCTTTTTTCAGACTGGTAGTAGCTCTTACTACATGGAATGTAAATTGCTCTTTTGCTGATTATCTATTTTTGGTACAATTCATCTTCAATAGTTCAGATTCTCTTTTGCAGTACATAATTTGTCTGCTTTCAGTATGTCTTCAGGAATTCTTAAATTTAGGAGCTTACAGTTTATATGAGCCTGTCTGCTTCATTGTCAGCTGTTACCTTTTTCCCCATTAATGTCTTCTGAAGCTCTTGATTTCCAGCCAAATATCTGACAGTAAAATCAGTATGATGCTTCTATTCCATTTCTAGAAATCAGTTAATTAGACTCCCTTAGGGCTGCGAGCAAAAGCCTTTTATCTTTTGTCAGTTTAATTTCTGCTGTATTTGTGTCAGTGCGTTGTGAAGAAATTCTCCTATTGTATCGCTTGTTTACTTTACTTATTTCTTCATTTCTGGTTGCTCTTTAGAGTCTTCAGAATTTATCTTAAGAATTCAGCTCAGACCAGTAGTCTAAGAGGAATCTGAAAATGAGATTTAAATGTTTTATTTTTCTTCATATTTCCCTCTTTCTCAAATCCATGGTGCTTGCTATGTAGAGAGCATATTTAGGGCCCTACGACCTATTAGAGTATTAATCATATGAAACTGAAATTAAAATGAAATAGAGTGCATAAAGCCTCCTCCTACTTAGTCCTGTGACTTTCTTTGAATCTGTTTTAACAGGAGAACACATTGCAAGGAACATCTTGAAGAGAAAAGGGAAATACGTGAAAGGACTAGATTGTGAAGAAAGGGAAAATTAAACTATGTGCATAGGGTAGAAAATAGCTTGTTTATAAATACCTCTTTTGTGCATACATGCTGTTATTATGTTACCTCTAAACACTGAAATGCCAAAATAATGAAAATTTTCAATATGTTTAAAATCATACAGGAGGGTTTAATTTTGAACTCCACTATACAAATGTGAATTGTGGGCCTGCTCCCATAGACATCAGCGACATTTTTATTCGTTAATTAATAGGAGGTGTTTTGGGATCCCAGTTAGGCAATCTGACAGAGTAAAACATAAGATTCTCTGGGTTCCAGTTGCTCATAACATCCTACAATATTCTTGTTATTAATATGAACCTCCAACATTCTCAAACACATCATGAATGAGAAGGAATCTTATGGAATTGGTGAGAAGATAAAGAAGGATTAAGCCTGACATGAAGAAAAGTTCAGGGCTTGATTCTTTGTCACTGTTTTGTCACTGTTGGCACAGAGTTCTAAGGTGCTGCCATTCTGTAGCTCGGTTCCACATCTTGTCAAAGGATAAACCGAAACAACTGTTACACTGAATTAAGCTTATTACAGAGCCAATTCTGAGAGGAAAATTCTGAGAGCAAGAATCAAAAAGAACGGGAAGCAGGAGAGACGAAAGCTCATGAGTGTTAGCACATGCTGTCATCGATAAGGATGTGCAATTCAGCTTTCAGAAAGGTCGTTTTTCTTTCTTGTATTTATACAGCTGCCTCTAGTTTAAATGAGATGGTCATTTACTGAAAATTGGTACTGATAAATTGAGTATAATGATGGCTTAAAAATTTATGGAAGGCAAGTTAATGAAGTTGAACTATTCAGACTCCGTTCTTGGTCACTCTGTGCTTTAGAGAAAAATGCTTACCTTTAACTCTGCTTGATCAAGAAAGACACACATCATTGCATTGAAAGATATGGTGATTTTAGAAACAAACATACACCTCATGATATTTGCTGGTATTTACTGAGTACATTATGATTATGAATAGAGAAATATATAGGTATTACAAACAGGTGATTTAGAACTCTTCAAGAACCACTTTTGCAGATACCTTTGACTACGCCAGTTTGTTGTGAATCCTGATTTAGGATCCTGCTGACTACGCCAATTTGTTGTGAATAGATATTACACCACTTTAATTTAACAGCAACTTAGGATTTGTTATAGTTTTGAGTTAAATCACCAGATTAGGTTGTGTTATCCTTAACATCACTTAATCATCAGCCAATTTGATAAAGTGATTCAACAGAATTTGTTACAATCAAAACAACAACTGAGTTAAAGTTTTGAGAATGGCAAGGTTCACATGAGACTTGCTGCAGGGTTTCCTGAAACAAATCACACACAGGCACACACAAACACAGAAATGTATAAATACACAGACACACAGAGGTTAACCTATGGCCAAAATTTCCCTATCCTTGAGTTTAGTGAATTACTCATCTTTAATGCATCAGCATCCATCCATGGGCAATTGTTGAATCTCAAGAAGTCTGAGATCGCCTTTATCCCTCGTCGGCTTTTGATGGTGAATGATCTTTGAATCCTCGTGAAATTCCCCGAGAGGCATCCCAACTCAGGGGGAGATGCTGGTTTCAGCCCATTGTGATCCAGGAGAGCTCAAAGAGTCTCACCTAGGATTGTCACTTACAGGATCACAGGATGATTGACTTTGTTAAGTGCTTTTCTACTCTGGCCACAATTTCTGTTATGTAATTCTGGCATTTTCTACCAACTGTACAATTCTACTACTTTCTGGATTGTACATTTCTGGTCCAGCTCAGGCTATTATCCAGCCAGTAGGTGTTACAGGGACTGTCAGGGAGTGACTTGCCAGGCAGCAGGACTTTCAGGTGTGGTCAGGGAGTGCCTCATCACTCCAACTCACTGCACTTGTGCGAAGACAAGGAGGCAACGGGAATTTTCTCCTAAACCATGCATGGCTTATCCTGAGATCACAGAGTGGCCTGGGAGGGCTGTACCAGCACAACAGGTTAACTCTGGTATTACCAATTACTCCAGTATGCTATAATATACAGACATGCACAACGTACCCTTTTGGTATGGTAGCAGATGCATTTCCCATGTCAGAAGTCGCAACAGGACACGGATATATATGAAAGAAATGGCACAAGTGGAAATGGGTTTAGAGGATTCATCCTAGTGGTAGTGGTTTCCTTGTCAGTGTTTAAATGGCTTCATACACAGTAATACAAAGATTAGGAGTCCTCAGAAGCAGTGTTGAAAAGTACCATGTGTCCAAATGTCTTAGGAAGGACAAGACTTGAAAAAATTTCAGCCAAGAGGGGAAAAAACTAATGGACCTGGAAGGACCTGGAAACATATTGCCTAAAGAATAAAACAGAGTAAGCATTCCTCTTTTTCACTTCTCCTCACATCCGGCTCCAAAGCACAGAACAAACTTGCTGTGTTAGATGTCACTGTAAAATGATTGCAGTTCTGACATTGTGGTGGGCTTAAGCAATTCCCAGCTTTCATTCTGCTTCACTATTAAAAGGGTTTCTTTATATCTCAGCTCTCCGTGGCCCCATTATATATGTTGAAAGAAATCCATTAACCCCTTCATATCTCTGTCAAAATGTGACTTTAGTCCAATGAAGAGCTTTCTATGTGGCTTTACAAAAGTGAGAGCTCTCAGGAGTTCATTCAACTCAATTATCCACAATTGCTTTGAATGGGAACAGTAAGTGGATAAATAAATTTCCAGATGGCAGATAAAAATGTGATCAGAAAGTACAAAATGTCCCATACCAAACAGTAATACACAGTGCTGGGAAGGACCCCAGGAGGTCCTTATCAAGTCCTGAATATTCCTGAAATACAATGCTAACAGCTGCTCTGCTGTATAAATACAGCAGAACTGTGTTCTGTTGTCCAACACCTTGAAATAAAGAATAACTAATCTCCTATGAGTCCTTTGCTCTGTTTTTTTTTCCCCATGCTTCCATGGCAACATAACTCCAGCTACAGCTTAACTCTGTCTCTGACATAAAGAGAAATATATTCATGCTTCTTGGCTTGCTGAGAGCCTGCTCTGTGCATACCTTCACCATCCCACTGGAAAAGCTCCGTGGCAGCAGCATCCTATTTCTCTCTGTGTAAACGATGGTGCTGTGTTTGTGAGACACTGTATATATCCAGTGTCTCTCATTTTCCTCACTGCCTGCTTCTTCCTATTATCTTCTTGCTATGAACAGACGGTCATATGTTTTCTCCCTTCACTCCCAAATTCACCACATTGCCCCTGCTGGGGGCCCTTTGCTCAGTGTCTCTGCCTTCATGTTTCCTGCTCAGAGGCAGGATTAGGATACAATATTTGGCCTTTGCCCAAAGAATGTATCATTCAGTTTGCTCTACACAGGGACTGAGCAGGGGTCCTGTGTTGTGGCAAACTGTTAATGGAACCAGTAATTTACTTTGCAGGTAGCCATAAGAAGTGGAAAACACTTTTCATTTTTCTTCCAGATAACTGCAATCCTGGCTAGGTGATCACTATTGCCTGAGAATCTGACATTTACCAATGCCTCATGGAAAAGCTATTCCAATATTCATAAGTGGAGAGAAGACCCACCAAAATCCTGCTGAGTTCAGCCTGAATTGTTGCAAGTCAAGCCTGATGCTGCACTCCTTTCAGAACTGTGGGAAGAGAGAAATTCAGCTTCAGTCCAGATTTTGAGGTGTATCATTTGAGTTCATGAAGACCTCTCATTTGGCTTGGATGGTGCTCTCAGCCCTCATCTTGTGAGGTTGCCACAGGACGGAGTCCTTGATTAATGTGGGTCATCAAGACACTTGAGGTTTTCATATTCCTTCTGTGGCCTTTCCTGAAGAAGTGAATTTCACACAAATTAAAAAAAAAGGGCAAAAAGCAGGGAAATGAGGAAATTTGCAGGCGTGATTGAGTGGTCTCTGTTTACTTACTGATCTTGATTTCACCAAAAGCTTCATGAGTCTATTCAAGTACCCAGGAGACATTTTTAACTCACCAGTGGTGTATTATGAAATCATAGAATGGTTTGGGTTGGAAGGGACCCTAAAGATCACCAAGTTCCAACTCCTCTTCCATGGGCACAGACACTTTCCACTAGATTAGGTTGCTTGGACCTCATCCAATGTGGTCTTGAACATCTCCACTGATGGAGCATCCATGACTTCTCTGGACAACCTGTTCCAGTGCCTCACCACTCTCACAATAAAAAACTTTTTCCTAATATCTAATCTAAATCTATCCTCTCCTCACTCATGCATTTTCACCCTATTCACTATCTGAATATGCTTTGGAATATGTTTATGTGTCCCATTCTTAAGGAGGATGTCCTTAACCTAAAATGTCTCCCATAAAACTATATTCCAGCATAACTTTTGGAATGCATTGCATAACATATGTTTATATTTGCATACACTTCAGTCTCCTCTCTACTTAACCTTTTTTACAAAGTTCTCTAATGAAGATAACACATAGCAAAAAGCATAAAAGCATTCCTGCTGGTATAATACTATCCTACTTCACGTGTCTGTCTTTTTCTTGTTTGTTAAAGAAGCTACCTTTTGGGATGTCAGTAGCATTTTTGAGTGCCAAGAGGGATCTGGTACTCTTCTGGTTGAATTCTTTGCTTGAGAAGGAAATCAGCAGTATTTTTGTTTTCTTGTAAAGGTCCAGCATGACATGTCCTAAAGGTGATGGTGAGAATTTATTGTTGTAAATACCACAAAATAACCATGTGGGGATACAGTAGGAATGGGAACTGGAGTGCTAGTATTCTTAACCTGTTAAGCAAGCTGTTACGTATTTTTACAAACTGGTTCCTGCATGGAAAGTGTTTGTTCAAATACTGCTATACCTAATTTGTTCTACTCTGGTTTTGGTGGCATCTGCTACAACATCTGGTAAAGTTTTAAAACATGTTAAATATGCTAGTTTTCATATCATGATCCATGAATGCTTAAACAGTATTTCAGCCTCAGGGATAAGTTTTTTGGGGCAGAGTAGATCTTTTAATATAAGGATTAAGCTCTCAGGACTCTAAAACATGGCAAGTGTAAAAGAGCAATTCATATTTAGAGTGATTATAAAGCTTTTTTAGTCTCCAGGGGCAACATGATTTAAGCCCATTAAAGCAGAGTTTTTAATAACTAGAATCACCAGATTAAAGTAGATATTGTTTTTTACAGTAAGCAAAAACATTCATCATAGACTAGTGGAATTTGGAGTCAGATTTTTAATATAATAACTGGAAACTGTACTTTTAACTTTCTTACACTGAAACTTTTTTCCTATGGTATGTACATGAAATCTACCTTCATTGTGTGGGCTGCAATCATATTTATCATAGTTATCATATTTGTATTTGCTTTTGTTATCGTGTGTTCAAATATAGAGAATTTTTCTTCATATATTCAATGTTAGCTTACTTTATACACCACATCACTGTTTCTGAAGATAATATCTATGGTTTTCATGGGTTTTTAGGGCTCTCTTTCAGGAAATTTTCAGAAGTCAAAGATACGATCTTTGCACTGAAGAGTCTGAGGGAATGTGAGGATTTGTGTTAAAAGATAAGCCGCACAATTTTAATTGAAATCTTCCTTGACAACATCAAACATCCAAGTGCAACATAATCTGATATGGCTAAACGAAATTGATGTTTTCCTATTTTGTGGGGTTTTCTCCTTACCTAGAAACCTTTTCAAGCTGTATTTTAAATCTGCACACATCCTGTGCATCGATTTATCCCTTAACTCAGAACAGCCTTCTCAGATGGGTCTTGCAAAGTCTGCAGTTGCAAAATCGTACTTTTTTTGTTGTAATGTTATGACTATACAGGGGGCAGAGGTAAGCACAAAGCAAGTTAGGGTATGAATGAATAAGAGACAAATTCTATGCAAAACCAGGCTTCCATCTATGTTCTTGCTGACTCCACACAGCAAATACAGAATTGCTAGTCTTCATAAGGATTGACATATTTATGGTCTGCATTAAGTTAATAGTGAACAACATGCTGATTTAGATTTCTGCCACATAAATTCAAGAATTTTTTTCATTAGTATCAGCAGTGAAATGATTCTTTGTGATCAGACACAAGAGATGTTATGTTCTGCTTTTTTGCAGTCATGAAACATGTTCCCGTGCACTTTTTTCATCAGATCTCATCTGTTTATACTGCTTTAAATCAGTGAAATATCTTCTCCTTTTGCTTGATTGCAGACTAAATCCGTGTTGAGGGATCTGCGATATCTTTGTAATGTATATTACTACATATTTTCATAACAATAGGCTGTGATGACATAAATTTGGAATAGTAATATAACTCCAGTTATTAAAACAGCCTTATTCAGATACATCTACCTTTCACAACAAAACTTGGGGAAAATAAAGAAGCACAGCTAATTGGTGGATCATGAGAAATAATGCAGGGAAGCAGTATAGTGATGAGGGCTGGGCTATAATAGATCTGTATCATTAGATTCTCTAATATGGTTACTAATACTCCTTCCACAAGGCCTGTAAACACAAAGAAAAACTCGAATTTTGAGTCCTATAATGGCTACTCACAAATATTAGCTTTGGTCTCTTTGGGTTCTGTTTGTGGTCAAGGGTGACATTCGGGTTACTCTTGAGCAGTTGCTTAACTCTAAGTGTCCAGCTGCCCTGTAAGAGCCTCTTCCAGTAGTGGAGCACTGCTTTGTAGACGTTCACCACCTTGAAGAGCCTGTTCATCTCTCCAGTGGAAGTTTGGACTTAAGTATAAGCTGCAGTCTCCTAACAATTAGGCTCGCTCTTCTTAGATGTTTGCAGAACCCAGTTGAAGCACTTTACAGAGCATTGTCTGTCTGCAGACCATACACTGAAAACCTCTGCCATAACTAGAAAGAAGCCTAAGCTGTACTGAGTCTTTCTGAATATATCCAGACCTATTCCCTCTTTGTCATGCACAGAAGAAGTGTCATGGAACACAATAGCATGTGCGTTTCTGTGTTTGATGCCAACTCTGCTTAGCGCTGAGCACTGGGACAACTTCCTTTGTCTCACATTAGTTGTAACTTTCTTTTTTAATCTGTTCCCCTCTTTTCCAGTTCCTTGATAAGGAAGGAGCCTTTGATTTACTTGTCAGTGATCATTCATATTTTAGATAGCGTCAAGGAATCAGATCAGGCATTTCTTCTTGCATTTGTTTATGGCATTGGATGCTGAAAGCCTAGGCAGCCAGCTGCCACATGAAAAATAAATTTTAAAAAGGCAATAGGATGCATCCTATTCCCTTTCAGTCAGGGAAAAGCTATAGGGTGGAGTGGTGATTTAGCAGTTTTCAGACCACTGCCATAGCAGCATAGTGATACCTATTTTTGTTTCTGCATAAGACAGTACTGCCAAGGTTGATCTACTCAGCTGATGTAAGCCTGAATTGCTTAACAATTTTGTAGCTATTTGCTTAGGAATTGCTTAACAATGATTTCTGTAGCTGTTTGACTACATCACTGACACTAACCATTGACAAATGGAATGTTTTTCTCTATTTACTATGGAAAAAAATGGACCACAGGAAGTTTGACTTCAACATGAGGAAAAAACTGCTTTACTATGAGGGTGACAGAGCATTGCAACAGGTTGCCCAGAGAGGTTGTGGAATCTCCTTCCCTGGAGGTGTTAAAAAACCACGTAGACAGTTTCCTGTGCAACCTACTCTAGGTGAACTTGCTTTAGCAGTGGGTTGGGACTGGATGATCTCCAGAGGTCCCTTCCAACCATGACCATTCTATGAAATGCCAAATGAAGTATGCAGTAGTGGTATTTTACTGTAGCATGGTATTCTGAGGAAATGTGTAGGATAACATTTGTAGTTAAGAATAATATCTTTTTTTAGACTACTTGGTATAATTGGAAAAGGTAAAGGAGCTTTTGGGCACAAGACTCCTTGCAAAGATCTCAGTGTAACAGATAACCCTTATTCAGTGAGTAGCTCTCCGCTGAGCTATAGGAAAAGGAATTCATGACCACGGTCTTTGTCCTTTGCCTTAAAGATTTGCAGAGGGCTGGTGAATCCAACAAACACTTTGTCATCTATTCATTTGTTTATTTTCAGAGGAGATTTCTTAAGCATTATCAGTGGAATAACAGAAACTGAATTGATGACCTGCGCTCTTCCAAAAGAAACAACTTTTCTTTCTAAGAACATAAGAATATACAATAATGACTGACTGATATAGTTTGACTCTCCATCCTGCCTAGGGTGCAGAGGTAGATGTTCATCACCCAGAAGCACCTAATAAATACATGGCAAAATGAATATGTCCTCTGGTTCAATCTTCCTGCTATTTGACAGAGTGCTAATGAAAATGCAAGAAATTACCAGAATTTGAAAAAAAAAAATCATATTTCACACTTCCTAGTTTTTCACTTTGCTTGTTTTCTGACTTACAATAATGCCTAAGCTAAGGTATAGTTGATTGCCTTAAATGGAAAAGAAGATCTCTGAAGGTTATAATTTTGCTCAGAATTGCAATGGAGCATTTTTCATGTGTTGCCACAAATTTTGGAAAAAGTTGTATTTTTGAAAACCAATATTTTTCCAAGTTTTTACTTAATGATTTTGAAATGTCAAAGCATTTCACCTGTAGTGATTAAGCAGAGAGATATGGTGACAGGTACTGGTCTGAACTACTGTTGGCTTTAGTAAGTACACCAAAGCAGAATGTGAGTGTGTATTGCCTTTGATTATGGCAATGCTAACAGGATTTACAAGTTAACAGCAAGGATTTTCAGACTCAAAGTACAGATCTGTGAATGAAAGAGAAGCAATGAAATACATTCTGTGAGCAGCCAAGCAACTTAAAAAGCACGACAGAATATACACCCTCCTCTGTTCCTGATTCAGCATGTTAAAATGATGATGATCCTTGTGGGTCCCTTCCAACTCAGGTCATTCTATGACTATAAAATCAAGGAAGGGAAAAATGTCTCTGTTATTACACTAGGTATAATAGACCTATATGTTCTCTACACATGTAAGAACTTGGAGTGCAGGCAGGAGATGTGTATTTATTGAGTACACATATTCTCCAGAAGTAGTCTACTGCATGATTGTCTGAGAACCAACTGCTTGGCCTTAGATATGAGCCTCTGATTAGAGTGTAGTTATATACAAGAAACTTTAAGCTATACAGTGTTTAACTATATATACAATGGTGTCTGAGGTTGTGTTGCTACATGGCTTTTCCTCTGCTTTGCCTTTACATAAATGTTTAAATAAATCTTCAGGTTTTGGGGAATGTGCTTTCCTCTGGTGAAAAGGTAACATTTACCAATGGCTGATTCAAATGAAAATTTGATGTAACTCATAAATATTTTATTAAATACAAATTGTTGGAGGACCAAGTCAGTGGTACATAAAAGCTCTCTCCATGTCAACAAGTTAGAGAAGAAAAGTCACTCAGAGCTACAACTCATGCCTTCAACACAAGACAGAAAAGAAAAAATTTTTCTTAATCAGTTCCAACATGAATATGATTACAAAAACACTGGTAGGTTATCAACTTAAACGTACAAACTTTTTACCAAACAAGTATTTTGCTATTAACTAAGAAGAGCAGAGAAATGGTACTAAATGCTTGTGATACCTTTTTGGGGCTTGTCATGCTTTTAACCTTTATGAATATCACTAGTTTCAGGGATACGTACAGCATTCATTTTCATTTGGTTTTGTATTTTACGACCCATCAGGTGAAATAATGTAGCTTCTAATGTGGACTCTGGGGTTCATTTTGAGGCAGGCAGGTGTTTTGGTGCAATTACAATATAGAAAGTCCCACCTGTTTTGTAATACAGATGTCTCTGTTTAAAAGCAATGAGACCGGGGATTTAATAACATGCACTTGTGAACATGGCATTTTTATTGAAATAGGGTACACACAGTATTTGGTGAGCAAGCCACACATCTATCATTTCAATGGAGTCAGGTATCTACATAGGACATTTAAACGCACCTATGGCATTTGTGACAGGATCAATGTCAGTTTGTTAGCGGGAGGAAACAACGTTCCATCTGGAAAACTGTCTGCAGGGAGCCATTATAGTTACCATTAGGCTTAGGTTTAGGCTTAGGCTTATTCTTAGAATTATGGTTAGAGTTAGAATTGTCCCTATGGAGACCTGTCCCCACAGAGAGTTGGCTGGAGAAAGATGGCCACGGGGAGCTGTGCTAGACCCATTTGTTAGTACAGCTCCCAGCACAGCTAACGCCTTATTATAGATGAAGGGCTAGACATCTTATTCGGTACTATAGCACCACTGCCATATACAATTATGAGTTCATCCATTTTAAAAATCAAGCCATTTGAGCAGGTTTTCCTACAAGGGCTCAGCCACTCACCCTTTTCTGGTGCCATTTTTAAAAGGAACATATTTTGTCCCAGAATAAAATCTTCAGAGAAAAGCTCACTTGCCAATTAGATATGCACTTCTTTTGATCTTGCTCAAGTTATGGGACTTGTTCACATAGAGAAGTCAATGTGCAGTAAAGTGAGTAACTGTCCAGAGATTTTACACTATTTATCTGCTTGAACACCTCAAGAACAATATGTCAGGCAACTTTACCTTAGAAAACACAAAGATCTACTCCTAGTGTAGAGTGAATAAGAGTCTGTAAATCCATACAGTTCTTTACCTGTATTTTAACTTTCCTGTGTGGATAAGGCAAAAAATAAATGTTTCCTAGAGAATCTGTGAACTTAACAAATGTTAAACTTCGAGGACATGACTGGTAAATTCAGCCTTTCTGCTGTTTTCAACATAATCTCTAACTGTAGGATGCTACAAGTAAAACCAGTTCACTGGTAGGATTAGCTGCATCCACCTTGAAGGAACATTTCTTAATTGTCCAGATCTTCTGAAAATCTAAATGCAGCACCAGGAGTCTGCAGCCTCCAACAGCTCTCAGAGAAACACCTTTGGCTATTCTCTGGGCTTTTATGTTTGAGCTATCAGTTGGAAGTCCCCTTTGAGTAAATTTAGAGGCTGGATACAGTCTCAGAATTTAATGGAAGTGTTTGTTTTAACCTGCTTTAATCTTCACAAAAAGGCTGAGGGAAATTCCAAGTGACTGAAAAGACTTTGGACTTCAAATCTGATGGATATTCAGCTGATTTTATGTGCCTCAATGTGCACACTTTCATGTCCCCTAGTAGATAGGAACTGGTAAGCAATCGAGCAAGTCTGAAATATGTTCCTGCAAGTCAGTGAGTTTGAGTTTGTATAATCTACTGCAGTGCTATGCATTAATGAGTGACAGCCAGTCCCCCCCACAATTATAGGTTGCGATTTCTTGTTCTGATGCCTGCTGTTGTTTCACAAAGTGGATTTTAATTAAATATGTCTAAAGATGGAAAGCACTTGGGAAACTTGATACAGTTTCAGAAGGTAGAACTGAAACCTGGAATATTTTTAAGGTGCTTTGTTATTTTTTATGGTTTTGCTGATGTGATTGATGTGTGCCTGGCCTCCTGTTTTTGCGTAGAGACCTCAGGTTGTCTGTAACACGCAGGAAGATGATCTCATTCCTCCTTTGTTAAACTCATTAGAATTGGATTCATGGACTGGGAACTACAATGCTATAACTACATCTGTGTGACAAGGTTTTGAATTAAGAAAAAACCCAACTCTCCCTTTATTCTACTGCCATCTCTAATACTATAGGTCAATTTCTTTACCTGATAAAATACTCATGATTGATTGTACCTGTTCTACAGTAGCTACTCTTAAATTTAATCTGATGACTGAGGAATAAAAAAATAATTAAATGAAATAGAAAATAATCTACAAATAAGAATTTAAAGAATATAGAGAATCTAAATATAAAATTGATGACTTTTTAAAATTTACCGTTATTGTATATGCCACTGGATTTATTAAATTGTCTTTGAATAGTTGCATCTTTAGCATGCATTTGAAATCTGTAAGAGGATTTTCTTGAAAAGATTCCCTTATTTCGTGGTAGATAAACATTAGACTTCTCAGCCAGCAGGTTTGGGTAGCATTACTAACACTAAGCCTAGCTGAGAGAAAATGAATTGACTAACTTGCTGCAGATTTGGATGAAAAGCAGCTGAATGGATGTCCCTTTTTTTTGTGGTTATCATTTTTTACAGTACGGTGTTTAAGCTGTACTTGTGTGAATCAAGACCGCCATCCCCTGGCTGCTTACAGACTACTTTTCACGTGATTCCATCAAACAGGGGCTGTCGCCTCACCATCTCTTTTTGCAGAGTGGTTGTACTTAAACAAAAGATAACACTTTGTCCTCACCATAAACACTATATTTTGCCATGCTGTGAATTGTGTTAAACTTATTCCCAGCTGCCACATATCTGCAACTTCATTTCCCTATGGCAGGTAACTTTCATAGCTTTGAAAAGTCACCAAAGGGCAGGGGAGCACAGGGAACAGATTAAAACAGAAGTATGGCATAATCAAATTAAAATGAACTTGTACTTTAGTCCTCAGGCTAAAAAAAATAATACTTATTTTGGCATCATAAAAGAACTGGTTTGGATGTTGCTACGTCTTTGCTTGCCAAGCTAAATGCTATAGCAGAGCTATGGCCAAGTTCATTCCTGAATCTTAACTGTACTTGGTAAAGCGACAAACTGTGAGGCTGCAGTAATCAGATATTAACTTCAGTATGCTGTTGTTTCTCACAGGAGATGGTCTAATACCTAATAACGTTTAGGGACCCATGACAACTTATCCTTCATAGGCATTTTTACAGGTGCTTTCTAAAATAAGCTAAGATCCCAAGCACTGTCTGTAGAATGGCTTCAGAGCTCTCTTTACCTAAGGCTACAGCTTCTGTTTTCAATAGAAATCCTCAAAGCAAATACCAACAATTGGAGGAAAGGACTGAGCAGTTTTCTGTTTATGAAAGTTGAGTAGCTGTTTGAGACTACTGGTTGATATGTGTCCCACTTGAAATTTGCTGCCAATTTTTAAAAAGCATTTATGCAATTATCTAATATGGGTTTCTTTTGAATGCATATTTTGCCTTGATTTCATTGTGCTTGACACTAATGAAATCTGAAGACAATATCATATGTGAAACTTAAGAGGCCTGGTCTGCACAGATCAGCCTATAAATGTAAGGAAATCATCTGAACATACAAAGTCAATACACTCAAATTACTCTAACTCCTCTGTGAGCAATTTCATTCTCAAGTAGAGTAATTTCAGGGTACTGCAAACTAAGACAAATGGTAAAATTACTTCACAACTGAGTAAGAACATCCACACTATGTAATAGGCTCTAATTTAGGATGTGTGAAAACATCCTTTTGTGAGTCTGGTTAGACTGAACTAAGTAGTTTCTTTCTCCAACTGCTCATCAACATTCAGCAATGGTTGCTGCCTTTATCCATACAGTTGATGCAGGTTGAATAAGCACTCTCTGACCTGTTTCAGTACAAATTTAGGCAAATCAAATTTATAATTTTTTTTTCTTTTTTTAAAAAACAGGTCACATAATTTGCATTGAAGCTTTGAAAAAACACTTTATTGGTTGAATTGGTAGAATAACATTCGTTAGAAGTTACAGCAACGATCAACTGCAGGAAGGCTGGAGATAAGATTTTGAACTGCTGTAAATTAAGGTGAGTTTCCCCATCCTGTATAGGTCTTAGTTTTTTATTGCCAAAGTTGGACTTGGACCAGAATTAACAGCAGCCTTTCTTTCTCATTTACTAAAATTCCTCAAAATACATCTTGATCTACTTGCTTTGGATTATCTTGGTAAAATATTGGAGATAAGATTTACTGTGCTCATATCATGGATTTTTTTTCTTCATAATCTGGAACCATCTTCTTTGATGCTGCACAGATTTAGGAGAATAGAAGGGCTTTAATTGAAGTTAAATTTGTTGATTGCTAAGAGCAGAGATGATACAATATATTTATTGATGCATGACCATTCTTCAAGTAGACCCTGACCACAGACTTCCTTTCATATGGTAATTTTTCTAGCACCTACACCCAGGCAGCAATTCGTATCTATCTTGCTTTAGACAAACAGGTCAAAAATATGTCCTCCTGTCTCAGTCATCTTGTGCATCTAAGAAAAGAGGCGGGTACAGGCAGACCAGGACACTAATTACATTTACTAATAGTCATATTATACCCTCTAACATAGACAAATATGACCAAATGATGGAACCTATAAATGTACAAAAATTATTTACCTGTGTACCTTGTAAAAAGATAAAACACTCTTAAGTATCATTTCTTCACTGAAAAAGACTGAAGACATTAATTATTCTGTTATTAGTGTATACAGTTTTCATATGGAGAAAACACAGATGGTTGGTTTTGTACACTGGAAATCACCAATTTGGTACATTAATACTGCAATACAGCCAGTAGGTGGCAATAGCTATTTAACTGGGTAAACTAAGCCTGTCATATGTCTCATGCTCTCTCTTTTGAGCCTTATAAAGTAACTCAGTCCCCAAATGTCTTACCCAGTGTGTTCTCAGCATTACATTTGAAGACCCTGCTGTGCAGGCAGCCAGTCATTTGTCAGAACAGTGTCAGAGCTGGGACTAAATCTAAGTTCTAGTCCCCTATTCTTCTATGTATTCTAGAATTTATCTCATTAGGAACATTTGAACAGTTTTTTTCCTTATGTTACATACAAATTTATGATATGTTCTAAAGCAGCTATCAACATATACTTTCTCAAGACCTCTCTTTCTATACCATCTGACCTCTCTTTCTATACCATCTATGTATGCCTTTGTACTCACATTGAGAGAGACACCAGAAAGCTGTAGGTATGCATATGCATGTACACTGGGAGTATAGAGACAATATCACACAAAACATTTTTTATTTTCTGTGGATGATGCAGAATGTTATTATCTATAGGATACGAAGAGGGAAGGGTTTGTATACAGTCCTTAAGACTGATTAAAGTGTAATAGCTATAACGCTCAAGGCTTGCCTGGGACAAAGTACTGATGTGTTTTTTCAGGTTAGTGATACGTTACTCTCATAAAGTATTAGGTTCAGGGGTTTTGGCAACCCTGCTGTCAATAACTGCTCAGAAGTGCAGGTGAAAAACAAAAGGCCTTGTCTTTGACTTGTCAATAGATTGGTCTTGTTTTCTGCAAATAGACATCAGGTGGCTCTGTTGTTTGAACCAACTGTTCAGCATATTTTCAGCCAGAAATTTAATATGAGGTGAGAATGAAAGAGAATGTCCATAAGAGAAGAGGATAAACAAGAGGCAGATGGTCCATGTGGGAAACCTCCAATGCCAAACAGTGGATTAAGCTCTTTTAAAACGCTACGTCACAACCTTAAACCAATTGAGAAAAGTTACATTTACACTAGCTAGAGAATGAGAAAATTTATTCTGGTCTTCATCAGAATGTCATCCATTTGCTGAACTACTGCAGGAGCTGCTTATCTAAACAGTGACCTATCTATCAGCAGTTATTACTGCTCTGTAAGTAGAGGGAAGCATAAAAGTGCCATCTACCTACATGGTTTTATCCAACCAGTTTTATCTAATCTGGATCAGAACTAGGAAGCAGGTGGGAGTCATAAAAACCGTTTGGACAGTCAACCATTTTCTAGGTTGCAACAATGCAACTTCTTCAATCAGTGCTTCTGTCATGATATTGTAGCATATCCCCCAAGACTAAAGTGCTGTGACGGCTTGTGCAGCTCAGATGCATAAAGCCTTGCTATGGAAAGGATAAGTCTGTCAAACAGTTTATGGGATCAGAAGGGAAGTTACAAAGGGCGACACAGGGGTAGTAGTCTGGTATGGACTACCTAGTCAAGAACGGAAAAGCCTTCCCTAAAAAAAGCAGAAGTGCCTTGATCATAAGTCCTGCCTCTTGGGGGAGTCTGGACCCACTCTAACATCTGCTGGGTGGATACTATAGCAGAGTGCAAGCAAGTAATGAGATTCCTGGAGTCTGTGGGACAAATTTTTGATTCAGGTTCTGGATAGACCAATTTGATGAGGTTCTCTGGGTATGTAAGAACTGGTAAAGAATGGGAAGGCACTCTCAGCTGCAATGACCATTAAAGGATTCTGATGGACTTAAGGAAGGGGAATAGCAGTCTAAAGACACTGTACTTTACGCACTTGTTCAGGGAACTAGTAGGAGTGATCTCATGGGAGGGCAGATGACTTCAGAAGAACTGGTTGACCATCAAGAGTCAACCAGAAAGAAATCAGAAGATTTGTAGTCTAGCAGCAAAGCTTGAGAGTGAGAGCTATGATCCATGGTAGAGGAGAGTCAAGTTAGAAACTGCTTAAGCAAACTGGATGCACACAATTTCATAGGCCTGGATGGGATGCATTTGAAGATGTTTAGGTGCATGTCATTGCAAGGCTCATCTCTATAGTCTTTAAAAGATCATATTGATAGTGGCTTTTTGATAACTTGAAAAAGAGAAATGTCGTGCCCAGCTTCAAAAATCGTAATAAAGGGCATCTTGAAAACTGCAATCTGGTAAGACATCAGCACATTAGAAAATTAGGGAGAAAATCATGGAAGCCACTTCCAGTTATGTGAAGGAAAAGAAAGTGAGTGGGAAGAGTCAATGTGGATTTACGAAGGACAAATTGTGCCTGGCCAGTCTAATTACCTGCTACAGTGACATGATTTTTCTGTGGATGAGAACACTATCTGTAGATTACCTTGAATCTAGATAGGTTCTGAAACAGTTTGTTAGAAATCCTTATAGTCACATGGATAAGATATGAGCTGGATGGCTGGACTATAAGGTGGATGGATTGTTTGGCTTAAAGTCTGTATTTAGAAGCTTAATTGTCAATCTGTTACAAGAGGTATTCTTCAAGGGTTGATGCTAGGGATTACATTGATTTTTGACATAGAATCATAGAATCATAAGGTTGGAAGAGACCTCTGAGATCACCGAGTCCAACCGTACCTGTCTCCCTACTAAACCATGTTCCTAAGGAACTCATCCACCCATCTTTTAAATACCTCCAGCAATGCCGACTCCAACACCTCCCTGGGCAGCTTGTTCCAATCCCTGACCACCTTTTCAGTGAAGAAATACTTCTTAATGCCCAGTCTAAAACTCCCCTGGTGCAACCTGTGGCCATTTCCTCTCATCCTATCCCTCGCCACTTGTGAGAAGAGCCCAGCACCTACCTCATCACAACCTCCTTTCAGGCAGTTGTAGACAGTGATGAGGTCTCCTCTCAGCCTCCTCTTCTCTAAGCTAAACAAACCTAGTTCCCTCAGTCTCTCCTTATAGGGCTTGTTCTCCAGCCCCCTCACCAGCCTCGTTGCCCTTCTCTGGATGTGCTCCAGCCCCTCAATGTCCTTCCTGTAATGAGGGGCCCAAAACCGAACCCAGCACTCGAGGTGCGGTCTCACCAGTGCCGAGTACAGGGGCACAGTCACCTCCCTGCTCCTGCTGGCCACGCTGTTTCTGATACAGGCCAAGATACCATTGGCCCTCTTGGCCACCTGGGCACACTGCTGGCTCATGTTCAGCCAGCTGTCAGCTAACACCCCCAGGTCCTTCTCTGCCAGACAGCTGTCCAGCCACCCCTCCCGAAGTCTGTAATGCTGCATGGGGTTGTTGTGTCCCAAATGGAGGACTCTGCACTTGGCCTTGTTGAACCTCATCCCGTTGGTCTCAGCCCATCGATCCAGCCTGTCCAGATCCCTCTGCAGAGCCTCCCTTCCTTCAAGCAGATGCAAGTTTCCACCCAACTTAGTGTCATCTGCAAACTTGCTAAGGGTGCACTCAATCCCTTCATCAATATCATTGATAAAGATAATGAACAGGACTGGACCCAGCACTGAACCCTGGGGAACATCACTCGTGACCATTTTCCAGCTGGATTTAATTCTATTTACCACCACCCTTTGGGCCCAGCCATCCAGCCAGTTTTTAACCCAGCAAAGGGTGTGCCTGTCCACGCCAATGGCAGCTACTTTCTCCAGCAGGATACTGTGAGAAATAGTGTTAAAGGCGTTACTGAATTCCAGGTACACCACATCCATGGCCTTTCCCTTGTCCATTAAATGGGTAACCTTGTCATAGGAGATCAGATTGGTCTGACAGGACCTGCCTTTTGTGAACCCATGTTGACTGGGCCTGAACACCCAGTTGTCCTGTGCGTGCTTTCTGACAGCACTCAAGACAATCTGCTCCACGACATTCCCTGATACTGACGTCAGACTGACAGGCCTGTACTTATCTGGATCTTCCCTTTGACCCTTCTTGCAAATAGATGTAACATTTGCCAATCTCCAGTCAAGTGGCACTTCCCCAGTCAGCCAGGACTGCTGGTAGATGAAGGAAAGGGGTTTGGCGAGGACCTCTGCCAGTTCCCTTAATACCCTCGGATGGATCCCATCTGGCCCCATGGATTTGTGTGCGTCTAATTGGCCAAGCATCTTCCTCAACAAATTATGGGATGGGATGCGCACTCATCACATTCATGTATGACTCCAAGCTACAACGAGCAGTTTATACACTGTAGGGCTGGACTGTCATTCAGAGAGACTTTGACAGCTAAAGAAATGGACTGGCTGAAGCAGTAAAAGATCCTGTACCTGTGGGTAACTACCACAGAAAAGGACAGTGCAGACAAGTGAGGCTGCTTTGCATCCTTACACCAAACATATATTGGGCTACAATAGCAAAACTGCAGCCAACAAGCTGAAGGAAGTGATTACTCTCTTCTCACTTGTAAGATCATATTTGAAACACCTTTCCTAGCTTCAGGTTAGTCAGTACCAGCAAGACATTGATAAAGTGGGAACATTCGACACACAAGGAGAAGCAAAGAATTTTACTTGCTTCTCCTGGACAAGGGTAAGGGTCAGTGAGTTTAACTGCCATCTTCAGCTACCTGATGGATAGCTAAAGAACAGAAGAAGCTAGACTCTTCTTGGTGTGTGTATTGTACTCTGCACAATAGCAGGACAAGTGATGATGGACACAAGCTGCAGCAAAAATATTCTGGCTGGAGGTAGGGAGGAATTAGTCACCATGGGAAGGGTTAAGCACAAGAACAGATGCCCAAAGAGGCTTATGATATTCCATGCTTGGAGATTTCCATGCCTTGCATCAAGCAGATTGCACTAGGTGACCTCCAGAGGTCCCTTTCAATATAATTTTTTTCTGTAAGTATATGGTTATCTTAATGGAAGTCCTTAATGCGATTCCTGGCAAGCTGGATCTGTTTTATAAAGATGATTAAAATAGTAAGAAAACATAATTCTCCATAAAAGTTTCCAGGTAATGAAAGCAATGAGAGGTATGCATTCATTTAATCATACTTGCCTATGCCCAAAATGGAAAAGAGGATTTCAAATACGTATCAGTGCCCTGAGGGCACTAATGGCCCTGACTGTTCCTTCCCAGTCCCCCGGTCTCCCCTACTCTGCCCAGGGCCTAGGACCCCTTATAATCCCCACAAGGCTACCAAACCCTGCCCCAGTGATGCTGCAACAGGGCTGGTTTCCAGCTCCCCACAGCCCTGTCCTGTCTGGCCATGGCACCTAGGACAACTCTCCACAGTCAACTCATTGAGAGGCAACTCTACACAGACAACTCTCTGTGGGACAGCTCTGTGAGGGAAGTTCCAAACCCTAATCCTAACCCTTCTAGCATAGTTGTCCCTGCAGAGAGCTGTGCCATGGAGAGTTGTCTGCTGCAGAGAGCTGGTTGCCGAGAGCCATCCCTTTCCAAGGCTGTGGGCCTCACCGAGCCAGGCCCATCGTGCCTTGTCCCCCAGGAAGGTGCCTGATGCATGGGGCTGTCCCAGTGCCCCTTGGCATCCCTGCACCTGGCTGGGGGTGGGATGGGCCCTAACTGCAAGCCTGACCCATCATGGGGAGCCCCTATGGTTCTGGTCTCTGCAGAGCCCTGACAAGTTTCTGCAGGGTTCTGCAGACATTGTGGAGAGCTTTTACTTAATAACAAAACTACCTGTATCAACCTGTTATGTAGGACTCTTTAGACAATCTGCTGTGAATTTCAAACAAATTCATTCCATCCTGTTCTCAGGAGTCCAAAATTGCATCTTCCAAAACAGAGGATGGCCTTTAACTCTTGCAGTTGTGCCAATGACCGCATTGTGGCTGCTGTATGTCTGTACGTTAACATTACAAAATAACTAAGTTATATGATCAGCTGAGACCTGCAGAGACACATGGGTGCCTGAGTGCCTCCCCTCCAAGTGAGTTAACTGCTGTTAGTTTGACTGGTGGTGGCTGGTCTCAGTGTATGCAGCTCAGAACCAAGTATCCAGGCATCCATTAAGATGCAAATAACATATTCTATTTGCTCCTCTAATGATGAAGGACTTCTTTACCATTCTTCTAGAACAGGGCATTTATCGAGCAACCTGATCTAGCTGAAGCTGTCCCCATGCATTGCAAATGGGATTGGACTAGATGATGTTTAACGGGTCTTTCCAACCCAAACTATTTTATGATTCTATGATTCTATGATTTACCTTCTTGCACTGCTTCCACATTTGAAGGCTTTGTAAAAACCTGTCTTAGAACTGCTTGTAATTTGCAATAGAGCAGTAGCGTGCAACTCATTTTCTTCTGTTGCTGGTGAAGAGTGGACTGAACACCGAGCAGATAAAAGCATACTTTGAAGCAAAGAAATACACATATCTAAGTCAAGACAGTTATTGCTAAGGCATAGTCAATCCTATTTGACCAGAGAAAAAACTCACTAAGCAGCTAAGAGTGAAGAAACTGGAGTTGTTCTATGCATGCAAGAAGAAATATACTGCACAGTGATTATGGAAGTTTTCTGTCAGTTTGTGGGGGGAAAAGCCTTACACTAGCTTCACATATGCTCCTACAGATCAACACTTTGTATTTCCTGTACATACTTATTTTCTGCTCTTGTAAGAGGCAGTTACCTTGGGAAAACAACTCAAGTAGTAGATCTGGGAAGAGAAACTCAGTTTTTTACCACAGGAATCCTAGTGATTATTGCTTTCCTGATGCAAGAGCTGAGCTGGAAAAGTTCTTTGAGCATATATATGAGATGACAGCCATCATTTGCCCTTGCCTGGCTAGTCCACTCCTCTGACTTTATTTTAATAACTAGATTCCCAGTGGAGCAGGATTCTTGCCAAGACATTTTATCAATACTTTTGTTTTACATATAGACTTTTTTTTTAATTAGGTGTTTGTTTTTAACACTGCTTCAGATTTCTATCACTGAAATATTTGAGTGCCTCAGACAAATTTTTTTCTTTGGAAAAAATTTTTTTCTTTTTTCCATATGAAATGGGAAAGGTTTTGTGGGTGTTTTTTTGTTTTGTTTTCAAAACGTGAGGAGAGACCAGAAGCACAGATATTTTACGGCTTAGATTCTGAAGCCCAGTGAGGTGCCTACATGGCAGAAATTCCTTTGTGTGTTGGAGGATCTGAGCATGACTTGGTTGGAATCATACAGAACGCATGTGGCTGACCAGGGAATGTGGACAATGAATTGACCTCCTGTGTCTCTAGTAAAAATGGCCTTGGTGGGCATGCACTGAACAGCTGTTTGGCAGCAAGAAGCGAACACAGCAAGCAGAAGGATTTGTACAGAATGCTACATCTTAGCCTAGGGGCTTTAATCGGTCTAACAATCCTTTCTTTTAGCATAGCCGTACCTTACAGCAGGAATTATTATATTGCACTCAGAGGAGGCAGTTCATTGGAAGATATTCAGATTAAAACTAGAGTTGCATTTTTAGGAAGTGCGGGGCAAAGGGAAAGGAAAGACTGTTTGTACCAAACATTTTTAAGATTTATATATTGGTTTCATCACTCCCAGTTCCTGACTTACTAACAACAGCATGTGTGTATGGAGTGGTGAATTTTTCCTGAAGTTTACTGTTCTGACTGGACCTGCTGAATAAATTTTGTTAATCTTCACCTTAAACACAAACGCACATCTGCTACAGTCTTCACACATCTTGCTTTTGCTTTTGACCCACAGAATATTACCTTTAATTATGTCTCATTTAGTTGGGCTCTTTTAATTCTGAAGACTACCACTAGAAGATATTGTGAAAAGCAAACCAAATATCCAAATATTCCAAATATCTCTGTTGTACTTTCTTGCTTTTGTTTAAGTTTAAACCAAACTTTTTACATCAAAATTCATCTTCAGAACAGTGGCTCAGAGTATATAATCTTCACATATTATAGGCTAACAGTATTAGATAGACCCTATGCCAACTAACAGAATTTTACTAAACAACAGTGCCTGACATCATATATTTTAGTCACTTCTACCTCGCAGCCATAAAACATTAAGTGTATCTGGTGAAAATGTGTTTGGTGCACAGTGACCTTTTTTGTTTAAGAAGATCCATCTGGCTTTCCTTTTATTTTCTGCATCTTCACCATGGAAAGGGAGTTCAAGGAAGATGAAACTTCATTTTTTTTTTAAAAAAAGGTGTCTAAGATGATTCTGTAGCTTGTGTTGCGAAAAAAAAAACAAAAAAAGGAGTGGAATATTTTGTGACTTAACTTCAAAATTCCCATTTGTGTTGTAAAGAACACAGTTGGGTTTTAATTACTACCTTAGTACTACTAAGATGAGCTCCTAAAGCTGATTATTTCAGACTTTGACACTACTTGTTTCTTTAAAATATAAACAAAGTATCTCCCCAAAATATATTAATACGTAATTTTCATTGCAAGCTACTTGAATTATTTCTTTATAAGCTCTACTATAACTAGTTCCAATTAATTTCTAATTACTACCCATAACATCTGATATTGCAGTAGTGCACATGCTCTATAAAAACACTGGGAATCCTGTCCACAGCTTTGACTCTTGAAATATATGTTTAAAAAATGTAATATGCAATAAAAAGTGAATAGTAATATTGTTCTGCAGATGGGGAAAAATGAAACACAGAAGCATTAACACAGTGGCAGAAGCAGCAATGGAACACAAATATCTTGCTCTGACACTTCACTACACAATTTATTCAGTTGTTTTTGGTCAGGCTCTTCTGCAGTGTTTCAGGCTGATAAAGATTATGTCAAAATTAAATCCACACTTGCACCCTTGTGCAAACCCCAAAGCCCCATGACACTACTTTACTTGCTTTTGGAGCACTCCCAGAGCTCAGAGAGGAGCTAGCTACCTGCCTGTGCATTGAATCCTAAATCACAGCTGAGAAGGGGTTTAAAAGAGTTTCTAGCTGCCTCTTGGCTGTATGCTTCCAGGCTGAGACTGGAGCACATCTCTGCAAGCGTCCTCTTTAAATTCTGTCCTAGCAGCAGGCAGTGGTCTTTGCTTGGGACCAGTGCCACCAGCTGTGCCTTCCAGGAGCAGAGGAGGAATGATGCAATGTCTCCTTACAGGTGGGCGAGTCACCCTGTGGGCCTCAGCCGCAGAGACAAGAGTAGCACAAAAAGGAAAGTGGGAAAATGAAGTATTCACAGTGAATGCCTGGTTTAACAGCCACAAAGTGTTCATATTTCAAATACCGGTGTCTGCATAATGTGATGTATGTTTTCCCTTTAACATCATTCTGTTACTATTAAGACTTCCCCCTTCTTGGATTCAAAATTTAAAGTTGACTTAAAATAAGCATGGATTCTTCTGCTTTTTTGTCAGGATGCAAAACCAATGACATGAATTCTTATGTGACAGGGTCCTCATATGACCTTTCCAATGTGTCCTGTAACAGGGGAGTAGTGGTAATTTCACAAGGAAGCCCATAAACTTTTCAACTTTGGTCAAGCCTGTAATTGTGTGTTATTTTATTCACATCAACCACTTTCCCACCCATCTTAGCTTCTCATCAATGCCACAAGTCAACACTTGCTTGAAAATGTCACCCTGGGAGAACAGCTGTTACCAAATGAGCACTGTTTCTTTCAATTTTCTCCTTAGGTCTTATCTAACACACATTTCTTTGAGGGCCACCAGCAATAACAATCACCCCCTCTCTGAGAACATGTGAGCAAATAGCTGTAAGATCTTGCTGTTCTTTTTGCAAGTGGGAATTGGACTGGGGAAAAACAGAGAAGGATGCCACTTACATAGACGACTGCCAGATTGTTTTAGTGAACCCATGGCACTGTGTAGCTGAGTGACATTGTCTGTGTAACTTAAGGGAGAGTTTCACTTATGTACTTGCTTTCCGGCTCACAGCTGCACGTATGTGTGCAACCATCATGGGCTAGGCATACAGCGAGGGAGGGACACAGGAATCACAGAATCATAGAATCATTTGGTTGGAAAAGCCCTTTGGTATCACTGAGTCCAACTGTACCTGTCCCCTACTAAACCATATCCCGGAGCACTTCATCTACCCACCTATCTCCAGTGATGGTGACTCAGCCACCTCCCTGGGCAGCTGTTCCAGTGCCTGACAACCCTTTCGATGAAGAAATTTTTCCTAATGTCTAACTTAAACCTCTCCTGCCGCAACTTGAGGCCATTTCCATTTGTCCTGTCACCTGTCACTTGGGAGAAGAGATGAACACCCATCTCGTTACAACCTCCTTTCAGGTAGTTGTAAACAGTGATAAGAGAAAGGCTGTTCTTCCAGTTTTCCCATTTTCCTTTAGCAGAGGAAGGTTCCTGTGTTTGCTTGACTGGGGAGAGTAGCCCTAGGTCTCCTTCTGAAGTGGCACCAGGACGTAGTGCTCAGTTTGAGCGCACTTCCCAGTAGGAAGGCGATGGCAGCTCTTTTTTTCTGAAAGTGAGAAAGATTGTTTTGCAGATCAAATAGCAAAGCAAGAGTTCGGAGCAGAGAGTATTCGGAGCAGAGATTTTGAGCTAAAGCTCAGACTTTTTTTGAGATGTTTTTACTTGCAAAGAACTGGGCTGTTTCACAGCATCTTGGTGTTTTTTGTTCAGGGTTTCTCAGTGACTCCAGAGGAAACATTTGGAAAGGGAAACTAGCTTTTGCAGATAGCTTGGGATGTGAAGCTCAACCTGGATCCCTTGCCGTTTCAACATCCTCCTGGAAGGGGCAGCTTGTCTTTAAATTTTAAAGCTCAGCAAATCTACTGGATAGAATTCGGCATAGCTGATTCCAGTGCATTGATGACGAACGCAGCCTGTCGCCCCTACCCCCTGCCCTCCTTCTCCAATGAGATGTACAGCTGATGTACTACACAAACTAAAAAAAAAAAAAGAGAGTAGCAAATTGGCTTCCTTTTATGAAGAAAATAATGAATGGGAGTTAGATTTCTCTCTTCCAGCAACTTGCGACACACACACTCCTGATGCACAGCACTTTGTAAGGGTAGGCAGGCGCCGCCGCTCCGCTCCGCTCCGCTCCCCACCCCACCCCGCCCCGCCCCGCCCCGCCCCGCCCCGCCCCGCCCTCTGGAGCCGTCACGGGGGCAAGAAAAACCCAAGCCCGAGCTCCGAAATGCCTGGGGATGCGACTTTTGAGAGAGAGAGAAGGCGGGGGGGGCGGTTCTCCCCCCACCCACCATGCGGCCCCACCCTGCTCGGAATCAGCGTGCGGCGCCGCTGCCAGCCAGCAGGTGGCGCCCAAGGGCGGCGCAGCCGGGGACTCCAGTCCGGGGCGGGGGGTGGGATGGCGCCGCGGGGCCGCCCTGGGGCGCGGTTAACTCCCCCTCCTCCGAAGCGGGTCAGGGAAGGGTGGGCCAATGGAAGCTCCTAGGGAGGGAGGAGAGAGTCCTTCAGGGGGAGGGATACCCTCCCCACCAGGATCGTGGAGTCCAGTTCCTGTCCCTGCAGAGGACAACCCCAGCATTCACACCGTGTGTGTGAGGGCATTGTCCAAACGCTTCTGGAATATTGTCAGGCTTGGCGCCGTGACTGCTTCCCTGGGGCGCTGTTCCGGTGCTCCACCGCCCTCTGGGTGAAGAAGCTTTTCCTAAGACCCAGCCTTAACCTCCCCTGGTACATCTTCCTGCCATTCCCTCGGCTCCTATCACCGATCACCAGGGAGAAGAGCTCAGCGCCTGCTCCTCCTCCTTCCCTTGTGAGGAAGCAGTGAACTCCTACGAGGTCCCCCCTCAGTCTCCTCCAGACTGAACACACCGGGTCGCCGTGTGAGTCCGTGCGGGCAGCGCCGCCGGCTCGAGCAAGGCAGCGAGCTGCTCTGGCGCCTTCATTCCGGCGCCAGGGACTTGGAGGGAGAGAAGGGGGACGGTGCCTGCGGAGTGTGGGGGAGGGGGAACCGGCCGTCCCCGCCCCCAGCAGGTCCGGGGACGCTGTGGGAGGGGTGGTCCCCGGCCTAATTAGCATGCAGAAACCCTCTGCAGGGAAGTACATAAATGGCTCTATGTGCCCACGCATGTGCAGGCGTTCCTGTCCGTGCAGGGTGGGAAGCAGCACTTGCATTGTCTCTGAAGAAAAACCCCGTCCATGCCATAAAAAGACCATTCAGCCATTCTTCTGCAGTGAATGTCCTTCGTTTCATTTGTCATATCCAGCAGACATCCCTCTGTTGTCACCAAGGCGGGGTACCCTGCTCAAGGTACCCCCCAAAGGTTGCTCTTCACTCCAGCGAACGACAGCGTCCAGCGGTTCACTTTGTCCTGGAAGCGGCACCTCAGCATCTGCCACGGCAAGGAGTGCTCGACAGCCATCGCTGCCCGCCATCGTACGCCTTCTCAGCGTGGTCATTGTCAGCGAGCCAAAAACCAGAAAGCCACAAGCTTTGCAAGCCGCCTGCTTTCCCCGAGTGAGAGCATTGCAGCATGTGTCAGTACTAAGCATGCCAAGGAAGGACACACTTTTAAAGGCAAATTCCTCCAGGCTTTTGTTTACGTCTTTGGCCAAAGCCAGTGAAAGCAAATAGTTCACGTTTTGTGAAGTGGCAGAATTTTTTTTTTAATTTTTACCTGCTGACCCTTTTATCAGTATGTTTACACTCTGCCCTTGAATAGCATTAAGATTAACACACACTGTAATTTTTCCCATTAACTAAGCTTGACATCCTCTTTAATAGCCGAGTTAATCCCTCAAACCTCTAAATATCAGAAATTTTAGAGCTAGAACCAAACTATGTAAGTTGGTTTTGTTTCCTCTTCATTTGCCTGCTGCAGCAGAGGAAATCAGAGAGCTTGCAGCGTTTGGGTGCAACCAAAGAACGCATTGCCCTTCTTTACTAATGCTCACTTGCATACAGCTTTTCGATCTCATGTAATACAGATGGAAAAGCTCCTCAGCTACTGCAGAGGTCTACAGTTATTACTTAGGCTGTGAGGTATAACCCTAGAATAGGGAGAAAATTTTTAAGAACTTGCAAACAATTTTTTCCTCTAGTCTGCTGAAAGAGCCTTCCGTGCTTTGTCTTCCTTTGTCTCCTTTTTCTTGGCATTTAGGATACTCCCATTTCAAAGACAACTCACTGAATCTCTGATGACACTTATCCTATTATTTGTGTTTAACAAGTACAGCCTTAAGCAACTAAGAACTCAGATCCACTACCAGGCTGAAGAATAGTGATCCTCTTAGGTCCCTTATTTTGAGCTTGGAATTAATCAATATGAATTAGGCACCTAAATTGCATGTACAGGAGAGGTGCAATCAGAACTGTGCATTAAATGGGAAGGTACCTGAAAGTTAACTGGTAGACACTACGAAATATAGGCACTTATCGCTAGCTCATCCCTGCAGGATGTTCATAGTGAAACAGGACTCAGGAGGGGCCTAAAGTCATCCCACTGGATGTAAGTGGTAAAATCATGTGTTTATATTCAAAGCAACCAGAGGTAATGGCGATTTTTATACTGCATCTGCATACTTGCATGTGAGAACTTGCCTGAAAAATAGGAGAGCTGGGGCCTGATGGGCAATGCCCAGGCTGTCACTGGGAGGCTGGGGACACTTCTGAGGCTGTCCCACTGTGGAAAAAACAGTTGAGTTTTCAGAGAAGGAATGCGTGGGAATGGCTTTGTCGTTCAGGCTCTGCTATCCAATAGTGAAAACACTTAGCAAGGGATGGGAATGGGAATTCAGTCCCAAGTGTCTATGTGTCTGTCATTTGGTGCTTTATACAATGCACAGAGGTTACTAAATCTGGGACCACAATTAAGATCTACTGCTCTGCTTGTCCTTAATTTTCCCAGTCGTTTTTTGTCTTTTGAATGGAACAGAATTGTGTTTATGGTGATTTCTGCTTAAAGAAATGCAGCCAGTGTGTCTGTTGTTCACTGAGCATGCCTGTCAGCTTGGATCCCCCAGGGAACGTAAGCAGCAGGAGCCTCATTTGTAAATCTCGAAAGGGTGGTAGGTGCTGAGAAAGCACAGCTTAGCCAAGACGGTTGCACAGTGCTAGAATATTAGGCTGGCAAGTATAAAAATAAAATGGCTTCTACAGTGGTTGTGGTTTTTTGGGTGTTGGTATGTAAATTCCATCTAAATTTTATAGTAGTCTGTTCAGTTCTCTATCTTTTATGCTCCTTGGACTTATATTTTCTTACCAGCATTTGTATTTTTTTTTCTTTGTTCCCTTACACAGTTTCTCATGTGGGTGTGAGAACTATGTGATATGCTTCATCTGCCATACAGAGCAAAAGTCTTCAATTTATCTGTCTTCTGCATTAGATCTCAGCTAACCCCCCCCCATTTCCTGCTTTGTCTGACTTTTTTAGAGACAGTGCAGCTTCTCTAATTAGTTTGCTAACAACACCACTTTTGCGATGGCAGGGGAAGGGGATACAATCTGCTTCAGAGATAACAGGCAAAAAAACTCTGAAGGAATCTCATTCCTGTGACTGTTTGCTCTGATTCCACCTGTATGTAATGAGAAGCAAGCTCAGTCATGCTGGTATGGGAGCTGCACCCTGTCCCTCACTCAGCCCTGGAAAGACCATTGCACCAAGAAAAGCAGCAGAACACTCTGCTTTGACGCCAAGTGAGTGTTGAGTCCAGAGAAGACAATGATGTGAAGAAGCGGTGACCTTGTAGATGACTCATTTGGGGTCCAGTTCCAAGACATATGTTAATTTAACATTGGCTGTGAGAACTGTTGGAGCAAATGGCTTGGAAATGAAGTGCTGTAACGGGAAAAATCTGATGCTACATAACACTGCTGGTTCAAAAAATCTTCTTGAAACCTCCCCCCCCGCCTTCCTTTGGCAGATACAACATGCTCTGTCATTGTCAGTGTTTCCCATGCACAGGGTGATGAATCGCCATTTTAGGCAGTTGGTTTATGGCTCATAAATACTTGGGTGTGTCAGATTGTAATGGATCCCATAGGAATGACAGTGCTGTTTGGACAGTGGCTGAACACATCCCTCTGAATTCCCATCCCTGCAGCATAGATAATGGATTTTAATGGTCACAAACAGATGGTGTTCATGAAAGGGAGAAAAAAAATCAGATTATAGCTCATGTCATACAGGGTGGGGAAAATAATCTGCTATATTTAAAGTTTTATTTTATTAGAAACAGGAATATAGCTTCAAGCAGTTCTGGTACAATAAAAAATTCTAACTATTATTACAAGCAATAAGTGAGTATCAAAACACAAAGCTGTTCAGGTCAAACTAGATAATAAGAGTCTAAACTCCAAGAGTGGGTTATATTTTAGCTTACTTCTTTTTTTGTTTGTTTTGGGTTTTGTTTTGTTCAAATCAGCCTCAATTCAGACATTAGGCAACAGGAAGAGTTAAACCAAAGCGTCCTGCATCCCAGGTGAATGTCATTAAAGGTACCTCAACTTTTTGAGCATTACTTAAGTCCTTTATAAATCTACTTCTTCACATTTATTAGAAAGACCGGGGAAAAAAAATCAGTCTTACACCACCCTGAAATAATTATTTTGAGCAGCATACGGCATTGAAAAATCACTGATCCTTGCAATTTTGGCTCAGATACTTGTTCAAGCCTCTAGAGAGCACATAAACACCCATTAATGCATACTTCAAGTGTAATACAGTGATAAATACAGGCCTATTATTGACTGTGGCTCAGGCACGTGAGACTTAAATTTCACTGTACATACTTAACTTTTTGAATGCGAGCTATTAAAAAATCCATATAATGCCTTAGATGTTTGTT
This sequence comes from Neomorphus geoffroyi, assembly GCA_033558235.1. NCBI lineage: Eukaryota > Metazoa > Chordata > Aves > Cuculiformes > Neomorphidae > Neomorphus > Neomorphus geoffroyi. The sequence goes on along the minus strand of JAUMJM010000005.1, from coordinate 44,828,772 downwards.
TCCATTATTGTCTCCAGTCACTATTGACAAATGCATCCACAGTCCCGGGAGCTGGGACTGGGAGCCCAATATGCTGAGTTCTTTGTGGGCTATGGTGGCTTTTGATATATTATCTTTCTGATCCTTTGAATCTTACATTCCTGTCTTCATGTGTGCCCAGTTTCAAAAGGGTTAAATACTATCCTTGTTCTTCCACTTTATCCAACAGAGTGCATTATCCAACAGAGTGCATAAGGTGGTGGCTAAGGTATGTCTTCTGAAGTACCAGGTATTCTGAATGCCATTTGCCTTGATGGCACACAGAGAGCTTAATGGTAAATGGCAGTAGATCCTCTTTGAGCCATGTTTTAAAAGGTAAAGATGTGCATATATGAAGCGATAACGGTTATCCAAGCATATTTGTAGATTTTATGTGAGGAAACTTTCTTCTGCATTGACATCTTTCACAGGGCAGCAGAAAAATTCTCATCCTTCTTTTCACTCCGATTTGTGCTGCTGAGTGTTGTGTATTATGAAATTAAATTTCTAGCTGCTTAGCACTGTGTAGAGATTATAGACTATGACAGCCATTCCTAGGATCCAGTGCCTAAAATCTTTTATAGTTCCAGCCTACTGTGTGTCTCTGCAATCAAAAGGGAGGTAAAATATTTTTGCCTACTTTCTCACCAGGCAAAGCTTCTAGTGAACAGCTTGCAGGGTTTGAAGCCAGAGGAGATCTGAGATGGGACCTTGGATTAGCAGATTAGCAGGAGTGGGTTTGCTCCCCTGCCATACTGCTGCAGTGCCCTGCGATGCCTGACTGGTGTATGGAAAAGTCTAGCGCTGTGCTGTTACAGCTTGACTGAGCGGTGATTAGATTTTCATTCCTGAGAGTGCCGTCTGTGAGAATTGCAGGCTATTTCCTTGATATAAGGGGGAAAAGCAGAGGAAGAGTGTGATTAAACTGCTGAAGTGATTGATTTAGCCAGCTGCTGTGGTCCTGGGCAGTGGCCAACAACACTGGGAAACTGCAGTGGGCATCCTGGAAGTGCAGGAAACATAAGGACAGTGAGGAAGCAGATAATGGGCAAATAAATCAAATGGCATCTGTGAAAATGCAAGAAGAAATTCATGTTTTGAAGACTCAATGTTCTTGCCGTAATTTTTTACATGAATCCCATTGTAGGGTGGATAATGGCATGAAGCAGAAAATTAGCCTTCAGAGTCAAAACAAAAAGTGCAAAATATCTTTTTGTGAAATGATCAAGAGATCATTATGCTCTCGAACAGAGCACAAAGATTTAGCCTCTGACTGCCTCTGCAGGGAGGGATAAGAAGCAATTGGGACTGTAGCTCTGTCAAGTTTGTACCAGAGTCTTAATTTATTTGCAGGGCTTTTTTTGTGAGACTTGCAATAGAGAAAGACTCAATATTCATCTCTCTAGCCCTGGATCAAGCATGTTATAGTTGATCCTCCATCTTACTAACCTCTTCTGAGCACCACCGGAAGCCAGTTACTGGCATTTGCTTTGTGTGTGGAATGCAAGTATCAGAGTGTTGAATCAGCCCTAGCACACAGTGTTGCCAGCTTCTATTTGTTATGAAGAAATAATTACAATGTCTGAAATATTCCTTGAAGGGTGTGCTTCTGGATTTGTGTATCAGTATCTTAAAATTCCTTAAAGGAAGAAAAAGAAAGAAACAAAGAAAGAAAAAGAAATAAACTGAATGTACGAACCAAATGCAAAAATCAAGAGAATTGAAGAATATCAAATGGAATATGCTTTTTAATGCTCATGATTCTTGTGGCATGGCCAATCACTTTTCAATGCTTGGGCTTGGCAAAGGTAGAAAAATTACCAAAAAAAAGTGTGGATAACATTTCTTGCAGATCTTTCTAAGGGAAGAAAGAACTGAGGAACAAAGGGTACATGAGAAAGTCTTTGTCTCTTTCTCAGTGGGTGAACATGCCTGTCATTGTGTGACACAGAAGGCAGTAGTGTATGCCTGGTGGCCCTCAGAGCTTCAGGCCATTTGGATGATTGTTGAACGGCCATGGCTGAGTCTCGGAGAACAGTAAGTCTTGGGTAATAACTGAGAGGGGGGGGCTGGTCTGTGTGATCTGGGCAGCTGTCCCTTCCAGGCTGCCTGGAGACAGCCAACTCATTTCACTGAATGTCTCTCGGATGGTAATAACTTCTAGTCCCGGCTAGCTGAAAATGGATGGAAATTGGTGACCTGGAGGTGAAAGGTGCTGTATCCCATTCCAATGCCCTGAGTCACTCATACTTTTGTTACAATGAGCTGTCTGTGCCACTCTAAAGGGTGTTTCTGATTTGCTGCTTTCCAGCACTGCTTGTGAGTTGTGTTTAAAACAAATGAACTACTTTCCACAAACTCTTCCCCTATGGCCCCTTGTTTATTTTAAAGGGCATAGTAGCATATAATGTGTAGCCTAGGACTGTATTGCTGATTACAAACCTTGCTTTGGGCTTCTCTCACCTTGAAAATTCATATCTCTGCTAAAGCTTGGAGACTGTGCAACTGGTACAGGACTGTGTGTTGTGGGCTAGCAGATGTCAGTGAGCACAGGCTGCAAGTTCAACGCAAATTATTTCTATTTCACATTTTGTCCCATTTTTTAAGCAATGTGGTTCCTAGAAGCTGATAGTATTTCAGCCAAAGAAGTTATCTATATATGTGTAAAAGAGCTACTGTTTGTAACATGTTGGTCTAGCCTGTAAGGTTTTGCATGTTTCTAATATCTCAGAGACTATGCAGTTTAATCCTGCCCACGTATAAAAAGGAGAAGGAGAAGCTTGTCTACTTAACTGACACTGGTCTCGCGGAAGTCAATGGCAATAGTGTACTGATGACTGAACTGTTTACATACATATGGAGATGCAGCTCATTATTTCTGCAAGTACCATTCAGCTCTGCTACTGTGCAGCTCTTCACCTTATCTAGGGTACCACACATGAGGCAGACACCATGTGCTATGCCAAGGTAGGATAGAATTATTGTGAAAAATATGCAGCACACACGCTGCATTAGGAAAACGTTATTAACTAAGACTCTATCCTACACCACTCCAAAACCATGGAAAACCTGTTAATTGAAGTGAAAAGAATCAGGAGGGAAAGAATGAAACTTCCTCTTACTATCTCCCCTCCACTGTGCCTTGCTTTTTTCTGTTCTGAGGCACCACTGCTGTGTTTGCCTGAAGTACAACTGAAGCACTAATTCTCACGTGTTTGTTTGCTCTGGTTGTTAAAACAATGCCTTGATACTATTTATTTTTGTGGAATGAATGTAGACCTCTGTAAGGCCCTTGTGCCTCAGTGTTTTGCAGCAAAGGTCAGAAGTCTATTCGTGAGACTTCCCAGGAGTTATTGTTAAAATGTGTCTTTGCTGTGTCACTGTTTTCCCCTTTCCTCTCCTCATTCAAAATAATACATTGTCGTTAGTGACTTTTAATGGTCTCCCTCTAAGTGCAGGGTATCCAGCTTTCCTTAATTTTTTTTCCCCAAGCTTCCTTCCTATTTAAACAAAGAATTGTTTTAGTCAGTGGGGACCCAAATATTCCTAGCCTTGCTATCACGAAGAAAAATACATCACTTTGTTTTATGCAGTGATTTATGAGCACTGCAGTTTTATTGCTGTTGCGAGCTGCAGCATCATGGTTTGTTACAACAGAAATGTTGTGTCTAATATGGGCATTCTTGCAATGTTTGCTCTGACCTTTATGAGAGTCTTTCTATGGCTAATGTGGCCAAAACTTTGGGCTTTTAATATATTAGTCAGTTTATGAATCCTTGTAAATATCACCAGTGAAAAGGGAGAAAGGGAGGAAGATGAGCTATTATAATTCAATAATGGTGTGTACGAGTAGCCCTTGTACTCATAACCTAAGGTTGTCACTTACCTCATATATCTTGATTTCAGAGATCTTTAACTTGGCATTTGATTTTTTACTTAATGACTTTTGAAGTCCAAAAGATCCAAGATCACTGAAAATGACACTTTCAGTGATTTGATGTCTCAGTTATTATTTATCCAGTCTTGACACGTAATCCAGCACGTTGTCTCTGAATGAATTTTGTCCTATGGTAAAGTCACTGGTCCCCTATCTGAGCACACTGATGGATGCTGAACCCTAAACTTGGCCACTGCATGAGAGAAATTAATAATCTTCATGGTTAATGTAATTATTTCTTCAGATTTATCTGGCTTTACAGTTTGAAACTCTTGGCTCTTCTTACACTTTATTCTACACTGTAGAAAAATCTTTATTTTCCTCTTATGAGAGCATCTATTCACTGTAACCGTGTTACCTCTCAGTCTCCATTTTGATAAACTGAGCAGAAAAAGCTCTTGGTGTCCTGATAGCAAATTCTTCAGTCAAGAAATATTTTTGTGCCTCTTCTGCGTTTTCATGAGATTAGTAGCATGGTTTCTGAAGAAAATGTGACTTACATGATCACGGTGTTGGCAGTGTTTGTCTGTTCATCTCCTTCCCATTCTTTTCCCAATATCTTGCTAAAACTTTGGCTACTTTAAGTCCAAACTTTCAGGTGGGTAACATTCTCAGAGCCATTAGAGTCTGCATATTTCAAGTTTTATGAAAAGTGTTGTGCTGGGAGAAGGTGAGACACATTTGCGCTACTGCAAAAGGAAAGGCAGCTAGAGCTCAGCCAACTGGCCAGCCAGCCTGTGGCCCTGGGCTGCCCAGCCAGCACTGCCTAAGCTCTTTCCTTAGGGAGGAGACAGCAACAAACACTTTAGGGGCAGAATTGGGATATTGCGTAAGTGGCAGAGGAATAAAGAAACAAAGGATACAATTTCATATGAAACTAACTTTCCTAAATTGCTTCATGAGCTGCAGAACTAATTCTGAATTTTTGAGCATCACTACTGGATGGAGTGCTCTCCACTCTATAGACACATTCCTGTAAATCAGATGTAAATGTTACGAAATTAAAGATGCCAGCTACATCAATTATTATTTGCATGCTGAGAAGATATTTGCTCTTTTGGGGTTTTTATTCTTCTATGTCTGTGAGTTTGAGCTTTGTTCATACTGGTGAACACTTTATAATTATTTGGCCAGAAATGTGGCCTGCATTATATGATACTCTATGGTGCTATAGAAGTTGTGCATGCTGAGGCATGCAAGACATTTCTGTATTGTGATATGACTCTGCCATAACACATATGGAATAAAATACTCCAGCCAGCTCTGACAGTCAGCTGCCTCTGGTAACTAATATATTTTGTGATGACTTTTACTATCCCTACCATCTTATGAATAATTATTCTGCCTGTTGCCTTAAACAATTAGTAACACGAATTCCTATATCCTGATCCATCATACTGACAACCCACCAATTATATATCTAAATGTATAGACCCACTAGATAGGCTATCATCTCTTGGAGGAAGCAATTATAGGACAATGTGTGTCAGCCAGAAGATTAAGGGTCCTATGCTAGTTCAAAGAGTTGAGTTTCAGTTCTCACAATCTATCATGTCAGAGACTTTGGGATTAATGGGTGCTTGAGATCAAGATGATTTGCGTAGAAACGTTAATGATGGTACAGTACAGTGCACAGGGGTCAGGCCTGTATGACTGGTGATTGGTATTCATGGAGCTCTTGGGAAGACCATCAGGCAACTGGGAAGGGACTGAAAAGAAAGCATGTAAAAATCGTTTCCTCGTAATCTGGACAATTTACAAGCCTCTGAATATCTTTCCTTTGTACTTGCATTCAAGAAAAATTTTTCTAAGGAGCTTTAAGATGGTATGAAATTACGCCTTTACTTGCAGGGGTTTGACTGGTTCAAAGATCATTAATAGCTTTTTTAATCATCAAAGGAAATGCATACTTGATACCATGCAAAACCAAGATGGGCCAAGTTTTCTGCCACAGAGGAAAGTTTCTTGGCAGGTTTTATCTAACACATTATATTACGTATGTGTATGTATACATATACTACATCATATAAATGTGAATATAAACATATTATATAGATATGAAATATAGCATATATGATACTAAGATAAGTACTAAGATGTATTATTATACATTGTATATAATCAGTCAATATCTTTTATGGCATCATATTACTTACTGCAGAGGAGGTTTTATTTAGCACTTGAAATCAACCTGAATTTATTGTGTCTGATTGGTTAACAACAATTGCAAGGAGGTAGCCAGAGTTGGCATGTTATGTACAGTAAAATAAACTGTGAAATGTGCAGTAGTGTAAAATATTGGGAAAGAGTTACTATGAACATAGATAAGGGAAACTATGCTAAAACTGATGGATTTATTTGTTCTAGGTAATAGTTCCTCAGCTGAGGTAAATTTGCACCATGTCATCACTGTTAGAGAAACTGTACCAATTTCTCTACTAAGTCTATTGCAGAAGGCAGGAGTGTGCATCTGTATGTATGTGAACTGGCCACAATGAGTGTCTGTGGTTTCAAGGATAAACCATTTGGAGTGGTCCTATGCAGGTCCAGGGAGTGCGCAAAGGGTTTTAGTGGTACGGACAAGCGAAAGCCCATTTCTCGGCTTATTCTCTTTTATTTCAGCAATGCCATGCCCCATAGGTGGCTAAGCCAGGAAAACTGGTTCCCATATTCACTTTTGTACTCAAAACTTTTAAGTGATGGAAAATCTGTTCTACATCTAAAGAGTAGTGGTTTGTTACCTCCATGAAACTTTATAGTTCAAGGCTGAATTTGATGAATTTCATCTTCCAATTACTGTGTCTCATTAGGCATTATTTTTGTTAAATCTCTGCCTTGCTGTAGATGTATGTAAGCTGTGATCAACTAATTTCTTCACCTCTTGAATGAACTTAATAAGATTAAGTGTCTTCAGCCTCCACCTAGCAGCTGTGTATTCCTACTTTAAGCATTCTCCTCTAAGCCCTTTGCAGATTTTCAACCTCTGTTTTTGAAGTGCTGGATTCCCCCAAAGGACACGGTGTTGTAGCAATGAGATCACTGATGACAAATGCAGAGAAAGTACTATCGCTCTGCCACTCAGTATTATTTCCCCGTTTCTTCATCCAAAAATCTTCTATGCTTTAAAATACGAGCTGTTCTGCTCAATTAGCTGTCTTGTAGAGCCCCGAGGCAGTTCCTCATTGCGGAGGGCTGCTCTCCATTCTTTCTTCCCAGCTGTCCAAGCTTTTGTTTTGAAAACAGGTTTTGCTTGACTGGGCATGGTGTACAGGGCAGATAAATTGCTCTGACTGCTCTTCTAACCTTCCTGATACCTGCATACTTTATTAGCAATTTTGACCTTATTTTCAGATGATTAATGAAAATTATGTTGCTGGACTTACTGCTTGTCCAGTGTTTTTAAAGAGCTGTGAATCAACCAGCCCTTAATCAACCTAACATGTTCCCCAGTGACGGCTTATAGGATTGCAGTTTTCCTATAGTTAGTATAGAATGGCACAAGTATAATACAAAATCATATACTGGGTGGTTGTCTAAGAATATGAAATCTTCCTACTTCATTTTTTAATTAAACTTGCAGTCTCAGACAACAAAACTGGATTTTCTTTGACATGACATATTTCTTTTAAATCATGGTATAGCTCCTCTTGGTCTGTAACCACTGCACAACACAGCTAGACTTTCCATTGGCTTTGAGACAGTTTAGTTTAACTCATCTTTTCTGTGGCTCATGTATTTACTGGAGAGGGCACAAAGGAAAAGTTCTATAATGAGTCATTCATCAATAAAGACTATTCTTTTTTCTTTACTTCTTCTTTTGCTCTCTGAATTAGAGGGAAAAAGGAAAAACTTAGATATCATTAGTCTGATGCAAATGCAAATTCCTTCAGGTGAATGAAAGAAAAAAGTGGAAGGTGTGGATAAAACAAGTGGATAATTCTAGACTTAATAGATCCATGGAGAACACTGATAAAATCATGAATTTTGCAGACAGAAATATGGTTTTGGCAAAATGTAAATTTCACTTCAAAAAGATATTATGAATTAAAAAATCGGTGGGAGATCTTTTAAACACAAAGCCCCAAAATATCACATATATTGTTATCCATCTGTAAAAGTTTGAGTGATACTCACATGCTATTTGGGAAAATGCCTTTTTTTCTTAAAATTCACAAAAGGATAAAAAAGTTTCTGATTTCTCTTAGTCATTTTGAAATGCATGATGTTGGCAGATGTTGTAAAGGTGGAGAATTTTCCTGTGTACTGCACCGTCTAGATAGAACACTCTTTCCTCTTGCTTCACACTTTGTGGTAAGTACAATGCAAATCTAAATGCTGAAATCTAGCTATGTGATTTAAGAGGGTGACCAGTCATAAAGAACGATGCAAGATAAAGTTTTCCTTTTGTACGCTTAAAAGTAAGCTCTTCAAAACTTGTTCTCAATGTTTAACAAAGAAGCCTACACAAAAAAACTCCTCAATTAAAACCTTTCTTTTAAGAGTAAGTCTCAAATAGAGGAAACTTTATTTCACTTCTTGTTCTCTGAAAAGGCTACCTCTACTAAATCATCTTCACATGTTGCTCACTGGTTATTTGGCTGTATATTACAAGAAAGAACTGATGGTCTTGAAAACAACACAAACATGAAAACAACACAAACTCTACAACAGTTCTTTTTTTTACCTAGTAGTAAAATGTCTACAATTAATTATGCAGTTATGCAGTTTAGAAGCTCAGTCACCCACAAGTTATTGTTTTCGTAAGAAATACAAATGCCTTTGGAAGTAGTTAATTAGCAATATCCTCTAGTCTTTTTCTTCTCTGGCTCAGCAAAATTGCTGGTGTTCATTTGTAGCCAGTGGCTCCCAATGAGATTCTTAACAGAGAAGTGTGTCATATACCATGACCCCACTCATTTTTCTAATGAAGAATCTACCATGGCTTTTATAAGCATAATACATTTTTACTTACTGTCATGGCTTTCCCTTCTGTCTACAAGAGGGAGCAAAACAGATAAGGTAAACATTTTTTTCCCTGTTTTTTTATTCAACTTAATATACCTTCTATTACAGTAGCAAAGCCGGAGGACAGCATGTTGTACAAGAGTAATCTGTCTGAAAGAGATGGTACACACACAACTGCCAGGGTTTCCTTCTACTAGTGTAATGACTGATTGACATGATCAGAACAGAATTCATATGGCAAGCCCCTCTTCATGCAATCTTTAAATAATAATGCTGCTCCCAGCACTCTAGAGCAATTGTCTCTCTGTCTGCCTTTAGCAGCATCAGCTGACAAGCCTGTGTTGTCGCCTAGGTTGTTAAGTGCCAGTAAGTCTGGAATTCAGAATTAAGACAAAGAAAAGAAAACCTGATACCTTTGAAACTACTTTGCATTGAGAGTTACCTGCCTGCAACTGAAGTGTTTTGCCTCAGACTAGAGGTGTACAGAGACTAAAAAGAGAGGCTGGATGAGCTCCTTCCTGCTGTAAAAACCTTTAAAGACAATTGCAATGTGGAGTAGGGCACCCACCTCTCCTTCCACAGAAAAGACTTCCCCAGCACGTGCACGTGGAGAGGGGAGCTGGAATGGCTTTGTCACAAAGCTTATTCTATGTCCACATGGACTGGCTGGGAGTGCACATAAACACCATCTCAGGAGTGCATTAACTGACATCCACAGGGCTCAAATTTGGAGTTCAGGATACCAGGACACAAAATTTGGAGTTCCAAATGCACCTTTGTGATGGAGTGACAATTAGTTATGGGGAGAAGGTGTCTGTTTTATGTGTAAACAGATCTTGTTCTCTCTCAGGTTTATGGGGTCAAATACCTGTCCGATGGCTGGCTGGTAGGAGAAGCATTTGTGGCTGTTTAAATGTGGTATGAAGCCATAGCTGGGACTGGCTTCATCTTTTTGGCTGATTAAGACAGATAAAGGATGTCATCAGCAATTTTTCTACAAGAAGAGCTGTTATAACAATTAGCTTCTAACTTCATTTCACCGTTTCTGCATGTTATCTTCGACAAATAAAGGATGCTTAGGATCAGGAGTCCCTCCTGATCTGGAGAGGCTTAACCGAGACACCTGTGCTTGCAAACAAAAGTTGAAAGCACGGGTACAGTGTTTGCTTCACATTACTGCAGTTCTACCACCTGTTAAATTGCTTCACCTCAGTGCCGTACCAGGTCATGTTCCAGTGCACGCAACATGCATAACCCACCTGTGGGCTTAGGCAAGTGGAGTAAATTCACTCTTCTCCTTCACTGCCTTGCTTACCTTCCCTCTGGTGCTTTTTGTGACAAGATCAAATGTGTGCCACTGGACTGGAATAAAACAGCCGTTTGCAACTTTGTTAATATGATGAGGATGATGTGGTGAAGGGAAACAACTTTCCATCTGAATAGACCAAACATCTAGGAGTCTTACAGAGCATTGTTCCGCTTTTCCTGAAAAAGATTCACAAAGCAGAAAATTAACTTCCAAATAATCCATCACCACTCCAAATCTTCCTCTGATTAAACTGCTTGGAATTCTGCTTGGCAATGATAAAGAATGGCGCTTGAGAAAGGTCACAAGAAACATTCTCAAGTTCATTCGTCTGGAATAGATATGTATTTAAATTGCTCGGTTGTAGTGTATTGATCACCACAGTGATTTCAGAGCTCTGCATTTCTGCTGAGGATAATGGTCTTAGGTAGTAGACGCAAACCTATCTGCCCGTAGCCACATGGTTAGAACAAGGATACAGAGGACACAGAGGGAATTTTACCTCTTGGTAAAGTCGGTGCATCATGCACTCCAGCAGTCATCCTCTGTGAGGGAACACAATGAAATTGATCCTTTCATGCAAGTGAGGCAGCTTCTTGCTATTTACAATGGAGTAAGAGTGTGCACATTGACTCAGAAGAGTCAATGAGATTGCCATCCCAGCTTGCCTCATGGCAACTTTTCTCCCCTATATTGTATATTGTGACCCTGCAATAAGTGACTGGTTTAGATTGAGGCAGATGATCTTCCTGAGCTCACAAGCCACATACCAAAATTTTCAACTGGCCAACAGCTAGAAGGCATGCAACCTATAGTCAGGAAAGCTAAGAGGAGGGAGAGCTCCAGGAACAATTTACAGACAAGATGAGCCGATGTCTTCCCCAGGGTCCCTGGGAGGGATGGCACTGTGCTGGTGTTACAGCTAAATCCAGAGCAACTTAGTCATACTGGTAGTGACTGATCCTGGTCACTCCATTGAGACTGAATTAATAAGCAGCCCCTGTGCCAGGACAGCAGCTGTGGTTGTTCAGTGGCACACTGATGAGAAGGCTCTGTTAGAGGACCACTCCTTTGAACACCTGCCCACAGCTGGAAAACCTCTGCTTGACAACACCTGTAGATTAAAGGGCGCTTCTTAAGCTTTTTAAAACACAACTGAAAGGAATGAACAAGCTCAATTTATTTGCTCTCCAGCCACCACAAATTCCTTGTAACAGTCCAGCTCTATCCAGCTTGTTGATACTTTCCCTTTAAGGTATGAAGAATGAATCCCCGCTTCCTAGCAAAAGCCTGAGCACAAAGGCTTCTTTATGTGTGAAGATGTTCTGCAGAAATGGTGATACAGTTGAGCTACTGAAGATATTATTTGGCCATCAGACTAACTTGTTACAGACATATCTGTGAAAAATTCTGTTTTGTATTTCTGGAGCCTGAGAATGGAGCAGCTGAGCTGCAGGACTGCAACCCAAGATAATTCACACAGTGTTCTAAGTCCACTTACTCAGCACTAATAGAATTCCTACCAAACCCAATTACTGCCACTCAAAGCTGAATTAAGTAGCTTCTCTAACAGTAACATTTTTGCTCTACCTCAATACAAACTGAGGGAAAATGATTTTACCAAGCAAACCTCTATACTTATCTGCCTCCAGAGTTTCACTATTGGCCATCTATAGCTAGGTACTTAAGCACAAATGTCAAACCACTAGATCAACATTTTCAAATACAAATACATCTGGTTTTTAATTAGTTATCTATTGTTATTGGCCATCTAGTCATTAAATGCCATAGAATTTACCCATCTTTCTAAAAAAGTTTAAACACTTCTGGGAAAAAGGGAACAAAGACTGTCATGTGCTATGGATGCATTTTGTGTCTCAGATGTTCTAATCTTTCTCCAAGTAGAAAGCTCATTGAGGTGGATGGATTTATGTGAAGACTGCTTGGTAGAAATTGGAGTCCAAATTAAAACACTGGCTTTATTCAGTGTAGCAGAGATAGTGGGCGGCAAAGATGTAGGAACTTGTTTGCCAAGTCTCCATGTTTGAACTGTAGGACAGGGCTAAAACTGCCAAAAATCATGCCACTTTGTACACATGGCTGCTTTGCACATGCAACTCAGCTTGGCCATGGGAACTGTCCTGAAAACAAATGACCAGTTTTGTGCTCATTGGCAGGCAAGCTTAGTGTATACAGGAGCACTTCATGGAGAAACAGTCTTATTCCTTGCAAGCCTTGATGCACATAATTCCTCCCACCTGCACAGAGCGAAGCATAAATGGAAATTATGTCTTACTGGATCAAATGTTATCTTTGTACTCCTTCATATCTTTTTTTTTTTTAATTGATAATAAACAAAAGGAACTTGTCCTTTAAAATGACAAACTTTCTTTTACTTTACCCATATTGTCAGAAGTTATAGTTTAGGCCTTGTTTATCCTTTGCTAGAAGCTGTAAATGACTTCATGGCGAAAGAAGAGGAAAGAATCTCTATGTTAATAATCACTGAAGTGGGGATAGCATGAAGCATACAAGGAAACACATTTAAAGTAAAAGTGCATGAAAATCTAGTAGTTCTGTTTTTTCTCCCTAAATATGAAAGATGAAAAATGGGTCTTTTCTCCTTGTAACATTTGTCTCACTAAGGCACATTCTCCTGTTCAGTGCAGGTAGTGTTTAACCTTGAGATATTTTCTCTTCCATAAGAAAAGACATGGGAGTCTTGGACTGGAGAAGAGGAAATTCTGCTATAAGGCAAACAGGCATGTGTAATAACCCTTAAATCTTCCTGAAGTTTATATCCTTATTTTACTGTTACAGATAATTTTTGTGGAGAGCTTTATAGCTTGGAAGACCAGAAGAGATCACTGTCTTTCTCATCACATGTCTTACATAGCCCACAGTGTTCGAAGGGTTGTCCTGTTGTCCCAGCACTAAGCACGTAGTTATGGATGAACCAGAAAACTGCGTTTCCAAGTTTAGAGCAGAGTCTAGTGAAGCTTTGATATTCTGGCACAAATCACACTTCTTCTGTAGACTCCTTTTGGTCTTGGTTAGCCTCCTCTTCTCTGAAACTGGCCGTACATCAAGGCTTAAAATGCTTAATGGTATTATTATTTGAAAAACTTTTAAATTCACTCATACGGATGGGAAATGTAATAATTACATAGTATCAGCAATAGCACTAGAATAAAGCAAAATAGGACATGCAGGTATGTACGCTCTGGAGTTAAACATGTGATATTAAAACATTAATTTTACATATGTTTGTTGCTGCACAGTCTGAGGAATGGTGACAAATGGAACATTATCAGTGCAGTGAGAAGTACCAAGAGAAACACCAAAAGGAGCCAGGAAAGTCTTGTCAAACAGCATGACATCAGCCTGCAATCTTTGCCAGCCTCCCTCCACCAGGTCCACGGTTCCAGATCACCGCTCTGCAAAGGGCCACCACTCTCTTCCTGTTAAATCACTGTGCACAGAACCAACCCTAGAAATCTTCCCCCCTGCCCCCAGTTTACAATAATATTTCCTGACTACCTGACATCTAATGTTGAATATGCAACTAATTTGTTAATGTGAACAAAATATTCGGCATTTAAGATGGATTCCCTTCTTGCCTTACCATGGTACCCCCTTCAGTTTTGCTTGTTTTCTTGTGGGCTTGTTAAAGGGGTGAAGGCTCTCGTTATAACTAGTTGATCCCCATCACAGTGTGGTCTGGGCTGCATTCAATCCTGCAGCTGTTTCTCCAGACTGCTTTTGAGAGTGGATATAATACCCGAATTCCTTAGTAAAGAATCTGACATTGTGGTGTATAAATGAATGAAGAAGTTGGTGGTTAACTAAAAGATTTTTACTTGTTTAGCTTCTTAATTTCATAAATAGTAGAAAATGTTCTTCAGTCAATGAGTGATTAATTTTCAAAGTTTAAAGATGTTAGAAAATACTGTGTTGGAAGGGGAATTTAATCTTCCCAAAGGAGACACTGGTGTTCAGTTTTCAGATATTACTTTAAATATGCCTCAAAATCGTCAATCATTAAACAGAACTGCTTTGAAAAATGTTTTGATGGCTTACAAAGGTCAAACTAAAGGTTAGTTTAACTGCTTTAAGTTGCATAACCTTCAAAAGACAGTGACAGCTGAAATAACTCAGTAATTTTATGTAGCAATCAATATAATGGCTGTAAAAGCATGAGAAGGGGTATGTAATTTTCAGAACTCACCATAAAAAACAGACGTAATGTTTTTATTGAAGAAGATGTATTTTTATTTCAAGATAGACAATGTACTCTTCTATAGCATTGGAAAAAACTCAGCGAAGACAAAGTACTTCAATTTTACCATAAGGCAAACTCAGAAAAATCAATTCTGTTGTCCTCATTGACAGTTATTGAATTATCTTGGAGTACAGCTAGAGCTTCCTTCTGGTTCTACACTAGAATAGTTCACACAAGTTAGTATTACCGCTTGTTAGCAGTAGTCTAGGTAAGCAATGTGAAAAGGAAGTTATTTCACTTATTCTTGTATTCAGTTTTGGTGGGAGTTAAAATCACAGACTCTATTAGAAGATATTTTTTCATTCTTTGTAACTATGAAGCAGCATCTTGTCACATAAGTACCCTCATAATTTTGAGGTGAATGTGTTCAAGCCGGAGTCTTGACAGTGGTAGGAATTTCAAGCAGAGTGCAATATATTCTTGACTGAAAGATGCTCTTATGACTGCAGCTGTGTTTTGGATTTGGAAACCTTATGATCCCTCCTGCCTCTTCTGTAGTTATCCTGAGAGTTCTTTCACCAATTTAATTCTGCCCTTCCTTAATCCTTGCTTTTACCTTAGTCTGCATATAGCTCCGTTCTGAGACTTAGTCTTTTTCTCAGATCTCTACCACTTAAAGTCTCTGCCTTTTATGAATGAGGATGTCATATTTATTTGTTTCTGACATTACGGTAACAGGTGCCATAAAAATAAACACAATTTTCTGTAGGAATTGCATGTGAACATTTGAATGCACGATTTATTTCCTTTGCAGTTTTGATCAACACTCTAGGAAAATAACACCAGAAAAACATTGAGAATAGAACATAGAAAAAATACAGAAATGAATTAATTAGTAAAAATAAGAGCTAGTGTAAATATAAACTTCTGAGTACATTGAAATGGAGTCTAACCTGGCCCATGCCTTAGTCTTCCCGTATCGTCCAAAATTTGAAAACATGTTCCAAAAATCATATTAAACTGTATTAACGTGCTTGAAAGAAAGATGTGAAATAGGTTTTGGGTTTTTTTATATGGACAGACCTAGGGTTTGTTTTTTTATTTATTTGCTTATCTTTTAATGCCAATGTTAAAATTTGATTATATTAATTAATACATTGATTAAATTATACATAGAAATTTATTTTCTGGAGAGAATGGGCAGCTTTACCTTTTACTTTGAACCACTGAGCTTATTTATAACAAAAAATGATTTTTCCCTTTTCTTAAAAAAAAAAATTAAATATTTGCTGATTCAGCATTGATTTTTTACTTACTTCAGTTAATTGGAATCAGTATTTGAAGGAATGATTTTTTAAATTATTTTCCAAATTTTATCCAGATATAATTTGGATCTACGAGTCTAATCAGTTCATTATTCCTGGAAGTTTGGCATTGTTAAAAATTAATCTAGTATTGATTAATCCATATTTTTTCAAATGTGTATTTAAATGATTTATTATTGTCTTTAATCATTCCATGGAACAATTCATGGCTTGCATGAGGTTTGTCATTCATAAATACTATTAAAAATTCCTCCCTTCAACTGGAAATCAGGCTTCATAGACCTTGTTCTGTCGTGACACAATTACAGCTGGTTTCCTGTTCCAGCTCCAGGGGAATATATATCCATTAAAGAGTCGTTAGATTAAAAATGCACAATCAACTCCTCAGCAGGAACAAGAATGCACTCACCAAACCATGGGAGTACTCTAGGTGATACGCTAAATACAGATATTTTTTACTTACTCTCTTTCCCTGACTTTATCAATCTATCACTCCTTCCTGCATGCTGATGTGGCTGCCATGCACTGACATCAGTACCACTGAGTGTTAGGTAAACCCAGTGATACACCAGATTAGGCTGCCTTCAGATAGATTTACATTGATAAATAAAATGGATTGAAGATCTTCCTGGGCACTGAAGACTATTGGCCCACAGAACAGCCCATGTCTATGGTAGCTTTTTTTTCACCTGGCAAGCAGGTGACTGCGTGCACACTGCCTATTGGGAAAGGTCCCTCAGACCCTCCAACTCCCAAACCACACTCAGGCATTGCTTGGGAGAAATCTGGTTGATGTGGGCATATCTCATGCTACAGGTCTTCCTCAGAATTTATTAGTCTAGACAAAACTATCCCAGTGGCCAGAAATGTTCCCGGGCATCATTTCATTTACTAATGAAAAACTGGAAGCTTTACCGTACTTGGAGCAAGAGTGACAGCTTGCAAGTTCCAAGGTGCTGAGATGTTCTGCAGTCAAGATGGCTTTTGGGTAGGCATGGTTGCAAGAATGCCTGTCATTATGACTTCCAATTAAAGATGGGCTTTGGGATATATATATATTATGGATTTCTTTCTTGTATGCAAGTATCTAAATGTTACCCTGGGAGTCTTTGATGTCACTGCTCTTCCAAGGAAGTTCCACAGTGATAGTAATGTAAAACGCTTCCGAATACCTGAAGAGCAATGGCTAAGCTTAAAGACAATGCCGTTACTTATTCCTTATACTGCATTAGCCTCTATGGTGGGGTTTATGTGATTGACCAAACATAGTGTAGACAGTGTTAAAGAGGAGAACACCCTGTATGAACACTATTAAATGACTCCTAAACTACTTATTTTTTTTCCATTTTTGCAAATTCCTTGTCTTCTGAGAGACAGGCACATCCCTCATCTGAATGGGAAGCTAGTGCTAGCCTCCCATGATGTAGCATGTCACTCTAATATGGGAAGTAAGCTTTTATAACGTCTGATAAATCAAACTGGAGACATTCTGAATCATGGAGCTGCTGTTAGTAAACACTGTTTACCTATGTTTTTCTAATATTCTGCTGCTGGTAGTGGTGCAGTCTTCAGAAACCTGATTTTTTTAGTGAACTAGTATAGTTCTGAAATCAATATTGGAAGGTGCAACTCAAAAATACTACAGCTGTTTCCTCTTGACTGAGAGCCTGGTTTATTCCACAGACAGGTTTCTAGTTGACTGACTTGCAGGTAGGCTTAAAGTAGGTCTCTATTTTACCATCTTCAGCTTCCTTTTTTTTCCCATATTTTCTCTAGTTCCTGTGTAAGCAGCTTAAGCTACTCACACAATCTCAGGCTGATAATCTAGAAGTGTGCAAGAGCTAGATCTGTGTTTCTAGTTAGATGATTTGTATTTCTCTGCAGAGAGAGATGAGCTCTCAGACTCAAAGGTATCCAATAGCATTTATTACTCTTGGGTCTCATTTGGAGCTTTCTGTTGTCTAGGCTGAAATTTCAAGAGGGCAAAATACCATGTTTTATTTTCAGATAAAATCAGAAACAGAAAGAAAGCGGTTAAAAGCTTTCAGTGATCATGAAGTTCAATGGATTTACACATGCTAGGTTTATTTATATAAAGAATAACGAGGGGCAGAAGGAAAAGAAAACAAGTTATGCAAGAAATCTCTTTGCTTAATCTCTCTATATGTTTCTAAATATTTGTTCCCTCTTCTCACTCACTTTGCCTTCCCAAAATGGAATGACTTTTTCTAATTGTTTTGGAAGCAAAACATCAAAATGTAAAGCTTTAACCTTGATTCTACATCAATTTACAATTCAGGGAATGTAGCCATGGCTATTGTCTGGGTTCGTATAGCAGATGGCATAAAATATCAACAGAAATTGATACTGCTACTGCATTTTAGTTTTGCATATCATCTTTCTGTATCCAAGGATGTGCCTATAGGCTGAAGTATTGCGGGTTTTCACAACACAAGTAGTTTTGCCCACTGATTTTATGGGGAAAATTTACAATCAAGCAGTGAGTATAGGTGATTTTCAGTGTTTGTGAGAGTTTGTAATGTAAAAGTCCCAGTTGCAACACAGCTCTGGATCCCGTCTCTAGCTTTAAGACAATCTGAGGCCCTAGAAATGAACAACATTGACTTTTGTCCTATTAAAAATCCAAGGCATTTCTTCTCTCACAACATAGTCTTCAAAGTAAACTTGACCCTGGCTGTGAAATTCTGTCATGCGTTGAGATACCAGCTTTTTGTATCCCATAGACATGACAGGTTTCTGACTGATATTTGGTTTAGACATATACACAAAAGTGCCTGAGGCACCCGCTGAGCCTAAACAAAGAAGCCTAGGGAAGGTCTCACCATATCTATTGTCTTACTCTGACATCAGCCTTTCCATTACAAAGCCCTTCAAGACCAAAGGTAATCAATAATGATGAATGTGGTTTCTTCCCTGTGTGCATCTGAGACAGATGGAGAGTCACTGTGGACAACAATAGCCTGCAGGCATGGGCCTTGATGTGTTTTTCTAAAAAAAATACAACCTGAAATCTTACATGAAAAAGGTGCAAAGTTTTGGGGTTTTTCTCCATATTTGCCTGCTTGATGACAGATTCCTTCAGCAAGCAGTAAGTGCATTGCCTGCTTGCATGAGGTTCAGTGTTGTCACTGAGCAGCATCCATCTGTCAGAGAAATGACAGGCAGTTTTTCTGCATGATTCTCTCTCCCTGTACCTCCCTTCCTTTCCAGCTCCCATTTCCCAAGCTCTCTCTACCCCTTTCTCCATCTCTCTCCTCTCTTGCTTAGCTGTTTGCTTCCCAGCATGCTTATTTACGGAGACATCATATAGCTGAAAAGAAAAGCCTCAGTTTATCTTGGAAAGAAACTGTTTGTGGACTATGCTACATTTTAAGTCTCCTTTATATATATCTGGTTTCAGTTAGGGTCCGATGGAGGAAGCAGTCCCACAGTGGCACATCCTCAAAGAGATTTCAAACATCATCACAATGAGTGTGGAGGTGAGAAAGCAATCTTGTGAGCAGATGCTGCATCCCACCCTCATCCACTCCTATTTGATCCACCCCCAGCACATCTCCCCTTTGGTAGGGGTATATACCAGTCCTCTGATTAGTGCAAAAAGAAAGGAAATCAAAGCAAACTTGAAATGATCAGAACTTTATTATTTTCCCGGTACTTGCTTTGTTTTTCAGTTGCCTTAGGCTTCTCCTGTGATGCCATTACAGGTGCAGCCAGGTAGTTCAGAGGGATGATGATGAGTCATTAGTGGTACCTATAAAAGTATTTACTGTAGCAATCACATAAGAAAATGATTTTAGTAAGTCTAGGAGCAATGAGAGAACAAAGAGTCACGAACAGGAACCTCTGAAGTTGGATTTGGCCCTCAGTTCCCATGGGATGAGAAAGAAGCTTTCCTGTTTAATTGTTAATAAGAGAAAGCCAAATGTAAGCATATTAGCAGCCATTTATTACAACCTAATAGTAATTAACCAGAAATCATCCCAATAATATTTTAGATAGAGTTCAACAGATTGTGCCATAGTGGGTATAAATAGGGAAATATTACATGAAGGTCATGATATATTTTAGTGTTTTATTAGCATGTAACGGGACTACTTGATTCTAAGGTATGGCTAATTGTGTTTCTAAGCATATGATCCTCTCCTCATAAATAGGCAATGCCAGCTGTGTGAACTGCTCTGCTGATTACCTAAAGGATATGTAGCAATGCTGGCACACTTAGCTTTTCTGAACAAAGGCAATATATAAAGGTGGCTTATAAGAAAGGCGGAGAAATACTTTTTACTAAGGCTTGTAGTGACAGGACAAAGAACAATGGTTTTAAACTGAGAGGGTAGGTTTAGATTGGATACAAGGAATGAATTTTTTATGAAGAGGGTGGTGAGGCACTGGAACAGGTTGCCCAGAGAAGTTGTGAATGCCTCATCATTGGAAGTGTTCAAGGTCAGGTTGGATGGCTCTTTTTGCAACCTAATCATTGTGGAAGGTGCCCCTGCCCATGGCAAGGGGAGTGGACTAGATGATCTTTAGATGTCCCTTCCTACCCAAACTATTCTATGATTTTATGATTCTGTGATTCTATGATTCTGCGAGTGTATGAGTCTATGATTCTATGTTATCAGTCATATGCAACACCTGGGCTAAATTACTGACCATTGTTACTGTCTTTGTGTATGGAGGTGGAGGAGAGAAGGAATCGTTGTTAGAGAGAAAGATTGTGATGTCCAGTGAATGCTTCTTAATTCCCAGATTCTAATTTATATGGACCCCAGCCATGAGTGCATTTCTAACCTTTCTCTTCCCTCTTTTCTCAGTCTCACAGGTCCAGAAGAGCAAGCAAGCTCCACTTCAAGCCTCATTTCTCTCACGTTAGTGGAAAGTAAACAGAGGGGTGGTGTTTTGAATAATTTATTCCAGTCCTCCTGCATGGGGGAGGTGGGGAAATGAAAGACTTCTGGAGTGAGTGGGGTTGTACTGTTGCACATGAGGATGTCATTTAGCTCTGCATCAGGCTAATCCCTCCCTGTGGAAGAAAACAAAAACGCACACCCAAAGACATTTCCTTTACATTACTAACAAACAAAAGTGTTTATTCTAGTAAAAAGCTGGAGAGGAGCAATTAGAGACTTCAGGGAATACGCTAAGTGAAAATGTGGCTTTGATTATCCTGGAATACAGATAATTTACTGAATTGTTGTGTTTTACTATTTGTGGTCACCAGTGACACAGTGACCTTGTTGTGGTAATGCTCCTCTGCCATGCTCTGAAAAATCTGAGAACCCTTGCAGCTGACTTGGGACACTGCTCTTTGCTTCCTGCCCAAGTCCCAGAAATATTCTGTGTGCCTAGTGGAGGGGATGTCATGGAAAGTCCTCAGCTGCCTGCTGCTGCTGGGCTGTATATACCGCCCTGGCTACAAGGACAGCAAACCTGTCGTGTCTTGCTATGTGAAAAGGAAGAGATGGCAAGAGGAAAGTGACCCTAAAGTCTTTCCTGTGGCAAGATAAAAAAACCCACCCAAGGTAAATACAGCAATTATGTATTTACAATATGCCTAAAAAAATCTTCATCCAAATCCGTTTGGCAAGCTAGTTATTCGTTCCAGCCCAGAAACTTTATTTACATATCTAATCTCTACTGATCGGAAAGGATGAAGTAAGTAGGAAAGAACAGGATGAACAGAAGAAAATGAGTCAATGCAAGCTTTAGTTTTAAAACAACCCTTTCTTGATTATTTTATGTTTTATCCTAAAGCCATACCTAGTCCTTGAGCACAGATGTGAGTGTTTGAATCCCCTCTGTTCACTCTTTGTAAGTCGAACTAAGCATTTGCCCTGAGCCCTTGTGTCTGAAAGGAATGTGTAGGCACCATGGTGGGTGTCAAATGACCTCAACAGCTTTCAACAACCTCACTGCATGATTGGTCACTATCTTTTCTTGCTCGAGGGTTGGTTTCCTGGAGTATGAGACATTGTGAACATACTGTAGTTTTGCCATTTGTGTGTGTGTGTGTGAGTGCACGTACGTGTGTCCTACAGCATGTGACAGGGTGAAGCTGGGAAATATTACTGCACTGTTGCAGCAGCCAGCCTCTCCTAGACACATCCCTGCTGCATCTGTCCATCTACTGAAACCTTCTGCTGCTCTGAAGGCACTGATGTCTTTCCTTCAAGGACATTCAACAGTATTTCTTAATAGAAATGAAGCAAACCTTGAGAAACTACTACACTTACCCTGTTTCAGTCTGGTATGTCCTCTACTACGGCCCCAGCTGTTTTCATTGTTGTCCACTATATTTAAAGAGACTTTTAAAAAAGCTCTGTACCTCCCCCAATATCTACTATGATTTAAAGTTTCCTCTCATCATCAACTTTCACACATTTCTGAAATGGAAGACAACAACTTACAAAGATGAACTCTAAAAAAACCTCCAGTGATTATAAGATAAGAATACCCCATTCTTCCTTAGAATCCTCCCCATTCTTTTTTTTTTTCTTGACTTCTATCCAAATTCAGAAATTACATGTTTGGAAGGTCAGCAGGCTTATATATACTGAATTAGTTGATTTTGGATAAAGCTGGAGGCTAAATTCAAACATTGTATCCTGCTACTGAGTCTCCTTTTCTGCTTGTGTTTTGAGATCTACACGCCAGCTTTCTGCAGCGTGAATGGAGAGAGAGGCAGTAATTTATATGGAAAGGTTATTGGCCTCTCTTGCAGATCACTGGTTTCATGCTTCTTATAAGATATTTGCCACTAACCACTTGTCAGTTTCCATCTTCAGACAGTTTTAGTGCAATGTGTATCTCCCTCCTCTGCCAAAAATATTGCAGTGACCTTCTCTTGAGGTGGCTACAGCCTGGGCATCATTAGCAAGATCTGCACCAGAAAGGAAAGCCTATAGATTTTTGACTAAGCAGAGCTGAGAAAACACTGGTTTGGCTAAAGCTACCACTAAAAGCATTCATTGCTATAAAAAGCAATAAAAACTTGCAAACCATGAACAGAGAGCAGACGCACAGTGTTGGTTGGCTGGTCAGTGCAAACCCTGCCAGCTTTGAGTTATTTTCCAAGCTTGTCAGCAGTAGCTCTGTTTTGGGTGGGATGGGCTTTGGCTTTCTCATAGTCTGTCAAACTATTCCTGCTGTGTCTGAGGAACCAGAAACATATAAACGAGCACCATGTGTTGATCCCATGAGATGCACTGAACTCAGAGACTGGCCATACCGAGTATTATTCCTTCAAAAGTCAGGCATCATGTTAGTGAATAATTTCCTAATGGTCTGCTCTCATCGATTGTGCGAATGTTTTGAATTTTGTCCTCTATAACATGCAGAGACCAGGCAGGTCTGGGTTACCATCTTCTGTGTACTTTCCCTCTGCCTAAGAGATGTTAAATCCATGCCATTTCTGTGGCATTATTCAGGCAAACATCTATACTTAATTAAACCACAAATGGTCAATGTATTGACTTCCGGTGGCAGATAGATGCATAAGTCCAAACTGAAGAAGTAGAACCTGTTCTTCCTTGGGAATTTGGCTCCCTGAAGTATCAGTGGTGCCATGAAGAAAAAATCTGAAATAAAGCTTCTTGATATGGCCCCAGTTCTTCTCAACTGGCTCACCATTCACAGGATGCAAGGGCTACATCTGTAGTGTTGGACTAAACATCAGGAGCTGGCGGGGGATGACTCACGTTCACCCATGGTATTACCCTCTCTCTACCCACACTGCAGAGTTGCTACAGGCAAACAGACAGCTAGGAATGGTCTCTGGGCTCTGCTAACACCCAAACCACACCTGTGGACTGTGATATTAGGACTAGCTGAAGGCGTGCCAGAAACTGTTCTAATAATTTAACAATATAGATGATCAAGTTTTGGGGACCTGGAATATATGTTGGTGCTGTAATAAGATATACTGCAGCAGATACAGACAAGCAGTCTGTGTTCTGGACAAAAAGCTCTATATTTTCAGCCTACAGCAACTGTTTTCTGGGGTCTCAGGCATGCTCGCTTTGGATTTCTAAGGCACACTAGAAGCTGCCACATCAACATACCACATAGCTAGTTAGATATCTTGTCTGTATTGGACATTCCTGGATGGTAACTTACCCTCCATTTAATCTTTCTCTGTTTCATCTCCTAGTTTTAACTGTAGCCAAGAGCAATGCTTGCAGTCCACAAGAAGTTTAAATTATACTGCTGACACTGAAATTACAGTGTTCGTGTTTAAATTATACTTCCAACTTGGATGTTATGTTTTCTTACTACTTCAGGATCAAACCCATGGGGCTTTCCCTTTCTGCATTCAGTCACTGAGTGAAAATGGTTTCCTTCTGCCAGACCCATGCAATCTGCTGAGATGGACAGAATGGTGCGATCGTGTGTCAGAGTGCAGAACCCAAATGGTGCCTTCTTGAGTTATATTTACTGTACTGAAAGTGCCACTGTTCCTGTGCTCTCAGCACCATGTGACGGGAATTAACGTTGTGTTTGACAAATTCTGCCTTTTGTAAATTACCTTGTACGTCTAAATGATACATAAGTATGGGCTAATAATAGCAAGAGAAAAGCTACTCCAAAACACTTCTATGCAGAATAGCAGAGCTCCCTGTTCAGTTCTGCTCTTGATCTCAAAGATGCTTCTTACTGGGTGTTTTTTGCTAGTCTGACTGACAATGCATGTGGAGGTGTACATGCTCATTATGAGCTTGTGCTTGGTGTACGCTCAATCTCATTAAATGAGCTGGTACCCCTTGTCTCTTGCCCTCCATCCATTGCCCCGATGCTGGTTACTTACAGGACACTTCCATCAGAACTTGTGGGCCATAGTGCAGACTGAGACCTGCCAACCTGACTGCATTTACAGATTTTGAGGGCAGAAGAAATCCCTGCAAATGTCATTTTAGTTTCTGCTACACCAGTAGATTATTTTCTTAATGCATCTGCAAATAGGTATGTTATTTACTCATCATTTATTACCCACAACTTTCTAGCATATTTGTATGAAAGCCACAAATATACCTTAATGTGGATACAAAATACTTAAATGTAGCATTCTCTAGATAAGCATCATTACCAAATTATAGTTTTTATTTTAAAAAGTTTATTTATTTATTTATTATTTATCTTTTCCCTTTTATATGATTGGATTTTCTTTTACAGTCGTTTAAAAAAGAAAACTTTGAAGTTTACATGGGTTCAATCATTTGATTATATGGGGTTCAATGAAGGAAAACCAGTGTCTATTTTCTACACTGCTAGCTGCAAAGTAATTTATTGACCTCATATGACTTTCCCTCCCATCACCCAAAGACTAAAACCTCTCTGGTGTAATCTGGAAATCAAAGACAGCTCTTTATGATTCTTTACTTGACCATGCAGCCTAAGAACCATTTTAAGCATCTGAGTGTTTCTTTATGAATGTCATTGGCAGAGCTGGTCTTCAGTGTTACAGAACAGTTTGATATTAATTTTTTCAGGTAGCAGTTGTGGGGTGTTTTCTACATCTGTTTCTCACCTGGTAACATCTACTTAATGAACCTTGGCAGCAAAAATACTCTTTCAGTTCAACTGTGCATTGTGCACTGTTGAGCTAGCCATACTACCACATCCTATAATGGGAAATGACTCTGCAAGATAGGGGAGGTGATGCGTCCTTTTCTGCTTTTGTATTGTAATTCACAACCCTCATGATGCACAACGCTCATGAGCTGCACGCGCCTCACTCCTTACTGCTAGAGAAGGCAATCATTGCGTTTCCTTCTGCAACGACTGTGGCTAGGAGGTAAGTGCTGTCCCTCAGCTGTCCTGCTGTGGGACAAAGGTGATTTCCTTAGGTATCTTCATCAAATACGCTCTTCAGCACTGAAGTACAATCACAATTAGTACAACTGTTACCTCTGTTGATGGTCTTGGCACAGAGGCTAAGGACTGAAAGGTCTGGAAAGAGAAGTTCAATGCTGGGTCCTGTTCTGTTCAACATCTTTATCAATGATCTGGACAAGGGGATTGAGTGCACCCTTAGCAAGTTTGCAGATGACACTAAGCTGGGTGGAAGTGTGGATCTGCTTGAAGGAAGGGAGGCTCTGCAGGGGGATCTGGACAGGCTGGGTCGATGGGCTGAGAGCAATGGGATGAGGTTCAACAAGGCCAAGTGCCGAGTCCTGCTCTTGGGACACAACAACCCCGTGCAGCGTTACAGGCTTGGGGAAGAGTGGCTGGAGAACTGCCTGGCAGAGAAGGACCTGGGGGTGTTGGTTGACAGCAGACTGAGTACGAGACAGCAATGAGTATTGTTCTCTTCTTGCAAATGACAGGTGATAGGATGAGGTAATGACCGCAGGTTGCACCAGGGGAGGTTTAGACTGGACATTAGGAAGAATTTCGTCACTGAAAGAGTGATCAGGGATTGGAGCAGGCTGCCCAGGGAGGTGGTGGAGTCGCCATCCCTGGAGGTGTTTAAAAGATGGATAGATGAGTTTCTTAGGGACATGGTTTAGTAAGTGAACAGGTATGGTTGGACTTGGTGATCTCAGACATCTTATCCAACCAGATGATTCTATGATTCTAAGTTGAAGCCAAACTTACAGATAAACGATGAGTATGAAGGGTTAATTACATGGACAGGGCAGGTTTCCAGGTTGGAGGTGAGATGTCAATTTTTTTGACCGACAGCTTTTTATCAGTTGCTGTATTCACCCAATTTCCAGTTGTTCTGGGAACCAGACCCCAACCTGGGCTTGGATAGTTGTTGTCAGGGCCTTATCACTTTCATCCATCCCAGCTGATGCGTATTCCCTTCTTGTGTAATAGGAGACAATTGATGTGCTAGACCATAGTGTCCCTCCCCATTTGCAGCAGGTTTGTATTCACCCCACCTGCTTTCAGTTTGGCAGAGCAAATCCCGTTCTTTCCTCTCCTCATCA
This sequence comes from Neomorphus geoffroyi, assembly GCA_033558235.1. Taxonomy (NCBI): domain Eukaryota; kingdom Metazoa; phylum Chordata; class Aves; order Cuculiformes; family Neomorphidae; genus Neomorphus; species Neomorphus geoffroyi. The sequence goes on along the minus strand of JAUMJM010000005.1, from coordinate 44,802,047 downwards.
TTGCGGAACATACTATTTAAGTTTTTTTTGCATATCATCTGTAGTAAAAAATCAAGGCTGTCCATTTCCAAGACAGTGAAGCTGACAAACAAAAATGGATGATCTGTCCTTCAGGAGAACTTTCTTTCTAATACAACGTGCTAGATATTGGAGCTTTGTGGGGGAAAACAGTATGAATTGCATGGTAAGGGACTTAATAATTCTTAGAAATGAATCATTGCTGTCAGAGTTTCTATGGGAATAGAGAAATAAATGAATATTTAGGCTATTTTCAAATTAATTCTATCAGAAGATCCAAAGGTTGTGCAATGGCTAGAAGTATGCAAAGAAATAAATCATTATTTTATTTAGATTTTACTAGTTACTGTTACTGTTTTCCTTTGAAAAGTATGTTTTATACAACTTAGTCACAAAATATTTAAACTCAACAGAAGACAAACAGGACATTTGGCTGTAAGTTCAGAACAATGAACTCATGAAGTTTATTTTATACGCAAGTTCAACTTGGACGCATGCCACGTAACACAAGAAAAAGTTACCACTTAATGCTTTTTCTTGCTTTCTCTTGAAATGAAGAGGGCATCTGGATCTCATTTTAAATTGCAAACTAGGCTTTTTAGCTTTTTAAAACAATTTGCATAGCTTGAACTAATTACTGCCTTGGTTGATGTGTAGGCTGTAAAAGACAACATGACCCAAAGCATGAGAGAGGTGAAAGAGAGTTGCATGAATTTTGGCATTTCCTAACTTTTGGGAGCCTGAATTATATACCCGAACATTTCAATGTACGCAGGGTATACGCACAGCAGATGTCATGAAATAATATCAGAAGAAGACCCCTAGGATAAGCTGTGATTTTTTTCCCAGCATCACAAACAAGTGTTCACGGAGCCCAAGTGCACAGCCTAATGTTCTGTTACCTTGAGCAAAGCCAGTATTCTCAGCCAGATGCATCTGTCCCTCGTGAGTTAAGAGCTGTTTGCTGCAGTCTCTGAAGCACATGCAGACTCTTGATGCCAGAGGCCTAATTTTTGTGATTTGCACCATTTCTGCTGATATTAGGCTGATGTCCCTCAATTCCATCTGACTGGACCAGCAGTAACCAATGCCCAGCCAATTTCCTCTCAGATTTTGGAGTAATGGTTTCCTCTCTCCAATAAAATTCAAGTCCATGTAAGGAAATCCCTAATTGTGCTCAAGAATCCCAAATAAACTGTGGCATCTTATGGCTGAACTACCATTGAAGCAGGTGCTGCAGGGAGTCAAAATCTCTCAGTTGTACAAAATAATGGCAGCCAGGAGGAACAGAGAATTTCTGCTCAAGACGAATACAGTTTGCATGGAAAAGAGCAAACCTGAATGATACCCTTCTAAACGCTGCTCCAAAAGGAGGCAGCTTGGATTAGGTTTTGCCCAGGTTGCAGCACTTTGCAGCGCTATGGTGAGTATGATTGGAGGAGAGATTGTCTAGAGTGTAGTGCTACAGGCCAGTGAGGCATTTCTGCAGCGCTTTGCAGGAACTCGGCTCTCAACAAAGCATTTCGATTTCATGATACAGCTTGTTCTGCCAAAAGCATTCTGGCATTTTGATCATGCTGTCCTTTCGACTTTCTGCAGCCTGCAATTCTTCACCAAGAGCTTGGCTACAATTAGGGCTTTTTTTTTCAGAAGATGGCAAAATGCATGCCCTAAATCCCAAGAACTGAGAAATGACTGTTGCTTGAAGAAAATGTTTCTGGACAAAAACATCTTAGTTCCTTGTTCACAGAAATAGAATTATTTACCTGGAATGTTCTGAAGCATCTTTCTTTGAGGCACATACTTGCCTGGCACCTGGGAAAGATGAGCTCCTGCAATGACACTGTTAGGGGACAGAGGGGCTGAGGATCAGCTCTGCAGGAAAGCGCTTAGGTGGTGGTGGGCAGCTATGTGGATGTGAGCCCGTGGTGTACTCTGGCAGCAAAGGTAGCCGTCAGCCCCTGAGCTGTGCGATCGGGGGTGCTGCCCAAAGGGAAGCCGACCAAGGGAAGAGATTGTCCCCCTCTTAGCGGCACTTGTCAGGCCACATGTAGACACTGAGTGCAGTTTTGAGATCTGCCACAGGAAAGATGTGAACAAATTGAAGGCAGCTCAGGGGAGAGCCTTCAAGGCAGTAGAGGCTGGAGCACTTGCTCCATGAGGAGAGAGTGGGGGAACTAGACTGGATCAGCCTGGAGAAAGGATGGATTTGGGCCACCTAGCAGCCTCCAGGACCTATAAGGGATCATGAAGGAGATGGAGCTGGGCTCCTCACAGCGGGGCAGGGTGGGAGGGTGGGAAGCAATGGGTACAAGTTGAAATGAAAGAGATTCAGACTGAGTACAGGGGAGAAACTTTCCCCATGAAGCAGTGGAGCAAGCCACCCTGAGTGGCCGTGCCATCTCCCTCCTTGGATTGCTTCAAGGCCCCAGTAGTCCAAGCCCTGAACATCTTGGCATGACCCCAGCGCTGGCCCTGCTTTAGGCAGGAGAGTAGACTGGGTGTCTCCCAGCCTGGTTTAGCCTGTTGTCCTCTGATCTTAATCAACTGAAAATGAGGTCTCTAAACACATTTAACAAGTGATAGTGCTGCCAGCACTACCTACAGCAGCTACACTGTGCCTGAGATCAGACTGCTGTCATTGCAGACACGATGGACAGTATCCATCCAGCAAATGGTGGAGCACCTTATTCTTCCTTTGTTGCTTTTTAGAAGTATTTGAGAAGCTTGCAAGTTCCATGTGTGTCTTCCAAACAGAAACCTAACCACACAGATTCATCTGTGTAAGACCCATATACGGTATTAAACAACTGTGCTCAGGTCAATGCAATGTTACATTTTACTGTATGTTATTTAACACAGATTAGATTTGTAAATTGAGAAATACTGTAGCGGCCCTTGCCAGGGCTGAGCAATCCAAGAAATATTAAGTTTAAAGTCGATTCAGTTCTGAACAGCGGAGCTGTATTTGCAGTCTTGCACACTATCCAGCTTTTCTTAATATCTATCACTGTAACTATTTGTTATGACAGCTACATTATTTGTGAGGTAATGGAACATTATAAAACAAAGCAGAACTGTTTAAAGTATCAAAATTTCCTTATTGTGAGTACTTTTGTCTTAGGTTTCATTATTTTTTGGGTCATCCAGCATGTACATTTGTATACTATAGACATGATAAATCTCTATATTAATCTCTGTGACCTGTATTTGCCCTGGCTCTGGCGATCTCAGTATTTCCACAGTAAAAAAATAACAGAAGACTTGTTGTAGGAAATTTAAGGCATTCATTGTGTTTATAAAACTCACTATGGTCTTGATCTTGCAATTCCTTTACTTGGTTAAATTTTCATTATTCATCTAAGGACTGTTGCCGAAGTGTAATGTTACATGTAAGGAGAGGTTTGTAACATTAGCCCCAGTTGAGATTAACATTAGCAGTGATCATCCCTGCCTTCCATCAAGTGGAGGAAGTTGTGGAAATGAGACAAGAATTTCTTGTCCCCACGTCTGCTGAGAGAAGCCGGATCATCATTCAGGGAAGCTGAAAGTGTGCTGCAGAAGGAGAGGGCTGATAACAGCCCTGTGCCTAACTGAGAAGCCAAGGGCCAGGCAAAGGCAGCCTAGAGGAGCTTGGGCTCAATGCCTCTAAAATGAGACCGGACGTCACAAAGACAGGCAGCACAGTCAGAGGGCAGATATAGAGGGGAAAGAGGCAACTATATGGAGCAATATGAAAACAACAGCATTTTTAAGTATTGTTCTTCACATTAGCCCATGAAGTCAAGGCATCTGATGGTTTATTATTCTTACTCCATGTTTATTCTATTATTATTATTATTCCTTTTATTATTCCTTTTATTATTCCATTTAGTTGGATACTAAATAAAGACAAGCAATAATGAAAAACAACAGTTTCAAGGCCTGGGTACTCTGCATGCCCTCCCAGAGTAGACTCTCAACCTCCCTCTTCTCACCATGAGCACTATCCAGGAGTCAATGAAGACTTTAATTGTCTCCCTATTAGGTGTAATGATTAATTAGGAACAGCCTGCATGTATGAGCAACCTGCAGCCCGTGCCTGGCCCCATGAGGGGATGCAATAGCAGCAGCTCTGGAACATGCATCCAGGCCTGCAGGAGGTGAATGGGAACTGGCAAGAGGGTGTAATGCTGGGAAGTTTCAGACAGGACCTGGCACTGTCTGGAAATACCAACCCAACCATTACCACAAAACCTGAGGAAAACTCCTCATTCTCACTTGCTCTCACAGGGAAAAAAAAACAAGTCTCAAATCCGACCTAACCAATTTTCCTGGCCAAAATCATAAGAAAACAAACCAGGGTTATTAAGAACAACTAGCTGCACCTTAGCTGTTGCTTACCTGTGAGAGGATGCAGTAAATCAGATTAATCTGAGGAAAAAGGAGAAGAGATTGTGCTCTCTGCTGTTGTTTGTTTAGCTTAGATGAGTGCTAGATATTGCTATGCCCTTGAAGTTTCAGTTTTTAAATCTCTTGCGAAAGAGGTGGGAAGACGTGTGTGAGGGCCAGCATGACTGGCTATTTCATTTCCCTTGTCCATCTTTTCCCCTTTTCTGATGTCTTGTTGTGTCTGGTAGAAGCACTTATACATGTTTTATATTTGCTAAAAAACTGGCGGTTTTGGCACATGACAATGGTTATGTGAAGTCAACAAAGACACAGAACTCTCCTGATACATGTATTTGTATAATTAATAATTTTGTGAACTGCCTCTGGAGAATAAAATCTAATAAAGCAGGTGTCTTTTCTCTTTTAACCTGTTGTCCTGTGAAGACAAATTCTCATGAATATTCTTGACTCTCCTGAATTAATTACTTTTCTAAAACTGCTCTCTGAGACACCTAATTCTCTTATTTTTTTCTGTGCCGTGGATGTATTCCTAGCCTGTTGTTCATCCAAATGACATCAGAATCTTTACTTCTTTTTCATCAGAAACCTGCTGCCTCTCTAAGAGAGATCTGTAAGAAACAGTATCTCAGAAGCCCTTCTTTCTACCTTTCTGAGCTGCCCTCAAATTTAAGAGCAGACTGCTGGCAAGGAACAGCAATCTCTGCGCTAGCAAGGGATATGGTGCATAGGAGTGAGTTAGGGCACAGGATGCACGTGTCTGTATGCTAAAACTGGGAATGGAAGTGGCCTACTGCAGTGTCCAGTGTGGTGGGTACAGGAGAGGTTGTGTAAGGGAGGTTTAGGATTGCTGCTTTATCACCTAATTTACTGTGGCATTGATTGCCAATTCTTTTGCAGCCTGCAGTGAGCTTAACAGCCTTCTGGGTCTGGCATGGGCTTGTGCAGCTGCTCAAGAAACTTCCAGTGCACTTGAAGTGCACATTTCAATGGATTAGGCTGTGCTTAGATTTTTAGGGATGCTGAAACTTGCCATTGCTGTTATTGTAGAAGAAAGAAATAGAAAGGAGGGATGATAAAAAGGACATTAGGAGAAAAAAAGGGGTTCAGCAAGGTGAGGAGAGAGCAAGAGAAGATATCTTAGGTAGACAGCCACATTAATTCTTGTGAGAGAAGGAGCATCAAAGGTAATTTGAGGACTGCTAACATCAGCAAATAGGAAGCTCATGCAGAATGTCCTTTATGCAGTGTGGCATCTGCTGCAGGAGGGTTGCAGAGTTTTCTGATGGTTCAAGACCTTCCTTAGGCACATTGGTGGTTGGTAAATCTTACAAGACTTAATGTTGATGTGGCTTACTTCTTGGTTCAGAGCACAGTGTGCCCATCAGGGGTTGGACTAACCCGCACGTAAATAAATATGTGGAGTAAAGGTTCTGGTTCAGTTTCCTCTGAATGGAATCTGGTTTACCTGTACCAGGGAAGTTCAACATGTGTTGACTGGATCAACACATGATAAGTTGGACCCAATAGAGGATTTTCTTCAAATTGCCTTACTACTCTGGACTGCAGCAGTCTCCAGGCACAGCGCTTCTGCTGTACAGTAATAAGCCCATGGAAGTTAGGAGGTCAGGATCTGATGAAACGAAGTTTCTTGAAATGGATTTCATTACCATGTGTTTGCAAATACATTTTTTTCTGTCAACGAAACTTAAATTCAATTAAAAAATGATTGCCTGATGATAGTATTTATTTAAGTAGTCCATAATTTGAAGCAATTCTACATGCTTCAGACTTAGAGATCACTTAGACCTCTTTCATTGCTCCTGTGATCTCTGACTTGCACAAATATCCTCTCATTTTGCCTTGTGGTTGAGAGGCTGTGCCAGCCATCTCATTCAGCACAGCAATAAAGAGCTCCACTAAGCTTAATTTGCTGGCTTTCAGGTGTTCGTTACTGGCTTCTAGTCTGACAGACAGTAAGTTGCCACAGGCATGGCAATGGCTGACACCTCCCAGTATGGAGGGGTGTGTGGTGCTAGCAGGCATGTCATGAATGAATGTGAGCATCTCTTCTAACACTGCAATTGAGTGGGCCACACCAGAGAAAAAGACCTACACTGGTGCTACAGACTTGTGCTGAGGGCTTCTCACATGATAAGCATAAAAACCTAGCTCAGTTGTGATGTTCACAAATAAAGAATTTCATGCCTTTCCAGGAGAAATATGCTTTCACTCTGTTGGAAAAAAAGACAGCCTTATCTTTTCCTTGCACCAGCATGCAAAGAAGTTGTTTTGAAAAAGGAAATCTAATTAAAAACTGTTAACACAATCTTCACAGCTGAGTCACATTCCCAGGTACCTCATGTTCCTCATATTGTGTCAAACAATAAACATCTGACTTGAGAGAGACCGAGGCTGCTGCTCCTGGGGCCAGGCATGTAAGTGCTGTGTTGTGCTATTCATTATAACAGTGCTTGAGACCCCTTTCGCCTCTAGCCTTGAGCCTTTCTATCTCTGTAGATTATTTTGATTTTCTTCTCCAGTTTCTTAAATTATTTCCTCTGTCTTGTTGCTCATGAGATTCCTGAAACTGTGAGTGCCCCAGAAAATTTGTAGGTGCAATCAGTGCAGTTTGTCATAACTTGAATTGCAGGTGTTCAGAAGCAAACCTGGAGAGAGGAGAGAGGTTTGCCAGCAGCACTGTTCAGAACAGAGGATGTCAGTGTTCCAGAATCTTGTCCACAGAAGGAAAATGGAAATAAAAAGATAAGAAGTTTATCTGGGAGAACAGCAGAATGAGCAGAACTCAAAATTCCTTTTTGCCAGCATTGGATTAACATACTGTATTAACTACTAGCTATTTTGGGATGGGTTTCTTTTGTAATATCAGTTTAACATAGTACAGTCACCAAAAATAACAGTATAGTTATTTGGTTGCTAGTCAGCTGGGCTGAAGTCCAACATATAGGCCAGTAAATCACAGGCAGTCGTTCCACTTACTCAGACAGACTATGGTGCAGGTACTATAGTTTATACTGTTGATATTGAAACCTCTTCCTAGACTGTGACACAAGCCATCACAATTTTTATGTGGGGACAGATAACAGTTTTGCAGTGTTTCTGTGCAGGTCTCTACAGTTCAGCATGTATGAAAATTCTAATTGCATTTGTAGATGAATATTGCACCATAACCCCCCTAATAGAATATGATCTATTTCTGTGGATTTCTCTTTTTCTAAGAAATAAAGATTGGAAATATTGAATTCCATTACAAATGTTTTCCTACTAATTTTTTTCTGTGGCGTTGTCATACTTAAATATAAAATAAAAGAGAGGTCATTCAGAATGGAATAGCAAGCATAAATAATCCCAGAGACTCTGAGATTGCTCTTTGTCGGGAAGAGTGGACAAAGGTGCATAGTAATGCACAAATACTCATCTCCTGCACTAGAGACCTGATGTGCTGGAAAGCTAATGGGATTGATGCAAAAGGGCAATGTACAATGAATAGGACTAGTTTCTGCAACTATGGTACGTTTAATGTGCACTGACATAATATTTGTGGAAATAAATTATTTAGGTTGGTCTGAGTGGGTCAACAGAGAAATTCCTGTAGCTAGATGAATTGTCTTCCAAGACTTGAAGTACTTTTTCTGTTTATTAGAGTGTTTTTTTCGGTTCCTGTTATGTTTTACCTGGGAAAGTGGTAGTAGACTGCTGGCCTATACTAGAGTACTTCGTGTTCAGTTGTTCCTAGATTGGACTGATAGACAATGCTTTTGCAGGGAGAAAACTACTTGGTTTTGATGGCAGGAAAGGGATGTCTGTTTTCTATGAATAACAGCATAATTATGATTTGATTGTTCTTTGGGTGCTGTCACAGCATAAGGTGGTCCTTTAAAATACTTAGGTTAACCTTTCCCCATATATTAATGTAGCTTCTTTAGCCTCAACAGTGTCTGGTGTAGGGAACGAGAGTTTAGGAATCAATATCCATATATATAGTAACTTTTTCTTTGGCTTTGCAGTCATGGTATGTTTGTGGTACATATGTCTGAAAAAATGTTATTTTATTTCCTGAGTTATATCTGCTATTTTTTCAATATGCACTCAGCATTTTTCTAAACCAGAAATGAGAGGTCAATGCCCATGACTGTCAAAAAGACCCAGACATTTCCTAATATTTGTAGGCAATATGTTATAAACGAGTGCTAACATCAAAATCTAACACTTTGCAAGTACTGAACAAAAAAGAGGTCTATTTTTACAGACAGGAGCCCAGCCTGGAATATTTTGTTCTCTTATTTATATCTCTAAAGAGCTACATCTGTAATCACTAGGAGTGCTTTCTGCCCAGCTCCTCAGAAGCCTTTCTCAAAGGATATTAGTTCTTCCCAGTCTACACCAGGAGCAGACCAACCTGCACTGAAGTAGACTGCATATTAGTTCATATTCAGTATTTGTCATTCATTGTGCTTCAGGTCATTTTATCCTATTTATTTTTGTGTATGACAGACTTTTAGACTGTTGAATAACATTAGGTTTAGAGCAGGATATGAGAGCAAAAGAGCAAAACAGCTAATAAGCTCCTGTGAAACTTCAGCCAGACAGGACTCTAGTAGCTAGTAGAGACAAGATTTCTGGGATTTTCAGCCTGCAGTGATGTGCACAAAATTAATATTTTTATATTTCTATGCTTAAAATATTGGTTTAATATGTACCTGATGAAATTAGGCTATGAGCTCCACTAACTCTAATTACCTTGCAGTCTGTTAGAGGTAGAATAAATGCCAGTTTCTCTAGGGAAGTGAATGCTCTCTCCTCTTGACTGAAATTGCTCCAGTTTAAAGACATTAAATGTTTAATCATTTGTCACTTGCCTCACTTGCAAATACTGTTGATGGTTATGTTGTTTATCTAGACCGACTCTCTGAGAAATGGGAAGTGGTAAAAAGCTCCTTAAATTTTTTCTGAAGACAAAGAAGAGCTTGTGAATTGCCTTGTAAGATTTTTCTCCACTTGAGCTGAACTGCTAAGCCTGGTGTCTGACAGATGAATTAACTGAAGAGGGTGTCTAGTTTTGGGCTGTTGTTAATTTGAATTTCTGTACAGTGGGTGAAATTTTGCTCTCCTTTTTGAAAAAATACATTTGGAAAGTATAAACAAAGTACTCTGCTGTAAAACTGGTGTGAGAGCGGAGTGGATGATTTTCACAGGATTATATGGCCCATGATGCACATGATGAAAGTAAGAACAGCAATAACTTTAGATAGCTTTATCTCAGCTAAGATCATTGGAGAGAAAGGAAGACAGGAACTGCTGATCCTACATATAAGCAGCAGTCGCCTCTTTTATACTGCGTCCTGCCATTATGCTGGAAATCAATACCTAATAGAAATTACATAATAACACAAATAACACTGTAGCATTATGTATTGAGGGGCTTCTCTTTTGAATTGAACATGTAGGCCAGCTGTAGCAGTTGGCTGTTTTTTTCGACTTTTTTTGTTTGCTCATGTTAGGGATGAGTGTTCTAAGACAGCCATCCCACTTTGATTATTGATCTGTCATTCTTTTTCAAATCCTTCTAAAAAATCAGTTTTAAGAAATCACCACTGTTCCACGGGATGAGGCTGGGTTTTAGATAGAGCAGTCAGTAGTTGTCTCACCGCTGAGAATCAGTGTATAGACTTGTGAATATGAAGGGCCAGAGGAAATGCAAGTTGCACCAGGCAGTGCAACTTGCTACTGGCTGCATCTGGACCTTGCCACATAAATAAGTGCAGCTGTGTGTTTTTTCCATCCCTGCTCTAAGCCAGCTACACGTGTAGGCAATGAGATTGCACAGACCATTCCTGCCCGGCACCTGGCTGTTTGGAGCACACAAGCAGAACAGACACCAAGCTAATTGTGCCCATCCTTGTAGAGAGCATTTTCAATTACTTCTATTTCCACAATTTTCAATTACTTCTATTTCCAAACTTATGTTGAAGATTGATGTCCCCGGAAAAAAATAATTTGGTAATTTCTTCTCTACTTCTCCCTCTGTCCCTCCCTCCATCCCATCCTCCCTCCCTCTGTGTCTCAAGATAAGTAGCTTCCTAAGGTAGATTGGGATAAACTGGGAGCACTAGAGTTTGTTATACAAGTCTAAATGAGTGACTTCGCTCCTCCACTTTCTCAAGTGAATAAACTGATAAAGGAATATGTTTCGATGTTTTATTGCATTGGTCATTCACATTTTTAATGTATTTAAGTCTAATGGTTCCCATTGAGGTTTTCTTCTGGTATTCTTGGCAGAGATTTCCTCCCTCTGCTCACGCCTGACACGTGGTCATACTGAGCTGTTGTGTTTTTCTCTAGGAAATACCTGCATCTGCATTGTGGAAATTATTAGCCTGCTAATAATAGTGGAAAACTTACAGGAAGAAAGAGACAACATAAATACAAGATTTATTACCCTTTACAATGAAAGTTTCCTAGCTGTAATGCAATGATACACAAGCATGTTGAAGCAGGACTGATTTTGTGACCAGATTAAAGCAAAGAGAAAACATGCAATATGTTTATTGTTCCGGTCCTAGCAGAGAGTTCACAGACACAAATACTGGGATGAAAAATAGTCAAGTCAAGCTTAGCGTTACTTTGTGTAACCACTTGATGTACTACTACCTTTTCTTACCATACCCTCAAATTGAAAGGCAGCAATTTTGCTTTCAGTTGTGCTGAGTTTTGTTATGTGTTTTGAATTTCCTGGGATAACTATCACTTTTGAGTTGTGCACTGCTTGCTGTAGATATGGCTGCTGCAGCTCTTGTTGCATGATTTTATTCTTGTGGATGCCAACTATGTGTTCAAATGCACATAATGTACTTTTTCCACCTGCCTGTGGCCACTAAAGACATATGAGCGTAGCAATCAGTTTGCTGAGGCTCCATTGTAGCCTTGCTTTATTCCTCTTGAAAATTTGTCATTGGACAGAAAAAAAATCACAAAATAAGTATTTCTAGCAGGAACAAGGAATGTTATTGGAAAAACCCCAAAGGATCTTACCCCTGGGGAGTCAGTTATTCTGCTTACCTTTGCCCCCTAGATACAGATTTAGAAAATAATTATAGCCATTCTCATAAAACACCTTTTAACATTATGATTTCCCCTAGTGATATGAGTTAGCATTGAACAGCATTTACTCGCACACATAGCCAAAGAAGGCATTGGCCATTATTTCTGTCTTAAAAAAATACTTGCTGTGAATTGTTTAAGTGATTGAGAAAAAAAAATCACTTCTGTCTAGGTTTATAAAACCTAATTCATTGCGTTTAATCACACTGATTTTAAGTAATACAACTTAAAAAGCTGAGGCAACAATCACTGAGAAAGCAATTTAATAGAAAGTTTCTAGCCTTGGGAGACTTTCTTAATGCTTAGTGTTTGCTATATAATCAAATATTTGGCACTTCACAGGTTTCATTTACAAAGCAATTTCTTTTTACCTTCTCTAATGCTATTAACAAGAAAACTTGCAGTTTTGAGATACATCCTGCTCTATCAAGCAAGATAAATATAAAGCTATGTCTTTGTTTTCTGGTTTCTATGTTTGAAGTGGCCTTTTTGGCCATTTTGAATACAAATGCATGTTGAATAGGCTGAGGAATGGGAAAACCATACGATTTTCAGCAATCCTGTAAGTGCTGACATACTCCGAAGAGGGTGTCTGTTGCATGTCTGGAAGGTAGAGACAGAGAAACATCATTTTATTGCTCAAGTATTTTCCTTATTCTGGCTTCTATTTTCCTGACTGAAATCAATATTTCAGGGCTAATGGATGAGAATGTCTGCTGCGGCTGCCTGAAATGCTGACCTTGACAATCAATATATTTAGCTTGGAACATTTGTGATGTCAATTACTATGATAATACTTCAGCATTTACTGCCTACAGAATGTCTGGGTTATTGGGTTAGGGTTCCCCCGCAATCTTGTCTTTCTCACTTTCTCTCTTTTTATGTTCTGTAACTGCTGGGGACTCGAAATCTTTGAGTAAAACTGTGTTAAGCAATTATTTTATTAGAACTGGATGAATGATGGGTTTTGTTTTCTGTTTTGTTGATCATTTTGAAAATTCAGAGGGACAAGCAAGCTGTTCTGAATAGGTTTCCCTTCAACAGAAGGGGGTTTATTCTGATATTTTAAAATCTTAGCGAGGAGATTTCAAAGATTTCTAATAATAATGAGGTAAAGTTTTCCACAAAGTTATGCCATACTGAATAAACTGGACACCTTTTTATAGAAATAACTGAAACCTTTGACTTATTTTTTCACTGTGCTCTGTAACTTAAGTAAATACTTTGATTGTATCTGAATTAGTTTTTTGTCACTGATTGTGTTTTTTTCTCCAAAAATGATTTAATTTAAGAAATATCACATAGCCCAGGATTTTAACACTAGTCATTTCCAAGAGCTTTCAAAATTACATTATTCTCCCTTCTCCTCTTTTCTTTATTCAAATTGAACAGCATAGCCTGTGGGTTTTTCCTGCTCTTGGCTGAACAGAATGGAGTTAAACACCATCATCAATGCCAGCACTGGTGCTTTCTGTTGTCAGTTTGTTACTGAGCTTCTGTACCAAATTACCCGAATGTGGTAAAGACTTTGACCTTGACATCAGATTGATCCTTGTGACCATAAGGGCTCTCAACAGATCTAAGAGATCCCTTGACCTCAGTCTGGAGCTTCAGTAGAGTTTGTCAGTCTCTGTAGGGCGTAATAGTTGATAAAGCATTATAAATGGTGGCTTTTTATTCATAGGGCAGTCTTGGACTGCAGCATCTAATCTTATTAGTGAAAATTAGGTTTGTCTTGGAGCTTTAAAATCTGTTTGTGGCCCACAAATTTTCAGTCAACTGAAACCTGTCACAAAGGTTTACAACGACTGACCATAAATTGTTAAGAATGACGGCTATTTTATGTGACTGGATTGCCTTCACATCTGTTCAGATCCACATTTTTTTTGCAAAACAAAAGGAGTCTGTGGTTAACAAAATAAATGCCTTTTCTGGTACAGTATTGAAGAAAATTTTGAGTATTGACATTATTTGTGTTATATGGTGCTTTTTTCAGAAGAAGTAAAGATTGCTAAAAATGAGATTATGAAAAGGTATTATTCATGTGTACTTGTAACAGTTGAAAAGTTTGTTCCTCAGTCCTGTAATAACCAATAGCTTTGCCCAAATATGGCACTGTTTCAAGTGTTTCGAATGCTTCTTATAATGCTGAGTAAGCAAGGTCTAGCTTGAAGCTCTTCAAGGTAACAGATATCTTTTCTATTGATTTCAATAGGCTTTGGCTTGGGACATTAGTGAATTTATTCTCTCGTAACCACTTGGACTATTATTATCCTCATAGAGAACTGAAAAAAAAAAAGTGAAATGACACGCTCTCAGTCACATGGCACTGCTGGGGTTATTGCTCACATGGATGCAATGATATGATCCTCCCTCCCTTGACCTGTGCTGCTGTTTCCTGGTGCTGACGTGGATCAAATTGGCAGGCGTGAGTCATGCTCAGCACCTGCACATCTGTGCTCTGAAGGTGCCCAGACAAAACTCAGTAACAGCTGGACTCTGGGAAAATATTTATTAGATGATGAATTTAGGAAAAACAAATATTGACAGAACAACAGCCTAGGTGCCTGTTTCTTTCTGCTATGGCTTACCTTTGCATGGGAGCGGTGAAGGTGCTCTCACTTTGCATATGCCAATAACGTCCCCTTTTTGGCTTTGCAACCTGTTCTCACCAGAAGAAATTTTGTGGTGTAGAGGGACAGGGTGCAGGCAGCCTCTTAGGCAGGAGACTTTTTGGTAGCTAGCAGCCTCCCTTGCAGTGATGCTGCCTTCCCCTTGCGCCCCTCCTGCAGTGGTGGGATAGAGGACAGACCCTTCTTAGAGCTTCCCTCAAACAGGTGTCATGCCTTCAGAGTTCTGCGTGGTTTCTTGTGGTGCACTTGTGGTAACACTAGCAGCCTTTCTTGTAATTTGTATGATAACTCACAATCTCTACTTCTTAATTTTTCTATTCTGCCCCCCTCCCATGCTTTTATTTTTCAGTTTCTGGCTTTAAGAACGAGGGAGTGACTCTGTTGATCACTAGTGGCATGCCCTGGTTGAGCTACTAAGTTTTGAATTTGTCAGCCCTTGATTGAGTAACTAAAACAAGGAGAAAGTTTTCTTCTCATCAGATCCCCTCCAAGCCCGAGTCATCAGACACACAATGAATCCTTTCGTGTCTGGAAAGAAGAAAAAGATGATTTCTCATAACACTCCTTCTGTGGGCTGTTCCAGGGGTCATTCTTAGTTCTGTTTTCTGAGGTGAGGAGAGATTCAAACTATTTCTATCCTGATAGAGATGGCTTTGCCAGTGGTGGCTGTATGAACTAGTCAGGTATGTCAAAGAAGAAGAAAAAGCACATACAGCCAAAGCGACAAAACCCCAGAGCTTATTCACCTTCCTTCTTTGACCGCCATACTGATTTGATTTAAGGTTAATTCATCACTACATTGAATGTGATTTACATGGTTCATTAATTAATAAGCCAAAATGATATAAAGAAGCCATGGCTGCACTTTTAACTAATGGGCCTGTCGAGTTCTCACTGAAGTCTTCAGGGATAATGCCCAAGGGGGATAACTTAGATTAATTCCCTTCATATCAACTACCATTACCTAAAAGATATGACTTAAGTGGTGAGTGTTAATTTGTTATAAGCAATTGTGACCAGGCCCTAAATTTGGCAAAGAAAAAGAAGCTCTGAATTCTGCTGACCTGGAAAGCCTTTGTAAAAACTGTAAAAGAACGGAAAGAACAATCTTTAGCTTTGTCTGATATTTTGTATGTATCTGAGTTGCGACGTTGAGAAAGCTCTGGAAGGCAATGTCTTTACTTAAGTATTGTAGGAGAAAGAGTTTAATGTGTGCTTGTGTAGGGACAGAGCAGATTCTGAGATTTGAACAAAAAAAGCCTAGAGAACAACAACCAGATATAAAACTAACAGAGAGCCTGCAGGGCAACTGGCTAGCTTGGGATATCAGTGTTTTCCATAGAAGTCTTTTATTTCCTGGCGACTGTTGGAGTTTTGATGGAAATCACAGGCAACCCCTGAATGGCAGACTCATTCTGCAAATAGAGCATAGTAATTGGAAACTGTTCTCCAGGAAAACCATTTAAATCCTAGTGAATCAAATAAATATTTTGACCTTTCTCTCTTAGAGATGCTTTTCCTGGTCTAGGAAAGGAATAAAGAAGAAATAAAGCAATATCCTGCATTTGCCCTGTCTCTGTGGTTATCTGTCATTTAAAAGGGCAATGACTACAGGCCATACTTTTAGGGTAGAATTGTGTAGGTCACTGCAGAACAAGATTTAGAGCAGGTTTAGTGGACAGTGACTTTATTTTATTGAACCTATGTGCTAACGATATCACTTAAAGAAAATATTATTGGATAAATCCTGTTCACTTCTGCCACATTTGTATATCTTGGAATACTCATAGTAAAATAGAGAAGTTTGTTTATCAGTCTTTTTTATTCTGTTTAGATATTTGTAGCCACCATCATAAACAGATCCAGCCACAGCTGGATCTCATGTGGTGTTTTGGATCCAGTTGCTTGAAGTATCAGGCAATATGGATTTCAAACCCGTGTTTGGATCTAAGGACAGTCTCCTGCTACAGTTGTTTTCACAGATGTTAATTTAGGCCCCAGAGATTGGACCAGCTTGTGAATTTTCCCAGTTTGCTTTGTCCCAAGTGCAACTTTTCCCTGGTAGTATCAAATTGAAAAAAACCCTTTTATTATTATCTACAACAAAGGCATTGCATTTTTCAATGATTTGAAAGATCTCAGCAATTTGAAGATTTAAAATGGCTTACCCACATTTTCCTTAAATCTAGGTCAAATCTCTAAAGCACTTCTTATACATGGAGATATGCTGTTATTAAGGTCAATCTGATTGTTAAACATTTTAATCTCCAAGCAGAGCAAGAGAGCTTTATGTCAGTACAGTACAACTGTATCTTCATTCTTATTCAATGGTATTTCAGTAGTAAAAGAAACCGGGAGAAGAGGTAGAAAGCAACATAAATAATTTCCAGCAAGAGTATCAAAAGCTGAGCAGACTTAAGTTGTTTTGAGTCACCAAGACTAGCCAAGCTGAAATATTCATCTCCTCTTACTTTGGTTTACCATCATTCTAGTTACAAAGTGATTGCCTTTGCTCCGTGAGCATCATTATGTTCAATGAGGCAAATATGTATTAACGTTGAGGCAGTAATTGTTCAAAAGGCATCATTTAACTTGCTTGGTCTTTGGAAGTACCTACAGATGCCATTTAACATCTCACGGTACTAGATGTTATAAACACAAAATAAATATCAATCCTACTCTCAATGGCCTAGTGATTTCAGGATGTGGTGAGAGATGAAAGGCAGTGAGGGGAACAGAAAAGGAGGAGAGACAGCTGAAACAGCACATTAACTAAATAGGTAGCTGTTACAATTGCATTGGTTCAGGCTTATCAGAGGGAAGTGGAAGAAACAAGAGGGCCTGGAGCCATCCCTCCATTAGCTCTGCTTAGTGCTATTTGTACTCCAGTGTCATGTATAGTTTTTCTTCCCATCACCAGCCCAACCATGCCTGACTCTGAACTGGTGTTTTATATACTTTTCCAATAAGAAAAGTTGCATCCATTGTGTCTTGATGTAGTATGGGCGTGACTGAGACTATGTAGAACAAGAAAGATTTTTTTCTGCAGCTAATGCTACTTCTGCATTAACAGAAGAAACCACAACTTGGAATAAGACTGAGTCCACCTGCTTTTTTGATGTCTTGTGAAGTGGTTCTCCTGAAGCAAGTGTCTGACTTTCATGCAGAGTTGATGAAGGCATATAGGTTCTTCTTTGGAGAAAGACCCTGTCTGCCTTAGATTGTGAGTTCTCTGATACGAAAGGAATGAATAAATCCCATGGCTTTGCCACTCTTTTCTAGCTCTTGTTTGGAAGAATTGATATTGTTATATTTAACTTCTGCAGTGGAAACAGAGTGAAGGCACATTTGTCATGTTCAAGGCTGTCTGAATTCTACGTGTGGTGGTTCCCAAGCAAGGACTCCTGGAGCCCTGGAGCCCTCTGCCTTACCCATATGTTATACATTAAAGAATGAGTCTTTAATTGTGGCCATATTTTCCAGTTGAATAACTAGAGAACAGAAAGGTTAGTGGCTTGGCTTTGTAGGCTCTGCAGCTTAGTGGACAAGGCTCTGTATGAGCTCAGAAGAGCTCTGTGGTTGACAGCGACAATTTTGACACCTAAGGCTTGAAAATACGTTTTTAAATGACTCATAACTACCTTTCAGAGTGAAGGTAGGCTATTCCATGAATGTGCAAATGGTTTATTTAGCTGTGTGGGAATACATCTATCTTTCTAAATCACTTAATACATCTACATTTCTAAATTTTTAATTAGCCAAGAAAAGATAGTGGAATGATGTATTTCTACTACACAGTTAGGTCTGATTCATTTTAGTGCTTCTGGATGAATAAGATCCAACGTTCCTACTAATGAATGCTTTCTATGACCCTGCCACCAGCGAAGAGTGATGCATTACTGAGGATTTTAAATGGTACGTACTTTCTGTAGTAATTGCACAGCTACTGAGAGAGATAATTGTTGCTTTCCAGGTGTCACCACTGTGGTCAGGGCAACTTGCTCCCACTCTCTGTTTAAAATTAATTTTCCTCTGAACCTTCCTTTTCATTAATTAAAATTATGAAAGTAGTTTTTACATTAACTACATGAAAGAAAGACAAACAAAAGCTGTTTTAAAAGTCTATTTGATTCCAAGCACTGTGAAAGTGTAGTGAGAGTAGCTACCTAACAAAGCATCCTTAGTTAACACTTAAAAACCCTCACACACTAGAAAAAGCAGAACTGAGAATACTGTACTTCTTACATGCTTAGCAAATAGCAAGCATACAGAGCAAACAAAAGCACACTTCATCATTCCAGCAGCATTAACTCTGACGAGAGCAGACAGGTTTTCAGCTTCTATCTCCATGGTATGTCTCCAGAAAAACAAAACCGAGAGGCATTCTGCAAAGTCATACAGAGGAAGTGCTCCCAGTTCATTGTGCTTCCTTGCACGCCTGAAGGCGCTCTGTATGTGAGTGTTTGCAAGAATAGGCCATATGTTAATGGCTTAGTTACTAACCTCAAAGCCAAGTCCACATGCTATAAATCACCAGTATTACCTTTCTTTTGTACGTTGTATTATTGCCTGAACAAACCGCATCATTTCAGAAAATGTCAGGCACAAGTATCACGATGCGTGCTGTGGAAAGTCAAATTAGACATTTACCAGAAAGCCATTAGGAGAAAATGTATATGTACTGAAAGCAAGATAAAAATAATATATAAATGTGTCCACAAGCCACAAGTATGATGTTGTATTATGATGAAAGATGCTTGAAAAACATTAAGAATAACAAAGCAGGTTCTTTCTTACCATAAAAAGCTTTGCTCAGCACAAGTCTTCATAACTGCTGGAAAATATGAGAAGGGTAAACACAGTACAATGATATCACCCAGACATTTTAAAGGAGGTTTTTGGATTTCAGACTGTAATTGAACTACATATTGGATTTATGTGAGTACTGTAAAGCTAACATATCTGTAGGATAGATGAATAAACTTGTACTTTTCGTCTTTCAATGATTTTCTTGTGGTTGTTAATTTTCTTTAGTCATTTCTTCATCCCCTTTTTGTTGCAATAGCTTGGATACTTCCCCACATTTACTGCTTCTTTACCTTGATGTTAGCCCTGAAAGGAATTGACAGGCCCCCTGTCTGGCTTGTTAAGCTCTTGAATCTTGCTGCATCCTGCATGTAGCATGTTTCTGATTATGCCGGCAGCGCAGACATTTGAGCTCACAGCTGCTGTAGTGCTGCCAGACCAATACACCCACAAAGCACGGCGAGCCTTTGTGTAGATTCAGAATCAGATTTCTCTTGTCTAGAGGGCAATCTGTAAAACAAAATTTCCTAACATGAAGTAGTCCTCCTGGAGCTTCACTGAGATATGCATTTATCAGTACATTTAAAGAGGCATTAAGAAGCTCTCAAGGCTGAGTGACAGGAAGGGGTTTCCTTGCTTCGAATCAATGCCACCTCCCCCTCTGCCTCTCCCCCGCACCACCCTAGACTCCACATGCGATAAGGCACAGCATATGTTTCTTCTTAGACTTGTCTACAAAAACATCAAACCCTTAAAAGACGCATCCGTTGCGGACATAAACCTGTCAGAAAACAATTATCAGCTCTATCTCTTCTTATTAAGTCACTTGGGTCTTGATAACCTTTCCCTTTGTAGTGGAAATATTCAAGGCTGAGATAACGCAATTTGTTGATAAAGCAAGGATGCTGACTAGGGCAGCTTGAAGCCCACTCAGCTGTTAGTTTGTAGAGGGGACTGTTGTTAATTTCTGTTTTATTTTTCCTGATTTTTTTCCCCCTGTATGTTGATAGGACTCAATTTATACTCTTTCCTTCCCTCTCACGCTCATTTTTTTCTCCCACTCTTACTACACTGAACATTTAGCTTTAGAGCTAGTATGCACAAATCATCATCTCAGCAGCCAAGATAAAGAGAGTTGAGTAGAGGGAAGGATTAACCATAACGAGTATTGGAGAGCAGACTAAGAACGTTCTCTCCCAGGCATTTGTCCTGCCACTTCCCTGGGAATGGTTAGGTTAGGGGTGAACTTTGCAGGAGCGCTAATGAGTTGGATTGGCAGCAAGACTCTGCAAGGGCAGGAGAGTATAAACATACGAACTGAGACACAAAGAAAAGGGGACTGCCATGTGTGGGGTAAAATGACTATTTTAACAGTTTGAGTTAATCTCTAGGTGTACTTTTTCACTCACTTGTAAATTATTTCCTTAGGGACTGGATGTGGAGAAGTAAATTTGACTAAATTTCACCTGACAGTGAAATTCAGCCTGCTGATGGATTTTTCCACAAGAAAAACTTTTCCCCCAGAGGAAGGAGGGTGGAAACTTGGGGAAATTGCAGGACTCCACTTCTGAGGAAACGGCTAGTCTCAGCAAAAACGTGGAAATATGCATTACATTAACTTTTGAGCAGTTCTTTTCTCTTTGTTTTTTTCTTATTTTTTTGGTTTTTATATTGCAAAGGGGTTCCAAAAAGTTCCTAAAAGAAGCAAATGCATCTCTCCCATACATGTAAAATGTAGGCGTCTTTTGAAATACAGCTGGACATAGAGCAGGTACAACACCAAAAGAGGGGAAATGCAGAAGATGGGAACTCCCCATACCAGCTGTTCTGTGAATGACTGGTCTCTGGCCCAGTATCACATAAAACAGATCCTTAGACTAACTGGAGTAATTTAGCTCCTTGAACTTCTTATATGACAGAGCCCTGATTGTATGCTAATAATTTACCTGGTAAATCATTATACATATGCTGCATATACAGGACCCCAAGTATTCTGTAGTACTCACTCTACAGTCTATCCAATGATTTTATTCTAAAGTGCAGTTAAAAGCAGACAGTAGTTGGAGATACTGTTCAGAGGTGCTTCCTATAATGTAGCCAAATGATTGCTTCCTAAGTAATCACTGCACTTCCTTTGAGTAATCATTAGTAATTTTTTCAAATGGAAACAATATCACCTTTCAGCTCTTCTCTGTGCTGTAATGAAGACTTGTAGGTACAGACATTTATACATAAAAATGCATTCTTTCTAATCACCTGTGTAAACTCAGAGCTGACCTGTGGAAAACAAGCAGAAATAACTTGTTGGTCCTGATAAAGAACTTGGTGTTATATGGAAACAAATGACTCTGTCCCAAATTCAAGAATTATTTCCAAATGCAAAGAGCAAGGGTCTCAATTCGCAAAGCAAATACTCTCAGATGAATCAAACTGTGCAGGAACTGGAACTATTTAGCTGGCCAGCACTTTGTACCATCTATAGTGGAAAATTCTTCTCATCTTGGGAATAATGTAAACAAGAGTATGGTAGAAAACTTTTTTCACTGGTGACACATATGATTGATGAAAATACAGAATCATAGAATGGTTTGGGTTGGAAAGGACCTTAAAGATCATTCAGTTCCAACTCTCCTGCCATGGACAGGGACACTTTCCACCAGATCAGGTTGCTTGGAGCCACATCCAATCTGGCCTTGAAAGACCTCCAGGAATGGAGTATCCACAACTTCTCTGGACAGCACAGCTTCTGCTTTTGTTGTGTACTAAAACCACGGCTGAAATGAGGTGCTGTTCTAAGCAGACGGGTGGAATAATCACAGATGTAAGAAGAAAATTAATCCATTTACTCTTTATGCCTGGTCAGTTTTCCTGCATACAGAAGACATAACAGTGTAATTAGATTCACTCACACATCTCAGATTCTCTTGTGCTAGTAATAGAGGGCACACTGCAGATTACTTCCCATTGCAGTGCAGATGGGCATTCTACATATCCTACTTGAAGAGTTTTAGTCTTAAAAAAATGTAGTATTTCATACCTTGCCTTTCCAAACCTTCCTTTGCTTTGAAGGTTTTTGTGAATAAGTTACTAATCCTATGAGACTGACTGTGTCTAGGCCTCTCCTTACTCATAAGTTCTGTTTTGAAATAGGAACCAAATGAAGACTGAGGGTCATGGTCAGTTTGTATTAGTCACATATTAAAGAGTTTCAAGTTCATTTTATTTTAATATCTGATGTTGCATAGAATAGAATCCAGGAGAAGTCATCTTGCACCATCTTAAAAAAAAACCCAGATCTGCATCTGTACATTTTATTCAATGGGTTGATTTTCTTAACCCAACAAGAACTGGCTTATTTTTATGTAGTTAATGTGAACAACAAAGCTAAACATAATGTGACAATTCAGAGAAAATGGAGTAAAGGCATTGAATTATTTATGACGAAAAATGTAAAATTCTTCTCCAATAAAGATTAGCTCTGATGCAGAAAATTTCCTAAACTCTTCCATGACAACTAATATTGTTTCTATCACAGTTTGAATGAGTCTTGCAAAAATGTGTTTGTTGCTGATAAAGAGTATTAGGAGATACGGACATGAGAGAGTAACAGCTTTATGAAGGCAGGGCACAAGCCTGGGTCAATCACAGGAGAGAAAATTTAGGGAGCAGAAAAGGCAGTATGTGACTAAAAGGCAAAGAGAAGAATAGCAAGCAATACGTTTTGTTTCCCCAGAAGTTCTGGAGAATTTGTCCCTTTGCAAGTGTGTCAGTGCTGGATTGCAGTGCATTCTGAAGAGTGGGGCTTGAGATAAATAGAATTGCATCAGGAGCAAAATGTTTTTATCTCTCATGCATAAGCAGTAAGGAGATAATAACGATGATAAGGCTAAACCCTGTGTAATGTCCCCCTCCAGACATGGCCTATTGGCGAAAGGAATGCATATGCTGAGTATGATTTTGATACATCTACATAATGGTGAGCCGCCTGACCTCTTACTCTTGCCGCAGTAAAGATACCACTATCTTTTTTTTTTTTTTTTTTTTCTCTTTTATATTTCAACGTCTGATGGTTTTGTAAGAAAAGCAGAACAACGGATGCTGGTCAGATCCTGCATATTTTGTCTCCCTTTTCCAAGCCCCTTTGTTTGTTTTTTGTTATGTGCTTATGGTGACGCATCCCATCTGGTTCTGCTGTATTGCATGATCCAAGATAATACTTAATGCTGTTAACAGTCAAGATGGGACACATCATAGCTTGTTCCCTGTGTGTGTTGCCAAAGGCCTTTATCTTCTGCTTTAGAATTCCAAATAATTTTTAATTTCTTTTTAAGAAAGAGTGGTAAACATCCCAGGGAACACTACCTTTCTACATTAGGGCTGATTCTGCAACCAAACAAGCTTATTTAAAGCTAATTCAGGGATCCTGGTAGTGGATATAACAAGACCGAGCTGAAGATCAGGCGAGGAACTCTGTCTTTCTTCCTGAACCCAGTCATATCACAGCCACAACATAATCAATGTTTCAAACCTGTCCCCTGTCTTGCCTGGTATCTTCTTCTTGTCAGTGAAGGGCATTGTCAGGTTCCACTTAGGGCAGATTTGTATTGCTGAGTTATGGAAAAATTAATCAGTGCAGAGTCAAAGGACAGAGCCTGTAATAATAAAGCACTCTTTCTGCACCCTGTGGTTTTCATGTCCTGTATTTGCATTTGAAACTATGATATTTTGAACTATGACTCACCAGTTTTGCTTTGTTGCTTGTAATCTGTGGTTAGTAAATTTTATGAGTTTAATTAGTCAAGCAGCTATATGCAAAGTAAAAATAAGTGGAGAGTATTTAATTTCTGCGCAGACTAGGAACAAATAATGTATTGAGACTTTGTCATGTCCAAAAGCAAGTCAATTAATCTGACATTGGACACATATGAAAAAAGCAGGACTTCCTGCTTTTGTTTATATTGTTTCCCATGTAGTTTGTTTGTTGCTGTGATTTGTTTATTGGTCAAGTGGACACACTGTACTGGGGCCCTGCAATAGAAATCAGCCATCTCGTGGGCCCTATGGAAATGCCTGAACTCAATCAGGGAAGGGAGTCCGAAGGGACCCAATGTGGTCACAACGGAGCGGCGAGAGAGTAATCTCCCCTGCAGGGTCGTGTTGAGGATTACACCCTCCCATGGATGCACTGATAATCTCATAATCCCTGAACTATGACTTTCCTCTGATCTCCCCTCACTCCAAATTATTTAAGACTTCAAGCAAGAGGAAGTTTAGAGAAGAAAAACATTATGAAAAGCCATTTCCATTTACCTCCTGAAACATTTTTAGCCAGTTTAACAGAGCAGTTAATGAGAGCAGTGGAGACACCTTGGGAGGGTAGCATAGGTGTCTTTAATCTTTCTGCTCTATTTTTCTGATCTCCACTGCATCTGCAGAAAAAACCAAGATGTGTACATGCTGTACTTGAAAAAGTGCAGAAATGTTTTATCTTCTCACTGCTTTAGCAATTTTAACTGATGTGATACATATGACATGAAAGAATCCCTCTACATATACGCAAGAACAACTTGTAAATGACACATTTGATCACTTCTCAATAGTAGATCCTTTTTACCAATTTTTTTTCTGTTTTTAATTTTTTCACAAAAAAATAGATTGCTCTATTACAGCCTCACAGTGAACCTGCTATACTACAGTGAGGAGATGGTTGGTGTATCCTTCCTGGTTCTGCATTTTTCATGAATTTCAAAGATAATTTTAAATTAAAATAATGTAAAGCATAGAAGAGACTGGCATTAGTTATCTATTCTTTACAAATATATTTAATTGTTGTTTTTTATTATTTTGTTATTGATAAAGCTCTAAAATATGCATTATTCTGCTTTAAGCGTCTATTTTTATATAGTTCCTGGGCGAAAGTGAACTTTTACATAGCATCTTATTGTTTTTCTTTTTGTTTTTAAAACGTAATATTTGAAACACTTTCCATTTGCAAAACAGTCCCGTTCTTTGTCTCTCCTCAAAAGCATTGCACTTTCTTTGTTTGATCAGGGTTTCTTTACGTAAAAAAGAAGAAAAAAAATGCATGTTCCAGAAATAATGATGATGATGATGATACTTCTAAATTTTCATTTAAGTAATATGGAAAAGCTACAGTTAAACAAGATATGCAGAAACAAATCTTGTAAGAACATTTGAAAGAGAAACATCACAAAAAAGGAGGTTTTTTTCAGTTTAGCAGAAATAAGGGAATGTAGCTTGTCACAGGAGAAGTACAGATGGAATTCATTACCACACATTACTCAGTAACTCCCTTTCTCCTTCCAGGCTATTTTCTATTTGAATTGCTTGGCTTTGGAGTGATAGTTGCTTTCCATTGTCATTTCAGCTCGGCACTGTGATCTCAACCAGGGTCTGAAGGTGTTGCAGTAAGATAATTTTCAACAGGTAAACCAGCAAACATTTGTCATTATTTCCAGCATTTATTTTTTTTTTTTTTAAGGCTATCAATAGAGTTATTCGAAAACTGTTCCAGCTGTTTGGATTCTAGAGGCAGATTTAGCCCTTCTGGACTGAGGTTTTTGCAATATTTCATCAAATGATTTGTGCACAAAACTGTACTATTGTATAAATAACTGAAGTAACTTTTGTCATTTTACAAATCCAAAGTAGTAAATGTCATCACCACTAAAACTGTAATTCACTTAATGGTGTCACATCCTGTTAAAGTCACTAGCAGTCTGCATTATGCCACTACCTTACTGTTATTTTAGAACCATAATATGAAAATACACTGTTGACTTTGCAGGAAAATATCATTAAGGGAGTGCTTTATATCTTTTACCCTTTTGATCTCTCCCTCCCAGCCATAAATACTTTACTGTAACTGTATTCTTCCTCTCCTAAAGCAAAAGTAATTAATCTACTTTCAAGATCTGCAGAATCTTATATTTCAAAAAGTACTTTGTTTTGCTTAGAATCGCCTTGTTGTCACCGTGTGATTGAAAAATAATCGAACACACTTCATCGAGGATCAAAAACCATAAACTGCACCTACTGTTAGGCAAGTCCTTGGCCTTCCCTGAGTCATCCCATCATGCACGAGGCTCATAAGCTCATTATCATTTCTGATCAGTGCTGGAGCATGGTACCCACGGGTTTAATTTGACTGCAACATGTCTGTATAACTGAGTTTGGGTTTATCAATAGATAGCTACGGTGATGTCCTTCCTGTTTTGTTGCTGTGGTAAAGGCTGGGCTTTTAAAAAGCACAAAATAAATAAAGACTAACTATGACAAACTAGAGGAAATGGTTGATGAATTTATGAATTCTAATTTAAATTAAGAGCTTCTGTGTGAGATTTGTAACTCCAGTGTAAATGTAGCACTGGGTGCGTTCAGTACTGTCTTTCTACTGCCATATTTGGCTGAAACTCAATGGGATGATGACACAGCTCTAATAATGGAAAGTCATTAACCTGAGGAAACCTCATTCAAATGAAACTAAATGGAGCAATGCAACAGAGAAACCTTGCCGGGGTAAGTTTTGTCTGACTTCTTGTCAGGGAGGCAGAGCTAAGAGCGGTGGAATTTCTCCCTCAGGCAGAACAAAGGAATTAGATGTCATTTTGCAGTCTTTTAACTAAAAGCGATTTCCAACCTGAGGACTTCTTTTGCAGGAGAGAAGGTAATGCTTCTCTCAAAGCAGGATTAACCAAGGAAGAATAAAAATGGCTGGGTAAAGAAAGAGCGAGATTTTTGATAATACTCTAAAAAGAATTCAAAGAACAACTACCACCCCAAATCACACATTGTTCAGATAGAAAAGACAAAAAGATTCTAACATATCCAAAAAAAAATCAGAGGCAGGAAACAGAGGCATGTGTGTTTATTATTTTGTCTGGTTCTGTATCCTTCCTGTGTTAACTGAAGTAGAGAATAATTGCGTTTAGAAACCTATGTACATCTTGGGCATCTGTTAACTTTCATCTGTCCTGTGTCTCTGAAGACTAACATGTAAATCCAGCGTACCACAAGCTAGATTTAAAGAATTCAGCGTGTTTAAATCACCATGGTGTCTGGAAGCTTAGGACAGCCTAGGACAGCCCAGGGGCCATTTTTCCCCCTTTCTGTGAAGAGATAACAGATAAGCATATTTTATCTAAGATGCGTGTCAGTGGAGCCAAGGATGGGAGAAAGACCAGTAGACCAAGAGGAGATGAAACTTGTATGTCTAACCTTGAGGCCTCAATACAGCAACCTGGTTAGTGTTCAACCAGGGTCCGCCCCACCAGAGCTAAAACAATAATCAGGAATAACGGGAAAAATACATATTCATAGTAGTAAGTGAGCTTGCAGATTATGTTCTTCTTAAGCTCTTGGCCTCAGACCAGAACTTTTTAATTTAAATGATATACTTAAATACCACTGTGAGGGTTTTTTTACCCACTGGTTAATTAACCAAAGCCTCCTATTGGAGTGCAAAGAGTGTAGAGCTGAAAAAGCAGATACATTTTTAGTTTTCTTTCTAACCTACTTCCTTCAGAAATAAATTCCACGTAGTCAGAATTGGCTGTGAGTTTGGGATTTTTATTTTTTTTTTAAAAAATCCATTGAGCTTGCTAATGTCTGTCTTGGCCTCTGGGCATTAAACAGATCAAAGAGGAGGAGTGGAGAGGATGGTGCTCATCTGAGGCTCATTAGCACTGAAGCACAAGATCATCAGTTGATCAGTTGACCATCACATTGCTGCTCAGGCCACCCATATTAAGGAGTTAAATACAGGTGGCAGTGTTAGTATAGGTGGTGGCCCAGCATTACCTGACTTTCTCTTGCTGTGAGAGAGGATACTACCATTATGGAGTTGTGAAACCAGGGTCAAGAAGGAGGTTTTTCTTATACGTGCACAACTTATTTATTGTGTTCTTCCTTCTTGTTTTTGTACTGTCTACATGGATCTGTCTCTTCCCCAGTGTTTGTACTTTCATGTGTAGGTACTGAAGGGCTCCGTTGAGCTGGTAGGCCTGGTTCCTTCTGTAGCTGGAGGTAGCTTACAAATTTCTACGTGGCAGAGCAGGCTACCAGACAGACAGGTTTCTAGGCAGTCCTCAGACACTGATTTCATCTGCAATACTGCGTATAAGATGCAATGTGAAGGGCTCAGAATCCCCTGCCTGGGGACACAGACGTCCCCTTTCATCACCACACACACATAAACACAGATGTTTTCAATGATTCTATGAAGGTACATGCTACAACATGGCCTTGGAAATCTTGTCAATGGAGTCAAGAATACAGTTAATTTTTTTATTATTCTAAAGCAGATCTCTGCCTTTGTGACCTGGATATTTGTTAGTGCTGTTCTTTCCTCTATCATCTAAACTATTTTAAGTGGTAATTCACTTTCATATAATTCACTCAGTGAAAGAGAGGAGGAGATTCTTCTTCCCTATCTTTGACCTACCTTTGACTTCTACTTCCAATTGTATCTCATCCTTTGTAGTGGTTTTGATTTATTTATGACATTTATTCTGTGATCTTTCCATCTTTCTAGCATTTAATGTCAAGCTGAACTCTTTCATGGTGTTGGGGACCTACAGCCTCAGTCCCAGTCTGAATTCAAAGGAAGGGAGTGTGTGGTGGGGGCAGTGGAAAACATCCTCATACTAGTGCCAGCAGTGAGCTCACTCCATATTGTGGGAAATAGGAGAAGACAATGTTTTAAGTCCCCATTAGGCACAGTTCCTGTGTTGCTGCTGCTGCTACTGTGGTGTTAGCATCACTACTTTTCTATTGTAGTGCCATAGCTTCTTTTCAGCTCCCAAAATACATTCCATGGTGCCAAACAGGAGAAAAGAACCTTCAGCACTGGCAAGGAGAAAAGCTCAAAAAAGCTAAAAAAGAAAATAGAACAAGAGTTGAGGAGGGCCCTAGGGTGGTGGGGTTAGAGCATTTGCCCCGTGGAGAGAGGCTGGTGGGGCTGGGCTGGGTCAGCCTGGAGAAGAGATGGTCTTTGGGGCTCTACCTCCAACTCAGTGCTTTCAGGGTGAGACTCAAACAGAAGCCACACTTAGTTTCTCCACAATCCTATTCAACTGTTGAACAGAAATCACTGCACTCTTGGCCATTCCTGTGTGTCCATGCCCCAGCTGCGGATGCCACACTCTACCAAGGAGATGAAGGCCGAGACCAATCCTTCTGAGGGACTGTTGGGAGCCAGGAGGCGGAGGTGGCTATTTCTCCTCTACAGGATTTCTCCCCTGTGTAAAGTCACTGCATGGCTGTCTCCAGGCCACCTTGTATCCACTTGTTAGTGGGGGATGTTTTTGACCAACAAATTGTCCAAGTCCTACATGCTAGTCCTTTTTCAGGATAAGTTTCATTCTGGATGCATGAAAACACACTGGGCCTCAGAGAGGGCTATATTTTAATAAAACCAGAGATGTATTCTCCAAAGCTGAAGGAGATACTGACCTTCATTAACTCTCTAGCCCAATGGCTAGGACATTCACCTTGGAGCGTGAATGGTGTAAACGAGCCAACAAACGAGTTGGATCATGATCTCTGCTTCAGTGAATAAGTAAGGAGTACTAGAAAGGCTCATAAGAGATCTCCCTTAGTGTGTCCCACAGCCTATTATTTAGGCCCAGCCATTTTCAGAGGGGTTATAATAATATCTGCTATCTGATTAAAATACAAGACCTCAAAAAACAGGTGATGCTTCCAGTCACTAGTATGAGACCTCCCCTCCCCTTTTCCATTTTGCCTGTACATACAACCAATAAAGCAATATATTTTGTTTTAGAATTTATAATTTTCCATTTTTTGAGCTACAATGGTTTGAAATGTGTTCAACCTTCAGGTAGCTATTTCATAGGTACTTAACTCTGAGAAAGAGGTGAAAATATCTTGTTTTATCACTCATATACTTTACAATCTGAAGAGCCTCATAAAAGGACTAAGCACGGTCATGCCAGAGCCTCAAAGAAGCTGGGAACTCCCTAAGGTCTAGGATTGTTGGAGGTTCCCCATGGTGGCAGGGCCTGGGAGTTGGGACCCATCCCAGCCCCAGCCACGAGCAGGGCAGCTGGGGAAACCAAGGCAGCCCCAGCTCCAGATACCAGGCACCTCACTGGGATGGGCCAAGTCTGGGATAGGCTGTTGGGACAGGGTTGAGGATCAGGACAAGGCCAAGGCATGGTGAGGGAGGCTGGGGTGAGACATGGCCCTGGGGTGGCCACATGAGTTCCCTCAAGATGCTGATCAGCAGAGTGGTCAGTGTGTGCTGGGCTGTCAATTAGTGACTAATCACAAATTGTAGACAGAGAAGTAGCAAGGTTTCCCCATTTCAGGTTAAAATCAGGTACGGATCAGAGCCTTGTATGGCCCAGATTGTGTTATCTCCTGAGCAAACTTAGTGCTGGCTGTGGGCCAGGAAGTAGTTTTCCAGCCATTTTTCCAGCTGCAGACTGGAGTGCCCTGAATGTAGCCTTTATGTTCCTCTAACATCAGGTCTTGAAACAAAGACTATGTGTGCTCTACAAAGGCTTTTTGTTATAGCTAGGTGGATTATATTTACAATTGGGGTTACAGTACATGGCAATCGAGATACAGAAATACAAATGAGAAATATCTCTTTCTGATAATACTGAATAAAATAACCCCCATAGGAACTGCTGTGTACTTACATAGTTATCATGGGGCTTACTGGGAAAGCTGAAGGTATTTGTCTCATAAGGGTCCCAGTTACACCCATGAGTCTTTCAATACAGTGCAAAAAAATGCTATGCTTGTTTAGAGCCACGTTCATTTTAGAGCCATGGAAATTGCTGACATCTCAATACTTAATCTCTTTTCACAATAGGACAAAATTCAGAGATTTCAAAACCTTCCCTTCGAATGGAAATTCTAAAATTCTTAGGAAAAATATTATTTTTAAAAAAAATAAATCTAGAGTTCATTGAAATGATTTCTTTTGCTTATTCAAGGCATCACAATGGTTTGTGTTGATTCGTTTCAACACTGAACTGCAGATCACGACTGTGCATTGTCTTGAGGGAGAAGTTGTACCAAATCTCATTCATTCTCACACAGTGAGCAAGGTCTCTGGCTTGACTCCATCTTCTGTAATGCACACAGAATTGCAGGACTTCGAAGATAAATCCTACAGTTTTGTCCAGAAGGGCATTGGGTGTGTTACAGGATATGGATAATTTCAGCAAAAGCACAAAAGTAAGGAAGTCCACAGCTATAGACATCAGAAGGCATAAAACATTAAGAAAGGGTCACTCTCTGTTTGCTTATTCATGCCAAATCAACAAACAAAGAAACAATCTAATCTTTGGAGTCATTCAGACTACAAACACTTTCTTTTGTGTATCAAATCAACCAAAATTGAAGTATTCCTCTTTGGTTTTTATGAACTTCTTTTTTTAAAAAAATAAAATTCTGCAATATAAGGTTCTTTAAAAATCTTCCTATACAAAAAGTCAGGTGACAGAGGAGACATACAGCCATTTCTTCCGTCCAGGACTTCCAACAGGAAAATGGGTGAAATACTTTTAAACTCAGGAGTGTGAGAACTTTTGCTGTTGGTAGTCATCCTTCTCTGCCCCTCTCTCTGCCTTTACTGCCTTAAGGGCTCATTTTTTTTTTTCTCTTCTCAGCTGGAAACTGCTGCCAGCCATGGTGGGGGGATGCCCTGGCCCATGTGAATCCAAGTGAGTCAGTCAAGTCCTATTATTTAAGGTATTTAAATAACTTGACTTACTTTGAGTGAAGCAGGTAAGACAGAGAGACTTTGATGGCGGCAGAGCTGGCAGATGGTGGATTACATGGAGAAACAATGGTAAAGAGCTAGAAGCAGGGTTTGAAACTTCTGCCACTTGACAAGCTGCAGCTGGGAGAAAATGATTTGTAGTCATATTTCACTGAAGTGCAAGGTGTTTTTCTGCTAATTTTGTCCACAGCTTTAAAAGTTCTGTTTTTCTAGCTTACTCTGTCACCAGGTACTCCAAAATAAGTAAGATTTTTTCAATAAAAGATGTACTCACAATGAAAAAAAGATCTAGTGAGTTAGTGCTAATATATGGCATCCTTCTGTGGTTATGTTGTAGGTCTGGGATTTTTTTACGTGAGTAAATCCACTGTGCATGCTAAAATGTCTTTACTAGAGACAAAATATCAGTTGATATTTAAAAGTTGTTAATCATCCTTAGTGCAGTGGGCAGAGTATCAACAGCCCCTGCAAATTGGGCTGTTATTTCTGGTGGATGAAAACCGAACTGGAAGAGCAACTTCAGGGATCTTAGACTACATCAATTCAATGGAGAGCTAACATAAAAAGGTGAAAAACTCCACTTCTTGGACCTCAGAGGAGGTTTAGGCTCCACATTAGGAAGAAGTTCTTTACTGAGAGGGTGATTGGCCATTGGAATGCGCTGCCTGGGGAGGTGGTGGAGTCGCCGTCCCTGGAGGTGTTTAAAGAGAGATTGGATGAGGCACTTACTGCCATGGTGTAGTTGACAAGTAGGAGTAGGTGTAGGTGTTGGGTCATAGGTTGGACTCGATGATCTCAAAGGTCTTTTCCAGCCTTGTGATACTGTGAAAAGAGATCTCCCATTTTGAATTCAAAGCAGTCTGCAGATGTTACCTACATGTTCTGAATATGGGTCTTTTAAAGAAAATATTTTTAAATAAAATTTTGGAAAGCAGGAATGTTACCTGCTTTTGCTGAATTAAGTTCTTGCTTAGTAAAGAAACCTGTCATTTATATCAATAAATGCAGTTGTTATTTTCCTTCTGAGAGTAAGGTTCTGGTAAAGAGACATTCAGGTGATCCTTTGCAATTTGGAGGACTGTTTAATCCCAATATTTATTAGTGTGCCACTGTCAGATAAAAATATTCCTTATATGGATAGGGCATCTGCAAGGAATGTATACTGTTAATAAATGCAGTACTCACTGTGATACATACCAGTTGTGTCTGCACATGAGTTTGCAGACCAGGCTGTCCAGAGCCTTACTAGGTATTCACCGTATTTGGATGTTAGTGGGGGTGAGGAAACAGAATTTCTTCATGTCCCAATTTGACTTCAAAAATCCAAAAATTCAATGTCAGATGATTTAGACCAGTTTTTGTGTTTTATCAGGTGATGATAAGGTACACCACAAAATCTAATTCTGTGGGCATTTTAATACTCTTTATGAACCAGAATTTGTCCATTGGAACATGCCATATGATACTCTGTGCTCTAAGAAATGAAAAAGAAGGTAAGTACTGTAAATTAAAAGAGTTTCAGAAGACTGTATGCTCCTGTTCAGGTCTCTGTTTTGTCACCTGATTTCTCAGTGTAGCCTGCCTTGTTATTTATGCAAAGACATTTTCTCTGCTTCCCCATATGAACTTATAAACATGTAACACCTTTTGGAATATTTTACTTCATTCTGATGTTTCATTATATCCACGACATAAAAATTACCAGTAAGACCAGGATAGCTCCCTACCCCCAGGATCAACAGTTGACAAGTAGGAGTAGGTGTAGATGTTGGGTCATAGATTGGACTCGATGATCTCAAAGGCCTTTTCCAACCTTATGATACTGTGATACTGTGAATAACTGCAGAAATCCATTGATTACTATTGTTGCATAGGTGTCTTTTCCCTCGTCTACGATGATTTGGGTTGCCATTTCATTCCAGCCCTATGAAAGACAGCATACTATTTTGTGTGTGTCATGTAGCAATTGACCATGGTTTTCATCTGTGGTATTTCCTTTTCTTTTCTTTAGTTTTCTTGAAACTTAAGCTATTACTGTGTACAGAAAACTGTATGGCTAGAAATGTTGTTAGCCTTGTAGGCAGCTGAATGTTTCTGTCATTAGAGCAATGACT
Source organism: Neomorphus geoffroyi (assembly GCA_033558235.1). NCBI lineage: Eukaryota > Metazoa > Chordata > Aves > Cuculiformes > Neomorphidae > Neomorphus > Neomorphus geoffroyi. Next base: position 44,768,187 of record JAUMJM010000005.1, on the reverse strand, counting down.
TGGGATTGAGGCAGTAGGATTGATTTCTTGCTTACTGGAGGAAATCTGTTGCCTGGCCTCTCCCTGCCCAGCATGCTGTACCCTCTTCTGCTGCTTCTCTTGTCTGTGCGGAGTATAAGATCTTTGAGGCAGAGGCTGCCTTTGACTAAATATTTGAACAAGATATATAGCATGATGGAATCTAGATATTATTTTGAACCTCTAGGAACATGATCATGTAAACAAGACTGTTCTATGTGAATCAGCATTCTAACATTTAACAATTTACTGGCATGTCCCAGTCGGGGGAGAAGATGCAGTTTTCCTTATGCCATGTGTATGCTGCAGAGCCACTGTGACAAATTGTTCAGGAGCTGGAGCTTTTCCCCTCCACAGAAGAAATATTGAACTAAAATGAAGGCCAGTAAATGCTTGATTACTGATACTAAACCATCTTTCATGTATATACTGTGAACACGAAACATATTGGATGGAGCTGTTGTCTGGCGCATTTTCATAATATGTGAAACTGGTAAATTAGAAACAGATGGAAGTACTGAAGTGGGAGAATTGCCCTGTTCCCTAATTAACTTGATAACAATGCAGAAGAAGAGCAATATTTGGGTTCTGGGGAAGACCATTGGGTCAGTGTTCTCACAGATGGAAGATGAATACCTAGGACATGAAAATTATTAACCAGGATATACATTATTATATTACCCATTCATATTTATTGAGGAGAAGTTTATACAATAGCTTTAATCATGATTCTCTTCTCCATCATTATTTCTTGAACTATCAGATATTCTGTTTAAATGCATTGCATAATGTGGTTTTGGGTATCAACATAATGCCAGATACAGAGCTAGAGGAAATTACTCTTTTTCCAATGATTTACTGAAAAAGATTGTTTCTTCAAAAAAGTTATGAATTGAAGGTGAATTGGCTATTAAAAATTAGTTTAAAACAGCAAAATTGTTGAACGTCCTTTTGGACCAATTCATTATTCACATGGGAAAGTTGGATTGTGTCTTTAAAACCACGCCACTGGAGTATTCGGCTCTCCCATGGTTACAATTCTTCTTTATGTGTATGGTTAGAGATGCAGGTGACTGGGAGCTAGAAGCATGGTGTCTTGTGCCTCGCATAGTCCTTCAGCTAAAACAGAACTGGCGACTCACACAGCCTGAGGCCTGGAGTTTCCTCATGCTATCTGTGACCACATCACCCTAAGACTCTTGTCAGTAGCCTAAGGTGTTTTTCTCATCTGCTATTGGCGTAAAACACTAAGCACGATCAAACCTAACAAGATTGCAACAGAAGTGAAGTAACCCAATGTATGTCCTATGGCCTCTTTTTTTGGGAGGGAAATGATATGAATTCAAACTACCACAGGCAGGGGATAAGATGGACCTGGATCCCTTAAGCCCTGGCCAAAGAGTCAAAAAATCTCAGAAATACAGAGCAAGAGTACAGCTACTGTCCAACAGCTTTCTAAACTTAAACTTTCCGCTCTTTTGCCTGACTTACAGTTGCCTTTCAAAAACAAGGGGGTTTTAAGATTGCATGGAAAATCTTCAAGTGTTCAGTTCACCTTCTGTTTTTTGCTTTATTTGGCAAGAAAAACGAAGTTCATTTTGATCCAAACCAAAATGCTTTATTTGGATGCTTTCTTCTGGCTTTAGAGATAAAAATCCAAATATTTGAAAAGTCCCATCCTTAGCTAATGTGAGAGCATGTGTTTAGTACTGGTCCTCTTTATAATGGGTTTCCTCTGGGCAAGCTGCTGTATAAGACCACATCAAAGTAAAATTCTACTCTTAATGTGATGTATAAGGAGACTCTCTGCTGAATAAAGCAAGTTTTATGAAAATGGGGTAAGCAACTCAGTGATCCCAGGTACTGCATTTTGGCCCTCTGAAGCCAAGTGCAGTGGGCATTGTTCAGCCACAGCTGGAAACCTGATAGATCCTGCTAGCAGCAGGCAATGGGACATACTGCACTTATGAAGTCCAGGCATACTTTTCCTGAGTCATGACTATGTTAATTGCATTTACTAGATAAAAATGGAAAAAAGAGAGGAAAAAATAAAAGGAAAAAGTCCATGTAATGACTTTTCTTCTCTTCTTCATTTTAGAAAAAATAAGTGCTTATGCTCTGGACAGGGGAGGAGGGCATTTGCCCTCTACGTTTTTCCTCTCTCTCTGCACCCCATCCCCCACATCTTATTTTGCAATAATAACTTAAAGAATCTCTTTCAAGTGAAGCCTGACCTTTCTTTTTGGCACTGGCTGAAACCAATTGTACTAAATCAATTATGATATTTCAAGTATTTGCTATCTGTAGTCTATGGAACAATTGCTGATAAACTTTGACAAGCTCTGTGACACTGTATGCTTGGAACTGATGGATAAACCTCTGCAATGGAAGAAGGCTTGAGGCAGGCAATGTGCTTTTGAAACTCAGGCAAGAATGTAGGGAGTGATCAAAGCTATCGCACATACAGCTGAACTCAACACAAACGGGACTAGAGGGTGGCCTTTGTTTTTGATAAACAGCTGTATCAGTTGAGTGGATCAGCTGATACACTGGCTTTTCCTGAGTTAATCAAAAGAGCGTGAACTTCTTCTCAAGTTAGTGAGACCAGTGTGAGGAAAGTGTACGCACGGTTCTGCATAGAGCACGGGTGGCAAACACAGGGCCCATGGGCCAAATCTGCCCCTCCACCTTGTTTCTACCTGGTGGCAGCGCTGAGTTCCTTGCCCCTGCGCTCCTGCCAGCACAGCAGTCACGTGTGCAGTGCGCGTGATGTGTGTTACATTGCAGGAGCAGACTGATGTGGCCCCCTGTGAAAATGAGTTTGACACCCCTGGCATAGAGTATAAAAACTGAATTACTGATAAAATGAACTTCAAAGAGAAAAGCGTGCCTGAACTGACTTCAACCCGTGTATTCCTTCCCAGTGACTGGGGATGCCCAGCATTACGAAAGTGAGCACAGAGAGACTGAACGTGGTGATCACATGTGTATTGTGATCCAATTGTATTTTGCGACTGCTATATTGTGCTTGTATTTTGATTTCAGCCCATTACTGTATCACTCTGCTGAATCAAAATCCTGTGTAACATCAAATGTCTTCAGATATGTAAATATTAAAATTTAAACCCTTTTTGTGCAGAATATTAGAAGGAACCTGCTCAGAGATTATTGCACTCTGACACTGCTTCTGGGTTCTCTTTATTTTTTCACTGTTAAATCAAGCTTGCCAAAAACTTAAAAGTTCTTTTGCTGTTTTCCCAGTATTATTTTCTCAAGGAAGCTACTGAGGCAGTCAGGAAAATATTTGCAATGAGAAGCGGAAGTCTGCACCATACCAACTCTGCATGAAGACGTGATCTACTTTAAGGGGATTTCTAGAATTATGGTTATTCCAGCTGCTCTATTACCCTGCCTGAGACTGCACAACCAAAGTCTTTGAGAGGAAGCAGAATGTTCCTCAACGATCATCCAGCTTCCTCCCGGAGCGATAGCTACCCTGCGGAAGGAAGAATGAGCTGGAGGGGCAGCAGAGGCGTAGGAGCACTTTTTCACCTGGTTGCTGTTGACGTGTCCATCCACATGAGAACTGACATAACTTTTGTTCGTCTGTGAAATTTTCATGGCCATACTGATGAACATAACTGACCGTGTTTTTAAAATCGTGACAGTTCCTTTGCACCACTAACTTCCTTAATAAATCTCTTCCCCTTCTTTACTCATGTTATATGATAAGCTTTTGGAGTAAGTATATTAACAGCTCAGGAGTCAAGCGTTCAAAAGTTAGGAAACATCATATTTAAGGCTCTTTGCATCATTAACCACATGATGATGAACTGATTTTTGTGTGTGTTCTGAAGATGAAGTATCAGGAAAATAAATGGTATGCCACACTTTTGTTGTTAATTGTTAAATATTAACCGTTGGCTAGCTTTGCCCATAGTTGCTTTCTTAGTCATTATATATGTCTTGTTGAAGGTTTTTGAAATATATTTTCAGATATATTGTTCAGATCTTTTTTTGTCCTGTCCTTTTGGAGAGAAGACATCTGCTAAGTTCTAAGCTTAGAATTTCTAAGTTCTTGTCACAGCTTACTTACTGATTTACTGAAAGGTATGCCTGTTTCTCACTCAGTCTGCAGACCAGGGCGGCAGTTTTTTCAAAATCTGCTTCACAATTTAAAAGGGTCAATTAACATTTGAAAATATAAACAGTGTAGGCAAGAAAAGTATTATTATTTGGAAGGTTTTTAAAAATAATATTATTATTCATCAGAGGTAATTAAAAAATGATGCATCCAGGCCTGTACTGAACTATTGCTGAACAAATCTCTAAAAGAAATAGAGTTCTGATTTTCTTCTAACATTTTATTACTTACAAAATGTTTCGTAAAATGCAGGAATGTATTTTAAAATTAGAAAAATTTAATGTCTTTATAAACACTGTACATTGTTTGATATATTCCAGTCAAATGGTTTAAAATAGGACTTTTTTCTAAAGAATTACGTGAATTTAAGCTGGAGCTGGAAATGGTACTAGAATCCCTATCAGAAAACAATAATCTATCATTGTGTTTCAACTACTGTTTCCTGCAGGGCCATATTTTAAATCTCTGAAACTCTTGCAACTTTGCAAACTTTGGTGTATTTAGGAGTGAAATAACCATATGCAAGAAGTGATTAAAGCACCCTACCTTCTGATTTCTCAATTATTGCTTCTTTCTGACAACTCCAGACCATTTTTAGTGTACTACAAGCTTACTTACACTGTATTGCCACATTAGTCTCTGCAGATTTGTATTACTTTAATGGTCTTCCAAAGTCCAAGAGGCAATATTTGGCATTATTTACATTATGCAGTGGTCACATCTGTTTAAGGTAGTATTTCAGCCACCACACTTTGTGACAAGGATAAGAATGTCATTCAAAGGATTGTGCAGAACACAGATATAGTATAAAATGAATGTATTTAATAAGCAAATGAAATTCAAGGAATTATATAAGCAGGGTTTTGACATGCTAGGGTCTCTCACCCCCATCTTATTTTCTGAAGCTTTTGAGGCAGACAAAGTTTAAAATCATGTTAAGTATATCTTTAAGACTTTGGAAGCTTGGCAATGCTAAGTCCTGAAAATTTAGTCTAATGTCAAACCAGCTGTGGTCAGCCCTCACCAAAATTGCTTTTCCCTGAACTACTCATTTAAAATGCCATCTGGCCAGCAGCCAGGATATATGTAATGCACTGAGTATTGACATTGTGTAACTGATATGGAGCTCAACACGATTTTCAACACAATCTTGGGAAACTTCTCAAATTATGTTCTAACATCACTGAAAAGATCAGACTACTGAAATAGAGCCACAGTGTAACATGGCTTTTACTTGCTTGTATAAATTTTAAGAGAACTTTAAAATTATACTCAGAGACAAGTTCATTTAAGTCCCACATTATCTTTCTGAGAAAATAATCTCACAGCTTATTTTCTTTACACCTGGCCTGAAAAGGAAATACTTGTACGGAAATATTTATTTGAGTGTCTGTCAGGGAAACCTGCATTTTCTGTGATAAAGGATGCTAGGAGTTCCCAGGCAGAAGTATGGTAACCATCAATGCAAGCTCCCCAGCTCGTATCTCAAGTATTCACAAGTACTGCGTGATGCAAGGTGGACATACCTACTATAGCATTCTCTGGGGTCATCTAGAAGTGACTTAAAAAAAAGACCTGAGAAGTACCCAGAATTGAGCTCTTTTGTGCGTGAGACAACACTCATTTCCTTGGAAAGGCCTGCAGGTTGCATGAGAGTTTTCATGTGTTTTGACCAGGCTGAGCCAAGAGATGAGATTGTACCAAAGTACACACTTATCACACAGAGCAGATACCATTCTACTTGGCATCCAGGATCTACAAAGGGAAATAAAAATGGCTACCATTGTTCAGCATCTGATTCTTCTCTCTCATTGTAGTGTATATGTGACAAACTACAATGGAAATAGTCTGTTATCACCAGAGAAGATAGACCATATTGAGAACAAGTGATCTGAAGAAGATTTAGATTCAACAAGCTGTAATAGATATATGGTTTTTCTAAGTGCATGTTTTTATGCTAGGTGTTTGCATACAAACGGTAATCTTTCACACCAATCCTGTCTTCACGTGGTGGAGCATTAAAGTTTTTCTCCAGGCTTTGTATTACTTGTATTCTCCAGAGGTTTACAAGTTTATATGAATCTCTCTCTGCCTGGAATCATAGTTGTTTTTTCCCAGAATAATGAAGCTGTTTCACAATCACTGGCAGACATGAGGCCAATAAGATAACATTTCCCACATACTTCACATTCCAGTGTCTTGGAAGGGAGTTTTCAGCTATGGTTTCTTAAAAGCAGTTGCAGGTTTGAATTTAAATGTCTCTGAACGTGGCTCCAAGCTTCAGTCAGTCCATTTCTTCAAACACTGAGTAATACTGATGTGTCGACAGAGTATGGCTATACAAATCCATCAGCAAAATTCAACACCTGTTCAACAGAAAGCAAGAAAATCTTGTATGCAGCTGCAGCACTAAAATAACAACAAACTTGGCAAGCCTAAAAGGTAGAAAGTCTTTCACGTACATGCAGATCAGTACACCTTCAAATCCGATACTGCATGAAGGTTTACCTTACTTCTCATTTATCTCTGTAATATCAAAGTACTTACACTTGTGCCTTTGGTGTGGCTGAAATCTGTCCTGTGGGGCCCATTCGTCTTCAGGGGGGTTGTTGTCGTTCTGTATGGTTATTTGGCTTAGTTAGGTAGTTAGGCTTTTACTGTGGTTTTTCTTTTCCTGTTTTTTAATGGTGATGTGTGTTTACCTTAAAGAGAGCAAGGTCAAAAAACCCCTATGCTTTGCTGTGGTCAGTTGTTAAGCTCCTGAGGAAGTTCATTCCACGGTCTGTGCACTATCCCCAGGAGACCTCTCCCCTGCAGAGAGGGAGGAATTACCCTCTGCTATAAAATTTCTTTCTGCTTAAGCTGTGACATTAGCTGAGGTTCCCACCCCAGAGTTTTAGCTGAGCTTTTGGATTTGCTCGGTTTGAGCCACTAAGTGCCTTGAAGGTTTCGTCATTGCATAGAGAGTTTGTGGGAAGTTAATGTTAAAAGCTGATGCAAGCTTGGTGCAACCCATCTAGCCTGTGCTGCTGAGGAGAAACCTCTCTATTAACAGCAGTCCTCTGCAATATATCACTAGTGGATGTCTTTTCAACAACTAAGGGAAATCTAGCAAAACTCAATGAAAAAGTTTCACCAAAGTATTAAAAAGTAGTCTTAATAATTTTTTTCTCAAGGCTCAAACCCTCAATAATTCTGTAATGCTTTGGAGTGATGAAACAGGGCAGGGATCTTGCATGGCACCTCTGTGTAGAAACATTAAGGCTGGGATCTGATAGAATGAGTCAATGCAGTGCCAGCCTGGGCTAAAGCCAGCCACAGGAAGAACCAAAGGCCTCGATGAATGGCCACCTCTAGGCTGCAGCTCAGTTACCTGAGTTACCTCAAGACACTCAAGATTTTTCTGAGGCTAGTACGGGAAAGATTCTTTTTACCACAATGACTATTCCATGGGAATTAAGAGACCTTACTTCCTAGGTCATTGTCTTCCACTAGAAGGCAATTGATTGTGAAGTTTCCAGACAAGACTTAGAGCCACCTGGGAAAAGGAAAGACTATTTCCCACTGTGCAATGAAGAATAAAAGACTGCAGGAATCAAAGAGGACACAAGAAAATGTAAGCCTACTTCTGCAACCTGATGAGAAGACCCTTTCTTGCTGAAAGTCAGTCCTGCAGTCAGGTTAGCTTTAGAGCTTAATGCCTCTGAGCAGGGGTAGAAGCCCAAGGTAAGTCAGCTCATTGGCTCAAAGTGGAGGCAGTGGTTGAACTTTAGATACTGCTGGGAGTTAAGCGTTACTTTACATAGGTTATCTAAGGCTTTCAGTAAAGGCAGTGAACTGAACTTAAGCTCCCACTGTCAAAAATGACAAGTCCTGCTCTCATCTTAATGATCCTGGCACTTTCCTTGCCTTGAATCTGTGAGCGGCGACAGTTCATCAGCTCCCTCTTTGCATCCAACTCAGCTAAGGTAACTACAGCCTAAGGCACAGGCTGTTACTTCATGAACATCATAAACTTCATGAACTTCATGAACTTCATTTTAAGCATTACAGTCAAAAGAAGCAGCCGTGGTGTTTCCTGTGCCTTTCAGTGTGGCCTCTCCAATGTGTACATGTACCCTCAAAGCAAACAGAGTGAACTGCTCAGCTGAAAAGTGACTAGAGAGCAAAAGGTTACTTTTTAGCTGGTTATCACAGATAAATAGTAACTAAGAACCTGTGATTATATATGCAGAAGATGTACTCCCACTAGGGAAAGAGTCAGCCACAGAAGCGGTGCACCACCAGTGTCTCAAAAATGAATAGTGAACCCCCTATAATTCAAAAGCAAACAAGCTTTTACCAGTGCGAAGCCAATTCACCCTGACCCAGCTTTGTCTGTCCACTGCATACAACACCAGAGAAGGATTAAGGATGCTGTGTGCGTACCAGGCCACTGTGGTTTTCCCTCCAAGTGGAAAACGGGGGGGGAGAATTGTTGCTTGCTTGTGTATACTTGCTGCATTTATTTCCTGTGGGCTGCTTCCAAATGGTGAGCAATACGGCCAGTGTTTCTCGACTTTTCCCACATCTCCTTTTGAGGAGGTTGTGCATAATGCTTTGCTCCCAAAGTCTGTGAGTACTTGTGCCTCTTACAGACATAAGATCTCTTGCCATCCATTTGTTATTGCTTTTGAAGGCACACAAACCACATTTCAGCTCTTTCCCACTTCTTTTGGTTTTTATGTGATTTAATTTTTCTTCTTCCGCTCACTCACCGTAAATGTGTGGGCTCTGGGGCCTCTGAGAGCAGAGACTTGCTATACTGGTACAACAGGTGTAGCCCAGCAGGCTTCCTCTGACACAGGCACATTTTCTGTAAGGTTGCTGGCACCACAAGTGGCGCTGGCAAACACGCTTGCTGCATGTTCCAGCTCTTGCTGCCAATTTTTGGCTTTCCTGTGAGCAGAGTCACTGTTGCCCCTAGGTGTTGTGCACAAGAGTGGAAGCAGTAAAGCCTGGAATGTGTTTTGGAGTTGGTAATTCCTTGGCTACTGCAGTCTTGGCTATTTTCTGTCTTCTACTCATTACATGAGGGCAATTGATATTTAAAGTGTGAAAACACCCCAGAATCTTGAATTTAAACCCCAACAAGTCTCAAGAACTCACGTTTACCAGGCTGACAGGGTTTTTTTCTTGGGATTTTATCAGGCAGATTGAAAAGGCCTTTAAAATAGAGAGTTTCCATTTCAGTTCTCATGTGAATGGTAATGTGTTTTCACCAAAGCACTCACCAGATTGCTACAGCTGCTGATTATCATAGACTCGAGGTTGTCGGGGCCCAGAATCTTACTGAAAATGCTTGCAAGCTTTCAGCACTTCTAAATTTGAGCTGAGCTTATTGCTCTGAAGCAACTCGTAATGCAAACACTGAGCCTTTGACAAGCGATATACTCATTGTTTTAGACTAAATCTGAATATGTTTTATTTTACCTCCCTGCAAGTTATATTAAAACAGTGCCTTTCATTTCTAGTTGATATTAAAACTTAATTAATTACAATACGAAGAACCTTTAAAATCATCTTATGTTATTTTATCATCTGTTCTTAGAAGTTCACATCACCAAATTAATGTTCACTTACATTACATCTCTTTATTTCTGTTTGCAGATTTTGTATTTTCCCTGTAATGTTGTCATTTTTGGTCCAAATATTGTTTTCCAGTTCCACTAAAAAAGAATCCATGTTTGCAAGTACTCAGTTGCAACCATTCAGTCCAGTTCAGAGATGATTTAACGGAGATCATGTTACACTTATCTTCGTCTTACTACATGCTTATAACATCTGGAATCAAGTTTCCTGTGTGCATGCTGTCAACTCCAAATGTAAGAGCTGCCTCCTGTGAATATTAAGTAGCATTTGCTTGCAGTTTGGTATTCTGACAAGCATTTCTGCTGTGATCTCAGCTACATTTCTGGGGAAAGGTAATACATACGTGATACTGAATGTACTGCTGCAGAAGCAACCATCCCAACTTTTGGGAGTTTTTATTTTGGGTTATTTATCTAAGTAACATTCTTAGGGATCAGAAAATCCCTACCTAGAAAGTTGCACCGTTACCTCATTTAGAAGAGCTGGGAATTCACTGAAGCTTGACTTCTGTATAATTGAAATCATCTTACCACAAAGGAGCCTGTATCGTTCATTAAAAGGAGACTGGCACAGGTTCCTTTCAAATATTTTAGCCTTTTTGTCTTCAGGTGGTCTTTAATGAAAGGGAGAGAAAAATGAGAAAGAAGGAAATATTTTCCTCAGAGGTACATGCTGTAAATAAAATTTACTGTTCCTTGCATAGGGGAAGGATGTCTGTGTGAAGTTGCTGTCACAAAACTGGAGCTTCTGGAACATTCAAAGTAGCCTTTTTTTTTCATTAAGTATAACCAACTTAGCCAATGTAACTTCTGATTTTACTATAATTATTTTTTTACTGTATCAAATGGTGATAACCAGTCAAGTAAAATGTGACCAGCAGTGGAGCGATGCCTCATCTGTGGCTTTGCAATGCGGCACAGAACGTTAATTAGAAGAGAGGCAAAATGTATACAATATATTCAGCCTACTGCTGTGAGCAGCAACTTGAGAAGGCCAATACACCAGAGTTCCTTTACCTTTTGATCTTCCAGTTATGGCAACATAGTCTTGCACTTTGTAGCTTGTTATCAGAATAAACACTATTTGCACTTCAGCTAGACATTCAGGTGGCACAGGAAATCAGACTGCCTTTTCATTTGTTGGTCTAGGGCTGCCAAAACTCACAAAGTAGGTGTTTTCAAGAGTCTGGTTGCTGATTCACACCAAACCTCAGTGAAAAATGCAAATGGACCAGTGCAGCCCTCATCCTTTAAGATGGTGTCAAGCCATAGCTTACAAAATCACTATAGAACAAAGCAGCAGAAACCGCTGTGCTTAACACAGGAACGTGTAGTCCAAAGCAATGACATCTCCACAGCATATGGTGTTTTGTTGGCTGTTATTTAATGGTGAATCATGAGTAAATGAAAGGTAAGGAAAGAAAGAGAAGCAGCAGACTTGTTATAGAGAGAATGCAGCAACACTGCACACGGAAAAAAACATGGCCTGGGAATATCACCTAGAGCAAGGGTGTCAAGTGGCTCCTGCCATTCTACTGCCCCTACAGCACAGCGTGTGTCACAGACTCTACACACATGACCAGCACACTTCCAGGAGCGTAGGGGCAAGGAGCTCGGCACTGCTACTGGGTAGAAACAAGGTGCCGGGCTGGATAAAACAAGGTGAAGGGCTGGATTCGACCCACGGTCTGCGAGTTTGACACCCCTGACCTAGAAAAAGATGCAGAGAGCTTTTGGACAGAGCGCCGACCACAGAAAGGCCTTGGTGCAGTGAGGAAAGAGAAGGTTTCTTGCTCTTTTACTCCTGCTTTGTTCAAGGAAGTTGAACACTATGCATTTCTTGTAAAGAAGTAGATTTTTATCACAGACACGAGATCCTTAAATTCTCCCAATCCAGTCAAACCTGCAAAGCTCACATTTTTAACTAACTTTGCAAGTCTGGGAGTTAGCAGCATTATTACCGTCTGAGTTAACAAACTTGCACCAAGGAGGCAACTAGCTATTCTTTCCCACCTTTAGAGACAATTTAAACCAGGAAAAATGCAGGTTGACTTCTGAGTAGTATTAGAAAACAATATTTTCGTGTCTGCCTATGAGAAGTCACCATTGACAGTGCATTATAAAGGCAAATAAAGCAGTGCCTCATCATGTTTATGTTTGCTTTCTATCCTATACATGTATTCTCCTCCAGTTCTGCCATGCTTGCAAAAATTCTGTGCATTCTGCTGACTCTCCCCAGGACCCAGGCTTGGGCTATAAAAGTTCCCTTTTGTCATGAGTGAGAATCAATACAAAAATGCCTCTCTTCGCTTCGTGGAGTCCCTTTCAGAGTCAGCTTCCCTAATCCATCACCCTGTACGTTTGGTGTCTCTTACTGGGAAGCAGCTTTGGGAACAGCTACAGGGACTGTACTGTATGTATGCTTATCTGGCTTCTCCCTTAGAGAGGAGGAGGAGAGGTGTCCTCACATGCCCGGTCTTTCCACACCTCTGATCAAGCTTTTGTGCACTGACATTTCCTTCTCTAGGTGTTTGTTTGATTTAGCACCATTAACACAGTGACATGTTAAAAAGCTAGACCTTTAAAGCTATATAAATTAAATACACCTGCTTGGGAAACTGAAATCATAACAGGGCAATATTATGGTCCTTTTAAATATAACAGTGGCTCACTCATGTCTGTGACATTATGCTTGATCCTGGGGACCAGGCAGAAGAGGAAAAGGAGGAAAGAATACAAGAATATTTACAAGCTGTGAGAAAATCCTGTGAAAACACACTAGGCAGGCTGAGGTTCTTCTATCATAGGGAAGAAGTCAGCATGAGTAACATGATGGAAGTATGGAAATCAATTAATGGGTTGATATGTTATTCCTATTTTCATGGACGGGATAGTAAGATCCGAATTATTTTTTTGCATTAGTAGCTTTTTTTACTGTTGTTATTATTATTATTTCCAGTGGGTTTTCTTGTAGCAGATTTTCTATCAGTGAGTCTCAAGTTGCTTAATAAAGAATGTCTTCTTTTTCAGGTTAAGAAACACTAAATACATCTTATGCCTATCATGAGCCACGTAGTAAAAAAAAAGAGCCTCCAAAATGCAGAGAAAGTAATAATTTTATGCTTCTACTATAAACAGCCTCATTACAGAAGGAAGAAATATTTTTTGTAGAGCACAATAATATTCAGATTTCCAGCTTGAGACACAATCAGTTGTTGAAGTTTTAGAAAGTGCTAAGCCCTTACTTTCTGAAAATAACATACCTTCAATTTGACACGTGAAAACAGTGCTCACATTACAAAAATTTAGATCAGAGCATTTTATTAAAGGAAATTTATATAGCTTATAGAAAGTCTCTATTGTTAAGAGTGGGCAAACATATGGATAACATAAGAACCAGTTTGAACTTGAAACCCGAAACCAAACTTCATACTGGTTGAAAAATGTTTATTTAACACAGAAAAAAAAAATCTCTGCCTGCATCTGCAATTTCTAATCCCTACAGGCAACAGAAATATTCAAAATAACACAAGAAATAAATGACATCATCAGTATTCTGATAAAAACAGAAACATAGACATATCTCAAGAAATATGTGTTCTTCTGAAATATAATGTGATTCATCACTCAGTGCATGCTAATCTAAAGTGTACCTCTGCATGCTACAGATAGAATTCTCCAGAAAAGTAAAAAAAAAGCTGTCTGGTAGCCAGCACAGTTTGCAACAACACTGACAGATTTATTTTGTGAATCTTTGTCATGAATATACGAGTTTAACTTTTAGGGTCTTGCTACTGGAGCCTTTTCCAGAACGTGTTTTCGGTTTTGCTTGGATTATTTTGCATGCAACAGGGAAGGAGACAAAAGAATGGTTTGCAAGTTCAACTCTCAAAGACAGATTGAAGTGCTGGTCTACTTTATTACTTCTCACATTCAGAATCTTGATTTTTTTCTCACCCCTCGCTTACCAGAGTTCCTTGCCTTGGCATCAGGAGGCTCTGGCAATCACACAGGTCTTTTTATAGGAGCCCATGTACACCTGAAAGAGATGCATTTGGACTACCGAGATAGTAAGAGCTCTAAGAGCACGATTGGAATACAACACATATATACAGCACATTTTACCTGGCACTGAAAATGAGTAACGAGTGCCCACACGGTCTGTGATCACACCTTAAAAGTGAATGTGTGATTGTTTCTGCAACTGTAAGTGACCTGAAACAAAATAGCAGCATCCATGTTGAGCTTGAACTAATCTGTGTACTGCCTTTTGGGTGTGTATTGATACTAATCCATTTTACCTATTTGGTAATTAGCCTTTACCTAAGCCAATCTTTTTGGCTACTTGGAATAAAGAGATTTCTAGTTCTTATTGAATAAAAGATTTAAGTTGACTATATTCAACTATTTTGTATGCCTTCTCTTAGAATAACATGGGCTATAGTCTGATTTGATCTTATTTACAGTGGCATTAATCAGAGATGTGTCTATTGAAGCCAATGGCATTATAAGAGGATTAGGCTGGGTAAGGTGAGATAAGAAGCAAGCAATGGCAGCCTTGTGTTGTTCAGAGCTGTTTTTCTGCCATGAACGAGTATTTAAAGAGCTGCAGAAGCAGGAGTGACCCCCGACTTTTAGAAATACCTCTGAATGGAGTGCAATAAATACAGAGAAAATGTGTCTGTAGAAGTACAGAGAAAAAAGGTTTATATTCCCGTGTTGTAGCCATTACTAGGATACCAAGTGGTATAAAAATCACTGTCCTGAGCCTAATTCTGATCTCCCTGGTTATCAACTGGAAGAGCTGCCTGGCTGTGAACCTACAGGGAGATTCAAGTTAGGCTGTTTGTGCACTGATTTCCGAAAATATGTGATTAGTCATAATCATGCTTCAGAACACTACACCCATCCTTCTAAGCAGTTTGTCATAACTTAAAGAAGGTTATCTGTCCACATGACAGTTAGGGAGCTTTTGGTATTTCATTCTATAGATAACAGTTTGTGGGTCAGAGGAAGAATTCTATCTTTCTGCATTTTATTACCATGTAGAGAAAGAAGAACAAGACGTGACTCCCACATCTCAATACCTAACCTCTAAGTGCTTGTGCTTAATGAAGGCCAACAAAGTATTTTTGTCTGGATTAACACATTGTGAGCATGAAATGGCCTGTACTATTCACTCCTGTACCCCTTTTGGCATATTCTGACATTTCACAAGATTGTTTCACAGCTGGCAAAAAGCCCTATGGAGGATGATGGAGAACCTGCCCAGTTCTGCCCAAAGGCTGAAGCCCCTCTGTCCTGAGTCGAAGGAAGAGCAGAGGAGAGGCCACGTGACGATCTGTACACAATGCTGGGCGGACATAGATGAACCAAAGCTGCGTTTGCCAAATGTCTCTTTTGTCGCCATGTGTTTTAGCTTAAGACCCCAACATTTTTGCATGCTAAACTGAAGAGTGTTATGCAGCCTCAAATCCTTATGTAGGCAAGGCAAAAAGTGTTGTCAAGTACAGTAGTTCACAATTCTTTATAGCATTCATTCTGTTGTACAAGCCTCATTTGTTAAACAGTGTGTGAACTGCACTTTCGGCAATTGTATCATTACAACACAGTGCACCCTTGACATATTGTGTGTTATAGCATTGGTATAAAGGAAAGGATGGGCAAAAAGGATTACAAAGGCAAAACACCTTCTGTGAAGTGATTGGCTGTGGAGAAGCCCAGGCAACAACCCTCTGCTTACAACTGCTAATGACAGCTCTGAGCACACTGTCCTGCGAACATCAACTGTGCTTTTCAGTTAGGCAGAAATATCTGTATTTCAACAGTTTTGGTGAAGACTGCATAGAGAGAAACTTTTCCTTTAGACTGATCTGACGATCTCCTCAGGCTGTGCCATGAAAGGATGGCCATTTCTGATGCAGGTCTGGGCTGTTGCCTTCCTGCATTTTGTGGATTAAATTTCTCCCAGGTCAACACCTTTTTATTCTAGTCCATGTGATGGGCCTTCTCACATCAATGTCCATTACCTGGGAAATTCAGGCTACCTGGGAGGCAGCACAAAAGGGAAAAGGGGTATATGTGTGAGAGAGAGAGAGTTTCAGGCTTTACGTCTTGCCAGCTGAACACATCAATGTTCCCCAAACTGCTTAGGAGTGAAAGGTTTGCTTCAGAAGCCTTTCACTACCAGAAACGTAGATGTCATCTTCTCAGTGCTGTGGAATATTCTCATTTCCGCAGGCTGTAGGAGGGAATTCAGATTGCCCTTGGGTTTAATTGACCCACATTTTATTTGCTGTTGGTTATTTTCCTGCTAATATTCTTTAGATTTCATCAATTTCTAATTGATTTCTGGTATGGAAAGTCATGTGAGTGCAGCTGTGAATTTAAAGTGACTGAAATCCAAATGCTATTAATTGATGGGCTCAATCATGGAAAAATAATATATGCAGAGTTAATATGGCTTCTTCCAAATGACTTCCTTCTTCATTAGTATTCCCGGGAAGGAGAAGTGATATACAGTTTTAAAGTATGAGGAAGCACTGTGCAGTTGGAGGGAAGGCATGTTGATCAGGCTGTGATTCTGTGACATGGTTCCTAATGAGCAGGAATCAACATCCAGTGTTACTTCAGCATGCTGGATCCATCCCCACTCTCTTGCTTGCTCTCTAACCACTCCTTCAAAAGCGTTTTTTTAAACCTCAAGCTGCTGGAGACTCACAGGCTTCATGTGACCACAAAAGTACATACATAAGCATATATACATGAAGAGCAATGAAATGATAGCTGTTCCACTCTGTCATTTAATGTTTGTAATTTAGAAAAGATTATTCATCTTGGTTTTGCACTGAAAGAAGAATAGTGGATTTTTTAAAATGTATTTTCCAGTTCAGAAGGTAAAGACAATTCTGTGCCTGCAGAGGGGAAGGAGAGGGGGACTGGGGGTGGGGCGGAGGAAAAGAACCAGAAAGAAAGAGGGGAAAAAAAATGGAAAAAAAAAAAAAAGGCAAGAAAAAACTCCATCGATGTCTGGATTTCAGAGGGATGGCTCCAGCAGCCTCATTCCTCTCTCCTTCCCTTCCTTGCTTCTTTGATCCCCCACCCCTTTGTATGCTAAAGTTACAACCCAAGGACTTGGAGGCATTTCAAAGGAGTGTCACTAATGAAGACCACATGTGCGCTGTTCCTCTTTTTCAGTCCAGAACAAAGCTGAACTGTAAGAGTTTTCTCTATAAGGGAGTGAAACCAGGTTCCCTCTCTCCTCAATTACACACTCACAGTTTATGAATGAGGCTTTCTCAGGTAATCGCCACTTGGTATCAGAATAGTTTCAGGAGGAAATCAATCATCTTCCGAATGGAAAGCCATAAGGCAGTGTTTCCTTCACCAAAACGTCAATGGCAACACTGAAACACCCACGTGTTTGACAATGCCATAACCTTTGCTTTCATTCTTGCACAGCAGCAGTGCATTTGCTGCAGCATTTTTTTCCATTTTCTTTTGGGACGCCTCCTCCACGTTGTCCACGTAGCTGCTTGTAGCCAAGTTTGTACAAGGAGATGGGCCACAGCAAGGCCTGCTTTTGAAGCAGCATCAACAAAGAAGGATGTTGAAATCCAAGACCGAAGCATGCCATTTCCCATATCTGTTCACAACGAACTGCATTTCAAGAAAGACTTTCGCTAATAGGAGCCTCACAGTGATAAGTTTATCAGAAAAAAAAAAAAGAAAATGGCTACCTGAATTAGGGATCTCATGTCTGCTTCGTGTTCCTCCCTCAACAATGTTTTGCAGCTTAGCACTGATAGATGTCCAGCCCCAACAGTGACCATCTAAGAGTGAGGGAAATGTTTGAGGGCTCCCTCTGAGAGAACACTTGGGTCATTGCTGGGCTTACGAGGGGGCTACATCCCAGTGCCCTTGTTCCCTGATGGTACTTAACAGAAGCACTGTTGGGCAATGCCAGACAGGCAGGGCAGGCTAGCCTCACTTATCATCAGATCCTCCTTCTGAAATAAAGACATCAACAGGAGATAGCGTTGGTCTCCTTAGACAAGCCAGTTGGCACCACTCACACTGCTGTGATATCAGAACATAGGTTGTGTCACTGGGTAACCGGAGGATCTTCCCTCCTGTGTGGCACCTCAGCAGGAGGAAAAACCCAGGAGAGAGGCTAGAAAGTGGCTAATCCTCAGGCTTGCATTCCACAGACACCGATAAAGGGCTGGGGAGTCCACTGAGGAGAGGGGCAGGGCTCACGATGTGAAAGGACCGACTGACTGACAGGCTTGGAAACATGGCATATACCTTCAGGTTGGTTTCCTAGCAAGAATCAGCCTGCTGTAGACATACTTCATATTCACAGATATGTTTCATGCTTACATCCATTGGCCAATTTCAACTGGCAGAAAGATCTCAGGGATGTTAATCTTTTAACACATTCATTAAAATACGTGATGGAAGAGCCAAATTTCTTAATTCTGTTTCTCACAAAGCTTTCAGACATTAAGAGGAGCCAGCATCAGTGGAAAAAGATATGTTAGGACACAAAGAAGATGCCCAGAAAATGCTTACCTGCCTACAAGCTAACAAATTCATGGGTAACGCCATAGTGACATCCATCATGGACATAGCTCTGCCATTCTCTCAGACAGAGAAGCACTACGATGGAATAAATAAATACGAAGGAAAAAAAAAAAAACCCCACATATGAACAACATCAAAGCCAATGTGCAGTGGCGGTTACTGTTAAAACCATACCTATTTTCTGACAGGAAGCTCTTCCGGCACAACTGCCCTTCAGAGCCATTTCTGGTTATCAACAGCATAGGGGTTTGTTTCTGTAACAAATATACTCCTGTGGATGAAACTGCTAGTATTAAAAATAAATGGGAAAAAGGAAGTAGATTCTATGGAAAAGTGACTACAGAGGAAGAGAAGTGACCTCTGTGTGTTGGTTAGTGAGAAAAAATCAGTGGAAGCATTTGACTTTTTATAAAAGCCCTTTTAAGTATGGGATTAAACCATAATATATATATGGAAGAAGATGTAGTTTGAGGACGGTTGTTTGTTCATAAGTGATCTAGGGTTAACAAAGCATTCCAAGGTTTTATGAAAGCACTTTTAAACAAATAAACATTACCCTCTAGTATTTACAAGCTAAGCACTTCAACATAATCTACATGCATGAGAACCTGAGAAGAAAATTGATTGAAACCCCATGATAAACTGTTTTGTTTAATTGCCTAACCTCATGGCAGCAGAGAAAAGCAGATACAATAAAAACTGAAAAAAAGTCACATTTTAAATTTCCAACACATTTCATCACCCGAAGTGCAGTTTGGTAATCAATCTGGAACACCTGAAATATTTTCATCCTGGAAATTTCCCTTTAAAGTCATATCTGGACCTTTTTCTTGAATAATAGCAAAACGAGTGAGCCTTCTTTTTCCAGCATAAGGTGACTATGCAGAGGGATTGCTATAGTCTTAACTTCTTTGAAGCCTGCTCAGGTTGCAGTCTGTTCACCAAATAAGGCATCCTAAACATTCCTGCTGCTTCTGGATTTCACTTCTCCCCACAGTTTTTTTGTGATTTTTTTTTTTAATGTGTGTGCTGAGTATCCTGTCTGCCTTGCAAACACATCACGAGGTCTTTAGATATAAACCAGCTGTGATTTTACTCAGTGCTGATGACATTAAATTGAGCAGAGCAAGGCCATGCTTCTTGGGAGAGAAGAAGATAGCTCTGAGGTATTGTCATGAACAGGAAAATAATGGGGAGCTCCTCCAGAGCCCTTCCCACCTGGCCAAAAAGGGATCATCCAACCTTCCTAGCCATAATACTCTTGGTATGCAGGAGTGTTGCTGCACAGCTCCCCAGTCAGGCAGAGGCCGGAGGGCTTGTCCTCCTTGCCGGTTTCCTCTCTCACTCTGAGTTCAGCTGGGGTATTTCAGGTGGGTTTATGCTGTTTCTGTTGTCTGCTCAGTGAGTAGAGCAAGGTGCGATGAGTCAGTGTCCAGGTAATCCCAGGTTGCACTGCCTACCCCAAGGTTACTTAGCATAGTTTTGTTGCCCTGATTTCTTCTGACCCCCAAAGGATCTTATCTCTCACATCATTCCGTGATTTCATTTTTTTTAGAGGTGGCTTTCTGGAGTGGTTTGTATTTGTAGATGACAGGGAACAAACAAACAAACAAATAAATAAATAAATAAATAAATAAAACATGAGATATAAAGTGGAGAAAACTAGATTGTTTTACCCCAAGTTCCAAACTGCTTTTTGGAACATTTTTATTGTGTAACAGATGCTACCTTCCCCTACATTTTTAAGGTTGACCTCACTGGCCTGTTTTCTGTAGCCAGCTGAGGCAGTGAAAATGTCACCTCTGTGAGGCCAACCCCACGCACGGCTGTACTGCGAGTGATCCAGATACCGGTCCCATAAGCACAGTCCCAGCATGTGTTGCCATCTCTGTCACACCTCCTCTGGGCCTTATTATATAGTGTAACAAACAACACGCTCTTGGATTCATGTAAAAATTAACCTTCGCTCTGAAGAACTATGCAGACAAATCAGCAGCGATGCTTTGGGTGTTAGCAACATCTCTCCCATTACATGGGCCATGAACATTGCTCTGCACAGACGTAGACACCATTGCAAAGCATGTATATAAACGCATTTCCCATATAGATGCAAACATAGATACACATGTGGTGGTAGGCAGATTTGTTTGAAAGCATCTATCTTTTTATGAAGGAGGAGAGCTAACAGTACGAAGTACAGAGGAAGAACATCGTCCTTTCATTTTGCTCCTGCAATAGTGGTGTGCAAGAGCTGTGAAGTGAGAAAGCATTTCACATCTTTAAAGGCAAATATTCTCACGGCACTATCAGCTGTGGAAGCAGCCCAGTTGATTCATACAGAACATTTTCTTTAAGTGAAGACTAGCTCTGAAGCTCCAGTGTCTGTTGTACAGCATCACAACCCCATTTTCCAGAAAATTCTCTGTAACTCTTGCCTCATAACTGTCGATAGCATTCCCCTATCTCTTTAAAACCATGGTATTGACTCAGACTGTTTGGAGACAGAAAGCTATTTTGCCTTACAGGTTCAATTCCTGTTGACTCAAAAGAGAGGAAGAAAATGCAGAGATTGAGAATGAAAACATTTCTTATTCCAGAAGTTACTAACAGGCAAATGTCATTAAGGAACGGATGGCATTTGTTCACAAACTTCTAAAAATATTTTTTCCTGGCTGAGGTTTAACGCTGCATGTATTTTCTAGCAGACGCTGCCATGAAGAGAAGTGAATCTGGATGTACTCTTTACTTCAGTGGTTGTATGTGGCAGCTTTTTTCTTGGCTCAGATCTCAGACAGGAGCCTGGGCAGGGCTCGTGTCCTCCTGTCCTCACTGAGGCACTTGCAGGATCTCTACCATCAAAATGGGAACAGCTCTCGCTTCCTCACCTATTTGGTCGAAGGGAGAATAATACATTTATGCTCACAGGGATTTCTTTTTCCAGCAACTGTGGTTTTCACAGTTCAACTTTATGGACTTCAAAATCTCCCACCTCACAGATCTCTCTAAATATCACGGAAAACAGGAAGGGAAAAGTGCTGCTCAGACACAATAAGAAAACCATTACTGGTCGTCGTGGTTTGGACAAGAGTTAATGTCTGTTACAGTAGGAATTCATAGAGAAAGACTGACAAGTGGATCAGATGCAAAGCAAGACCTCTCCCCATCACCACCCTGTTTCAGCAGCTTAATTCTGGAGACCTTTCTACTGACGATTGTAGGAACATGGGGCCGAGAAGAGCTCCTCTTCAGCCATCATATCTTCCTTGTGCCCATGCTCTCACAGGAAGAATACAGAAAATAGAAAATCTTACATTGTCTTGCCCAAGAGAAGGCTTCCTTACTGAGGGCCTGCCCACCCAAGCCTGCCTGTGCCTGGTGCCCTGCAATGGAAATTACTTGCTCCTCTGCTGCAGGAGTCCTCCCTATGCCAATTTCAGTCTCATCCATCTATGTACTCGAAATGCTTCACAGTGTGACTGCTCCTTTCTATCTTCTCAGCAGAAAAATTCATCTCCAGTGAGATGGGAATTTTATGTGTGATAATTTAGCTGTCTTCCACCAGCCCTTGGGCATTGATTAAGTATAGCAAGTGCAATCTCCCATTCTAGTGCGCTTGTTGCCTTTTCATCCTCTAGCATTGAGTTTGTTAAAGGATTTTGGCTCCTCATGCCACATCTCTACAAACAAGAAAAATGTAGGTGTTTGGTTAGACAAAGGTTTTTAAGCCACAGATTACATCCCGTGTTAAAAAAAGACTTTTGTGCCTGAAAAATGCATATTGAGGTTGTCACCTTAAAGAGAAATAATGCTGTATGATTTTCATCCTAGTTCCTGCTGACTGTACTTGAAACACTAAATTATATGAGGGGAGGGGGCAGGGAGATGATGGACAGACGGACTCTCAAGCCAGCTTCCTGACAAAATTGAAAATTTGCTGGACAACTTGACAAATGAAGACCAGTTCTATCCAAAGTACCAGAGACACATCTTCCCTAGGTCCTTCCCCATAACTAGGAGACTGTGTAATGGCAGGGATAGGGAGGGAGAGACTGCAAAAAGGCAGGTCTGGGTAAGCAGACAGCAGCAGTGGAGGAGAGTCTCATGATTGAGGTGAGCCCTGGAAAAGCAGCCACAATTTAAATTATCTTCCAAGGCTCCCTCTTAACAAGTATTAAGAGATTTCCGACAAGCACAGGAGATGATCTGGGGATTTCTTTAGCAGCTGTTTATTTAAAAATGAGCCATTGTCCTTCCTTAATCTGAATTCAGATCAAGTCAGTTATTAATGTTTCTGCTACCCTCATTAGAAAGTCTTATTTAAATTCTCTTGCAGCAAGGTCACCTATACAGGGAATATAGGGTCATAACACAACCTTGACTCTGAAATGTGAAGAGCACAGCATATATATTGCGCATATCAAGCAAGGGATTCTTGCGCTGCATTGCTAGAGCTGTAAAAGGAAGGTGCATTAAATCCAATGGCTGCAAGATCTTTCTAAAAGAAGGTTTTCTTGCCCACATTTTGTCCAGATTGTCCTACTTGTTTACTGTTATTTTCAGAAAAAGAAAAAAATAGATGCTGCAGTATCCGAGACCTTAAAGGAGAGTTTGGTTTGCTTGAGTGTAAACTTGGTTTATTAATGTGAACAGAAAGAAGCTGTAAATCTCTAGCTAAACTTATATTTAGTTGTCGGACAACTATAGTTAATAATTTGAATTGTATAATGTCACTTTAAAATGAATGATTATTAAAGATTACTTGTTTTGTTTTTTAAAGCCTATTTTCATTACTTTTCTAAGCGCAATAACTTAAGATGAGATCAATAAACAGTGTAAATAAAATATTCCCATCCCAACACAGAAAATAACTTAGATTTAACACAAAGTCTATAAGTATAAATAGAAAATACGAGTTTTCTCTTCAAATACCGCTACTGGGATGGCAGTGGGGAAGGGGATTGTGTTTCCTGTTTGTAATATCCTCCATCATAGCTGAAAAGTAGTTTGGGTTTAAATATAGTGACAATTGAATATCAAGTTGACTTTGAGGCTTCCCACTCATTTCTGAGTCTTCTTATCTCTCTGCGGGGTTCGAGTCAGACTGCCCTTTCCTTTCCAATCTTTTCCTCCCACAGACAAAATTCTACAAGGCCATATTTGGACCCCTGCAAATGCTGTGAATCTTCTTGTAATCAGTGGTTCTGACTGAGAATCTAATAACCCTGGTGCTGCAGGGCAAAATAAGACATAATTTCACTATTTCTATGAGACAAGAAGTTGTACGTCTGATCCAGCCCAGGGTTTCGTTCAGCTGAGCAGGGGTCCCTTCAACTATAGACCATGAATTCTGGCGTAGAATAATTACCACCTAGTAATACTTCCACAAGGAAATGTTTGCATTACAGGTCTCTACTAAGAACTGCAAGAACTATGAATAAAGCAGAACAAAATTCTCTCAGGTCTCTGCAACTGAAGCAAATAAAAGCTCATTCACAAGATGTGATTATATGTGTGTGCGAAGAGATACTGTGCATGTAAGATCTGTGCTCCTTGAGGAATGGCAGCTGTGGTTGTGACTTTCCTTTGCGACAAGGCAGAAGAATGATGACTCTTCACATCCACTGTACTTTGCCTGGGCTAATTGGCCAGAACTTCACGAATCTGCAACAAATAATTCATCTAACATATTGAAATTTCATTCTGTGTTCACTTAGTTCATTATATCTGTAAATAAAGAAAGGACTTAACAACCATGCAAAAATGTTTGAAGTTAAATGCAAGTTTCGACCCCAGCTATGAACCTCAAGACACTCCCAAGACCCTCAGTACCTGCTGAGCTAGGAGCTGAACTGCATGCTGAGAGGCCTGATTCCCCCTACCCCTGGATGTCTGGGGACACTTAACTCTTCTCACTTTTGGAAGTGGCTCAGCCTAGCCTAAGTCATGAGTTAGCAGAATTCAGCATTTACTATTTGTGGTCACTTCATCCGGGCTGGATGAGTCAACTGACTCTGAAATACAGAATGGTGTACAGGCTCTTTCTGCAAGTCATGTTTTTCTTTATTCCTAAGGAAATACGGCCACCAGGAGCAAGACCGTCTCTCCTCCACGTAAGTCAGGCTGAGCATGATGCCCTTGATCTCATAAGAATCCAAATCTGACAACATTAAACTCTAAATCCAAGCTCAGTTTTGGGCTTCAAATGCTGAATTGACTTTCTCTGCTACAGTCTGCATCTAGACAGCATTTAATTTGCTCATTGCCCTCATAAGCATTCTCTAAACAGATGCATTAAGTACAGGCTTCATGATAGTCTTTTACAGCAGAACCAAAACCTTATGAAATCGTGATTTGTTACTGGAAATGGTCAAAAGCTGCTTGAAAGCCCAGCTTGTGGAAAGTTTGTTTGGTGAATGAGAGCAGAAGGGTGATGAGTGCATGGGAAACAGCTCCATGTCAGTGATTGTCCTTCACCATTGATGCTGTCATCTGCACTGCACTTCACTCTCCCCTGCTGGGGACTGTTTGGACACTGTGCATGATTTGGAGCCAGGCAAAGCTTGGCCTTACCTGTGATTAGCTGGGCTTTACTCTGCAATGTTGCCAAGCATTCATAGAGATTTCTTAGGCAGCGTTCAGAGCTGAGCATGTTGTCCTCATATGTTGTCCCAGTGCTGCTACAGAAGTGAGGGCTACAGCTTAAACTTTGCAGAACAACAACCACGGAAGCAGGCTGCCTTTAGAGAGAAAGCAATAGATGGATATTCAGTGCAAGTAAACTTCACGTCATAAAAATTATGGCTTGGATCTAGGGAAACTCTAACATGCAATGAACCAGCAGTTGCTCTACCTTTAGGGATTGATCTGTGATTCAGGTAGCAAACGGAAATGATGCAGAGTTGTCCTTTGAGCATGCTACCTGACTTTAATGATGCACTGAGAAATACGCTGCCTCTTAAGATCCAGTCTTCACCTTAGTCCTGCATTTTGTGCAGTCAGGTCAGGAGGAAGCAGCACCAGTGCTGCTCTGATGGCTGCTGTCAGGGAGAGAGAAGTAGAGCAGAGCTGAAAGTTACAGGGTACGTTTATAGACCACAGCTTGTCAGAGCTCAGGAGCTTCTCCTTCTGACATTCATAGAATTGATAAGGTTGGAAATGACCTCTGAGATCATCAAGTCCAACCATTGACACAATACTACCATGCCTGCTAAAACATGCCCCAAAGCTCCACATCTACACGTGGGTTTTGAACACCTGCAGGGATGGTGACTCCACCACTTAGGTGGCAACTTGTTCCAATGCTTCACCACCCTTTCAGTACACAAATTTTTCCTAATATCCAATCTAAATTTCTATAGTGTGTGGGACTGAGAACTCTCTGTGCAGTCTGTGGGGCCTCTAAGCCTCTCTTTCTGGCAAGGAAGCGAAGGCTGTCTTAGGCAAGTTGGCCTCTTCCCATAGATTTTCCATGGGGTAAAGGTGATCTAGGGTGAAACATTTAACTGATGTACATGGCCTGCCCTTTTGAATTGGAATTAAAACCTTATTTGAGATCCGATTTAAAGTGTGACAAAGAAAAGAAAAAACAAGTCAGAGGCAATATCTCTCCGTTTTCTCTGGGTGGGCTGTACCTGTTTGTATGCAGATGCTGGCCCTGTCGCTCTGGAGAGCGTGTAGAGAGCCACTTGCCTGAATGGGACAGACGGCAACATTCCTTCAGACCCAGGGATGAGGGTGGGGTTTGATCAGCCAAGGGAGAAAAATGTCAACATCTGTCTATCACTGCACGGCAAATGGCCAATTATCATTTTTTTTCCTGCCTCCCTAAGCTGCAGTCAGACAAAGCCACCGAGCTCTGGGCTTTGTTGCTTGCGCTATTTCCCACCACCGTTCCACCTCTGATATGCTAATAGCAAAACTGAACTGTTTTGTGTGGCTGAAAAGAATCTTTCGGCACATTCACTGGGTCAACAATCCCAACTGCTGCGCTGGGGCTCAGCTTGCTGTGCCAGAAGCCTGGTGCCAAAGGACTTCCCTCCCTCGTGCACCTCCCTTTTAAAAAAAAGTAGTGGAACTGACCATCTGGCTCTTTCGGTGCCCAGAAAGTTAGCTGAACAAATTATGACACGACGTACTACTTTTTAATGCTTTCTGGACTGACAAGCCAGTCTGGGCTCTCCAGTGAGGATTGCTGCCCCAGTAAATGTTATTTAGGAGCCAAGAAAGGACCACCTCATCTCCTCTTCGGAGCACCACAGAGCAGCTATGTGGTAGAGAAATACTTCTGTGTTTATACAGTTGGCTTTGCGTGCATTAGAGCAAAAGTAACACTGACAAATAGTCTTTTGTTTAGAAAATAAACCCTGTCATACATGCAATGCCAAGCACAGAAAGCAAACTTGATGACCTAATCCTAGCCTTTGTGTAGTAATAGTAACGCACTTAAGTAGTAATTCTAGATCTGGTTGAAGGATAATTGCAGAGTTTATTGGTTGATGAGTTCTCCATTCACTGATATTGTGGAAGTGCCAGGGGAAATGGGCTATAGCGCCTGAGACAAGGTGCTCCTAAGTCTGTGACAAATTGATTTTGAATTATTTATCGTTTATGATTAGTCGCCTGAAAAAAGTGTGAATGCTGTGCCACTCTTTTTGCTGATGCTGTGCTAATAGCATCATTGTGTTACGAAAAACCAGCAAGTTGGCAGGTTCTCCGACAGTAAAAGTTGAAGCAGTTTTGCAAGCAAGCTAATGTTTATAAGCCATCATTGCTCAAAACAACTATGACACATACAAGTGTGTCGACTGCAAGAATCGATCATCTCAGAGGTCTTTTCCAACCTTATGATACTGTAATCCTATAAAAACTGCTAGACATAAGGCCCAATGACATGAGATAAAAACTGATGAAATTTGAAAGCTAAATAGACTAAGTAGTCTCAAAGTAGTCTGATAGTTCAATGGCTCCAGGTGAACCTGAGCAGAGATGCGGGGAAAGCTGGATGAATAGCCAAGAAAAAGGTAACAGTTGTGAGTGTTGTTTATGAGACTAATAATTTTAATATAGCCTGCACAGTAAACAGTGCTGTAATAAAAGCTGACCTTTGCCACAACTTGCTTTACTTTACTCTTCTTAAAACACACTCATGAACAGCGAGAGAAATGTGGATTCTCTGGATCCAGAAACAACTCATCAGGAAAATTTTACCTATGTATTTCCACACAAGAGAATTAGCAAGATGAACATTTTCTTCTCATTTTTGAAGAAGATACAGATCTTGGTCAGCTTTCCCCAATCTTGCTGGCACTTACACATCACCTATGCCATGGTCTTCCTCACATGTTTACACTGACTTCCACCATGGTGCATCCCCTGCAGGAGTGTTCACCCAGACCCAGGGATGTGCTGTCGGCAGTGCCTTCTGCTGCTTTCCGAGGAAGGACTTGTATAAAAAGCATGCACAGCATGAAGGAGGAAGCAGATGCAGGCTCGCTCTGCACACTCCTCTCCAGTTCCCACCATATGGTGGATGGTTAAAAAAAAAATGGATCTGAATGGTGTGAAAATCTATTCATCCTGTATCACAGAGAATAAATTATTTCTTTTTGGTCATATGCTGCATGTTGTCCTGTCTGCACTCAACTATGCTGTTATGAAGGAATGCTTCAGACTCAGAGGCTGTACAGATCAGAACAACCCTCTGTACTGTCTTTCTGCATAACAGAGGACAAAGATTTTCATTTAATCACAATTTTTGTCTGAACCATAATTTCTGATTGTGCTAGTACATTTAATGAAACAAACCGAAGTCTGATTTATGTTAATAAAAGGGAAGAAAACCTAATACAATTATAAGTATGCTGCCCTAGTGGCTTTTTGCTGCTTGTGTTAGAAAACTTTCTTTATCAATGGTCTGATATTGTTTTCAGACTCTATCTGCTGGCTTTTGCCATGTTACTGCCTGGATTCACAGTCCCTGCTGCTTCCCTATCCCACAGCTTCCCTCCTGGTCTCCATGGCCATGAAGCAGCTGCCTTGTAGCCAGGGTCATGTGGGACAACCCAGTGCCCTTCTAGGCACGTGCAAGTTCCCATGGGGCAGGCAGAGCTCAGGAAAGTGAGCTCCATCCTCCTCACTCCTTTCCTGTTCCCTGTAATTCTGCATCTGCTCAAATAATCTGCAAAGCTTGTCTGTGATAAACTAAATAAACTGAGTTTAATTTAATCTCTCTAGCAAGCTTTGAGGAATCACTTTTGTAGCTCTTCTCTGAAACTTCTTTAATTTCCCAGCAACCTTTTTAAAGTCCAGGCACTGGACTGGGACAGATACTGTGTGTTTGTGGTAAAGAAAGGTAGAGAAGCATGTTCAAATAGAGATCAATGGGAGTTTAATACTCAAATTTCATTTTTAATTTTCATGAGCTTTGTTGGATTGTTTGACCACTCTTACTACCTAAAACTCAGGGGTTTTTTAGAGTGTTGCCAAGTATTTAATCTTTGCCAAACGCCCAAGGATTCAGGCATATTGCCTCACACACCATATACTACTTTAAAACAGATAGCTGAGATAAGCAGTTAATGACATACAATGAACTTTCACTCCAATACAATAAAATAACATCTACCCCTTTTAAATATTAAAAGTATTTCTCTTTACTGAATACTAGTTGTGGATAAACTGGTTTGGAGGAAGTCTATACTCGAATGGCTTACATCTGTTAATAGATTTTTGCTACAATTCTTTCAGAACTGCAAGCTTTCTTAGTCTTTGCTTCCCTAAAAGAAATTGGAGTTGGGAAGAGTGTTTGTGTGTGTGAGCAGGCACACAGAATTCAGCACCTGCAGGATGCAGCAATGGCTGTGGATCTGGTTTGTCCTGCTGGAGCACAGACCTTTTCGTTGGTCCTTGTACTTCTCCAGAGAGACAGTCATCCCAGTCTCTCACTTGCAGGCAGGGTCTCCTGGCCACGTACATCTGAACAGACTGTGTAAGAAGATGTCTCTTCCAGGAGCTGGTAACCACAGAGTCCTCAGACTGCTTCCTAGAATAGATATGGATTTACTTATGGCGTGAAGTGGTAGCCCTGGGGAAGGGAGGGAGCAGACCAGTGACCCAGCCTGCTCCAGAAGAACTTCCAGAGAGGGTGGTCCTGCCCCCAGATAGATCCTGCACTAACAGTACCTGGCTGCCTTTTTCCACGCCCTCATCCTTCACACTGTGTTTAGAGCTACCTCCCAACCAAAACAGGGCTTGCACTTTAGAAGAAATGAAACCAGAAATTCATCTATATCACACACTACCAGAGCTCGGCTTTCAGCAAGAAAATCCAGCGACTCCGCATGAATCAGTCACTGGAAGAGTTATGTCCCTGAGGCAGGTTTAGCTCTGCACGTTGTGGTTTATACATGTGGTACCTCCTTGCAGACATCAAGAAAATGATGCACATACATGATGGTCACCTCTGCTGCTCATGCATCCATGCTGCATGCATGGCAGTGAGAGCGGGTGCACTCTTTCCTCCTAGACATATTTCACACTACTTCGTACACATTTTCCTGCCTAGACTTCACAGTCGGGATTTAGATCTACCTGAACAAGTCTAGGACTAGACTTCTTATCAGTCACACACTGGTGCGTGGTGAGCCTCTCTCCTTTAGCTTCCTTTTGCTCCTCTTCTGCCAGGGTGGGGTGGGACTGCAATGACTTGCAGGTGGCTCTGGTCTGTCAGCGGGGATCTGGACTGCTCTAGGCTGCATGGCAGCCCTGCAGCAACTGTTGCAAAGATACCTGGGCAGGAATTTGTGGGGGGCTTCCTCACCCTTACAAACCCTTTGGCACTCACAACTCCCACAGGCTTACACACCCAAGGTAGGGTTTTACAACCTGCTTGTAAAAAGAAGTGCATTTCTACCCCCTTGCATTTTCACCCCAGGGAACAGCTCTGATAATGGTGTGCTTTGTTGTACCAAAAAGTGTAGCGGATCCATTACATCTTGTGAACCTGCCTTTTTTTTTTTAATATTAGCCATTGGGGAATGGGACACAATCTTGGGCTGAACTCATCCTCTTGGAGTCCAGGCTGGCACTAGGCAAAGTGGGAGCGAGTAGAAGTGAGCAGTGAAAAGTGCTGAGCCCCTGCGCAACTGTGGCTCTCCTCCCATCCTTGAATATCCCTAAGAGTGCTAGTCTTGCAGGGAGCCTCTGCTCATCAACAACATTATTTCATAGGAAAATGCCTGAAGGTGCCGAAAGGGATACTAGACAAAGTCCAAACCTGTGGAAAGAAGCTGTTTTCTGCAGCAGAGAGCACAAAGCACTGGCCAGACACAAAATAGCCTTGTACATAGCTGAGAAGCCTATTGTTTTTCAGAGGCTGCTATTTTTGTGCTCATACAACAGCCACAGAGATGTGGCTGACCCATGAAAGGCCTGCATCCTCTATTTTGTTTGTAATTGCAATAGCTCTAGTTACTGTAGCCTCACAAAAAAAAAAGAGTCCAAACAATTTTTCTTCCTCTCCAAAGGTTTAGAAGACTAACAGGAGGAAACAGGACGCATACAAACATACATGTAGGTGTATGTGTACATATACACACGTGTACATACATATATTTTTCCATCAAATGCATTGCAAATATAGCCTAAATAACAGCTGAAATAAAATAAAATAACAGACCTATTGGCATGAAGTCACATGTTTGATGCTATGTCAGTAACACTGCACCAACATGTTGGAAGCAAAAGAAACAAATAAACATACAATCTTCTCTTTTTTTTCCTGCTACTTAATGCAGATTGCAAGTGCATTTAAATTGTTCAACCTACTCTTGAAATTTGAAGAAGGAGCATACATTTGATTGTGGTGTGAAATAAGGCATAACACTTCAAAATGAGGATGTGTAATAATTTCAGAAGCCTGCTTTTCCTTTTGTAGATTATACATAATACTGGGCTTCAGTCCAATTTCCATTTTAGTGGATATTGGGGAGGTGAGAGGAAATGCTTATTTTAGCAACTAGGCAAATCAAAATAATTTTTCCTCAAAACACAAGAGGCCCTGAGAAGGCTCCACAGCCACCAATTCAGCTCTGGCTGGACACCTGACAGAGTTGGGGATCTGTGCAAGGTGCCTGGGGGCTCCAGCAGGATTTGTCTGTGGGCACGGGATGGTCAGAGCTGTGTGGAGGAAGCCGTTCTCCTCACGCTTTTAGCAAGCTTTTTTGATCTGAACTGGTTGAATCTTGCAGAGGCTATTTAAGAGAGAGAGACCTTGCCAGGTGCCTGCTCTTCCCTTCTGCCAGACATCATCGCTGTCCTGGAGTCAGTGAAAGGAAGTTTCCTTCCATGGGATCCTGTGCCTCAGTTCAAACCACTGATGAAGCTGCTTCAGCCTGATACTGGCTTCTGCCCGAGACACTAGTGTGTGTGGACCTCTGCCAACTCTGCCATGGGGAGGAGCATCTGGTGGTGATGAATAACCAGAAGGCTGAGTTCTAAAATAATCTTCAACCATTATACCAACGTTCACTTTTCTGGAGAGATGCTGTCCATCCGAAGTACAGCGCCCATATGGAATATGCCTTGTCCACAGCATCTCCACTTTCCAGTAGTATCTGCTTTGATTTCTCATTGTCATTGCAAAGCAACAAGGAATCAACTTCACTTACCTCCTGTCTGACATCTTTCCCCCTTTTGTGCTTGTGACTGTTCTAGCAGTAACTGCATGTGTGTAGTTTCCAGTATTCAGAGAAGAAGTTACACACTTGGGCATGATGTGAAAGCTCTCTCTCAAACACCTTTTTGCTGCATTTATACCTAAAAATTTCAATTTCTAAAGGAGCAGATGACCTGGATATATAAATTTTATTATAGGTAACAGAAGAGGGATTGCCGCAGATGAGAACATGCGGTGCTAATGTTTTTGTAAGTGGCCCGGTAGTATCTTCAAAATAGGAAGAGAAAAGGTCTGGCTATTACTGGGAAAGCTGAGGCAGGCCAGAGTTTCAGGCGTAATTCACACCATCAGGCAAAACATACAGTAATCTCACTCAACAATGTTTTACACCCACTCTGATTCTTGTCTGTGAATAAAGGAAGACAGTACTGCCAGAAGAGAAAGGGCAATTTGTGCTATTAACTTTGTTCTGTCAGTAATTTCTCCCTATCTTACTCTTTATTTTCTCCTATCAAGCTCCTTTCTTTTTCTTTTGTCTGATTGGTTTGTGAAATATGAAGAAAGAATATTTATATACTCTCCTTTCCCTTACAAGCACTCCAGTTGCCTGTTCTGTGTGTGCCTGCACCAATGTGTCTGTTGCGTTCAAAAAGTGTTAAATGTCACATAACCAAACCAGAGAATTTCAGTCACATGGCACTGACAAGCTGCACTCATGCGTAGGACATGCCTTTCCTTAGCTCAAAACAGATGTCATTTCCCTTGACAGATCCCTGTCTGGATTCCTGAAAATAAAGTTGGATAAAGTTTCATTGGTTTGGTTTGGGGTTTTTTTTGGTTTGTTGGGTTTTTTTTAAATAGTTGTAGATTAATAAGTACATTCTCAAACTGAATGGGAGACATGAAAGACAGCAAAGAGATGTTTTTTGAGTTATTGATCTCTTTTTTCTCCAAAAAATTATGTCCAATAACTATTCTCAGAGCCATGGCTTTAATGATGAACACTGCTGTGGCTACATTTCCCTTTTCTGTAATGCCAGAGGCTCTGCAGCTGAATCCCATTTAAGACTATAGATGCCATCCTTTCTCATGACTGCAGTGTTTCTGATGTTCAGCATCTTTCTTGCAGTGTTATTCAGGTGAACACAATAATAATAATAAAACTGGATGTGTCGAAGCTCATCCAGCTTCACGTCAGACCTAGTTTGAGCACCCTCATACAGACAGCAATGACTCTCAGGACACCATTGCCTCTCATTGTTTTGATGAACCATGCTGCTGGGTGACTGGGATAGTGTCTTTAAAGGAAACTATGTTTTTAAAAGGTTAATAGAAAATCTAGTTAATAGATAGAATTGTCATCTGTTTGCATCCTATATAATGCTTTTTACACAGAGAAGGAAGGTTAGACTTGAGCGAGCAAGCGATACCGAAGCAAGTAAAGAAAAAGAAGAAACTTATCAACTGAAATGGCTTCATGCCTGGGGAGAAAGACATTTTCCAACAGAAGAAATTAGTCCTGCATCTTTAGTGCATATTTCACTTTGCCTTAAAAGGAAACAGATACTGCTTTGAATTAAATGAGATGTTTGCAGGATTATGTGCATGTGTTTCATTTGTCTGGGATTAATAACAGAAAGAACTGGGGAAGAACACGGAGGGGTTAAATATATTTCTGGCTTCTAAGCAATTTAGAAAAATTGCTTTTATAGTTGCTCAGTATGTCTCCAAAATTCCTTCTTCTTTTCAGATATTCCCTTTGAAATACAGGACCATGAAGGGCTCTTCTGTCTCTCTCCTTTAAATCAGTAGAATTGCCATCTACAATAAAGACCAATTTCTTTTCATTGCAGCACATTGCTGCGATGGCTTACATGGATTTGCTCGCTGGACAGACCAGATGTGTATGACTGAGCATATTTAAAGCAAGAAATACAGAAATCTGCTCTGTCGTGAGCTTCACTGCATGCTATTGCCTGGCCTGGAACTGGAGCAGGCTGGGTTTGATACTCAGCATCTACAGGAGGCAGGGGCTGACCAAACCCACACCTTGACCAAACGTCCTCTGCTGTTTTCCTCAAATATGGATCTCAAAAACATCAAATCACATTGCAAAATAAGCTTTATTGATCTTCAGAAACAATGGTTTCCATTTGACTAAGGCCTTTGAAAACAGCACTGTCAAAGTAAATGAGCTGACATCCTAAATTGTGACACATCATGTGAATACTGCCTTATTGTAACTCCACTTACATTTATGGATTTGGTTGTGTGGAGTAGCATGACTTGGAGGCCAGGATAAGTCCAGCTTCATTCCTGGATAAAACCTAGGCGTAATTTGCAGAGGAGGATGCTGAAGATGTTATCCAAGTTTAAAATAACCTTAATACATTCAGTACACAAGCACTCTTGGAAGGATCATATTCACAGCTGATAGCTGCTGTTGCCAAGTTTTAAAAAGTACTCCTCCTCCACATAAAACATCTACAAAGGTGATGACCATGTTAGTTACTTGGATTGATTCTATGAGAGGCAGTGCAGGTGAGTCAGACTGTTCCCATTACAGCTCAAACTTAAAATAGCTTGCTGTAAATAATCTTTTATGCTTAACAAAAGCTCTTACAATGCCTGATAATTAGTTCATCACCCACACTGACACTCAAAAGGCTGAGATCATTTCTGGTGTTGTCTGGTTGACTGTGAGGGCATGTCCAGAGTAAGTAATGAAGACTGATATTTTTGAGTTAACTGTATGTTGTTTGGGTCAAATTCGTCACTTGCATAAACGGACCTATTTCCTTCAAAGTCAGCTATCCCAGAATTTCTGAGCACAAAAGGTTAATTAGAAGTGTTACAACAGGCCGATAAATTTCCTTTTGAAGAGGAGAAATTAGCTGGTCTGAAAGGTCCACATCCCAGCCCTGTGGGTGCAGGGCAAGACAGCTTCCTCACCCTCAGAATGGAGCGCAGCTGATGAACCAGGCTGTAAAGTGTCAGGACTAGCCCAACAGCAGCCCCCAAGGCAGCAGGGGAAACCAATCCTACTGGTCCCTCTTTCTCATTTTAAGTGCAGTTCTCTAGCATTAAAAGCTAACTCCATCAGCCACAACCTTTCGGAGAGAAGAGAAAGAAGTGATCTTTCAGCATCTCTGCCCTGTCCATCACTCTGGCAGGAATCTGCACTTCCTTTGCATTTTACAGATGTCAGGAATGGCTACAAAGACATGGAAATCCCTGGAGATTTCTTACTTCTGCAAGTATTAATACTTTGCACCACGGTGGTGACCCAGGCTGTAGCACTTCTCTTACCTGCTGAGCTTCCACATCAAACAGACAAGCCAGGTCTGAGGAGAGAAGGATGCACATAACGGAGGTTATTTGGCAGGACTGAAGTGAAGGTGAGAGAAACCAGAGTGCAACTTTCATGTTTACTTTAGGGTTTCTCTAGGGAAGTCTTGAAAAACAGCCTGCCCTGTTGTATGCCCGCATTACCACTCGCATGAAGGTTTGGGCAGAAGGCAGCTGTAGCTCCTTCT
This sequence comes from Neomorphus geoffroyi, assembly GCA_033558235.1. Taxonomy (NCBI): domain Eukaryota; kingdom Metazoa; phylum Chordata; class Aves; order Cuculiformes; family Neomorphidae; genus Neomorphus; species Neomorphus geoffroyi. The sequence goes on along the minus strand of JAUMJM010000005.1, from coordinate 44,732,598 downwards.
GCAGCTTCTGCTTTGCTCAGCCACCGCTTGCACTCACTCACACACCAGGAGCACACTGGTGTTGCCGTGTGCTGCTGTCTCTCATGCTGTGACCACCCCAGCCTGGCACCAGAAGGAGATAGACAGACACAAATAAAGAAACTAAAAATACTCCTAGCCTCAAAGCCTCAACATTTCCTCTTCTTTCTGCAGATTTTTTTTTTTTGTAACCTCATTGAGAAAAATCTGTCCACTTAGAAATAGAGATTCAGGTAAGCTACGAGCTCCAGTCAGCCAGCACAGCAGCTTCAGCCACTCTGAAGTTATCTTCTCACTAGGGGAAAGCCAGACATGAGTACTTCTAGTATTTGACTATCCATTCTAAGGAAAACGAACTTGTTTCTTCACAGCTATTGTGCCCTTCTGGGGGAGTGTGAAGTGTATTTACTTTCTGGGGAGGGTGAAAGCTGGGGAGGTGGTAGACATGAGAAATTTATCTTCCTGAATGTGTCAGGGAGACACTTTTTTTCTTTGTAAAAAAAAGTAAGAAATGCTGTAGTGGGAAAAGCAGATACTAGGGCTGTGGCAGAAGAGGATCAGTCACACAGATACACCATAACTAGGACGTGGGTGTGGAAGAAGGATGTTTGCACTTGTTGTAGCAATGAATTAACAGGTACAATAAATTTATGTCTTGTAGTCACTTTTGGGGGAAGAAATGAATTGCCGAAAGAAGCAGCAACAACAGAGTCATGACAAACCCATCTGGAGGACCACAGCAGTGGGAGCCATGCCTGGGATTTAGCTGTGACTCTGCTTTCAAGCGGTGGAAAGTGTTGGTGAAGAGAGGCAACAGTGCTGCCACAGGAGCTACACCCAGCAGGGCCTTTCAAGGATTTGAGGTGGAGTTCATAATGCATGTTGTTGCTGTTTGATGAGATTGCATCCCTCAACTGCCTGTTGGGACACAGGAAAGTCCCTTCTGAGGGCTCAGAGCCAGAAACCTGGCTATGGCAAGCTCCTCAGCTTTAGAAAATGACTAAAAAGGCTTTTCCAAGAGACTCAGCCCATCATGGTGGAGGACAGCTGAAAGGCCCTCCCCCTTGGGAAGCCCTTGGTATGCCCCAACGTGGTGTTGTGCAAGTCTGTCTGCTGCAGGTCAAGGGCAGGTTTTACACATGGAGGCTGAGGATGACTTTGGCGCCACTGCAGATCAGGGGCAGACAGCATGTTGCACCTTACGATAGCCATGACAAATGAAGAGAAACATCTATTAAGTTCTTGTTTAACACGAGGGAGCTTCTGGTAGCTATCCCATTGCCGTGGAACTGTGCTTCGCCTCCTGCCTCCTGGGTTTGTGAGAATCGAACAAATGTCTTAGCAAATTTGCAGGGGTCATGAAGCTGTAGCTTTGGGAAGTGAACAATCTCATGCATCTCAGTGGGATTATCACTTCCTGAGTTTATGTATAACCATGATGACCTATTTTACTTTTGATAACTTAAAAGATGCAGCCATTTTATTCTATGGTATCGAACCGCCTCTTGTGTCTGCATGTGCTCTCAAACCCAGCTGCACAAACTCACATCTTTCCATCAGACAACTTAGGTATAATTTTATTTCATCAAGAAGAAAGTGAGTGGCACTCTGCAAAGTTAGAATGTGAGTAGTATTAAAGACATCACAGTTAATATCAGGATAAACAACATACAGACTGCTGAAAAACTTGGTTTTCCCAGGGGTATCTCTCTCACTCCTCTGCTTTTTCTCTAATCAGCATTTTCAGTGAATGCAGCACAGAAATTCTGTGTCATCTTTGCTATATCTAGGCTTTTGCTGCAGAAGGCATGCAAGATCCTGTCAGATAAATTTGCAACAATGTCATTCCTCCTTCTAAGAGAGACAATAGTAAAGTTTGATGACAACATGGCCGGACCTAATGTCGGCATCTATTTTAGGTGCCATAATGTATCATCTCTGGCCCCAAAACGTCCCAGATCTTCTTGAGATTCCTTATTATATCTGCCATTTGAATGTCTCAGACCAAAAATAACATATACGCTGTCACTGTCTGCTAACCTTTAAATGTCTGAATTGCTTCCTAACTAGGAGGTGGTTAGAAAGGGTCAGGTGATGGTTAGGCAGCATGTGCTGCAGTCACAGGTGGACCTCAGTGCCTGAAGATTAGCCCTTTCCTCATCTGTGTAGTTGCAATCCTAGAAGCCGATGCTTGGTCTCATGCCTGATGTCATGTAAGGGCAAATTAGTATTGAGGAAATAGGGAGCAGTTTCTTATACCTGTTTGTGTGAGGGCAGAACAGACTCCTGCTGGCCCAGGTGGGGCAGGTAAGGGTATGGAAATTGGTATTATCAGCTTCAGTGGTGACTCCAAGTATGGAACTGTGAGATGAAAATATCTAGAGTTATAAAAGAATGAATGCGCAAGTAAACAAATGCAGATTGTTGTAGATTTGATGAGTACTGCGTTCAAAAGGGTGTAGATTTGATGAGTACTGCCTTCAAAAGTGTAATTTTCTTTGAAGAATATAGAAAATGTCAAATACAAAAATGGTGACAGATTTCAGAAACCTGGGTCTCACCTGGCTATTCTACTTATTAGCATCCTTCTTTTTTTTGCTCACTACCATTGTCTTAAAACAGTATTAAGGCACCTCTGGGGGCCTCCTTTGATATTTTGGTTTGCACCTCACAATAACAGCTCTTTCCCTTCCTCTGGAGTGGCCTTTCTGTCTTCTCATGCACTGGTTCTTCATCAGCTGGATGGGAGGGATGTCATACACACAATTCCTGGATGCAATTGCGTGTGCTGACCACTGCAGTCCACTTGCCTGACTCTGCTCTCTGTCGTACTCTGAGGCTCCTAAAATGATTGCTGAACACTCTACTCTTGGATGTCCACAAATCAAACTTACGTGTTTTCCTGTGTATCTTTTTAACAAGTGGGACAGAATAGAAACAGACAGTTTTCTCCCTTAAGATATCTCATTGCAGCACCTCTTTCAACAAACGAAGTTCATTGAGTCCTAGCACACATGTAGTGAGTATGTGGATGTGAATACACTGCATTGGTAGACTGTGCCTCTAGGACAATGTCTCAGGTCAGCGTACCGATTGAAACACACTAGGAAGCCCAGCCAAACTGATTTTCCAAGCCTGTAGGTGAGGATGCCGTAATGTGAAAAAAAATAAAATAAATTGGATTGTTATTTAACTGTGTGTCTTAAATAGGGATATAGGGATGGATCTTACTTGAATGGGCCCGTTATTTTCTACAATTAATTACTGGTTGTGGATAGAGTAGTGAAACTAGCTATCAGGTCTTTAGGGTTGGGATGCTGCACTTCTCCTCCACCACCTAGATGACCAGCCCTGAACTTCACTCAGTTAGCAGTGATGGAGAACATATACCACGTGTTTCTCTTGCACAGTGGCTTCACAGGCTCCTGTGTGTTATTTGCAAGGGGCAGCGAAGACCCTGACTTGCCCAAGACTCCCATTTGAATGTCTGTCTTTAGCTGGAGCCTGTCCCATTAAATCATGTCACACAGCTGTGGTACATGTGCAGTGCCCATGCCAGGCAAAGGCATGCTCAGCAGTGGTGCCTTAGCAGCACTGACAGTGACCCTTCCCCTCGACACCCCTTCTGGGTCTGTTCCCCAAAATCCTGTGGCTTCTATAAGGATGCACAGTTCACTGAGATCACTGACAATGACATATTTTAGCACACACTTAAAATAAAGGCTATTTTCAAAGTGTTTTCTAGATTAGGATTTAGGAACTCATCTCTCCCATATTCCTTGGTAGAGATGCTGTGATTTTACCTCTGGCTATAGACATATTGATTTATACTCAGAAGAGAAAAAAAAATCGATGAGGAGTAGAAAGACTGCAGGGCAAGCTGCACGCGGGCGAGGCCTGTGAGAGGGCAGCTGGAAGTAAGCTTCAGCCATTTTGAGATGCTCAGTCTTCTTTCCGCTGAACTCAGCCTTGAAAAAAATAAACATTCTCTTTTTAATCAAGAGCTTTACGGATCTTCAATTATAAGCTTCACAGCATATATCACATTTCTGAGAGCATGATGGCAAAGATCGATGACTAATCATTTCTGCAAAAGCAGCCTCTGTGGGGATGCACCCTGTTTTCGTATTCCACTGATGAGACACCTGCCATGTTGTGTATTGATTTTTCTTTTGTTTTTCAAGGGCACAGTTTGTGTATGGAAACTAATCCTCTGATCCCTACAGGAAAAAGAACAAAGATCATTTGTTTCCTATGAGTTTTAAATGAAAATCCAGAGTGCCTAATTAGGTTACTTCTTAGATCCCTAACCATTGCAGCCTGTGTAGTATTATTTCTTGCCTTGCCTGACTGCTAGATGCTGTCTGTCTGTCTGCAACCCCTACACAGAAATAGGAAGTTAGGGTGCATCTGCCTGCTAACACCCAAATTTGTCTTACAAGAGCTCATGATTTTTGGAGTGCTGGTATACAAGCCATCCCTCTCGGACAGCACGCTAACCAAAGAAGACAGACATCCCAGGCCTGAAAATTGCCAAGGCTCTGATTGCTTATTATGAAGTTGATATGAGACCTGTGGACACTCTTTACAATACCTACACAGATCTCTTTGTTTCAGTTTCCTCAGTGGGCCAGAGATTTTCTCATGTTGAGAGCAAAACCATATGCAGTGTCCTATTTCTCCCTCCTTTTATTGCTTGTTCCTCCTTTGTGCCTTGCTGACTCCTGCAAGAGATGTCCTTGCTCTGGATTTTTTTTTTTTTCAATTTCTTTTTTTTTCCTCCCTCTCATTCCAAAACACTTAATTTCCTTTCTAATCTCTCATCAGGTGAATTCCTAATCAGCCTCACCAAGCGATGCTTTCACCCAGCAAAGCGTTGCCTGGCTACAATCTGTCTGGCGCTGGGAGCTGAAAAACTGCTTTCCCTTAAGACAAAAATTGTGGCTTTGTCTAAAGGTGTGCCATCCAAATGAATGGTCATCAAATTTTAATTACCTCATTAGTACCTGTTTGTTGAGTGCAAAAGCGAGCAATGTGACTTTCAGTGAGCTATAGATCAAAACAAAAGAAAGGAAAAGGCATAGGAGACTTATTTCCAAGACAGCTCGCAGCCCAGTCTGGGCACTGCTGAACTGCCCTTAGCAGACACAGCAGATGTTGCTGATCATGGATGGTTTTCTGCATTGCCTGTATTGTTACTCCTGTGAATGTGTAGATACATTCCTGTGTCTATGGGAGGTCAGTGGGAATACACAACCCAGTTAAGAATATACGCTTCTTCAGTTTCAGATGAGAGCAAAATGACCGCAGGTCTTCTGAAAACTCGTGGATGTTTGACCTTTCTATTAGATTCACAGAGGAAGAGTCTACATTAAGAATGACTCCTACAATGGGAAAACTGTCCTTAGGCTGAAGCATGAAACATAAACCTCAAACTCATTGCTATTGCTATTAATACTAATTGTATATTTTTATGCTATGGTGATATCTGTTCCACTGGTGTGGAACAGAGTGGGCTAAATCCTTGAGGCATAGGTGTGGGATGATTAAAAGTCATGTTTGGTGAAATGTGGTGTCAGGGGAAAGCTCCTAAAGGCCCTGGCGTCCATTGGTGAGGTTCTTCTCACTGAGCTTGAATGAACTGAAACGTACACGTCTCCTTTGTCTCAGGCACTAAGGTCTTCTCTCTAGTCAGAGAAGAGAAACAGGCAAAGGGTGAAAGAGTGCATCATCCATGTTCATCCTGGTCCCCATTTCACTTTGAGGAAAACAGGATGACTTAGATTGTCTACCAGTTGAGTAGGATGAATCCTGTCCTAAGAGATTTGTAACTTGCTTATAAAACAAACCCTTCTTACGTTTCCACAGGGTTGTAGCCATGCTGTAAAAGTCGCAACCAGCAAGAAGACCAGTTAGAGTAGAAGAAACTTGCTAGTTCAGGCACAGGATAACAGTGTAAATGCAGAGAAAATCCTAGGGGACACTAAAATATGCTGTGTTTTGCTTCTACTGCTAGTATTTCAGAAATGAATCTCTGAGAAAATGGGAAGAGAAAACTGAGAGTCACCACAGCTGCATTTAGTATAAGGAGCTGTATTTCTGTTAGAGAAAAGCAATGAGGGAGTTTTGAGAGAGGGCCGTGTGGAGTTCAAAATACTACATGAATAGGGGAGAAAGGGCAGCCAGCCCATCAGCCAGGTCAGCTGAGACCCACAGCACTTAGGAGAAGTCTCCTATAATGTTTAAGAATACTTGATAACTCCAGTTTACTGGTATATTTTTTTCCTGCTTTGTAGCTTTTGCCATTCATTTTCCAGATCCCCATTGCTTTATTAGAGTAAACTTCTTAAGTTTCACTGATGTTAAAAGTTATCTCTAACGGGCATAGAGTGCTGTACTAATCCAAAAATAAAATGATGTCTGCTGGTGAAAGAATCATAGAATCATAAGGTTGGAAGAGACCTCTGAGATCACAGAGTCCAACCGTGCCTGTCTCCTTACTAAACCATGTTCCTAAGGAACTCATCCACCCGTTTTTTAAACACCTCCAGAGATGGTGACTCCACCACCTCCCTGGGCAGCCTGTTCCAATCCCTGACCACTCTTTCAGTAAAGAAATTCTTCCTAATGCCCAGTCTAAACCTCCCCTGGTGTAACTTGCGGCCATTTCCTCTCGTCCTATCGCTGTCACTTGTGAGAAGAGCCCAGCACCCACCCCATCACAACCTCCTTTCAGGCAGTTGTAGACAGTGATGAGGTCTCCCTCAGCCTCTCTTCTCTAAGCTAAACAACCCAGTTCCCTCAGTCTCTCCTCATAGGGCTTGTTCTCCAGCCCACTTTCCACCCTCTTTTCCCTTCTCTGGACGCGCTCCAGCCCCTCAATGTCCTTCCTGTAGTGAGGGGCCCAAAACTGAACCCAGCACTTGAGGTGTGGCCTCACCAGTGCTGAGTACAAGGGCACAATCACCTCCCTGCTCCTGCTGGCCATGCTGTGTCTGATACAGGCCAAGATGCCACTGGCCCTCTTGGCCACCTGGGCACACTGCTGGCTCATGTTCAGCTGGCTGTCAACCAACACCCCCAGGTCCTTCTCTGCCAGGTAGCTCTCCAGCCACTCCTCCCCAAGCCTGTAATGCTGCATGGGGTTGCAAATCTCTAAGTTTTAAAAGAGTAGAAAATGTGCGTCAACATGGGGAAGAGTACTGTCAGGGTTCAGCATACAATACAAGCAAAATGAAGTTAAACATCACCCTTCTGGTATGGCACAGGCCACAGAAACTTGTCTGCTGCTGTTGTCTCCTCCCCTGAGTTTTTTTGAGACTTCAAAAATTTTCCCATCCCATACAAATACAGCACAAGGCTTTCAAAAGCTGGCACGAGGCAGGGGAGAGACCCTTTAGCTGGTCTCACTGTATCGAGAGCACTGAGAGAGAATATCGAGTGGTAAAACTCAAGACATTGAGCTGGCTTAGGATGAGCAAGGGTTTGACTCACCATCATCCTCTTCCCTGGTCAGTGCCCTAAACTTCAGGTACTGGCCCTCTTCAGCTGGGCCCTGTCTCTCAGCAGAGTCTGCAAAGACTTACTGAGAAAAATGATCCAAGACTCAAGGTCCTGTGGAGATTTTAAGGTATTTGTTGGTGGTGATGGATCTGTACCTTTTGAAGGAAAAGTGCTGTACTGGAAAGTTAGTGACCTGAACTAGTCAGACTTCTACTGTGATGGTCATGGACTGCTCCACTGGATGAACTTGGGAGATAACTCAAGAAAGTGAATCAGTTTGCAGTAACTCTGAACAGAACCTAAGCTCCATGGGAAAATATGTAAGGATCCATACCATGAAAAAATGACATTATTATGTTAGCTGCTTTCCTAAATGGAGAAAGGACAGCCCATAGCCCATAGGGTTTCCTCCAGTTGTTTCTGAAGTAAGAGTTTAGAGGAAAGAATCAGGTATGCCTTTCTGCAAGACAGACTTTATGGTCTCCACAATCTGGCAGGCTTAGTTATGCCCTTTAGTGAACAAAGGAAGAATACTGCCTTCTGCAGAAATAAACACTGAAAAGCAACCAAAAAAAGTGATAAAAATCCCAATAAATTCCTACAAAATGGGTTGTACAGGAACTCAGACTAAATGATCAGAGCAGTTTCTTGCAGTCTGACTGAGCTATGCATCAGTGAACCTGAAAGTGATTTCTGAATGTGGCACTGGAGGGAGAAACCAGAATGGTCTCTTAGAAAGAACACTGAAATATTTGAAGAAATCCAGCTGCACCTCTAAATCCTTTGAGGTTCATGCTTCAGCTGTTATTTGCAGTATCAGTTACTAAATATATACACACATGCCAAATAAATGGCTTAACAAGGTACACATGGACACTCACTCTCCTTTCCCCATACAACAGACAAAGCAGGGTCCCTAAATCAGCCTGCATGCCATTTCTTTTCTAAATATAGAAACGTTGCCAGCAATGAGAAAGAAGCTGGACAACAGCTTCCAATGTAAGAAAACTAACAGCTAAGCAGCTTGATTGATTACTTAGGGATTTCCCTCCGGCTGTTACTAAGGTAACAGGAATAGAAGTGTTTAAAGATGGCTAAATATGTTGAACGTGCTGGATGATACACTGTAGGTTTTCAGCAGCAGCCTGCATTATGAGTTTTATACAACATCAATGTGGAAAATGAAAGGTGTGTGCATATGTGCATGTACCCATGAAAGTATAGACCCCATACAGCTCCACGAATTCCCAAACGCATCTCCTGAATGTATTAAAAAACTATGCCTTGGCTTTCTGAGGGATGTAACAGGAAATAAATATCAACACCCAAGGCCACAAGTCTCTTCCCAGCTCTACAGACTCTTCATTTTGCTGGCTGATTTAAAATATTCTCTCACTCCCTCACCATGTTAGCCCAAGGCTAGCCTTTTCTGGGCTCCCCTCTCAGGTGGAGCTGCCCACACTGCTGCTTGGCACCCCCTGCGTTACCTATCATGACTTGCTTTGACCTGCAGTGTGGCACGGTGCCACCCACGTCCCTGTGCTTAGTGATGATGCGGAAGTTCTCATAGTTTCATGCTGCGTAGCAGTAATGCCTTTTCTAGTCAAAACTACTGAGAAACAAAGCAAGAGGTGATTATGGTAAAGAATATGCTGCTTACTAAGACACCATTGATCTCTGGGTTATCTGGGAGCGTTTGATTGCTTGGGAGAACAATTGTCTTCACTGATTTTAGTGGCAGACTTTCATCAATGTTAATGCCTAAGTTAGTTAACACAGCAATTAGAACTTGTGGCTTCCTATTCAGCCAGAGAAACCTCCTCACTGACTGATCAGATTGCTTAGCAGAGGAGAAGCAGAGGGCAAGACAAAACTAAACAAAGCCACAGCTCACAAGACTGATTTGGGATAAACGGTTGTTTTGAGTTTAATGATTAACTTGTAGTGGTCTGAGTTCCTACACCACTCAGAGAGGTTATGTTTTCTTCTTATCTGACATCCCTCTTCTCCCCAGGGCTTCTGCACATACATACCTCACAGCCTTCTCACCGTTTCTCACTTTTGACAAATGGCTCTGCCCATCTTCTCTGTCTCTACACAATTCTACAGCTACGGCCAACCCAAGGCCTTGAAAGGACTCATGCTGACTTTGTAATTTTTTATTCGTAGACATTCATTTGCCTTTTATCATGTTCCCAGGAGAAACTCTAGAGTTTTGAAAAGGAATCACTTAAAAACGTGACATTTGTAGGGTTTTGTGCTATGAGATGCCAAATACACATAGCTCTCACTTGGCACCTCTCAGGATGCTTATGACTCAAACAGTGCAAGATATGAATTCTTTAAGTTTACTGACAGTGCCTAATAAATAAATAAGAAAACATTTTGGAGAAACTCAAATAATTTCTGTGAACATCTAATCAAATTGGGAAAAAAAATCAGGTGGAGCAAAACACTGTCTGAAATTAGATGCTCCAAGTGTGATTTGGAGAGAGTTTGATATTTGTCAACACTCTTTGACAAGGTAGTCAAAACTTTGCTTTGTGTCACTGCATCTGTATTTCCCTCCCCAAACAATTTCGTTTCAATTATTGTTGAGTTCTGTGTATCATCTGGCAACCTGTAGCTACTGTTGCTTTTCTAAGCCACCTCATACCTTTAAACTACCGTCTGGACAGTGCTGCTTTCATAGAGCTAATCACATAACCTAGATAGCTCATTATAATACAGCAAATAAAATGTTCTTTGGCTCTGTGTCTCTATACCTTCATAAATTACCCATTTCACGGATATTTAGGAGAAAAGAGCCTTATTAACATGATGTTATCACTATTGTTTTGAAGTATCTGTCTACCAATATGTGGTAGGCCATCAAGATGGAGAAGTGTAACTGTCTTGCATCCCTATTCCCACAGCAGGCATTTCTCTTTTATACCCTGTAAAATGTGACAGGACAAAGCTCTGTAGGAAGGATAGAGCAGTGACAACGTTTCATTCACTCTTCCTGCTCCACCTCCCCTGGGTGCATTTTTTTTTCCATTGAGCAATCATTGCTCTAGTGATCTCGTGTCTCTCTCCTGAGAATCAACAAAGCCATTTCAATAAGTGAATCACAGGGAACAGTTGTCAGAGGATTGTTCAGTCTCTTAGGGAAAGGAGGAAAGCAGGTTGTTGTTTGCAGCAGTGTCCTGTACTGCAAATTTCAATCTCTAATCCAGCAGCATCTCTGGCAGCGGTGCCACTCCCGCTGCAGTTTGGATGTGCAGCTCCTGTCAGGGACAGCGCCGTGCTGGTGGGTGCTGCCCTGTAGGAAGGGGTGACTGCTGTCCCTGCTGGGGCTCTCAGCACATGGAAGCAAGACAGCCCTGCCCACTCATCTCATAGCCTGCAGCTTGGCTAGAGGCCACATGGATATCTCCGGCCAGCTGAATTTCCTCATGAGGAGTGTTGTGAGAAGATGTTAAAAAACCCCACAGTTTCTAGGACCTTCCTGTATTTAATCTCTTGGAAGGCAACTACATGGGGTTTCACCCTAGCAAGAGGAGCTTGTAAAATACAAACAGTGGCAGGCAAGGAAGCAGTAGTATCAGTGTAAGACCATGATGGTAGGATGGCCAGGTTGGGACATGATGTGGGGAAAGGTGAAGCAGTCTTGAGCCTCTGCTCTGGATCTTTTGACTGTGCCACCAACATGAAGGATGATTTCTAGCAACTTTTTCAAGGATATTTTCCAGATTTACAGTTCCCAGTCTCCCAGCACACACCTGCAGAGCCAATGGAGACCACCAGGCAGGTGCAGCAATTCACATTCAGCTGTATTCATTTAAACTGCTGATGAAAGTAGATCAGAGCATGAAATGGAGCATCTGAGCTGTACTTGCAGCTAAGGTCTGTGTCCAGTACTCTCAACTCTTTTGTGGAAGTGTTGCCTCAACTCAACTGGCAGTAACAAGAAATGTGAATTGTTAGACATTTTAAGTACCCCGACCATTTCCTCCTTGAACTTGAGTCACAACCTTAAGATAAAGAGGGAAACATCCCCTGGATGAACCCAAAACAGGCCCCAAAAGCCTTTGAGTAAAACACTGTAAGAAACATTGTAATGAAACCATGAGTGTGATTTTAAATGATAAAAAGCAAGGGAATTCCAAGTTCACATGGAATTGCAGAAACACTGGGATAAAAAGCAACAATGAGTTCCAACTGTTTAAGAACCAGTTGTAGGAGCTGTTAGGCTTCATGTTTAACAGCCCAAATTAGAATCTTTTCAGAGCAACTTGCACTGTTCCCTGGTTGTATAGGACAGATGATGAGAACTGATGTTTTTTTGTGTTGGTATAGAAGAAATAGAAAAAAAAAGGAAAATGGCATGTCCGTTGGCATTTATTACTTTGTTTACTTTCGTTTGCTTAAGGCTTATTTTTGTATCTGTGAGCTAATTTCCTTGGGAGTTGGTAAATAACAATTTCCTGGAATATTTTCACCCCTGTAAAATCTTGACATGCTGTAACAATTTCTCAGCAAACATAAGGCACTCAGATAGACTTTCCCACCCTCCCCACCCCCACAGAAAACTGTTTGGAGACGAATCATGATAAAAGAAAATCTAAGACTTGTTAAGAAGAAAGAACAAATGGAATAGCTTTTCCTTGGACAGATATCTTTTTGTGAATCATGAATACATTGTTACTAAACATCACAGATCTCAGAAACATGGGAAAAAAGGAGCACATTATTAACAGTTTTACTGGTACTAGACTGCTGGGGTAGAACTAGGCACATGTAGCTCCCTGGATACACTCTGATAGTCCATGGATGGAAAATAAGTTAACACAGGCAATGAGTAGTGGAAAACCACCAGCAAGTTAAGGGGATAAGGGAGATTTATAGCTTTTGAACAGAAGTTGGAAGATCACTTTTGTGAAATGAGTAATAAATAGTGATTAGTTGTGAATGGTCAGTGTAGAATTGATCCATTACCAGTCATTTTTTCTTGATTTATCTTATTTTCCCTTCTATGTCACCCTTTTGTACCTTTATTTTGGCTACAATGAGTTGAAACAAAGTGGAAAAGAATGAAAATTAACTTGGTAGAAGACATTTTCTCTAGCCTTTCATCTCTGGAAATGCTTTTAATTGCTAGAATAGTTTGCTGTTAATGTAGTGGATTTTTTGACCTCTAGACAGTCTTTCAACATTTAATCCAAGGCAGTACGCTTACTTTAAAGTGCTGGTGATAAATATTTGCTGCTGCTACTATAAACAGTCTAAACTCAGATGTAAACACTGCTTTAGGAAAACAGTTTTCCTTGCATCTGTCTCTCTAAAACCAGAAAAGATGCACATCCCAGCCAGGATTATCAATATGTCAAAGTAACATCACTGGGACACCGTAAGGCCAGACGGGAGATGGATTTTGACAAAATGTGCAACAGCAGAACGCAGGAGAAGGGAAGAGATGAGAACATCCATCTCCATTAAGCCTTGATGTCTCCATCAGCAACAAGATGGGGCCACCATGGCACGTTTTAGTTTAATTGAAGATAGATCACATTCTTCTGACAACTTTTAGTATAATCTTACCTGTGGAAAGAGAGGAGAAGAAAATGAAGCATTTTTGTCCATGCAGATGATGGCTGAGAACTGAATAAAAGCCTAAGAAAGCTTATTGGCACAAAAAGACATTTCTGGGCACACAAGCAGGGATGATGAGGATTATTCTTTTAATGGTGCCATAAGATAGTTGGCCAAGGCTCATGAGAAAATAAATTAAACCTGTGGAGAGTTCCAAAGAACTCCAAGGCTTTCACTGACTACTGGGGTTTGAGGGAGGAGGACACATTTTATGTACAAGGAGTAGTGTAGACAAAAATGAGGATACTTGAGAAAGACCATGCATTGGGGCTTGTGTGTGTTAAATAACAAAAAATGCAAAAATAGCAATTATAAGTGCCAATGTGGATTTCTGAAGGCTTTGATTGCCCTTTGTCTCCAATGGGCAGTAATAGTACAGCTTACCCACTCATAACAGGCAGCAGTTTCCGTGCTATGCTATCCTGTTTGAGAATTCGGAAGTCAGGTGTTATTGCAGGGGTGCTTGGACATTTAGGGCTTCTTAAAGAAGGCGTGGTGGATTTCACATCGGTCTACATGAGGAAAACAGAAGAGAGTATCTACAGAGCTATATATCCACACGTGGCACCTGGTGTAAGAGGATAGCCCATGCTGTGAGCTCTTTGTGTCCTCCTATCCTCTGTAGGGTGACCACTGAGACCTTAGATTTCTAATTTGTTTCCCATTGTGTCATTCAGTTAATAAACATTGATATGCTTTACAGGCCTTATAGCTAAATTTCAGGTTTCTGTTTGAGTTGGAGAGGGATACAGCAGCTGGCAGGAAGTAAAATATAGCTCATGTGGCAGAAAACTAACTAATGAAACTGCTTTACTGTGATTCTTTTAGATTATTTACCTCCTCCATCACATTCTGTTTAAGTTTTAATAGCTTCCTCTAGGCATATACCAACACTCCCTCTTGCTGGCCTACCATCAGATGGACTTTAATAAACCATTGTTGTATCTGGAAGCACTTTCCTAGCTCTTCATAACTCTTTCTTGTAGTATTTACATGTTTGATGGAGGGATGTCAGCCTCCACAGCCATATCATTGCTATAACTGAGCAATGTATTGTTGCTTGCCTTTTTGGTGTCTTTGGGTTTTTCTTTTAAGGAATCTGAATTATCTGAGATAGTCCCTTGTTTCTTTCCAACTCAGTGTTTTCTCTGTTCACCCTACAATTTGTAACCACCTCCATAGTCTGGTCCTTGCCTTGGGTGTGCAACAAAGGGTAGGTAGGATGTAAACCTTAATCAGCATACTCTGAATTGGCATATTTGTGGCACGAAACCAACCTCTCTCCTCTCCTCTCCTCTCCTCTCCTCTCCTCTCCTCTCCTCTCCTCTCCTGGATGGATAAGATCATGGATTTAAGTGTCAATGAAGTTAATGTCTCATCCACACAGTACAGACACTTGAGTCTTGTCAAGCAGTTTGACTGTGTAAGCATATTGCATGTAACCCAGTGGCTGCAACTGAGCAAAGTTCCCTTCGTACACATTTTAAATGTGATATTCCTGTTTCCACGTCTAGCACTTGGAGTAGGACACAAAAGGTATTCAGCAGCTCCTTGGATGCACAAAACTATATTCTCTTTGTGTGCATAAAGCAGTACATTTCCAGATCACTAGAAAATTATTAAATATTCCATTATATCCTTATTTTATATATATAGAAAGATAGTCTAAGCACATCCAGCTTAATTAATTTATTTTCAGTGGTATCTAATTCTGATCTTTCCATTACTTGGGATCTTTTCATTGACACATTTCAACATTGCAACAGATGTCTCTTAAAACAAGCTTTATATTCAAGCCATGAATAAACTCTTCTGGCCAAAAATGCACATGCTTATGATAAAGGAACTAGTGTTGAAGGCTCTTAATTTTTCAAATGAACAATGTCTCCCCTAATTCTCTTTGTCCTCAGAAAAGGTGATAATAATTTCACTAATACACATTAATGAAAGTTACAATTTGGTGAAAAATGAATATACAATTAAAAGAAAAGTTATGGACCTGAGACTGTCGCTCTCAGTCATCTGAAAGAGCTGTTAAGGTGGACAAGCTTTGCTTCTTAGAACTTCAACACCTTGAGGCTTTCAGCTAAAATGTTGTAGTGATATAGGGGAACAGACTGCTTGGGAAAAGCATGTCATACATCTCTGTGTTAGACTTTTCTCCAGAAAGCATAGCTACAGTATACGATCATCCCTCCTGGGTCCAACTTGGTCCAATGGGATGGAAAGTGATTTGTGACTCGGAAGAGTTTTATGAGCTCTAGGTGTAAATCAAAGATGATTTAGCACTTTCAAGAAATGGAAAGAAGCATTCTAGGGAAAGGAAATGCCCCAGCATTCCTCAAACACCAGTGACAGTCTCCAAAAAGACCTACTGGGCCCCTTTGGCACATAACTGCCATCAGGAACTGAGAGTATATTTCTGAAGAGTAGAAATGAATCTCACTTTCTGGTTGCTGAGAAAACAGCTTCTTTCCCTCCTGAGAGCCATGACACCCTTACTATTGAAAAAACACAAAAGTTCCCTCAGAGTAAGTTGAACAAACATAAGTGTTGGAATGATGTCATGCTTTTTTTATGTGTTCATCAGTTTCACTATTCAATGTCCTGTTTAGGAACTTGAACAACATTTGGTTTAGGAAGTATTCTGTGAAAATTAGCTCGGACTTGGAAGGATTTCCAGCACTTATATTTCATTCTGACCTGAATGCTATTGGGAACAGAAGAATTCAGGATGGAGTTTCGTATTTACTGTTACTGTCACCAGGTAATATTTGTAAAAGCATCCTGGAAGCTGAAAACCACCTTATAGACTCTCTCTTTGTTTGTCTGGTTTTGTATCAGATAACTCAGGAGTAAAAGGCATTTTTTTCTCTTGTGGAATGCCAGTTTCAGGGATTTCCATCTTTCTGTCCCACTCTCAATCTAGGTTCCATCTCCACACTACTGGCATTGCCCCCTCAGTTAGTCCCACAAGGGTGTCATTAGTAATAAAAAGTAGTGGCAAACCTTGATTTTTGTTATTCAGATCTACAGTGGTGGTCCTGAAATCACAGATGGAGGTGGTTTGTTGAAAAGAACAGTAATTATAACAGCAGTAGTTGAGCAGACTACTAGACTTTTGAAAAAACTGTTGAATGCTTGCATTCAGAGGGTGGTGGCTAATGATTCATGCTCCACCTGGAGACTAGTTACAGGTGGAGTTCATCAGGAATCTGTCCTGGGACCTGTTGACGATGTTTAATCCATTAATCAGTGACTTGGATGATGAGACAGAGTGCACCGTCAGTGGGCTTGGTGATGAAGCCAGACTGGTGGGAGCAGTCAATATGCTTGAAGACAGGGACGTCACCCAGAGCAACCCAGACCAGCATTAAGAGTGGGCCAACAGGATTCTTATGAAGTTCAGCCAGGATGAATGTAGAATCCTGCACTTGGCATGGACTAATCTCCTGCATTGGTATGGTCTAGCCCAGATAGAAGCTCTTTTGGATTGGCCCCTCTTGTTCTGGTGGCTTTTAGGCCAAACGCAACCTGGTAGGGAGCCCTGACAGCGATGAAGGCTAGCAGTATCCTTGGCTGTGTCAATGGAAGTGTACTCAGCAGATCAAGCAAGCAATTTATTTAGATTGCACAACACTTGTAAAACAACTTCTAGAGTATTGCATTCAATTTTGGGCCTCCAATGCCAGAAAGACATGGATAAGCTGGAGGAAGTTCAAGAGAGGGCCCCCAGGGCAGTGGGTCTGGCACACTTGCCTCAGGAGGAAAGGCTGAGCTGGGCTGGGTCAGTTCGGACGAGGGATGGCTTTGGGAACACTCGACTGCTGCCTTACACACAGTCGTTTTATTACCAAATGTGTTCTTTAATAAGCACTCTGCTAATTTTATTTTTATCTTCTCTTTGTTTTTTAATTCTCTATTCTAATTTGGCCTTACAATTCAGTAGCTATTCAATTATGCCAGAACAATTTGATTTGCTTTTTAATTCCACTATCTATATTATTTTGTGGCGACAATGTTAATTACAGTTATTCTCTCATGTATCTGTAAGGTACTTATTTATCATAAAAAAGTATTACTCTGCCTCTTAAAACATAGTTTTATAACGATAACATACAATAATTTTTTATAATGGATACTTTCACCACACCTATAGTGGGAATATATGTACTGGCGTACTCTGAGAACATAAAGCAACTATGAAAAGAATCATAGAATCATCTGGTTGGAAAAGACTTCTGAGATCATTGAATTCAACCGTGTCTGTCTCTCTACTAAACCATGTCCCTAAGAAACTCATCCACCCATCTTTTAAACACCTCCAGGGATGGTGACTCCACCACTCCCCTGGGCAGCCTGTTCCAATCCCTGACCACCCTTCCAGTGAAGAAATTTTTCCTAATGTCCAGTCTAAACCTCCCCTGGCACAACTTGCGGCCATTTCCTCTCGTCCCATCGCTTTTCACTTGTGAGAAGAGCCTAGCACTCACCCCGTCAAAACCTCCTTTCAGGCAGTTGCAGACAGTGATGCGGTCTCCCCTCAGCCTCCTCTTCTCCAAGCTAAACAAGCCCAGTTCCCTCAGTCTCTCCTCATAGGGCTTATTCTCCAGCCCCCTCACCAGCCTCGTTGCCCTTCTCTGGACGCGCTCCAGCCCCTCAATGTCCTTCCTGTAGTGAGGGGCCCAAAACTGAACCCAACACTCGAGGTGCGGCCTCACCAGTGCTGAGCACAGGGGCACAAGAAATTTGCAGCTGTATCAGACAACAGGAAAACTGGATATATGAACATATAACTTTGACTATAAAATACTACTTGCTTTTTGCTTTTGCATGCAAACTTACAGAATGTCTCTGCAATGCAATGGTTGAGTGCCAAAACATGGTTTTATTTTCCCATAGTATTTTTTTTTTCCCAGATATTTCCAGGCTGCTACCTGCATATAACTTCTTGCAGTCAGTTATGCTTGTTCCTGTCAGGTTTCTCATAAGCACATAAATGATCATATCTGGAAATCTATACTTTGGTTTCTCTTTTCAATGTCCACTGTATGCTGTGAGATTACTACTCTGAATCTCTGTGAAGGGATTACAGGAGTCATCTAGAATACCCCAATATTATTTATTTTCAATGATAGCATAGCATATTGAGTCCAAGGAGTTCACCACACATTCATGGTATGTGAGAGTAATTATAGCAAATGAGGCTGAATATATTTCTGGTAGGTAATTGACACTTCCAGTACTATACCTGACTGTGTCTCCTTCTCCTTGTTTCTCCAGAGATTACAAACTCATGCTTAGCTGTATCCACACGTTTTCTTCCTTTCTATTTACTCATTTTTTGCATACGAAATTCTGAACACAGATGAAACTGTAGAAAAGTACTAGTGGTCCATAAAAACAGATGGGTGCAGGTCTTTTTAATCTGTTAAAGGCTTTGCTAATTCACACTAGCTGACAAATTGGACTTTGTAGGGAAACTAATTTGTTTTGAATCACCAGCAAAGTGATTCTTGTGTGGGGTCAAGAAAGAGCAGAAGTCTCAAAGCGGTTAGTGGGACAGTAGGGTTGACTTAGGGTTCATCTGACACAATACGACCATCTTGCAGTCTAGGTATCTACAGAGGAACTGGGTACCTCTACTCTTGTCACAGATCAGTGGAAAGAAACAGATACTTCTGTAGTGATATTCAACATATCCTGTAGTACTTGCTTGAGAAAGGTTAGATGAAGAGCTCATTTTTTGCCTCTGACTAAAGTCTAGGGCCACTAATTCATATAGCCACATGGTAGATGTCTAATAGGAGATAGGAAGACCTCCTCCACAGATATCCTGAACTTCCTCTGAGTTTCAAATTGAAACAAACAAGATTAGGAACATTTTGCTTCATCTGCTTTTGCAGTGGCTTAAGAACGAAAATGCATGAAGAGATTAGTTGTTCTTAAAAGATTTGTGCACTCTAGAAAACTGGCCACTGAAGCTGCTCTGGGCACTGTCTTTGTAAAGAGAACAAACAAGATGCAAGTTTCATGAAATCTGGAGTTTAAGACAAACTTATGACTCATTTAATTTTAAATTATTTCACTGTTGGATGGAGCATTCTGCTTTGTTCCAGGACTGCTTGTGACACATGACTTTTCAACAGCTTTCTGAGCTATTTATTTCTAATAAGGTCTACCCTGAAGTTCTAGCACACCATGAAAGGGGAAAAAAATTCTGACCACATTCTGGTTCTATTGCCATTTTAAGCCCAAATCTCTAAATGGATAGTCCCTATGGGAGAATGAATAGGCAATGCGATATTTAAGATAGGAACATAATTTAACCTTTGGAAAGGGCAAATGCTAATGCTGTTTTGTAATCTGCTGCTTGCCTAATTCGGCATCCATATCCTTTTATCTGATTCTATTTACACTCTAATTTCTTCAGAGCCTTAGGAATATGTCCAGTGGGAAAACTTCCACATTTTTTGTAAGCTTCATTAAGGTTTTAATCCCCATATTTAGCTGCAAGGAGCAGCTAGAAACCCAAACAAACCTCTAACATTTGTAGTGCTGGATGATGTCTGGTCAAATTCTGGACTTCTACCTTTCAATTTTAGAGTCAGATCCATTTTCGTATACCTGGGTCCAAGTCAGCTCAAACTACTTTTTAAGTTATCCTGGGCTGACAAAATTTCTCTAATTTGGAAAATTATGTGACATTTATAAAGGAACAAAAAAAAATAGTCTGCTACTAGGGTGTACTGTGTTATTTTTAGCATACTACTTTCAAAAATAACATTTACAAAAATGATAACACTATCTTGCAGTGAAAATGTTGTTTTGGTAGGTTTGAAACAGCAAAACTTTGGAGGCTATAAATTTTCCTTGCTCCTGACTGCACCTACTCAGAGGGCACTGAAAAACATTGGGTACAAGCCAAGGAGTTTATAAGCATCCTTAATCCAATACCTTGGCACAAGTTATTGATATCGCGGTTGTAGTAAGAGGCTAATGAGTCTTTGCTTAACAATGAAAACTATCTAGATGAGATGAAAGACTAATGCAATTCATTCTGCTAACTGTCCTTATTTGGAAGAGTACTTATTTTTTTGTGAAGTGCCCGAGTAGAAGAGCAGATGCCTCACTTGGTAAATTATATCTTTAAACTGCTTTCGTCTGTAAAACTTTGCAAAAGTTTTCTTGCTTTACATGATTGGAACAACTTCTGCAGTTAAGTGGTATGTCCATAAGAAGCTTGAAGGTGGTTTAATGAGTGAGGTCACATAGTGGAAAGAACAGCTGCATCCCTGTCATGAGAAAGTTCAGGTCTACAGAGGCCATCTTCTTTTGATTCTCTGAAAGAGAAACTGCATTAATCCAGCTCAACAGATTTATTTTTCAGAGTTCTTGTTCCCCCTCTCTCCCTCGCCCTTATATTCACACACTAAGACACAGATGGCTCGTACATCACTACTTCCCCAAATTAGGTCTTTTCCTCCTCTTTACTGGGAGCTATCTCTCTGCAACTTCCTATTTTGACTCACAGGGTAATAATAGCTGACTTTCTCAGGGGAAGATAGTGTTCCCTTACAATGGAGTTTGTAAAGTTTTGATGATAACTGCACATTAGATTCAGAGACCCAGCTAAATGACGTGTGCTTTTGTTAGATAAGCTTGAATTCAGTGAATCTTGCTGTGAGATTCAGAGTGAGATTAAATACAGGAAGTCTCTTCAATTGTGAATCTGTACAGTCCAGGTCTGAAGGAAAACAAACAACTTCAATCTGATGCTGATGAGTTCACATAGATCAATTTTTCCTTGATTGCCAGTTTCTAGACCACTTGAATGCTGGTTGCTTTTCTGCACTGAATGCATGGATACAACTTTATTTGCATGTTCAAACCATCTCTATCAGCTCCATCCTTAGCAGTAAGGTATTTCATTTTCTTTTCCCCCACACATGTTGCTTAGGTAATGAAACAAGAACACTTTGAAGTGCAATCAACGTAACTTCTGAGAGAGAACATTCTTTAAAAAACTAGTTATTTTTGTATAAGTTATCTGAGTTTAAGAGATAGTAATTAATCCATTTAAACCACTGTCTCTAGAGGACTGACCAAATGTAACTCTTTTTGGTAATGTTACATGAAAAATCACTTTCAAGGAAAACAATTTTCAGCAAGGTCTAATAAATGATACTGTTTAGTTCAAAATACACAAGTAGATAAATTACATATCTAAAGAATTTTGTTAACAGATGTACCAAGTAAAAGAGCCATCCAGTCTGAATTGCCAACAGATTAATTCTAGACATCATGTGAAATATGACTAAGAGTCACTGTTTCCCCAGCAACGCTCTAGCAAAGGACAGCACTAAATGTTTATGGAGAGAAATGGACGTTTTTCTTATAGAAAACAGCTTTGCCAAAGGCCTTGGGTGTGCTTTGGAAAATCTAAGGTCATTATAAACAATAACAAGTTAAAGCAAAATTGTGTGCTAAAAATAGCAAGTGTTCCTGGAATTATTTTTTAAAGTCACTGGTGTATTTCATTGGAACAAGAAATTTACATCCTCAAAATATCCAAAAGCAAGAATGGAATGATTAGAGCAGACAGGATATCCTGTCCAGGGAATGGCATTCCTTGAGGTGCTCTGTAGGAGTTCCTAATTCTCTTGCTTTCTTCAGTCTTTTTAACCAGTGATTGTGTGACGTATACATGAAATGCACCAGGTGCAGACACCTCAGCCCTTTCTTGCCTACCAGAAGGATTGCCTAGCCCAACTCCCTGGCCAGAGAGCCAGATTTCCTTTTGCAGAGGTGCCTGAAATCACTTTGAATATTGTTTAGTCAGAGGGTCCTTGATCGTTTTCCAGCTGAATGAGAACATTACCTCAGGGAAATTCTCCCCTTCCAATCAGAAACTGTTTCTCTTCCAGTTGGCAACATACATCTTCTTCTGTCCTCCCACTCCGCGCATCACCATGTCCTGGGATAATGGCACCAAGTCCATTTACATGGGAAAGCAATAAAAGGAAAACAAGATGTGTATTTTTAGCTATTACAAATGAGTTTTAGCAGTAGGAGACAGAGGGAAGCGTTAAAACTATGTGACCTGTCAAGTCTCTGTGGACCAGCTGTTTGGGAACGTTTGAGATAGCAATAGACGCCATACTATAAGGACATACAAGACTATTTTTGTTTTGCTTTAAAAGACCGTTAATTCCTTTAAAAAATTAATTAAAAAAGGAAAAGAAACCAATTATTTCCGACAATAGTAACATTTTGGGGTATTTTGGCAGAGGGGTATTTTTATCACTAACTTAAATCAATTTTTTGGCTGTTTTTTTCAAGGTGCCCTTGAGATTACGTTGCAGTTGGAAGGAATACTAAAGAAGGGAGTAATCTAAGAGCTGTTTCATGCCAGCACATATCAGGCAAGTGTTTTCCCCTTTTGCAGTTTTGGTGAAAATTTTGCAGGTGAGTGATTTCACTTATCCTTTAGTTTGTGTATGGCTTTAATATGGATTATGCTGGCTGAATCTTGGAAATAACCAATGTTTTGAGAGCCTTATCTGAAAAGAAAAGATTTTCTTTTACTCCACTGAGTTGAAAATACAGACTTGGCATGGAGTAAACCATCATGCTTGGCCATATCACTCAGTTGCTGTTGAAACAGAAATGGCCTTTTGCAAAGAGTTCATCCAACAGTGTCAATGAGAAGGAGGGATCATCCTCTTGCATTCGACAACACAGAAAAGACAGGATGAAAAGAATATTTCCTAGCCCTTCTAATATTTTGTCCACATATTTTTTGTGCATTCCAAAGATTAATGGGAATGACTCGTTTCCTTCAAATTCCTTCAAAAGTTGAGAATAAGATGACATATTTGGTAAGAATAGCATTGATTCAAACCAAAAGTAAGCCTATAAAAGTAAAAGACTACCCAGCTTCTATTATCATTACCTTAATTGCCCTTGATTAATGTAAATATCTTACGTGGATGCAATATGTATTTAAATGAATTTAAGTTTTGGACATTTTACAAATGTCTATTTAATTAATCAGGCATTTTGAGAATCTGCAAAAGATTCTACTTTGAATCTGAATCCCAGGCTGAACAGGACTCATGATATCCAAAATACAAAGCCACTTTTCAGTCCTAGAGTCAGTTCCTTACAAAAAACTCAACATGAGCCAGCAGTGTGCCCAAGTGGCCAAGAAGGCCGATGGTATCCTGGCCTGCATCAGGAATAGTGTGGCCAGCAGGACTGGGGAAGTTATCATCCCCTTATACTCGGCACCGGTCAGGCCACATCTTGAGTACTGTATCCAGTTCTGGGCCCCTCAGTTTAAGAAGGATGTCAAGATGCTGGAGTGTGTCCAGAGGAGAGAAACGAGGATGGTGAAGAGGCTGGAGCACAAGCCCTGTGAGGAGCAACTGAGGGAGCTGGGGTTGTTTAGCCTGAAGAAGAGGGGAGAGGTTCAGGGGAGACCTTATCACTCTCTACAACTGCCTAAAAGGAGGTTGTAGTCAGGCAGGGGTTGGTCTCTTCTCTCATGCGACCAGCAACAGAACAAGAGGACATGGTCTGAAGCTTTGCCAGGGGAGGTTTGGGCTTGACATTAGGAAGAAGTTCTTTACTGAGAGGGCAATTGGCCATTGGAATGCGCTGCCTGGGGAGTCACCATCCCTGTAGGTGTTTAAGGAGAGATTGGATGAGGCACTTAGTGCCATGGTTTAGATGACAAGTAGGTATAGGTGTTGGGTCATAGGTTGGACTCGATGATCTCAAAGGTCTTTTCCAGCCTTGTGATACTGTGATACTGTGATAGTTTTTCATAGACTCACTGAAGAGGACTCTCCCCAGACAATGTACTCAAGATCAAGACCATGAGGAAAATTCGTTACTGTATTTTTGTTATTAATAAAAGCAATTGGAATTAAACTTACAGGAATATAACAGAGGAGAATGAGCTCTACTATCACTGCTACAGATAAATAAAATAAATGTGAATCATGTCCCATAACCAGTGTGCTGCTAGCATCCCCTGTTCCTACAAGATCATCAGTCTGATAAATTATATGTCTGCTTTGGGAGTCACCACAATGTCAGCACTGAATTTGGCGTGCAGACAGAGATACAAAAAGAAAAGGAGTTTACAGAATCTGATAGGAACTCTACCCATTCATGTAATTGCAATCATAAACTCTTAGCGCTGGCACCATATTCAGTTTGGTTTGCAAATAAATAATATTTCTCCTCCCAGTTCCTACCAGTCCCTGTCCAGTCCAGAGAACACAAAGGGAGTATTGTGATGGTCTCCCTTATCAGAGATGGCAGAAAATGATATGCAACACAGTCCACAAGAAAACCCTGTGTCACATCTTTTGCTTAACACAGCAGAACAAGTCAAACCCATAGTTTCTCTCCTCATTTTCAATTTCTGCTTATTCTTCTTCATTCTCCCACTCTTTGTTCTCTTTTTTTTTTTTTAGAAGAAATGCATTCAAAATAACAGCATGGACAAGGTGTGGCAGTTTTAATTGAGTATGCAGAATAGGAAAACCAGTTCCTTTGATTTAAAACTTTCAATATTTGAAGTTTAATTGGCAAAAAAAATATTTCTTGCAAATGACACCATTGGAGCCAGCATTATCTCATGCCCCTTAACTACCTTTGCATATAAAGTTATTCATGGCTGGCTGGGGAGGGAGGCACCCTGCAATTCTTGGATTTGAGTTAATTCTCAAGGTCTGCCTGCAGACCTGAGTCCTTCATTTCAGTGAGGCTCACTAGACGTGGACAAGCTAGGATGCTTTAAAGTACAGGATCATTTAACGACATCAGTGTATCTGAACTCAGATTACAGTACTTTAGACCTACAACTACATTCAGGCGTATACATAGCATTGGAAGATATTTAAAAAGACTTGAAAGCATACATGCATTTTGCAGAAAACTCCCTATTTTACTGGATCTGCCAAGCCAGTCAGTCCTCCCTAGAGCAATCTTATACCCTCACAGCAAGGATACGCTGAGATGCCAAATGGGCTCAGGTGGACCGGTCGTCTGTCCTGGTCCCGGGTCCAGCCCACAGCCTTCTTCCTAGCTGACCCACAGCCTGGGCTGTGGGATACATGGGTGGGAGGGTGGATGGGGCCAGGAGACTAAAGATGGAGCACGTCTGATTCAGGTTCCTCACTTCGGGATCTCAGCTTTGAAACACTGATCTATGTCCTTAGAATGTATTAGTATGACTTTTTATTGTTCTATAACATAGTTGAACCTTTACTGAAGAGGAACTGATAGCATGCTTCATATGAGAAGTGTTGTGTTTTCATCTGTTTTGAAGGGCTTTGTGTCTGATGATGTCATTAATATGATGTTTTATCACCATCCCTGGGATGTTCATGTAAGTGATCAAAACTAAACCTTGTACCCCATCTCTGACTGTTTACATTTTACTTTTAATTTTTCAATAGTTCTGCCACGTTTCCCAATTTAATTTATATTCTTGCTGTTGTTTTGCATATGAACTGGTTTTAATATGTGATAGTGAGGGAATTTGCTTCCATAAAGGCCGTGCAGTTCATTGAAATGAAGCAAAGGGGAGGCCACCTTTTCTTCAGAGACTGTGCTGTATGTCAAATGCAATTGTTTTGTGAGTACAAAAACCCCTACTCCACAAAACATTGTAATGTATTTTGTTTACACCTTACTGCTGTATACCTCCAACGGGTGTGATTCAGCATGTGACCCCAGCAGAAACAGGGCGATGGAAACAACCCAGTCATATCTGGAGTACCTTTGAGAAGGCTGAAGGGACACTGACCATGGGAAATGTTCTTGTGCAAAGCACAGAGGCTGCACTAATTCAGGGGCCCAGCCTACAAGTAGAAGAACGGTTGCTGTATGTGGGAACGTTCCCAGAAACACAGTGTGGAGCTGGCGGGTTTGATTGAGCATGGTGAGATCTGAGCATGCAGGTACACCAGTGAGGTCAACCTGCGTGGATAGTCATGTCTCAGCACGGCATTTGGTGACCTCTTCAGTTAAAGTTGTCCTAAATCAGAGACTGAGTGCTTTCCAGCTGCTCCCCAGAATCCTAGGACTCATCAGGAAACAAGAATTATTCCAGGGTGATTCAAGCAGCACTTAACCCACCCTTTCAAATATGCACGGGGCAGCAGCAGTTTTAGAGTCAGCTTCCCCATCATGTAAATTATAGAACCATAGAATCATTTAGGTTGGAAAAGACTTTTAAGATCATCAAGTTCAATCCTTAACCTAGCACTGCAAAGCCACCATTAAGCTATGTCCCTAAGCACCGCATCTACCGGTTTTTTAAATTATGATGATTTTTTTCACAAATAATTCCCAGTTCAGATCTTTACCTGTTATAAATTACTTAATTTCCTTGTGGTTATGTCAGTTTACACCACTGCAAATCCAAGTCTGATGACATAATTGGAAATCTGGGATAAAATGCTAATCTCCAAGAGCATCATAGTCTCTTCACACAGTTGTTTCCATAGCAACATAACCATCTTGATACTACCATGGCAAATGGGGGGTTTATGCCATTTATTTCCTCTTCAGTAATTTATTTTTTTTTTATGAAAGAATATGGATGGGGGAAGTATAGAAATAATTCTAAGTGATCCACAAGTATGGGGAAGGATTTGGCAGATTTGGTTACATGTCTAAGGAGGATATATAGATATTATTATGAATGAGAAGTGGAAATATGGTCTCCTTATAATGTACATTTATTTTAGATTAAAAACGTGGCACTATGCGTGTAGATGTGTAGAAGTCTCCACCAAACCCATTATACATTCTTTACAAGTATTAGTATTCTTCCTACCCAGAATTGTGTATTGAAGTGCTAATCATCTGCTTCTGCTTCATCTGTCACAAGCGGAGCCAATCTCCTGACAATATTCAACCCAAATCAGTGAACATCAATGCATAAGCCTGTTCCCCAATGTCCCTTTCCCAAATGCCCAATGCAACAGGACTAATGATGCCTGCTTTCCTAAAGCTCTGTGTCTGAGGTACCTAATGCAGTACAATTTCTAGGCAAAGCATTTTTGAAATTTATGGCAGTCATGGTAACTCTCCTATATGAATTCTGTGCCATTTAATACAAGTCAGGCTCATTCATCTCCCAGTACAAGAGCTGATAAGGTCCATCTTCTACAACTTTTTCAGAAACTTAGAATATTTATACCTTTAGGATTATTACCCTATCAAAACTCCATCCCATCAAACATAGTTGAAATTGATGGGATAAAGTTATGAAGTGCAAGTGGACAGGCATGAATATTTGCTGTGAAGATACATCCTTCTTCCCTACAAAAAGAGATGAATGAACTTCACAGCATATCTGAAAAATAGCAACCTGAAACATTTGTAGACTGATTCTCTCATCTGTAAGGTCCTTCACCTGTGCTGCCCCATTCTATGTCTGACTTGTACTGCAGGAATGCAGGGATGGTGGGACAACAGCCAATGGCTTGGAAACCACTGAGAGCTGGAGGTGTTGTGCAGGCAAGGAGAAACCACCTCTGAAGCAGGGAACTGATCGCCAGGGGCAGGATCCACCTAACCAGCTATTCAGGTTTGCCAGAAGAAATTATCTCTGCAGGAAAAAAATCTATACCTTTTTTTGATCTTTTCTAGGGTAGAAGTGATTTTAGGGACTTTCCCCAACCACAAATGGTTTCTGAGGCACTTACTGTAACAGCTATGCCAATTAAAAATGTGAATAAATCAGGCATTATCAACAGACATACATTGCTGCAAATGAGACTGCAATATGTAATTTCTCTAAACTTGAATATATTTCATACAGACTCGTGTTCATACAGACTCTTCAGTTGTTACCTTCTGCTGGAACTTCAGTTGGGTGCTGGCTGAAGTCTTGACTGCATCTTTCAAATTAACTATCTGTGCTTCCCCAGAAGGAAACTCAGAATAAACTGCTACTCTCAGAAGCCCCTACTGGTTCTTCCCCTGTCATGAGGCTCTGTTTTGCTGAGATTGGATGAGGCACTTAGTGCCATGGTATAGATGAATAGGGGTAGGTGTTGGTGTTGGGTCATAGATTGGACTCAATGATCTCAAAGGTCTTTTCCAACCTTGTGATACTGTGATACTGTGAGAAGGTGTGCCCTTCAGGGAGCTCCTAGGCTGGTTCTTGGCATGCTGTAGGGCACTTGGGCATTCACAGATTCTGAACCATGACTAACAGCAGGCAACAGGGCACAAACCATACCTGACAGTGTAGGGGTCATAACGCCCCTGCAGTGCTTCCCCTGAGTTCCTCCTAGCTACCAGGTAAGGAGGGAAGCTGCAAAGCCCAGGCACATGGGAGGGGCAACCTTCCTCTCGGCTCAGGCTTCCAGGCTTTAAAAAATGACCCAGTTTCCACATTTGAGCAAAGTAAACAACAGTCTCTCTGCTTGGCCATCGTCACTGGGATGGTTTGATTTTTTCCCTGAGCTCATGGATTGTTTTTTAACTCTAAGAGCACCAGAAGCAGGGGAGTGAGCATGGTGCTGGAAGGTGCTCTGACTCCTGCTCATATCGATGCTGTCAGAATCACAGCTGGACCTGATGTTAGGAGATGGCTTACTGTGCCCTTCACATCTCTGTGAAGTTGAAATTTTATTCAGACTTACTATCAAATCCTGAATTATACTCAGTTTTATGATGACTTTACCTTTAGTCCTCATTTGCCAAAAAACACAGATTTGGGACCAAACTGAATATTTGGCGTGCAGGTTGCAAGACCCCACTAACTTACAGGGGCCTCAGGTTTGAACAGAGAGGTGCCTAACCTTCCATGGGTGACCCTGCAGGTATCTGCCCTGCGAGGGGCAATATCCCCTTCCTTGGCAAAATTTCCCCATGTGGACAGATTAGGGGTTTCTTCCAGGTTTGCTCTGGAGCAATACAAAATTGGGTGGGTGGTGGCATCACAAGCTAGCCCCTAAATCAGGATATGCTATAAATCCACACTTGTATCTCTCCCACGGCAGAGATTAAATGTCCAGTGCAGAATCTGAAGCCGTGCTAAACCTCTCCCGTTTAGTCTAACTGTCCCACCTTTCATTTTGGTTGAGGTCTGCAAGTCTAAAATGAAAACAATCTTAATATTTAAGGGCATCTGCATGGCTCAAGAGTTGTTTTGGATTTAAAATTGAAACTTAAGGGGCTATAAATCCAATAATGTGGTGTACTGTCTTTAGACATTTTTGGAGAGGAATTACTATCTTTATTTAGAAATGCCGTTCATTGACCGTGTTAATGGTTTTGTTTATTTCTGAGTATAAACTCACAACAAATTTCAGCATGTGTAATTTTATTTAGTGTTTATGTCTGGCAGCTGGATGACAGAATAGACAATATTATTATGGATTACAGGATCAATAATCCACGTGCTAAGAAGGATTTATGTAAGAGACCATAACAGCTTAAACTTCAATAAATAACCTGTAACAGAAGACAGAAATAACAGACATAATCTAAATAAAAGCACCATTTTTCTAGACCAGAAAGGAAAATAATACACATAATATTAAAATAAAAATGTACTTTAAAAAAAATATAAATAGAATGTACACTGTTGGTTTTTAAGAGGTTTAAGTAAGTGTTTGCATGAATTGAAACATGCTCTGAGGCCTGAAAGATCAGAACAAAAGGAGCTTTTCTTGTCTCTGCCCATTTTATCAGCTTCCATGATAAAAAAGAATTATTTCTTTTTCCCTGTTTGAAGCTCAAATCACAATCCCTGAGGGATTTCAAGCGACAGTGGAGGAGGTGAAAATAACCTCTGTATTTGAATACCACGAAAGCCAAGACATCACAAAGGTATATTGGAGCTGGTGTTTCATTCAGGGGTTTTTTTTGCCCCATAGTCCTTTTCATGTGTGGTAGCGTTTCCTCTTTTGCAGAGGGAGCATCAGTCTAAACACTGAACATCCTGGCTTTCATGGTTTATAATAAGAAGTAAACGTGATCAAAACATGTTTCTTTTTTTGCCTCGGAGATATAGCAGTAGCTTTGATTTCCTTAATTACACCCATCACTCTGGAAAGGTCATAGTCTAATTTTGATTACTGTTCTGGGAGCATAAGGAATAATTCCGAGGTTGTTTTCACCCGCTTTCACAATACGGCGAGGCTTCCTTCTTTCATTTACAGGAACAGCTACAGCCTCCAGAGGTTTGACCAGCATGTGACTTGTCAGTCAACAGGAAATTATTTACAGTTTAATTTTGAATTACTTATGATAACACAAATGCCTGAAAAATTGTAATCCAAGGGCAAACTTCCCCCTCACTGAGAAAATTCAGAACATTTAGCACTATGTTGCTACATGCTTCTCATTCACAAACAAACCAAACAAACCAGGTTAAACCTCTCTTATTTTTTTTTTAATTTGCTTTCCCCTTCTGCCTGTGTAGGAAACCCTGAGCACAGCTCAAAACACAGCCAAAGCAAGTGACCTTTTGCAGATGACCTCCCCATATCTCAGGGACTACCAGTGACCCCTGGGCTGAGAAAATGCTGTCCACACAATGTATCTCAATACAGTCCAAAGACCTGCAGGCTGCAAGGTGCTAACCCTTTTGGCCTTAAACCCGGAAAACATTTAAGCACATGCTTACCATTAAACACCTGACTTGCCCTTGGGCTTTGTCTAGATTACCCATGTAAGGGTGTTTTGCTGAATGACAGCCAGAACACTCAGCACCGTGCTCTGGTTTCAAGAGGGAAGAGTATGGAGAAAGTTCATCTGCTTGGTGGTAAATTACAAGTGCTGAAGCTGCTACAGCTCTTGTTGTTAATTGCTGGCCTAATTTATTGCCTCCTGTGGTCAATGAATGTATCGCTTTGGCCATAACGCAATTAAACAAACCTCCACATGATTATCTAGCTAAAAAATGTGACTTTTCCACCGTTTCCAGTGCCATGACATTGCCAGCTGATGTAAATCTGCATTATTCCACCATTTCACCAGTTTACCCTATCCCGTACTTACCAGTGGATAATGAATGGTACCAATGGATCCCATCTTTATAGGTTTAACAAAGGTATCATTATAGTAAACCCCTCTTTTCAAAGTAATTTCTTTTGGTTTTGTTTCCTCAGTTCCTCTGAAACAGTACGTCCAGCTTTGAACAGCACTGTGTTTGTAAATACTTTCAGAGTGTTGTTATGAGTAGTTTATAGTTCAGTAGGATACTTCTTGCATCCGGTTTTTCTCCTCAGGATATGACCACTAATGCCGTTCACCCCCCATTAGTTATGTCATTGTTTCAGTTGGCTGGTAGTTAGGGTTGGAAACCCTGGTGATTCTTACAGCTCTGACATCTCTGCATTGACTCATAATTTTGGTGATGAAACAGGAACACCTTCAGAAATTCTTATAGTGTTGGTGCATGTTTTCTTCCACTTATCTTTGGCCTGGAGGATTGAATTATCACTTTTCTTCTTTCACACCAAAGGGTAAGGGGTCAGTTGTCTTTCTCTGGTTTCAAAGCAAAGGTGAGGATTTTTCTCCAACTGCTCGTATCCACAGAGTATGCTTGTAGGCCCCCAGAGGACACTTGTTGACCCCCAGCTGCTGCTGGCGGCCCCCAGGTGGGCTGACAGCCTATCTGAGAGCCTTCTTCAGCCAATTTAAAAAAGTTTTGTTCCCTTGACCTCTCCCCTGTGAAATGTGTGTGAACACTTGGTGTTTGCTATGGGCAGCAGTGCAGGTGGTGCAAAGAGCATTGTCCTCATCAAAGGCTCTGCTGACACCTGAGCAGAGGAAGCCCCTCTGCCTGTGAAATCCTGTGCCGTAGGAAGGAGCTTCATGGCACAGCACAACCTGCCCAGAGGAGTTTTCACCCCAGGAGGGAGAAGGCTGGGGAGGAGACTGTAGGGTCACCTCTTTCAGGAAATCCCTGCAATCTCCTGCTTCTGAGAGCAAAGATGGGTCTACTGCAGCATGTGCCAGGCTGCTGGGTTTCTTGCTCCCTGGCCAGCCCTGCTGCTGTCTGCTGATGTTTAGAGATGTGTAGCCCTGACAACACAACCTACTCCTGCCTTGTATTCCTGTGCCCATGCGCATGCTGGGGAAGGCTCCACCAATGGAGCACCCATGGCAGCTTCTCCGGTTGTGGTGGGACAGACTCCCAGTAACAGCACTTTCAGTGTTGGGCATCGTTCCAACAAAAGATGTCCCAGAAATGAGGAGCAAGGTTAGACAAGCACATGACTGCATTTCCCGGAACAAATGGGAGCTCACAAATGCAAACACGAAGGAGCTCTGCTTTTTTCCCAGGATAGTCCTTGGGCTTCATGCTGATTTTAACTCTTACTATAGTTTCTCTTTCCTTTTAGCAACTCAAAAAAGAAAATTCTCAAGCCTGTCCCATAAACAGTGTTCAACCTTTGGGAATGTTTATTTTGTTACAACTAGTTTTAAGAAGGTTAGGATCTTAGCTCACTCTGATGCTCCTAAAACTCCCCATAATCTTATTCAAAAAAATTGAAATGAGTTGTTCTGCTACTTCATGGTTCCTCTCTTCAAGTATTTTCTTTGGCAACAACACTGTTTTCTGAATTGAGACCAAATCACTCACAGCAATTCTAGTCCCTTTATAGGTATTTTTGGCAAGCGTAATGTTTTCTCGAACATGCGTACCTGCCTCTGTTTGTTTCAGAAGACAATGCCCCTAATTTGTTATACGAATGCAAAAGAACAGCCAGATCAGGTTAGAACAATAGCACAGGTGACCCTGTATTCTGTCTCCGGTACAGTGAAACCTGTACCTTGGCCTGGTACGAGGAGTTCCCCAAGGTTCCCAGAAAAGCATAGGAAAAGGGGTAGGAATGCAGGTCATTCTCTGGTTATCCTTCTCTCCCGATGCAAGCGTCTGGCTGCCTGTGCCTTGGAGACTTGCTGAGCTAAAGCAGGCTGAGCAGTTTAATAGCCATCCCTGGTGTAGCCCTCGTATAACCCCCCTTGGATCCAATTAGGCTTTGGCCTTGGCAGCATCCTGTAACAATAAGTTCCACAGCTTAATTTCCACTGGGTGAAAGAGGACTTCCTCTTGTTTTTCGCTTTGTTTTATGCTTGCAGCCAGCTAATTTCAAAGGGTGCTGAGGCAGGAGGGGGTGGCTATTCCCTGCCTGCCTTCTCCAGACCACTTAGGATTTATACACTTTGGTCATCCATCCCTTGATTCCTTTCAGCAATCCCAGCCTGTTTAGTCTTTTCTAGTACCATTGCCTTCCCATACACCTAATCATACATCTTTCTCTCTGCACTTTTTCTAGTTCTCCCCTACTCGGCCATGTCCTGTTGTGAGGGGAAGAAAAATCCAGTTTTGCTTTTTGCAATATCCTTGCACCTTGTCCCCATCTGGCAGGCAATAATCCATGGGACACGCACCTAGGAGGTTTCCCAGGGACAATGCAGGGCTGATAGAGGGACTGACAGTTCTCCCAGGGAAATCAAGCCTTGCTCCTTAAATAATGTGATGTCCAAGGGCACCTCCAAGAAAAACCTATAGGAGGTTTTATTTTTGCCTGCCCTAATGGCTTCTGAACAGGAGACTCTTCATCCCTAAAGCCTCCTTCTCCCATAAAAAGCATCCCAACCAAGGAGGACATGTGAGGGGTGCCAGGATATGCTCCGCATTCATAGCAGATCCCTGGTGCCCTGGCTTCAACCCAGCACCTGGGCTGGGAAACTGTTGTTGTTAAAAGTAAAGAATTGGAGTGTGACCTTAAGCAATTTTCCTCCTGAGTTGGGTCTGGCCAGGCAGACTATTGCCCACAAAAATTCTGTCTGTTGGCCATAGGGGTACACTGCCATCTCAGAGGAATCTGAAGCAGAGGCACCAAATGCAGCAGCACCAAATGCCAGGCCTAGGGTCCTTTTAGGTAATTTGATAATCTCAGGCCTCCTTTCCTGCTCACTCACATTGGGTTTACTCCATTGATTTCAGCCGAGCCAAACCTTCCTGGGGCTGGCAGAGGAGGCAAGGGATGGAGTGGGTCCTTTGTGCATGGTGGGCTGGCAGCCAGCTATTGAGAGAAGCTGAGGACCTGCTCAAAGGACAGCAGTGACATTTACCATGGTGGAAAAACTGGCTGCTGGCAGTACCTCTTCCTTCACTGAAGGAACAGGATGACTGGGCAGGCAGCTTTTGTGGGGGAGACATGGCAGGAGGAGAACAAATCACTTGTTTCTCTTCAACTTTCCATTTTTCTCATCTGAATAATGGTCTTCCGCATTTTCCAGAAGCAGTACTGCTTTCTTCAAGATGTTATTGCCAAATATCTATCTTAAATGTCACATACACACAGAGAATAAAAAGCATATAAACAGAGCACTAGATGAGAACGGGTGCCGAGGACAAGAAGCCGATAGTGAAATGACCCTCCTGGGGTGTCATGCAAGTGCTGGTGTTGAGTGGAGCCATCTTCATCTGCTGAGATATCTGAATGAGTATCTGTTGTTATGGACTAAATAACAGTATAGACTGAATTAATCCTTGTGACAGGAGAGGTTTCTGCCAGAAAAAAATAGCATCAGCTGAGAGACTTAATTCCTAGGTTTGTGTTATTAGTTACCCCAGCCAGCGCACGTTCAAGGCAAGCAGTGCAACAGCATGCTATATGGTATCTAATTCCTCCACCACGCCATTCTTCTTGCTGTCCACTGCTTTAATTAGGTGCCATTAATCAGTCACTGGTTAATGAGGAAAGCATATCAAAATATTTGGTGGTATAATACAACCAGAGCAAAATCCATTCTTGCTGCTTAAGTCTTCCATGTTAGCCCATATGGAGCTGCACTGCAAATGTAGCTGTTGATTAGGAATCTGTGAGCCCACCCAAGGCTCATTCCTTTAAATAAGTGGCATTTTGTTTGCTTCCTCTTCTGCTTCCGCCACAACAATGAATGACTGTGAGCAGAGGACTGAGGTCTCATTCTGCTATTTGCTGTACAAACGAGAATAGACATGGCCTAAAACTTTCAGAGATATTTTAAAGCCCAAAATCAAGATAGAAGCCAACTGGCGTTTTCTAAGGCTTTTGTACACCAGATTTCCTGGAATCTGAAGGGTGTGGAAGACGGAAGGTGGAGAGCTGTTAAGATGTTTCTACAGGTTATTCACATGGAATTTAATCAGCTAAGCTGCTTTAAAGATTGGATTCAGTTGTGGGGTTTTTTTAAATATCAGTGGCTATCTATTTTTATAATTTTAAATTTTCTCCACGTCCTGGAGCCTCAGAAGTAAGCGAGACAGACATTGGGAGAGAGAAGAACATGTGAATATGGAAAGCTGACTGCTATAAGATTGCATTTATTTAAAGTAGCACATAAAATTATGATAAATCATCCATTTCTTCCAACTATTCATTAGTCAACTTCTGCAGATGCATCTCTCTTATCCAAGAAATATTGACTAATTTAAAAAGCTTTAGTGTCAGTGAAGGATTGTTAAAGGTAGTGGGATGCTATTCCAAGTGATCAGACTATTCCTGGCTGCTGCTTACTCAATGTTCGCAGCAATCACTGTGACACAAGGACTTCAGAGACAGAAAGTATATATGATTTCTGTTTCAATTATCTACTTTCTGTTTTACGTCTTTGCTGTACAGTGTTCTAACTTAGGATATAGCCTTTTATCACTTGATATTATTTCCGGGACCTTTATAAAGCAATATGAAAAACCGATAGAGATTCTCAGAAGATCATAGAAAATTTTGTATAATACTTGATTGCCTCAGTTCTGTTTTCCTCCATCTCCTCATCCATATGCAATTGATAACAACTGCACTATGGAACAAGATATAAAAACATTGGCATTGAAAATAAAACAGGGGTTTTCATCACAATCACTTCTTATAATTATTGTTCTTTGTTTTCTGCAAATTGTCTTAATAAAAATGGTATTTGACTTGCAATAATTTTCCAAGCTTTCTACCTACACTACATGCTCCCTTGGAGACAAAGTGGCAATGGTCCTGAAGAGGAGAAAATGAAAATTTCATTGAGTAGCTGGTGAGTCTTAGGCAGTATTTTTCATTTTTGAACTTTCTTTAGTTAGCATTTCTGCAACAGTTTCCTGCCAATCAATTCTGACACTCCGGATATTGCTTTGAATGGTAGCCCACCATATTTTGGATGCTTAGCATCCCTGGCATCCCACATTTCCTGCACAATGAGACCAATTTATTCCAGATGGAACTCAGTATTAGTAGTAGGAGACATTAAGCCTGTCTGTGTTCACCGTGTCTAGTGCATTTGGAGCATGTTATGTGTGTTGAACGTATCTGAAAGGGCACTTTGAAGCTGTTGCACCTGAATGGCACCACAGTCACCACCAGTGTGATGCAGAACTCACCTGCGTACAAACAGAAAACCTGGGGTAGCTGCACCCTGGGGTATCTGGGCTGATCTGCTAGCATAGACAGTAGGACTCTTAGACATATTGAACTTCTATCATTGTCCAAACACATTTTGACAAATATTAATTTTCATCTACTTTCTCTCATCTCATACACTCCACTTCTTGAAACAATTCTCTTAATCTGACAGTCCTCCCCTTTGAGCCATAGATCATGGTCTTTGTTCGATGGAAAGTAAAGCATTTTGAAATTTCTCAATTCCAAACCACATGTCAAAGAAAGATAGGGAGATTTTTCCCTAGTGAAGATCACTTTTCAGTAGAACATGTCTATGAATAGCTTTTTGGTAAAACACTGTTCTCTTTTAAGCAGGATAACAGTCTTACTAGCTCCAAAATGAAATGTTCTTTAAGCCAGTCATGATAGTAGCATACGTAGCTTGATTCCTTACTATAATGGATCACTTAGTCTGGAGACCAATTACAAATTTACCAGCCAGAAGGCTTAAGGTTAGAGAGTCTGACCGCAGTCTGGAGAAGATCTCAAAGCTGACATATGTAATGTCATCTGCTAATGATCCAGTTTTGCCCCAACTACAGCCAAAGAAAGAAAAAAGTCTTTCAAATTTTTATTTGAATTTGTAAAGTTATTTTTGACAGCTAGGCTTGCATATTTTACAGGCGGAGGAAATATGATAACATTTAAATTTGCCTTCCTAAATATTCACAGACGCTGGATTTGAAGTTTACCCCTGTGGATATTTGCTCTTGTAAGAGTTAGTACTTTCATCCAGTTGGAGCAGAGAAATTGTATTACCAGAATTCTGTGACCAATTACAAGTAAATGATTACATAGACATTAACCAAGCACATCTGAAAAAACAGATTTTTTGAGGATGCAGGTTTTCTGTAAACATTATGCTGAAACCAAACAAGTTAAATGTGTTTTAAAGTTTCCTTTTCATTCTTAATTATTCCCAAATCACTAATGGCAGTTGTATTTTAAATGTCCTTAAAGAGGGTTCTTTAACATGGCTGCTTGTTCACTTCTGAACCTTAGAGGCTAAAGCTGATGCAGAAGTAGAGATGAAGGATAACCTCATTAATTAATTACATTTATCACTTTAAGCATTTGTTAAACTGTTTACAAAGCATTTCTTTATGTATACTAGTAAGACTATACTAGCTATGCTCTATATGACCTAAACTTCAATGTGAAACGACAATAAGCAATGCAGTAAACAGGCTTTTCCTTACATGAATAATTTGGTCTCTAAATACACTTGAGCAAAGACAACTAAAACGTGTTTGAATGTTTTGACATTCAGTGCTTATCTGATGCTCAAAACCTATTTATGACATTCATTTCTATAAGTAGCAGAGAGCTACTTCTAGGATGCCAGTGAAATGCATTTTTGTGTGACACGGGTAATCTTTCATCTCTCTGTGGACTATAGAATTCCCACATAATTCCATAGTAAAAACATCTACCTCACACTGCAAAGAAAAATGATCATAGTTTTTAGAACCTATACATTTAGAGTCACTGCCTGTTTCTTTTTAAGATTAAGTTCCTTCATATGCCCACAAATAAAAAGCAACATATATTCAGTTCAAAGTTATGTTTTTATGAATGCAGCTCTGTGTTCATTTCACTCTTTTCTCTTTCTTTTTCTGAAAAGAGAAAACTAGGACCTGAAAATCCACCAGAGTTTCAGGCTACTGTGGTTCTGATGGTTTAGATCTGCCTTCACTAATGAAAAAAAATAATCCCCTTCTACATGTCCCACTTATAAAACTATCCTTTGTTTTAAGCTTTTCAAGATGCTCATGTTCCTGTTGGTATCAGATGAAATTCCTACAACAATAAGTAAATTTTTTAAAAATTATTTTGAAACAGAACAAAGCAAAACAACAATAATTTTGGTTTGGAAAAAATACATCTTTCTGAAGAACAACACCTTTATTTTAATTTGCCTCAAGAAAGACAATATTTCCGCAGCAATGACCCTAGAAGAGGTGTTTTTTAATTTTTTATAACTGTTAGAATTGAGTTATCACTAGCTCCTGTGTCGTAGAGGCAACCTGACGGCTTCTGAACGCTGTAAGCACACTTGCACTAAGAATTACACATACAGTATTCCTTAGTGATGCTTATGGCCAGTGTTGACATGAACTCCATGGTGAGCTACTTCGGGGCATGCACACGTTACTTCTTTCAATCTGAGTATCCACCACCCCCAGTCATTGCAGTATCTGGTGTCTCTGCTAGACTTCTAAGAATATTTAACAACTAGAGCTAAAGTTTGGGACGACTGGGAGGGGAAATCCTTCTTCTAGGGCCTATGATTCACCTGAACCTACCACTTACTGCATGCATGTTAGATTTTTCTCACAGATTTGTACTGGGGTTACAGTAAAATAAATACTCAAGTCAGATTCACCAGTGTGAATGGCTTCTTTCAGTCTGCTATTCACATCTCCGGTTGCCATGATTACAAAATCATATCCCAGCAGGCCATGCCTGGAACACAAATCATGTCAGCCCAAAGCTGGTTTGTGAGCTCTGATTCATTGGCTTTGTTAGGCCTGCCGGGCTCGTGAATCTCCACACATTTTAGCCTGCACTTTGAGACCAATCTGTTCTGAAGGCTTGGATATTTTTCCCTAATTAAAGCACAAGCAAGCTGTTAGAAAAACATTTGTGACAACATGAGATGAGTACTAAAAGACAAAAACTCGATCTCCCATGAACAGTGCTAAAATGAAGCTGTGATAGGAGTTGATTTGAGCTCAGGTAACAGAAGTTTCTATCAAACGGGATGCACCTCTTGGGTTGCTGAGATACCTTTGCTTCTGGGGTTTTGCAAATATATTGCACTTCTGGTTTCAGAGCCATGGAAATTCAATTTAGTGAATTCACACAGTATTCTTCCCTTTCAGCGTAATTTCACAGTTTCTCCAGGTGCCAAAATCACAGCTTGTTTTATTGCGGTCTAAAGAAGCATTGTCTTCTTGCATGTATTAAGATGTTTGTATTAGTTCTTTCACCTCATGTACTATGAGGAGGTATAATCCAAAAGCTGGAAATGTCTGTGTATGGAGATAAAACCTGCTCCTCAAGTTGTACTAGAAGTCCCTCATTACAGAGTAGTGGCCACCTTTCAAGATTCCAATAAAGACTCTCTAAAACTGGTTATGCTTCGCTTTGCAAACTGAAGATCTTCCGAAACTGTGACTCCAACCCTGTTTGCTAACTCCATCCTTCTTTCACCCCGTCGTTGCTACTCTGTAAGACCAACTATCTCACCTGCCAAACCAACCTCATCCTCTACCTCCCAAACCTGCTCCTCTTGTCTGCCTGCATACACACAGCATACGCCTCCAGGGAGCCCACATCAGACAGCTACTTGACCTCCAGTGCTCTGGCTCCTTGTACTGTGCTTCCACACTGTATAAGTGCAAAAAAACCTGAGGGACAGGCCCTGCCAAGGCGCTGCTCAAGATTTACCGTATCTCAGATTCTTGCAGCACCGCTGTCTCTTTCTTGGTTCACAGCCCTATGCAGCCGACACAGCTGACCAAGATGACCCTTCCCGATGATTTCAGTCCTATTGGACTTGAGGTAGCAGAGGAACAAAGTGAGGAGTGAATCACTGCTTAACAAGCTGCAGGTGCCAACACATCGAAAGGCATATGGGAAATGCAAACCTGCATACCAAAGTCCTTCAGTCACCACGTAGCACACACTCCTTTCCTGCCAAGTGACCTGATTCAATCCCCCTCCTAGTAGTCTGTCAGATAAAGAAGTTGGGAGAAGGATACACATATCGGTGAGCCAGATGCACTTTGTATGTTTAAGAGCAGGCGTTTGGATCACCCGGCTGCAGAGAATAACTCACTTTGCTTTGCTTTCACAATGGTGTTTCATCGTGGTAGGGAACTGACGGCTCACTATCCTAGTAGACCCTGAATGTGAGTCTGCACCACTAAAGTCGAAGGGAAGTATGTCACTGACTTCCCTGGCTGCAGGAGTCTCCCTTTGGCTCTGGACTTACATACAGCTTTTGCCAGGTACTCTTCTCTGTATGCTTTATGATGGTGTCCAAATCCTATTGCAGTTGATTGAACTTTTTCCATTGCCCGGAGGGATGACTGAAACCAAGCCATAGCGGACACAATGTGTTTTGAGAGCAGGAGTAACCAAAGGTCATACGAGTGAGGAAA
This sequence comes from Neomorphus geoffroyi, assembly GCA_033558235.1. NCBI lineage: Eukaryota > Metazoa > Chordata > Aves > Cuculiformes > Neomorphidae > Neomorphus > Neomorphus geoffroyi. The sequence goes on along the minus strand of JAUMJM010000005.1, from coordinate 44,691,797 downwards.
AAGTTAGTTCATTAGGTTCCAGTATATATAACAAACATCAATACAAATCCAAAATTCACTGGGTATAATAGTAAAGCACTGTGGATTGTGAAGCTGTGTTTATTCCTTTGAATTCACGCAGGAAGGAAAGGAGTTTTGTGGTTCTGGTGCTGGGCCAGCCAGTTTGACTTTTCCTAGCTCCCAGCTTTTGTAAACGGGAACTGATTTCTGCTGGCTGAGCTTCCCACCTTTACCCCTGCCTGCCCCCAGGCAGACTGGAACTGCCCTGTTCCCAGCTGCTGACTCCACTCTCTACCCCAGAAATGCACCTGAGTCTTTCCTTACTCATCCTTCAGTGCCATCCAGAGCAATTTTCAGATACAGATGTCTACTGCTAAAACTTTAGACCACAGATAGGTGATCATCCAAGGTCATTTACTGGGTTGCAAAAACCCCTTCTATTTTTGACTCCTTGTTAGAAACTGAAAGTTTATTTTTGCTTTTTTGAAAATGTATAGGCCTCATAGTCTAGCCCTTTGCAGAAGGGTACATTTTGATTTCTGATTATTACTGGAAAGTGACATTCCGATAAATTCTCACTAGTATTATTCAAGGGTTTAGAAACTGCTTTTAGATACAAGCACAGCTCTGCAAATCCCCTAAGATGGAGCCATGGGTAATGGGAATATAGAGGTCACTTCAGTCATTAATTGTGAACTCTGCATCCTGTCAGATGGTATTAAGGAGGGAGGAGAAAGGAAAATAATGATTCTTTCATTCCTTTGAAAAAATACTGTGGGAGTGGGCAGATTATGCTGTTCCCTGCAAGAAGAGATGAGCACGCTAAACTGGCAACTGTGCTGTAACAGGGCGTGCTGAAAAATCCAATGCTAAAAATCTTTCATTTAACAAGAAAATATGGTAACAGTGTTGCAAGAGCCATCAGTAGGCTATGCTTGACTTGTAGTTGCTTTACTGTTCAAATAAGGGGTTTGAGTCTTTAGAGTAGATTGTCTGGTAGCAAAAATATTGGCATTCTCCCTATTACTGACATTAGTAGATGTACTTAAGGTGGGACACAACCCTCCAAATTGTCCTTGAAAAAGCTGATGTGGATGAAGATGCCATCGTGTCACTGAAGCCAAATGATACTATTTTGAGGGAGAGAAGAGGAAGGCCAATTTTTTGCCTGAGCAATACTTCTGACAGATTTCATGCCTTCCTGATGAGATCAGGTGAGTTAATGGCATTGTGCAGTGTCACCAAACAAGGTTAAACGCAGAGTATGGTGACATGTTGGAAGGTAGAAGGACTCTGCTGGGATGAGGGAGTGAAAGGCGGCTGTGAGAGGTGACCACCAGGAAGGACACTACTGTCTTGGGCGGGTTGGCAGAGAAGAGAGAAAACAAAGGAAGATCAATGGCCAAAGAGCAACACAACTAGTAACAGCTCTGCCTCAGAAGTCTGGCTGGCCCAGCTCGTGATGACAAGGGCACTGATCCTCATTTCTTTGTCCATGGGCACCAGCGGCCATTCGTATCCCATGCATGATTCCCACCCCAGCCCCAGCAGCTGTGTGGTGAGGGCAGACAGCAAAGGGCTGCACAAAGGAAGAACCTGTAAGTGGTTTTTGTTTGTTTGCCTGCTTTTCCCTGTAGGAAGGCCTTGATTGCTGTTACCCACTCTCAGCTGGAGCAGCTTGAAGCCTGCAACAGGGGAAACCACAAGGGGTCCTACTGAAATACCCCAGGAAAGCAGCCCTCTGCTACGTACACACATGTGCCACTGTAGTTCTTTATTTCAAACCATTGTGAATTATAGTATCAGTCTTGCTTTTGAACTTTTTCATCCTTAGGCCTCACAGGGAAAGATGATATCTCCCCAGATTAACAGAGAGGGAACATGGGGCAAAGAGAAGAGCATTAAAGAGGCACAAGGACATGATCAAGCCAATGGTGCAGTCAAGAACAGACTCAAACATATTTCAGCGCAGGCATCATATGAACACCAGCTCATCCTGCTGCATGTGCTGTACAAACTGAAAAAAAGAGGCTCAATGTGCATGTCAGTATGCAAGCGAAGTTTGTTGTCTTCATTGCAGTCATGGGTTCTACCGTTATTTCAGTGGAAACACAGAATGAAAATGGGTGGATTTTATTTTTTTTCCTGTTACATCTCTGTGAACACTTTGGGTCTTGCTTATAAGACCTAGAACTTTCCTGAATATTTTATTAAAGTTTTCTCTCTTCAGCAAGATGTAAAAGGGTTAATTTTTGCTTCATGCAAAACCAGTAAAGTCTGCAGCTCTGTCCAGCTAAACAATTAACATTTCAAAGTTTCTACTGGTCAGAGCTAACTGATAACAGTCTGAATATGCAGGTACTTGGGTAGTTTATTATTCAAATCAAATATTTCAAAGGAATTCAGATTGGGACATCATGCCTTTGAAGCTATGGAAAGACCCCAGCTTAGGGTTACCATTTCAAAGAGACTTTTACAACTCTTAGGTGCAGCAATGTAGGTGGTGGCCAGAGAACTGATTTACAAACCCAGCTAGACTGCATAAGGGAGGGTTGGCTTAGATGAAACAACACACTAGGTGATCTGTGAACAGCACTATAAGACACCCTTAGAAAGGTGTCTTTAAATGGAAGGATGAGGCAGAACACGATCAAATTTTCAGGTGGTGCATTTGCTCTGATTATTGTGAAACTGGTCTGAGACCAGCTCAGAAAGAGAGATGCATCAGGAAAACTTACAAAGATGGAAACTGAAGGAAAAGCAGAATTGGTTATTTCTGTCTGGGTGCCATTAGAACTCACAGCTAGGTGCAGCTCTCCTTTGGAACCCCTTCAATCACATCATGAACCTCAGCCTGATCACTGCAAGGCAGGACTGCTAGCCCTAAGCATTCAGAATGCATAAGTCAGACATCCAAAGTATGAGATAACAAAATTTAAGACCTCAAGGTTTAAAAATATTTCTGCTTTATGTTTTAGTCTTTATTTATTTACAATCTTGTTCCTTTAAGGTTTACATTTTAAAACTTTCCTCATATAGGCTAGCATTTTTTTCAATTTTATCATAGTAGCAGGAATTATAGAAAACCACCCCTTTTTGATGGGTTCTGTATTAACACAAACCAAAATCAAGGTCTCATTTCCAAAGGCTCTTAAAGCCACAAATCACAAAAACATTGCATAGGCTGAGTGATTTTGACAACGGAGTCCCATTTTCATAATTTCTTAGACATTTCATCTCCTATATCCCATTGAAAGCTTGCAAAGGTAAAAGGAAAATAGTCTAAATAGCCTTAAAAACTTGAGCCTTGCCATCTGAGGTCACCTGACATCAAAACTGACATCTTAAGAAAAAAAATAACTTAATAAGGCAAGGGTGGTAAATAAAGTATAAAGACCAAACCCAGGAAACCACCTCTAAGGAGAGCCCAACAATTCCTTTCACAACACTATTCAAGTGAACCTATAGGGAGAACTTAAGACCAATAACAGAAAACATTAAATGTAACTTGCATCACAGGATTTATCCGTTTGTTCTATAAGTCCTTTGACTATTTGTTCAGTTCAGCTGTTCCTTTCTTAGGGTGACAGAAATAAGCTTTTAAAGACATATTTTCCAACAATGCAATTCCTAGTCTTTTCTGCTAGAAAGCCGAAATAAACATGCCTTCCTTTGTGAGGCCACTGTAGGCTTGCGTTTATAAATATTTTATGACTGTGTTTTTACATATTGTGAAATAATTTCATACATGAGACTGATCTTTAGTCTACTGAGTTGAATTCTGTCAGTTCTTCTGATCATTTTATGTAAAATAATGTGCATTGTTATAGTTGCAGGCTTGGTCTTCATTTGTCCAACTCCACACACAGGGGGCTGAACTGACATGGGTGTGGTGTAATTCCCATGAGTCAGGCCCTACCGAGTGAAAGCCCTGTGAGAATGACTTACGCACAAAAGGGATTTGGCTGCAATGTTATAAAATGCAGGCTTGCTCTCCTCATTGGGTCATGAGAGTGCAGATCAAAGAAGGCAATGGATGTTTTTTTCTGTCATGATGGTATGACATGCTTCAGTCAAAGATCAAAGGAGACTAATGTAAAGTGGAGGTTGCAGCAGGTTCCCTCTTACAGACACCGGTGAAATTATACTGACATTTGGCTTCATCAGTCAGAATGAAAATCCAAGTGTAGAGAAAAATGAAAGGTCAGCAGGCAACCTCCCTAGCACTAATTGAACCCTCTGGGCAATGACTGATGGAGGCACAACCAACATAGTGCTTGCTGGGTATGCTACTTGTAACAAAATAAATCATTTCACGGATGCAGCTGGTTTCCTACCCCACTATGCAGAGCTGCCCATGATGAAGATTGCGGTTCAAATGTATTTCAGAAGAGAGGGACTGCCTTTTGAGGAAGGTTGAAACTGTAAACTGAGCAGATGATCAGTTGCAAAAGGCCACATCAATCAACCTTTCTTTGACTTAAGGGAGAGTTTTGTGGTTTTTGGTTTTGTTTTTTGGTTGGGTTTTTTTTTTTGCTTAGTTTTAAAAAGAATGATAGAAAATGATAGAAAATAAGCCATTCTTAAACTGGGGTCTAAGCCTCCTCTCATGGATTACTACAAATAAAAAGCCAACACAAGTAAAACATATCACCTACATAAGCTTTTAGGTCCCATTTCCACATGGCTATGAACTAGCATAAATGTGGTCCTGAGGGAATGTTGTGTTTTATGAGAGGACTCAGCTTTCAGTGAGCACAGCTGCACATGCAATGACTACTATCACATACTGGAAGCGGCTTCATTGTTGACCCCAGGACTTGGTACTCAGCCTACAAATTGTCTCTGGGAGGTGGCAGCCCTTGGACCCATCCAGCCTGACCACCAGTCCCACCTGCTTCTGAAGCAGGAGAGCCCAGAGGGGTTGGAGCTATCTGTTCTGCCTGCTGCCATCATTGCAAGGCCAGCCAGGCTAATGAGAGGCTTTACAAAACATTGAGATCTGCCAGTGCTGCAGATGGGTAAATGCACTTCCAGGGATGCTCTAAAGCCCAGGGGTACAATATTTTTTCACTGGAAATACCAAGGCTTATGTGGTACTGGCCTGAAGTGTGCTGCTACGGACAGGCAATGTGGTATTTGTTGACTTTGATTAACTTTGAGGCCATGCAGGAAGCAAAATCCAATCAGACATCAGTTTTAAGTTGCTTAACCTATAGAGATTAATGCTTTTTTTCATAGAAGAATGAACTATACCAGTAAAACCCTACCCTCTGTATGGGGGTTGCACCATATAAAACCTCCTAGTAAAATGGAGCAGCACACAATTTTATCTACTGTCAAAGCCCAAGAAGTCCTTTCAATGGGTCATAGCAGTCTGAACTGGTTAGATTTCTGAATTCTTTTAAGCAAGGAAATTTCAAACAGTGGTTATTTCACATAAACTGTTCACTGTCACTAGTTGTTCTAACACTTGTTGTTTATTATCCATGGTAAGGTAGTGTCAGACTCTCAGGGTCTTATTTTTCCCAAAGTCAGGGACTTATTTTTCCCAAAGTATTCACCTACATTGGCTTCCCTGGAAATCAAAGCCAATGTAACAGCAGGGAAAACTGTTCTCAGATAGTATGACTACAATTTCTATAAGTAGGAGTGACTGATGTAGACCTATGAAAATAATTGATTTTTCACTGTGGCAGCTGAACCAAAAATTAAGAGGAAAAAATAATTCAATCCATCTCAGTTCAATTTGTTAGGCTATTTTTTTTCTTCTTTCTTCATTCAACTTCAGATAAAGCCATTCATTTCCCAACCAGGTTGTTTCTGATGAAAAGCTGATTTTTGGAACAGATAGGCCAGATTTAATCATCGCCTACAGGGTGGATGAGGAAACACACCTTCTAACCAAAGGGCCTGCCAGACAGGGCACTCCCTCAGGAGACCAGGCTACAGAGCCCTGCTCTGCCCACAGGGACCCATCTCTGCAGTGGCAGGTTCCTCATCCACCCCATGCTGAAGAAGCAAGTGATGGACCCTCCAGAGAAGATGAACAAGGGTGTATCATTTGCCCCAACTCATCTTCAAACCTAATTGTTGAAAGAGACATGGAAGGGATTAACCCAGCTGCATTGCCTGGTAGGGACCACTTTTTCAGGGTGACAGACTGCTTCTTTTCAGGGACTGGTTGAAGTTAAACCTGGGCCTCCCAGAAAATCGCCTTGGCGTTTGATTTCAGCACAAATTACTGCCTAAATTTGACGAGAACAACTTTGAGAAAGATAAAATACCATTTTTCACAAAGAGACCACCAGGTCCATAAAAGGTGACTTCCTAGCTATGTCTTGTAAATCAATGTATTAATGAGAGCTAGGACAGATACTTCTCCATGGACATTAATGTGAATGACCTTCTATACATTTCTGTAGATAAATCAATGAGAAAGGACAGAGATAGCATCAGACAGTGCTCATAAGCAATTTCTTACAGGTTCTGGGTGTCTGGGTTTTTTTCTCCTGATGAAGTTGAGAACTCTCTTTGTTATCACTCTTTAATTAGACTGAGAACTGAAGCCAATTTAAGAATTGATTGTTACTGAATGGGGAAGTCTAATTTCCTCTTCTTCACACCCCCATCTTCTTCATCTGCACAGCCTAGCCATCTCTTGGGCTGATTGAGATCAGTGAGCCGACAGGTAAGCTCATGTGAGCTGATTTGACTCATTTATCTGCAGAAAAAGGACCACTTTTTCTGCTGGGTTGATTTTGAGCTGGATTAAGGAGTGAAACAACTTCTTGAGTGGCCTGGACAAGCACCTCTCCCTGTGTGCCTGGCTGACTGCTCTACGCTGGTGCTGCTATGGCAGGACTCCTGTTTGCTTTCCAGACTCAGTCACTCGTCGCATTTTGCTTATGTTGCATTAATGCTTATCTTCTGGGTAACCGATTCCAGCTCTCAAACCATTGCTAAATTCATAAGAATTTTTCCAGGTACATCTATGGAGCTCGATAAACTTTGAAAAAGGGCAGTATTCTGTATTGCTGTGCCTGTGAGTCATACTGTGTGCGATCTGCAGTCATGCTAATTTTGACAAAACAGGAGATAATTTGCTGCTAGATAGTTCTTTAAAATTAATGTGAGAAGTCTTGTAGTGCTCTGTGTTATATATGATTATCGACATGGCTGTACTTGTCCAGGAAAGGAATTTATCCTAAAAGAGACAGATGCATAGGAAAATATCTTTCTATTTTCCTGCCCTACATTTTGTTTTGTAATGAAGGATGAATAGAGTTTAATAGAGGGAATGGAAGCAGCTGTGTTGCAATTCAAAGGCATAATTAGTATTTGCCCAGAAGTTTAAACATACAACTGTGCTGAGTATGGGAATGGCTCAAATGATCAAAATGACTGGTTGTGTGCTTGGTGCTTCAGAATTTTAGTTCCTCCTGTGCAGCTAATGTTAAGCTAGTACAGTACACTGAAAATATAATCCCTTGCAAATCGCTTTCTGTATCTGAAAGTAATCAATTATCTGTGACTGATTACTGTCTTAGAGACAGAAAAAGTACCAGACACCTGCTATTTCCATTCAAGCCACTGAGAATAGTTGGAGCCCTTCTCACTGTTAGATCATTCATGGACTCAGCATATTCAGATTTGGTATTGTAGTGTGTTGTTAGTCAAAATGAGGACAAGCACTGACTTCCCAGCAACAACTATACCTAATGATGTTCTTATTCTAGGTTTGAGATAAGAGCAGTTCAAATACCCTTCTGTTTGACTGCAAGTGTTACACAGTTTCCTAATTTGACGTGAGTCCAAGGGAAGCGCGGTTTTATTTAGTATTGTGTTTTCAAATTATATCTCCAAAAGCTTTACTGATTTAATTGGTATTTCTAAGAGTGTGCAAAGAAAGGATGAGAAGATTGAAACGCTAACTGGTTAGATACAGCACAAAGAGGTTTACAGATCAGATGTGAAAAGAGATGGAGAAATTTGAGAGGATTGTTGCTGATGCAATAAACCTCAGAGGAGAGCAGTCAATAGGGTTGAGACTCTGCTCTGGGACTGCTAACAAAGCCATGCTCTCACTCTTTACAGAAATGTACTTGCTTCCTTTTTCTGATAATCTCATTTGACTTTTGTTATTAAGCAGGGAGAGTGTCAACATGCTAACTGCCAGCTGGAAAAATTAGGTAACGCTCTTTGTAATCTGGTTAGTAAGGAAATACTTTAAGAGTAGGCTAATCGGACAGTAAGGTAGACTGATTAAATAGGAGCATCACTATTGGCTTCTGGATGTATTAAATAATTGCCACAGCTACTAACAGTGCAGTAACTGGAGAGTTTCCTAACAGGGAAAATCTGGTCCACAGATGGATTTTCTTCAAGGCTCTGCCAAACTTGAAAAAGCTGCCAGGATGGGATGTGGATGCAGACATGAATTCATTTCATTTAAGGACATGAGGACATGGCATGTCTGAACAGGAGTAAAAACATGTGAAGCGCAAGCTGGTTAATGTAAAGATATGGAAAAGGATGGGAGGACTACCACGTTCAAAATAGTGTGGTTGCTCTTTGCTTCAAAGACTCAAAACATCTGACATGACAACAACATGCAATAAAAAAATCTTCATGCCCTAACTCTAATTTCAAAATAAAATGGTGTAGCTTCCTTTCTGTAGTGCTGATACTGGTGTGAAAGTGGGTGAATATCTATGGCAAACCTCCATGGGAAGAGTGAGTGTAAGAGAAATCTGTAGTGAGGTTGAGGTCCTTGCTGTAAATCCAGGCAATGCCAGTAGAGCATCTCTCACTTGTCCAGAATTCCTCCTAGACCTTGAACCGTTCCCCAAACCCACAGAGTCCAGGTTCATACAGGTTATTTGCTACCATTAAAAGGAAAGTTTTTCTGAAATGTAACTGTTTAATAGGGTATTGGTAAGCATGTTCATATGCATGAACTTTATTTTTGGATCCTTCTCTCATTTGTACTTCACCTTGAGCTAGTTGTTTCCTTTCTAGGAAAAGTGAGTGAAATGTCTTCTTTTGCCAAAACTTTAGTAAGACTGAGGAAAACCACTTCCATCGCTTCTTGCTGACAATTTAGCAAGCTACTCAGAAGAGACTCTCCTTAGAACAATCCAACTGGAAAATCTTAACCATGCTTCTGTTTCATGTGTCTTCATGTCTTTGTCAAGTTTTCTCATTGCCTTTAACCTCAGAGGGATAAGAATAGATATTTCCTTCTTTCCTTTCACAAAACACTTCTGCTGCAGTGGAATAGCGACCAAAAGACTCCATCAACATGGGGCAGATACCATCATTTCCTTTGAGATCTCTTCGGACATTGATTCCCAAGTAGTCAGGCAAGAGCTTTGAACCTTTCCCTCCCTACAGCTGTCAAGTGCAAAATACACTTTGTTCCCCTGACTATTATCACTTGCAGGGTAGGTATGAGCAGGCACCTGCCTTCCCTCGGATGTAAACTATTGTAACTGCACTGAATGTTCCAACCAGTTTCACCTAAAAACATGATTAGGAGGGTGGGAATATTGTTCTAGTTCTCTTTGCCCCCTGTACAAATAATGGTTCTGGCGCTGAATTCAAGAACCGAATTCCCTCCAAGTAAGTAGCAAATTTAAAACCTGGCCCCTGGTGTGAGCAGGGTATGCTGCCTGGGACACCTGGGGCTTTGTGTAGAGTAGCACAGCCCAGGTAGACCTGCACAGGCTGTTCACAAGCTGCTTCTACGGAGAAGCGATGCAGCTGGGAGGTGTCATTTGCTGGGCTTTCAGCAAAGGCAGATGCTTGCAGTGGAGAAGCTATATTGCTGCCACAGTGTATGTGCTGCTGTGACAGTAGTGGAAGATGTAAAGAGCATGGCATACCTCTTCAAAAAGAGTTGTAAATTGCATGCTCCCTTTTGAACCAGGAAGAGGTGATTAGAAAGTAAGTGTAGAGTCAGGATGAATGTTCCCAGTTTCAGTAGTGACACACTTGGCAACCTCACTTCTCTCAGCCCTAAACTGAATATAACATCTGTCCCCAATGGTATATTAGGCACTTTGTTTTTTAGACCAGGGGAGAAAAAAAAATCTATGTCTGTTTGGCACAGGACAGTAGTGTGCATGAGTTATCCAGGCTAGTAAAGCTGCATTTGTTCTGTTGTCAGAACAAATGTACACCTGCAGGAATATTGACTGGATTTTTCTAAAAAGGGTATGATCACTCAATGCTTCAGTCTTACTATATTTCATCTAGAGTTTTTAAAGTTACATGAAATTTTGATATTGAGGGATTATATCATATTCTTAAAATCAGGTCTTTTAAAAATGGAAGCACCAGAAATTACTAGATACTTTAAAGTTTTCCATAAGGTCTTACCACCAGCTTCCTTCTGTCTCTAATTAATTGTCTTCTTCAACACAAATGTTCAAAAATTTCTGGTGATAGTGGCATTTCAAACCTGGCATTTGACTCTTTTTTCCTGCAAACCCATTAATTAAAAAAAGATGCACAATTACTCTGCCATTAGAACAATAGCTTTTATTGCCTAAATATTCAGAAACAAGCCCTGCGAGGAAGGTTTAAAGCTTTTTTTTAGTATAGCTGATATTGCTGGGGCAATACTAGTTTTGGGAGCACAGGTCAGAAATAGATGTAGCTATTCAGTCTGGCTTCTTTTCCTTTCAAGTTGAACGGTGTCCCTTCCAAGTGCTGAGAGCATCCACATTGCAATAATGTTGCCATGTGTCTGGGTGGGCTGAGGAGCCCACCAGAGCACTGCAGGGTGGCTGCAGTGTCTGCATCTCCTCCGCTCCCCAGCTCAGAAGCAGTGGGGTGTGCATCTTCCAACATGGGGTCAGACAGCATTAAAAGATTCATGGCATGCTCTATAACCTCTAATTTGCTGGAGGCCACACTTCTCACACAGTGATTGGCAAGACTCTTGTTGGACATGTTTTTTATTAACTCAGTGTTAGCATCTGTTTTTAACTGCACATCTAGTGTCTATGTCTAACTGCACTAGAGGTCGTACTGCATGTAATTTCAGCATTGGTTGAATATAGACATACACTGCTCTGATTGGGGATTTACTTATTGCTTCCCCATGGCTGAGTTCCTGGATAATCATATTTTTCAGATTGCAAAGACAATGATGACATCAGAATTGCAACAAGTTCTGGTGAATCAGCAAGTAGGAGACAGGATGATTTAATAAAATTAATGTTGAATGCTATTTCCTTTTCCTATCTTCTTCATCCAAGCAGAGCCTGCTTTGCTAGATAGCCGGTCTCCTTACTTATTAATGCACAAACCAGTGAGTATGTAAAGTGAGAATAAGACCATGACCCCCACTATGGCTCTTGTTCCGCAATACTCTTGCTACTGTCAGCATTTCTGAATGAAACTGAGTTTATTGAGGCACTTATTTTTTCTCTGTCCTTTCAGAATGATCACAGATATGTGTTCTACAAAGAGAATAAATAAAACCAAAAACATTCAGTGACGGAAAAAGTAACCCATCACATAGGGAGACATTTCACTTCATCAGGAAACTTGTGGCAAGCTCTGCTAACAGCTGCTTTGTTGTAATCTCCATAGAGGTGAAGAAATATAGATATTGAAACTTATACAAGGTATTCTAAATAAGATGAAATAAAGCAGTATTTATCGAGAGAGGACTGCATTTTATTTTGTCTCTAATTCCTGGGAGGAGGAAATCTGCCTAGGATGATATTTGCAAACAACACTTATTCTCAATGGATACAGATTATATTTCTACTCTTGTAGATCTCCTCAAAACATTAGGATTTCCATGAAAATGCAAACCCAAATCTAGTTGTCTTGAATCAACATTTCTCAGGAAAGAAAAAAAAGCCCAACATATTGAATCCTTTGACTCTTGTGCACACCAGCAAAAAGAAATATCTTGCATCAAGCTCAATTAGAGATTATGGTTGGAAAGTTACGCAGTGAAACCAAGGGGGAAGTTTTGTCAGAAAGCACTTCAAAATCAGAAGAATTAAAATAAAATTGCTGGTAAAATGGAAACAAATAATCAAGAAAGATCAAAAGTGTGAAAACCCAACAAGCTGCATGCTGAGAAAAAATCTGATAGGATATTTCCCAATGAAGTTTATGGCAAGATGGATTAAAAGTTTTACTCTTTGAAATTAAATCCTTGCAGGAGAGCTTGAGAAGTGTGCTCTCATTAGCTGTCATGGCCACTCTTCCATAACAGGCTGTGGTACTCCTGCAAGCAGTCCCACCCCTCAAGTCCTAGGGAGGGATTATAGCAAGGAGGGAGGAGGAGATTGCAGAGGGGACAGGAAAGGGTGTCTAATGGGACACATTACTGATAAAGGAGCTGCTGTGTGAGGAGGAATCAAGGCTTTCTCCCACCCACATTACCCTCCCTTGAAATATTAGTAAAGCTCTTCCAGGGCAGGAGTTGTTATATTCCTGTGTGCAGTGCACATGATGGAGCATTACGGACCTGCCCTGGTGGGTGTCTCAACATTGCTGTGAATAAGCTCAATCAATCAGAAAGGATCCCTCAAAGAAGCAGTGGGCACTGGTGGTTGTCCTGAGCAGAAGTTTTCCAGCTTCACAAGCTGGAGTTCATGGAAATGTGTATTCCTCTCAACAGTCAAAGTTTCTCCACATGTCGATTCTCTCACGTCATCTGTCCTAGCCTTTGCAACTACTTTTTTATTTCTCTCAGTGAATTAACTGATGAAGAGAGGCCTCTACCTGCAATTGCTGTTGCTCCCTAGCTGTTATCCTCATATCTCTTCCACACAAGCAAATGTTTTCCTTGCAAGCATTGTGTAGGCAGTGTTTTTTGGCTTCCTCCATCTTCCCTACTCTTGAGAAAAAGATCCTGCACTGGGGGTGTGGTCACATCCAGAAGATTTAGCAGTAGTATAGGGTCACTACAGCTGCCATGGCCTAAAGGTACATGCAGTGAAAGGTATGTCAGGAATGGCAATAGGTTCTCTTGAGTCAATCCAGGCAAATGGCAGAATTGAGAAGCCTTTAGATACAGAGGGCCTTTCCCTAGGAATTGTTTACAGTGACAGCCATTAGTTACAGGGGACCTCTCTCCCTTGCTACCGGCTTTTCTGTGTTACATTAGTACTCGCCATGCTATTCTTGACCTTTCTTGTCACCCTTCGTTCTTGGTTCCCAGGAGCACTTGAATGCCACCAGACCTTCACAACTCTGTCTAGGTAAGAATCAGATATTTCACCCTGTCAATAAATGCCGCATTCTCTGTATGAGGAAACAAAAATAGCAGTATGGAAGCAACAGAGACTTCGTAGTATTCAGTCCAGACTGAACAAACACAGCAAATTATGGGAGCATAAACAAAACACGAAGAGGTGATATTTCAGCAACCCTAGGGCAGGTAAGAGTCATCCAAGGTCTGCTGTATCTAGGGCCTGGTTTCCTAGCAGAGATTCATTTCAGATGACCTTAGATGTCTGTAAAGTAGCTGAGCTAATCGCCCTGGGTTCCCCTCCACAACCCATGTACTTTGAGAAGCACGTCTCAAAGGTGTGATTAATCTCACCTATAATAGGTCAGTGTAATAGTAGGTCAGATGAATCCTTCCCTGGAAACATTTTTTCCTCTCTGCCATAAAGAGGTCTCAGAGTGACTAATGTGGATAGCAGCGCCTGCTTTGTATATGTCTGCAGTCAGATAAAGGAATCCTGTCCTCCCTGCCTAGCTTGGCCCGTAGCCAAAACACACGTAAATTGCCATCTACACTTAAAAGTATATTTGAGGTTACTGAATTTGGGTTACGGATAAAGTGTTTTCACTGATGTTGGGAGACAGAAAGGGGGAAAGAGTTGTTAAGTTTCTTTTTTATCCCTGTTCACAGGCATAGCTTATGCTTGAGAAATGGAGAGACAAAAAAGCCAAGCACCAGCATTGCCTGGACCAGGACTGATGGTGTGGGCTTGGAAAAGTAAAACTGGAAGGACTTGTTATGGCTGTGGGCTGGTTGAAGGAGGTTTGAAATGGTCTTCTTCGTAATTAGGTGTGATTGCATCAGACAACATCTGACTTGTCCTATTATTCTTCCTCTCAGAAGTGACCTGGTGGCAATCACTCAGACCAGTCAACATGAGAAACGTGAGCAGCTGGTACACATTTATTCCCAGTGTACAGCTTCAGCCCAGCAAACTTTCTACAGTCCCTTCCATCCACCCCTGACCAGGCCGGAACTCACCAGTTTTAATTACACTGGTGGGTTTTGTTTCAGTGACTCTCCAGCTTAAAAATCTTTCCGTTACCTGTTTTCTCCTCCATGCCAAAATAAAATAGTGTGTCTTTTCCACGTGGTAGCTGCCCCTGGCTATCCTGCTTGTCAAAGCCCAGCAGTACCAGATCACTGTAATATGACTGCAAGAGAACAAAAGCTAAAGGAGCCACAGGCAGGGCTTGTGGTTCTGATTAACGCAACCAGCCTGGTGTAAGGCAGACAGTGGTACCATCGGGGAGCTCTGAACTGAACCACTAACTTGGTTTCATTACACAAGCAAAACCATCTTAGCTACCAAGAAGAAGGAGTCTTGGTGTAATGATGCCATGATGACCTTAATGACCCCTTTTTCATCTGGGAGTAGGCTCAACCCCACGCAGCTGATACTTACACACCTCAGGGCTGCCCAAGGTGAGTGCTGTTCTGGGGAGCCACAGAGATCTGGTGGCAGGCAGAGCCTGGCCCTTGAGCTAGGGATCACTGCTTTGGGGTCCCACAGGAGTAGATGTTGGCAGTGATGAGTGAGATGGGCAGGACCTGCCATCTTGGTACCGTGTAGGTGACAACAGCAACGGCGGGAAGTTTTTCAGTGGTGGTGGAAAACTGCTGTATGCTGCACAGCTGTAATTCTCCTTTAGGACATGACTTTTGGAAAGAAAAACTCCTTCATTCTTCTGTTTCTCCAAATCTACTTCTAACTGTAGAGAGAGAACAGTGTGCACCCTTGGAACACAAGATAAACTGGTAGAAGTCACTCATCCTTGCTGCACATGCATGTTCGATATCAAAACTGTGGGTGATTTCACAGAAGGAAAAATTCAACGTACTGATGAAGTTGCAGCAGTCCTGCAGCCAACATGTTTTTCAAGATCAGCAGCAAATAAAGCACTGCTCCTTCCATTTTGATGTCCCTTTGATAGACATTACGAGACCTGTATTCTCAGTTTGCCTTGCTTTGAGCAAATTTCCAGGTTGGGTTTCAGCCTTATCTATTGGTAAGTGCAGTTTCATTCATGGGCCAGTGCCAACCGCCTGAGAGAGGCCGGTGTATTTTGTCAACTGGGACCAGACTACTATTCTTCAGGTTCAGTTTTTCACATGAGCAAATCTGTCTTTGAAATATTGTCTTTGAGTAGAGAGGTGTGGGGGTGAAAGCCCAAGGAAACACATAGATCGACTGAGCCCTATCATTTATTTTTATCTGGATTGTCATATAAAGTCATTGCTAATTTTCTGTAAGTTCCCCACAGGGTTAAAAGAATGTTGTCCAAAAACATCTGTCTGGGGAAGGTGCCAGGATTAAGAGACACAATGTATGTTAACTGCAGATAAATCAATATACTGTTTGAGTCTGAGTCAGAGTATCATAAAAGAGCTGAAATGTGGCTTCATAGGAAAGGTGTAATGCATTTTACTCTGTTCTACTCATAAGGAAAGTAGGAAAAAGCACCCTCCTATTTATCTGAGGTGTTAGGAATGTAAAAACACTCATCCACTTTGTTTATATCTGGAGTAAACAGAAAGGGAGAGAGACGGCATCCAACCAAAAACTGGAGCAGGAAAAAAAGGTAGAAAAGCAAACCGCAGACATTGAAGATGAGCTGCCTGATAGTCTGCTGTCTCCAACACCCAGATTTTTAGAGTTTAGATAATTTTCGGAAAAGGACAAGGCATTGTCTGTTTTTCTTCAGCATGGTTCTCCAGCACTGGGAGAGAAAAAGAAAGGTGAATAATCTATTTCCTCCTGATATAGAGTAGGAAATTATTTTCACAAGAGAGCAGTGGAATTAGACTAAATTGCATGATATCTGCATAGAAATATTTTTACGTGTTAAATCAAACTCTGGTAGGCCAATATGCTTCCTTTTAGCAGGAGAGGTGCATCTTTCTGCTGGGATCTGTGCCTATTACATGTTACATTCAGTACTCCAGTAGCTTTATTAGTGTAATATGTGAGGTACTGGAAAGAATAAATGCTTAAAGAAAAATTATCAGCCTGGGGACAAATGGCATTATCACTAATTGCACTTTACTAATTCTGCCTCCTCAGAAGGAAAGAAGGTAATCTGGAACAGAATATGTGGTTACTGCAGGATGAAGAAATTCTGATTGGAATTGCAGCTCTCAGCAAGTGACTCATATTGCACAATCAGCTGAGGTGTGGGTAGCACTAGCAGACAATTGTCTGTAATGACTACCACGTGCGACATAATGAATGAAGCACTGAATAAAGAGCCCTCTGAAACTTGCAGCTATGTGAATGGCAAGCCTTTCATTTTAAGCTAGAGCTTGTATCACAAATATTAGGTTTTATAAACATGTTTTTAAGATGTTTAAATTTATTCATGAATGAGGTAGAGAATGAGACAGCAGCTATTGCATGTAATTTCCCAAATTTCATTCTGGCTGTAGTCTTTTGAGAGACTCAAAATGTACTTCTACAAAGCCAAACAATTATTTCCGACAGGTACATTCCTTTTTGGATTCGATCTTATGCATGGAAAGGATATGTCTATTATTTTTATTCTGGTCCAAGAATATCCTGCTGTTTGTTTGTAAGTGTTCTTCCACTACTCGCCTGCAGCAGCACTGCAGATTGTGAGCAAAAAGCAGTAGGGCCCCCTGTCACAAGTCAGTTATGCTAGGATGGGGCACTAAGGACGCTTGTGGCTTACATCAGACTAGCGTCTATGGTTCCCAAACCGTACCTGGCCTGTCCGTTTTCTGGGTTTGCCTAACTAACAGCGAGTCTGCAGTCAGTGGGAAGGAACAGGCGAGTTCTTCGTTCTCGTGGCAATGTAGCCCTTAGCAGTTGTGACGATATTTGACAACTGAGCTGAAAGTCCACCGGGTGTTATTTCAGGTGCAATGGCCATGCTTCTCAAAGGCTGGGCTCTGAAACAGACCAACGAATATTGATCTGTGAATTATTCCTCATCTCCTGTTTGAAGTATTTTAAATACAATAATGATTGTGTCTTATTAATCAGATATATTTGTAAAGGCTTATCATGGGAACCTGTGCTTCTAAGGACAAGAACAGACTATATAATGAACGAAGCACTGAATAAGTAAAGACTTCTCTGCAAGACATCTTTCATGAGAATAGAAAGCTAAAGCTTTACCTTTCACCTTGGTCCAAAAGTGTCCTGAGCACTGTGCTGCAAGATGCTTCTTGCAGTGTGGCCCATCCTTTTGTGTCACCACCACGGCTTAACAGCTAACATACATCAGATCCTGAAACTGCATTTACTGACAACAAGGTGAGTCCTATTGTCAAAGCAGCCCCCTGTGATGCCAAAACATCAGCAAACCCAAAATTATTAGGTTACAGGAACAATGAATCAGCATCAATTTTATTTGACTGATTTCAGTCTGTTTTCCTGATTTTGAATAGTTTCCTTTAGAAGTGAAACTTTCTTTAGTTTCCAAATTGATTCGGATCATGCTGAGCTTTAGCCAGATCTGACTTGTTGCTCTTCTGCTGTCCTCTGATCTCAGTGTCTGATCTGTGTCTATGCTACCTAATACTTCCTGGGCACTTCCTAATGCTTCCTGTATCCCATCCAAATACTAACTAATGAACGTAGTTGATTGTCTTCCTCCCACCTATTTAGTTGAGGTATGAAACTTGCAATCCTACGGAAACAAGCCAAGCCATTGAAACTGCCACTTTTGATATATACTCAAAGCAACATATTTTTCGGTTTCCTGATGCATATTATTTTCTGTGAGTCTTAACAAAAAGAGACTGTAGTTAGGGTGAAACTTTATGGAATCAGATGGCCCTCACAGACATAGAACAATACTACTTCCTTTATAGATTCTGTTGCTGTTTCTGTGCCATTGCTCCTGGTTTGTAGCAGCCTTTTTTAAAGAAGTCCTTTGTTTCAGAGGGAAAGGTTATGTTTTCCTGCTTAACTTGATAGATTTTCTTCTCTTAAAGGCCTTCTGGCAGAATCCATGATTATTCACTGACCTCTAAATTAATTTTTCTCACATTCACAATCTTGCTGGTTTAATGTCTTCATTGCATAATGAAGATTACATCATACTCAAGGAGCAAAATCCATTTCTGACATATTTCTAATCAGAGAATCAAAAATGTGAGAACTTGAGCAAATCTAGGACACACTGGCAGCACAGGGTTAACTTCAGATCAATGCTGAGAAACGTGTAGTCTTTGGACCTTGGGAAAACAATAGTCAACGCAGAAGTTTATATCATTTATGAAAAGGAAGGTGACTTCATGTGTTAAAGAACCACGGAAGTCACAAATGGAAAAAATGTACTTGATCACCTTAACTTCAGCTTAGGTTTATTCTGTGCAACGCATTTTCTGGGGCCTTCCTCAGGTTTCTTTTAAAGGCAACGAGGTATTTACTGTTTGTTGCAAACTTTGTTCATTTCTAGAGAATGATTTTCACTCAGAGCTAAGAAGGGAACCTAAATTTCCTTTGTCTTAATGTCAGGTCACTTCTCCCATTTTTTCCCAGACAAACACTGCTCAACTCCTGGCATTAATTGCATCAGAAGGATGGAGAGTTTATCTCCGAGCAGCAACAGTACTACTTAATACAGCCAGCATTATTATCAAGAAGTAAAAATGCCAAGGCATGTTTCTTGAATTAAAAATATGAATCAGATACTGATGGTTACAGTTCATTAACTCATTGAGGGAACAACTCCCATGGAAGAATCAAGAGTAGATGGTTAGCTGTGTTGGGGCTTAGCCATGATGAAAATGAGACAGAATGGGGAAGAAAAGCAAGCTTGTAAAGACCTTTCGAAAAGGTCTAAGTTTAAAAAGTTAAAGGTCTAGAGTTGAAACTCTGAATGGCTAAAGGAATGGATGGTTTCATTTATTTTTGTTTCCAGTTTGAAATATCTTGGAGAACTTCACACAGGTTTACACGCATACTTCCTACAAATCACACTCCCTTCAGGAATCTCAAGTCCAGTCTCTCCACACAAGGCCATTTGCCTCTTAAGAGACTGAAAGCACTCAAACTTCAAGCTTGTAATAGGGTACAGCTCTAGATCTCCCCTGTGTTTCAGGTCAAAATTGAGCTTTTTTTTCCTTAGTTTTGAAGACAGTTTTGTTGACACAGGATCTCCTTTTACCAGTTGCAGTACTAATGACAGAAGAATAAAATTAAAGAAAGATAAAAATATTTTTAGTGAAAAGCTAGCACTATATGTAATTTAAAAACGTCATGACTCGCAGAGTCGTGACTTCTGCATGGCTCCTCAGTGATCCCCACAGATGCTTCCTGTCTTGACTTCGGTGTATTTGTAGCCTTTTGTAGGTTACTTGCATCCCACGCAGACATCCCTTTATTAACATCCTGTGAACCTCTAGCTGTGTTTCCTTGTGAGTGCCCAGCTTCCTACAGCAGAAGGATGGGTTTGTGTGAGGTTGCTTTACTGTAGCAGAGTACACAGGGAACTCAGAGTGCCTGTACAGTGATGCGAACTATGGTAAAAGAGCTGTCTCTGTTTGGCCAACGCAAATATATCTCCTGTAAATACGGTAACATTTCTATTTGAATTTTAGTGTTGACTCAGACTTTGTGTTTAAGTAGAGATAGTGAAGGCAATTGGCTCAGGAGTGTAAAACCACAGCAAGACTCGGTCTCCACTGGCACTGTTCCACACATAATGCAGACTTATTCTATCCTCTATTCTGAGAGGCTTGTCCTTAATAACACTACTAATAGTGATTCACTGCTCATGGGTTTGACCGGCTGGCAGTCACCTGTTTTTGGAACAGCACAGACCTAAGCCAAATAAAAGCTTTCTAACTAGTAATCACATGCTAGTACACCTGGTGCCCGCCCTTGCAAATAGCTCTCTGTAAATGTATGATATCAATCTTAATATAAACTCTATAGGAAGTTTTCAGTCAAATGTAACTGGGAGTCTGAATTCCCTTCTTTCCTCTCCTCCCCAAATGTTCTTTAACTCCTCTGCTGGGAACGATCTCTGTCCATTAAACCATAATGTTCAGCTATTGAGTTAGAAATAGGCTTGGCACAAAGGGTTACCGAAAGCTTGCACAAACCAGTTTTTCCAGGTTGTGTGTGAGCAGTGTGGTTTAAAAAAGAGTGGAAAGTTACCAGAAGCCTCATAAAGCCAGGTGTTAGCAAGTAATCAGAACTGGGAAGCTTTAGCCAGGAGGATAAGAGAGAAATCTTGTATTTGTAGAAGGGAAGTTATGGCAAGGTCCCTGAATTACAGAGGGTAAATAAAAATGTTGTGAAGGCAAAAATGAGCTTTCTGTAAGTCGCTCTGACCTCAGTCAGTTATGTTGGAGTATAGCGAAGAAACTGAGGCAGAGAAATTCATGTAGCATATGTCATTGGTGTTAAGATTTTATTTTTCATGCCACCACAAACCTTGGATCTTGGTTTTCTGTGTGGGGCAAGTACATGCAAGGTAAGGGAGGCGCTCAAAGCATTGGACGATCTGGAGGCCAGCACCCAGTCTTGTGGGTAGTGAGACAGACCACCATCTCTCCGACAGCTGGCTAGATAAGGAATTTACACCACAATGGTACAGATAAAAATTCATGAAGAGGTTACTGACTAGTTTGGGTAATACTGTGACTTGCTCATGTCAAAAAGGCTCTTTCAGCCACTTCTTTTCTTTACCTTTGTACCATCATTGCAACCCAAGAGCAGAGGTGGAAGTAGGGAACACATGCAGTGCCTGGTGGTTTCCAGAAATCACAAGGACACGACTGCAGGTGCAACACGGTGGTGTCCTGAGCAGACAAAGAGGAAGTTTGATCAGAATTTGTATTCTGAAATAAACCTTTCCCTCTGCTTTCTGCTCCAGGGCAGCTGCAAGGAATCAGGGGTCAAAGTCCTTCCCTGTAGACACCTTATCTTCTCCTGGTCTTGCCCAATAGAACTGCACCAGTGCTCTAAGCAGGGCTGTGGGGGAGGTCCGTCAGATTTAATACCACAAAAATTTCTTTCCTGTGCGTTGTGAGTTGTTGGGGGATAAGGTGAATGCCATTGTATAGCTGGTAGCCAGTGCTCCACCGATGACGTTAACTGGTTTTCTGCTGGCTATGACCAAGCGCAAGCTTAGATGTCTGCACTGCCGTTGGTCATGTTCAGTGAGATGATTCCCTTTCTTTGGGAGCTGTTTAGCAATCTTTTCATAGAGGAGATTACAGAAGTGCAAGGTGTTATTAGATGTAGTGGTGTATTTCTATAGAAAAAATGATCTGATGAGGAAGTTGCAGAGCTGGGAGACAGAACTCTGTTTAAAAAACTGAGGACATCTCAAATAGTTTAGAGATTCCTTATACAGAGGAGGGTGTAATCTCCCACCTTCTTCCTGATACCTCTTGTCAGTTTGTGTCGTGAAGGCTCTGGGACAAGATTGCTGTGCACATCAATCAACTGGCATTATTAACCTTAATTCATGCTGGATTTTGTCACATCTCCTCCTTCCTGGTTGCCTTCTACCATGTATTTTAGTCACAATGAATAATGAAATAAATATATGAATGTTTTGAATCTCTTTCTTCTGCTGAGGCCTTTCCGGCAAAGGAAGATGGGAAGTCAATAAAAACTTGGAATTTTCCTCCTGCCTAATTCTGTGCTGCCTGTGAAACTGCACACCAGCCAATATGTTGAGAAGAGACAAGGCAGCATCTGGCCAGAGGCGCAGGCTGTTTCTGCACCACCTCTCCACAGTCAGATGCCTCACACCTGAGCAGGTGGCATCCTCTAGGGAGGGATGCCCTGTGCTGAAATGGCCTGTGCTCAGAAGAGCCAAAAAGGCAGGTGATGAGAGCAGCTGCGGTCGCTGCCTGTATCATGAGCCACCATTCTTGCTGTCAGTGAGGCACCACACTCCCCCTCAAGGAGGCATTAGCAGTGGTGGCTGAGTTGGGAGGCTGCCACCCTTTGCCATCACAGCGTCACCCTGTCCCCAGGGTGCTGCACGGCAGAGGGAGGGTGTCTGGCAGAAGACAGGCAGCTGTGCAGGAAGGGGAGGACAGACTGTGGGGGAAGGGGAACAAAAGGAAATTCATTGATGGAAAGCAGAGTGGGTTACGATCTTGTTTTTATTTTTAACAACAAGCAGCTGTGAAATTTTACGCAGGATTATTTTAGGTCTGGGGCCAGGCTGTTTCATGCTTTGTCCGTGCCTGAGTTTCCCCTCCAGCTATCCGAATCCAAGTGATATTATTTGCAATTACTTCAAGAAAGCAGAAGCTCAGAGGGAGTGTCCTTAGTGAATGGCTGTAATTTCTGTGCTGTGGCTGCCCCAAAGCTATTACAGCTCTGCTATCTCTGGCTGCCTGCCAGCGGGAAGGATTCCTTCCAGAATTAATTGCAGTTCCCGCCTTATAGGTATTCCAGGGAGCAGGCTTGCAACAGATGTATTGCCTTGCAAGTAAATAGCAGCATGTCTTCTGGTGTGCTGTGAAAGGGCAGCACAAGCAAGAAGATAGACATGCCACTGATTTTCAGGTTTTGTCCCCAGCCGAAAATTGATAGAGAGAGGTGGGAAAAAGAAAATAATTCCAGTGTTAGTCTTATCCTTGTTTCTGGTATGGAGGAAGAGGTGGGCTGCTTCTACAGAATGTAATTCACAGCGACATGTCGAAGCTGTTGTCTCTTTGCTTTGCTGCATGAAGAAAGGATATGCAAGAAAACTGCAAGCTTGGGGTTTTTGGCTTTGTTTTGCTTACATGTTCTTTATATAGACCTACCTTGACTGCTCCTATACTGTACTGTACTGAGCAGGTGCACAGATTTGAAATTGCCTGCCGTCTACATGACACACCACATTCAGGTGCAGCCTTTGAGCAAGGTTTGGAGTGTGCTGGCTGAGTTCAGATCACCTATAGAGCAGAGGCTCCTTGCTTGCAACACGGGACAGGAGAACTGTGCTGTTCCAACTTGGTCCACTCCCATGCACTTCTGTCACACCAACCATTGGCAGGATGGACAGCCAGGGCAGGGTGCCAGGCCAGACACTGCAAGGGCAAATGGGAACTTGTAGGCAGCTGCAGCACATCCTGCCCGTGCAACCTGGGGGATGAACTATGCAGAGCTTGAGGCCTCATCTGGTGACAGGCATGACCCTGGGGCAAGTAGCACAGCGAGCCTCAGTCCCTGGCTTGGCACCAAAAGGCACCGCCTGGATTTGGCAGATCTGTGAGGTCTGTTTATGAAAAACAGCCTGAAATGCTCAATGGAATGATGGCTGCCCTGTCCGTTATCGTGCACATAAGGCAGCGAGCTGTGCCAGCCACCCCCGGTGTGGGTTGCATCTATGCAGCTGCGCCAGGTCCATGCAGAGCAGCCACTCCTTTCCCTTCCCACTCTGCAGGAAGGGAAGGAGATACTGACTGAGAAAGCTCCCTCTGTCCCTTGCCACGAGCTTACAGGGTGGATTGTAATCTAGCCCTATAGATTTCTGCTTCGTAACCTTCATGTTTTTATGAGAGGGCGTGTTGAGACACTATGTATTAGTAACATTTTCATTAGATGCATTCAACAGACTTGAAGTGGTGGTTAGGTAGCAAGAACCAGGGAGAGGGGAAGAAAATATAAAGAAAAAAAGGACAGGAGGGAAAACCCCCCCACACCAAAATCTCTATTCTTTTTCTCTCTTTTGACACCAAAGTGCTAAAGAGCCCAGAGCTGAGACCATGTTGTAAACTGCCATGAAAATGTTCATGGTAAAAAAAGACACCAATTTATTAAAACACTGGGTTCATTTTATATCCTGGCTTTTAATCTCTTCCTCTACAAGGGAATAAAAGAAATTAGAAAATAAACTACTTGTTCATGTAGCCTAATTTGAAGCAGAAAATGCTGCTACTTCATGGCTCTACATAGCCAGCTGCTGTCCTTCTCTGGTTCAGCTCTATTCACTTTTGTTCTATTGCATGTCTGATATAATATAATATTACTGATAGTATTTGTATATGACAGGTTAGATAAATGAGATTAGTGATACCTGAGAAGGGGCCACATTCCTCTTTCTTCACCTGTCAAGTAAAACCTAATTCATTCAACATCCCTAATGAGTTTGCGTGGCTACTCATGGTGTATACTCATGGTATAGGGCAGGGGTGTGAACCTGACAGCTCAGGGCCTGAATCTGGCCCTCCGTCTTGTTTTATCCAGCCTGGCACCTTGTTTCTACCCAGTGGCAGCACTGAGCTCCTTGCCCCAATGCTCCCGCCAGCGCGCTGGTCACATGTGCAGAGTGTTACACTGCAGGAGCTGGGAGCCGTGAGTTTGACACTGCTGGTATAGGGCCAGCTGAAATCATACACTGGAGTCAGCATCTGAGCAGTGTTTCGAGTCACAGGCGAGTTTCCCAGGAGGTTTCAGATGTCTGATGGGCATCTTACATCCCTGCATTGCTGCTCAGCTACACATAACCACAGAAGAAAGTCCGTTCTCCCGAGGTCCGTGTTTCCGTCTTTGAAATCACAGCCTATCTACGCTGCCACCTCTACACGTGCATACAACCATCCTTGCCAACAGCTTGCGTTTGAGCACAAGTGGGAATTACAGACTTTGGCTGCTATGCCTCTGAGACCCAGTGCCGAAACTTACGGTAGAATAAAAGGAATGTGATGCCACTTTAAATTCAGCAGTGGAGAGGAAGCTCACACGTGCAGTATGATCACTCTTTTCATACCTTCCCCACACAGAAGCAGGGCTTCCCATCCCAAGAGGGGCATACAAACTCGTAGGCTGTAAAACGCTGGTAGACAGGCACACTACTGTAATCTCTCCTAGATAAACTGTTCTGTTTGGCATAAATAATTAAATTCTATTTAGGCATCTTATTATTTATACTGAGTGGATCATTTTTGCCAGAAGAGATTAAGAGATACCCACCTAATTCAGTAGTTTGTTTATCATTAAGTTTAGCAGTGGTCAGGCAGAACATCAAGATGACTACTAGTATATATCTCCTTAAACAGAATCTGGTCTTTTGTTTACCATTCTTAAGTTGACAAAAAATGCACAATGCTTGCTTTGTGCACAGCTCTAACATTAGTAATGCAATCAGCATAAACAGAGCATCAGTAATTCTCCAGAAAAAAATCATCTGACTTTCCAGTCGTAGACACTGAATTAGTAAAAATTATACAGAGCTGCTTCAGAAAGGTGAAATTTTAAATTAATATTTCGTGTTGGATGCAGTGACGGAGGCAGCTTGCAATGTGAGATAGGTCATCCATCCCAGAAAAAGAAATCACAGATTTGACAATTTGTTAAAGATGCTTTAAATGTGACCTGCATAAACAAAAGGATCATATTTGTGTGATAGGAAATGTTTATTTAGATGTCAGAATTTGCTTCCTTCAGCTACTGTCAATGAAATGACCTTTGTGTTAAAATATTAGTGGAAAATTTTATTTAGCTGGTGAGTGCTGCAAGTGGAAATGACTATTGTTGGGTGTTTGCATGAAAATGGAGAGCCGATGTGACAGCTGATTTGGTTGAACATGACGTAGCTATATTAACCTGCAGTAGCGAAGTGTGCTGAAATTCAGACTGTGACCACTTTAAAAGCATGGTCAGGCAGCTTGAACTGTTCACCAAGAGATGAGGTTTGCCTCAGTAATTTTTTGAGAATATTTCTGGACCAATACATCTCACTCAAAGAGATGTTTTGCAGTAAGCTCAGAGTATACGATTCATGCTTATTTATCACAGTACTTGCTCCCACTGAGGTTACTGGGCAGCCAAAGGACATGTTTGCTCAGAGACTATCCTGAGACAGGAGGGTACATCAGTGTCTTTCACATCTGCCCTCCCCAGCTCCCTATGGTTCTGTAGCACCACTACACCCCCACAACTGATCCCATACATCATTCATCTGAACCCAGCATATCGACATTTCTGTCATGACCATTTCCCTCCAGGGTCTAGAGGATTGCTTGCATTTTCAAAAAATGACAATAATGTGACTAGAACTTCAGAGGGACCACAATGCAGAATTGCACATAGTGACTGCTTTTTTATGTTATGAATTACACTGAAAAGTGACTAAAATACAAAGGAGTAGCTTTGGTGTTGTGAAGCAGAAGATGCTCTGCTGATGTCAAAAAAGCCATTTATGTCAAGATTTTAAAATTCTCAGATAATCTGGAAACTGCTTAAAACAGACAGTTCTGCTCAGGTAATCTATTTTGCCTATGAGGCTCTCTCTGATTTCACTCCTTCAGTGCTATTAGCACTTCTCATCAACTATTTCCTTTTTAGAGCATCAGTTGGAGAGCTTTTATGTGCTTATTATTGCTAAGAAAACTTCTCTGCATATCCATCACATATGATTTCCCTTATCTGTGTTTTTCAGACTACATCTTGGCAGGAATATACCACAGGGCAGTGTTCATGTTCCCAGTTTCTCATTAAGTCACTTGCCACATCAGGGTGCAAACCTACAATAACACCAGGACATATTTTATCCTCACATTAGACAAATAAGCCATTCAGGATTGTTTTCTGAAGGAGTAAATGCCAAAACTGGGGGCAAGAGTCACCGTCCCAGTTTGGATCCCATTCACCGCATAAAAGGGTCAGAAGATTGTAAAGAGATCCTAGCACTCACTGATTTTAACAGTAGAAAGCAAAAACACGAAAACCTTCTGAACACTCTCCTTGTAAACAGGAGCCAAAGTGAGCAAAACTTTCAGGTTTCCTTTCAAATTCCAGTCTGCATCCCCTGAAGGTGGTGTGCAGGATCACATACAGAGAATTTAGGTTTCCTTACATCTGCCGCTGCTCTTTGGAGCCACCCAGACCTTCTTGCACCTGTAAACTGGGGCGGAAGAAAGGTGGAAACAGAGGTCAAAGCAGAAAGAAACATTCTTTCTAGGAGCTTCTGTGCTTTCCTATAATTGCTTCTTCTGTTCTCTCCTCAGTTTGCAGGTTCTCTCAGCTTCATAGCAGACTGAAAAAGGGATTTAGCTTTTTAGACTGAAAATGGGGCTGATGTGATGCTCAGAAATGAGGGACAATTGCACTGTAAAATTGGCTTGCATGTGCGCGACAGACTGGATGGTGATGTGAAAGGAAGATTGTAAGGGCTGATTTGATTAAAAGACTGTGAAAGCAGTGTCTGAATGGGTATGTCTGGAATGAAAGGGCATCTAGAGGGATCATTTTCCTGCAGAGTGGGGCTTTTGGTGTTTGGCTTTGCAGATGCTAGCTACAGAAATGCTAGGATTTAAGAGCGCACACTTGGCTTTAAGTCTGCAACGGGCCATATTTTCAAGGATGTGCATGGACACATCAATAATTTTAAAGATTTTCATTTTGTTTTCTGAAAGCAAGGGAAATTTTTTTTTCTTCTCAGACATAGTGTGATATTTTAGGAGTTGTGTACAAGACCTTTTCAGAATCACGTAGCATCTGCCTACAACAGGCCTTTTTTTTCTCTATCATATTACAGTTTAATATAATAAAGACAGTCCAGAACAGGGAAAATTCACAAAACTTACTGGAACATGTGAATGTGTTTCATATTCAGACATCATGATGATTTCCAACCCCAAAAAAGGGGTCTTAGATGTGGTCACAGTACAAAATATTATACTTAGTGACAAAAAGAGCTTCAGGTTGACAGCTAGACAATAAACAAGAATATTTTGCTCTTCTGTAATAGCTACATAGTGAAACTACATCTGCAAGTCACACATAGCAAACTGTTTAAATCTATAAGATGTGCTCCAAAACCCTGCAGAAACAATCTGCTGATAGCAGCACTGTGCATTGGCAACATGCCACTGGCAGGGACCTATGGTTAAAAACATGACCCAAATTTTATGTATTGCCACAGGTATTTAAAGAAGGGAAACTGAAGCATGTGTTGATTCATAAAATGCACTGGCCTTTCCTTTTTCTTTTCTTAGAAATCTCTAATCAAGTTGAAATTTTCTTTCTAATGAGTTATTTGCTACCACAAACCCCAATGCTTTATTCATGAACATTGTTGAGGTGCCTGGGCAAAACCAGTCATAAATCATTACTCACATAGCTGAAATTTTTGTCAACATCTTTCATTTCCAATTTGTATCAGGACAGGGCTTGCACTCACTTGAGTGCACAGAGTGACAGGTTGTAACCCGAGCTGGGCTTAAAGTGATTTCCATGTACAAGAGAGCTCCTCTCCTTTGGTGGGATTCTTATTGCGTGTGATACTCAGCAAGCATTCACAATATTTATCGAGCATAAAGCTGCCTCCATTAGACAAATTTGTAACAGTGGAGTTATTATTCATACATGATAGACATAAATAATAGAGCCAGAAGACCCCTGTGTGCTGCAGTCTCACAGAAACATGATATAAGAGTGGGGAGCATTAGTATTAAGCAAGTGATTTGTTAATGAAAACATGTAATTTCAGAAATACTTATTTTTAAGGATAGAATAAAGAGTCTTTAAGTAGGAATCTTCTATCAAGTGGAAGTGGTGTAGACTGACTTTAAGGGTCTCTGATTTATATTTAATAAGTAAGCAGAAGCACAAATACAAGCCTTTCCAAAGCTAGAAAAAGCAAGACCGTCCCTCACACAAACCTCAGGAAACAGGGTCAGTCTCCAGGGGAAAGAAAAAGAATTTACATAAATACACAAACTCCAGATGGAGGTTTAGTTGAAATATTTGGTCCTTTAAAATCTGAAAAAAAACCCTCTACAGAGCTAACTGTGTAGGTTCTGGAGTTTGGTAGAGTAATACGTTCCCTTGTGCTTTTATTCCTGTCACCCTAATGAAAGCTGACTTGCTTTTTGAATAATATATACTTTATCTACATAGTGAGAGGAACTGAAATGAACGTTATTTGCTGCAGGTTCATTTAAAGGGCGCCTCATACTAAGCTGAGTGCCAGTTATAGTTGTAATGGCTTTTCAACGCAAAGAATGGAAAATCTAGCAGGAAGTACATTTTCATTGTAAGCAAAATACTTTTGAAAAGGTTGTGTGTCCTGCCCTGTAAATGGTTGGAGACATTGTACTGGCAAAGTATGTGCTAGCTTTGGGATGTCACATGGCCAAAGACCAGGACCTGAAAACCTCGAGTCTTTTTTATGACAAAACATATCTATCAATATAGAACAAAACCAGACTTTGCTTTGGCATTTCTCTCAGCTATGTCTGGACTTAAAAGGAACAAGACTTGGGGCTTGCCTTGTCACACCACCTCTGCCCTACAAGTGCTGGAGGAGCTGTTAACCCACTTGACACCTCCTTTAGCAGCTTCTGCAAGAGAGAGCTACCAGTTGCTGCTGACATGCAGCAATCAACTTATCCCTACAACAAAAGACTCCAGGCTGCAGCTGGATCTGGTGACTTGTTAGGGAGCAATACAGGAGTGGAGGGAGTCAAATTGCAGAAATGTCTCTGGTAAAATGCTCCTTGTCAGATAAACTTTTGGGGATTTGCTTTTCCTCATCTTATTCTAAGATTAATTCAAACTATCTCAGAAACAATTGCTGCTGACTGTTTTTACATCTTGTATAACAAGATACTTCACAGTGCATCAGCCACCAGCCGTTCAGGGCAAGCAATATTTGCCCTGGATATTCAGGCAGATTCTAACCCAGCAGTTCTGCTAAAGCATCAGGAAGCCACAAAGCACTCAGATACACAGCTTCTTCTCTCCTTGCTTGTCCTAGTTAATATAATCCCTTTGCAGCATACATAGAACGTGTTATTGCAATAGAAAGCAAATTATTTAGGATCTAGCTGCACTTCCACATTCCACACACGTCATCCACACATCAATTGGGTGCAGGACTCTATCTGGCAAAGCTAAGGGGCAAGGGATATCACAAGAAGAGGCAATGTATTTTTCATGCCTCAACTATTGTAACTCCCTCTGCTCTGGGCTACTTGTGTCCCAGCTCTCCAGATGAGCCCAAGTGCAGAATTCAGCTGCCTGATTTACTTCAGCAGAGAAAGGAAGCCTTAACTGTGTTTACACTACTTTTTTTAACTGTTACTAATATTATTTTGGTGAATCAGAAAATGGGAAAATGTCAGAGTACACAACCTCTAATAGTAAACCTTGTTAACAGTTTTTTTGCAGAAGAAGTATGTCCTGGACGTCAGGAGGAGTTTTATGAAGTTTGGAAGCCTGAAGGTTGAGGTTTATATACCCTCATTCCATCCTGGAGGTAGAGCAGAAGCAAACTTTTCTTTAGGCACCTGTCACTTCCCCTGACTGGTAGGAAATGCAGCCCTTGAAAGTGGACAGTTCTATGAAATGGATAAGGAAAGCTGGGCCCAGTTTGATGTATTATTTTTAACTAGAACAAAACTCATTCCAGAAAATGGATGTCAGCAGCCATGTGAGCATGCAGCTGGACAAAACATCTGTGCTTCAGGAACACAGTGGGAAGTGACCATATGTGCAAGGCATCCTAGTTCCTTTGTTCAAAGCTAAACATGAAACTATAACAGGAAAACTTCCTGATGATTAAAACCAGAGCCTAACTGCAATACCTGATAGCAAAACAGGTACGAGCTATTTAGACATAACTAAACCTTGTATTAACTGTAGATCATTACACTCAAATTGGTTTTCTTGGAAGTGGAAAGCATTTCATTTTTAAGAGTGTCAGTGCACAAGCCAGCATGAAGCAATCCAGCTGGGAGACAAACCAAGGACAAAGTGGTTCAGTGCACCAGAAGCAGATGTAAGACTGAGGACAGCAGACGTCCCCATGGTTTTATGGGACTCTCTGGGTATTAGGAACCACTGCCATCAGCTGAGCTGTGATTTCAGTTGCAGACCTTTACAGTCCAGAGTATGCATGTTTGAGTTTTTTATTGAGGAACGTGAGCTGGGGCCTAGTACTAATTAGCTGAAAATCTAATAGTAGAAGTGCACAGTCATAGTCAAACATGGACCTGCTTCTGCTAGCAAAAGACCCTTCATGCCAAAGTTTGCAAATAAAGCAGAGCCGGAATTATTTTCTTGAGTCTGTGCAGTTCTCTGCCAAGAGGGATATAACTCTCTCAAGAACTACAAATAGTCCCAGTACCTTCTAAGTTTAACTGTGCAAT
Source organism: Neomorphus geoffroyi (assembly GCA_033558235.1). Lineage (NCBI taxonomy): Eukaryota > Metazoa > Chordata > Aves > Cuculiformes > Neomorphidae > Neomorphus > Neomorphus geoffroyi. The sequence continues at coordinate 44,660,449 of JAUMJM010000005.1, read as the reverse complement.
GTGCCAGGTATTATTCCATGATTATTTCATGCACAGGATTTTTAACTAGCACAATGAAGAGAGACAGAGCCCCAGTAGGATGCAGAGGTCTCTCCACTCCCAGCTGTGCACATGTAAAAAGTCTGGGAAGGATCCAGAGCTTGGCACTAACCACAATAACACATGTAGCTTCAACAAGAAGAATTCCTTTTTACCTAAGTCAAGGCGTTTAGCAGGTAGGTTCCCAGCCTAAGCTAGTTGTGCAGGTTCTTTCCGTGGCTAGTGCAGAGATATAGGCATTTCCATGATCAGTTTGTCCCACTCATCCTATGTGGCAGCCAATCTGATGTGGGATTTTTGCAGCTCTCTTCATGTACTTGGTTGTACATCCAAACCCTTGCATTCTTTCATTGATCCTTGACTAAATGCATGCTCAAGGGAGATAGTTCACAAAAAAACCCCTGTTTCCTCTCCTCTCCTCTCCTCTCCTCTCCTCTCCTCTCCTCTCCTCTCCTCTCCTCTCCTCTCCTCTCCTCTCCTCTCCTCTCCTCTCCTCTCCTCTCCTCTCCTCTCCTCTCCTCTCCTCTCCTCTCCTCTCCTCTCCTCTCCTCTCCTCTCCTCTCCTCTCCTCTCCTCTCCTCCCCTCCCTCTCTCCCTCTCCAGCTTTTGGCTGGATCAATTCTCATAAGTGGTTCATAGCACAGTTTTAAGATGGGAGTCTAAGCATCGTACATGACATAGACTAAATGCAAAATTCAGATAAGATGCAAGTTGGGATTAAAACAATATTATTTGTCAAGGTCATGGCTACGGAGCTGGGGAAGAAATAGAGAAGAGGAAACAATTTAATTTCACACAGTTTTTGCAGGAAACCTTAGTCCTGAGAAGCAAGTGCACTTTATGGTAGTCTGCCCATTCCTTCTTCTGTCTAGTGACGTGTCTGGTGACTGCTGTTATGCACACACCACACTGAAGAGATTAGGAAGGAACAAGGACTAGGGAAGAGTTGAAAAGCAAGCTATGTGAGAAGGGACAGTTGCAAAACCATACAGCGAAGTCACACAGAATTTACTTGAAATATTGAATGCATGTCTTGGCTGATTGGTGGCCCAGTGTTTCAACAGTAACTCAAGAAAAGCAATGTTCTTGCCTCAAAAAATCAAATAATTGGTATGAAGGAATTTCCTTTGGTTTGGAGTTAGTTAGGTTTTATCTTCATGTGTTGGATCTATTTATGTTTCACTAAGATAAGTGGTCACAGTCCTTAATGCAGGCACGTAACTGTTTAACCAGATGGATTATACAGATAAGATAATTAATTTTTGACCCTGTGATCAAAAAAACCAACAAACCCAGAAAGAAAACCCATTCCTTGGGCAAAAGTAAGATTTTGGCTGAGACAATTCTGCCTCTGGATTTCCTGATGCCCAACTTTGGCCACCAACAATCATATTAGTTAGAATCTCCCTCCATTTCAGTGGAATTAACCATGGGTGAAGGTAGACCTCAGCAAAGATAAGTGAGAAAGAACTTGGGCCTTCAGCAGCTACAGGGAGAGAGCACATGAAAGAAATCACTCTTTTCAAAATTCAGCTCAGATTTTCTTCTCATTAGTCTATTACTACCTGAGCCCCACAAAGGTGGTAGTAAGCCTAATACACTTAAACAGAATCTTGCTCTTATGCATGTGGGTACAACCCTACAGTAGTCACGGTGGAGCTTCCACTGCTGCTTTATTCACTTGAATAGGCAATTTTTATTCACATGAACATATCTAGAACATGTTATTTGCATGAATAGCTCCAGATTTTTCTTCTAGGCTGGCAGCCTTAGCACTAGGTGCAGGCACCTGCATTTGTTTGACTAGTGTTGGTGCTGTGAGCCTGGTGTACAACCACCTGCTATAGGTCGTAGAGAGCTGGGGTTTGATTAGTTGGCTTCATATCGGCATCTGACATGGCCAAAGCATGCACGTAGGCACCTGAGCCTCTCCCAGTCTGTCTAAGGTAGATCTGTGCTCGTGTGTGTGTTGCTCACATGCTTAGCTGGCTACAGCTGGATAGGCAGGCGAGTGAGATGTTCAGCCCACAGCAATACACACCAGTGCCCTGCAGGGTGTGTTCATTTAGGCTCATGCTGTCATAACCACAGTCATGGGCTGTGCTGAGAAGAACTGGCTCAGGGTTGCCCACAAAAGCCATTGATATCTTTTGTCCCTTTTTACCTTTTTGAAGTTGGGTCAGATGATTATTACTTAAATAAGTTGTGTTTTCTAATTTTAAAATTTTAAATGAGTTGTGTAATCAAATGTAAGTACAAAGCATTTATTTTCCCTAGTGTTCAGGGATTATGATGGGTTCCATCTCTTTCACAGCAGTTTGTAGAATAGTGTTCATTACCATCATTTGTTTTTCAAGTACATTCTTTCTGTCTGTGAGGTTTGACACTCTGGAGCCTTACTTAATCTGCAGTGTTATCTCTTAAATCCACCCTGGCTTTACACTATATTTTTAATTTTTAAACTACAGAAGAATCTTTGAAGAACTCAGGCCAAGATCTAAAAATTATTTGTCACTTAGTGCTCCCCTGAGCGAGTAAGTCTCCTGAAAGAAATAGACTTTGATTCCTAAATTCTTTCTGCAGTGAAAACAAGTGTTGAATTTCCTATTTTTTGTCTTTAAGAAAAACACAAAAAAATCCATGAGAAGAAATATTCTGAAGTGTTTTGATCCCAAAATATCCATGTATTTCATTTTGGTCTGCTTAACTGACATGAACTCCAATTCCGGTCACTTGGGGGTTGAACTGGATTTCTCTGTTGGGGTCCATTCCCTTCTGATGTTGCCATTTTGGAGCCTGATGGTCTTATTTTACCCTGGAAAACAGTTTGACCACACAATGCCTCCCCTAATGATAAGACTTTCTCTTAGGTGTTATTTGGAAAGTGTTGGCTTTCAGAACTCCAGTCCAAAGCAAAAACATAAGTGCTCATTCCTGTGTACCTACGTGACATGGTAAGAAAGGTTAAAATTGATCAGACTTGAAATTACACTGAGCACAAGCTTCTGAATTAAGCTGAACTTTTCTGAAAACAAAATTCAAAATTGAAAAAATTAAATAAAGCTTCCAACTGACCATCTCTTATTACTTACTAATGTAACTAACTATTATCAGCTATAGCACAACAGGTGATTCTGGAAGATGTAAGTCATACACCAAGCATAACGCTGAAGCTAGTGTTGAGGAAACAGAGCCTGAATTCCAAGCCTTTAGAAATGTCATATACTTATATGTACTAGCAAGCAAAGTCAAGCTATATTTTAATAAAAACATAAATACATCCTTGATAGCAATACAATTTATAGCAAGATACTTACAGACTTGAAGTAATCTTTTGAAGTTTATCAAACTGATTTTGGATTATTTTTATATTATTTTTTCTTATGTGAATAATTCTCAAGAATATTTTTCTTCCATTAGGTGACCAGATGAAGCGATTCAGAAGTATAAAGTTCCTGAAGTATTGAAAATGTCTGATAACTGACTAATATGAGTGCATAAGGAAATATTACTCCTGTTCAGACACAGCAGCACCCATATTTGCTACCCACAGTTTTTTCCCTGAGAAACTAGCACCCAATTTCGCTCTCCCCAAGCCCTGAGAAGCCACATTCATGGTAATTACCACTATGTAAATTATCACTCATGGATGTCTCTGCAAAGGATGGCATAATTACAGAATCATATTACAGATGATGTTATTTATTGGACAGTCGTTCATAAACACCTGTCAGTAAACAGCTCTTTTTCAGGCTTTGTTTCTGTTGATACATCTTGTCAATGCATCTTCAGAAACTATCGTTCATCAGATCTTTCAGTTTCCCGCCTCCAGGTATTATGTGTCTTCTAACTCTAAGCCCTTGAAGATGCCATATAATGGGGAGGATGGCTAGAAGTAAAGATGGGTTTCAGAAGACCTTTGAAGAGCTTATTGCCGAAGAGAGCAGATTAACAACAACAACAAAAATATATATATATATAAAGGAGTTTAGCATATTCTTTTTAATCTGACATTTTACTGACTAGAGTGACATTTTATTCTGGACTTTCTCTTGTTCTTAGAAAGGTCTTCAGTCTAGTTTAAGTAGTACAGCATTGTATACAGTAGTCTAAAATACTTCCATATGGGAACAGAATAAGTTTGCTTCTGTAGTGCACTTTTTGTGCTTCTAAATTCTCATTTGTACTAAATGAAATTAAATCTAAATATTGCCCTTCTAACTTATATAGTGATTTGGGCACAATAGCTATATAGATATAGCTACACAGACACTAATTTCTCAATTAGTAAAGATATGATATTACTATTATTTAGCATCGTTCTCTCTAATGCTGAACTCTGTTTTGTTAGCTTACAGACTCCACAGATCCTTGGCAGCACGATGCCAGCAGGTTTCCTGTGTTTTTTGTTGTTGATGTGGAAGCATAGCATCTCAGTACTTGATGCCCCATTGATTCCTCAGGAGGCTTGTGTCCTTTGGTCCGGGGCAGATTGCCTCAACAGAGGACAAACATCCACAAGATGAACGTCCTTGGCACTAGTAGAAAGACAGAATTCTCCTTCTTCTTCTACTTTCCCCTCTTTATATCCTTCAACAAGTTTGCCAACCCAGGTGGCCGTATCACTTTGTACAGTGGATATTTTATCAACTGAAAGCACAGCATTAGCCTGACAAACAATAGTTTGCACACAGAGGAATGAAAATCTAAACATGAATCTTCTGACATAACTGCTGATATATGTTATTTGAAAATGTGTTGAAATTGGTGTGTATAGGTTTCCTGTTTAACAAGGAAACTCTCCTGAAAATCACAGAGTAGCTTAATGACAGCTCATATGGGACTATCATTTCTCCCTACAAAAATCCCTGAAGGGAGGGAGGAAAAAGATGTCATAAGACATGCATCCAGACTGTCCAAGTAATTTTACTGGCTTGGGATATTGCTGTGGCAAATGAATGCTGCTCAGAGAAAAAACACAAAACGTTTCAAGTTGAATTTGATTTTCCTTTTCTACTGTATACATCTCTTGCATTCTTGCCTCCTCAAGGCAGGGGCGTCCCTGCTCTGTTCCCCTTGTCCTGGTATGGAGAGCAGGCCCTGCTGTTTCTGGAGGATGAGGAAGGATAGGTGCTTTGGCAGACGATTGACATCCCCTGCACCAGACTGAGGAGCTGAGGATTGTGTTAGAGACCTCCCCTTAATAAGGCACCTGGGCCTGCCTTTCCTGGGCAGAGACTGGGGTTGGAATAGTTCACAATCACTTTGCCTTGGGTGAAGTTACTGCCCATACCTGGATAAAGAGATGTCAAATAATGAGCAAACCACACGATGCCCCTACCCTTCATTAATGTATGGGCTAATAAGTGTTTCTATGAACTCTGATCCCAGGTCCTGAAGACTGGGTTTGTTTTCCAATCTTGTTCTGTTTCCTAGGACACTAGGATACATCTTCATCAGCTTTTCATGAACAATTTGTCTTTGCCATTCCAGTTATTTTATCAGTGGGTTGCTAAGGTATGAATTATGCTGTTGTTGCTGCGTACAGGTGTTGTTCTAGAGAGGGTCCGGTATGCCTGTGTACTCCCACGGGGGACACAGGTTTGTTTTTTCATTTGCTAGGGAGCTGGGATGTCTCCAGAACAAGAGATGCAGAGAGCTATGAGCAGTTTTAGGGCATGCCTCCTAGCTACCCGCAATGCTGCAGTCTTTTTCACACAGAAAAATGAGCACGGCATACACAGGTTTAAAATAAATGTAGGTTTGATTCATGGGCCTCGTATAGCTTTCTGTGCTGCTCTAGGAGGACGTGACATGGGCTAATTGACTCAGTCCCTGAGCTGGCCGACTGGTTGCCAGCTCTGGGCTGGAAACTATGCAGCTATGTTAGTGCCCTGCTATGTCTGAACTAAGAGACCCTGCTTCACAGCAGGCTCCTTTGCTTGTGCTTCAGTCAGACATGATAGTGGGACTGCTGGATGTCTTGTATCCCAGGAGCATAAAGACGGATGAGTGAGTTTGTGTCTGTCCCTTGCTTCATGACCCTCTCACAGTAGTTCCCTCTCCCAGATTGACCAAGGAAATGCAGCTATTGCACACTGTGAGGACCTCAGATATTATAGATGTAGCAGCTGTATCAGAGGAGTAGATGTACTGTGGAGCTAAAAAGATGCTGGAACCCCTTCCCCATTGCCCCTGGCACTGTGGCAATTCCTGGTCACTTGTGGTGGGGCTGCACATCTTCATCACTTGACTTCTGCCATCCTGCAGCTCTGAGATGGATACCTACACCAAGCTAGAGATGTATAATATATAGAGAACAAGTACAAGAGGAAGCTACAGAGGAGAAAGTCACAGAAGCTGGATCTTCTCTGGCTTTTCCTGTGTAACAGGCCACTGTAATGTTCCCAGTTTCCACCACTTTGAGCCTCAGAGCACTTTTGACCAGAATATATCTTTTGTAGTTTGAAGACAGGAGGGAGAATCCACCATTCTCCTTTTTCATTTGTTCCACTGGCCAATCTCCTGCACTATCAAAAATCCTATTTCCTACAGCAGAATAACCTTTGCCCCAAAAAATAAAAGGTAATAGTTGGAGGCAGTTAAATCCGACCTAAGTAAAACTCAAGAGTGAGTGAACTGTCCCCATTCTGAGATCATGTTATTGCCCACAAGTTATCAAGTGTTATTGCTTCTGGCAGCGTCTGTCCCTGAAATAAAAGGAGTTGAAAAAAATCACTTAGTTTCTTGTATAAACAATGATGAGATATTAAAACATATATGAGAATCGAAGGCTCCATCTGTCTTGTTAAAATAAGTCCCACATAACCACATGTTACTGCACAGGCTTCCTGGTGGGAAAGCACTTGTTCAGCTGGGAAGGATCACTTGTCATCACTAGAGAGGGAAAAAGATACAGCCTGTCCTACTGCTTCTCCTAGTCTGGTTGGTTTGCTGGGTGGAACAGCTTTATGGTGACCACAGCTACCACAATTCATGAAGGACTCGAGATTATTTCATGGCACTGCTGACATTGTGACAGAGCACACCGCCATGCATAAGGCTACAATCCTTTCAGCTGTTTGAAGCACAGGTAATGTCATTGGGGAAGTCTGGGCATTGAGATTTTCGGTGAGGAATCGGTGTGCTCTGTCAGTAACGGGCCCTTGTGCGTGTGTTTTTCCCTTCCCTCTCTCCTATAGCCTTCACGCAACCTCTTTGGAGCGGGCGCTGTTCCTCACTGTGTTCGTTCAGCACACAGTGGAGCGCGGCCTGTCCATGCTACACGAAGTTAAACACTGTTAAATATAGACACCAGCTCCTGTCATGCCTTTGCCCACTGCTAAAGCATGCGTCACTGGTTTGAAACTTCAGTATAGCATTGAAGGGACTAAACAGTTAATTTTTATGGAAATCAGGCATTTTGCTCCAACACTTCCTCTTCCTTTTGTTTTTAACCTTGTTTTCCTGTCATATGTTATCCTGTCCCCCACCCCATCCTTCACCGCTGGCTGCCGACTCTGTGCTTGCCAGTGTGTGGAAGCACAGTGGTTTGGTCCAGGAACAGCAGCGCTCTCCACAGCAACGCTTGGCGATGGTGAGGCATTTCAACGTCACTCATGCTCTCTTCCTGGAAAGGAGGGTAGTTTGCAGCCTCAACATCCTTGGCCTGGAACCCAAAAAACCTGTCTCTGCACCACCCACTGCTGTGGTCTGGCAGAGCTCCTCCACAGTGGCAGCAAGGAGCTGGCTGCAGCCTCCTCTGCTAGTGCATTTCCAGCCCATGTGTCTGCAGGCAGCAGGCTAAGAGAAACATCAGGAACACATCCAGCCAGCATTTGTTGAATTGCAAACAACAGAGAGAGCGAATTGCTATTAGCAGACAGGCGCTCTCACTGGGCAAGATCTAATGCCAAAGCAAAAGGGGAACACAGCAACGTGGGACGTGCGAAATTGGTAGGAAACATTGGTGGAGGCAGCGGGGAGATGAGGGCTCGAGCTAGCAGCATGCCTTTTTCACAGTGGGTTGGCAGGAGAGGATTGGTTTGGTGCGGGGCTACTGGACTTGCTGTCGCCCCAGATGCAGAGAGAGAGGGGGCACTTGAGCAGTGGAGGAAGATTTATAAGATCTGTTTTGGAAAGGAAATGAGGACTGAAGAAAAGCAGACTCCCTGTTTGGGAAGCCAAGTAATAAAGCATTGAGATAGCTGAAACAATAAATGGCTACTGCTCATTAGGTTCCCGTTCGTTATTTGCTGTCTGAAAACAAATGGAGGTTATGGGAAATGGAGGCGATTTTCTTGAATGCTCTGGGAATCAGGAGGAAATAGAAAGGGAGACAGGGTGGGGGAAAAGGGAAAAGGGAAAGGTTCACAGCAGTGACTTCTCTGAAAACATCAGATGCAGGCATGTGCCTCACAGCCTCCGTCGCTGAGGGGCAAATGACTTGAGACTAGAGGAGTGGAGGGTCAGATCCCATCATACGGGTGCAGAAAACCACCCAGAATCATATGGCACATTATAATGGTGTTCTACTTGCATCAACGTCGCAAAGTGGATAAGAGAAAGAACTACCCAGGTCTTATGGTTTCTTGTCCTATATCATCAGTTCCTCTTCAAAAATCAAGGGTCATAGCTGCTCAGGGAAATTCAGTATCACAACAAACCTTTGAGATGTGTAATAGGCACTAATATACTGTGGGCAAGGTCTTTCTTTGCTCTTGTGACCAGGCTCAGGGCATGTTATAAATTTCAAGCTTGCCTTGAAATAACAGGGACGTATTTAATATAACATTTCTAACCAGTTAAATCAGACTGGGGAAAAAAATCTGCCCATATTTGGTAGCAAAGTTAATTCATTCCCTAAGCCTAGTAGCAACCTGACAAGTCAGCTTGCATATTCTTGATTACAGGTTCTTACTTGCTTTTAAAGACAGACTTAGCTCTACAAATTGGGTGACTCTTTGAAGTTTTGCATCTAGAAAGAAGAAAATGAGAAAGAAAGGATTAGTCCTGTCTTTGTTTATTTACTAGGTATCAGAAGTGAGCAATCATTTATCTTTCTTTTTTCTGGTAGCTTCTTTCTTCAGAATAATTTACATTAACACAGACATACCTGTATATCTAAATATAGACAGATAGCTCGCAGGAGAATGGCTTAACAATGGTAATAAAGAGAAACAATAAAGCCAAAGCTATAGTTTTATACTTTTTTTCCTATCTATTCTCTTTAACAGTTTATATACCGGCACTTGCCTGACAGTTACCTTGCCCATTTTCATAGCTGAGACTTATATTAATGCAATAAATATAATTTACATACAGCAGAAATGCAAGCATTGCTTTTCACATCTGGGATGAAAGATGTTTGTTTAGGAAGATGAGGAGTTAGGTGAAGGAATAAATCAGACAAAAAGCTGAAATTCCCAGCTGGCTCTCCCTTTCTCTTTTCAAGCATGGGAATCAGCAAAGATGATGCTATTTCCTTTAATGAAAAAAAGAGAGTTAATGTTCAGATGAAAAGTATGCCTGTGATTAGTCAATGTGATTTAAGGTTTCTGGAATGAAGCTCATTTGATGCCAAGTGTGGAGAGTTCCTTCCTAAATTGCATCATAGTTGCTTGGAGAGGTTATTTGCAGTTAGAATAAAAGGGTTAGGTGTTTACTTCAGAGCATCTTAAATTATGAAGAATAAACTCTGTCAGCTTTAGGCAGGGAGGTTTGATATTTTGCTATCTTTGAACTGTAGTCTGCTAGCCCAAAAAGGAAGATGTGTAGCACTGCCTATGAACTGACTGGTGCACATATTCCCTTGCTGATTCTGACGTATGGAGCACTGTGGGTGACACACGGGACAGGTTCATTCACTCTGCATGATTTTCTGGGTTATATTTTTCCATTTTTCTCTTGGCACTCAGCTTCCTGGTAATTCAACACAAGAAAAAGTACCACCTGAGCAAAATAACAGAAGGGTTCAATGGTGCTGGTGAAGAAGTATCACTTGAAAAGAGAACTCAGAGAAGATGAGTAAGGCTTGAATGAACTGGTGCAATATGAATGAACATGTCAAGGACATGTCAAATGACATCATGTTCTTGCACGAATTTAAAAGCAGGTTTTGGCAATATTTTCTCATTTAAGAGTATTTTCCTCTACCTTCCTGCTACTGAAGATACATCTTGGTGGAATTAGGTCTTGCAGAAATGCAGAAGCTTTTTCCCCAGAGTAAGGAAGGAGACACTTGCCTAGGGAAACACTACCAGGCAGAGGACTGGTTTCTGCTTGAGTGTAGAGACAAAGTGGTGTTTCCCATCAAACAGAAAATTCCACTTGAAACCAAAATCTCTTTTAATGATTAGGACATGTAAGGATAGGGCAGGGCTCGAGAAGAACAGTCTCCTCAGGCTTTTGTCATTTTGTTCCTGCCTTCCTATAGTTTTCCTCAGAAGCCAGGTGATTTTGTGCAGCTGGAAGCTTTCATTACCTGGTTTTATACAGCTTTATGAAGATACGCAGAGCATTGTGTATGGGAAAGAGGAGAGAGGGGAAGCTGTGCAAATAGCGGGTCTCCATCCTTGAGAATAGAGATGAATGCAGAGGCATACAGGCCCAGAGAGTCTGATGGGCTTGTGATGTGTAAGCTAAAGTAGTTATTCCACAACTTTTTATGGGAGTAGTCTGACATCCATCTGCGTTCTTTCCCATCATCCTTGTGCTTGTGTAACTTGTACAGACACGAATGGGAGTTTTATGGGCATGATTGAAGGACACTGATGTCAGAGGGAATTCTTTCCATTGACTTTTATGGGCTTTAAATCAGGCACCATTATAGCCAGGATTTGCCAAAGTGATTAGTGACTTTGGATTGCCCTTAGTATTTGGGAAATCTCTTTGTGGCAGGGCTCATGTCAGGCATAGTTAAGTTAGAATTATATGTAAATAAAACACACGTGCACGCACAAAGTGCACCAATCACTGTTAGGAATCCAATTCATATGCGCAACAGAGCTGAACCCACTCTTAGCAAAGAAAATGCTGGTGTGTTACAAAATAAATTCCAATTACTGAAATGACATTCGGGAAAAAACCTGGACTTATCTGCAAAGAGCAGAATAGTGCAGCCAGGAAACAGGGTACTTTGACTGTGTACATCTGCTTTCTTTAGTATCTCTGCATTTGTCTGGGTTTAGCAGGGACAACCCAGAAGGCAAACCATCCCAGACAAAGTCTGTAGATAGGGCCTCTGTTTTCCCCCACATTTCCTTCTGGATGCATTAGTTTTCTGTTTTCTCCACTTAAACTGCAAGCCTAGGATTTAGGTCTATTGTTTCCTGCACTGTGTAGCACTGTGCAGCACTGCAAGGGGACAGGGGCTCCAGCTCTGCCTGTGCCTCCAGCTTTTGTGTAACTCAGTGATAGGTTTGGCCTCTATACCTTGTAAGAGATATCCCAGGATTATACCTTCGTGTCTTTTTAAAAAAACCCCAGCTGCTCACTGTAGAACATCACGTATTGATGGGTACATGGAAGCATACATCAACCACTCCGTCTCTCTAAAAATACACCCTTTGCCTACTGAGAAACATCTGCTGCAGTGACCTGGGTGCTCTGAGACAGCAGCTGAACCAAGACCTCTTGAAAGGAAGCTCATACATAAGATCACTGAGCAAACAGCCGTGGGCATTTAAAATATGCTTTCCCTGCTGGCTAAGAGGACTTTCCCACAGTTGGGCTGGCAGAGGGACCAGTGTTCATGAGCCTTAGCTGCTACATTTGCTCACCTGGGCCTCTGAGGATGTGGTTCTTCATTACACCTCAGCTAATAAGAGACCTTTCCAAATGATCCTACTTCTTGGTATTTCCCTCTGCCTTGAACTGGACCTACTAATTGTTTGGCTAGAGGATGGGCAGCTGAACTAATGAAAATGACTCTTTTCTTTACCCCTGCCCCTCTATTTTGCACGGCTGTTTTTTGCCAGCTCAACCAGCTGAACTGACTCACTCTGTGACTGTTGGAGACCACAGGAGAGGTGGCAGGAGAGACGAAGTAGGGGCAGGATAGCTGCTTTTCACAGTAGCTCTCTCTTGTATCACACTAGGTGTAACCTGAAACCAAAATCTTACTTCAAAGCCACCTTTATCAACCATCTAAACTACTACATCCGGAGGTGAACTATTTTGTAAAATTTAATTTACAACCAGATCACCTTGGCTGATCTACCAAGATTCCCCTTTGACACCTTATAGTGACAGATGCTCTCTTTGCCAGAGTTTTCTCAAAAGTCATCACAGAGGAGAATATGGACCCAGTGAAACAGTCTTGCTGCCTGCTGTCTGTAATCGCTCCCTGGGCTACAGCCTTGACCCAGGAACCGAATGTGATAGAACCCGTCCCATGACCATATGCAGGTATCTTCCATCTTACTTGATGCTGGCACATCCTTTCACATGGCAGGAATGACTCTGTGCCTTGGTGCCAGGTTTAGCAGCGGTCACCTGGCATGCTAGCACAGCTACCCATGTCTTGTGACAGGAGTTACCTGTGTGCTGGCTACAGGAGAGATGTACAGTGAGTCAAAAAACTAGACTGCAGTAGTTGCACAGGAAGCTGCTGCTTTCACATCAGACACTAAGCCTCATCAGCAAATTACAGTGTGGTGGCCCCCCATCCTCCATCTATTTTAAATAAATAAAGGTTTGTCTATTTGTGTATTGTAGAAGGTAGACTCGTTTCAGTTCCTCCACTTTCTTTCTGTGGCCACATCCTCTGCTTTCCAGTTTCTGTAGTAATAGTGCTTCATGAGCAGAAGTGAAGCAGAGTAGTCACATCCTAAATAACCTGGAGTCTGGAAAATGTGAGTGGGAAGGAGGCTAAGGAGCAAGTTGGGTATGAGAAAAGGTTGTGATAGATGTCTCAGGTGCAGAGGAGAGTGAGTCTACAGCTTATGTGCATCATGTCATAGACTTCCATTACAGTTCTCTGGCAGTCTTTAATGAGAGGCTGGACTTACCTTGCAGATGTGCAGACACTTGGGGCAGATGCAGCCAAACTTTCACCAAAAATAAAGAAATTTGAGATAAAACCAGAAATGCCTTAAAATTTGCCAGAGTAAGGAGAAAGGGAAATGACTGGCAAAAGCAAGCAGAATTTGTCTCTGGGCACAGGGAGAGTACATGAAGTTATAGTATTAGAAAAGGAAGCTGTAGCTGCTGTCTAAGTGTTTTGAATGAATGAAGGATTTGAATTCTGTGAGGATCTTGCTGGTCAGCAAACCTGCCTGACCTGGATTTCTCAGGGGAGGAAAGAGAAGGAACCCTTTGGGTTTGACTACAGATTCAACTTAGGGATTAGGTTAGTGCCCTGTTGTTCAGTCTGCTCAGGACTGAGATAGAGAGGGAACCGTGACTTGAAGCATCTGGAGAACTTCATAGCAATAAAGCAAGGTATCTGTAAAATTTAACAGCCTCTAAGCTAGGGGGCAGCTGAGCAAGACTTTCTGGGCTTTGTTTTAAATATTTAAACATCAAAAAAAAAGTGACGATGAAGTATATGGGTGCTTTCACTATCCCATGAAGGATGCTGTAGGTGAAATTTAGAGGCAAAGCTCAAAGCAAATTCCAGGTCTTACTTGAGGCTTTATGCAATAGAGGTTAAAAAAAAAGAGCAGATCTACTACATACCTCTATGCACAGTGGTATCTTAGTGAACATGGTTGCCTTCCACCTGAGCAGATACGATAATTTCACGCCTGTATGAATAATGCTGAGTTTGTCTCATAACGAGTCTAAGTGATGCTTCTTCTCTCAGGTTCAAGGGCTCTGAGATCGTGGCTAGAAAAATTGGATGGGTAAGTGCTGTTCTCCTATTAGCTGAGGTATGCAACACTTCACACGGGGGCTCACTCTGACTTCCCCTACACCAGCAGTTTAGAGCACGTTCAACAATCAGACTCTGGAAAGTGGTATTTTTTTTCTGGGTACAGTACTGCTTTTCTGTCTCATGGTGGAAAACAGAGAAGCTTGCAGTGACACAGGTTTTGAGTGATCCAGTCCCAGTCTTCCTTGTTGCTTTCTGCTTGGGAAAGGTGCCAGGGATGCTCTTCAAACGACAGCAGTCTCCTTCAGTTCCTCAGAACAGCATTTCTTGGAAGCAGTGCCAGCTTCTGCCTGCCTTTTTTGAAGGGTCTGTCAGCTGAAGGGCGATACTGAAATGGTACGTGCCAGTATAGGTTCCTTGCATTTCTCTGTGCCCTACCTGAAACACCAAGAAGCACAGACCTCAAAGCCACAGTAGCAGCGTCCCCAGTGGGACTTCATATGAGGGGAGACGAGGTGATTCTTATCTCTAGGTCTCTTTACATCAGTGCAACTTCCTTGACTTCAGCCTGGGTTACGAGCTTACGCAGCTGAACACCAGAGCTAACTGCAGTGCAGGTCCCTGTGCAGGCTAACACGTGTGTGCAGGTCCCCACCTGTGCACACCATGTCTTAGCTCTTTCCAGCCTTCTCCAGCCCTGCGCTGCCACAGCTGCTCCCCCGCGGGAGAGAGCTCAGCAGCTGCCCCACTCACCCACGCACACGGCAGGCAGGGCGGCCGCTGCCGTGCTGACACACACTGACTCACGCCTGCCTCTCCCTCGCATCCCTGAGGCGCCTCTTGTTTCCAAGGGGAACAAGCTAAAGAGAAGCTATGAGAAGAGGATAGTGCAGGGCATGCAATCCACCTAAGCGGATAACTGTGCTGCAATGTCATTGTCTTTAACCTCAGATCAGTTTTTTTTTAAAAAAAAAAAAACAACACAACAAATTCTGGGTTGACAATGTGAGCAATATTTCCCCCTAGATTCTGGCAAGTAGCTGCCAGCTTTTGCTCTGATCTGAAATGTTGCCACGTTCATAATTTTACTGAGGCTGCAAACCAATCTGTGTTGGTTTATGAGCCCCACTCACAGATACCCATCTCTTGTGCTTTTTTTTTTTAAGGAGCCAGGATAATGCTTTGTACCAAAACTTTCTACAGTTGTGTGCATTTCAGCTTCTACTGGCATGGCCATTTGTGCCAAATGACTTTAATTATTCTGAGAAGTTATAAACTGCTTGAATTGAGTTAATGGCAGATCCTTCACTGTAGTTGTGCTGGAAAACAAGCGCTAAAAAGAACTGAGCTCATGCTGTGTGCAACCTTTATCTTCTACCATAAGAAACAGGAAACCTATGCGGGTTTTCTTGCAACCCGACATTTATAGTTGCTTTCAGAGCAACAGCTAGAGAGATTATGCAGCCACGCATCGCAGCTCTCAAAGGGAAAAATTTATCAGAGAGGCTCCTGTCCAGCTTTGGTATGCATTTGAAAGAGAACCACTTCAATTTGCAAATGGTCCTTTGTTTACCTGCTTTTCTTCCCAGTGGTTTGTCTGTTTTCATCTCCACTGGGGTGCCAGGCAAACCGGGATCAGCCCTGCAGTCTCGAAATTCGGAGTCGCTCCAGGGAGCAGCAGGAAACCTCTTTAGGTGTGCCAGGGACCTGTGCTTCCCAGTCCACACATTCATGACTTGCCAGTTCCGTCCTCAGTGTTATCCAATGGGATCCCAAAGAACCAAACCCCATCTTTCCTCCCACTCTACCCAGGCCAAAGAAAGGGCTAAGGATTGTGAATACTCCCTCTCGCCCTCCACTGCCAACCAATAGTCCGTATCATAATTGCAGTAATCCCTCTAAGCTGGTGAAGCGCTGGCTGGGGACGGGTGCTTTCAAAAGAGCCTTTCTTAATGCATTACATTCTAATTGTCATGCTCTGCTGCTTGCTGAGGGTTAAAAATGAGTCTTGATAGTAGAGATTACAGTGGCCATGCAGAGATTGTTTGGAGAGTATACAGTTTTTCTTTCTTTCTCTTTTTAAAGGTGTGGGAACAGTATTTATCAGGGGAAGAAAAGTAATGAGGCATATTGGAACAGCATAAAACATTATTTACATGTTGCTATGTATGCTTTTAGCAAAGGCATGAATTTAGTGTTATCAAATTTTTACTTGAAAAGCAATTGAGGTTCTTGTTGAAAAACAATTTGGGATTTAGGGTTTACTGACAAACATAAGAAAACTGTGAAAAGCTGAGGTTGCTCCTGGAAAACATCATTTTGATGAAAAAGTGATTTATTTTTGTTGAAAGGGGACTTTAAAATATTTTCCAAACTAGTAATTGAAACTCTTTCTCTGTTAGAGAGTTTTCTGTCCCATCACTGGGGATAGAGCTTCAGATAGGCTCATCTTCCATTGCCATAGCAGAAGCAAGCATCCATGAAGGTAGCATAGCTGAGGGCAATGAGGATATGGCCCTTTTTGACATCTGGTTACAGTCGCTCCACTTGAAAATACAGAACATCTGAAAATTTGGCCTCTTGTCTCAAAGGCTTGTGGCTTTTAGAAAGTATTTTTGCGTCTAAGCTTCAGTTACTTCAGATGAATTGTGAACCTAGGAGGGAAATAGCCAGTAAGCTGTTTGCATGGGCTCACTTGTCTGCCACTTGGTTGTATTTTCTGTAGAACCACTAATTGCATACATTCTGAAGAAACTTAGCGATTCATCAGTCTTCAGATATGCAAAGACATCTTTTCTTGCACCATGACAGATTCTGGAACTGAAGTTGTAAAATTACAAACCCAAAGCAGGAATAACAAAAGAGAAGTCTATTTATCTTAATTGCACTGCTTTTTATTTTGTCTTAGAAGTACTGGAGAACAAAAAAGGCTTAGTAGAAGAAACCCGTGTGAGATTGTGCTAAGACATAGTCGAGTTTTCTTCTGAACAGTTTGATTGTCTAAATGTATAATTGTTTAAACAATGTAAAAAGCTGTACAGGCAGAAGGCCCAGCAGATGCTCCAAATGCATTTATGTACAGGTGGGATCAGGGGGAATCTGTGGCGGAGCAGCCAACCCTTCTCAAGGACTGTGCTAGCTGAGCCCCTGCCACAGCTCAGGGCAGGAGCTAAGGATGGCTAAGTGCCTCTCCAGTTTCAGATCTGCACAGGAAGAACACGCTGCTCTTTTCTAAACGACTTGTGCAAGCTCTCTGCGTAACAGCCTGCGGCACGCCGCTGAGGGAAACTTCCTGCCTGTTTGCAAGGACGATTTGGACACCAAAGCTCCTTCTGTAGTGTTTGCTTTTATTCCCCTTTCTTTAGTTTTCACTGCAGTAAAGCCAAGCCACAGAACCCTCACCACAGAAGCAGTCAAGCAGCTCTTTGTCAAATATGTAGCAATTTCAAATACATTTACAGGAGGTAAGCAGTAGCTCTAAAAGCATAGTTAATAACAACTAGAGGAGGAAAGAAAAAGGAAAAAAAAGAGACAAAGAAGGGGAAAATGTATGGAAAATCTGAGAAGCTAATAAATGGTTGTCAGCATAAACAAACTGAAAGCAACCATTGGAACAGAAAGCTGTGAGACGTTCATCAAAGGTGGGATGAGGTGGAGATACCAGAGCACGAGCTGACATGCATAATGGCTGATGTCTTCCCTGCTGAGCTACAGGGAAACTGAAGTGCCTATCTCCACTTGCCAGTGATGCTATTGCAACCCAACTGCCCATTGGGAAGCACAACCTTCTCTCTTTTTCTGACAGTGCCCTGGGGAAGTCTGGTCAGCCAGCAACACCAGCGCTCTTTAACAAGAAGCCCTGTCTGACTGCTTAGGGAGTCAGGACTCCGAGGCACAGTTCAGATAAGACTTGGGAGAACGCCCCCCACACTTTTCCCAGACAGCTTTGGTCTGGGTCACATCAACCTTCCCTAGTGCTGACGATGCTTTCAATATGCCTGCCAGTTCTTGGTCACAGATAACTGCAACTAGGCTTTAGGTAGAGGTTCAACTGATGATTATCAGAGCTGCTAAGCTTTGGATGTATTGGTGCATCCAAAGAATAAATTGGTTCCTAATTCTTCCAAGTGGGAACTTAAAACCATGAGCACAGCTCATATTACTTGCTGTGTCTGGTCATTCTTCAGGCTGCGATTTACAAGATCCTTCCAACATGCTTCCAGAGTTTTCATCTCTGGTTGGAGGAAAGAAAGTAAAATGGCTTTTCAGCCACCAGTCTCTTGACAAGCAGGGGTCAACAGGACCCTCAAATGCCGATGGTAATATTTTCTCATGCTTTCTCAGTCTTGTCCTCTGTTCTCTAAAGTATGTGGAGACTGTTGAATTTTATGTGTAGATGTTTGGACTGCCAAATCAGTTTATGTTGGGAATAATAACTTATCAATGTTTCAACAGAAAGAAAGGTTATAATTAAAACAGACTTTAAAAATTATTTACATATTTTGCAATACCACAGGAATGTGGTATTTTACTATATGAGTTCTGTCAGGATAGGATTATTCCTGTACGTGTCAAATTCCAGGTTCCTGTACAGTCACAGGAAATTAACTGCAAGAAAAAACCAACTGTGTCTACTGCTTAAAACTGAGATAATTCTGCAGAAAAAAACTCATTTTACTGCTTCCCCGTGTATATTTTTATTTTATCCCTAGCTAGGCCTTCTTCCACCTCAGGAAAGATATCAAAAGTAAAAAAAGTTCTAACAACCCCAAATACAGAAATGAAAAATGGTCTTGTGACCGATCTTAGTTCCCTGTGTGGTCTGAGGGCTTGGTCCAAACTCAATTCAAAGGAAGCACCAGTCCCGGATGGGGGCAAGGTGGGGTGACCAGTTGAGGTGGACCTGCAGAAGCCAGGACACTGAGGGTTTGTTCCTAGAGCTTCTACTCCGTCAGTGCAGTATCCGGGTGCTTTGAAAGACTGTCCAGTGAGATTGTGTGGCTCAATCTGAGGCAATCAGCCAGACTGGTTTGGGACGGGGAGGGGGGATGAAGGGCCGGGTGGAGAGATATGTTTTTAACAAATGGAAATCCTGAGAGTTTAAAGCTTTTTTAAAAATTACTCTAACTCATGGAGGTTCTTTTAAAATGACCGCTTCATCTTAGTTACCCCAAATAGAGTAAGGAGTCAAAGCAACCAAGCTGACAGAATTATAACAAGTGCTTGAGATGTTCATAATGTTGAAATTACCTGAGCTATAAAACAAAGCTCAGTCTCAATGAAGTTCGCCATTCCTCTGTTTCTACAGTAGGAATAAGTAGCTTGGATTGTAAGAAATAAGCAATGTACATTTGACAGAATAGTTAAAAAGAATCACTGGAAGTTCAGTGCTGCTTTCAAATAAATTCATTGGGAAATTCCACGTGAATTCATGGGAAGCAAAGTCTTCATGAGGTATGCTGCACACTTTTGATCTGTTCTTTTAAAAATAAAACCAACCATGCCTAATTTTCACGTAATCAAACACACTTGTGTGGCATACTTGGAGTTTGTCAGTGGTATTTTTTTCATTTGCAAATGCTTTCCATCTGAAGACACCACTATGCTCACTCAGAAACTTTACATCCACTCTGTCAAGTGTCAGGCTCAGTGATGGTTTGTCAAACGAGAGGGTTTAGGACCTACCTATCTGAGATGGTCAACTAATACCTGCATCTTTTCCCCCATTCTTTGTAGTCTGCCCAAAGCTGGCAGGGAAAAAAGATATTTTCTGGAATTCAGAGTACACCAGACCTAGACTTGTTGTTTTCTCACTGGGGAGTTGCAGTTGTCATTAACACTGCTTGTTCTTTGGAGGAAAGACTGGCTAACAAATAGGACAATTCTCAGGCCAAAACTCCGAGCTTCTCAGGCTGGAAGGAATCCTGAGGTGCAATACACCACTCTGCTCCTTAGTCGGTACCCAGCCTCCCACTGCAGTCAGCACCAGGTGCACAGGCAAAGGTACAAAATCTCTGTAGTTAGCATTATCCTGTCTGTGGAGCAGCTTTAATTCTTTTTCCTCTCCTCCAGCTTTTTTGTTGATGATTTTTCTGTTTGGTTCCATTTCCAGCTGAAGCCAAGCTCCTCTGAACTCTAATGGAGAGAGCAAATTAGTAATACTCAATCCGTTAAAAAGAGGGAGTTAATAACACGGGAAATATTAAGGCAAAGCACATAAGCTCGTGCCTGTCTGAGACATTCGCTGCAAAGACTTCTTCCAAGGCCTGGATCAGAATAAATGGCAGCTTTCTATAGTTTTACCAACCGTTGCGTGTCTTCTACAAAGGTTTATCATTTGTCACAGCGCCACATACGGAGCAGCCTGTACTGAAATACTTCTAATGTTATATTGTCAATAGCATTTCTATACCATTAGGGCTTAGAAGCCAAGATTTCCAGAGGTCACTCTTAAGGCTAGATCCATTATTGATGCTCAAACTAAGACCAGAGCTGTGCATTTTTCACTCTACTCTCTGAATAACATCACACTTAAATGACATTTTTCAAGTTCCAAGACTTTCTTTTTAATTGAGGATTTTGGGTTTGGGGGGCTTTTTTTTGTCCTTGATAGAAAACAAACATAGTATTTGGCCTAAAATGAAATGCTAAATTTTATTTTCATTATTTAAACCCCTTTACTCTTGCTTCAAATGTTGTTTTGAAAAGCAATGAGGATGGCATACTTTTTCTTATCATTAATGGATATTTTCTACTTAAGAAATCACTAATTCTGTTAAATTCTAGGAATAATTTCTGTCTTTCCATAAACTATAGTTTTTATTAATAACACATTTTTCACCAAATATCTGAATGTTACCTGGTTTGCAGAAAATGTCAAGTGTCTGAAAAGCTGGTACTTCATGATTTAATCAAAAAGACCATTCAAAAAATGGTAACTCTGTACGTAATTCAAGATAAAAGCCTTGAGAATTGTCTATGGTATTATGTTGGGTACACATTTCTCTTTTTGCTAAATACAGAATAATGGAGCTTTAGATAAAAATCATTCCATGAGGAACAAAGCAAGAGCACTGAGTAGCAGATTTATGATTCACAAGAATTTCCATAGCATGAACCAAAAACAACAAAAAAAAGGAAAACATAAAGATATGGAACATCAACCAAATATAGCATCAAGGGCACGCAGTAACTTTTCAGTACGGAGTGGAAAAAAACACTAAAATCCCTTGGAATGTTGATGTGTGTTGGGCTTTGCTGTGCTCAGGTGCATGGGAGTCAGGGCCCAGGAGGAGCATTGGCAAAGTTGACATGTGACCGGTGTTGCGAGTGTCCTGCTGCTGCCTTCTCCATGATCCCATGCAGCTGTGCTGGAGTGGAGCAGGTTGCAGACCCCTGCTCCAGTCTAAATTCCCAGAGCAGCATCCTCCAAATAAAGGAGAAAGGTCACTGCCTCCCTGGGACGCAGGACCCCCGGGAGAAGGGTGACCCCAAGATTTGCCAAGCACGCAGCTGGAGCTCTCCTGGAGCTCTCCCTTATCCAGACATCTCAAGGAGAGTAGAAAGGTCATAGTGCAGCGTGGCGGCCCCGCAGGGGTCCCAGGCTCACTGCTTCTGCACCCGCCTCAGTGGGTGGTAAGCCTGATGCTCTGTTCAGCACGCACGCCAGGCGCCCAGGGCTGGATTCATCTCCCCCCCGTGTTTGGCACTAAGCTGAGCTCCAGATCCTCCTCTGCAAGGACTATCCTTCTCCATTGTCTCTGCGGGGGGAGGGTGGGCTGGTGATTCTCCTAATTGCAGCACTTCAGATAAAATTTTGCTGCTATGGTTCTAAACCCAAACATTAAATTAATAAGATCTGATAAGTCAGCATCTCTATTACATCTCCCATTTCTGTGCACAGTTTGTTTCAGCTGCAAGTTCTTTATAGAAGCATCTGTCTTTCATTACATGATTGCATAGTATCTGGGACTGGAGCAGTTAGGCATGAAAATACAAATGAGAAATGTGTTTAATTTATTTAACTTACATGTAACTTTGTTTTGGTGAATGATGGTAGACAAGTACAACCTCCAAATGAATAGTCTGCTAGTTGTTCACGCTGATTTTTAGTCATGTCTGGTGTACTGTGGTAGTTCCTTTTTGGAAAAAAAAGGGTATCGTCATTGCCATATGAGAGTCCCAATGGCCTGAAAAGAGGAATTCACCAATTGCTGTGTTCCTGTGCTGTGAAGTCTCTCCAAAAGCCTTGTGAGCACCTTTCCTTTCATCTGGCAGGGCATTTACTGTATTTGTGTGTGAATCATAAGACATATCCTCGTTCTGAGACTGTGGAGATGGCACACAGTTTCTTTGGGAAACATCAGGGCTATCTGGATAAAAGCTACTTCAAAATTGCCTTGCTAGTGTGTTTAGCTCCACAGGAAAATGAACAATGGATTTATTACGAAAAGTGTTGTAAATTATATTTTATTTTGCTTACTGCCTAGACAGTAATTAAAAAGCCATTTAAATGGAAAATAAATTATGTGGAAAGCATAAATTGAATTTTCATGCAATGAGGTGGTTCAATAATATAATCATACATAAAGTTCAAGGCAGAGAGCTCTGCTCTTTTTCTTTATGGGACTTCTGAGGTAAATTGCCCCCCAAACTCTAATGAACTGCAGGTACATACACTTTCCCATAAAAACCTCCATTTAATGGTCTGTCAGATACAGCTACTCTTGTGTCTGGATGCTCTGCTTATGTAAACGTATTTCTGGTGCTGCTACTAAAAAAACCTGAACACAGCTGTAGTCAAGATCAGCTCTGAAGCTAACTATATAAATGAAGCCAGAGACTGCACCTTCTCTTTTGCACAGGAGGCACACGCCTCATTATCATTAGTTTTTCAGCCCTGTGCTCAGCCACACAAAACCAGTGGTGGTTATTCACAGCAGGACCAGCAGGTCCCTCCCACGCATAAGGCTGAGGCATGTTATACTAACTCCTGCAGAAAATATAGACAGCATTATCACTAGTAAGCCTGTTTGCCTCACTTAGTTGTTTGGCTAACAGAAAAAAAATGTGGTATAAGCAGAACAAACAAAAATTGGGATCAGAGCATCCTTTGCCTGAAGGAGAACATAGACCTGGTCTGAAGGCAAATCCCTCGGTATCAGTTAATTGGGAGGTTTTGCAGAGAATCAGAAACTTGTGGTTCATTCCTGTCCTAGACATGCCCGTGGGAAAGGCAGCACTGAGGAGTGGAAGGAGAATTTGCATTTGGACCAGCCAAGTCCCTTCGCTTTTCCTTCTTTTCCTTATCTATAGCAGTGATTCTGACAGCCATCAGGATCTGTCGGTGAGAAGATCCATCAGGACTATATGAGACTCTGCCACAGACCCTGGCAATGTGCTGCATGCCCACAAGTAGTTAATGCCTGGCCAGAGAGTGGGAAGAGATGTTCTTTAAAGACTGAAAGCAGGGGAGCTGAGCTGATGAGCTGGAGGAACTGGCACAGTCCCTGGCAGGGTGCCCAGTTGTCACCAAGGGCTGCATCAAAACACCAAGCCCCTCGGGAAACCTCATGTTTTCTCCTAGGCAGGCAGTGAGAGAATGCCAAGGAAGGAAGGTTACCCTGCAGAGGGTGGACAGTGTGCTTGCCCTGCAGGCAGAGAGCCCAAAACACTGCAAGCAAAGGAGTGTAAAGTAGAAAGGTTTGAGGACCCCTAAGTTGTAGTCCACCCAGAAAAGCTGAATATCCCATGGGAGACACCATCCAAGCCCAAAGCTTGGGGAAAAGCTGATGAAAGTGAATTTGCTGCAAGCATTTACTGACACCCACAGATTATGTGTGCTGTAGGGGCAAGGCTGGCGATGTCATCCCTGCTAAGAGGTTCTGCCTGGGACCAGTGGATTACATTGCAGCAGAAGATGCCTGTGTTATCAGTATAAAACCAATTCAAATTCTTCTTTTTGAACTGGATGTTGGTTCACGATAATGTCATTGCCATGACAGTGACATTGAAGGGAAAGCCACAGACAGCAAGCTGTAAACAAGTCAAATTCAGCACAGACCATGTTGCGCTCTGTCCTCACGAAAGCATTATGTGAGCTCAGCGTTACCAAAGCAGCAACGATACATAGGGGAGAAGGAAGCAACAGTTGCTGTATTTGGAATGTATTGGTCTGTTATCTTTTTTAGGAGTTTGCATTCATTTGATAGACATGAGGTCAAAGCAGAAGAGGAAGCTTTTGAAGTGTTTGAGCTCAAGGACCACTGTGCCAGAACATTTGCTCCTCACACAGGGGCTGAGAGAGAATCGGAGCAGTCTCATTGCCTCGCCGTCTGCAGCAGAATGGCTGGGACTGGGCACCTCAGGAAGAAAACCAGGTCCTCTTACTAAATAGAACCCAAAGAATAAAGGAAGTTAAAAAGCAAATATTTTGCACCAGTCAAATTAGGAGTTATTTCTGCAGAGATGGCTTTTACTAAATATATCTCAGCAACTGAGGCACCAGCAGGGGTCTGGCAGAGGCCCTTGGATAAACATTGCACAGTGTTGTGGCCATGCAGCTTTGCCCAGGGAACCTTTTCAGGTTCCTATCATAACGAAAGGTTTTTCTCCGGAAAATAAGAGTATGGAGGAAACTGTTCTCTATAGCAGAGCATGTCCCTGTGTCCCCAGCATCTTTGGAAACAGCAGTTGTGGCAATTTGTGCGTCACAGCTCTAGCAGAGCCTAGGCATTGACTAGCAAAGCCAGAGAGGGCAACTTCGGCCTTAGTCCCTCGTGCATAAAATGTTTTATCTTTGCTTATGAGAAGGCACTGTTAAATGAACCTGTTCATAAATCATTTCTTGCCTCTGGTGAACAGAGAGGTGATTTTCAGTTTGAAAGTATGAATTTCTAATTAAAAAGAAGGCTAGTGGGAAAATGTTATACTTCCAGCATACTCTCTGGGGGTTTTGATGAAAGTGCTGGGGAGTAAAATGCAGAGTTGGAGACTGTTATGAAGCACTGTGACTTAAAAAAAAAACCAAAACAACAAACCAGAAACAAGCAAAATCCTGTCAAAGTCAAAGACAAAACGTAGATTGTTATTACTAGAGCAGAAAAAGATGCTGCATATAATAACTGAGATTGTTAACACAGGGTGGCTGACACAGCGTGTTCCGCAGCTCTTTTCAAAGCTGAAGGGCATGCTCTTGGAGGTCTAACAGACACATAGCTGGCTAATTCTCAGATATTGCCAAAAATATGTGATTAAAGTATGCATGATTTAGGAATGGAAATATTCAAGAGAAGGCAAAAAGGAGTGTTTTCTATGAGCTTCACAGGAACACTAATGTCAAAGAAGTTCATCTGGCAAAAATGCAAGAGAGTCAAGTAAAGGAATTAGTTTTGGTATAATTGGGAAAAAGTAGAATTTATTTAAGGGAGAAGTAGGCATAAGTAGGTTTGAATTCTTTGAGAGAAAAGGCATTAGTCCCCAAGATAGAATTAATAACTTTTATAGTAATTAGGATACATCTAAAATAGTAATGCTTGACTTCGCAGTTTGGTTGGCAGGGATTTAGTATGCGACATACTATTACTACAGATATATCACTTCGTACCTCTGTAACTGTTAAGTGAAGAAAGTATCAAAATAATATGTCTCACAAAAATAGAATGGAATCTGTCTCCAGTCTGTGTTTTTCACTGTTACTGAACAAACCTTCACTAGTAAAGCATGGATTCTCACCTAGTGAGATTTGGTTTCCACAGATAAAGACAGAATTATGGTACGTTTTTGTAAATGGCAGTTTTTCACAGTGTCCCCACTAGCAAAATGGTACAGTACAAGCTGCATTGCTAGTAGAGCACCTCTCAATTATATATGATACCCACACATGATGAATGTTGAAAACACAGGGTACCAAGATGCAGAGGTGCAATGGATTTGGTCCAAATGATGCAAAAATCCTGACTAAGCTCTGGGACTCAGAATTGGTGAATGTGCTTGCCAGCTGTAAGTCAAAAAAAAAAAGATGCAGTCATAGCTCTCCTCCAGATGTGTGAGGGCAAGAGTGGTTTCAAGTGGAACGCCTTTGTTATGTGACGTTGCCAGGTCTCAGGGAAGGTCATGCCCCAGCAGCTGGTGGCTGGGGAATAGCCTTGCCCTGCATGGGGCACCCTGGAAGCAGAAGGGAAGTGAAAGACAGAGACACTGAATCTGACTATAAGAGGGAAACAGAGAGCTCAAAATGTTGGAAGGTCGCCAAAAGAGACTTTAAATTATTAATATCATCTATATATCTGCTCTCATTTTGCTTGTAGGCTTCTGGTGAGTTGAACGTATGAAATAATATTTGTTTCCATCATAGCCATTGAGCTTGAATTGTTTGATTTTCCATTAGAACAACATCGTGGTAAATGTGTTTTATTCAGATTGGATACAGAGGATTCGAGTATCAAAAAGTAAAAATAGTCAGGCTTGTAAAATGTACTTTGAGACAATTTCTTTTTTTGTCTGATTTCCAAAGGAAATAACACTTGTGCAACAATACTGTCTGTGTGTATTCCTCTGTCGGCCTCTCCGCCTGTCTGTTTAAGGTCTGAGCCCATTCACAGGTGCCAAGAAAATCTGAGAGAGGGGCAGAGGCATCGACAAAGTATGTTTCATGAAAGCCAGTGGCTAGGAAAAGAAGTCTCTGTGTCAGTGGAGGAGAAAGGTTCTAACCATGGTGTTAGAGAGGAGAAGGCTGCAGGCCGAGCTGACAAAGTCAGGCACTACAACCCCTAAGTGAATACACAGGAGAGGGAGCTGTGAAAAATCCATGTAAAGCCAATGCTTTAATCAGAATTTGAACCTCACTAGATGTAAATCAGCCAGAGGACAAAAGGAAGGAAATTTTCATAAAACTACCTGAAAAATAAAAGGCCAGTATATATTAGGTAAACAGGCATTAACTACAGTTCAATTTTTATTCAGTTCGACATTTTATCCCAGATGTTTTGTCGCAAAGAGGTTAGGCATTAGCACAACCTGTCACAAGCTGCGTTCATTTAGGCTGTGTAGGAACACCTACGAGATCTTAGTTACAGCAGCTGTTGATGCCTGTTTTTTCTTCTGTGTTTGTAGCAGGAGGAATCAACTCTCTGGAGACCTAGGCTGACATCACAAAACTCTTTTCAGTTTTACATTTGAACTAAAATTCTGATTTCCAGCACTGGAGGACCTTGGCAAAATTCCCTGTTGGTTTTTCTAATAAAAAGAGTGAAAATGACATTTCCTTATTTTAACAGGAAGATTAAAGCACCTGAGCAGCTGGGGAAGAGCTAAAGGATTGTTCCACCACTCTCATCCTCTCTTCAAGCAACATTCAGTTTTCTGTATAGAATGTGTGCAAGATGGAGAAGGACAGGGGATAGGATTGAAGTTTAGGACATGCATAGCTGACAAAAAAATCTCTGAATGTAATGCAGTATTCAGAGTCAAGGGATACCAGCAGGTATATTTGCCCTGGACTCCTCTACACTTTTGTCCTGTCAAAAGTTTGGATTCATTTCTAGAGAGGAAGCTAGAAATTGCCACATTCAGCTTCTGTTTCTGCTTCTATATCTCCCATCAAGCTAAAGGAGAATGCTGAGGATAGCCTCAATGTACAAAGTTGCATAACCGCAATTGCACTTGCCTTTCCTTAAATAAGGCTTGCCTTTCAGATATTTAAATATAGCTGGGCCTGGTCATTACCAAATAACCTGGGGCTAAGTCAGGTAACCATGTTGTATTTGATCTCCTCTTTTTCTAAGACTCTTCATTTTTTTGAGGCATTGTCTTATGCTGTGCTTTGTCCATTCATTACATGATGCTTCAAATCACACACTGGGTTCTAAGTTAAGTGTTTTCCTCTTTTTCACCCCACTCCCAAATATTTTGCCAGCGGTCACTACAAAGTTAAGCTTTTTGACAATATCCAGTCACTCCACGTTAATGAGAAAAATTCAGCTTGGGCTCTAATGTTCTGCCACCCACAGACATTGCACCACCCACAGATGTGTTGCTGTAACCTTGTCTTCTTCCCTTTATTTTCCTTTCCCCTTTCAGAATGCACTAAGACCCTGAGCCCTCTGTGAGAGGGGCTCCCCGCTAGCTCCTCTGCCCTGCAGTCCTGCCTCCTTGCTTGTCCCAACTGGGAGGTCTCTGGGAAAACATTTCTCCCGGCCCAGCAACTTTCTGCAGGCAGCAAGGTACACAGGGCACAAGTGGGACTGAAATCACATTTATCTTCATCCTAACCTAGAATACAGTTAGGACCTGCTAGGCATGTTCACATCTACCTGGCAACTGGGAAGCACACCCAGGATTTACTGTTTCAAGGTGGTCCCAAAGTTGTCAAGAGCATATTTTAAGCCACTGTGCCATAAAGTTAATTTTGAATTGAAGCGTTTAACTGTTGTTCAGCTCTAGGTAACATATCCTTGCACACAGCTTTAAATGTTTCTGTATGAAAAATACTCACACAAAGCAGAAGAAATTCTCAAAATAAATTAAGAACCCAGGAATTGGACTGGATGATGTGTAGAAAACTTGAAAGCACAAAACGTGCTAATATGACAGTCTGTAAGCAATGACCAAAGCAAACCCTGGTAATTGTCCACAACAATCTGAAAGCGTAAACAGGCAACAGAGAGAGAGGAAGTAAATTACTTAGCCTGGCAGTCAACAGCAATTTGGGTTTGGGGTGCCACAAAAAAAATTAGGATAGCCAGAGGCCCTGTGGTGTGTACATGCTCAGTCACGCAGAAAACGTCTCTCTGGGTCAACCGCTCAGAGGGGAGATCTCCTGTTGTGCAGGGACAGCTGCTGCTATGCTGGCACAAGGGAGATGCAGGAGCTACAGGTACCGAGGCTCTGCACTGCATTTTTGTGTTCCAGACGAAATTGGGAAAGTGAAGCCCATTGTTCCTGGGTCTTTAGACGTGTCTTTACTCAGTTGCCTAATTTCCATAATGCTCCAGTAGCCCAAATTGATTTGATGAATACAATTCTGTGTTGTTTGGCATTCATTCTTTCCCATGTCCCACCCTCTTAGTTTTGTACTAGGTAATCTTGGTCCCTGCACAGAAAGAGCCTTAATTAAAAACTATGGGCACAAAATAAAAGCATTTTCCTTTGCTCCTCTGTGTGCCAGCTGCATACGGCTGCTTCCTCTTCTGTTTCAAATGAAAATGAACAGCAGGGAAGGAGGCATGATAGCCTGTACCATGACTTGGGAGAATTAGGGGGGACTCCTTTGCATTTAGGAAACCTGAAAAATATAAAATTCAGAGTGGAGTAAGA
Source organism: Neomorphus geoffroyi (assembly GCA_033558235.1). Classification (NCBI taxonomy): domain Eukaryota; kingdom Metazoa; phylum Chordata; class Aves; order Cuculiformes; family Neomorphidae; genus Neomorphus; species Neomorphus geoffroyi. The sequence goes on along the minus strand of JAUMJM010000005.1, from coordinate 44,631,279 downwards.
GAGAGTGAAGAAGCTCCCCAGGCATGTCTACATTTCTCTCTGTTATTGTAGCTGCAACACATGATGTAGGATGGTTACTAAGCTTGCCTTCAGGAGCTTATGGTGCATTTGCTGAGTGGCAACCTAGCTGTTTTTCAAAGACTTGCCTCTGTCTTCACTTTGCGGACTCTTAGTAGTCCAGGGAAGAATGAGAAACCACAGAGAGAAGCCATAAAAAACTGTATAATCTCTTCTGGGAATTTCCGCTTCATGATGAAGCTCAGGTATGGTATGCCTGGAGGAGGTAACCTTGACTTTTGGATGTCACAGCAAATTTGTAGAATCATAGAATTGTTGGAGTTAGAGGATATTACCAAATATCTGGTGATGTTCACCATATTCTTGTGAGCAGAGGCCAGATCATCCCAAAAGACCTTCTAGTTGTTTTATTTACCCTAACAATGAGAATTCCTCTTCACCTGGAGACTCGTCATAGACTATGCCTTTAAGACTTCTTTTTCCCTGTCATTAAACTTCTGGATTTTTTTTTCTCACCCTTACTGTCTTGTCCCCAAATTTGTACCAGGCTAATAATTTCTCTATCTCTAGTCAAGCCGGCACCACTATCATCATGCACTCGTACCAGTGTAGAGATCTAGAAGACATCTTGTCAGCCTCAGTGATGCCTTTTGCTGAGTACAACCTCTGCTCAGCAGTACATGAGACTTAAGATCTCACAGTCTCCCATATAAATATTTGCAGGTGCTCCTTCAGAGTCAGTAAGAGTGATATATTTAGTTCCTCTAACAAGTCACATGCTGTAGCTCATTAATCACTGTTATTAGCCTTTCAATGCATTTAGTGAATGTAGCAATACGGCATTTGAGTACTTCTAGAAATAAGACAGCTCATTAACTGAAGCAATGTCTAAATCCACTTTTATTTTGCTATTCATTAACAACTCCACAAGTGGATTTTAGTTGATAAGAATCTTTGCAGAATTCAGCAGCACTGTAAATACTTGCATAAATAAACAATCCTGTTTAGAATAATATTCCAAACAGGAGGCTGTATTTTTACAAAAGCTTTGTCTGATCACTATGTGGGTTTGTGACTATTTCATCTATTCAAAGACTACACTAAGTGTTCTCCTCTAAGGTTACTAACCTTGCTATTTAAGAAAAGCTCACTAACCTTGCTATTTAACAAAAGCTCTATGTAGGAACTATTTTTCCAAGTAAGTAAGGTAAAATTCATGTATCTAAATTATTTTTGCAATATTTCAAATTACACATAAATTTACAAAAATCATAATTAAAAAATGCAAACAAGGTTGCTAGTGCTTTAGATACAAAGGTCACATTACTAATTTTATTAACTTGATTTTCAGTTCTTATGTATAAAATTTTATCTAGTCTGAGCAACTTCTCTTCTCATCAAATACAGAAAAAATTCTGTCCCTTCCCTACTCAGGAATGTTTTGTCTCAGTAGGTGACACTAATATGTATTCATAATTGTGTACTGCAACTCCTTACTAAAATCTGTTTGAAGTTTCGCAGTACTGTCTCCTTGGATTCTTCTTTCACACGTACAGTGTGACCTTGACCCTATGTGTGTAAAGAATGCTCAGGCAGATCATGATCATCACCCACCGCCTCACCTTTCCTTGCCTCCAGTGGGTTACTTTCAAACCTGATGAATCAGAGGTAGATTTACTAGAAAGGGTGAGGGGATCCTTGTCCTCTCCTCCTTGTTTCTCTTCCCTTCATTCACATTGTATCTGCACTGCTCCTGAAGCACTGTAGGGTAAAGATGACTGGTTGACAAATGCAGAATAAACAACAAAGGTTATTAGTTTGGCCTCAGGATAGTAGCCTCAGGTCTTTGCACTTGAGAGTAGTTTGTCTTTCATCCCTCTGTGCTCCTCTGGAAGTCACTCTGCCGTTGCTGTCTGGGAAATGTTCTGTGGAATGAATCTCTCTTCCTCAGCGTTCCTCATATTGATATCAACACATCAGCTCCGTTGCACAGGCAAAGCGACAACAGAAAGAAAGAGAAGATAAATAAGATTATGGTTAATAGACTTCAGCAAATTACATGAAAGCTTCAAGCTTAAATTAGGCTCAATCATTTGAAAGGACTATTTCAGCAGTGGCAGCACCTTCTTTTGGGTGTCCTGTGTGCTACAAGTTCAGAGTTCTGCCATCCTGCATCTAAGCAGATGTCCTTCTGTACCACAGATTACATGATGCCTAAAATGATAATGGAGAGGAGAAAAAAATCCACTGGCCTGCAACAGAGAGATGTTTTCCTCAGTCTGTATCAGTGTGTGTACAGTGAAAGTGAATGCAGAGCTCTGAGCTCAGTGGATGCTGTTGAGTAGTAACGACAAAATGCTGTAAAAACACATTTTTGAGACACAGTCACTAAATATGACTTCTTCCTTATGCTCCATAGGAACCAGGCACCTGCAATGATGATGAGGAACTGTAAAAAAGCTTTTCTATGTAGGAAAGTACATATGTAGGTTAAACTGATGCTCAGGTGGTGCCTCTCCTGCTCTAAGTGTCCACCAAACCCCCTTTCTCCCTCTGTGCTCCAGCAGACAAGAGGCAGCACAGCTGCACTACACACCTTGCAGATGCAGCTCGCACAGCGCCAGTAACACTGGATAATCCCAGATTATGATACACCCAGCAACTTACGTAGGAAGAAGATCTGGCCATACAGCCACGTTCCCTGGCAAGTTTTCCCCAGATTTCTCTATGCCTGTCAGCAGTGTGGTTGTGCTGTGAGAATATCCCATGTGAGAATATCCCAATGTCCCCTCTAGAAGATGCTGTGGCATAGGATCGGTTTGCTTTAATTCATCTGGATGTGCTAATGACAAGTATTAAAGTAGAATAACATTAAAATACCTCTGGCAGTAGAGACTACACTGGAAACAATGTATTTTTTTCAAGAAAAGGCAACAAGTGTGAAATTGGGCATAGAAAACTTGGTTTTTTGATCTAAAAATATTTTCTCTGATTGCACAAATGCTGAGTTGGCTCTTAAAAGTCATGTGCAGATCATTTAAATCCCCTGCTAGCTAGCATTGATATTGCATTCAAAAAGTTTTTATATACCAGGTGTTATTCCATGGTTACTATAGATATCTTACATACTTGTTACAAGGAAAAAATGTTCTTTTAAATGCCACCATGGTAATTACTAGCAAATGTTCACTGGCAAAAGGTAATTAGTAAGTAATTATTAGGAAATAGAGGCAATCAGGCCCTTGCAAAAATTCATCCACTGGGATCACAGGCTGGAGAGAAGAGATGCACAAAACCATCTTTAAAGAAGCTTAAAAAAATAAGAATTAATTAACACAGAAAAATGCTTCAGCACAGCAAACTGAGGCTGCAGATATCTTTGAGGGATATAGCAGCCCCACCTGTCACCTCCTAAGGATGGCGTATCCAGGGAAAGTTGCAATTAGCAGGTTTACACTGTAGTCCTTAAGAATGAGCTGTCAGTTTACAGGGAAGAAAACAGGCAGGAGCACACGTAAGTAACCAATGGTGTTTCCATGCGAGTATAAATGCTCGCTGAGGAACATCAGAGCTGGCACACACTACTCAATAAAACTGGAGGGAGGAGACAAGAATGAAATCACAAAATTGATAGCTCTTTTAAAAAGGCCATGGCAGTTTTAACTCTTCATGGCTGAAAGGCTGGACTCTTAATGTGAGGCTACCCTACTCAGTAAGTACATATTCATTCACCCTCAGGGCAGCATAAACAAGGAACTCCTGTTTCCGAAACAGCCCCCTGTCACACACAGAGCAGCTGATGGAACAAAGAACCACATTTGTACATGCTCAGAGTGACAGCCGTGAATAGGCATTACTGCTGGAGCCTGGTGCTGCTGGAGGGGTATTGCTCTACCTCCACAGAAATAATCCTCTCATCATGGTCCATGGTACCTCCAGCTTCCATTTCAATATTTCGGTTCAGGAGAGCATACCAGGCAGGGATGTGAATGGAAAGGAAATACATTGAATGTGAAACTGATGGGTTGCTTCATACTTTACTCGACGTTAAAAGGCTGATTCGGTTTTTTTCAGCCATGAAAGAGCGAGATCTCTTACTTTACTACTTACTACTCTACTTTCACCCATGAGGTACCATTTCTGATGCCCAATCACCCCCATTCTCTCTTGGGATATCAACAAGACTTGGGGCTGGTTTTCTCTTTATGAAACAGAGAAGTTGACGCTGCTTTGGGACAGCTGGGACATAACTGTCAGTTCCTTTTCATTATCAGCAGCACCCAGCTGGATGTCTGGAATTCACAGACACCGAGGAGAAACCATGTTTGCTTGAATTTTAAAAACAGGTTGCTTGCTGGGAATGAATACCCTGCAACTGTTGCTCAACTTTGCCTCTCTGAAAGCAAAACTAATCCCAGAGGCTGCTAAAAGCAGAAGAGAAATCAAACTGCTCTTTACTCATCAGTTTAGAACCTGGTTAGTGCTTGAGAGTTTTGCTTTCACTGCAAAATAATCTGCACATTAAATATCTTTTAAAAGTAAAATATTCATAACAAAATCAAAGGGGAAAACCCAGATTCTCATTGCTTGAAAATCAGTGTCCATTGCTACTCATTCCTTGTGAAATAAATAATTATCTAGCCTTAGCAGCTTTGGGGTTTGCATGAACTTTGGATCTATTGCTGGGCACTTCAAAGCTAAGATCCTAAATAATATTTTGTTTGCGATATGTCAAATAAGTGACCTTTTCTGAATTCACAGCCTGAAGAGTAGAATTCATGCAGTGGCACTGTTGCTTGGAACAAGAAAATTTGCTGAGCTTGCAGCTGGTGTCTATGACAACAGTTTAAAGTATTTCCCTCCTTAATCCAAATCAGCAAATGACTTACAGGAGTCTTTACTTACTGTCCTTCCAAGTAAATTTCCCATTGCTAAACTAAGCTTGTCACCTGTGACAGATGAAGGCAGATCCTTTCTGGGACTTCAGGCTGCCCTTAGGACAAGGCTTCACATCTCATCGTTTTGTCCTCCCTTTGAATTAAGCCTGGTTCCTATATTGCCCACAAAGGAACAATGTGTCAGGAATCCTAGTGGATTCCTTTTTCCTTTCTTCCCACCACCCTTTTTTTTTCTTGGACCACCAAATAAAGCTTGGGGTACCTAAGTGGTCATTGACTCCCGTTTTTTAGATATCTGAACTGGTTTTGAAATAGCTAAAATTTTGACCATCCCTCAGCTAAGTCTGGGCTACAATGTACACGTAACATACTTCTTGTAATAACTGAGAAACCTCTCTGCTTGTTCTCTACTTCATATGCCATGAGTTTTGCTAATATGTTGAACTAACCATCACTCAAAAGTATAACCAAACTGCCAGCTTTAATAGCTAGCTCTAAATCTTTGAAAAACAAACCGGTGTCTTTTGTAAGAGATCATTTACTTATAAACTGAACTAACCAACAAAACCACAAAACTACTTTTATGTGCAAAAGTAAGTGTCTCATGATAAAATAAAAGAATATGAAAAGGAGGGGCTGCAGTGAATGTTAATGGGCTGACATTCCCTCTCGCATCTCAGAGCTTGCACGGCAAACTGTGGGTTCGTTCCAGGTAACCTGTGTTAACCATGATTTACACCAATGATGTGCAGTTGTCTTCAGGGTAACTGTTCTAAAATCCCAGCATACAAGTTTATCCTGCTGCTTTTATGATTGTCACATTTGTGCTACGTCAGCTGAGACAGAGGTATTTGGCCCTGCCCAATTCTAGTGAAACTGCATCCAGGTCACAGCTAGGCAGTAATTACACATTTTGGTGGTGGTTTCAAGACATTGACTGATGGAAATATGGTCTTAGTGAGCTGAGACACATGATCAGAAGTACATCTGTATTATTAATGTTCAGGATCTTTAGAGTAGGAGAGAAATTAATCTGGAAGTTTAAATAGATTTTAGCCCCAGCTTGCCACACACACGTTTGCCCTGTGTTGTTTTTTTTTCTAAAGTGTTTATATTTGACATACATATAATTTGTGAAAACATCTCTCTTCAACTAAATTAAGTAAGACTATTAAGAAATACAGTGTCATTCCATCTTCCTCCAAGGCCTCCCAGGATTCTTGGTGAAGAAAAACTGCTCTGTTCCCACCCCAAGCATGTTAAGTTCCAGATGTGTATATAAAGATGTGTTTGGCCTGAAGAAAGGCTTTTCTTTTTCTAAACCAGGGTCTTGCTCTATTAAAAACTCAATCAGACTGATTTCAATGTGAATATCTTTTGGTGTTGTTTTCTTTCCAGTGAGGCTTGGCCTCCTGGTGTGTGCACATGCGTCTGTTCATGGCCACCAGTTCAGAGCAGGTTATTTTAGAATAATCTTGTGGCTTGAAAGTTCCATCCCTCAGTCCATCCCCCCCAGAACGTTGCTATAGGGTATTGAAGTCCAGTGTCTAGAAAGACAAGTGGCAGCAATGGGAGGACTCTCAGCTTTAGTCAAATTTGGTGGTGAGCACAGCAGAAAATCCAGTGCACTGGATTATACCTGGAAAACCTATGTGTTTTAGAAGAATAAGAAGACTGGCTGCTTTGTTTTGGACCCTTGACTAGTTTTGGTAGGAAAAGTCTCAATTTCTATTTGACTCCTGATCATGATCCTGTGATGATCAATATCAGAAATACACACCAGCAATTGGGCGTGATTTGGACGTAGCCTATGCAAAAAAATGGCAATACTGTTGAACAACGTATAGTTCCCAGCAAAGTGTTTATGTCATTCTTCTGGGTTTATGTTCATGCTATGCCAACTATGAGACCAGAAATTCTGTTCAGAAACTCAGAAATCTAGAGCAGCACGCACAAGCATATACCAGATGAGGCATGAAGCTTTCTGGGACAAAGTTAGCCCTGCAGAAATTTTCACAGACATTTGAAACACGGAATGGTTCATGTTGGATGAAATATATCAAAGTCATTCAGTCCTTCTGGAAGTCATCTGGTCCAAATCAACAGAGTACATTTCTAGCAGTTCACAGCATCATGGACCAGCTAGATTATTTATGTGGAACTCAAAAACAGAGACCAGCCTCTTGCATGACTGAACTACAGTCTTATTGCTTATTTTAGGTTTTCTGAATTAATACTTTCTTTTTCATTTGTTTCAAACATGCTTAGGTTAGAAGTGAGTGACAGAACCTGGCAAAATGGTCAAGACGCTCTGTCTTTAGCACTGCATAAAAGGAAACAATCTTTCACTACCAAACCAAATCTTATGATCCCCTCCAGAGCAGATTTCTCTGGTTGGAGTTGCCCAAACCAGGGTTAGGCAGTGAGCTAGCAATAGGGCTGGGCAGTTGCTCAGGGTCCAGTCTTGTGTGTCCTCCCTCCTACCCCTTTACTTAGCAGTATAGCCATGCTAATAAATAGTTGCTGAGTTCCTTCATTCTTGCGGACTGTATCGGGATATAAACAGGCAAAGGTTGCTTTAAACTGCCTTGATAGTTCCAACAGTCCTTAGGATATTTGGCCATGCCTCCATTTCCAGCATAAAACACAGCATCTTCGAAGCATGTACTTCTTAATCCCTGAACTGCTCCAATAGCTGCTGGCCATAACTTTCTCTTTACTTTTACCCGTTCTTGACAGCAGAAAAGAAAAACACAACTCCAAAGTGCTTCCAGTGTAGAAAGGAGCATTTCCTGATAAAATTCAGACATTTAAAAAATGGTACAAGTGGAGCAAGAACTTCATGAGTGACCGTTATCCAGTTCTCAAAAAAGTGAATCGGCTGTAACTCCACAGTCAGTAGATTGGCTACAGAGATATAAAAGCAGAAGAAAGTGCAAGCACCTTACAATGGGTTTTGCAAAGTTTTATCAAGAAAATACACAAGCCTATATTTGGAATACATTCTAAATGTACAGAAGCTTCTCAGAATCCACTCTGAGTTCTACCACTTTGAAGGCTTTTTTCAAAAAGCAAACAAACCTGTGAAAGTTTTCTTGGGGTTTGTTTTTATTTTTTAAAAAATATTTATGTATTTCCACACTACTCATCTGCTGAGTTCAGTGAGTGGTCGGAAAAGTACACCTGGATCTGTTCAAACTTCAAATTGACTTTTCTAAAGACAAATCAAGACCCCAAATTCACACATCATTTCATAAGTATCTCTGTTTCTAAAACACAAACTCTATGCAAATTACCTACTTTGTTCTTTCTTTGTATCAAATTACCAACTTAATTGTACAACAAATACCCTGAAAAAAAAGAGATTCGAGGTGACTCCAAATTTATCTTCAGTTTCCAAGAACAGATATGTGTAGGAGGGACTCAACAAAGAACTCTACGTACCACCTTCTATAGCACTGTTGAAAACAAGGGGAAGGATCACTAAATCCTTTACAACACTTGACATATAAAATCTTGCCTCCCTCAAAATCCATAGAGATTTTCATGGAGTTTGCCCACAGAGCCTCAGAAATTATTAAACCGAGCAGGCTGACTCAGTGTTTTCTAGCTATCTGAATTCTGTGCTGCTGAGCTGCTGTGTTTCTCCACAGCAGTGGTTCAAAACGAAGGCAAAGCTTCCAAGCAGGATCCCTTTTGCATCTGAGCATTTTAGAGCTGATATCAAAGCACTACAGTGAAATTGTGCATGCTTCTTCCACAATGTCCTTGTTCCAGTAAATGCCATGTCATTCAGCGGCAGCACATCAACTTGTCTTATGGATCATTTTCTGTAGTGCTATGGCCCTGTGAGGGTGTGTGCTCTCATGCAATTGGCAGGACCCTTGATGGTGTTGACAGTGCTTCAGGTGTTCAAGTTTGAGGTGAACCTCAAATTTATTAACAAGGGATGTTCTCCATAAGCTGAAGCATTGACTGAAGAAACACTTCTATACCAGCTGCTGAAGAACGTGTCCCAGGGCAGATGCCTTCTTTTGAAACAAGATGATTTTATTAAAATTATTCTTATCAATTAAAATAGTTATTCTGCTCCAGTCAGAACCAGGGCAGAGTGAATGAAAGCCAGTTTTATTCCAGATGTCTGCTCAGTCGTATGGCTACCCTTCGAATTCAAACATGTAGTGCAGATTAATTCCCTGGGAAAGACAAGCCTGGGCTTTACATGACAGCCCAGCCGTGGGAAGTTCTCTCTCTCCAGTGCTCCTCGAGGCACTGAAGCAAACCAGATGCTTGCCACAAAGATAGCTCATGGTGTGGTGGAAGAGGAGCTGACCACGTGCCAGCTTACTCTTGACCCCTCCAGCATGGAGTATAGTATAGTGGGTTTCTGGACTTCACTGGCTTCAGAGTGCTTTACCTTTTCCTGCCTTTCTCCTCCCAGCACTGCAAAGTTAAGCCTTGATGGAGAAGAGGTGATTCAGTCTCTTCTGGTTGTCTGACTCAAGGCAACTCACATCAAAACGGGAACAAACACAAAATCTGTGACCTGTGTCGCAAAAGCACATGATGACATAGGTGAAACAACAATCAATGGGTACTTATTTCAGGACACAGAAAGCACATTGTACCTTCGGTGAAGTGTCATTTAAGAAAAAAGAAAAGTGAGATTTCACTTTCTGTCCATAACATAAGCAGTAGCTTTGTAATGTGCAGCCTGCTTTCACATATATTCAGAAATAAACCAGAATCTTCTTATGGCAAGCAGTACCAAATGCAAACAACTCCTATGCTAAGTTATGCCCGTCTAAGGAGGGTTATTTTGGTGGGCCACAAAAGATTTATTGTGTGGTGGCTTTTCTCCAGAAATTAACAGCTGTCTTTTGTTTTAATCATTGTGTGTATAAAGAAAATAAAGTCATAAGACATTGAGCACTTCTAGCTCTTAAGGGCACCCTGTGTTGCCAAGGAGAAAGCCTAAAGTTTGCATAATAGCAAAAAAACAAAGCAGCCTTAATTTTGCAGGCATGGAGTAATTTTGCTGTAGCTGAACACTTTGAAAGGAAGCTTCCTCTCATTTGTAGCACAAATCACTTTTTTGTGTGACTTTTTGGCACACAAGAGCAGGGAGAGCTGGTAAGGTACTTTTCAGTTAGTAGGCATCCATTTCCTTCTCTGAGGCAGCAATAACTGTTGTTGAAATTCATCTTTAAAAACAGGAAGCTTTATCATTATGATTTTCAAGCAACCTCACCCTTTCTTGCAAACCTGATCCTGGCTACAAATCATCTGATTTGATTCAAGTATGACTATTACAAGACTGAAGCGCAGGTATTTCCTATTTTGCTTTAAAGCACATACAGCGGGTGCTTAGAACAGCCCTGCTTCGAGTGATTCTCCCGGCCCTGAGCAGGAGCACTGCCTGACAGACCTATACACAGGAGACTCGCGTGTTTATGTTGTGCTTTTCTTTATGCTTTATTTCTGTGGAATAGAGGCAATGAAGTGAGATCTCTTGTCCTCAGAAAATACTACCTGGGAGGAAAACAGCAGGAAAGTGCTGTATTTGCAAGAACCACAGCATAGATGATGGGTTTTGATGTATAAGTAACAAGTAAATGCCTCTCCTGGCAGTACTTAGCAAAGGGCCTGTCTACGAAGGAGCATAACAGACTCACCGCAGCAGTGATATTTTCAGATACATTTTATCTCTTCTTAAATGGATCCTTGAAAGCATAGACAGGGTTGGACACCTCTATGGTTTGTGGTGCTGGCTCTTTGCTCCCAGAAGAGGAGCTGCCAAACAACACCATTGCCTACCTAGCACCATGTGGCAGGCCTGAGCTCACTGGGGAGAGCCACTGAATACCCCAGCCCCATCCTGTGTTTCTGCAGCAGAAACATCATAGAATCACAGAATCACCAGGTTGGAAGAGACCTCTCAGGTCACCTAGTCCAACCGTGCCTGTCTCCCTACTAAACCATGTCCCTAAGGAACTCTTCTACCCGTTTTTTAAACACCCCCAGGGATGGTGACTCCACCACCTCCCTGGGCAGCCTGTTCCAATCCCTGACCACCTTTTCAGTGAAGAAATACTTCCTAATGCCCAGTCTAAAACTCCCCTGGTGCAACCTGTGGCCATTTCCTCTCATCCTATCCCTCGCCACTTGTGAGAAGAGCCCAGCACCTACCTCGTCACAACCTCCTTTCAGGCAGTTGTAGACAGTGATGAGGTCTCCTCTCAGCCTCCTCTTCTCCAAGCTAAACAGCCCTAATTGCCTCAGTCTCTCCTCACAGGGCTTGTTCTCCAGCCCCCTCACCAGTCTCATTGCCCTTCTCTGGATGCGCTCCATCACCTCAATGTCCTTCCTGTAGTGAGGGGCCCAAAACTGAACCCAGCACTCAAGGTGCAGCCTCACCAGCACTGAGTACATCATCCAAGATGCCACAAGCACTGGGCCATCCTATGGGAGAAAACTCCCCTCTCCCTGCTCCACAGGCAAGCCAGTGCCTGGCTGCAGAACCTCTGGGCCATGTTAGTCTGGGGAACTGCTGTCATCACTTTTGTCTTAGACTTTTGGCTTTTGAAGGTTATGAAGTAATCCTGGATGATGATGGTAGAGCAAGGGACACTGGCTCGGATGCAGAACACTGCTAAGGCTGCTTAAGCCCAGAAGGGCTTGCTAGATGCCTCTACAAACCAAGCCAGGGAACAGGCATTTAAATGGCTACAAACAAGAGCCAACAAGAAATGTTTTGGAAAGGATAGTAATCCAGGTTATTGCAGGTTTACACTCAGCTCCTCTTCCAGTAGAGAACAGCGTATTTGACATTACTTGCAAAAATTTTACTGCTTTCCTCAATCAGGCTGGAAACAGGTAATGGGAAATTGTCCAGGGACTTAGTTTCCATGTTGCCCTGTACCATTTGGATAAGCCTAAGCCTCTTGTTTATCCTGGGACCTCTCCCCTCTGTGTCTCCCACCCGTAGCGTAGTGGCCATTCAGAGGAGCATCACGCAGGGATACAAGGGTCCAAGTGCACCAGCTCCAGGAAGGCTACATGCATTGACTGTGTTACATTGAGGCCAATGTACATAAAGACAAGGAGCCCTGGTTTCCTATTACAGTACTGGTGGCACCTTCTTCATGGCATTTTCTGCTCTGTGTCACTGTGTCTTTTATGGTATGTCTGCTCTGCACAGACATCAGATAAGTCAGCTACAGAGCGAGAAGCCAGGGCTGTGCTGGAACCAATTGGTCTGCCTTCATGAAAACTGCTATTAAAATCACAGCCAGTTCCTGAAACAGCTGATAAGACATCCTCCAGCAAACTCCACTCATTGGCTTCACTGTTGCTGTGTTTCGGAGGCAGCTGCTTGTACTGGTTCTAGTGCTCAGCCCCTCCTTTCCATCCTACTGCCTGTGGCCTCTGGGACTCTGCTCCTCGCCAACACCCCCAGGGAAGTCCCTCGGCATCTCCAGCAGAGAGGCACATGGGTCCAACTGTCCAGGCTGCTCCTGGTGTCTCTCTGAGCACCTCTGCACAGCCGTGTGGGGCGTGAGCTGGCTCAGGTCCCCTGTGTCTCCTGGCATGCTCATAAGTGTCTGGGGAGCTGCTGAGGAAGTGATGAGAGCTGGCCGCAAATATAGACTGTGTCCTGGCTGTGAACTTGACAGTCAGCAACTGCAAAAGTCTTCTGTGGTCTAAAGCAGCATTTTCAGTACTTTTTATTCTCTGGGGTTTGTTTTGCTTTGGACACAGCAGAGATCACTGATAACAAATGAGAAAAGTAGAGAGGAGGATTTCTCATTTGCAAACACAGCACTCTGCTTCCGGCAGAGGAAATTTTGCAAATCATCTGCAAGCAGAGGAACAGAAGGTCATCATGGAAAATGCACCGGGCTTTACATTCACAGTACCTGTGTGATGATGCCCAGCTGGCCGACAGGAACAGGCTCTCTCAAGATTTCTTTCTGCTTACTATCACCAGGAGGTTTCAAACATCTCTATGTCACACGCCAGGAAGACGTGTGTTACTGCATGACACAGGGCAGAGACTTTCAGAGGGGAAAGGAAAAAAACAGTTCTACAGAATGGAAAGGAAACACGAGAACAGGCAAGCTAGTACAAGAGTCTAAACTCCCCTGAATGCCTTCCCAGTCTCTGACCTCTCATTATTTCATTATCACAAAAGAAATCTAGAGTACACTCACTGATTCCTCAATAAATGCTAACCCATGACATGGGCCATACTTGCATACTTCACATTGTCACCAGTGCATGTGGGGTCTGAGCACTCTGATAGCAAGCTTGAAAAGAACTGTGAAGAGCCAGAACGGCTGAGACACTGCTTGTTACAACAGATCAATCAAGACAGACCAGCTCAAATGCTGCTTGATATCGGTTTTCCTATTTCTGTTTATGGTGTGTTTAATGGATGTAGTGCCCAGCAACCTCATCTGTGATTTCTGTTATGTATGGCTCCAACCAGAGAGCTTACTACCTATTAGGTAGAAGCTGGGCAGAAGGTGGACACGTATGACCAAATAAGAGAACAAATGAGGCAGCACTGGTCAGCACAGTGAGCTGAAGCTATCGCTTCCTTGTTGCAATTCAGATTTTTGTAGGCAACACAGCAAAGGACATTTTTAAGGGAGCATTCAAAGAGCTGGACAGTAGCCTGTTACCAGAGAGCAGTAGGCTCTATGGTGAATGCACCCCAACTCTGAGAGGAGTTCTGGGGGACTAGTGTGCCTGGGATAGACCAGATGAGGCTCTAGCAGTGAAGATCTGCACCAATAGCTTATGTAGTCACACCAGAGTACAAGTGGTGGGATACAGACAAAACGGCCTGCCAGGAAAAAGGAAACCCATGGTAAAACCTGATAAAGGAGAAAGAAGGGGCTGTAAGGGCTGTGCCCCTGAAGCAGAAGGGTATGGCAGCTGGTGACAGTTTGTGAAGGAGAAGCAACAAGGCATAAACAGCCACTTTCCTCCCCAGCCCTTGCGGTATACAATGATGATTAAGATAAGAACTGATTTATATTGACTGAAGCTTTGCCGTCTCACTTATCACAGTTCTTGGCAATGTAACTCCCTTCTAACACCCTAGGCATCACTCTGCTCTTATTGATCATGATTTTGCATAAGGAACAGGCTGACTTTCCTTCCCACCCACACAGAGATTTGTCAGGCTTTTTTGTGTACAATAGTGATTCTCAAATACTTGGGTACCGAATTTCTTGCTCTGAAATCTTCCAAACCACTCTTGACAATATTATTCTATCTTTCCAGCCTGCAAAGCACTCAGGAAAGTCATATGTAAAGTTAGCTTGATTGGAGTTAGTGCAGAAGTTCAAGCTTTGTACGTGGTATGAATCTTATGTCTCAGCAAAGTTTTTCATTTCCTCATGCAACAGGGATGCATATGCACAAATCCTGGCTTTGCACATCAGATGTTGTACACATGTCAGTCAGGCATATTGAAATTCCATCTGAGAAGAAGCATCAAAGCAAACTACTTTAGTGGTTATCCCCTGCACTGCTATTCTCCTCACATATCCTTGGCCACTCAGGTCCCTTGGAATTCTCATAATACTATATGTCTTTTAAAAAGAAAAACAAAAAGAACCTTCCCTTTCTTTTTCTGAGGCAACTTGGTCTACCCAGTGTTCAATTCAGGAAACCCAAGAAGGATGTGACATTTTTAATCAGGGTTAACAGGTAGCGTGTAGGCAATTAAATCATTATCACAGTGTTTAAGCCAAGTTAGTGACTTGTATAAAGGAAGTAGGTAAATAAGAGGAAGATACTGTTCCTTTCATTTTCCAAACAAGCCTACAACTGTTTTCCAAGCTCTTTAACTAAACTGAGTAGTTACTGACTATATGAGAACTTGAAACAAAATAACTCTTACAAATTCTGGCTGTAACAGGGCCCCTGTGGACCCAGGAACAGAGGCTATTCCTGGTGAGATTGCCAGTTTTGAGATGGGTACAGTTTTGTATCCTGGCTAACCTGGTCCACACACACCACCGGAGACAAGAGCGGTCTTCCTGCATCCTCCAGGTGCCTTGCTTCCCCGTGGAACAAAACCAGTGAAATATTCACTGTGCCAAAGGACGGGGTTAGCTTAGCACCCTGCAGTCAGAGTGCTGGCACAGCTGGAGGAAAGCAGAAAGAGTGAATCCCTCTTTAGGCATCAGCTGGCTGTAACATGGATTTGCACCCTGCAGTCTTGCCCACGCCTGCCTCTTTGTTTCCTTCAGATTGTACAATCCATTTAAACCGATTAACTAATGGGATACAAATTCACAATGTACCCATGTAACAATCAAGCCTGTATTAAAGAAAAGCATTTTAAATTCCTTCTATTACCAGCTTTGGCAAAGAGAGCTTGACTTCAGCACAGCCTGGTGCCCTGGCTGCCAGCACCGCGCAGCCCTGCTGCTGGCAGGAGCTCTCTGCGCTCCCACCCAACCCCACCAGCTCCCTCCTTCCCAGTCACAATCCCCGTGGGGGTGTTTCTGTAGTGGAGGCTGATGCAGCTCTTTTGATCCCAACCTCAGCCTGCTATGCCATCACACAGGGAAGGTGCCACACAAAGCCTGAGCTTTTTTCCTGCTCTCTTTCTACCCCTCCATCCTACGGCCACCAAGAGATCGCAAAGACAGGAGGAGAAAGAATGGAAACAGAGATGAGATAGATTTTCCCTGGTCCATCTCAAATCTATTCCACACACCTCACTTTGAGAAGAACTGGTCTATCTCATATCCTCCCAGTGCTCTGAAAAGGCTTTTGGTTTTTATTAAAAATAATCACAACATAAAATAAAGTAAGATAGCTACTAGATTTTTTTCCTTTTTACCTTGAAGAAGCCAAAATAGATGAAAGGGAGAATTAATGACAGGAATTTTCCCAGATGAGTTTTCTTTTGATGTCGTAGTGCAGTAAATATTTATTAATGATATTTAATGCCTGCTCTGAGTTCAGTGGGTTTTTGTTTCTTAAATTTATACGAGCATTATGAAGAGTTACTATTGCTAGACTTGCATTTCAGTCATCATCCCAGTTATTCTGGAAATGCTTCTGGCAGGCTGGGTAAAAAGGAAATAGAAGGTTTAATGACATCAAGGTGTGGGTTGCTAATACCAACACGTAACCTCTCTATTTACAGCAACAGGTAAAAGATGTGCTTCTACTTTAGAAGGAGGGGCATTTCATGTTTTGAATGGTGAGAGAGGACTCAAGTGCATGTTGTTTCTTTCAGAAAAGCTTTTACTCTCACATTGTCAGGAGGAGAGATGAAACCTCAGTAGACACACTTATAAACTTCGAGGAAATAGTCAAGTTTCAGAGTATTGTCACCTTTTCTTGAACTAGAAATTGCTCGATAATTTTATCCCTCCAAACACGTTTGGCATCCAAATATGCTTTAGGTAGTTTCCCCAGGCATAGTTGTAAAGAACTATTCATTTTTCCATCTTGCTTCATGCTGTGCCTGGGGGTAGAGCATTGTTTGTCTGTTTCTCATGCTTTTTCTGCAATGCAGTTCTGCACTTGCATTTGTTTTTGCAGATTAAAATCCTGGTTTAACACAGTACTAGCTTTGAACCTAGCAGCTAGTGTTATTATGGTGTAGGTTTGGCTGCTACATTTCTCCAGGTAAAGCAAAGTTGGCAAGCCTTAGATCCTCATGCCCAAACCAGCTTTTTTCTATATAGCAGCAACTAGAAAAAAAGTTCAGCGATTAACTTCATCTGCCAGGTTTGTTGCCGTGGTTGAGCTCATAACATTGCTCAGTGTTCTAGAAAGGTGGTGATCCCTGAGTGCGGGTAGTGGAGGGTAGTAGCAGTAATTTTTGAAGAACAGCACAGAGGAAGCATGTGCTGAACGAGAAGTAGAAAAGAAAACAAGTGGAAGAAAGAGGTGAGGGAGAGGAAAGAAAGGAGAAGCAGACAGAGCAAGACAGAGAAACAAGTAAAATACAGCGGTGCACTGGAGCCATAAAAGCAGAAATGGAAGTGAAAGAGGGGATGTTTTGGAGGGACACCTAGCATCAGCCCAGCCATGGCTGTACTCCTCCCTGGCACAAGCCTAGAGGAGCAGTCTCTCTCCTAACCGCTGCTTAAGGACACCACTGCACAGACTGGCCACCAAAACAGTCCCCACTGCTTTCCTTGGTCAGCCATAGCAGTGATAAGTGAGGCCCTCTGGAAAGGGAGGTTACCACAAAATAAGGTGGGAAATCCCTTCTGGATGAGGGAAATAGCCAAGAGTCAAAACATACAAAATCTCAAAGTTTCCCATCACCACTGTTATTTGTATCACTTCAGATATATTTTTGTGGAAGTAGCTTCACTTACAGCTGTCCCAGATGGCTGAAGTAAGCAAAACCTGAAACAAACAAAGGCTAGCACTTACCCACCATGAGCAGCCTCCCAATAAGTAGCCAACGTACTGGGAGAGAGGATTCCTGTGAAGTCACAGTCATTCCTTATTTTGATTCTGCTGCTTCAGCAAATCTGATAGCTGTGTCAATTTGAAAAATTACCTGAAACGAGTATCAATTGATCTGAAGTAAGAACTACCCTTACTGAACCCCTAATGACTCATTCCTATAAGTTCCCTATTTATTCAGTAGTCAAGAAAAGTTCCCCTTGGTTTGCTAAATTTTAAGTCCTTGGGCTGTAAGGTTAGGGCGGTTGTTTTGTGTATGGTTTGACTTGCTCTTCTTTATTTTGTTCCCCTTTTGCTCTATGTGGTTATGTAGCGTGGCAGGGCGGAGTGAACAGGGCAGAGTGGACAGGAATGCACTCCGCTGGCCAATGCATATTATCACATTAAGGAGAGGTAACTTGGAAGGATGAACTCTCTTCTGGAGCCCAGGCAACACGTCCTAATATTCAGCTTCTCTCATAGCTGTGCAAGTTGTTAGTGAGGTCAGTGACACTTATTCTGAAGTATCTGTCAAGTTTTGCTGCGTGAATCCAAAGGAACAGCTGGTCTGGATTTCTCTAGAAATGGTTATCTCTGAGCAGATTTGGCTCATTCCTTTAATTTCGGCCTTGATTTCAGTCTGCTTGGTCACCACACCACTGGAAAAGCCACACAGAGCAGAGCTTCCTTTTGAAAGATGTTGGTGATTCATAAGCTCCTCCCCCGACTCTCTGCAGCCCTGTGAACAACTGCTTCACTTATAGAACAAAACCCAAACCAGAAATAGGAAGTTCATAGCTAGGTTGTTGGTGTTGTAAAACTGAAGTAACAGATTAATAAATTAATTGTGTAGTCAGCTTACACTCATTTTTTCATTTTTTCCTTGCAAAAGGTTTGAAATGGCTATTCAATACTCTTACACTGCTTCACAGGTTGGTAGCTTCCTCTGTCAGCAAAGGTGCAGAGCAGGACAAAGCAACAACAGCAAACATTAAACTTTTAACTCAATAACTTATTTAATCGTAAGAGTTTGCCAAAGTTTGAAAAAAAACCCCATGTCATGATTGAATTGCAGTCTTGATTCTTACAAGCCCAGATTTTAACCAAGCTGCTAATTTATTCACTACCTATTCATTTGTGTTCATTGTGGATTATATTTTTATAACTTGTGTCACACTAGTGTCTCAGCTTACCACAAAAATTCATTCCAGCCCTTCTTTTGTGTAGTGACCTTTCCATGCAGATGTTCTTCAGCGAAGGCAGTTCCCAATGAACCCGACAGGGATGCGCCAGGAAATGAAATGCTGAGAATCTCAGACTGGAGCTGGAAGGCAGCCAGGGTGCACTCCGAAAGCAAGCAGCAAAGCTTCTGCCTTGAATGTAGGTCACCACTTACTTATGGAAATTCACTGCTCATGTGAAGAGTGCCATGAAGCAACGCTTCAGGGAGAGGAGGCAAATATGTAATGCTTTTTGTGTGGTAATTACAGCAGTGTGAGGGGCAAGGCTCTGGATTTTTTTGGCTTTCTCTACTCTGTTTTTGCCATTGCCTTAGAAGCAAGGCATACCAATGTCTGACATCACTAGAGAGATTCCTCAAGGGCACATGTCACTTGGAAGTGTAGTTTAAATACAAAATTTCTTGACATAAATGAGGCATCTGCCTTTTGTCTTTTTAAACCGATTATGCACAAGAAGTTGTTCCAGGCTAAACTCTATTGTCAAAGGGAGGAGCTGCCTGTCAGCTAATCTCCCCATTGCCTTAAGATCCCTGCCCACAAGCCTGCCTGCAGCAGTTAACAGGGATCCTTCTTGCTCATGGGATACAAGCACACACACAGATACACATTGTGGAGATCTGGTTTCTGATAGGCTCTACTTCAATCAATCGCAGAATGTGCTTACTGTTTGCATGTAACAACCTAATAAACTATGCTGGATATTGTGTTCTGAAAGCAAGGAAGAAAAACCTAATTTGGTTAAAATTACAGCCAACAAACCTTCCTTTGGTTTTCATTTCACTGGGTTGTCATACTCATCAGAAGATCACTCTCTCTCTTGTGTCTTATTGTTTTGTATCTCCATCACCAGTCACTTAATGCCCTGCTCTGACGGTCACTGTCATTTCACTATGCTGTCATTCTATACCTTCGATGTACCCTAATGCATCTCAGGCATTAGGGTATGATGATATAACTGCTCAAAAAGAGGTCTCAATAAAGTTCACATTAAAAGACTTGTACTAGTCCTTCGGTCTGACAGATGAAGCAACGGAAGTCTTTAATATTGGTGATCTGTTCTGAAAAGACAGTACCTTCTCTTATTAGTGATCTTGTTCCTGCCTTTACATGCTCCATACCGTATACACTGCCCCAGTGCATTTACATTGCATATTTTTCTTAGTCTCTGCAGACATTCCTCTCTGTTACACTAAATGTTATGCTAAAAATAGCTTTTCTATCCTCTGTACCGGCAATAGTTGCACTTTCCAGGAATGTACTCCTCACAGATAATGCAGCTTAGCTGTATGATGCACACCAGCACTTCAGATTAGCTATTATTTGGGCCTGAATCAGATAGCTGTCTAGTCTGAGCTAGACATCTCAGTTTCTCTGGTCAATGTGGAGAGTCTAAGGGAGATGACTACGGCAGGAGATGTAACTCTTTCTCTGGAGTTGCCCATGTTTGCACTATTGAGTGATCTTGGACAACTTTGACTAGATATCCAACTTTTAGATGACTAGGGCTGCATGATAGAAATTTCTCTCTAGGGCATAGAAATTAATGGAAGATAAATGATTCAGGTAGGTGGATCATAAATAATTCACCTTCTGAGAATTCAAGTTCTATCAGCTCTTTTTACTGAGGATCTTCGGGCATTTCCTTAATTTTGCACAATAACTACTTCTCCTATAGGTGTCTGAATAAACTAAAATTACTTCCTGATGTTATCATCTAATGGATCTATTCCTGTGCTAAATAGGTGGGGGTTGTATTTTGGAACTAGAAGCTTTGTAGACAAGTTGCACTGACAGTTGATTGTATGCACCATCACACAAACTCTGAATGAAGTTTCTCAGCATCTGAGGAGTTCATAGTATATCTGTCCAGCAAGTCAGCAACCGAGGGCACAGGGAGGTGAAAAGTGATTTACCAAGTCACTGCGGAGTGGAGTGCTGGAGCCCAGATTCTGTCTAGAGAGGGGTGGTTTTTTGGAGCTGAATTGACACTGCCTTCCAGAAGCAGAACTGCAATTCAGCATATATTATCTTACAGAAAGATAGTGCCTGGCTCCTGCAGTGAAAAGCTGGCCATTTTCAGAAACACTGTAAGTAGTTGTATTAAGCCAAGGAGGAACTGGGAAATTTGTCTGTCAGTCTGCTAATAGGCAAGAGTGGAGAATTTGTATTCCAATCTGTGAATGCCTGACCTGGCTCAGATAACAACCTGTTCGACCTGGTTAGCAGCGAGGCATTTCTAGGCATGCTCAGAGATGCATCTTTTGGTGTGGAGGAATTTAAAGCAGTAAGTGTTAGGAAAACAAATCCCCAACAGTCAGAGCCAATGGGGTGTCTTCAGTGTAATTTTGGAGATAGGTATCTAAATCCTAGATTCGTTTCTTCAGAACTGGCCATTGGCCAGTTTGTCTTGACAGTTGTGTTAAAAATTGTATTAAATATGTACTAGATTTGGGATCTGAAACTAACCCACATGAGTTTCTGCTCTCAGCTCAGAGCAACTGAACTGAGATGCACCATCTCTCTGACCACAATATTTCCCAGCAAGATGAAATAATCATGACATCGAGCCAGAACTCAGACAGTATGAGATTGGGGCCTGGTGCCCTGCCTTTTTCTGCCAAGCAGCATCCTTTCCTTTCACAGTCCCTCTTCTACTACTGGGTAGGAGCACTTTTTTCATAGTAACTGTTTTCACAGACAACAAATGCCAAATCTGTGCAGAGCCCACCCTGCATATGCAATTAGACCCTGGTGTGGATGGACCAGTGAGCCTGTTGCTGCCCCATGCTGGGCCAGGGCTGGTTGCAGGCAGGGCACCCTGCCTATTCCTGCACCTGCTGCCACACTTGCTCCAGAGCCACCAGCACCTGGCAGAGGCAGCAGGCAGAGTGACAGGAAAAGATTAATGTTTTGGGAAAGACAATGGAGATGAGGTCAAAGAGAAAGAAGAAAAGAGGTGGAGAATAAGAAGAAAGTAAAAATTTAAAAAATGGAAAATAGCTGCAGGAAAGACAGCAGCAAGTGGAGAAGGAGAGAAAGAAATAAAAGGTTGTTTGAGAGCAGCAAAACCCCTGTATACTGGTTGCAGTCTCCATTTAAAGTTCATATTTTTTATGTTATACAGGAAAATGGATGGGTACATGACCAGCCATCCCCCAGATTGGGATAGGCACTCTCCTCTCCTCTGCCTAGTGCTGCCCAGCTTTCCTAGCACTCTGTCCGACTCCAAGAGGCTTACTTAGTGAATCACATTGGCAGCCAGGCATCATAAATCACCTCTCATCACACAGCTCTCATGCTTCCATTCTCATATGCACTCATTCATTACTGTGGCTGGGCATGTGAGAAATACGCCAAAGCAAAGCTGTTGGAGGGAGGAGAGGCATTGCTACCCCATCTGCAGCCCAGGACATGCCTTTCCCCATGCTCGAGAAAACACCCTCCACAAGGCACTTAGAGGACAGGCAGGAAAATAACCAGCACTCACATCTCCTGAATATGCAGATTTATATTTGAAGGCTATTACCAATAAAAATTATTATAAAGCAATCACACTAATCAGGGCTTTTTATGCATTTGCTGAAATCAGGCACATGAAAAGAGTCACAAGTGTATGCTCAATGTAAAGGTTAAGCAAAGACATCTTCTTCTTTTGGCAGGTTACATCCTTCCGCTGGTCTTTGCCAGGAAACTTTCACTTCATTGTTTCTCTTTTTATTTTTTTTTTCATCTGTGTATGTCCAATCCCCCGCTCTGAGGTTTTCTAAAAATTAGAATTATATCATATCCATTTTAAGTACTGGAGAAGAACATGGTGAAGCTGTAACATTTCAAAACTACTTTGACAAATCAGTTTTCATCTTTAGTAGTTTTGACTGAGATTTTTCTAAAATTATTACAAAATGTGTTGGCTGATCCTTTGTAGCAGGCATTGAAGGTAATCCCTTTAAGAGAAACACCTGATCTAGCAGAAAACCAGGGAGTGGTCAGAGCCCATCAAGAAGCTGTACAGGTTTGTTGATGTACCTGTTCTGGGGACATTAATTTTTACCCACTGCCCAGATGGGAAGAATTTGGAAACATTTTATGGGCCTATTCAGCATTAAAGAGCTGATTGAATGCAGACTGCAGTGTAGGATAGTGGCATCTAAGCCAGTTTTCAACGAGCCGATGACAATTTAAGGTGATATTTACCTGGTAACATTCACTCTGGGGGAACACAGATGTTGCCTGTGCTCTCATTCACCCAAGCAGATCACCTCACACAACAGCTTCAATCACAGCTCAGCCATCACAGAACCCTGATAGCAGAAGTTGCAGAAGAAGCATTAAATCAAAACACCACAATTCAGCTGGACAACATCCCTTTATCTCGGAGCTGCTCCCATTGGAGGTGGAATGGGTCTGTCTGTGCAGGGCAGGGCTTGCAGGGCTTTCCAGACCCTCCTGCTGCCCTAAGCTAGTGCTGGGACAAATCCAGGTGGTGATGCTTGGTCCTTTGGGTCAGCAGCAGCACTGACCTTGGCTCAACTCTGCCATAAGAAGCACATTTCCCATAAGTCATTAATTTTTAAATATCTTCAGTCTGTGCCAGGAACTGAATTGCCATAAAATAACTCATACTGAATTTGAAAAATAGAATGAGATAAACCAGCAAATCACCTTTTCTTGTTGAAAGGATTTTAGTCTCCAAGACCTAGTGGGTACAGTAGGACTGTTTTCAAATATCACCATCTCTATCCCTCCTTTCTAAGTCCACATTGTTTTTTTCTCATCATAGGAAGTCTCTGATAATTTCCTTCTTCATATTCTTATGTGATTTCCAAACTTAGCTCTACTGATTTCCATCTTGTTTAAATTTCTCCTTCTCTACATTTCCCACTGCTACAAAGGTATAAGGACTAAATGGGGTGAATAAGAGTTTAATTATACAGCGTAGCTGTACTTTCTCCTTTGGACCTTGGTTCTCAGCCTAAAAATTCTTCCATTAAAACTTCTCTTTCAGACTTAAAAGAGATGCAGTTAAGGTGCCTAAAATATTGCTAGAAAAAGACAGATTTACCTGATGAGGCAAAAACCTGTGTTTGGGGTCTGCCCTCAAGACACATCAAGTGATCATGCTGTCACTTGGAATGAAAGTGAGTTTGCAACTTGGTTTCTCATCCATGTTTAGACTGTTTCTTTTAAAATTTCTAATTCATCTAGTAAGTTTACATGGAAGGTATGGATGAGATCAAAAGCCTACTTTGTGTGTTTTTCTTTGTCCATGCAAAGTAGTAGATTTTATAATCTCATTGATTGTTCTCTTTACTTACTGTGGCTCTAGTGGCAGTAGATATCATTGAAACATATTATCAACTTCTGCACTGGAAGCATTGCTCATGCTGCCCCAAACACTCAAAGGAGTACACTGGTGACATTAAGATGCTGCAGCACAGCAGAAGGAGGTAAGGTCATCTGTATCTGACCTTAGTCACAAGAGGTGCCTGTCTGTTGTTCTTGTGCCACAGCGCTCTGTCCTTCTGACTAGCTCTGATCCATCCAGAGTCTGTAAGGAGGGATAAAATAACTACTTCAGTCACAGGATGGAAAGATTCCCTACTGTGCCAAACCCCACAGCCACCCAACGCCCTGACAGGGGCTGACAATTTTGCTGGAAGTCTTGATGAGAACAGCTCGTCCATCCAGGTCAGGAAAAGGTAGGTGGGTGAAGCAGCCCTGGGAAGCCTGTGTAACACACACTGTTAATAACTCACTCAGTAGGCAGTTCCCGTCTTACAGGCAGTTTGACAATGACTTTGCACAGTACTTAAGCTGGAGAAAATCAGGATTTCTTCTGATGGACTGTGATAGGTAGTCTGTGGAGAAATGCAGTTTCTGTGCAAACAGCACAGTTATTGAAGAGGACCAATTTTAGTGTAACTTTGATCAGGAAATGTCTGTTAGATATCAAGGGGGAAATCTCATCTAAGAATGATTTTGGTCCAGTGATGGAATGTAATTCACATTTCCTAATTAAAAAGAGAGAAAGAGAGGAAAGGAGAGAGGAGAGAAAGGAGAGAAAAGAAAGGCAAAGATTGGATAAAGATCTTATAGATGTTGAAGACCGTGGCCTATTAAATATAAAATTACTGTGCTGTGAAAATGGAAGTTAAGTTTTTTCTGTTCTGCTTAGTTTAGGACAAACAGCAGTTCTTTGTTCAAATACAGCTTTTCAATGGGCGAAATACATGTTCTAAATATAGATTAATATAAATATATATGTTTTCTATAATATGTGCTTAGCTGTGTTCTAAAATTTTTTTATTCTACCAAACTCTTCTCAGTTTCTTCGGGCATTTCCAATTATCTCTTTAGTGGACACGAGCTAGCAAATCTGCTATGTAAACTGTTCATCTCACTGGTAGATAAAGTATAGCCATGCAACGTATACCTCCACTGATAAGATGATTCAGAACTACTTGTATGACTTACACGCTACCAGTCATCACAGATATTTTATTTTCCTTCATGGCTAGAATTTCCAGATTTTATCTTATTGCCACTTACCATAGTATTTGTTGTGTGGGTGTATTGGTAGTGAACAAAGCCTAACTAAATTTACTTTACAAATGCAGTAACCACTCTGAAAGTTATTATGCCTTATCAATGTGCAAATTCTATGTTCCTACCCACACCCCTCCCACAATGCTGCAGGTCTGCAGCTAGGCTTTGGCAGTACTTTAGGCTGTAGTGCCTTTTTTCTGTTCAGCTAGTACAAAAGCCTTGGCAGAGAATTAGACATCCATGTATGTCTGGGAAGCTACATCTATGGATCCAGAAGGAATTTAACCAATATTCTGAGTTTGTGTGTGTGTGTGTATAACCATAGTTATACAGCAAAGAGGTTCTTTATCCAAAAAATTTCTTCTTTCTCTTTTCCATCCCTTCCCCACATCAAACTGGCCACAGCTCAAGGGAAAAGTAAAGGTCACCCATAGCACATTAGAAGAGTCAGAGACGAGGTTACAGCACATTGAAGTCTATGTGTTTTACTCTGGCAGAGCAGCCCCTGAGGAGCTGGTACAAGACGACACTTCGGAGGTACCTTCCCATCTCAGTGGCAGCCTCTCATCCTGTCCTTGCTTTTCTGCTCCAAGAGTCAGTGAATCTCAGAGCCTGGTTGTGCAGATGACTTAACAAAGCCCTTTGAAAATTAGTATGGCCATTTCCATCCAGCAAGCACGTGAGGGCTACTCAGGACGTACACTGAGGTACGTGAGACTTAGCTCTGGGAATACTGAGATGGTAATTTTCTTCAGCTAGTGGGGAATTTTGCCCTCTGTCTTTTATTTCTGTTCAGTTCCTATTGCAATTTCTGTCATCGCCAGACAAGAGACCTTTAATTCTGACAGATAACATGGAGGAACTAGGAATCCTTGTTCCTCATTGCAGCGTTAGACTTAGGAGTCCCCAAGCTGTTATGAAACACTGCGAGGGGTCAA
Organism: Neomorphus geoffroyi; assembly: GCA_033558235.1. Classification (NCBI taxonomy): domain Eukaryota; kingdom Metazoa; phylum Chordata; class Aves; order Cuculiformes; family Neomorphidae; genus Neomorphus; species Neomorphus geoffroyi. The sequence goes on along the minus strand of JAUMJM010000005.1, from coordinate 44,605,200 downwards.
CAACAGGAAGTACGACCATCAGCAGCAATTAAAATAAAGGCTTTCCTTCCTATTCTAAGATTTCAGAACTTCCTTATGCTCCAGCTCAAAATTCTCTTACAGCTGTTGCATTTATTTAGAGGAATTATTTTTATTACTTTCTTATTTCTGCCTGGGCCATGTTAAGGACCCACCTTATGTCATGCTCCATTTGCATGAGAAACAGGCAAAAGGAAAATAAAAGATGCAGCTTAATCAGTCCTCAGGAGATCTTGAAGCCTCTGGTCAAGGGTCTGCAGACTGCATTAGACACTCACACCCCTGGTTCCATCTGAAGTCCTGCCGCAGCGCTGTGTCTTGTTCGTGCAGTCTCATTTCTCTTTTTCTAATTAGACCTGGTGCTGCCATTCAGGATGGAAAGCAATCTCACAGCCTATTTAATATGTACCTGTTGACTCCTGCACAACAACTATTTCAGAATTTGATTGGGTTTGGAGGTAATCTGTCTGTTTAGAAGCTGAACAAATAAAAGCTGTCTGAGAAACTGCTTTCAAAACCCAGAAGAGGGATTATTTCCAACTAGGTGCAAAGCTTAGGTCAGATCCTATTCATTTTATTTATCTGAGCAGTCAAATTGTGAATGGACTGACAAGACTGAGGAAGGTAAGCAGGATCCAACCTATTATTTTCAGCTCTCTGAATACAACTAGTCGTCATTCATCAAGAGTCCCAAGGACCTTTTGACCACAGTCAGACAACACAAGCAGCAAGTGTAAGCACAGGATTATCTGAACAGTTAAAGTTAGGCACATGTTTAAAGGCTTGTTGAGTTGAAGTTCAGTGCTCTTGGGGTTTGGTCTTCCCTGCTCTCATCTGTGGATGTGATGGAAAGCCTTTGTGAAGATATGGCTGCTTCTAGCTTTCACACAGATTAGTATGGTACAGCCCGTATTTTTTTTGTCAACTAGGGAGATTACTGTCTGTGGGAACGTCTCAGGCTGCACAAACAGAACAAAAAGCAGTGACCCACACTAGCCGGATTTCTTTTCTCTCCTTTAAGGCCGACTGTATGGGCTGAGACCTAAAAGGGCTATTGCATAAATCCCAGGAGGATGGATGAGATGAGATGCCCACGTACCACTGCTGTTGGCAGCAAAAGCAATGGCTGCAGCTCTCGGCCAGGGCTGTGGGCAGGAGACGGAGCCTGGCAGCACAGGCAGCATTTGTGCATGGTGCCAGAGCAGCATGCCCACCTTGACTCACATACTGTATGCTCAGCATCCTGTTTTAGCAGTCAAATACGGCATTGCTTGAGATTTGGCCATATGCAAGTGCAGCATTTCTGTGCTCATTTGGAGAAAAAAGATAGATAATATATAATGTGTGAGCCAGGCTGAAGCAGATGCCCTTTTCACTTTATCCTTAGCACTCTAAGGCAATTAATAATTGATCTCACACCACAGTTGCAAGCAACATCCTGGTCCCCACCATGTACTATCATAGTTCCAGGGGACCGTAGCTGCTCCAGCAGGAACAGACCTCAGGGTGTCCCATAGCAAAGAAACCTCTGCAGCTCCAGGATTATCTGGCCGGCAGGGCCCACAACCTGTTGATTTTCATTTTACAAGGCTACACAGGCAAGGTGCAAAATGACGTGAGGGGGAGGTGACACGATGATCTAGGGTAAGCATGTACCACAACCTCTCAAGGTAACCCAGCAGCTATTATTAGATCTGAGCTGTTGATCCAGCAACCATTTCTTTGTTCCCGTAACTCAGGTACAAACTGCAAAAAAGCTCCCACAGGAGTGAGAGGTGACAAACGCACCACTCTCCTTCAGAGGACATGAGAAAACCACGATCCATAAGGCTCAGCCTCCTTCAGCCTCCATTCATCCTGGGAAAACAGGCAGTGATGCTGGTTTGCCAGGAAATACTCAGTAAACAAAGCCAGGAACAGAAATTTTAAATTTTATTTTTTCCATCGTTCAGTATAATAATGCCCAAAGTCTGAAGACTGAATTGACAAAGCCAAACCCATAACTTTGCACACATTTCCCCCTTAGTTAACCCATTGCTTCAAATTTTGCAGCCTTTATATTACGTGTTGCAGACACTACACACGCCCACACACACTAACCTAAGAACAGATGTTCATTTTGCAAACAGCTATTCTGCTTGAAAATGGCACTGCCTTGGCTGCCTGTTCCTGCACCGAAGCGAAGATTGCTCCCTGCACTCCACAGCACAGATAGGAAGAGGGTTCGTGTGAGGTCCCTCTCGTCTTCAGAAAAAATGCAGTGGGTTAGTTAGCCCTATGCTGATTTACAGAACCGGTAATGAAGTGAAAATCAGGCTGTTTGAAAATGTTGCACATTAGACATTCAGAGTTTCCAGACTTGGTTACAAAACTTGGCCTTTGAAATTCATCAATCAGAAATTCTCTGTGCTACCACTAAATGATTCACAATATCTTATTAAAATCTCACTGTGAAGTAAAATTGGGCTGTGTACAGATGCACACTTTTTTCTCAAATCCACTCTCAGACTTGACTCCAGTTTTGCACACTATCACTGCTTTTGTCTACACTTAAGAAAGTTATTAAGACTTAGGGAAGTTATCAAGACTTCTCTCTCCCAGCTAATTTGAAGGAACAATAGCCTGACATGAGGAGTCCAGTGACTAAATTTAAATACAGCACTGAAGAACATCAGGTCATTGAGATTCTTACAGTGTTCCTTGTTGATACGCAGCTCCTTTGAATGCACTAAGTATAACAAGGGTAGCAAAATTCACACAAAATGGTAGCACTACAAAAGGCAGCTGGATTGAAATATAATGGATCTTTCTTGAGATAGGGTCTTGCCTGCGAAATTTCAATGAAACAGTAAACTTTGTGGGTAAGTTAATTTTTTTAGCAGATGTAAACATCTGAAATAGGGAAACTTTAGAGATTAATAGGCATAATTTGCACATCCAGAAGATACATACAGTTATCCATAGACATTCAGACTCTGCTCTCAGCAAGTCACTCAAAAATACCCTTACTTCCGCATTTATCTTTTTTTCCTCTTTTCACTCATGAATATTCTTTAATATTTTTATGAGGTCATCTGCTTGTGATTCTGATGAAAACATTTTCAATCTAAGTTGAAATAGAATGAATTAAGCCCAAGCCACATTGATATTAACATGATGTTTATGGAGTCAGTGCAATGTTTGTTGCAAATTGTTGTTGCAAGACTGCATAATATTTTACAGTTTCAAAAAGACTAATATTTTATTTCAAAATACCATTTTTATTACATAGGTAAATGTTGTAGTGCTGAGTGCAATAATTAGAAATATATATGAAGCATTATTTTTTCCATATTTTTGTAGATGATATTGCTTCCACACAAGGGTACATTTTAAAAGTTAGTCTGCAATTGCTTATCACCAGCAATTATTCCTAAGAGTATCTTTCAGTCATCTGACTATTCAGATAGACATATGTAAGATAGGACACACCTTGCCAAGAAATTAACTATGTTTTAAGGTTTGGGGTTTTTTATGAAATCTCTTCTGCCTAGAGACACACTGAACTGATTTTGAACTCCTAACAGAAAAGGGAGGTAAAGAAAGAGCAAGCAATATGGTGAATGAGTTGGTTAACAGCAACGGTTCAGGTGTCACCTCCCAAGGTACGCCAATTTGCAGTTCATTTCTTCAATCACTAGCTCTTCAAGTTGGCAGTGACTGAGCTCTCACCATTCCTTTGTGTTTACACAAAAAAAAAATGTAGTTATTTTCCAGTCTGTTAACATGGATTATCAAACCTCTCTCTCCAATCTGCACCTGAAGTATAGATGCCCTGAAAAGGGCTCGCGTGCTTCTCCTTCTAGCATGCTTCATTGCACATGAATTGGCAATCATCATGTGTGAGGTCATCGTATCTCATAAGCTATACAGAACTGGGGCAGTCCAGTTCTTGTGTGAGATCTTTGAGAAAACCCCAAGAGAAGTAGAAAGTATAAGTCTTTGTTATGGAACTGTGCTCTATTTGAATGATTTAACTACTTACAGACAAGCAGGCAGGCTAGATCACCAAGGCAATGCAGCCCCTCACCCAGTTCACCCTGGGGCTCCCCAGCTGCTCCTTCCACAAAAACCAAGCACAAGGCCACCCAACCACAGTACATCTTCCAGAGAGCAGACACCTGGAGCTCAGTTCTGTCTGAGGCTGAATCGACCACCACTCTGTAGTCACAGGTAATGGGCAGGAGAGGTGTAATTCAGCCCAATACACAGGTTATTGCCTTCCTCAGAAGCCACAGAAGTCTTTTCAGCATCCTAATTAAAATGCAAAGGCTAGTCCTAGAGAAAATGAGAGAACAAGTATAAGTATCACCACTCCGGGTGCCTGTGTTAGCAGTGAATTTATTAAGTGCGGATAGAGATTTCACCCCTGTACCTGTGCGATGTTTGCATTTTGCATCTCTCGATAGTCCTTCCTAATCTGATGGGGGAAATCTGCTTATGGACGTAGCTGAGGTAATTAGTTTAACCTTGAGTAAATCAGCAAGGCATGCCAAAGAAGCTGTCAGCAGTGCCCACCCAACTTCTCATCTCTAACTGTAGCCACCTTCTCAGGCTAAAGGCAAAGATAGAAAGAAAGCCTCTCACACATCTTCCCAAATCTGGTCATTCATTAAGGAGAAAGTTGGCAGATGATGTTTCATAAATTTAGTTTCTAAATCCAGGACTGCCTATATCACTGTCCTTATCCTCTAATTTCAATCATGCTTCTTCCTCTTTAGCGCATGCTTCAAGTAATGTAATTAGAAGTAATCCCTTTCTTTCCTAACTTTCTTTTTTGGTAAGCTAAATAAGATAAGATCCAATAGTCTTATCTCATTAGTTGCTCTCAATTCCCATATCACCGTGGTAGATTTTTGTTGCTCCCATTTCACTTCAAATTCTTTTTCTTTTTAATATAAAACAACTCCAATATTCTCCAGGTACTCATACATATACTTTGTATAGTTCTACTGAAGCTTTTTTTCTTTCTGCTGAAAATGCTTAGATTGAATCACAGCAACGTAGGATTGAAAAAGGACTGCCTGGGACTATACCAACCATTCAGTCCTGCACTTCACAGTCCCTTGAGATTGAAACCCAGTAGCAACGATACCCTTATTTCAGTGCACTGGATGCATGAGGGAATAATTTCCATTAATCATGCATCCAGGGCGCTGAAATAAAGGATGCTTGCTTTCTAAAACTCCAGAACGAGTCTTAGAGAGTTTATCTGCTGGCATTTTCGGTATCAGTATTCATTGGTGATTCACTGATCTTCAGACACTGATCCAGACTCTTCCTGTTTTCTCTGCTGCCTCTAACACAGGGACCTCATTTCTTTTGAGACCGTGCCCATGATTTTGCATGTGTGCTTCTATAACACACTCTGTTCCCATTGCCCTAATTCACAAGGTCCTCTGGTCCTCCCTGAATGATATTCCCATCCTCAACAGCATTAATGGTCCTGTGCCACTTCATATTACTTGCAAATGTCTTAAGGTTATGCCTAGTTGTTGTACCAAGGCCAATGATGAAAGAATTGGTTTCCAACAACATCCCTGGAGAACACCACTAATAACCTCCCTCATCATGGCTCTCCTTGACAAGCTCATGTGGTCTCCACTCTAATTTCTATGTGAAATGTGCTCACCTCATTACATAAATGCTTGCAATTACAATTTCAGCAATGCTCAAGGCCTGTGAACTTCTTATTCACAGAGAGCATAAAAACCAAGTGTTGAATAAAATGTTCTGCACGGTTTAAAAACATAGATTTTCCCTTTTGATAGAAGTAATAGTGAATGCAAGACCTCCTCTTTTAATAACTAGGGCAAGGCTGATGTAGGGAGCTTTATTGTTTTAATTATTTTAAATTAAAAGTCAGAAGACTGAAATGAGAACTTATGAAAACTTATTATTATAGACATAATTTTTGCTCGCTTTCTGGTGGACTCTAAAATGATTGAAGCTGAGCTATTTCTGCTCAATATAAATAACATTAAGAGTAGTAAGAAGGATGCATTCTGAAATGCATTAATGAGAATAGTAAATCATATGCAAGTTACGAAAATAAAAATATCAAGAAAAAATATTGAATGGAGTAAACATCTTTAAAAAGTTTAACTTTGGAAAAATAATTGTTCTGCAATTGTGCAGCTACTGAATATTTCCAAAAGAGGAAATTCATGTACTTTAGTATCTTCTTGGAAAATGTTGTACAGCAAATATGTATTGGAACTTCTTCCATCCTCTTCTATTTCTTACTCCCTTTATAATACTTGGAAATAAATTGATCTTGTAAACTGTAAGTGTGAGAACTTTGAAACAGCTAACCTTCACAGTATGTTACAGTCATAAATTACCTTTAAAAATTCAGGGCAGGAATCTGGTGTAGGAATCTGTACATTGTTCAGTTATGAAGAACTACCTCCAGAAGTTATTATTAATGAGAGCAAATAACATTAGTCAATGAGTTCTTCTGACATTGCATTATTTATACTCAAAATACAAACTTTTGGGATGAATTTGCAGGGAAAAAAAAAGACAGTGAGATATCTGATTTGTGCCAGCCATGATATGAAAAGAAATACATTTTGCATGCAGCACTATTGTATCTGTGAAAATTGCCACCAAATTGCCACTGAAAACATCAAGCCGTCCTTTTGTTCAATTTTATATTTATTTACTAAACTGCTTATGAAGGTCTACAATCAACAGCCTTTTCTTAAATTATCTAAAAATACCATTCAGTGGAATTCTCGGATCATTTCCTATTAAAACACAAAAAGGCAGTTTTTTGGTTAGAAAGCAATAGATTTGTACTTGCATATGAAGTTTGGCAGCTCTGGATATGGGATAGAAATAGGGAGCTTACTTCTGTGGGTGTTCCTTCTGTTATCACTCAAGCTATCACTCCCTATCTTGCAGAAACATTGGTTAGTGCTCTTTCCTGACAGGCGGGGAGGCTCTGAGCAGAGCCCAGCTGAAATACAGGGTTCAGATCAGTGAACCTCAGCCTTCCTCCTGTCAAGGGGTCACAGGCTTCCCCTGTCACCCTTTTTTTCTTTAAGTTCTTTATTATTCACACATTGCGTTTCTTCAGACAGTGCTTTGTCAAACATAACAAAGTCTACTCCTTGTAGTATTTTCTGTCCTCCCCTGCCTTTACAGACTGGTGCTCTGGTTACTGGTAAAAGATCACGCCTGCAGTGACTTGATGGGAAGAGGACTTCAACGTGCTTACAGCCAAGGAAACCTTCTGTCCCAGAGCTGAAGCTCTCTTTTTAGAGGCAACTGGCATTTGTTTAAATGAGTCGAGATGTTAACACAGGTCACTACTAGATGTAGGGTGCTGCAGTTGCCTTTACCAGCTCAGCCTCACCTCGCTAGGTCCCTGGCTGTGCTAGTATCGGTGCTGAGAGCCAAGCCAGTCCTCACCACTGTGGTTGTGACACACTGCAGCTCTAAAGCCTCTACTGTACAGTAACTGAGTAAGTGTAGAGCAAATGAGAGATTGTAAACCTTTTCACACCATGCAATAAAAATATACTCCATTCATTTAATTCACAAAACAGGAAGACCCAGCTCACAGATTAACACCATTCAAGTTAGCAGTTCAGGTGTCAAAATTCAGAGATGTGAGGCTGAACTTGAGGCAGGACACCGTGGGCAGCACCCTGCTGCCTGCATTGCCGGGGACGGACTAGAAGGAGGGGGAAAGATACAGCAATGAGCCATCCTCCTCCTCCGCACAGCACTCCCTGATCATGCAAAACACCACAGCGCACGTAGGGGCAATAGGTTGCTCTGATTCAGTTTCCCTGGTGAAAAGCTCTTTGTAGATAGACAGGGCAGCCTTAGTGTAAAGGGTCAGAGCAGCTGCTGAGTTCTGTCCTGCTGCCCTGGTGAGAAATAAGGATGGATTTGGCTCTGTGCAAATTTTAGGTGCCCGGTGCCCTGTGCCCTGTTCCTGTGAGTGGGAGCTGCAAGATGAGACTGGTGGAGGGAAAGTCAAGGAGAAAGAGAGGGTCTGCCACTGGCTTGGGTGTTCAGATCCCCACTCTGGGCTAGGGTGGGCTGGCAAGATCACTTTTCTTGCTCAGGGCTCCTAAATCTTATGGAAATCCTAATCATGACAACATTTTTATTCTCATATTAGGGGTAAATGAAGAACAATTCAGTGATTTGCACATATGTTTCCAAGCGGTAATTTTTAATCACTTCCTCCTTTATCTGATACAAATACGGTATCTCTGTGAGTTTCAGGATTTCTCTGAACTCAAGCGAGTCACAATAAAGACAAGCAGCCGTTTCGCTTCCTCTGGCTGCTGAAAGGAGCTGTTTCCAAGTGTGTGCTGTGGGGAACAGAGTCACTTCCTTACCATGTTTGGCCAGAGAAAGAGGTTGCACTAAACCCGGAAGCGCTCATCATTGTGCAGATCAGGAAAATATTTTAAACATCTCTTTCACCTTCCTGCTCTGCATTTTTTTCTTTTTCTGGTTTTTTTTTTTTTTGGTAAGGGAAGATGCATATACTTCCACATTGTATTGTATGAAAACAATGAAAACAAAAGGCTGAGCTGTCTCAGACTTGTCTCAATGGTTTATTTGACAAAGTAAGATTCTGTAATTAAGCTGAAACTGGCTAAAAGGCAATGCAACCTTCAGCAGACTCTCTGAGGGTACTTACTGAGCAAAGCAGTAGAAGGATCAAAACACCTTATTTGTCCCTGCCTAAGTGAGACCATACTACAATTAATACAAAACCAACTAGGATATGAAAGAAATAAAGCATCATGCATGAAAGCAGTAAATACTGAGTGAAAGACTGCTTTAAGAAAATGTAGTTTTAGCACTCCCTACATGAAAATGAAATTAAAATGCAGTCATTTCCCATTTCAAGTAACCTCTGCTAAGATATGTATACTGCTAGCTGGACATCAGCTTTAAATGCTATCAAAGCTCTTACTTGCGGGGGAGGGGCTTCTGCCTCATAAAAGGTCAGTGTCTCAAGGAATTCCAATTAGTCTCGCACGTTGGGAGCAGAGTGCCTATTAGTACTTTTTTTGGTATAAGCGGCACTCATGGACACATATGAACACCCCATAGTCCAAGTCCCATCACTAACAGCTGAGTGCCCATTTGGCACACGAAACTGGTGTCAGCCTCTCTGCTACATCCATCTTTGGGCTTCCCAGAATGAAAGGGCTCAGCAGGTGTGATCAGTGCTGAAATCCTGGTGCTTCCGGTTTTGCTGGCATCATGAATGAGTGGTGCAAGCCAGAGCAGGCCTCAGACTGAATAGTAGGGATCTAAGGAAGGCTGAAAGGTACAAGTAAGGCTGCTACAGCATCCCACAGGTTTCTCTGGAGGGATGTCCCTCTTGCCTCAGCTGGGTGCCCATGAGCCTTCTTCCCCCATACATGCCTCCTGCCCCACAAGCAATGTCTCTCATAAAGCACATTGCCAGCACGACTGCATTTTCAGGAAATCAGTACTTTTCCTAGCAGAAAGACAAGTGTGTGATGAGAACGACCCAATAGCAGCTATGTGCAGCTACACGTGCCTGACATGCAGGGCATTTTTGCTCTGCTGCCTTGTGCTGGACTGTGCGGTGCCTCCCTTTGCACAACCCTACAACTGCAGCAGGAAGTCTGCAGCAAGAGGAAATCCATCCCTTTCCTAAGGACAGTCTCACATATGTTGGGGCACTTCGTTTTTTTCAACCCACAGGACAGACACTTGAAAAGAGTGTGCCTGCTGCATTACTGATTTCAAAATCCAGAACTAAATAAATCCTGACCTATAGGTCTGGTTGCGCTCCTGTCTCCCGCAGCAGGCTGGCAGTGCTCCCTCCACCGTGCCGGAGCACTGCTGGTGAGAGCAGCTCTAGCGAGCAGGATGTCTGCAGAGCCATTCCTCCTCAGCTGCCAGTTGACAGGGCAGGGGGCCCATGCTTTACATTGCTTTGACACGCCACAGCACAGAAGGTCAGAAAAATCCCCATCTCAGGAAAGGCAGTTGATCCAGCATCTACCGGGGAAACATTTCAAAGCAATTATCGAGAAGAAAGACCAGTTCTTTATTAATAGTAATAATAGTAGTGGCAGTGGCAGAAACAACAATGAATTGCATTCATTCTCTACACTGAAAAGCTTTTAGCATCATCCGCCTTAGTTTTTACATGAATGGCTGCACAGTTAGTACTTATTGATTTCCCTGGGATTCATCTCATTCCTTAGTATTCAACCTTGTATGCTGAGTTTGGGAGGATCATCGTTTGTTGACTGCAGTTGATTTACAAGGTAAGGCTGGTGGTTCTCCACCTCTGCCAATGCTTGTGGCCATATGCAGATTCATGGAGACTCAGAGTCCTGCACAAGAGGTTCTTAGAGAGCAAGCATGTGCCTCAGGAAAGAAGTTATGACTGTATACAACGTCCTCTGCAAGTCCCTGCAATGAGAATTAACAGAAGAAAGGCCTTCCTGCAACTACCACTGATCCTATGTAAGCACAGCATTTTCCAGAAAACTCTTTTTCCTGAGAAAATGTTGATTCTTCATTTTTTCCCAAGTATCAGTCTACAGAGAAGAGTTACTCCTGTACCCAAGCTAGGAATTTCCAGTCACTCTGAAGCTCTTTCCTCCATCTTCCAGCTGGCTGCTTTCTAGCTCTGGAATCTCAAACATTTTCACAGGATGAAAAGTAAGCTTCCCAGCCCCACCCTCTCGCAATTCTGTGTGGCACCCTCAGTGTACTGCCAATAGAATGGACAGAATAGCTCGAGTGCTGCCTGTATTTACCCTCTGCATCTTGTCTGAGATCACATGCCATGTCGCGTCCTCCACCCTGAGGCTCAGTCTGGCCTTCAGCCTTGTTCAGTGCAGCCTCTGCCTCTTAAATTCACGCCCAGTTTCCCCCCCTTTTCCTGTTTTTGCACACATTTTCTCCTCACTTCCTGTCATATTTCAGTGCTCCCCGTGCTTGAAAGCAAAACTTATCCTACATGTCACTGGTGGTTACTACTATGAGCCCAAGACAGCTGAGGTTTACCATGAACCTTTGTTTGCATCCCCTAAGTACCTAAAAGGGGAGCAGCAGCACTTTCAAGGACAAAAGGTTGAAAGAAAAGACTTTGTAGTGCTAGTGGTGGTACCACCCTGTCCCACATTCACCTAAAGGGCGGCTGCAAGCCTCATCCTGACTACCACATCCGTTGAGATTTTCTGGAAGATTTAAAGGGTAAGGAGATCCAGGAGCACTAAACACAGACGTGTTATTTGTGTTTGCTTTTGCCTTCCATTTATCAGATCAAATATTACTCAGTTTATTTCCTGGTGGATTGATAGTCACTTTGCACGGTGACTTGGCGGCAGCTCTTTGCCTGGCGACAGTGCCTCAGAGACTTTCCCACCTCCATAGCCCTAGCTTGTGCCCACAGGCTTGGGGATTGAAATGATGTCAAGAGACCATGTGATTGAAAACCCTGATGGGTAGAAGCTGCAACCTCCACTGTGCACCTATCCCATAGCCTCTGAGTCATCTTGAAAACCAGCGAATCTCACCATGCTCACATAGCCGTTTGCCCTGCCAGACATCCACACCCTTGCAGTGTGGCCAGGGGCCAAAGCTACCCTCCAAGCCTCTTGTAACGAACAGGGTGAAAAAGAGGTGCTTCCAGAGAAGCGACTCATGTCGCTACATACAGCCAATTGGGCAAGTTTCTTCCTTGCCTACTTGTCTCCCGTCTAGTAGAAGAGCTCTTGAGTCAGTTGGCCAGAAGTTACCTGTGACTCATCCCTCTACGAAACCCCACCCCTTTTGTTTTTAGCTGTTTTATCACTTTTTATACTGTCTGATACTATATCACTTCTTGTGTTGTATTAGTCTTCCAGGTCAAGGGTTTTGAACTTACTTGTCATTGTCTTGTTGCGCAATTAAATTACGTATGCCTGCTTGACAGTCACAAAATTTTGGCTTCCAATGTGGATTTCAATACTGCCTGCATCACATGCATGCCTCCAGGTGTCTGAATGCTGATTGAGTTAGTAAAGACTTCCTGCATGTATAATGAACAGATTATATATATTGTCCTCCAAGTGTGTCCAAAGTTCCCTCTTTATGACCGCCATCTGGCTTCATCAAGTCATGCCTTTCACTTGTGCAAACCCTTAAACATTAGCCTGGCTGAGCTAGTATTTTTGGTTTATGTTTTATATTGTGTAACTGTGGAGAATAAGGCTGGAAGGTCATGAGGTAGACAGACTCAACTCCAGCCAAATATCTCTTAAATTAAGAATAAATGATAACTGACTCTAAAACTCCACAAGCTTACATCTCAGGGCAGAAGGAGTATAGGGCAGAAGGAATATAGGTCGCGGACACTGGCTGATATGGATATGGGCTTCAGTTTTCAGCCTTAGGCAGGAGAAGGTGCCATTGGCTCCTTGAGTGTGTGAGCAAATTGATAGTCATCATGGGACTGCATAGACGAAAAATTATACCTACGTACCAGGTAGGAATGTACAAATGCAAGTAACATCTTTTCCCTTAATACTTTCACATGCTTTTAAACACTGAAAGTCACAGTATTGCCGAGTTGTCTTTGAGGCTGCTGTACCTGTAGTCACTGCAAGAGGGTACAGTCATGCATGACTGGGTATTGCCTGCCTGGTGTAAATAATGCCAAAGGAGTCACCACATTGCCAAGATTCATCTCACTCCTTGGAGAAAAGGAATGACTGCAAGCCATAGCCAAGCCAAAGCCAAGAAGCACTGCAGCACTGATCTGGTAAGCTAAGTCAAGCCTAGTAACACATCTGGTCAAAGTGCAGGAAAATTGTTCATACAATGATGATCACCTGATATAAATTGTGTGTGGCTTCTGCTGCCCAACGCTCATGCTATGCCCTAGCATCCAACTGCTACTTTCCTGCCTTCATGCTGTGAGCTAAATTACCACAGCATGATGGAATAATTTAGTTTGCAAAAGAGCTCTGCAGGTCATCTGCTCCCATAGCCCACTCAAAAGCAGGGCCAGGCTTGTAGTGAGATGAGGATGCTCTAACTTTGAGCATGTCGGAACTTTGAATATCTCCAATGACGGAAGTTCACCAGCCTCTGTTTCCAGTGTTAAAGTATACTGACAGTCACAACCTTTTTTTCTAATACCTAACCATTTGCAATTTGTAGGTGGAAAGAGTGTCTCCATCTTCTCTCTAACAACCCATTAGGGCTTGGTTGTTCCAGGCTGAGCAAACCTGGCTGCTCTCTCAGCCTTTCCTCTTATATCATGTGCTCTAGTCTCTAGTTTTTCTCATGGGACTGGACTTGCTCCAGTATGTCAATGATCTTATTGTACTTAGAAACCCCCAAAACCATTTTCCCAGCTGCAGTTTCCAACCCTTCATTGTTTTCAAACTTGCAAGAAATTCAAGAATGGTTAATCTATTTATTTAAAGGAAATAAAGGAAAAAGTCACATAAGGGCACCATTCCTGTGTGTCTCTGCATTTGGCATTAGACAGATGGCTCGGTTTCCACCTGTGCCTCTGGAGTCAGATGCAGCACATATCGAAATGGGGAACTGCTCAGCTGCGGCCATGTCAAATGCTGAGCATATGTCACAACTGCTGGTGACAAGGGGAAGAGGGGAAAATAGAGCTTTACAATCCCTGTCCTGGAAATCAGCACCAGAGCCTCTTGTAGTGTCTCCTAATTGCTGTAGATCTTAAAAGAAGAGGGAATTAAGTGCTGGGATCTCACTCCTCCAATAAAGTCTCTCAGGGTTCCATTTCTAGTTACACAGCCAGCACATATTAATACAATCAATATGCAACAATAATGCACAACTATCATCACATCAATATTGATAAGCTTCATACCAGCTTACTCCTTGAATAACACGCCAAGAAGTGTAAATTTTTGCGAAGTATAAAACTGTGGGTAGCAATGTCTATGAAATACACACAGGTGTCTGGACAAAAGTATTGAAAAAAACATGCAATTGGAGTGTCCTGTCTTATCTCACTATCTTTGGCAGAGAAGCTTTTCAGTGCTTATTGAAATTCAGGGTCCACTGGTGTATCTCAGGTTGGTCACTTAAACACAGCCATGCTCTCTCTCACTAGAAATCAGAAAATTTTAGTTCAACCACAAAAACCATCTAAAATTAAAAAGTAATGAGTCTAAACACGCTGCTACATACTGCTGCCACAAGTAATTGCCAGTGGTTGTACCACAGACACGATCGTTATATCAGTGGTGTCCTGGTGGTGGTCCAAAAATAATTGTACCATTGCTAGGCATGACTCAAGAAAAAAGAATTACTTTTGTAGCTGGAGAGAACCAAAGGGCACCACATCCATCTGCTTGCCTTATGGCAGGCTCAGCTTGCTATTTATTGTGAGTCGTATAGTTTTGAATTCTACCTTCTGTAACTCGCACCTCTCATTTTGCCCCCTGGCAGGGAGCTGACAGCTTCGAGTCAGCCGAGTCCTGCGGTCCCCACTTAGGCAGCCATACATTATGTGTCAGGAAGTCTCTCTAAGTACGTGGGAGCAGGAGTTGAGGAGAATCCACTGCTCACAGAGTGCAAATTACATGCTTAGCAGGGAAGAGAAGGTGCAAAGCACACCCAACTGTGCTGTTCCGGAGTCAGCTACACTCCTTAAAGGCTGTTGCCTTCCCTTCCCTGCAGCGTGGACCCGCATGTCATGGGAAGGGAATGGCAAATCCAGGAAGGAACAAGCTAAAGGAAAGGGAACACGCAGCTCCTGGAACTGGAACTGGAATTAGCGTCTTAGTCGGAGGTTCAGAATAAATCTGTCATACTTAGCCTCTCTTTCAGCTGTTTCGGAGGAGAACTTTAGATCTAATGATGAACCTAGCAGGTAGCATGTAAGTACAATATGGGCTGAAGTAGCAGCAACTTTCTTCTCTGTCACATATTATTATAAGTATACTTACATAAGTTTCCACATTATTTATCAAAGACTAGAATCCCTTAAATTTTCAGTGTTATAATAGCCAAAATGACAGATCACTTGCTGATAGTTACACGCCTTCAGAGACCAAATAATAAACAAAATGGAAACTCCAATATAATTAACATGGAAAACTGCTGTAGCACTGTGGAACATTGGCTTCAATGGTTTTTCAGACCCACTTACTGCTGGAGGGCTCCAGACCTTCTCCCTCTGCTTCTTTCACACACCTCTCTGTTGAGCTGGCACACCTCTTCATGCAATTGCCTGGAGAGGCAGAGCAGGGATATCCTCTTGCCAGGAAAGAAAATGGGTTTGAGTGGCAGTTTTTAATCTCTGTTGTGGTCACTATGTGCCCATACCATCAGCTCTGCCAGCTCAGTGGAAAATGGCACTAGTGCAAACATAATTCAGCAGGATTTGGGAGTGAGAGAGAAGAGAAAGCAGCACTACTTAAACTTAGCTTGATGTTAAATGTACAAACGTGGCCTAAAATGGATGAAACCTGCTTGCCAGAGCTGTGGTTGGTATTCCTCTGGCATGGCACCAGTGTCTGCTAGCATGTGCCCTCCTGCGTGCTGCGGTCCCAGTATTGGCATGCTCCTTACACAGGGTTGCTCAGAGTACTTGCCACGGGGGGAGACTTTTGTAAGAAGGCAAAGACATTTAAATCCTTTCCAATTTGCACACATCTAAACATTTCCAGTGGAGATGCAGAACCCCACATAGCAGATTTCAATGCTTGGTTTTCTAAAGCACCTTTTTGGCCAGGATTCCAGGTGGAAAACAATGGGTCTGAGATGCCAAGCACAAAAATAAGTTTTTGTTAAGGAAAACTCCGACAGCTTGAAGATTTTGAGCTGCATTTCCTCTTTTGCTTCATTAAATTTGTGCACAAATAGTTCCCAGCATGCTAACTCCAGGTATTATAAAAGTCTAATGGCTAATGATTCATAAAAATGAGTGATAAGGCTGCCTGTGCCTTATCAAACGAAGGGCAAAATATCCAACACGACTACCCAATCAAACAGAATCAATTTCTAACTATCCTTAGGTTCAGCTAATGAGAACAAAACCAACAGACAAGTTTCAGGTAAAAACTCATCCAAAACTGGAATAAAGGATCTAGTTTTTGTCAGAAATAGCACAATAATGTCATAGGATAACTGGAAGTTTTTCTGCGAACAAAGGGACAAAGAGGAAGGGATCTGAGAATGCTCTGTAATATAGAAATGAGCTGAGCCTCTTATACGAACAGCCAAAAATTACCTAGTTACGCACCAAATTAAGCCTATATTGAACTACATACTGGAAGAGGTTAGGTGATGCTTATTCCCCAATCCACCATAACACCTACAGATCCCACTGCACCTAGAACAGCGTGGTAAACTCCACAGGGTCAGCTTTTTCAGATTTGTCCTGAGACCAGTTTTCAAATGTCCAGTTCTGGAAGGATAATTTTACAGAAGTACTAGAACTCCAACTGAAAGCCAGGTTTTCAATGCATACATGTCCGAATTAACTGGCTACTTTTGCAGATCTGACCCTGCCTGGGTAACCTGAATGATTTCTGAGAGCCCTCATAAGTATAATGTAGAGAGAAGTGACAATTTAATTCAAACATTTACTTTTTTTTTTTATTTATAAATACAAGTTGTTGATATTGCTGCTACTCTGAGTACACTTTTTAATTTCAAGATACACACTACAGCCTCCTCCTTTGGTCAGTCTGCACGGACACTCTGGAATCCTTTGCTTTCACTGACATGCAAGAGACTGTCCTTACAGACCAACACAAAGGAGTGGAGGGTGAATCAATCAGGAAACACATGGGAATAAATGCAAGAACTAAAAGAAAAAGAAGGAAGAAAACCAGATTCATAAAGGCAGTAGGGTTAGGCAAATGCTAAACAGGAAATACAAGGATGTATATCAGCCCTATACCTGTTTCACATAACTATGAAAGTCTATACCTACAAATTTAAATTTAATACTCTGTGGGGCTTACATACATGTGTTGCTAAATGCAGCATTCACCCAATATATGGGCCTATATTAAATACTACCACTAAGGCAATTGTACAGCATCTAGAATAAAAAAGGTAAGAACATACGTTAGATATGTTTTAATGTTCTTTTAAGTTACCATGAGAAAATCAAGACAGTGAGAATTTGAAACAGTAACAACCACTGATATGCAGTTAATTCCAAGGAGGATTTATGAGACCCATCATTCATAATGTTTTTACTGATTTCTTTGCCTGAAGTGGACTAAATTTTTATACTTTCACCATGAAGTCAAAAGTAAGCAATCAAATAACATCCATAAATCTAATTTTTCGTAAGAGAAAAGACCAAAGCAATGTCCTGTCCCAAATTTTATCTCCTAAATGATGGAAACTCTAGCTAACATCGGTACCTGTTGACATTATATCAAAAATAGAAATCAAAGGCACATACTGCATAACAATAGTGTACATTTTTATGGTACAAGCTCCACTGCTGCTCTAAAATGACTGAATATTTACCATTAAGGTAAACTAACCAGATGACCCAGTACAGGGCAGGTGATAAAACAGATGAAATAAGAGGCTCATAAGACATCATGACAAAAACACAGTTACGCATTTCCAATCCTGTTATTTTTCTGCTGAGATACGACTTCATAACGTGAAACAAAATCACTGGTCACAACTGAGAAAAGTATTAAAAATATGAGAGTAATAAAGCCTATTCAAAACTTCTTTTAATTCTCATATATTCATGCCTGCTTTCTGAAGGTGGTAAAGTATGTATATTCTTGTCAGTTAAACTACTGACTGAGTTAAAAGTGTGGGTTTTTTCAAAAATCATCATTGCCTTAAGAGATAATGCACCTATGACTGAACATCTGAAAAGCGAAGAATAAACTCAGTAAGACCTAGAGGAAGTAAAAGTTGGCACCTTATGTGTCTGTGTTGAGTTCGTAACCCTTGTCTAGCTCTAGATAAACCCGGAGCTGGAAATTAAGCATTCCTCTAACAAATGGTAGTGCAGCCTCAGAATTCCTTCTTATTTTGGTGAATGCACTGGTGGTTGCTAAGGGATGAGGACAAGAAGGACTGTTGTTCATCAGGGACCAGTCTTGTAACCCATGAGATATGGGGATAGTGATGAGGAGTAGGGTTGGAGCTATGGAGCAAAGGTGGCAATTAGTTCCACAGAAAGAAAATTCTTTTCCTTCTGCTTGTAAAATAAGGCTATCTGTGTCGGCACTTTCTTTTTCCTAACTAAGCCTAACAATATCTGGCAGTCAATGCTGTGTCAAGACTCAGGGTGGATATAAATTTCCACCCTCCATTCCTCTAGGCTCTGTTTGTGGAGCCATCTACCACCCCACCCCCCCCACCCCCGCTAGTCCAGCTGAGTATTTGAAACACAACCCACAAAATAAAAAGTGCAACAACAGGTTCTTGTTATAAGGATATCTGCACCATCTGTTTTAGGCTGGTTTGGTGATCTAGCTTCTGTGCAATCTGAAAGACCAAAAATAGCAGACAAGGTCAGTTTAAAGCCAATAGAGATGTCTGAGGTAGCTAGCTTAACATCTCCTTGCTTTCTGAGATAAAACTGAAGCATGGTTTAACATCCAAAATATTTGTCAGCTCAGTCAAATCCATAGTAATTCTTAAAATATTACCAAGAATGATATATGCAAATAAGCAGTCAGTTTTCATATTCCATGTGTATCATTTGCCTTAAGCAGCACAGTATACACTCTAATAAATCCGATACTGCAGAGTTACACTGGAGATATTTCTTCATCTATCAGGTATCACAATGTTTCAAAGTCAATAAGGGCTTGAGTGTGTTTGTCTGCCTCACTGGAAATATTGGTTTGAGTATGAGGAAGGAAAGTCTGTCTGTGATACACCCCTTCTATGTAAGCAAAACAACTGTGAACAAATTGTGCAGAATTTGTCATCATGGTGGTGTTGATGTCAAAAGCAAGAACAGTGGCTGAAGGCAGTGGACAGTCCATTACCAGATTAACGATCTAGACTCCGAATCTATGGAAGAAGCAATCTGTAAGGGCCCACTAACATGAAGACATATCACAAAGGATAATTTCACTGACTTCATTCAATTTATTGAAAGAATTCAGTGTATATGGTTGAAATTCACCATGTTGTTATAAATAATTCACATTTGCAAAGACCAAAACAAGACTTTGATCACAAAATAAATTTATTTTTCTGAGCAGAGAAGAACTGGGTATTTAATCCTGCCAAATCTTTGTTTATTGGTGTGGCATTTACTCATGTGATTACTCCCTCTGGTTACTGCCACCTTTACTCAGCCTGGAGCATGCATGTCACATAAATAGCCCACCACACAGGAGTGGAAAAGCATGTAAACATCTAGTGGTTTCTTCATAATCATAAGCTTTTTTTAGTTTGTTCTCTCTAGAGGCCCCTTTTCTTTTAACATCGATAACATTTTAGAAAGATACAATGCCCGAAGACATGTGTGATTAAGATGCTCATAGTAGAGCGCTGATGTAAGCTATATTACTTCAGTATAAAAATCAATAAAAGAGACTTTTAAAACAGATGTTAAGTACTGCATGGTACTTCAGCTTTCTATCTGTCTTTCAATGATGCATTCATCTTTGGATACAGCTCTGTGTGAAGGATGACCGGCAAGATGCTCTGTTCCGAGAGTATCAGTACTCTGATTCAGCAGCAAGTAACAAGAATGATGAGCTACTCTAGATCATTTGCCAGCGATGAGCATGAGAGGATGGCCCTTTTCCTCAGCCCCTTCTCTATGGGGCTGAGCAGAAGAAAGCTGCAAAAGCAAGCTGAGGCTTGCTGTTTCCCTGGATGTATTCAGCTG
Organism: Neomorphus geoffroyi; assembly: GCA_033558235.1. Taxonomy (NCBI): domain Eukaryota; kingdom Metazoa; phylum Chordata; class Aves; order Cuculiformes; family Neomorphidae; genus Neomorphus; species Neomorphus geoffroyi. The sequence continues at coordinate 44,585,300 of JAUMJM010000005.1, read as the reverse complement.
AAGTCATGGTCACCCTTCCCATCACCTGCAGCTCCGTTTTGTTACCTGTACTGGAGTGGACTCGCAAAAAGTCCTGCAGAAGTAACAGTGGTCTTAGCCACTAAGCAAGGCAATGATCAGGGCAGAAAAACCTTGATCAAATACCACAAGCCTTATTATCTCAGGATTTAGAACTGCACTCCACTTGGAAATTACATCTTGTGTGTGTGTGCGTTTGTAACAAGCAAAGGGGTCTCTCATTCATTCAGTCCAGTTTTGCATTGGGTCAAATCCTGACCAGCAGCAAAGCTGTCTCCTGTCCCTGCTGCCTCTAATAAGAAGTGGAAACCATTCACGAGACTCCACATGCGGATTTCATACGTGTTTGCCTCAGCATATATGCCAGTCCTGTTACTTACTGTCTTTTAGCTCCTGCCACTGCTGACGAGAAGGATGTACAGCACTTCTGCATCCCTGCTGTGCAAGCTAACATACAGTACTGATATAAAATGTAATTGATTTCACTGGCACAGCCTGACCTGCAGCTCACAGGTGACATACTAAAATAATTTAAAAGGATCAATAATCTGCTATTAGATTGCAAGTATGATACTGCTCCTTCAAATCCCCCAGTGAACAATTTGCAATGGCTTCCTTTCTTTATAACTTCAGCCTTCTTCTTTCTTTCTCCTTTTATACATATCCCTCATATATACTTGTCTGAGCGCTCCTGGAGGATGACATGTAGGGAAAAAAGATATACCAAGACATAATTACACTGGTATAGCTAACAGAAAAGGCCTAGATGTTTCAAATGTCAGTAGATCTGAAGGTGTGTAGGCAGGATTAACAACACTAATATGTTGCCACTGGTAACTGACTGCATTTTTAACCTTCCCACTGCTGGCTAGCAGTGAAAGAGGATAAGTCTAGAGACTTCTCACTAGAAACAAACAAGTTTATCAAACCCACCCTAAAACCTATTGTTGTGAAGCTGAGATGAACAAGGGGAATGGCTGCATAAAGGTTAGATAAGAGCACTTTCTTCCTGATGGTCAGCCTACACAGCATCTAGCCCTTCCAGTTTGCTGACATGCTGCTGCTTCCTCTGCTGGGTCAGCCCCGAGGGACCGGTTTTGGCCATTCCAGAAAGAGGGGAAACAAAAGAGTGAAGCTTTTACTGGGAGTATTTGAAAGGCACAGACGTCTCAGGCAAAAAATACTTGATGGAGTCCCACTGTCAAAAAGTTGGCAGCAGGCTCCTGCTGAGAGTGAGAGATTTGGAGACACCAAGCGATCTGACAGACTATTTGACTGCATAATGGAGTCAGACGCGTAATCTGAAGTAGGGAGTAGTTGCTGGCAGGGGTGGTACACCCACAGTTTGGGTATGACAAGCAAAGGCTAAAGAGGGAACCAAGCTATGTGGGCACAAGGAGTGGTATTATTAGGATGCCTATCCAGAAGGTAGGGAACAAATTTAGGGAAGTAAACAGGATTCAGAGAAAAATAAGAATATGTGAAAGGAGACAGTGAGAAGAGAAAAACTTGAGATATGCAATTACACTTCATATGTCATGCAAAAAGAAGGAATACTTCCATTCCTTCTGAGTTGTGCTCGTTGCAAGGATCCTGCCTAAGAGGCCCCATACAAGCTAATATTAACTGAGAGGAGTTGCAAGGGACTACATTATTACCCTTAATTAGGCACTCAAATAAAAAATGGTCTCATGTGCAAGTGCCTTAAACATCCAGAAAATTCACTGAAATGAAGGCAACCAAACCTGCTCAGCCCATTGATCTTCATAGGGCCTTTACCTTCAGCTAGGAGGGAAATCTCATGGGATGTTGTGAGCATGTAACTGCTTTGTTAGTGTTATGCCTAAATAAGTTATCTTTATTCAGTACCTTTTCAGGCTACCAAATTGAAAATTGTGTGAAATCATTCCCAGTCTCAGAACACTATCTGAAATTTTTTTGGTCTTGGAGAGCACAAACTGTGGATAGATAGCCACAGCGCGGCCTTTGCTGAGAACAAACTCGGTGCCAATGAGCTCACAAAGTCCAGCTGAAAAGGATATAGAAAAGACCATGCTCATGCTGCAATGCATGTGATTAAACAGCTCTGTTTCATTTAAAGGCCTTTCAGAGAATGCCAGACTGTTCCAAATTTTAACCTTTAAAATGCAGCAAGGACTTGAGAGCTACTTTGGCATTTCTCAGTGTAACCCACACCTCCCACATACAGCAGAGATGACTTTAACGAGCAAAGCATCAGGGAAGCAGCCTATATGGGTATGTACAGCCTATGTACGGACCCCTGTAAATGGCTGCATCTCTCTCAGAAAGATTCTTAACCTATATCCCTCTTGGCATCACACTAACTCCTCATGCTGAGAAGTGGTTTCATCTACAATAGTGTCACTCATTTTCAGAGCTTCCTCTTCTTCCCTCCACTTAATGCTGGCAAACCAAAAACCAAAAGCAAAGAAGGCAGCAGATTTTTGTGTGTCTCCTAGAGCGGTAATTAGAGTTGCTAAGAAAAAATTAAAGAAACGTGAAGTTCTTCCTGGGAGCGATGTTCTCTGCATGATCCAAGCAAGCATGAGCTGTTTTGTAGTCACGAGCTACGGAGACGAGGTTGTCTGGGATTTGTCTGTCTTGCCTTAACATGCCAGAGCAGTGGGATATAGCTCAGCTGCTAGGAGTTTTCTTATTCCTAATTCATGCTGAAGCAATATGATGAGACTAAAATTATTGATGCCTTCATCAACCCACTTCACTACTTGTAATGTTTTTTGCTGCTGTTAGGGAATAGGAATGTTTGTATAACACACATTGTTTATTGCTTTCTCATGGAAGTCATTTTAATATGCCCTCTATGATAACTTCTCATAGGACCTTCTGGCCTTTTACCTAATCTAAGGACAAGATTTTCTGAAGACCTAGGCATCAGACTCCCTGCCAAGAAAAGCCTTCATACGCAGTGTACGAGCCTTACTTTGTAATTAGAGTCTTGAAGTAATGGGGTTTACATATGAACTGGTTTGCCCCATTTGTAGGATGCAAAGCAGTCCTAAACCCAGCACTGGTAAGTCTATGGCTGTTCTATATTCTTGCATATCACTGGTAGGGTTTAATCATTTTACAGTATTTCTCTGCATGCTGAAACTTCATAACTAGGAGCTTCACTGTCAACTATTTCCCTTCAAAACAAAGCCACTTTGCCAGCACTTATAATATGAAATATATTTTTTTATAATATTCCTATGTATTTTGAGGTATGTTTTTCAAAAGATGTTCCAAGGAAATATTGAGACTCCCAAGCACAAATAGCAAGAAAAGGCTTTTTTTCCCAGTTTGTTTCAATTCAACTTACCAGTCCCCTCTGCTCTTACAGAGTTTTCTTTGCATTTCCATCCTAGTTTTAATATTTGTTCTCTGCGTTCCTCCTGTTCTCTCCATCAGTATCCCCAGGGATACCAATGCCACCCACTGTTCTCAACTCTGAGCAGGGCAGCAAAAACACAGGATCGGGGATCACTCAACATCTGACATCATCTACCTGGACTTGTGCAAAGCATTTAACACTGTCCCACAAGTACCCTTGTCACCAAATTGGAGAGACATGGATTTGACAGGCGGACCACTCTGTGGATAAGGAATTGGCTGGCTGGTCACACTTAGAGTTGCGGTCAATGGCTCGATGCCCAAGTGGAAATCAGTGACGAATGATGTTCCTCACTCGTGAGGAACTGGTGCTGTTTAACTGGTGCTGTTTAACATTTTTGTTGGAGACATCATCAGTGGGATTGAATGCACCCTCAGCAAGTTTGCTAATGACACCGAAGGGAAGAGGTACAGTTCAGGTGGACTTGAGAGGTGAGCTTGTGCAATCCTCATGAAGTTCAACAAGGTCAAGTGCAAGGTCCTACACATGGGTTGGGGAATCCTAAGCACAAGTACAGGCTGGGCATAGAATGGATTGACAGCAACCCTGCAGAGGGGTGACTTGAGGGTGTTGATTGATGAGAAGTTCAACATGACAATGGCAATGTGGACTTGAACCCGTATCCTGGGCTGCATCAAAAGTATGACCAGCAAGTTAAGGGAGGTGATTCTCCACCTTTAATCCACTTCCACGAGACTCCACCTGGAGTACCCCCTTCAGCTCTGAGGCTCTCACCGTAAGAACATGTTGAATTGGGTCCAGAGGAGGGCCACAAAGATGATCAGAGGACTGGAGCACCTCTCCTATGAAGACAAGCTGAAAGAATTGGGATTGTTATGCCTGAAGAAGAGAAGGCGCCAGGGAGATTTTATAGCAGGCTTCCAGTACTTAAAGGGGGCCTACAAGAAAGATGGAGATGAACTTTTTACAAGGACATGCAGCAATGAGACAAGGAGTAATGGCTTTAAACAAAAAGAGGGTAAATGTAGATTAGGCATAAGGAAGACATTCTTCACCATGAGGGTGGTGACAGGCACCAAGATGCTACTGTCATACTTTGAAAAAATAATGGCAATGAAGTCCAAGCAGGTTTTCTTTTGCCCAGCTTTATTGGACACTGGGGTATGAACTAGTATTTCCTTTTTCTTGTCTGAGTTCAATATGGCCACATCCATTGTATGTCATGAAATCGCACACGTAATATGCTGGAAATGAGTTATAGAACCTTTCTTTCTATTTTTCTACCTGGTTCACACCTTTCTTTTTATGGTTTTAACTTAAAAGTCTCAGAGAGAACCACAAAAGCCTCTAAAGCTGACCTAAAATTAATTTTCATGTGTAGAGTTGTCCAACATCAAATTAGAATCCTTCAGAGACGTAAGCAAGCGTTATGAGCACTTTGCCAAAAAGTTGAAATTTCTACTACTAACAATATACTACATTAGACTTTGTTATGTGTGTACTACTGACTGCTATTCCCAATGCAGAACGGGTCAGCGGCATTTCTGAGAGGCAGTGCTCAGTCTGAGGGGAACAATGAAGCACATCTCTCTGTTGGCACGATTTCCTTTCACAAGCAAGATGATACAGAGCAGGTGAGGTGAAGCGAGATGCATGAAAAATTAATCCAGCAAGTGATTTTTTCAGATTATTATGAAGCTCAAAAATTCCCTACATTATCTTGAATCAAAATCTAGCCGCACAGAGGGCTTTAAAGATAAATTCCCAAACTGCGACTGAAGAAATATTTATCCTTTTCAAAACACTTTAAATGCTATACCTAAGTAATATAAACCATATCATATATAGTTACATGTCATATGAAAAAGAAGCACTGTTCTAGGAAATAAAGCATAAAGTAATATCTATGAACATCTGTAAAATACATTAGGTGAGATTTGAACCATCTAAGGGTCTGAATTTCATCCTTTTGGTCTAGAGAGAGAAATAGACTTCAGCTAGTTCATCTGTTTTGTTTTAGAGAACTAAATGTTGCTGCTGTAGTGTTAAACCTCTAGAAGATACTAGGGATAACTAAATTATTCATGGCAAATATTATAGAACATGAAAATGCATTTCTCTTCTTCATATGGTTTTGGTTTTGTTTTTTTTTTCATTTTCAAACACATCTCTAATCAACTGCTAACATCTGTCTATACAATATGCAATGTCTAAAACGTTCCATGACACTGTCTCCGGGCCCAAATTTCAAGTCCTGGACCATATGCCAAAGATAAATGCATTAGAATGACAACAGTGGGAAAAATTTTCAACATGACCAAGAAGCCTTTGGCTAATGGAATGATTAATACTTTTTTCAAGACAACATTTTGACTGGACATGCGAATATTTGGGGATTATTCAAATGCTTGAAATACATTTAAATTAGAGTAAATCCACCAATTAATTTGCAAAATTTGGATGAAAGAAAAAAAAAATTAGATAAGAAATAAATCCAGTGCCATGAGAAAACCTGAGGCCATAGCACTTCTGAATTTGATAAAAATTTACCATTCTTTGCATATCATGGCCTGGTACTAAAGGAATAGGTTTGACTGTGCTTTGTCATCAGCATCCTCTTTTTCTCAGGGTACAATGGTTGGAGAATCTCCCCGTTGCCTGTTCTCATTATATTGCATGGAATGTCATCACACCTGACAGTTTTCATAAAGACCAAGCTCCAGGAGACTGAAAATCTCCTGAGAACCATGGCTTTTGATTACAAAGAAAAAAGGAATGTTGCATTCCTCATGATTGCAGAAACAAAAGAAAAAAAATTTATCTTTGCTGTGCTTCCAATATGCTGAAGGCTAATTAAGTCAGAGGCGAAATTAAACATCTCTCAGAAGTAACTGTGTTTGAAATTCTTTTTTCCTAAGCAGAAAGGAGAGAAAGTCAGAGACGGATCTGAAATTTTTAAAACCTGGTAAAAGCGATTCTGGAATTCAGGTCATTAATTTCAGCTGAAAATGGAGAGAAAAATAGGCTCTTTCTTGTCATAAGTCACAGAATTTTGAAATTAATGTATGGTAAAGAGCAGAGCTATTAAAAAAAAAAATCATCATATCACAGGAACAACAGCAAATCAATCTGTCAGACAGTGTGCAAATAATGGGTAAACGTTTTCTGGAATTGCCCTTCTTCAAACTAACAAAATAGCCCATTTTATTTACAATTCAGTTGCCTTGCTTGTTGAATTGAAAATGGACAAAGCTGGCGCAAAGATGATCTCACGGAAGGCAGCTCCGCCAAGGCTGCCATAGGTTGCTTTGCATAGTCATGCTACTGTATATCAACGAATAAGCATGAGCTGCATTTTTTATTTCTTCACACCCCTTTTAGTATAAACCCTGTGGAATTACTACACTGAATGCTGTGTTAAGTGCTCATTGTATTTTACATGATGTTTGGATTAGCACACAGTTCCTTATTAATAAAACTATGTTGTGCAGCAGCTGTATGAGGCAGCCATACATGATTACAATACACAATAGGAACTGCTCATTTCTACACTGTTTCTAGGGAAGTAAAGGGTTACTAGGGGAAGTGGTGTTTTATCACATATTCAGCATTGCACAAAAATAGCCTAGAAGATCAAAATGCTTGCATTAAAGTCTCCACACTTCTGTAATTAATTTTAATACCACAATGGTCTATTTTGGATATCGTTATCATACTCTTTCTGCCCAATATAAGTATAGTTAATGATGTCTGGGGAGGTGCACGAAACAGAGAGGAAATCTTTTCTTAAATACTGAGAAAGGAAGAATTTGGTTCAGTACTTGAGGGCAGAGCTACTCACCACGTAGCCTCGATTGAGCAGCCTCTCTGCTGGGGGCGGGGAGGTAGTACACCAGACACCGTAAAGCCTTGTCTCGTAGGGCTAGGATAATGTGACTGCACAGCGTGTGAGATCAAAAACCATATGTGCCTTTCTGTTTCTGATGACCCTTTTTCACAACCAGGTTTTGGGTTGTATCTTTTTTTTTTCCCTACGCAATTTGTTGCTGGTGAGTTTCTAGACTGACAGCCAAAGAGATTCGTCTCCTTTATTAGCCACAGGCAAAAGCTAACACAGACACAGCCCTGAGTATTACAATCGATCCATCTGAGCCTTCTTGCTCTGTGTCATCAATTGTATTGCTGTAAAGAAGGTGTCAGATGTGACCGCCTCAATACTGTCGATGCAAAACATGCCACGATTTTCTCAGAATGCATGCAAAGAGCCAAACAATGAGTAAAGCAGGGGATGAGAGGCTCCAGCAATTCCCGAGCTTGATTTGTAACATTTACTTTTCTGTGGATTTTGTGTTGTATTCAGTCCTTGATCCCAGAAATAGAGCTCCTAACAGTAGTAGCAGCAGCTTATTGCTGTATCTCTTGAAAACATACCTAAGCCTCACCACCTCTTGCCATGCACCTGAGACCACCAGGCACATCACAGGTGATGGTACTCTTTGGCCAGCACTGTCTTCTTGCATTTCTGAAGTCAGAGGCCTCGCACCTCATGACAGTTTTGCCGAACGACTCTGGCTTGCAGCACACATTTATTCACTTACACTAAGCTAGACATATCTCACGCTTTGCCTCTCAGAAATACATTGCTTTGGGTTTTACTCATTTGCACACGTACAGTTGAGACTCTATGCTTCTGAATTTAGTCATGTTACATCCTGTGTTACCTGATTAAGATCAGTAGCTGGGAGCTGATTGTTTAATTGACTTTTTAGAAACTCAGCTAAAAGTTTCCTACTTGAAACATTTACAAGCACAAGAAATGGTTCACTTCATTCCTGAACTCATCAGTTTAAAATACTGTGGAGGTCCTTATGCCACCAGGACTTCCCAAATCTTCTACTGCCTGGGGGTCTGCGGACTGTGCCCACAAACACATGGCACCCTGGGGCTCCTCCCTCTCCAGCAACATGGACATCCATCAAACCTCCAAGTAGTGGAGCTCCACTGCTCTCAAGTAGAGTTTGTTGCAGCAGTCAGATTCTGCTGAAGAGAGCTGGTAGGATGAAACTTCAAACCTACGTGAGACCCCCTCAAGTCAGCAGTCTCAGCAAAACCTAGGCTTCCCCCAAAGACAAATTTTGCTTTATAGGATCTGGCTGAAATGAATACAGTCTCAACCTCTGCAGATAGATCTTAAGCACTGAAGAACCGTACTCACCATGCACCCACAGGCTCTCCAACATTTTTTCCCAAAAAAGTTAATTACTCACTTAAAGGAGTAACGGATTACGTCCATGACTACTAAAGTCAACTCCTATTGACCTCCCTGGATCACAGATTTTACCTGCTGTCATTTCAGTAAAATTGCCATAAACAAGCAATAGGGAGTGCTGCTATTTGCACAAAGGTTTCAATGTAATCTTCATTTTCTAAGTTACTATTACATTTTTGCCCCTAAAGGCTTAGTTTTGAATTAGTAAAGAAAATGTAGCCTTTTAGTCCTTTGAAAGCCATTCTTAGGATCAAGTAGCCATTAATTAACAAACTGTTCAAAACATGACCGAAATTCTGGTAAAATAATGTTGAGTTGCTCTGCAATAGCTTTAAAATATTAAAATGCTTATGTTGAATTTTGGACTTAAAACTGAAATTACATCTTCCTTTAAATACTGTGTCAGCAGAACAAAGCTTAATATTCATTTAACCAATAACAAATTTTTACAATTGAGGTTGAATCTGTGCTACAGTAGAGAACGGTAAAAGAGCTATATTATGGGCAAGGCAAAGCAATAAAATTTTTTGCCTTTATCAATCTCTACATTAAATGTCAAAGAAGAAACATTTCAGGTGATATACTCACATGGTAACAAATTATAAGAAATGCAGTTTTTTACCGAAATTGTCTATAGGCTAGCTTCAAGGTACAAATTTATCTAATAGTGAGAATACATATAAAAAAAAAAAGGAGAAAAAAAAAAAAAGAATGATGACTGAGGTTTGAGTCATCTCCAAAGGTTTTATGGTATCCTGTGTCTCAGTACCAGCTTTTTATGCTTCATATCCTTTGATACAGTTCTTCAAACAGAGGACATAAATACCATCCAGGTTTTAAAACATTTTATTTGCATATTAAAAAAATTGTGCATTCCAATAATTAAAATCATTTGAACAAAAAAAAAAATGGCACTCAATTAACCGCATTTTACAGCTCGCAGGACCTTGGTACAGCTTTGCATTTATTCGTGTGTTACTCTAGTTTACTGTAGTCCCACCCAAGTTCTTCTTTCATCAACATGCAAGCTCTTTCATGCCACCAGGACCAAAGCCAGACAGGCAGAGGGAAAGGCAGCGCCTTCATTCAGTGTCAGTAGTTCTCTCTATTCTTTTGATGTGAAAGGGGCAGTACAGTCATTTTAAACTTTATCCAACCTCTTTGCATCTTACAAAGTTAAACAGCTAAAAGAAGTAAAATAAGAAGGCAATGCTTGTGGAATGTACAGTGCATAATTTGGAAGGGCAGATTTCATTACGATTCACCCGCTTGCTTCTCCTGTTCAATTGCTAAAATCGGGGGGAAAAACAGAAACAGAAAAGAAAAATAAAGATCGAGAACCAGAAATGCAGTAACACGACAATTCCTATAACGTGTTAAAAATACATAGGTATCAAAAAATATCCGTATCAAAATAGAAGTGGAAATAATTGCAAATTAAGCGCTACTACGGGGTGGCTTCAGGATTTCACCGCCTGGCACAGCCACAGCCGTGTATCCTCCCTCCACCCCGCACCCGGCTCCCCGCCTGCCGCCCCTCTTTTGTCTCCTCCCGCCTCCCTCCTCCTTTCCCTCCCTCCCTCCCTCCCTCCCCCGCCCTTCCCCGCCGCCCGCCCGCCCCGCACTCACTTTCTTTTGAAGGCAGCGGGTTTTTCTCTTGCGTCTCTGTCTTCTTCAATTTGGACTTGTCAAATTTCTCGATCTCAGCCATGTCTGGTTTGTCGGACATGTTGGCAGGTAAATTCTGCGCAAGAAAGGGAACGACACCCCGTTATTCCCGGCAAGGGATCCCCTCGCTTCATCTCAGCCCGCCCCCCCCCCCCCGCCAGCCCCAGCCCCGCTCCCGCCGCACCCAACGCGGGGACCTGCAAACTCCACGCACGCCGAAAATAAAAGACGCTTCATCCCACCATTAGTAAATTACTAATTAATAGTAATTTTGAATTAGAATTGTTAATTTAATCCACCATCAAGGCACTGCAGCTCGCCGCCGGGAGGGCAACTCCCCAGTATTTGCGCGCTGCGGAGCACAATAGAAGGAAAGCGCCAGGAGCGGTTTTAACTCGTTAAGGGAAAATTAGCTGAAGAAATAAAGCCCTCCGACGACAACAAAGCCGGTTCGAGGCGAGCACGCCACCGCCCTTCCGCGGCGCGGCCCCTAGACAATGCCACCCCCCGAGACAATAACCCCCCCCCCCCGAAACAACAGCCCCCGCGCCCTGCCCTGCCCGCGGTCCCTCCTGGGGTGCTGGGCTAGGGGGGTGTAGAGGGGGGGAAAGGCGGGGGGAAGGCGGAGGGGGGAACCCACCGGTGTCGCCGCGCGGTGATGCTCAGCCCCGCCGCTCGCTGCTGCCGTCGCTCCACACGCCAGTATAAAGGGCGAGCGCTGGCGGGGCGGTTTTATCCCCGCGCCTATGCAAATAGCGGTGATGTCACCCGCTAACCATTTTGCCGCTTTCCGCCTTTTTCTCTCTCTCTTCCCTCCCCCCACCCTTGCTTCCTTCCCCTCCCTCTCCACCGCCCAGCCCTCCTCCCCCCAAGCAGCGCACACAGCTACAGACACAGGCGCACACCCTTAAAACCGAGCATCTCCCGCTCTTGCTCCCGGTCCTCGTCCCCGCCCCGGCCGGACGGAGCTGCCCCTGGCTTCCCAGACCTCGCCCTGCCCCGCAGCGGGGGTGGGCTGGAGTAGAGGGAGATGTCGGGGGAGATGCTGCGCCGTGGATTTGCTTCAGCTCGCTCTGTGTGCCCCTCTCCCCGGTTGAGCAATATCATCTCGCTGCATATGCTGCTCAGATTTCCGCATTTAGAAGGAAAAGACGAAACCCTCGAGCCTTCAGAGCTCCGGGAGCTGCCCCCGCCCCCCAACTGCCTTTACAACCTTGTGGCAGGGGAAAAAATAAAAAACCCATCGCTGTCCTTACAAGCCTGCTGTAAGGAAGGAAAAACAAACCATCGCCCCTGCTGCAAGGAAAGGATAAATTCCCTTTGCTGTCCTTGCAACGCTGCTGCAAGGAAAGGATAAAATCCCATTGCTGTCCTTACAGAGGGGAAGAAAGGACCTCCCCCAGGCCAGGCCAGGCCATGCTTTGATGGTGGCCCAGCAAGACAATAGCTCCGGCCAGGTTCCTCCCGGCCCTGGAGCCCAGCTCCGGCTGCCCAGCAGCCCCAAAGAGGCACCTCCCGACGGGCCATGGGCGCCTGCGGCTGGGGGAGCAGGAGGGATGGGGCTGTGGCCATGGTGGGTCCCGGCTGGGCCACGCCTGCAGGATTCCATATGTCCCCAGCACATCGCTCGGGGGAATTCAAACCGCAAGCCCCAAGCAGCGTTCGGTCCTAAAGTCAGCATAATCCAGCTGGATAGGCGGCTGCCGTTGGGTAGGGGCAGACAGGGGTGTGTGGCGCGGGTGACTCTTGTTTCTGCATTTACAGCATTGGGCAATAAACGGAATCATTCACGTGAAAGCAATGAAAGATGAAGTGGGGTGTATCGTGTGCGTGTGGCTGAATCGGGGCAAGCTTTGCGTCTTTGTCTGGCAGCAGCTCTGCCAGGGACTGCAGGCACGTTTGCATTTAAGGGTGTGAGGTGGGCCAGGAGCCTACAAGTGGGAATTAACTTAATTTCTGCTGCCACTGGGACATCTGTCTGGAAACCATGTAGCGTATTGCTTCTTGCTCCCTGCCCTCCAGCAGAGTATCTGATGGGAGGGTGACTGCTGATGAATTAAAAGCCATGAGTCGCAAATAGTATTAATACATGCAAGGAGAACTGTAAATACAATAAATTCCCTGGGGATGCTGCTTCCTCTGTTTCATGATTCTCCTCTCCCCCTTGGCTGGCCATATTTCATAATGTTCCCAGAGCTGTAATTTCAAGAGGGTAAAATCTTTTCCCCACGGCAATCCCCATAGTACTCGCTATGGTGAACCAGGATTTCCAGTCGACCCAGAGTCGCCCTAAAGCAGGACCCCTTCACACTTGGAGGTGAGGTGTATAGAATCTGGTTTACTTCTCTAGTCCATGAACATCTCCAAAATGGAGATGAACAGAGTATATCACCGAGAAAGATGGTGCAAACTGAAAATATTCCTATGAGCCAGAGATTATGTAGGAGTGAAGGTCAAAGGAAATCTCTTAGGAAAGAAATGACAAGGAATAGATAAAATAATTTGGAAATATTTACAGATTTTCATAATAAAAGCATTAAAAGCGTTCCGGAGGGATCTTCTGTGTTGTATACCATCTAACTCTGCTGGTTTTTGAGCAAGTTGTGTAAAATGGGTTTATGGCCTTTTACTGCTTCGATGCTTTTGAGCACTGAACCTCATGACAGGAGTTGTGAAATTGCTCTCATGATCAGTTCATCATCATCCCCAATGTTACAGCCTCAAACTTTTCAGCTACGCCACAGATCTCTTGGCCTCTTAAGTGAAGTTAAATTTAATATAAATATTTTTTAGAGTTTTCTGCTCCGTGTCTGCTGCAGTCACTCATCCAAGTGTCTGAGCAAATCAGTGTTCACCTGACCTCGGTGCAGCAAATGCACTCCTGAAATTAAAGAACAGTGAATGTTTCTGTGATTGAGGTCTGATCTTTCAAAAGCCGCTTGTCCAATGGCCTCCTTTCATTTCTACTCATTTTGAGCAGAGCCACAGATCCTTTAAATCAGTGTAACACACAAGCTTAAATGGGTTGCTGATTTCTGCAAGCCAGGAATCTCTAGTGAGGCCCCTAGGTTCAATTATAGTCCTGAGAGACAGAGATAAATAAAAGATTTACACTTTTGCTACTTTTCTGCCTTCCTATATCTCCTTTCTCATGGATTAATACTGAGATAGTCACAGTACCTTCAAAATGTCATATATACTTTACCACATATATGAAGAAAGTGTTGTTTCACTGAAGCAAAATGAAGGTGTTGCAGTTCGGTGATAGGACATGGGCTAATTTCTGTAAATCGTCTTTATAGCATTTTGTATTAATGGTATAGTTACAGAAACTGCATATCTCCACATCCTTTTACATTTGCTTCTGTTTGTTGTTATTTGGAGAATGCAAGGAAGGTATGTGTTCATACAAGACTGCCCCATGTCAAATTACTTCTGGTGATTATAAAACTCTAAAGCTCAGTTGGATGGGGCAGAGCTGACCTCAATAAGTGTGCTAGGCCACATGATGTGAAGGACTGCTATCTTAGGAATTTTGAGTTTGGATATTGATGAGCTGCTCCATTTTTTTTTTTTTAAATTACTTTATTGTTTTTTATGTCAGCAGTTTCTTATCGTGATTATTTAAAAAGATTTCAGTCAACAAATATTTGGTAGTGTAGTGCCCCTCTAGACATGGCTCTTATCCATTTGCAAGTTAAATGAGAGCACTTTTCAGCACATTGCTGATCCCATTTGCAAGGAGGAAATTGGACCCTGGCTAACAGAATTATCGTCTAACACCTTCGAGGGTTTAAACTGGAGTGAAACCACAAGTTCTTTCTTGCCTTCTAGGAAATTCACGTAGTAGGAAGGGTGGTAAGTGGTAAACTATGATTCTTGCATCTCATTTGTATGTCCATGTTTGAAGACTTTTAACGATGAACACACCTTTTCCAGGTAAGTGTGCTCTCCTATTTTTGAAAATATAATGATAAATATAATGATTTTGTATGATAAAAGACTTGCTCAAAGCCGTGCAACACATACTAACAGGTGTCAATGAAAGTGTCTGTATCTCAGATTGACTTCAGTGGGCTTTTCCTTGAGCTCTGAAGAATGTTTTGAAACAGGATCAGGAGCACCGATCTTCTAACATTATGCTTATTCTGCTATACAGTCTGTGCATTTATTAAAAAAAAAAGAAAAAAGGAAAGTAATTAGGGGAACACAAAATGTCTATGTGGTAATGTACCCAAGATTAATTTCTATTTCAGCTTATTATTCATAATGGGATCCCAGGCACATCAGATGACTAGTAAGATAAAAATAAACTCTATATGTAAATTTCTCAATCATGTGGAAGATACATTAAGCGAAGAGAAACCAAGTGATTGTTTTCCACATCACAGTTTCACATGTGAAATCTTTTCACATGCTTGACTCTCTGAGAGAATGCTTTCTCTCACTCCATATACTGCTAGAGGAAGCAGGAGCTGGCAGTGATCCTGAGAGTGTAAGTGAAGAGACAATACCTTTGGGTAGTTTCTTGCTGTGCTCCCTCCCTGCCAGCAACAGAAAGGTGACATCAGGGTTTGGGTGTTCAATTGTTCAAACATCACAGCATAATGTTACATTCCATTGAACTGAACGCAATGGACAATATGAAAAAACGGTTACCTATCAACAATAAGAAAAAAAAGGTTAATCAGTTCATGGAGAAACACATTTAAAATCAGAGCCTTTCCATTGCCCCCCCCCAGTTTAATTTCAGAAGAGGGATTGCAAAATGCTAGTCCTAGTTGGAGAGATTCTAGTACTAATTGGCTTGACACATAGGAGCATTTCCTTTTTTACTGTGCTTGACAAAGGGAACTCTGCAACAGGTCATGACTTTAAGAAAACAGTGCCTGTGGGAGAGGAAAAGCCAGGCTGGGAGGCTCTGATTGCTGCACAGGAAGCTAAATACCCTCCAGTGGCAGATGCTCGTCTCCCACACCAATCTGCCCGACTCTACTTACACTGCCTTCCCTACGCTCACAAACAATAAAAGAAGGGCGTTTAGCCTTTCTTTTAACGCACACAGAAGGCTGTGTTGAAGCAACAGTTTGGATGATTGTCTATTAGTTACTCCGACTGCATGCAGTCAATAACAAAGCAGACAAGATGAAGAGGCCTTTGCCTGTGGCTTCTAGTGTTTGAGGGCTGCTAAGAATTTGTTGTCATCACGTTCTGATAGTTTGTATAAATGGAGAAGAAGCAAGAGAATTGTGTTTCTAACTTGGAGAATGATTTCTTTAAATTTGCAGGGAACCAGGAAGCTTTTAGCTGTTTGTCTTGTATGTTTCACACGATATATTTTTCAGGGGTCTGTGAATTAAAAGTGTCCAAACGACCTCTTTTGGCAGGAGTTCCTTGCTGCCAGATACATATGCAAACACTATATTTGAAAGCTGACTCTAAAACCAGTGATTGATTTGAAAAGCACCTGAGAGGACCAAAACAAACACCCTAGTAGTCTCTTGCCTGAGGAAGTCATCTCTGTGCCAAATTTTCACAAGTGCTTGTCATCACTTTCTGATTTTTTCAGCAACTTTTCTTCTCTCTCATTTATATGAATAAAAATAATTTTGAAAGTAAGTGACAACATCCAAATAATTCGTCACAAAAGCATGGTGAATCATTTCTCCTCATGCAACTCAGCAACCCCTTGGTGTTCCGATGTTAGGCTTCTCCTGAGTAAAACTGCTAATTGTACGGCATATGCTAACAGAGGTTGCAAACAGAAATCTCAGGCAAATGCAGAGACCAGGTTTTTATGTTACCATTGAATATGAGTTTCTTTCAATGCAAATATAAAGCCAGATATACATTCAGAATACTGTGATTTCCATTCAATATACAAACAAATCCGTATGTACAAAGGACAAGGGAGCTTTTCTTATCGGCATTCCATTGAAAAGGGATGACCAAAGTAAACCCACAGGATGAAACAATGACAGCGTCAAACTGCCTAGGCTATTGTATGGGCTTTGGCAGTCACTTTAGGGATTGCCAATCTACTTGCTCATAAGAAAGAGCACAGAGATAGGGAAATACCCTTCAGTGAATGTCCCCAGGATGCTCACACTGCATATTGTACTGGGGGGCCAGTTGCAGAGCAATAAAATATACTTGATGACAATAATTAGGTGAGTTATGTCATGCCAACACTGAGTACCCTCCCTCAAAAGCTGACATCCTCGTGACATAACCTGGTGTGAATCAGACCAGTAGCATGTCACTATACGTAAGCACACAGCAGAATTAATTTATTTAGCTTGGAAAAGAGCACTTCCCTTGAGACCACACCTATGCTATGTGCTCTGTTTACAGCTATCTCTGATCTGGCTTTAAACTTGGAACTCACCCCAGGTTTATTACTTTGTGTTGATTTGCTTGGGTGGGTTGTACCACTTGTGCTGAGTGCTGCTAGCCATATCTGAGGCATTCACTTTAAAAACATCTTAAGCATATTCAGCTATCAATCTCCTTTGTGTTTCCTGCTCCCCAAACACATACAAATGCAACAATCTATTGTTTCTTCTAAGATTGTAGGCAGTAAGCTTTTTTAAAGTTTAGTATGTGTTTATCCATCTAATCTATTGTTCTTCACTACTCCTTTCTTAATGTATTTTATTTTTAGAAAAAAAAAAACCAATACGAACAAAGCCCTAAGCTTGCCAACCAATCAGATGTAGTGATTGCTAGGAGGTCTGCTCAAAACTTCACTCGCCTCCTTGACGTTTTAGCTTTCACCAGGATAAAGAGTGAAGAATGGAGCTGTTGGGGTAAAGCACATCCAGTCATTTAGACTTTATTGATGTGATGCTTTATTCACAGTGCCAGTTTGTAAAATCAAAGACTGTTTCTTGTGACTGCCACAGCCATGGAGTTTTGTTGCCTGTGGTGTACTCCACAGGTAGCAGGGCCTGTGTGTGTGTGTGTGCTGGGGGGGTTACCTTCTTGAGGACGAAAGGCGCAGCTCTTACAGGCGCAGCCATGAAGGCTTCATCACCCCACCAAAATGTGTGACAGAAAAGGGTGTCCAGGCTCACACTCCCACCCCCGCATCCGAAACTTTCGTCTTTTGCCCTTAGGTTTCTCTTTCAAGGCGGAAGGGAGTTACAGTGTCTGAGTGCAGACAGAGGTGGGGACTGGGAGGGCCATTGTGTTTAAGCAATATCACGTGTGCGGGATGTGTGGGTTTAAAAGGACTCTGTGCTTGGTAGGCATTTAGAATTTCCCCAAGCTTGTCTATGTCTCACTTTTCCAAACAATCTCCCCTTGACTTTTATTACTGTTGGGCCAATGAAGGCAGACAGGAAGGGGGCTCGGGAAAGCACTACTTTGCCTGCAGGAACGTTCAGGTTATTTCACACAGAAGGGTGTGTACCTGTGCTAGAGGTGAAAGATTGGTAAAGCTTATGGGTTTTGTGTTTAGAGTATCAGACTCAGAGAGTTGCACCCAAAGCCATGATTGCTGACAGGAAAAAAACAGTGGTGGGGATGGATGGAGCAGAGTCCATTTTCCCTTGCAGGGAGAAGAGCCCTCAGAGTTACTCACAGTTTCTGGTGCTGGCATCCACTTGCTCAAGTGTCACTACTGTTGCTCATTATCACTAGATAGAAGTTTGTTTATGTCTAACAGAAACAAAAGCACTGGCATGTTTTAGGCTTGGCAGGAAGTTACTGCACACATGCTCAGGAAAAACAACAACAATAACACTAATGCGTACTGACGTAGTGGGATTATTGCCAAAACATGTCACTGCTGGTGGGCAAGCAGGCAGGCAGAGTTTATTTGTGCACAGAGGTGTACAGCTACTTCGCACCTGAATGCAAGCTGTCATACAGAAGCAGAAAAGGGAAGAATATGTAGTTTCCAATTTTTTTGGTCTAGAGGTGTTTTGTTACTGATATTGAGAAGGACAGAATTGAGACCAGCTTCCATTTATCGCAGTTACTCAATGTGTCTTAAACAGAATGGATGTGAAACTGGGGATGGTATCCAACTTCCCAAAGGAAACACACCTCAACTTATATGGGTAGCCTCTTTATTTTCTGTTTAGTCTCCTGCACTTGTAATGTAAGTTTTATTTCACAGCTGTAATCTTGATAAAATGAGAATTATGGGATGAGAAAGAGGAGCACCTCTGTAGATTGAATTAGATGTGAAAGTTGGTTGTCCCTCCCTATAAATCACATATGTGTGCAGTCCCTGTGCTGTTCAGGCAGAGTTTTGTCCACTGGTAATGAACTGCTGCCACCAGTGGGCTGTGGTTTGTATTGACGCACACTTTTAATGCTGCGTATCTGTGATACTTGTAATAAGAGCCAAAATATTCCAAGACTCGTGAGTTTATCTAAATTGAAGGGCAGTTGAAGGGAACGTACTAGATCAAAAATTAGATGTCTGTCTCTGCAATACACTCCGAGCATCGACATTACTCTCTTGGTTTAGATACATTTGCATACAAGGTAATTTTCTCCCAATAAACTTCACACCACATGCACTAGCGTTAGTCCTCCCACACAGGCTTACTTGGCAGAAATATGTATGTGTACAAATTGTGGGGATCCAGTTTTTACTGGTGATTGCCATGGTTTTGCACAGATAGGACATCAGTCTTCAAGGAAATAACAGAATTTAGATACTAAAGGGAAGCTTCAGCAGAAAAGATACATACATGTCCTGAAACAAACATGAGACACAGCACCTTCTAGTACCCAGTGTCTTTTTCTTCACTAAGTTTATCAAAGATTTAGAAATGAAATCACTTGAGAATCCTTTAGTGCTTGCTCAGATCATGGCTACCACATACTAAGATGCTTGACTCCTCAACAATGTGATCGTTTACATGATTTCTCTGAAAATGTGGCCAGAGATTGTGGTGATGAGTATCCTTACCTGTGTATATGTACCTACACCACACACACATATGTGTATAATATCTAACATGTAATATGACATTTGACATATGTTGTATGTTATACAACATAAAGCTTGTAATGTGATAAGATATGTAATATGGTAACATATAATATAACATTGTAATATTATATTGTAATATTTTATTACATTATGCTATATTTACTCCATGGTTTTAGTAATATTTCTTGGCTTGAGGGCAATTCAGATTAATATCTTTTACCTGCCTACCCAGGCAGTAATGGTTAATGTAGCATGTCCGTTTTGGCTGCACTAAAATGAAAACAAAGCAGCAGGGCAATGAAGAATATTTCCAGTATGGACAGGTTCCTGACACGGGCAAAATTATTCAAGAGGACATATTTGTACTTCTCAGCCAAAATGGATTTCTTGAAAAGATTCATCATCCTTTAGCATCCAATCCCTCCTAAGCACTGAGGGCTGTGGTATATGCTACTGTTTGCACAACAGATTCACAGCCCAATGTCTACTCAACTCTCCTATCTGCATCCCAGGAGCATCCACCTGGCATTCTCACCCACTGAAAGATGCTACTGAATTGAAACATAGACTGCACAGTGGGTTCGTGCATGAACTGAATATTCAATTGCAGTTTACTACTATAATCGTCTTTGCTATAAAGTTAAAAAAATCTGAATTTTGCTTTGAATTCTTCAAGGCAATAAGGGACTAGAACTCTGTAAATGTGGAATTTTGTTGTTGTTGAATGAGTAATGCCTTATGTTGGTCTAAAGAGACTCTTCCCTGCTGGTGCTTGGGCAGAGTCCTAGCAAGAGCTTCATTTATCACTTGCTGGTGAGCAAAAACAACTGCTCCATTTCCTACAGTGAGTCTAAACCCATCATTTTATTCTGTGTTTGCAGCTCTAACACACTGCCGTGAGGAAGGCTCTGAATATTAAGGGAATAATGCTAATAATTGCATAGTGTATTCCTTTTCTAAAATTCCCTACTATGGGGAAACTAAAATTATGTATCCTCTCCCAGAATAATAGAAGGTTATCAGAAAAATAAGAATGCAACTTTTTGTTGGCTGTCTGAATGAATCCATAGCATACTTCAACAAAAGGCAAAAGATTTTGTTGGTGTTTGGTCAGACATCTTTCTTAAATCCACACTGCTGACCATAATTGCTTCAGCATCCTCTTACCATCTACAGTATATGGGCTTCAGCTCCATGGTTATGTGCTCCATAAATAACTTCGCATGTGCTGACTTTTCAGACATCTGCTGTTTACACACTACTTGGAAAATAAGATAATTTATTTAGAAGTTGAAATAAAGACATCAAAGACTTTAAAAAAAAAAATAAATTAAAACCAACAAAGCCAAAGATGAAGCACTACCAATTGTGGTTTTGTTTTCTTCCTAATGGAAGAAAGAAGAGCAAGAAGTGTTAAGGGAATCAGTTAAGAGGAAGTGCTGAGGCTTTTCAATTTCCTGTTCTGGTGAGAATCAGGGACCTAATGATGAGGAACCTGCAGCTGGGGAGAGGGTCCTCACTTGTTATCAATTTTATTTGCAATATTGTAAGTCAGTAAGTCACTCCAAAAGCTCTGAAGAATCAGATCTGCTAGGAATCCACTTAACTTCATTACAGTCAAGTCCTAGGCAAGTACTTTGGTGGGTAGATACCAGTGCATATATTTTATTTAATTGAGGGTTTATATGGGTGCATTAGCTGAATTATAATTGGAGTTTTAACATATGCACAGAAAATCTTCTATGATGTGTTAGTATTGCTTCTGGAAAATATTAAGATGTTGTTTCCTAACACATTAGAATGTAGTAGAGCAGAGGATGAAAGAGAATCAATAACTACCTTGTGTTTAAAAAAAGCTTATGGGAGAGAACTCTTATGGGGACTATCAACTGAGATAGTGAGGCAAAAATAGTGCCATAAGTAAGAAACAGCAGGAAAACCAGACTGGAGGTAAATATTCAGGTTTGAGTATGGTAGGTGATCAACATAGGAGAATTGCAAGGATCTATACAAAGACTGCTGTATGGGTGCTTCCACATCCATTATTAATGTGGGAACCCTACTCTCCTTCTCTTTTCCAACCAGATGATTCTGTGATTTTCCTTTGGAGTGAAGGATGAGGCTTTATATTCCTTCAGGAGAACAGAAGAATATTACCATACATTTTCTTCATAACATTTTTTGCGAGTCTTACCAAGCTCTTCCTCTGAATATCTTGTGACAAGAACTCGCAAAGTTAATTTTTAGTTATGTAAAAAATCTTTTTACTGACTGCAGATGCATGATATTCACTCTTACTGTAGAACAGCTTTTGTCACATGAAGGCAAGTGATGAACAAGTATCCTCAGTTATTCTTTTTCCTCTCTGTGCCATTCATTTCATTTATTAATCTTCAGCAGGCTGCTTTTTCTTATCCTCTTTTGAGAGCAATCACATGCAACCCAATCAAGTTCCCCTCAGAGAGACGCTTTGAGACTGCCTTTCTTTCTGTGTGGTGCTTTGATTTTATGGGCAGAGAGGGAAGCACAGTGACCACCCCTCAGTCACAACTCTGGTGTCACTTGTCTAGTCAGAGTGATATTATAGCTATTGAATGCTTAGACAGCTGTCCCAGATGAGAATAAACTGATCACTCATTTAATGGCATGCTGAGATTTTCAGATTTATTGTTTGCTGTTGTATTGCTCATATGCTCCCGTGTATTGTTTCACGAGAAAAGTTCCAGATGAAATGAAAAAAGGCAGCAAGTGGCCTTTCTTGCCACAGACTATCAAAACCCCCACGTCTCTTCTGTTCTCTCCTCTCCAATTAGAGGAGCAGTTCAAACCTTTCATGCCTGTGCATTTGCTTTTTGTGTGCCCTAAAATCATACTTTTAATGGTAATGACTAGCAAACAGAAGACAATTAGGGAGACCAGAAATAACACCATCAAAAGTAGACTGAGGAAGTGGGTATTTACCCACTGATTTGCTGAGGTAAGACCAAATGAAATTGTATATGAGTTATATTAATGCACTTATGAATGGGATGTTCAAAATGAGTGTTCCTATACTATTATGAAATACTTTGGGCAATTTTTTTGAGCTGAGCAGTTTGATTAGCCTTTTCCTTTTATATCTGCAACTAGTTGCTGACAAGGAAGTCACATATGGGACTGCTGGTTTTATTTCATCCACTGAATCTATGAGTCTTCTTCCTGACATCCAAAGCCCCTTTTGAAATCAGAGAAAGATAACATGAAAAATTGGCTAGCATGAGAAGTAAATTGCTTGTAAATTTGGGTAGTTGCCCATCTGCACCTAGCATCCATAGTAACTTGCCTTGAATTTAAAACCATAAAAGCATTGATTTTTTTTTTTTTTTTGCACAAGCAAATATATGCTATGGGTAATATTTAAATGAGTATTTAAATGAGTATTCCATTAACATTCGATTTTTTCCTGTAGTTTGGTGCCAAAATAGGTCGATTTTGTGGCCATCCCCCTATTACCACCAAACTATAAGGAGCACTGAGGGAGTTCGATATCAGCTGAGATGTGGGAATCAGAGACTACTTTTGATACTTCTGTCCTTGGGAGAGAAAACTACTGTATGCTTTAAATGAATAGGCAAAGGAAAGAAATGAAAGATAAAGGAGGTACTGGCAATGGAGAAAGGATGAAGTATAAATTAATTATTTTAAGTATAAGATTAATTATTTTCTGACAATTTTTTGGCTCAAGCCTTTTTTGGGCAAGAATTCAAGAGACACTGTAAAATGACTTGGTATAAATGGGAATTTGGGATAATTTTTCTCTCAGAATCTTAAATAGTTTATATAAATCTGCCACTTTTCAAATGATGTATTAAAGTACTCTCATGGTTGCTTAAGATCAATATTTCTCTGAGATTTTTCAATTCAGCAGAATTAGATGGATGAAATACAATCTGCTGGAATTTGGATGCCCAACGTAGGCAATGCTGTACTGGACACTTGAGCACGTAGCCTGAAAGAGCAGGGGAAAAAAATCCAAGTCTGCCACACTTGTCCTGAAGCCTGTGATGGATAGCTCAGGAAGCCTGCAGGAGAAGATGCACCCTGCTTGTAGTCCTATTTCCTGGTTTTGACTATGGAGAGATCAGAGGCATTTCCCACAGATGGTCCATTCCTCCACCCCTTCCACTGGTGCTCAGGGGTTACTGAACACCCCTGTCCCCCACATGTGATGTCCCCTGGCCCTTTGCAGAGCAGAGTTACAGCATGTGTTTGTGCCTGCGCCTTGTGCCGTGGTTTCCAAAGATGTGGCAGCCTCTGGGTGGATGGAGCTATTCAGCTCCTGTGGGGTTGAAACTTCACTGTATCATCCCAGGAGAGCATCTTAAACCTGATGTACACCCCTCACCCAGACCATGGTGGGATGGAAACAAACCTGAGTACAAGGGTTAGGACAAGGGGCAAGAAGGGGCCTGGTTTGAAACCATAGGATCTCTCATTTCCCAGATAATTGCAGTACCTCCTAGGATTTTTCTCACAAGGTTATTGGTCTTATTCCCTACCACTCTCTCATTTAGTGGGTGATGCCCATCTTCCTTAATATGATGTGTGACTGAGCAATAAGTACCCATGTTCACAAAACAAAAACTTCTGAGCAAATATAAGTGGTTGAAACTTAAGCTTCTCCTAAGAAATTTTAAGCTAAATGAGAAAGCACCTTATGCATTTGGGTACCAAAAGGTAAACTGTGCCAAGGATTTAATCACATTACTTTAAGTGGATGAAGACAGGAGTGTAGTTCAAGCCTAGGGAAGATTGGGTTAGACTGGGTGGCTGAGATAAAGGTATGCAAGTTGAATAATTCTGATAAAATTTGACTAAAAAAATTAATGGAGCAAATCAAAGACACAACTTAGGCATAGGGGGTTCTTTAAATAATGTGGAAAAGACAAGACAGGTCTCTGAAAAGCAGTAAATGTCAAAGACTGTACTCATTTTTCAATGGTGGAAAACCGAAAAACTCTGGATTATAGGCTTGACAGCCTAACTTCAAACCTCAGAAAAAAAAAATACCCAGAAGATAACAGGATAAAGAACTGCCAACTGGAATTCAAGGCAATCCAATTTCTTTATTTGGATAAGGGGAAAGTAATAGATACAAAATATCCCGACTCCACTAAGACCCTATGTCATATTCTCATGAGCAAATTGAGGAAATATGGGTAGAATGGAAGCTCATGCGAAATGTGTCCACTAAGAGGAATAATCAGCAGTTGGTTCTCTATTAAGGTAAGAGGTGTTTTGAGAGAAGGCTTTTTATTAGGAGCTTGGAAGACACAGTCTTTTTCAAAAAATTGGGAATGGCTTGGAAGCCTTGCTCTCACTTACAGAAATAATGGACGCTCCCTGATTGCCCTAACTGTGGTTGAAAGCACCACTGAGGGAGCGAGTCATCCTACCTAAAGTCAATGTGCAGCTGTAGCCTAGGATTTCTCACAATCAGTACATGGCATCTCTTGGGTGATTCATCCCATCCAAGGATACAAGTTGAGGATAAGGGAAATTAATCACTCTTCAGAGTTTCCTTTCTCTGCCATCCTGTTGACAGTAGGAGAGTATAAAAGGACTACCTTACAGTAGCTGTTTAACTTTTAAATAGCTAACGTTAGGTGAGATGAATCTCATCTTTAGTAGCCACTTAATTATCCAAATTCTCAGAGATATTTGGGTACTCAATTCCCTTTAAAGTAGACACTAAACATATCTGGTAACTTGACCTGAGATCTGTTAACAGTGACAAGGCTGCCACATGAAATAGCTTATACGGGGATCTTAAGACTCTTCTCCATTTCTGCAGTTTCCAGGTAAATCACTGGTCTCACTAAAGGCTCTAGATACAGTAGGGAGGCAAGATCGTGTTATCATTTGATAGTTGTAGTTGTCAGCCACTCAGAAGGAAGTGTGAAACTTAGGGTGTAAGCCTGGGTCACTGTCCAGGAGTACAATTTGTACAAATAAATCAATGGAACTAATGCTGATCCCTTACCCTGGACTACTTCTTCCCACATACACTGCAGTGATGTTAATGGAAGCCTTTCTCGTGAAATGAAGAGCCACAAATTGTATCTTAATGGAAGCAAGCCTTGAATGGAATTACTTCTTTATGCCTTATACCTGATCCTTTGCAGACATTCAGGAGGGATAGTGGTTCCATAAATATTGATAATTCTGCTATTGAAGAATTATAAAAATGATTCTCCTTTTAGCTTGAAAAACAGAGGGAGGAACAATGGATCTTTATGCATTAAGAACCAGGAGAGAGCTCTGCTTCCTCACAGGATCTTCCATGCATCCTTTCAGTGCAAGCTCTTCCATTTTTTAGTTTTGTTTTGTTTTTTTTGTTTTTTTTAAAAAAATACTTCTCTGTCATATCTCATCTCTGAGCCCAATCTTGCCTGGACCCGCAGCACTCACTGAAGTGGAGTAGGAGCATGTGTTCGTTTTCTATGGGTTAGTTGCTAAGGTCTCAAATAAATAAAACCTTTCCTGCTGGTTGGCAGCACAGCTGAGCCTGGTGCATCGCCATACTCCACACTCGCCAGCTGCCCTCACCTCTGCAAACCCGTGTACCTCCATGACTGCAGCCACCAGTGACTCCTCACTCCAATCACAGCAGCTGGCCACAGCGAGGGGCTTGTGTCCCACTGCACCATCACCCTTACACCAGCAGATCTTTCAGCAAAAGAAAAGGACAGGTTTTAGGGTTGATGGAGTGACTGTGATTTTTAGGCCTAGGTAGTTCTCTGAGTTGGGTGAGACGATTGGCTTCTCCTCTCCACTTGGATGGAGATTGAAATTGCAGCATGTGGCAAAGATCACTGGAAGGGAGATTACGCTGCTGAGATCCAAAGGTAGGACCAAATTTCAGCCCTCTTTTTGCAAGGGAAGGCTCTCTGAAGTGTCTGTTGTGGCTCTGCTCCTCAGCCAAGGCACTGAACCCCCATCTGAGATGGTGCAGAGGCTGCGATAGATATCTGCTTACATGTTTTCTTCCCTGATCCATGTTTTAAAGCTTACTCACAACCTCTCACAGGACCAAACACTTTCTCCAGTGTATTTCACAGTGTGAGGAATGAGGTGTTTGGCAGAAACACGTGGTGCTTTGTAAGACACTGTGAACTTAAATGTTCATTTTTTAAGAAGAAGAATATTGTTATATTCATTCCCATTTTGTACAATTATTGCAAGATAAATAGAGATCTACTTCTTTACATCTTATACTTCCACCAAAAAAAAAGTGAATCCTGAGTTTTCTTTAGAGGTCACAATGTACCTTCTTCAGGCCATCAAAACCCAAAAGTTTCAATTCAATATAAGAGCCTGTCACCATGCCATGCAGTTTTATAAACGTATGTTCATGTGCATATATGTGGGTGGTTTAGTGCAAAATAAAGCAAAATACAGCTTATCTTTTCTCATGGATGTCACTCTTTGCCTGATCCCTCTTCTCCAAGCCTTTTTACACATTCCAAACTGCCCCATTTTCTTTTTCTTTGCATACCTGCCAGATTCTTCCTCTGCCCACAGAAAAATTCCTGGCGTGTCTGCCACTCTGTTTATATAGTTGCCAGCACAACTGTTCTCACTTGCTTTTTAGTTTTCTAACAATAATGCCAGACTGTATTTTAAAGTACAGTGATGCTTAAAAATAATGAAAAATTTTAAAATAATAATGCATGAAATAATAAATACAAATACTTCTATTTCCTTCTATTTCTAAGCCAAGTCTTTCTTCTCTTCATTTTTCTTCCTCTGTGACCCCTTCAGAATCACAGCAATCAGCAGTGCTGTGCTGAATTCCCTGTGCATTCATTCACCACCTCTGCATGACCTTGTCACACTGAGGCTCTGAGCGAGGCCGGCTGAGCTGCCATTTATGGCTCTCCACATCCATTTTTGGGAAAGAAACTGAAAGGGAAATAGAGAGTGCAGAAGGGCTTTTTTTCTTTTTTATTTTTTTTTTCCCTATTTAGGGATGTCGTGCCTACTAAGCCAAATAGTTCCTGAAATAAAAGCTCTTAAAGATAATGTTGGGATTTATTTCCTTTAAGCCAGTTGTTTAAATAGTTAGTCATCTAAAGTTAGTCACTCCAGGCTCCCTCTATGCAGCCATAAAGGGAAATATGTACCTCCAAAGGCCTATGACCCTAAGACTAAGTTAGGTGTCTGCAGCTATGGAAGTATCTCTTTCTCACTGTTGACCATATCCAGAGCCCAATCTACTGATCAGAATTAATAGGGGTGCATCCCCCACTTGATAAGCCAGTGAGACACGTAGTCTCACTCTGCTGTGGATGGAGGATTAAAAAATATAAAACAGTTGATCTTTTCTTGAGTGTGGCTAATGTTTTTTGCATCTTAAATTCTTAAGCAGGGCAGTTATACGTGCATTTGCAAGGCACAAAAGTTCAGATGTGGTCCAAGCAGTATTCTCACTCAATTACATCATGACAGGTTAAGTGGATATTGAATCATTGCGGTAGTGGAGGCCAGTTGTGTTTCTCTTCCTTTTGCTTGACTGTGTTTACTCATTCCATTTGCCTGGAGGATTGCTCCCAAGGTTTTGAGACTGCATTTTTTAAACTATATGCTATTTTTGTTGAACAGATGCAACAATTTGTGGGTAATATTTATTTTCAAAACAAAATTGAGTGCTTCCCCCCATTTTTTTTAAAAAAGGATTAATTTCAGTGTAACACATCTGAGAAATCTACAGCAGCAAACTGCTAGTGTTCCAGGTAAACTAGTGAAAATAAACTTCTCCAGGGAAGTAGATACATGTTTTGAAATAATCAGGATTTTTTTTAAAAACAAAGAATAGATTTTCTTTTAAAAAAGGAAACAGCAGTAATTTGGATATTAATTGTGACAGTGATCTACAAAGGAACTTAATAATTTGCTTGACTTAAAGCACACAGTTTCACTAGCTATTCACATGCTAAATGTAATACTTATGCACTTTGTTAAACATAGATATGCTGCCAGAAAGTGTCACTGTAATTAGATTGTTACAGCAATGCATGTATGAAACTCTACAGCATAATTTCCCTGATTAGCATGATCATTATTAAGGGCACATTATTTGAGAGACTATAACTTTTCTTACAGGCTATCTTTAGTGAAAACCAGCTTTTGCACGGAATGGGATAATTCCTTTCATGACTGTTGATAATTTCCCCTAGTGTATTTTTAGCGTAACACTGCACTCTGCAGGTGAAAGCTCTTACCAATCTTGTAACACACTGGAAAGGTCTTGGGAAAGCAACAGAGATTCTCTGTGGTGAGCAGTTCATATTTGTTAACTGAGAAAGTGTATTGACTGCAGCATCCTTATAAATGGGAGGTCTGCTTTCTTCCCTTCTCTGCTTCTTATTTTCTAAAGAATACCCAAAAGTATATAGATATTCTGTAACATTTACTGCAGTAAAGAATATGTAACTATCCAGTAAGTGCAGGTTGCCTGTTCATATGACTTGCAGGGGTCAAAGTTCCATGTCAAATCTAAATGCCCTTTGCCTTTTCCTGATGCTAATCCCACAAACTGGATTTCCAGTTAGAAATAGGAGTCAGTAAAACTCAACTCCAAGCCTTCAGTCGTAAAATGAGTCCCTTGCCTCTTTACCCTCACTCATCACTGCCTTGCAGTCATATAATCTTTTCCTAGTGTCTGTTTTCTGATTTCTGGCCATTAGATGGCAATCATGATCATCATCTGCTTCCCATGTTCACGTCCTTTGGCAGACAGCTTGCAGATGTACACACATTCCTAAGAAAAGCTTTTCTCACCCCTTTTTTCCTTTCTCATTTCTAGCAGCAGTCGTTCATAGAATCACAGAATTATTTAGTTTGGAAAATACCTCTAAGATCATTGAGACCAACCGTAAACTTAACACTGCTGAGTTCACCACTGAATCATGTCCCTAAGTGCCACATCTATATGTCTTCTAAGTACCTCCAGAGATGGTGACTCAACCACTTGCCTGGGCAGCCTGTGCCAGTGCTTAATAACCTCTTCGGTGAAGTAATATTTCCTAATATCTAATATAAACCTCCCCTGGCACAACTTGAGGCCATTTCCTCTCACCCTGTCACTTTGTTACTTGGGAGAAGAGACCAGCACCTACCTCACTGCAGCCTCCTTTCAGGTAGTTGTAAACAGCATAAGGTGTCCCCTCAGCCTCCCTTTTTCCCAGGCTAAAGAGGCTCAGTTCCCTCAGCCACTCCTCATAAAACTTGTGCAGAAACTGGTTGTTAGTCAACTAATGGTGACTAGCCTGGGAGAAAGGAATTGCTTGTGCTCAGATGGACAGCGTTATCCTAGCAGAAGAAATGCCCACTCCAGCTGAAAGCAGCAGCTCTGCATGTTAAGGCTGCTGGGAACTCTTCTCAATACGATTTTCTTTCAAGTTGCCCTGAATTGCTCTAAGAGGCAGGTCTCTAGCTGGCATTTTCTACATGTATAGTAGCTTTGTAACTATGAACTTTAAAAGTTTCAGCTAAATCTATTCATTCCCAAGAACAGGGTTAAAGCAGAAATATACCGCAAAGTCATCTAGCTGAGAATCTCTGTCGCCTCTCTCCCTCTTGTCAGAGATTTGAAGCTTGCTGTATGAATCAGTCTGAGGTCTCTTGCTGACACTGTCCATATTATAACCCCTAAAGAAGTCTACAGTGCCTCTAGATACCGGTTCATGTTTGGCTGCAGCATTTTCTATCTTTTTGCCAGCTGCAGAGCTGCTAGGCCACAGATGCTCCCTCTATGGGAGGTGCATCTGCATGTGTAGTGTGCCCACACGTCTGGTTGGCCATGCATGCTCACACGCATCCTGCTCAGGATAAGTAACTGTGCAAACCTGCAGGCTTTGGGCAGCTTCTGGGTCCACGCTGGAGGCAGCTGTTGTTATCTGCATGCAGTCATGAGCACATTTTTAGCTTGGCTGCAGAGAACCCACCTTCTGCAGCCATCTGAAATTCCCTGTGTTGTCAGATCCTCCCTCACTTCCCTCTCACTACTGGGGAGATGGATGATACTTAGTGAGTCTGCATTCAGTGTTTAATCCTCAATTTTCCCTTCAAGTGGCCCCAGGCTTCCAGCACATCCCTATTCCGTCAACGTACAGGTGGCAGCAGGAAGGCAGGATAACCGCTGTTGCTGTTTAACTGGAGAGAAACACATAACTCACCAGTTATAGGAATATCCTTCTGTATAAAGCAGAGCCTCTGCTTGTGAATTCTGGGGCCTCCCTTGTAGGTGGCATTTGCCAGCGTTAAAATCTACCAGACGTCATCTCACAGCCCTTTTCAGAAACGTATCAGGGAAATAAGCACACTAGCATTTTTAACGTATCATCCAACTCCATAGGCTTAAGTCTAGGTGTAGGTTCTCCTTAAGAAGCCCCAAAGCAGGATGGATACCCTGTGCTCTGACTAGAATAGCTCTTCTTCAGGTATGTATGTTCCTTATAGCAACAAGCTGAAAGTACTTTTATAACCCCAGCATAAATATCTGTAACTTCTGCTCTCAAGCTTCTTGTTGACAACTGCTGATAATTATCTCAGGTTTTGTAACATATCAAATAAGACATATCCAACTACCATTAATAACCCACAGCTACATAGGCAGGAGCTCCATCGTTTTCACATGTTGCAGTACTGGGTGCTGGCCTGAGCCACTCCATAAACATCTCCTTCTTCTGGCAGTTCTGCAGTGCCTGATAGCCACTCATTGTCAAAATGTGGGATCCTGCTAGGCTGGGGCAGTTCCCGAGCTCCATGTCCAGGTACAGACTACGTATGCCAGCAATCGCTTTATCTTCCCAGTCTGTAATGGCTCTGTGTAATAACTTCCAAATAAAAAAATCAGGCACATTTCCCTGAAAATCTTCCCTTTCCTTTCTTCCGCCTCCCACCCCCGAATGACCATCTTATCTTAAACTCTTCCATCATCCAGAAGCCATCTTCCAACAGGCGGCCCAGTCACGGCGTCTCCATGGTCTGACTGCTGCATGCAAAGCTCATGAGGGTGCTTATCCAAAATAGCTGCACATCCCACACGCAGTGTCTTCCTCTTGTGGCCCTAACATGGCGTGACAAGCTATTCATAACGCAGGGTCAGTCACCTCCAAAAAGCACATTGCTCTGTAATTTTACCTGAGTTGAGAGATAGTGATAGTTTTCCACTGTCCACTAGCTTTGTTGCCTGGATTGCAATACCGATGTGATTCCACCACATGCATTTTCTTTCTCATGAAAAAAGGCCAGAGCCTCAGGACGTAACCGGCCCCCCAAAAAGGTGAGCTACTTGTTTCAAGAGGGATTGGGGATGGGAAAAGAATCTGCACCAGAGAGGTGTGATGGTGTTTGATGAAACAGGCCGGTTGAATCTAGGAGGTGTGAAAGAGAAGTGGCACCTTGTAGCTTAGCAGTGATGTTGTCTGGTGCAACAAGCAACACTGAAACTGTAAATTCATTTCTAATATGGATATTTTCAAAATCTTGAAGGCTTAACCATCATCTTCTAATTTTGTTTCTCTGTAATGTTTCCAGCTGTATATTTCTGTCCTGTGCTGTTAGTCAGCTTTCAAGCCATTTCTAGAGGGAGTTTCCCTAGACTGACTTTATAATTTGTTCTGAATGGAGTTTGTCACTTTAAAACATAAGTAAAAACAGTGTTAATTGATCAGTTGCTAGTAAATTTTAGGGAATTTTTTTTTAACTTATTGATGTGTTTTACACACTTCTACTTTTGCCACTGGTGATAAAGGATTTATATTGAAATCCTAAAACCTGGCCGCCTATGTTACTGTAGAGTAGTTCTGTTTTTTTCATGGCCTTTATTATGAATTCATTTTCTTCTCCTGAGTGGCTGAGTGAGTGATGCGGAATTTGCAAAGCAGAGCTGGATAGTCAAAACGGGCTCTCAAAGAACATGAACGTCTGCTTCTGGGGCAGGTAAAACTTAAGGAAGGTAAGCCAGATGTAGTGATATTTCTTAAATGAGTATTTTACTTACTTTTCACTGATGTGAAGATGATTTTTTTTAAGTTGTCTGGACCAAGAGTAATGTCTTTAAAAACGTAAGACAGTAAATACAAAACAGGAAAAGGGCAATAGAATCATATTATCACTAAGGACTGGAAATGAAACTGTACATGGAAACACCTTCTGCGTGTTTGAAAATCATAACTTTTTCCAAGTTACTTTTCATAAAAAGGCTGTTAAAAAAACAAAGCAGAAGTCTGTCTGGCTTTTTAACAGAGATGTATGTAAGGAAACTGTGCATTATGACACTGCCAGTAGATGGTACTAAAGAATATGCAGTAGAGTTCTGACTGTATTGGTGTGTCCAGAAAATGGCTTTCTCTGCATAGATCTTTCCATTACCTGTTTCATTACCTGGTTGCTATCAGTGATGCTTATAGAAATAGATTTTACATTTTTTAGCATCACAGGCCAACATTAACTAGCATGCATTGTTGAACTGCCATATAACCATAATTAAAAATAAGAAATTAAAAGAATCAGTCACAAAAAGAACTTTCTGCCAGTCATGAAAGCATGGATTTTGTGAAGGAAGCCTGTGGATATGTCTTGTTCCAGAAAGCCTAACAGAGGAAAATTACCTCCACTGAAAAGGGGAACAAGTTATTATACTTTGAGGTAAACATATTACTGATGCATAGGCTACTGTAACTAAAGGCATGGCAGAGCAAATTCTATTCAAGGAGCCCCTTGAATTGTCCATTCTGGCCAATAGTTAAATAAAGGTACGCAGTCTTGTTAATTTTAAATTGTTTGACTGGAAACTTCAACAATCTCTTTGCAGATTGCAAGTGCCCTGATAACTGCTGAGGAATTTTCTCTTTCTTCCAGCTACCAGCAGTGATGCCTCACAGCAAAAATTAGTCAGAAAGTTTCTGATTCCTCAAGCTTTCATTAAACATCACCTGAATGAAAGATTGAAGGAGTACGTAAAAAGTGATACTTGGTCTATTTTTATGACCTCTTTAATAGCAAGAAAATGAAAATGAAATATGAAACTATATGTGGAATCTTCCTCAATCTGTTAGAGTTATTTTCTTCATTGAAATAGGTTTTTTGTTAATTTAAAGGAATGGTGAAAATGCTGTGGTTTGGACAAGTCCTCTTACTGACAATGTTAAGAAAAAAAGCTTTGATATTGTACGTATGACGTATCTGAAATTTTCAGAATGAAATTATTTCACACTCTGGCATCAAACTGAAATTTTATTTTAAAATTATTCATCAATTTTGTTGCTAAAAGTTTTGTAAAGACTGGATTTAGAATTAGGCAGTTAAAGGATAAATTGTTTCATTAAAATTTACTATAGTTTTTTCCAGATTTTTCAGTTTATTAAAAGTTTCAAGATTTGACAAGTTTTCCATATTTGTTTGGGAATAATTGCTTAATGTTTCAGATTTTTTTTCAATGTAGAGACCTGTTTCTGCACTGCTCAAACTATAAAGAGCAAAATAACCAGAAACCCAAATTTTACAGTAGTTGCATGAAGTTTAGTTGCATGTAGTTGAAGAAAGTGTAGATTTAGTTCCTTATTTTTCCTCTCAAATCACTTTCAAAGTTATTACTGTTTCTTTTCTAATCTTTATTTCATTTTCTCTGTGCAGTCTGGTTTAGAATTTCCAGGGAGCCTTTTGGGAGGTAGGAAACTTTGAAAATCTCTTTTCCAATGAATAGTTTGACAAAGAACCACAGATGATGGAAGTGAGAGGACAACGCCTCATAAAATGTAAGGATCTGAAGCAGGCAGCAAAGTGGCACCAGGCATATTCACACTCACTGGTTTTTAGATCGAGGGTAACTGCCCAGATTCCCAGGCTCCCCTTATAGTCAACGGAAATGGTCATGCTCTCAAACATTTGGACCTGGCCCTTTTGGAAAAGCTTGTCTCTCTCTGAGCCGATGTAGCCAACATAAGCATTTACAAAGCCACATGAGAACATGTTCTGCCCATGAAAAAGATATTAATATATTAATTATTCTAATTAGCACAAAGATACAGGCCCTCTGGAAGTGTGATAATTTAGCAGCAGCCTGTGTTATATGTATTATGTAATTCAAATAGTCTCCAAAAGAACATACCCATAACTTTGTGTCAGCTGATCTGCTTGTGCCATTGCAATTGCAGGCAGATTTTTCACTAGCTCAAAGAAGAAAAAAACAAAGAATTGGATTTTACATGGAAATTATTTTTTCTTTTCTTAAATTCAGCTTTGAAGTCCATAAAGTTATAACTAAGAAAGGAGAAAAAGGAAGATTATTTTTAGGAATATTAATATCTTCTTTGAGGAAGGCAGAAATGGCTCCCTTGTTAGAGAAATGTAGTATTCCTTCAACACAATTAATATTCTAAGAAGCAAACCCATATGTGTTGATGAAGCCCCTAAGTGCTTCCTTGTGTGCGTCCTCTGTGTTTCCTGCCTATTTATTAAATAGTTCTATTTTAATAATTTCAAACAAATGATACTTAGCTGGTGATATGAGGCATGAAAAGCTAGGGTTTCAACCACTACTTCTATGCCTTCAGGGAATTAAATAAGAGAAATCCAATTTCCAATAGACAGGAAGATGCACCAAAAGTCAAGCAGGTGATTGAGTACTTTGGTGGACAGGGAACTCTTTGAATCTTGAAAAATTATTTCAAAACGTATAATGAATATGGAAGAATAAATTCATAGAAACATAGAAAAAAGACAAAAATAATTTAGGAATTCCACTGGAAAGTGAAATCACAGCTATTTAAGCTGTGTAAATCTGTAGTATTTTTTTTTAGCTGAAGCGTGTGGATAAAACTTTTTCTCAAATCACCTGTATATTATAACATTTATGGATAAGTTCTATTTATATAACATTATCACAGTTCTGATAAAACAAGGCCAAATCATTATAGCTTCTAACTCTTCCAAACCTCTGCAGTCTTTTCAGTATAAATACTACTTTCCAATGAAATTACAACTGTGTTCACAATTCAAGTAATTTCTCTGTGCTGATAAAGCAGTTTCTAAGGCAAAGGTTGGTTTCTCTATCCCACTGCTCAATGAACTCTGCATAAAATCTGCTGTACTGGCTGATATTTTCTGTAATACCTGCTGTTTCTGGACTGTGCCAGAAAAGTCCTTCAGCTTTGCCCACCTCCCAGGCCCCATCTTCCAGGCATGGCAGGGACCTCTTTCCTCCAAGCCAAATTGGAGCTCAGTGTTTTCCCTGTTTGTCACGGTTGCCTCTTGAGTGTCCTGTGCCATATGCGTGTTGGTGTGGGTGTTTTGAGTGGCCATGGATGCCAAGCCAGGGACTTTGTCAGGCAGGGCTATGATAGCAGTCAAAATAGTAAGAGAAAAAAACCATATTACTGAAACCTCATCCAAGCATGTAGGTCTCTCTTCACCATACTCTTATCTGGCAGGCTCTGATAATGTTCTGGTATTGCATAGGAAGCAAGGCTGTAATAAGGTCAGTCATGGGATGCTTATGATGACATTTACATACAGCAATTTTGAGAAATCAGCAGTTTCAGAGGCACATTCAGAAGGATTCATGTTGAAGCCCAGTTGCACTAAATAATTTAATCTATTTGACAGAAATGTTACTTTTTGTGATGAAGGTGACTGTAAAAGCAGAGGTAAGTTACACTGCTGGCCTTGCAAATAAGTCCATCAGCAACCTGGGATAACTTGTTATGTTGAAGCAAAAGTAATAACATGAACAGAAGGAATGCTGTTGGCAAGATTATTATATAAATATTTGAATAATATGTTATTATTACTGTCATTCTACAACAGCTAATCTTTATTATACCTAAAATTTTTCTTTTTGGCTTAGATTCTTTATTTGAGAGTTTAAGACTATGCTCTCAATTCAAAAGCACTGTCCTTTATCGTTGTTAACAAATAATTTAAAGAAATGCTGTGGACCATGAAGAAATTTCTGGCAGGGTATATTATGAAGGAG
Source organism: Neomorphus geoffroyi (assembly GCA_033558235.1). Taxonomy (NCBI): domain Eukaryota; kingdom Metazoa; phylum Chordata; class Aves; order Cuculiformes; family Neomorphidae; genus Neomorphus; species Neomorphus geoffroyi. The sequence goes on along the minus strand of JAUMJM010000005.1, from coordinate 44,548,996 downwards.
GTTCTGGGATATGTCAAGATACACCAGTCTACAAAGGTTTTTAAATTGATCCACATAACTGTTATCTCTATCTTTACATAAATAGCTGAGATGGTTTCCATTAAACACTATCTTTTCTAGAGAGCTGTAGACTAAAATAGTCTCTGTGAATTTAAAATGCTGAGTAACTTGATGAGTAGCTGAGGTTGGAAGGAATCATTGGATTAATCTAGTCCAATCCCCTTTGCTCAGAACAGGAACAGCTAAGGCAGATTGCTCAGGATTGTGGCCAGTTGGGTTTTGGATGTCTTCAAGGATGGAGACTTCATAACCTCTCTTGGCAACCTGTTTCACTCTCAATTTTTTTCTTCTGAAGACAAGGATTGTGGTCCTTCTTTTTGCTTTATTCCCTCCACTCAAGATCCTAATCTCCACCATCTCATAGCCACTGTAGTCAGTCTTGCTGCTGACTTTCACATCCTTGACTAGTTTTTCCTTTTTTTGTACACAGGAGGTCTAGAAGAATGCCTCCCCTTCTCAGCTCCTCAGTCACTTGTGTCAGGAAGTCATCATCAAAGCACTCCAGAAACAACCTGGATTGCGTCTGCCCAATGGTGTTGTGCCTTCAACAGATATCATGGTGACTGAAGTCCACAATGACTACAAGGATGTGCAAATGTGAGACACCTTCCAGTTGTCTGAAGAAGTCTTTATCTACTTCTGCTTCCTGATTAAGTGGTCTGTAGCAGACACCCACAACACTAACTCTTGTTGATCTACCTGCTGTCAGCTGGCTCACCATGATTTCTCACATACTCTGCTACCTTACCATCCTGGCCTGTCCTACCCAAAAGCCCTGTATCCAAGACCATAGCATTCCAGTTGTATGAGCTGTCCTCCCATATCTCTATGATCCTGATGAGGCTGTAGCCCTGCAACTACACACAGACTTCTTTTTACTTCTTTTTTTTCACCGTGCTGTGGACATGAGTGTATAGCACTTCAGAGAGACATTCACATGTGATTTCCAGAAAAGTGTGAAAGTTTCCACCATCTTTCTGCCCTCTTGGCACTTCCTTATTAATGACCATACACTTGAGATAGACCTCCTTAAATCCTGTTTTGTTGCTTTTAAGGTCTTAAAAATGAAAGATAGCTAAAACTCAGCTTATGTATTGTCCTTGCCACTGTGAAATACTGCTTATTTTCACTGAGATCCAGTGCTTCTAAAGTAAATGGTTCATGAAAAGCATAGTGACAAACTAAACCTAGTGTATTAATGGAGAAATCTAAATCATAGAATCATAGAATCATAGAATCACCCGAGCTGGAATGGGCCCAAAAGGATTGTCGAGTCCAACTCTCATCCCTACACAGGATGTTCCCAACATTCACACCATGTGTCTGAGGGAATTGTTCAAGTACTTCTTGAATACTGGCAGACTCGGTGCTGTGACTATTTCCCTTGGGAGTGGTTCCAGTGCTCCACCACCCCCTGGGTGAAGAATCTCTTCCTAATATCCAATCTAAACCTCTCCTGGCACATCTTCCTGCCATTTCCTCTGGTCCTATCATAGGTTGTGAGAGAGGAAATCAGCACCTGTTTCACCTCATTCCCTTGTGAGAAGGCAGTAAACAGCTATGAGATCCCCTCTCAGTCTCCTCTTCTCCAGGCTGAAAAGACCAAGTGACTTCAGCTGCTCCTCATACGACTTCTCCTCTAGACTCTTCACCAGCCTTGTGGCCTCCTCTGGACGCTCTCCAGTAGTTTGATGTCCTTTTTATACTGTGGCGCCCAAAACTGCACCCAGTACTCGAGGTGGGGCCGTACCATATTTCTAATGAGTCTGGAAGATGAAATTTGTACCATTCCCAGCTTGGCTAATGCTATTAGAAGACAAATTGAAACGTAATAGTCTCTAAATACTTTTGAATTTCTTCTTGTCAGTGAAGAAAAGCACTGTTTGAACTTTCAAGAGTTTATTGAAAATGTTGCGCTGAGTTTTCAGCAAAGATTTATTGTTGCTGGGCTTATGTGCTAGCAAGGGCATATTATTCACTCTATATCTGGTTTTGACTGATTTCCTCCTAATAGTACTGTTGTTGCTACCCTATTAAAAGGTGATATTCTGCTGTCAGACAAAGAAATTGTGCTTAGCTTAGTGAAAGACTGAGATCAACTCACTTGATAAACAGGACTCCAAAACTAGAGGTGAGAAGATTTTTAAGATTTCAAAAGGGCTTTAGCTATTGAACACAAACCTTTTAAATACAGTTGCTGAAGAAAAGTAGGTTATAGGAGTTGTTAGATGTGTTTATATACCTAGGATTGTGCTTTTCTTCTGTGTTGAAAAGATAAGTCAAGAAGCTATAAATGACAGAGTGAAAACTCACCACAGGCTGTATCTTCTGTTGAGTAGTTGAATTCAAGAGAAGCAGCTTTTAGCCATAAAGCCAGTTGGAAGGCACAGTTGGAGGGAGGCTTCAATACCATCCCTTTCCCGAGTGCCAGTGAACGGAGGGCATAGTTCAGGCAGTGGTGCCTGGATGGCATCTTGGATGGCTCCCATGACACTGGGCTCTCCCTGCACTGGACCCTGTGCTGCCCAGTGTAGCAGGTTCTGGCACACAGGCACAGGTCTTCTGGGGAGGGCTGATTCGCTTTAGCCTCTGAAAAGGCTCTTCACAGAAAGGTATGATTGTAAGTCGTGAGAGAAGCAGCACTCTGTGACGAGAGCATTGGAGAAGTCCTGGATGACTGGAAGTTGGCCGATGTGATGCCCATCCACAAGAAGGGCCGTAGGGATGATCCAGGCAATTACAGACCCGTCAGTCTGATCTCAGTTCCAGGTAAAATTATGGAGCGGATAATCCTGGGTGCAATCATGCGGCACCTGCAGAATGACTGAGAGATCAGACCCAGCCAGCATGGATTTAGGAGGGGCAGGTCCTGCCTGACCAACCTGATCTCCTTTTACGACCGTGTGACTCGCCTGGTGGATGAGAGGAAGGCTGTGGTGTACCTGGACTTCAGCAAGGCCTTTGACACCGTCTCCCACAGCAGACTCCTGGAGAAGCTGTCAGCCCGTGGCTTGGATGGGAATGTCCTGTGCTGGGTTAGGAAGTGGTTGGATGGCCGAGCCCAAAGAGTGATAGTGAACGGTGTCACATCCAGTTGGCGGCCGGTCACTAGTGGCGTCCCCCAGGGATCGGTGCTGGGCCTGGTCCTGTTCAATATCTTTATTGATGATCTGGATGAGGGGATCGAGTCCATCATTAGCAAGTTAACAGATGGTACCAAGCTGGGAGGAAGTGTCGATCTGCTAGATGGTAGGAGGGCCCTACAGAGGGACCTTGACAGACTGGAGAGATGGGCTGATTCCAACAGCATGAGGTTTAACAAGTCCAAATGCCGGGTCCTACACTTTGGACACAACAACCCCATGCAGAGCTACAGGCTGGGGACAGAGTGGCTGGAGAGCGGTCAGGTGGAAAGGGACTTGGGAGTGCTGCTGGACAGGAAACTCAACATGAGCCAGCAGTGTGCCCAAGTGGCAAAGAAGGCCAATGGTATCCTGGCCTGCATCAGGAATAGCGTGGCCAGCAGGACTAGAGAGGTCATCATCCCCTTATACTCGGCACTGGTCAGACCCCACCTTGAGTGCTGTGTCCAGTTCTGGGCCTCTCAGTTTGAGAAAGATGTCGAGATGCTGGAGTGTGTCCAGAGGAGAGCGACGAGGATGGTGAAGGGGCTGGAGCACAAGCCCTGTGAGGAGTGACTGAGGGAGCTGGGATTGTTTAGCCTGGAGAAGAGGAGGCTCAGGGTAGACCTTACAGCTCTCTACAACTACCTAAAGGGAGGTTGTAGTCAGACAGGGGTTGGTCTCTTCTCTCAGGCGACCAGTGACAGAACAAGAGGACACGGTCTCAAGCTTTGTCAGGGGAAGTTTAGGCTCAATATTAGGAAAAAAATCTTCACTGAAAGGGTGATTGTTCATTGGAATGTGCTGCCCGGGGAGGTGGTGGAGTCACCGTCCCTGGAGGTGTTTAAAGAGAGATTGGACGAGGCACTTAGTGCCGTGGTTTAGATGACAAGTAGTTGTAGGTGTTGGGTCATAGGTTGGACTCGATGATCTCAAAGGTCTTTTCCAGCCTTGTGATACTGTTTTAGGGGGTTTGTTTTGTTTTAGTGGACTTTGAGGGTTTGGGGGTTTTTTCTTCAGGGATTATTGTAAAGTTGATTCTCCTCCAAATAGTTCTGACACTGTATAAGTGCTGAAAGAAATGTTGCAGATGGAAAATGTGCAATTATTTCTCAAATTCAGAGTAGTTAAAGGAAATGGAAACCCAACCTGTGTTTTACATAAATGTTTTTCATCAACCAGCAATTCCCCAGCATTTACTAAGTGAAAGATTCATCTTCACCTTCCACCATTTTCTTTCATAAATCATGAGGCATTTCAATTACCTTTGGACAGTGGTTCCTATCTAGATATATTTTCTTCATCTTTTTCAGGCTCTGAAAACTTTCTTCTTGTGGTTGTCTGAGAGTTTCAGTTCATTACACCCCTAGGCTCTCCTTTCAGGTGATGCGTACTACAGCCAAGAATGACAGAGGAATTCTTTACTACAAGGTTAAGTGGCAGCATTTTGGATACTCAGCCAGAATTTTGGAAATCTCAAAGTACAGTCCATGACAGACTTGTGACTGAGACGTTCGAGTTTTCTTTTAAAAAGAGAATTTTTTTTTGCTGTTAACAGGTACTTAGCATCACAAACACACATGTTCATGGATTGAGATTTTTCTGAGATTTGTGTACCTCAGTTTTAATACTCCACACAATTTAAAATGGGAGGCTAGCAATTGAATTTGAATTCACAGAAGGTTTTGACACAACAAGGGCTGGGGAGTTCACCTGGGTTTTGATTGCTGCTGTAGAGAAATTAGGTGCCTCTCTAAATAAACAGCACAGACAACAGAGACCACTTAACAGAAATAGGATTTATTGCTAATGGAAGATGAAAATACTAGAAATACTTCATCTCTTTGAAACATTGATCAGAATGTTGTTACTTTTTGCATATGTGAATGTGTTTGTATTGCTATTGCAACATTCCAAACCCAGCTGAAGACAGGAAAAAGGATCTCATTAAATGTGCCAGATCAGGCTTGTAGCACCAGCATTCAGACATGTTAATTTCCTTGGTTAGCTTTGCTCCTTTTCTTTTTCTGGATAGAAGATTAACTATCATGGAACAAGAGATGTACCAGTCTCAAAATTACAGTAATATTTTGAAGCACAATAATATTTATGAGGAAAGACAAAGCCAAAAAATAGATGTTTAAAAATATTATTTTACAGCAATAATACATGCATAAGGTTAGAAAGAAGCTATTAAAATGTTGCAGACAGGATTCAGATAGGGAAACATACAAAGAAGAGGTAAAAAAGTGGGGTGGGATCAATTCTGGCGCTGTTGTGTTCAACTCAACAGTCATAAAACCACAACATTTGCTCAGATTGGGAGATAGATGCATAAATTGCAGCAGATGTCCAGGATTGCAAGCGTGCCTCTCTCCCTAGGCACATCTCCTACTGCTTGATAAAGGATGCTGTCTGTTTTGAACTCCACTTTAAGGTGCTTTTCTCTGTCCCATGGCCTGTAGGAGAAACTTGGTTAAAGATGGTGAATTCAGCTCCCATAGTTGACTATTGCCTTAAAAATAATTGTCTTTTGGGGCTTTTAGGACAACGCATCTTTGAGGATTCCCCTCAGTTGGCCTGGAAGTAATTAACTTATTACGCTTGGATATCTGATCAGTCAGCTTCTATGATAGTTTCACATGGAGAAAGGAGCCAGGCAAACCCGTAGCTGACATGGCTGTGTATCAAAGACCCCAGGGGGAGCAAACCTGGAAAAATGGTTCAATCTTTGCTTGCAGCCAGTGTAAGAAGGGAAGCATCACCTGAAGTGATCAAAAGCAATATCTCATTAATAATTTTAGTAGCTTGAATATTGTCTGGGCACTGTTCTGGGAGATCCTGACAGATCTCCCCTTGGCACGATGAGACTCCCTGTGTCTTTCATCTTGTTATATCAGAGCACTTTACAGATACAAAATGATTTGCCAAGCAATTCTCACTGTCTACATTGCATGGATGATTAAGGGAAAGGGTAGAGAGAGACTTAGAGAGTACTCGTGGTTCCCTCAGATTGAGCAAATATCCTACATATAAGCAGTAAACTCTCTTAAAACCAGATATGTATTTGAACCCTAAGGTGATACCTTTCCCTTCATTTCCCCTAAGTAGCACCTGGCTGCATCTTTCTGCCTCCCGGACGCATTGCGCCTAGCTGCTGGCCAGCTGTGTCTGGCTCCTAGGACCTTCCGTCTGGGCGCAACAGGGCCTGCTCCCCATTTCCCCCAGGCCAGATGGAACATAAGTGAAGCTTGGTGCTTTCTGGTCAGTCACCACGACCTCTTGGATGTTCTACACAACGTGTGTTTGTTGGGAGTGGTTTAGATTCCAGAAATAAAAGCAAAAGCACTCTCAGGAAAGTTAACAATGTTATTAATATCCCACAAAAGGTGATAATAACGCATAACATGTTATGCCATCTCTGACGCTGGGAACTCTAAAATGATCCAACATAAGATGGACTTCTGGCCACAGCATGGCATGCCGTTCTGATATCCTTTCCATGGTGAGGTCCACCAGCATTGTTAGCTTCAGAGTTTTTATAGGATTTTCTTAGATGCAAAGCAACTCTATTCATCATTTTTACTGTGGTGCAAAAGGAAATTTATCAGAAAACATGATGCTTTGCTTCAAGATGAAGTCAAGGATATGCTCCTGGCGTCATTGCTGATGACAAGTAAGTGTTGCCTACAGGCTCTTTCGTTACAACAAACCATCTGCATTTATTCCATAGCAAATGATCTGAGTGGCACAGCACAGTCCTTAAGGCCAAGTCATACGTGTAGCACAGCATGGCACAACACAGACCTGAACTGCTCAGGTCAACTGCAATGTGGATCACTATGTCCTCCATGTATCACAGTATCACAAGGCTGGAAAAGACCTTTGAGATCATTGAGATCATCACTACCACTCTCTGGGCTCGGCCATCCAACCACTTCCTAACCCAGCACAGAACATTCCCATCCAAGCCATGGGCTGACAGCTTCTCCAGGAGTCTGCTGTGGGAGACGGTGTCAAAGGCCTTGCTGAAGTCCAGGTACACCACATCCACAGCCTTCCTCTCATCCACCAGGCGAGTCACACGGTCGTAAAAGGAGATCAGGTTGGTCAGGCAGGACCTGCCTCTCCTAAAACCATGCTGGCTGGGCCTGATCTCTCCCTCATTCCTCAGGTGCCGCATGATCGCACCCAGGATTATCCGTTCCATAATTTTACCTGGAACCGAGGTCAGGCTGACATGTGCAATGTGGAATGGTCTGCCTTGTAGACCACTACAGGGTTTTTATCTATGTGGTTGCACAATGGTCTGTTGTCACTGTCTGTGTTATAAAGGTGTTAGCAGCCTGTGTCTTAGTTGATCGAGTTATTATTTTGCCCATTTGCCTTTTCACTGTATGTCTTTTCAAGACATGCTCTCTTAGCATGCTGTGACTCATATCAAGGTGCTGAGGACAGCCCTTTTCAACAGAACGTCCTGCAAAAATCTCTGAAATCCCATTAGGCTTTATCAGCAGAGTGAGCCAGGAGTCTCCAGGGGAAGCATCAATGGTCACGATAAAATCAAAACTCTGCTCATTCAGCTTCATACAAGTAAATGCACTGAAGGATGTTTAGTCAAATGCTTTCACTTTGTTGCTTTTCACAACTAGCACAATAAGCACATTTCAGTGGGGATTGTTACCTGTTTAATGTGGTATATACCAAGATGTGTTAGGTTACTGGGATGCTGTGAAAATTTACGTCGTTCCCATATCTATCTGTTGCCCCATAAAACTTTGAAGTGGTTTCCTTTGAATGTTGATTCCTTAGGAGGACGACTGTTTAAATGGTTGTCTCTACATGTAGAAAATGCATTCAAAGCAAGATAAAAACCTTCAGGCAAGGGAGGTTTTCCATAAATGCCAACTGAGATGTGAGACTTGCCTACTGTGGCTCAAGTCTAATACTTCTAGGTTTCTAAATTCTTGTAATGCAAAACCACAAGTAAAATACAATATATTGTTTGATGGACAGATTTAAATATTTGAAATCACATAGATTAAATTCAGTGCCATTCAAAGCCTTTCTAATGCAATTTATAGACAAATTCAACCTGGTAATTTCCCCATAGCTTATTAACCGATCTGAGTTTAAACTGATCTGAGTGAGGCATTTGAGGTTCAGATCCAGTGCTTGCAAGGTCAGGTATGCTGTGGTCTGAGAGAAGATAAAATAAATAGTCCTAGCAATAGTGAATAAAAGGATTAACTAACCGTCTTTTCACAAAGTTAAATGGATTTTTTCCTGAACAAATTCTAACAGATTAGTCTTATCTTGTCCTGAATGTGGCATCTTGCAAATTAATTTTGGTGAGATTATTAACACTTTGAAAGATCATGAAGTTGGGTTGCTTCATAAAGTTGATCCCAGAATAAAAAAATATGTCTTTTTTAGGAAAACAGAGTTTTTGAGTCATGTTCAGAGAGATTTTTATAAACATGACATGGAAGATTTAATTGTTTTGAAGATACTAGAGAAGAAAAAGACTATGTGAGGTTTATATACTTTCAGTATATTTTTTTTCTCAAGCTTTAAAGATAACTTCATCCAGAAAGGTCAAAAGCCTTTTCATTCTTTAAATAATTAAATGTAAGGCATGAAACTGTTCACTGGAGCATGCTATGAAGCCAGATGGCAGCTACAACAGCTAGGGAGGGGCTGGTAAGAATTAAAGTGTTTAAGGTTTTCCAAAGCCAGCAAATGTTTGGATGCAACTGTTACTCATATACAAAATGACAATTATAGGATAGTGCCTGCTCCTTTGTTAAACAACTCTTCATTTAAGCAAAGGTGAAGTTCTGCTCCGGAGGAGGGCAGATGAACAGGTGCTCTGGTATAGCTGCTGGAGAAGAAAGAATGACTGAATCAGTGGGACCTTCAAAAGCCTCATCTCCTGAATTAATTTTTTTTTTTCATGGGGATTGCTGTAGTAGTAGTTCTTGCTCATACAGAGCACCTGTAACTAAAACTGCCAGAGCAAGCTCCTGGGAGTACATACAGCACTGCTAATATTTAGTCCTAGTGCAGCAATAGGAGGTGAAAATCCCTTGGGTACTTTGTGCAGATTGCTACTGAGATGGAATTTCCCTAATTCCTTTAATATGAATGACCTGACATATTTTGGTTAAGGTTATTCTGTAAGATTTGTGAACTTCTGAAAGATGTCATCAGAAACTGCTTTCATATGAATATAGGCAAGCATCAAAGTGACAGCATTATCATGTATTTCCATTTATTGTTGAAACCTTCAAGCTTCAGTGAAAAACAGTGAAGGAACTAATGACTTCTACTTCTATGGTATGTGGTAGTTTTCTGGGGTAATAGAAGATTTCTGGTCATGAAGGATCATGAAGAGCAAACAAAATAGGTAGTATTAGATATAGACATTTCATTTCAAGGAAAAAACAACCTGAACAGGTTTTCTCAAGAGAGAACAGCTGGATGAATGGCCCATTAATAAAAGCAATAATATGATAATTCCATCTTATGGTTCTAATAATCACATTCTAGATCATTTTTAATTACAGAAAGCATACATTTATAAAAAGGTCACAAGAAAAACTGTTAGCTACCTTATAAATATCATGGATTCTGGTGGTTTACAGGTTTAATAAGTTTTTTCCTCCCAATGTTAAAAAGATTGCATTAAAGGAATTAATACTATCTTGGGATGGTTTTGTGGGTAGTATTTAACATTGGTTATGTTGACGGATTAGTTGTATTGTCACATAAACTGGCACAACAGGAATAATTTGGAGCACAAACCAGTTGTTGGTGAAGACGCACTATTCATGTTATATGCGTTTTACCAAGGTTTCTTTTAAAGAGATGCTGTAGTCTAGTCATTAGACTGAATGCCTGCTAGCTGTACTTCTGCATTATGTCTTCCAGCTTTGCTTCAGCTGAGAGGAAACCAGAGGATGTGTTTCAAGATCGTTCAACATGGTGAACCAAAGCACAGCAAAGACAAACAAGTGGTAGAGCTGTTCCAAATTGCATTCACTCTATGTATAAACAAATATGCTTCTGTAGATACACACTATGACTAGAAATGGATGTATTTGTGGCTTCCTGCCCAAAAAATCAGCTGTATGTAGCATGCCTAATCTGAGAAATGATGTCTATCTTCTGGACATGAACTGCTGGAGCCGAGAAGCAACATACGTATCCTCTGCAAAAGAGTATCTTTGGCTTCATCATATTCTTTTGTTTTGGAGGATATGGTACAGCAATTATCTGCACTGGACACTAGCCAGAATCACTTGTTAGAACTTTCTCCAAAGTCTGTTTAAAAAAGTGCAAAAATGTCTGGAACTGTATGCACTTCCTCGTCATGTTACCTGCTTCAGTGAAAACGGGGAAATTTCTCGGTTATAGTTGTTCACACCATGGTCAGAACACCCTGAAATACTGGGATACATTCTAAGTGCTTGGGTTTGTCCACACTGAAGTCAACAGTTGGAAAAGGTCTTAGTGGTGGGCTTAACTGAAAATGGATAACACCCAATTTTCAGCAAAAATATAAAAAATAGAATAATTAAATCTTGTTAAGGAGATAGACACTGAGCCGTGTTTAAAGCTTTTTGGAACATAAACTGCAGGTCTTCCCATTAACAGATAGGTAAACTGGGTAGCATTTCAAACAATATTAATCTTTAAAAGCACAGCTAAAATATCTTCATGTAAAAAAATTATACACTTATATGTTTTTAGAATCATAATGTATTTTCCGTTACTGATACTTTTTTTTAGATCTACTCTGAAAAGGGAGGTGGTTTAGTATTAATGAATAAGAGATGTATTTATTAAAGCAGCTACCAAGGGTCAAATTTGAAAGTGAAAATTATCAGAAAAGACACGGAAAGTAGTTCCTTTAGTTGATTTTAAAAAGCATAGGAAAAAATTATGGGAACACATAGACTCCTGAACTCCTAAGAATCTGCAGATGCTGGTAGTAAAAGTTAGGAAATAAATTGGTACAGATTGATGGCAAAGTAAATTTATTGTTCTAGATTCTTACACAGCAAGAATGAACTAGTGGACAAATATAATCTCCACTCAAAAACCTATGAGATCTAGCAAAAGAGTGCATTTAATGCATCAAAAGAGATTACTAGAAGTCTTCTGTTTACAGAATGGTCTGTAGGATAGGTGACATGTAAGACTCAGAAAAACAGAAGATCAACATTCAAAGTACAAAGCTGTCTAATTGAGATTTTTAAAAAATACACACAAATAATTGTTGTTCTTTTCACTACCACCAAATTACCTGAGTGACTTCTTAACGTAGATTTGCTCAAAACTTAGCAGCAGAAGTTGTTCTTAATGGTTTGCTTGTTAAAGTGAAGGCTTTTCTAAATATATGCTCATGGCCGATGCTGATGACAATTACCCAGAAGTAAAATTCATTGTAGATGTGGTTACTGTCAGGCTCAGCAACATCTGAATGTCCTGGTACCACTGAGCACACTGTTGGAAAATAGATGTAGATCACTTGAGCCGCTGCTGCCAGTGGTGTCCATTCCTGGGTGGTGTTTTGAAAGGAAGGGCAGAGGAACAGGCAGCCTGCCTGTGGGCAGCCCAGAGGGATTAGACAGACAGCTGGCACAGTTGCCCACCTGAATCAGGCAGTGCAAGCACCATCTGGCTGTGGATAAGTGCCACCTGCCCAGGGCACCCATTGGATGCAGTGGCTCTGGTATCAGCTTTTGTTGAATTGTCACAAGACAGGTTGGCTCTAAATTGAAGGAGGTCCTGTCATAGATGAATACTGTGGTAAACTGCTTGGAAGATAAAACCACCCCAAAGGCAGACAATTTTGTCATTCATTGCATGCTCCTACTGTTTTTTTTACCCTGTCTTTTGCCACATTGGGTCCCCATAGCATCAAAAGGTTGCGTAAGCTTACAGATTGCAAGTCACTGTGGTTATTATTCCTTAGCCACAGACATAAGACTTTGTTGCATATAGGCACAACTTTATGGGCTTGCTCCTAAAGCAAAGGAATCTCAGAGGTGATTTAAAGGAGTACTCTTTGGGCTCAGATCCTTAAAAGTACTGGGGTGTGTGAATTTAGATTTCAGAGGGAGCAGCACACTAAGTGAAATCGAACAGCTGGTTCTTGGGCACTTAAACTGTGTCTGTGATGTAAGCACAAAATTCAGCAGAGATCTCCACAATAATCTCTTTCCATTCCCAAATGCATCTTGAGCAGCTCAGATTTTAAATGAAAGACACCTCGTGCACTGAGGCACATTGCCTCAACTGGACGGACCATCTGTGTGCCGGACTCCTCTCTGAGGCTGTTGGGAGCCAGAATTTCGGCAGCATCATATTTTGTTCTCTTTGCTTCAATTTCTTTGATGCACTTTCAGTGCATTTTAGGAGAGTAGCAAAGTGGTAGCATTTTCATTTTATTTCCAGCAGCAACATCCTCCCCGTCTGACAGCTGCAGACCTAGCTTAAGGAGGAAGTGTTGTTCTGTGCAAACACCTCTCAGGATGGTTTGTAAATGGCACCTGGTGACTCCAAACTCTGTGCGGCTGATGAAGAGTGAGCAGTGCCCTTCTTTGTGGGATGATATGCTTTTCTTTTTCCTGAAAGAAGAAAAAAAGATGCCTAAAAAATTCATTAATACAAAAAAAAAGCTATTCAAATTTTCATTTAGAGGGGCAGGCTTAAATATTTGAGCAGGGGAGTTTTTGCCAAAAAAGCATTCTGGCTGATCCAACTTAGCAAAGACAGAAAAGATTCACTTCCCCTTCTTTCTATCCAGTCTCAGCGTTTGACATTAGTAGCAGAGCTGATAGCATAGTTGGGCTGCAGTGGCCAGGATTCAGTTCCCTTCTCTGCATATGAGTATGTCAACGCATAGCTCTTGGAAGCAAAGGATACAGGATATTCTGAATTGTTCCTAAATAGCTGCTTGTGTTCCCCTTGCACCAAGCAATCAAGTATGTCATATTTACAGGAACGATTACTGCAGTTTTGAGGTTGTTTACTTTCCCATTCTGTACAGGCTTTTTCAAGATGAAAAAAATAGGTTGTTTCATTTCAAAATTGTCACAACAAAAGATTTTCACTGACTTCAATTTTTATCTTCAACATCTTCTAGCCTATCGAACAAGTTTCATAAACCTGATGTGCAGATAGATATTCTGAATACCTAACCAAATATTCAGCTGCTTTAGTAACCAGGCAGTAAGCAGATACTCAAAGCAGCTCCATTGAGCTTCCATTCTGATGGGAGGACTGTAAGCACTTAATTTGCTTTCTGAGGGCACGGGATAGTATTTTCATACTGTAAAAAAATATTCTGCTTTGCTAATGTCATGACACAGGTTTGAATATGAACTATGATTTGATGAATATGGAGTAAAGAATTGCTTTTCAGTGTTTGCTCACGCTGTGAGGGGAAGGTTTATGGTAACAGGAGTGTCTCAGCAGCAATGCTTTAACCAAGGAGAAAATAAAATTAATGTAGGAGATTTGTATCTTGAGCTTATTTTTGCATTTTTTTTTCTGGTTTGAGGTTGGTATCACAAATCCTGCTACTACATAAAATGTCATGCAATAATATTTCTGAACTCTTCCTCTATTTCCTATACTCATAAGTACTCATCATTTGGCTCAGGATAGGTATGTGCCAGGCTAAACCAGGAAATGCCTGTGATTTCAGGTGATCCATGCATCTGCAATTTATGGATGATCCTGGGTTTCACAGACATGAGCTGTTGGATGAAGCTTGAAAAGATGGTCCAACCAGTGCAGTCATCATAGGCCCTTAAACAGGGCAGGTTTTAAATCCAGAAAACAATGACAGCAGATTTTAAATCCAGAAATTGTGGTGCCTAGTTCAATTAGAGGCAGATTTCAAAAAGTATTTAAAGACTTGAATTTATCTGAGCTTATGGAAGCATTTGACAGCTGCCAGTGCAATTCACTCTGGAACATCTTGAAGGTTTATTGCATGCCAACAAAAATCATGAACCTCATCAAAGTTTAATGCCAAGGTTCTGCTTCAGCAGTTAAGGTAAATGGGAACTTGCACAAATGGGTTAATCAAACTTGCCTGTCAAACACAGAGTCATTCATTCAAAACGCCTTTGTCAAACATTGACTGTATTACAAGAAAAAAAAAAGTTAAAATTATATGAAGTAGACATGGCAAACCAGGAGAGCACTGTACCAGAATACTAAAATTATGCTAGCAGCTCAACCCTTCTAAATTACAAGAATAGAGAAAAGACTTAAGGACTATCCCTCCCCACAAAAAATAGACAAAGATTGTGATCAGCCAGAGAAAAACATCCTCCAAAAATGGACCTACTGGGCAATTGAGCTATTCCAGCTGTAAGTATTACAGTAGGAGGCAATGCCATACTAGAGATAAATCAGCTCTAACCCACAGGAGTATGGCAATCAAGGACAGCTGCCTGAAGAAAAGAGTGTCATCAAGTACCAAATTGGTGCCTGACCTTCAGCAGATGAAACAAATTTTCATCACCAATAGTCTAGACCATATGTGTCCGACATTGTCCCTTCCTACAGCCAGGGGAAGGCACATTCCATAGTTTGTCATGTACCTCTGCCTCTCTGTGTGGCTGCAGCTCTGGGTTTCCTCCCACTGGGAATCCAAGGCTGTGCAGATATTTTGTGTACCCAAAACTTTTCTTCCTCTGTGCAGACAGGATGTGGCCATAGAGCTTTCATGAAGACCGTGCTACACACCAAAGAGTGCCTCTCAGAATAGAGTCTGCCTACGTCCCCTGTTCAAATGCACATGTTGAAAACACACCAAAGGCAGAAGCAAGTGTCCAAATGGCCTTGCAAGCAAATTCTTCAAAAAGGGTGTGGAAATTAGGCAGACTAACTGTATAAAGAACTTCAAGACTCAAAGGAATGTCCAAAGTTATTAAAAAAAGAAAATGGAAGGAAGTGTATTGTAACTCTATTGCAGATGAAGCCACAACAGCTGCTAGAAAAGGAACTGACTGGACAAATAAATCCTTTACTAGATACTACATTGGAAAAATGCATGCAATTCCTCTTAATCCAAACAACTAGCCTGCAACAAAGATGGTCCCAGCCATTGTAGATATTCTCCTCTTCTCAGCACAAGCATCCTCTTAGCCAGGACCTGCAAAGACTCTTGCTGGCTCCTTCCCCATCCCACAATGTTGCCCTGGATAGCTTTGTAGGCTCTTCCTGTAAGCTGTCTCATGCTGCTCAGGTCTCTCTCCCTCCATCGTGCAACCATGCATGCAGAGACAGCTACTTGCTTAGGACTATACAAAGCATCTCTTCCTAAATAGTTTGAAATTCCTGGACTGCTTTTGCCTTTCTTGTAGAAATCCGTGCAGGGTGGTTGGAGAGTACTATTTGCCTGCTGACTTTCAGGGAAGAGTTTAATGACTTCTCATATTCACTTTAAATAAAATGGTGGTGCCCAGCAGCTTCAACAAGGTGTAACACAGGCTGCAGTAACAGACACATCTGACCTTGTCCGAAACATAAGGATATCTGATAGTGCAGAAATTCACTACTATTCAGCTATCTAAACATGCAGATAGGTATCAAGTGGGATTTACAAAAATGCTGGCACCTGCATTACTTTATAAAACTGCCCCTCAGGACCAGATTCAAAGCCATTATAGTTGATGGAGAAATTACCATTGACTTCATTAGGATTCAGTTTAGATTAATGCTGCACACTCCTTTGCTGCCCTTTGCTGTCTCTCTTCCTGTGACTTGAATTGTTCCCTCATGGCACTGCAAAAAAAGAATGGAAATGTTAGCAGCAATGCACGGGAAATGGAATACCTGTTCTCCTGGTTTTGACAGTGTCTGTTCAATACAAAAAGAAAAATACTATTTTTAAATCTTAATAGAATTGTTCTGTTCATATCTTTAAAAGATCACTATATCTTTAAAAAAATATCTAAACCAAAAGTGAAATATTCCAAGTTGTTTGAAAAAGAATAAATGTGTATGCCACTTACTTGCAACAGTAATTTGAGTAGGCTGACTGAAAAACTATCCCGTGTCCCTACAGTAAACATTGTGTTCATGGAAAATGTGAAAGAATTTTTACGTTATTGTAGACTAGGTAAAATCTGCCTTCAGTAAATCTTTTCCAATATGTCAAAGTGTCTGATGACAAGTAATTAATGTCAAAATCTCCTCTAGTTGTCCTAGGCATCAAACCAAATACACTAATTAAAACATGGTAGTATCAAACTCTCTGCTGAAAAAAATAAGGGCACAAGGGTTTTTTTAAGAGTATGTGACTGGATACAGTGTGAACTGGGAAGTGAAAGGAAGGTTAAAGGGAAGTTGGAATAAAAACATAAGAAACAAGAACCAATTATTTACAATTTTGTAGCGTTGGAGAGAGAAGGAAAATAAATTGAAAACAAGTGTAGTGGCACATGATTGGTCTGCAGTGATGAAGAGATAATTTTGAATTTAAGACAACTTAGACTTGTAATTGTTAAAGAGGAATACTGCATGCAGAACTGCTCTGCATCAAACCAAATGTCCATCCCAAGCTCCATATTCACAGATTAACTAGCCTAACTGAAGAGCATCATCTCTGCTTGCACACAGCAGAGAGAGACTGGCAGCAGAAAGGATCATCTCCATAATGGAGGACTGCTGCTTGCCAGCATGTTCCAGCACAGCATGCGGAAGAGAGAGGCTGGCTGTAAGTGGGGGGGATCTCACAATCAGAAAGTAAGGTTGTCAGTCAGATAGGCTTGTCTTCCTTGATCTGCCTTCTCATTTTTAAATACACGGACACCAAACTTTTTCTATAGCTCTGTGTGTGTGCTCTGGATGTACACTGGCCCTGGCCAGTCAGTCTCAGATGCACATAAGGAGTGGTGCAGGGCAACCAGCACACATGTACAGCATGCATGTCACAACTCTGCAACAGCTCCAACATCACTGGGAAATATTAGATTTTCTGCAAAAAAGCCCTCAATAGCCAATGAGCCCATGAGCAGTAAGCCTGACACACCTCAGAAGTGTTAGTTGAATGGCATACACATTGCGTGTGTTTGGGTCACTCACCACAAGGGTCTGTGTAGTTGACTTGGTTAAATGATCGAATCTCAGAATCACCAGGTTGGAAGAGACCTCTCAGATCACCGAGTCCAACCGTACCTGTCTCCCTACTAAATCATGTCCCTAAGAAACTCATCCACCCATTTTTCAAACACTTCCAGAGATGGTGACTCCACCACCTCCCTGGGCAACCTGTTCCAATCCTTAACCACTCCTTCAGTAAAGAAATTCTTCCTAATGTCCAGTCTAAACCTCCCCTGGCGCAACGTGCGGCCATTTCCTCGTCCTATTGCTTGTCACTTGTGAGAAGAGCCCAACACCCACCCCGTCACAACCTCCTTTCAGGCAGTTGTAGACAGGGATGATTTACATTACAGATGTTTGCCAGCTTTGGACTGTGAACAAGCTTAGCAGTTAGCCTTGGGTGCTCATGTAAGAGAAACAGTGTACTGCTGATGTTAGGATTCATTTAGTGAAACACAGATGTTCTACATTTGACTTTTTCACAAGTCCTTTGCAACTGATGGAGACAAAATGGCACTTCCGAAAGATAAGTCTTCTCCTCATAAAGCAGGCACTGGAGTAAGGTAGGGTGACTACATTGGCTATGTTGTATATGGCAGCCCAACAGGCACATGTCTAAAAATGGCAGCATAAAACTTCAATAAAATGGAACTTTATGACACTTCTGGGTTTGTTGGGTTTTTGTATTGTTTGAGGGGTTTTATTTGTTTGGGTTTTCTTTATTAGCAGTGTATAGGATTGAAATTCACCAATTAAAAATGTTTTAATAACTCATTCCTGGCCAAGGGCACCTCTGGCAGCTCCCATAGGGCCATGGCCACAACACCTTTTACGTGTTTCCTGTAGGTGCAAACAATGCCCTTCTACCACCCAGACAGACTGTGCCCAGCTTTTTGCCATGTCCATATCTAGCTCTAAGACTCTTCCCTCTGAGCAAAGAAGGACCCACATCTCCCCCTTTCTTCCAGGTCAGATCAAAGTTCAGTGCTTTCCTAGTTGGTCATCACTGCTTCTTGGATTTCATATGTAATGTGTGTGCTTAGTTGACTGAATTCATGCAAATGATACAATTACAAGATAGGAATTTTAATTCCCTGGAATCAAAAAGTGTAATGAAAACAGTTCCCTTTTGATTTAAGGGAATGTGCATAATTTCTAATAGAAAAGTTGTCTTATCTCAAGCTTGTAGTTGGTTACAAATCAACTAGATGTAGAGGACTGCATCTCTATTAGTTAACTCAGTAGAAATTTCAGCAATTTTGCTATGTCTCAGAATCAGTGTGAAGCAGTTGTATGTAATTGTATAGTAATCTTTAACTGTATAGCCATTTGTAATTAGTTCTCACCTAAATCAAGCAGTTTCATGGATTTAAAGTAGCTAAGTTTTTCCCAGATGAGAGTATGAACTCAGTTGTAATTGAGATGCAATTCACTTGAGATCATTGGCAGATTTTCAAATGCCATTAGAGGTCTATATAAAAGTCTATTACAAGAAAAATTAAAACATGTCAGATATTTGAGATGCTTAAATCATCCTATGTAATATCTGTCTCCTTTTCCATGTACAATAATGAGGTAGTTTTCTCTGAAGTCTAATTTTTGAAGGGGAGAACTTAGTTCAGATGTTATGGAGGGAGAAATGTCAGTGAAGTTTAATTTTAAAATCTTTGCATTGAGAGTGTTTTCAGTAAATAGGAGCTTCCGTTCCAAGCATGCCACCAAGAAGTATTATTTGTTATAACCTCAAGGTTATGTAATTATTTACATGCAAAATAACTAGTGATATCCAATTTGTTAAGAGATATGTAACTATTATAAACTAAGTGAAAAAATTAATTCTGTGTCACTGAAAGCATCACCAAGGACATCTGAAGACCAATTCAAACAAGCTGCACCCGTAAGATCTTTAAAATAATTTGCACAAGTATTTTTATATCCAAATTCAAGATTTTATGATATGATTTAAAGTGTTGGCTTTCTGAATAGTGCCTTTGCTCTTTTTCACTTTCAGAACATCTTAGTGATGCACGTGACTTGGTTTTCTACTTCCAGTTGTAAAGGTAGTCTGTCAAATTGCCTTCTTTTCTCATAGTTTCCTTTGCAGGTGTGTTTTATTTTCTGTTAGGGATATATCTGTGAGATTATTAAATTCCTTGAAGACAGACATGTCAGCTTTTCTAATAATGTTTGGACCAAAATCAAGGACATCTAGCTTTTTAAAGATAAGCAGAAGTTTATGTGTGCTTTGTTTTGCTCTTTGAAAATACCCTTTAGCACATAATGACTTTAATGATAACTTCCTCTAACTACAATGATTTTAGAGATGATAAGTGTTGAGAGAGGTTTTGATGCATGAGTAGATTTGCTTCTGGTAATTGAAAGATAAATCTTACTCCTCCAGAGCAGATGAACTCTGTTCAAGCTCTCTAGAGGCTATCACCTGCAAGAAAAAATCAGATGGAAAAAGACTGTACTCACATATCTGATGGTTTGTTTCTGAAAGCAGACAGCATGTATTTTGAGGAGTTAGAATAAAAATCTGCTTTTTAAAGAATAAATTTGAACAGGGGGGTTTCCAGAGCACTATTCAAATAGAAAAATATCATTGAGGCACTGTGACTCAAGTCAAGGTGCTGTGGATGTACAGGTAGGCAGGATGGCACTGAGGTCAGGTTAGTGTGGGACAGTGACAACATCATCAGGTTGGTGAGAGTGAGATAGCCCTGGATTCCATGGGATGAGATTTTTCACAGGGACCACTAAAGCACCAATTCTAATCCCCTCTGGTTTCCTTCAAGATTGTGGTGTTGAGAAAGACTTGTAAAGGACAAGATGCTGCTGAACACGAGCCTTCGCTGGGTAATAGTAGGTGGAAGGTAGTCTTGAGTAACCTTTGCCATTAAGTTGAAGTTCTGTTAATTTTTTTAAGCTTGAGAAAATTGCATTTAATCTATACAAAGGCTGGAGATTTCTCTTGCCAATTCCACTCCAATATCAAAATCTGAAGGTTCTCAAAATTGCTAAAGTCCTCTTGAGAAATCTATTCAGTATTCTAAAAATGCAATTATTTTAGGATGCATTGTTTCTCTAATTCTCCCAGGCCTCACTCAAACTCAAAGCTTGCTGAGGCTACTTTTCTCATACTAAAAGAAGGTATTAATCCTGTAGTACAGACCAAGTAGCTTTGCTCATAGCCTGTATTAAAGTTACCAAGGTGAAGTTAGATTGCACTCTGGTCATTAACTTGAGGGCAAGCAAACACCTTCATATGAATAAAACATGATGGAGGAAATGGCATTAGCTACTGCAAGCCTTCAAAGCCTCTCCAGTAAATTAAGGATTAGCTTGAAAGAAAAGCTTTAGTGATGAGTTATGAAGTCGTCTACGTCAACACCTGGATCACAGGCAGCAACAAACCTGAAACATGTTGCAGTTCTGGAGCGTAGCTATTCCTACACAACAGTTCCATATGCAATCACACAAATTAAAATAACCTAAATCGCTCTCATAATTAACAAAAATTGTTATATATGGATTTATGCTGAAGGAGATAACTTTTTATTTATAGAAATAACAAACAGATGCTGGTACCTAATGCAGTGGTTTTACTTCAATGAGATGAGGGAATGTTTGTAGATATGCAATATAGGTGTATGTCTTCTGTATCATTGTAAAATGACATGAAGTTGTTTCCTCGCTATGCTTTCATTTAATACACATGCGTATGGATGCATATAAAATATAGTATCCTGAATAGCTAACATGAGCTATTTTGCCATCTAAAATGGGGACAAAACATAATGACTAGAGAAAATATAGACATATGAAATTAATATTTAGCCATTTTGTTTGCTCTGCAGAAAAAGTCCCTGTAAAATAGGAAGTGAAAATAAGATTAAACTGGAGATCAATAAAAAGTGTGAAGAAAAATGAGAAGTAAAATCATTATGTCCAGTTGATGAGTCGGTGGGCATGTGGTGATTAGCAGGCAGAGAAATGTGAGGATTCATTAAGAACTAACTGTTTCAAGAACACTCTTCCTCAAGAACAAGATATATCTTATCAAATTCTGGTCATATTCCAGTTTGCATTGTTTCATTCTGCCAATACACATTTTCCATTCACTTATGCTACAAGAAATTTTCCAGTTCTGTCTGTGAAAAATAACTGCATCAGATTACTAAGGCACAGCAGATACTCTGCTCTGCTGCACACCTGACAAAGCTTGACAAAGGGAGACAATGAGACACAGAGAGAGAGAGCAAAAGGAAGAGAAGGAGAGAGAAGTTATCAGAAATTCTTTTAGTTACCAAGAATTTATGAACAAGAGTTAATATATTTTTAGATCTTTTTCTCTTTGCATTATGCAGCATAAAAAAAAAAATCACAAAAAGTCACAGTTAAGGACACATAGAGGAAAATTTGGAAACGAAAGGAAAAGAACATAATAAATTCACAAGGCAAATGAGGTGTTAAGTGGTCTTTACATAGTATCCCGATTAGTTCATCTTTCATCCAAGTGGTCTTTGGGTCTGCAGAATTTCCCTTATCCTTCTCAAGCTTATGTTCAGTGAAACAGCAACCTGCCTCCAGCCAAAGAGGACTACCTAGGAGGATTGCTAAAGAGGCTAAAACTCTTTTGTGCCAAGTTTGCCTTTGAACTCCTGGATGAACCCTCTGCACTGGCTCGATATTAGGAAAAAGTTCTCCACTGAGAGGGTGATTGGCCATTGGAATGCGCTGCCTGGGGAGGTGGTGGAGTCACCGTCCCTGGAGGTGTTTAAAGGGAGATTGGATGAGGCTCTTAGTGCCATGGTTTAGATGATGAGCAGGTGTTGGTGTTGGGTCATAGGCTGGACTTTCCCAGCGTTGTGATGCTGTGATTACTGTGATCGTTGTAGCAGAATCAGGAAAGTCTACGTTCATAGGTAGGAGTAAACTGATGATACTGGTGGCCAAAAGAGAGAGCTTTATTTTTACCAATGAAACAACATCAGAGACCTCTTGGGAGTCTGCAATAGACTGTCTCATGAAAGAACAGTCTACACTCGAGAGTTCAATAGGTGGGAGCATTCCCACTACCCCTTTTCAACACTTCAGTGCAGGATTCTGCTGGAGGAAGCGGTCTTCCCCTTGGGGACAGCCTGGCTCTTTTGGAGAGGGGCTGCTTGGGACAAGATTTGTGTTCGGGCACCCTTAGCTACTCCCTCTAAATTTTGGCATGTAGGTCAGATGCCCACAGAGGGTCAAGTGGAGCTGCTACCCTTTTCCCTCGCTGCTATTCCACTCATGGTATCACCTGCACCCTTTTGAAGTACCTTGCCATGGAAAACTAGAAAAGGAGAGGTTTTCTTTTTCTTTTTGAAAAGAAGAGCTAGCTTATCCAAGAGAAACAATATTTTCTCAATATATATTAGTAAGTCTGCGCATGAAAAATTACAGATATAAGAAAATACTTGAGAACAGTGCCACACTTGGACTATCGGTTAATTTTGATATCTGCTTTGAGCAAAATGTGGTCTACTACAGACCAGGAGCTCCAGATCTTCACAGATTTTTTTTAAAGATGCTGTTATGTAGTTAGTTTACAGGATTTTATGTTTGTTACATAACACCTCAAATTTATTGCAAAACAAGGACCTAAGTAACTAAATGTTATGTTGAAATCAGATCTGCTCTGACCTCCAGAGATTCCTTCTAACATAATTTTTTCTCATAGAGAGACACAGGCAAATTCCTTATATGACTGTTCTTAAAAACAGAGATCAAAAAGACAAATTTTTATTCATGTAAACCAACGCTATAAGTAAGGATGTTTCTTGCCAATTTCCATTGATTATTATTCTTGTGCCACAATAATGATAGTAAAAAGCAGTCCATTTTTCAGCTGATTCCAAACGAACTGTAAAAACTTGATAAATCCACCGGTATTCTTCTTTTCCCTTTTTCTTGTTCTTCCACTCCATGTGTGATCTTTCCATGTAACAGACTAAATATCAAGTCTAGCCATTATCTGGTACAATTTCTGTAAGGAAACAAAAAATGATGAAGGAGAGATTGGGTCATCTCAGTTATTGTTTATAGTACTTCAGATATTTTTATGTCCGTGTGAAATGTTTTTTCAAGACAACCTTGCTACTGACAGCATGTGCAATCCTGGAGGAGGAGTCACTTTGCCTAACTGAAAGTAGCTGCAGTGATAACACCTACATGTGAGTAGTCCCACCAGGAGATGCTTTCCCCAGAGATTAGGGTTGTGGCAGCATTAGGCCCAGCAGCTGAGAGCCTGAGATCTCCGAACTCGTAAAATCAAAGCATGAGCTTAGCTTAGGGTGTTTTCACAAATAAATGTGTCAGGAGATGGTGTTCTTGTTTTTCATAAACACACCAGACACAGAAAATGCAGTATTTTCTTGAAATCACATTTACTCCAGCAGTGATCTGAACAGCAGCAACTTTAGGGTGTAAAGTTTGGCACGGCCAAATTCCTCCCAGCAGTCTGTGTACTACAGCAAGTGGAGCAAGTGTCTCACCCACACTCAACCCTACCACAGGCGATGTTGGAGGCCTCCAGTGAACTGAAAGCTGGAATTAGTGATTCTGTTCTAAACAAGGGACTTCCGATGGGTAGTGCTTCTTCTCTTGCTGAGCAGCAATCAGTGCCAAGCCAGGTGCGTGTCAGCTAAACATCTGTCCTGGCAACAGTGTCTGTTCAATCTTGTCATAGCAAAACAGGTGAACCATCAGCTTTGGGATAAAGGTGCCTTTGGTTTTGGGGTACAACATCACAATTACAATTATCCTCCACGCTTTGACAGTTTCTCCAAATGAAGTTTAGGATCTTTTGCTCACCATCTATCGTAACTATAGTTACGGGGATGGGTAGAGCTAAACAGTTTCTTGGAGTAGCTTGTTGTAAGCAATGATATCGCTCATAGCTATTGCATTTTTCAAGCACTGCCAGAAGTAGGGCTGAGATCGAGGGTTAGTTGGCCATTCCAGGACAGAATTTCTGCACAGCCTCTTCCTCAGTCGGACATAGCGGGACTTCTGCAAAGCTTTCTCAAGAAATATCAAGATGATAACATCCATTTTTTCATCCAGGAGCCGCTGGTGGGCCATGTAAAATGTGGTCTTGAAGCTGCCGCTTCTGATATACTTGTTGGTCAGCACAAAAATGGTCTTTTTGCTCAGCTGAATGCTCTGGGAAAGGTTGTCAAAGACTGGCTGTCCCGGGAGCCAGTCCCTTTCTTCCAGGCATAAATTGAACCGTCTGGCTTTTTGGTTCTCCAGCCTTTCAACCAGTTCTGTTAGCACCCACTCGTTCACAGCTGGATCTTCATTGTCGTAGGCAATAAAAGCATCGTAGCAGGCATCTGGTGAAGACAAACGTTGATAGCCCTTCAGCTTGGCAGTGCAGTAGTGGTAACTATACCACACATCCCAGAAATAGAGATGGCTCATCACTGTGAACACCATAAAGCCAAGGATGCTTGAAACGGACAGAGCATACAGGATCAAATATGAGGTGTCCAGCTCACACGTGTACAGGTCCAAGAAAACCATGCTCATTCCTTTATGTGCCCCTGGGCCAGCACAGGTCACATCTGTGGCCAGAAGAGGAATGGTCACTTGAGTTTGATTGATCCACCAAACAAACCACACAGCATCACAATTACACTTGAAAGGATTGCCATGCAAGAGCAGCATCCTCAGGTTGTTGATGACATTTTCAGGGAAACTAGATTTCTTAATTATTTGGATCTTGTTTGAGCTGAGGTCCAAGTATTTCAACTTAAAAGCACCTCGGAGAAAATGTTTGCCTAACTGTTGAATGCGATTGTTTCGGAGCACCAGTTCTTGGAGTGTTGAAGAGCAACTAGACAGTTTTCTGGGAACAGAAGTCAAAAAGTTATGGCTCAGGTCTAGAGTTACAAGATTCTTAGTATATTGGAGGCTGCCCCAGTGCAAAGTCTTCATTCGGTTATTGGATAAGTTGAGGACCTTGAGTTCTGGAGGCATAGCTTCAAAAACACCCTGAGGTAAAAAACTGAGCGAGTTGAAGGAAATATCCAGTTGTTCCAGGCTGGTCAGATTCTTGAAGAATGACAAGTATCTGGAATTCCCATCCATCCATAAAATATCTAAACGATTTCCTCTGAATTCTAAAATTTGGAGAGATCGGCTCTCCATTCCTGTGTTCGTAGAGGTAGCAATCTCATTCTCATTCATCATCAGCTTCTTCAGACGGGGCAAGTTTTTTGTAAAACTAAGCATGTGAGTGACACCTTCTGCCAGAAAATAATGTTTGTTATTGCTCAGGTCAAGAATTTCTAAGAGTTTTAGCTCCTCAAAAGCAGTTGAGTATAGCAAGTCAATCCGGTTGTTAGAAATATCCAGGTATTTCAAACCAGACAAATAGGAGAATTCACTTCCATTTAAAGTTTGACTTATTGCGTTATCTGACAAGTTGAGACACCTGAGGGAACTAAGTCCCCGGAAGTCTGAGGGGTTAATAAAAAATATGTTGTTTCTACTTAAATCCAGAGTTTCTCCATATTTCAGGCACTCTTCATTAACTGAAGATTGGTAGGAAGCAGACTCTTTGTCTTTAGACCTGCAACTTCGCTCATACACATCATACCTGAAATAATGCATCTCTTGTAATACTTGCCGGTTGTATTGCTCTACTGAAATCCTAGGGTTAGAGCAAAACCCATGACAGTTACCTTCACCTGAAGAAGGAGAAATTTTATTCACGGAGAGGTCTATGAAATTAAGAGCTGGGAATTGCTTGAACATTCTCAGGTCAGCAACTTTAATAAAATTAGTCCCGAGATCCAACACCGTTAGATTTCTAAGATTGAGCAATGGATCTAGATTTCCTTCTCTAAGTTCTTTAAAGACATAACCCCTGAGCCTCAGGGTTTCCAGGTTAGAGAGGGAGGAAAATGCCTTAGACAGATTCAAGGACGGAGAATACGTCTTCAGCTCAAAATTAAAGGACAGATCAAGCACTACAAGGCTAGGGATTAACCTCAAAAACTGAGCATCTCCAATCTCCTTCGTGAGGAAATTCTGGGAGAGGACAAGATCTTTGAGATTCTTCATGTTTTGAAACCAGCTGCTGGGTATTGTCCGCAAAGAGTTACCGTGAAGTCGCAAAATCCTTAAGTTTTTCAAGGAATGAAAAGCCTTTGAATGTATCTCAATTGAGTTCTTGGGACAGGGAATACAAGGATATGGGGCATTATAGCAACGTGGGCAATTACTGCTTAGATCTAGGATTTCTAGGTTTTGAAGGCCACTTAAATCATGTTCTTCAACCACTTGAATCATGTTATTGTAAATATACAATTCTTTTAAAGTAGATGACAAATTGGGTGGGATGTGAGTTAAATTGTTAGACTTCAGGGACAGTATTGTTAATTTTTTCAGCTCTAGGAAAGCTGTTTTTTCAATTTCAAATGAAACATTGCATGGGTTTCGGTAGTAACAGTTCTGTCCCAGATACAACATTTCGATGTTTCCTAGCTCTGACAAATTAGCTTTTTGGATAGCAAAGATACTGTTTGCTTCCAGGCTCAGCAGGCTTAAAGTACTAGGAAGACCCCGGGGTATTTCCAACAGCTGGTTTGCGTCCAAGTACAGTGACTTCAATCTTGTTAGGGCAGCAAAACTGCCATTCTCAATCTTTGGTCCTGTGGTGCACACATGATCTTTGGGCCCCAGTCTGACAGGCACACAGTTGCATCTGAAGTCAATCTCCAGGAGATTTTTAAGATGAGTAAAGGATGTTGGAGAGATGTGGGGAATATGGTTAATACTTAGAGTAAGGTTGGTAGCGTTTGTAGGGATCCCCCTTGGAACTTCTATGAGACGTCGATCGGTGCAGTCCACTGTCACAGTCCCTTCAGAGGCTTTGACATCACAGGGTAAGCTTTTGGGAAACCAGGCTCCTGACAGCAGTGACGGAAATAGGAAGAGCAAGACAAACGACAATGCATTTGACATCTTTGCACAAGGTACCTAAAACCAAGGAAACAGGGAGACACGAATTTAAGGCAATGAAAATACGTCATAGGACATCAGATCAAGCGTGTTCTGGGTCAGAGCAAACATACAGCTAAACTGGGTTCCTGTCTCTCACCCTGGCTAGATGTGGAGGTGCAGTTATGGTTGTAAGCTCAGGAAAGGCATAGGTTGTTATTAACTCAAATGCTTTTTTCACTTTCTTATCACTAAGCATTGCAGTGGTAAGATGTATATTACTCTCAAATAATGAATCATTAAAAAATCTACTGAAAAAATGACAAGGCAGGTGATTAGAGGCTACTTCTCTGTACGTTTTCTGGTTTTATAAGGGAAAGCGAGCAGTGTTAAATATCCAACAAATTTCAGTTGTCTAATAGGGTAAATGAGCAAATTGAACTTTTCAAAGCCTATGAAAGATAATCTATAGGATCATAGAATGGTTAGGGTTGGAAGCGACCCTAACGATCATCCAGCTCCAAATCCTCTGCCGCGTGTAGGGACACCTCCCACCAGACCAGGCTGCTCAAGACCCCGTCCAACCTGGCCTTGAACACTTCCACGGAGAGGGCATCCACGGCATCCCTGGACATCTTGTGCCAGTGCCTCACCACCCTCAGCGTGAAGAATTTCTTCTCAATATCTAATCTAATTCTTCCCCTTTCCAATTGAAAGCCATTCCTCCTCATCCTATCACTACAAGCCCTTGTAAAATGTCCTTTCTCAGCTTTCTTGTAGCCCCCTTTAGGTACTGGAAGGTCGCTATAAGGTCTCCCTGGACAGTCTTTTCTGCAGGCTGAACAACCTCAACTCTCTCAGCCTGTCCTCACAGGAGAGGTGCTCCAGCCCTCTGATCATCTTCGTAGCCCTCCTCTGGACCTGTTCCAACAGTTCCATATCCTTCTTATGTTGAGGTTTCCAGAATGGGACACAATACTCCAGGTGGGGTCTTATGAGAGTAGTGCAGAAGAGCAGAATCCCCTCCCTCACCCTGCTGACCACACTTCTTCTGATTCAGCCCAGGGAAGCCTTTTGGGCTGCAAGCACACATTGCCAGCTCATGTTGTGCTTCTCATCAACCAGCATCCCCAAGTCCTTCTCTGCAAGCCTGCTCTCAATCACATCATCCCCCAGCCTGTATTGATACCAGGGGTTTCCCCAAACCAGGTGTAGGACCTTGCACTTGGCCTTGTTGAACCTCATGAGGTTCACACAGGCCCATTTCTCCAGCTTGTCCAGGTCCCTCTGAATGACATCTCGTCCTTCTGGTGTGATCACTGCCCCACTCAGCTTGGTGTCATCTGCAAACTCACCGAGGATGCACTCGATCCCACTGTCTATATCATTAATGAAAATATTAAACAGCATTTGTCCCAGTACAGACCCCTGATGGACACTGCTTGTCACGGGTCTCCATCTGGACATTGAACCGTTGATCACTTCTCTCTGAATGTGACCATCCAACCAATTTCTCATCCACTGAACAGTCTACCCATCAAATCCCTATCCCTCCAATTTAGAGAGAAGGACGTTGTGGGGGACCTTGTCAAAGGCTTTACAGAGATCCAGATATATCACAACCATTGCTTTTCCCATGTCCACTGATTCAGTCCCTCCATTATAGAAAGCCACTAGGTTTGTCAGACAGGACTTGCCCTTGGAGAATCCGCGTTGGCTGTCTCAAATCACCTGCCTGTCCTCCATGTGCTTTAGCATAGCTTCTAGAAGGATCTGTTCCATGATCTTCCCAGATACAGAAGCGAGGCTGACAGGTCGATAGTTCCCAGGGTTCTCCCTTGTACCCTTTTTAAAAATTGGCACAATGTTGCCCATCTTCCAGACAGAAGGAATTTCCCCTGACTGCCATGAGTTTTCAAATATTATGGAGAGTGGCTTGGCAACCACATCAGCCAGTTTCCTCAGGACTCTGTATGATGCATCTCACCAGGTCCCATAGGCTTGTATATGTTCAGTTTCCTCAGGTGGTCATGAACCTGACCTTCCCCTGCAGTGGGAGAGACTATACCCAATCCACCCTCCCCGCCCCCCCCCCCCCCCCCCCATCCCCATTTTGTTGTTCCTTGACACTGGAGAGTGGTGGTTACCAGTGAAGACTGAGGCTAAAAAGTTCTTGAGTACCTCAGCTGCCTTCTTGTCTGTTGATATGAGGTCAACATTTTCATTCATCAGTGAGGTTATGCTTTGTTTAACCTTCCTTTTCTGGTTGACATACCTATAGAAACCCTGCTTGTTATTCTTCACTTCTGTTGCCAAGTTCAGCTCCAGCTAGGCCTTGGCCTTCCTGGCCGCATTCGTACACCACCCGATAGCATCCCTATACTCTTCCCAGTTTATCTGTCCCTGCCTGCACTGCCTGTGCAGTTCCCTCTTGCCTTTCAGTTTGACCAGCCAGTCTCAACTCAACCACACTGGTCTCTTCCCTTCCCTGCCTGATTTCCTACATCTGGGGACTTAGTGCTCTTGCGCTCTGTATAAAGCATCCTTAAATACTTGCCAGCTCTGTTCTGCTCCCTCATCCCTGAGAACCATTTCCCAGGGGGTCCTACTGACTAACTCCCTGAAGAGCTGGAAGTTGGCTTTTGTAAGATTTAGGGTTCTTATTACACTCCTCACCTGTCCCATATCCCTCAGAACCTTGAACTCTACCAGTGCAGGATCTCTGCAGCCCAGGCTGCCTCCAATCCTGACACCACTGGTGAGCTCACTTGCATTGGTGACCATCAGATCCAGTATTGCACCCCTGAGGTAGGGGTGCCTGTTATGTTGGTTAAGAAGTTATCATCTGTGCACTCTAGGAGTCTCCTGGATTGCCTACAGTTTGCTGTGCCTCTTTTCCAGCAGATGCCATGGTGGTTGAAGTCCTCCAGTAGGATAAGAGCTTGCAAGCTTGCAGCCTCCTGTAGCTGGAGGAAGAAGGCTTCATCAGCAGGCTCCTCTTGATCAAGTGGCCTCTAGTAGACACCAAGCACAAGGTTTCTTTTGTTGCCTTGGTCTTCTATTCTCACCCCTAAGCTTTCAACTTGTTCATGGCTATTCTTCAGGGACAGCTCTTCATATTCAATCAATTTCCTTACATAGAAGGTAATGCCTCCGCCCCTCCTTCCTGGCCTGTCCCTTCTGAACAGCCTGTAGCCACACTCCAGTCAAAAGATTCACCCCACCAAGTTTCAGTAACCGTGACCAGGTCATATCTTTCTAGCAGCATGGTAGCTTCCAACTCCCATTTGTTGCTCAAGTTGCACGTGTTTGTGTGGAGGCACTTGAGCTGGGCAGCTGATTCCTTCTATCTCAGGAGCCCTCATCTCATCTCCACAAGACTCCAACTGTGCTGCAGCATCCTCAGCACACCTCAGGGGAACAAGTGAAGGGCCCATGGTGACACTCCCTGATTCTAATCGTAGTGTGTCAACTCACACCTTGTCATAGACAAGCCTGATATTAACCCCCTCCCCCTTCACATCTAGTTTAAAACCCTGTCAATAAGCTCTGCAAGCTCCTGAGCGAAGACCCTCCTACCTCTTTGAGAAAGGTGGGTCCCATTCTATACCTGTAAGTCCAGTGCTGTGTAGGCCATTCCATTCTCAAAAAACCCAAAGTTGTTGTGGTGACACCAGCCATGGAGCCATGTGTTAATAGTCTGAGCCCGTCTGTTCCTTCCAATGTTATTGTCCACAACTGGATGGAGGGAGGAAAAAAATCACCTGGGACCCAGATTCCTTTACTAGCTGTAAAGGAATTAAGGTCTCTTTTGATTGCCCTTGGGCTGCATTCTGCAGCTTTGTCCCCTCCAATGTGGAAGAGGTGTAATGGATAGTAGTCAGGGGGCCTTACCACACTGGGGAGTTTCTTAGTGATGTCCCTAACCCAGGCTCTTCGGAGGCATCAGACTTCCCAATGAGTAGAGTATGCTGTACATATTGGGCCCTCTGTTCCCTTCGACAGGGAGTGTCCTACGACTATGACCCATCTTTTCTTTCTTGAGGTAGTTGTAGTAATCTGGAGAGTGTGTCATTTTGGTTTTGGCCCCTCCCTGGTGCAGATGGATCAGTACTCATATTGTCCACTGATTGATCCTCTACGGCTAGAGCCTTCTATCCATTGTGCTGTGTATCCTCCATCTGGGGAGGTGTAGGCAAGGAGGGGGTTCACTTGCTGTCCCATTTGTGGACTAGCTTCCACTCACTACTCTCCTTTAAGTCCCTGTCTACTTCCTGGTTTGGGGAGGATGACAAATCTGTTTGACCGGGGCCTTTTCCCGTAGTTGTTTCTGTTCGTGTTTCAGAGATGTCAGGGTGTGGTTTCACAAATCTATTTCTTGCACAGACTTCGTGATGCTGCTTAGCCTATCTGCTTCTTGCAGCTCTGCCACTGTGCTCAGGAGACAGTTTATCTGGTCACACCTTATACATCTGTTACCTCCGCTGCCCTGTTTCCAGTGCAAGTTGGTGGCACTTCCTGCAGCCAGAGACCTGGACAGCTATGTGTTTTCCTGGGAGATCAGTCTGTGCTGAGGCAACCCTTCTGGCAGGTGCAGAGGATGCAGCCTCTCGTCGGGTGGATACCATGGCTGGGTTCCCACACGCCATCTGAACTTACCTCCTGAGCTGGGAGAGGGACTGTGCCCTCCCTGCACCCTGCCTGCTCTCCCTGCCTTCGCAAACTCCCACAGCAAACTGCCTTGCCAAGCCTTTCTGACAAGCCATGCACCTGTTTGCAGCACTCCCATCACTGGCACTACTTAGGGTCCGTTTAAATCTCCCACTGATGCTGCTGGGAACATGTCAGCCACCCATGCTGGGAGCTGCTGCTTCTGAGATTCAGGTGTCACCCATCCCTGGCTCCCTCTTGGACTTTTCCTGCCTCAAGGGACCTCCTGCCCACCTCAATCTAGCACTTGGCTGCAGAAGTTACTATTCTTGCCACCAATTCTTGTAGAAAAAACAACCCACTTAAAAGTTAGAGTAACTTTTCAAAAGCACACTGATTAACAGGTGAGTACCTAATTCCAATTTCATGTTATGATAAGGCTTCTTCCTTTAGTAAGTATTAGAATGGGTGTATGGTTGACCTAAGCCAGTCAATGACTCCACTTCCACATGATTTAATAGCAGCTTACATTTTCACTGTCCAATAAGGACAGAAGGCCAAGAGGGCACTCTATCAAAGCAAAGTGTAAACACGAAAATCAAAGACAGGTTTAAGATTGAGCATTTGCCATAACAGGATAAGAATCACTACGTAATTAGAGCCAAAATCCTACAGGCATTTAGAAACTGCCTGAGATATGCTCTCTGTCTGTCAAATCTTTGTGGTCTTGCCTACTTTATAGATTAGTGTGCATTATGGGAAGAGTAGTAAGCTTTTAGTGTTTCACAACGTACTAGTTACTTCCTCAGCAGACAACAATGTGAAAGAAACTCCGTCCAGAGGTAGCCAGCCAGGCAAGCAGGCTGCCAGCCTTGGCTTGCCTAGCACAGGCAAATGGGCCATGGCCATTTTGCTGCCTCGCTCAGCTTCTTAATTGCCTGTGTCAGATGGTGGTCAAGAGATGTAAAGATAATAAACCCTACAATAATCTTCCCGGAAAATTCAACGTTGAAGGCTTGGAGACACACAACACACAGAATGCTTTTAAACAGCATGGAATAAACTTGACTAAATGCGTATACACAGTAAAGCAGCTGAAAATCAGATGATTAGGCAGTGTCCAAGCTAGACAGAAATGTTTTTTCTCTTTAGCTGGGACGCAAGAACATGCAAAGACTCATGCAAACTGTGTATGAAAACCCTGTTGAGTGTTGCCTAAGGCAAGCCTGCCTTGCAAGTGACACAGACATGGAGATTAATTGAGGCTTCCTGTTGGACACTCTCTTTACTTAGAACAATGAGTCCCCTGCAACACTTTGAGAAGTCAGACCAAGTCTCACATAGCACCGTACGTCTGCTGTTTAGAGTCAACAGCAAAATGCGGTCACTCTGGGGACTTGTTCATTCAGTTTTTCTATATCGAGCTTCAGTACGGAAGGCAAAATATAAAAGTCCACCACAGATCTTGTATTCAGTGTAACTTGGTATTGTACTACCACACGGAGTCTCCTCTACCACGCTTTTCTTTCCCATTTCTAGGAAGTTTTATGGTACTCTCTTTCTTTCAGCTAATCCGCAGAAAAAAGCCAATGTAGCTAAATGCCCCAGCTGGCAGCCATGACTAGCATCCATATGCTAGCAAAAGCTAAAAAGGATTAACCAGGACATTCCTGTAAATTAACATCGCATTTTTTTAAACTCCTGTGAAGTCATTTGTTAGGAATCAAAATATCCTTCATTTGTTTTATAGTAATGCACTTAGGAAACTCACCAAGACACAGCCCACAGGCTATGACAGTTCACCAGAGTCTTCCAATCAAATTTAGAGGATGATTAACTCTTTTGATTACCTGATGTGGAAAAACACTTAGATGAAATGATGAATAATAACAATCAGAATAAGTGGGGAGTCAATTTGGAGAAGATAAAATGGATTCATTTCGTCCCACCATCCTAGGCTTTTTTTCAGAGCTCTTGTTTCTCCACTAATATATGCAGGGACATAGGAGGGAAAAGGAAGGACCCTACTACTGATATGAATTATATGGAAAACTGAAGGTCTTCCTTGGAATAAAAAGGGACATTGCTGAAGAAAAATCAGGATATATTCTTGTAAATATTTTTCTTTCCTTATTTTCCAAAGGCTATGTATTTAGAAGAATTTATTAGATGGATGAAAACCCAAAGAGTACCTGTCTTAACTGAATGACCCAGGATCCTTCAGCTCCTGCCTGCCTTGCTTTACCCAACTAACGTACCCCAGGGTTGGTGCATATGGAACAGAGTAGATAGGTGGCAGGGACACAGTACCTGCTGCCACCAAAGGAAATACTGACACCTGCTGTGGATCAAACTCCAGCACCCTGTCTTCTTTTAAAAGAAGGAAAATCTCTGCTGCTATCGGGGTGTCAAACCACAGATTTATCACTCTTGAGGAAAAGTTCGTTAGAGTCAGCCTCTAAAGATCTGCTAAACCCAATTAAAACCCTCTGTGCAAGCACTTGAGTAGGACCTGGGCAAAGTCAGATTGCAGTCTAGATTGCCACAAACTTTCTACATGAACTTGTACTTGACCACTGCACTCAGGCACCTAATTTTAGGCACTTATCCAAGTTCCTCAATTCGCTGCTATCAGCCTGGGCTGCACTGACGTTTGGGAGGGAGCAGGAGAGAGGAGAGGGAGGCCCCTCAGCAGGCTCCGCTCAGCTCTGAAGATGGAGGAAGCTCTGCCTGACTGCACACTGAACAGAGACTAACTCGAAAGGTTTAGGTGCCTAAAATTAGGTGCCACAAATCTGAGCCTTAAAAGTCTTCATTACTATGTTTGTGGGTCTCTGAAGAAATAAAGAATGCCTTTTGAGATGATTGCAGTGCTCCCATTTTACACTCTCACATATTGCAATGTTTTTAGGAACCTAAGCATTGCTGCAAAACCAGCCTAGCTCCTGCCATCTTTGTGCTTCATTTCTTTGCGTGTCCTTCTGTTTCCTGACACCCTCTTAATGCATTAGCTATTTGAACTGCAAACTGTTATATTCTGCTGCTGTGTCTGTTTGCATGTGTAAATCTTGAGCCTGTTATGGTACCAGCACAAACGAAAAAGATGATTGTTTTAACTAGAAGAAACAAGGCGACCCTTGCATCATCATTGTAATGAGAAGCTAATTTAAAAGTACAACTAGAGGTGGATATATGAACTGTCCTTTTTGATCTATGCTTGGCTTCATAAGAAGTTCAAGAATCACTAATCTGCTGATATTAACTAGCATGTGCACAAACCCACAATGATTAAGGATATTCTTTGAATATTCAGCAACAACACAGTTAGTTAGGATTTATAAGGAGTTTTTTCGTTAGGTGTTCCATATTTATTTTCCAAGGTGAACAGGGGAAAGGCTAGAGGAAAAAGAATACCTCCATAGTGAGAGCAGTTAGAAAAGCATTTAGAAAAGCCATTATTATACTTGTTCTGTAGCACAGTAGTACAAATAAAGGCTAGCCAGTTAGTATTAGTGCAAATAAATGCTTTCCTTCCCTGTCATTATGTGTTGCAGTTTCTAATCGCAATAGTAACTTAGAACATTTAGAAAACAGACTGAGAGATTATGTTCTCAAAAGTCTTCCACAACAGTTCCAGTCAAAGAGATTTGCGTGCAAATTTAAAATGAAAGTTTAACGTACCATTTTGTGTGTGCTTCCAGGTCTGGGAAGTTTTTCATTGGAAGAGACTGTAAATCAGAGCAGAAGAAACCAGCTTAAAACAAGTCTCCATGGGTTCAATTCAGTTACAGAGGAGAGTATAACATGACATAACACACTCAACACAGCAGCAGTAATCACTGCTCCTTGTTTCTCTTCAGCTCAACTCCAAATGATTGAAACTACAACATTCCTTGCAACAGAGCATGAGATTAATCAGCTATGATATAAACGCATTACGTAAGGAAAACCTTGACAGGAGGCAAACAAGATTTGCAGAAGCTGAAGTTCTTTCTTCCTCTCCCCTGTTTTTCGTTTGAGCTGTGTGAACAGAGAGATAGAAATTATTACTTGACATTAACAATATTATATATTTCAAAGTTTAGTAATTTTTATAATTATAATTTGTTATTAATTTCTGCTGCTATTAGCTTCAAGGACTCAGATCTTATCAAGAGTCACTTGTCTGCTAATACAAGCAGAAAAATCTCTTAAGCTAAATACTTCATAAAAAAATGTCTACTAAGTGAATGGGACTTCCCAGGGAAAGGAAGGGAAACCAAGAAAAAAAGGGTAGTGGTGAGGGCATAGAAAATGGCATAGAAAATATAAAACGTGTGGGAGAGTATAGCAGGGATCACATTAAAGACGACACTGGTAGACTTAAGCAGGTGACAATCCAGCATTTCATGGAACATGGTGTTTGTTTGAGAGTTTCTTACTCAGAAGATTCTATGCTTAGCAGGACAGACTGTATCAATGGTTAGGATATTTATTAGTTGGGGTGTTCCTTCCGTGTTTCCTTTCCCTACATATTTTCCTTTGCATTTAAAATAGCAGTTCAGAATTTCCCTTACTCTTGCAGAGCTGAGGAACTGTTTTGGGTGTCTGGAACCCAAAGAATCAACAGGCAAGCGATTTGCAATCACACTCTAAAATTCCACGATTTTAGTGATCGAGTCATATAGACATCAACAAAGCCAAGAAAGTGTGCAGCATCCTTCTCATTCCAAACAAGGCCTAGGGAAGGGCTCGTTAATTCACTGTGGCTTCAGGACTATATTGCTCATCTTTGTGCCTGATTACTAACAGGACTCTAATTAAGTACAGTTCCTCTGCTCTTGACTGGTAGCTGGATTTTAGTTTTCACACAAGATGGAATGAGGTTTTTACTGTACCAAGATCTTACCTAACCACCTGGTGTGCTGCATATGCTGACTTACCTATGACTAAGGAAGCCACTAGCAGCACAAAAACAGACTTCCCCATTACTGAAAGCTGATGCTGCCTCAGGTTACCCCAGTGCCAAGGCTGACCACTTAGTGTTTACAACAGGTTAAAACTCTTTTCTAAAAAAAAGGTGCCTGGCACTCCTGTTATTGAAAGCGAGACATCTCCACTGTTTTCTGTATTCTCTGAGGACTGAGGGAGTGATACTCTTTTATGTGTTCTTTGAATCTACATTATGGTTGATACAGCAAACCCTGTATTAGAATTTGACTCAATCTGCAGAGGGTCAAGGTGATTAGAAATCATAAGTTAGGATTTAGGTGATAAGTAATTATAAGTTAAATTGTATTACTAATTGTGTATTATGCTATTATAGACTGTACTACATTGTTTTGGCTTGTAGAAATACTATGCCGTTTTAATGATAACTTCTGTGCAAAGCAAATCAGAACATCCTGTCAAGAAAAATTGATTCAGTTGTAATTACAATGCAGTTCCATCATCATTCTATCAAGGAAAAGAACTTGACAATCATCTACTGTGGACCTGGCCAAATAGGTTCAGATACATACATGTACGTACATGCACGTGTGCAGAACTCCTGATTTGAGCAAGGAATTCAGCAACACCCCATACTTTACCTGCTCTCTGCAATGTCTCTCGTTCTTTCCTGTCCTCTACCTTTTCTTGGAAGTACAGCACAACACGGGCCTGGAAAAGAATGAGATCAGTGTCCATAATCACACCTCCTTTCTCACTCACAACATCCGTACCATGTCTGGCTGAGATGGAGTTCATTTTCTCCACAGCAGCCCCTGTGGTGCTGTGATTTAGACTGGTGACCAACTCAGTGTGGGTAACACACCAGTGTTATGGATGCTGAGGAACTTGCACAACCTCAGGGCCTTCTCGGCTTTTCACATTGCCCTCTGGGGAGCAGGCTGACATTAGGCAAGAGGCCGGGAGTAGCTACAGTCAGGACAGAAGACCCTGACTGACCAAAGGTATAACCCATTCCATATGGGTCCATGCCCAGCAATAAAACTTGGCAGGGGGAGTTTCATCACAGCTGTTATCAGAGGCTGGCTGAGCATCCGTCTGCTGACAGGAGGTGATTAGTGACTGCTTTTGCATCATTTTCTTTTTTGTTTCTTCATTTATTAACCTGTCTTTATCTCCACCCAGGAGCTGCTCCACTTCTGCCCGCCTGATTCTCTCCCCTGCCCAGGTGGATGGAGCCTTGGCTGCCAGCAGGGGACAGCCACCACACAACATGTGACAGCCTGCAGAATACCAGCAGTGGCAATGGCACCACCAAACCGCTCTGAGAGGGACTCGAGCAGTGAAAACACACTCACATTTCACTCCCAAATGTCCAGTACTTCTGCACCAGGCTCACAGCTTTTGACATTTAAAAAGCCCCGAGTCCATGGCAGGAACTTCCAGAAAGGCTGCAAAACTCGAGTACTTTTACTGAGAAAGGCAAAGCTCTGTATTTCCACTAAGGAAACAGGATGAGTCAAAGTAAGTTTTACAGACAAATATGAGCTAAAACCTCTAACTTCCGCTATGCAATGTAGTATGTTTTCCTTTATTTCAAGATATTGCTGCTGAGAGAATGTTTCCCCATCAGGCTGAACTGCCATCTGATCTTCAGACCAGAACGGACCAGGGAGCACATAGAGCATTAAATACCAAACACGCACTTTTCTGTTTCCACGTCCTTTAATTTTGCCAAAACATGGGGGTTTCAGTGTGCTGTTGGATTTCAGCTGTAACCTTTCATATATATTTCAAGTGCACAAAATGCAGCAAACACAGTAAGCTAAATTCTGTATTTTACTTCTGTTCTTTACTCCCTCTCATCCAGTTAAATACAATTGAGTGGGTTTACTTACAACAATCTCAGAAAGAAGAAATTCAGCGTTTCATCAAGTGTTGATTCAAACTCCCAACAACATTTACACATTGTGTCCCTTCTGTCAGACCATAAAAAGAAGGAAAAGGATGCTCTTTTTATAAAAATGTGTACCAGTCTGGTGTGATGAACAGTTCATCCTTTTGTCCAAGACAGCACAAACACTATTTACGAGCAAGGTTTGCATGAGAGTCAATGCCAACATTTTACCCTATTTGACCTGGGCAAGGCATAGTCTTCAAAAGAAAAAAAGTGTGAAAACAATAAAAACACAAGCAATCTATTGGCACAAGTGATTTTCAATATTCATTTATAATACTTGTGCTCAGTAAAGGCAAAAATTTCAACCTTTTGTTTGTAACAAAGCTGTGATTTGTGGAAAAAACTGCAGTGATTCCTTGCATTAAAAGTATGATATAGCTTTTGCATAGAAATAAGATCAAAACTTTGGTATAATTATGTGGCCCGAGACTTGAGGTTAACAACTTAACTGGTTACTTTTTAATAACCATCTCTTAAGAGCGCAGGAGCAGGCAATTTTGAAGTGATGGAAGTCAAGCAAGCAGGGCAGAAGACTGGTTTGGAGAGGCAGGGATCTTCTAAAAACTTAGATGGAAAAGGAAAGTACATGGACATTGGAAGAAAGGAGAGGTGACATGTGAGGCCTACACAGATGCTGTTCACAAGTGTAGGAGGAAAAAGTGTGTGGTCAAACCTCGATTAGAGTTCAGGTTGGCCAGTACTGTGAAGGGCAAATAAAAGGGCTTTTTAAAATATGTTAACAGCAAGAAGAGAATCAGAGATAACATTGGTTCATTACTTGATGAGGTCAGCCACCTTACAAATATGGACATAGACAAAGCAGAGAGGTTTAATGCCTTCCTTGCCTCTATCTTCGAAACAGATGATGGGCCCTGGGACTCCTGGATTCCTGTGCGAGAAAACTGTGACTGAAGGAATCATAAACTCCCAGTTGAATCTAAACTTACCTGAGACTTGCTGCTCTAGCTGGTTGCCCATAAGATTCATCCCACTGAAAGAGCTGGCTGATGTTATCATGGGATCTCTCTCCATTCTTTTTCAACAATCTTGGGAGTATGGAGAGGTCCCAGTGATCTGGAAGCCAGCAATTGTTGTCCCAGTTTCCAAGAAGGATGGGAATGAAGTCCCTGGTGATTACAGGCCTGTCAGTCTCTGTTCAGTAACTGGTAAAATTGTGGAGAAGATGATTCTGGGAGTTGTTGAAAGATACTTGAGAGACAATGTAGTCACTCGCCATAGCCAGCATGGGTTCACAAGGAGAAGGTCCTGTTCAATTAACTTAATTTCCTTTTATAACAAATTTTATGACAATTGACTGAGGGAAGCCAGTAGATGTGGGATTTTGGATTTTAGCAAGGCTTCTGATACTGTCTGTCACAGTATCCTTCTGGACAAAATGTTCAGCAATAGAGCTGCATAAGTTCATGATACGATGGGTGAGCAATTTGCTGAAAGGCTGGGCTCAAAGAGTTATAGTAAATGGGGTTTCATTAGGCTGGTGGCCAGTAATCTGTGGGATTCCCCAGGGCTCAGTTTTAGGGACAGCATTCTTTAAAGATTTTTAAATTGTCTGGATAAAGGAACCAACTGTACATGAAGTAAGTAGAGAGGCCTTACTGGATAAATTAGAGAGCTGGGTAATCACCACCTATATGAAATTTAACAAGAGCTGGTACCAGATTATGCACCTGGTATGGAGTAATCTTGGTTACGCATACAAACTGGGGACAGAGTCTGGAGAACAGCCCCATGGAAAGAGATCTGGGGGTCTGTCTTGATGGCAAGTTGTATCTAAGTCAATATTGTGCTCTGGCAGCCAGAAGAGCCAACTGTGTCCTGGGGTGTGTCAGGCACGGCACAGCTAGTCGGTTGAGGGAGGTGATTGTGCCACTCTACAGTGCACTGGCGCAGCCCCCCTTCAAGTACTCTGTGTGGTTTTGGGCACCTCAGTATAAGAAGGACTTCTATCTATTGAGTGTGTCCAGAGGAGAGTAACTGAGATAGTGAAAGTCATTGAGGGCAAGACTTATGAGAGTCATGGTTTAGCCCCTGTCAGCTTAATTGACTGCTAAACACGAGCAGTTGTGATCCCAGTCCTCCCACCACAGGGAATGGGGAAAGGGAAATGGTAGAATCATAAAATCATAGAATGTCCTGAGTTGGAAGGGACTCACAAGGATCCTCAAGTCCAGTTCCTGTCCCTGTCCCTGTAATTCACACCATATGTTTGAGGGTGTTTTCCGAATGCTTTCTGAATGTTGTCAGGTTTGGCCCCATGACTCCTTCCCTGGGGAACCTGTTCCAATGCTCCAATACTCTCTGAGAGAATTTTGTGTTGGAAACTAAAAATAAAAAATTTAATGAAATAATAATAATAAAAAGGAAAATACTATTGATAAGGAAGTAATAATATATATTCAAATATACAGAATTGAATCCCCAATAAATATACGTCACAATGATGCTGCAGAATAGTCATGGAGAAAAGGTCTCAGGCTGGACTTGGCAGCAGGTGGGAGCTGAACTCAGGAAATGGATCAGGAACACACGGATCTGGGATCAGGGGCAAGAGGGCAGATGAGATCTGTATTAGATGTTGGCCATCAAAGTAGAGGGCTTGACTCTCATGAACCTTCCATTTTATACTGACTATGACATATATCGAATGGAATGCTCTGTTGATCAATTTTAGGTCACCTGTCCTGTCCACTCCTCCCTGCAGGTGCAATGGTTTTTTGTCCCTTTGACTTACGGTATTTCATCAACTTGAGGATGGCCTTGATTTCTGTAGGGCTATATGTAAATAATGACTTTTCTGCATGCCAGTGCCACATTACTTTGGTGGTAATCATAGAATTTAAGTGTCATCACTTCCGTAGACAGACAGTGTCTAAAAACATGTAGTTGACTTTCAGAAAAATGAAGTTACTTAAACAAAGTTTAGTTGAGAAGTTAGAAAATTAATTCTGTTTTAGCTCAATCCAGAGCAATGCGGAGTGGTTGAAGTAACTTGTTTTCTTCAGCTTGGAGAAAAGAAGGCCGAGCTGTGACCTCATCGCCGTCTACAACCTCCTTAAGGGGGACTGTGGAGAGGCAGGTGCTGATCTACTCCCTCTGGAGACCAATGATAA
This sequence comes from Neomorphus geoffroyi, assembly GCA_033558235.1. Lineage (NCBI taxonomy): Eukaryota > Metazoa > Chordata > Aves > Cuculiformes > Neomorphidae > Neomorphus > Neomorphus geoffroyi. Next base: position 44,507,021 of record JAUMJM010000005.1, on the reverse strand, counting down.
GGCACAGGGGAATGGTATCAAGCTACATCGGGGGAAGTTCATATTGGACTTTAGGAAAGCGTTCTTCACTGAAAGGGTGGTCTGTCACTGGAACAGGCTCTCCAGGGAAGCAGTCATAGCTACAAGTCTATCAGAGTTCAAGGAACATTTTTTTCTACCTTATGAAGAGAGCTGTAACACAGCTCATGTTATTCAATATAGAAAAATAGACTGTTTAGGCTTACAAACACAACCATCAGAAAGACATTTGTTAAAATATAATAGAGAACATCCACTTTTCTAACTAGGTTTCCTATATGTCCTGGTTGTCTTGTTAATCAACAAAATTGCTATGAGAAATTGTAAGGAAAAGCTCTGTATTATCTGTAATATTATTATATGAACCTTGTTTTTCTTGTTTGTATTTGTCTTCTTGTCTATCTGGATTCCTACAACTAAATAAAAAAAGGACTAGTTTAAGAGAGAACCAGGCAGAACAGGTAGGTGAGGAAATGCAGGAGATAGCTGAGATCATAAAATCATAGAATGGTTTGGGTTGGAAGGGATCCTGGGCGGGGATACATTCTACTAGATGTGGTTGCTCAAAGCCTAATCCAACTTGGCATTGAACAGTTTCAGGGAGGGGGCATCCACAGCTTCTCTGGGCAACCTCTTCCAGTGTCTCACCACCCCCCACAATAATGAATTTATTCCTAACATTGTATCTAAATGTACCCTCATTCATTTTGAAACCATTATCCCTAATCCTATCACTACATTCCCTGATAAAGGGTCCCTCCCCATCTTTCTAAGAAGCCCCCTTTAAGTACTGGATGGCTGCTATAATGTCTTACTGAAACCTTTTCTTCTCTAGTCTGAACAACTCCAACTTACTCAACCCGTCTTCATACGGGAGGTGCTTTGGCTCCTGATCATCTTCATGGCCCTCCTCTGACACACTTGAGCAGGTCCATGTTCTTCTTATGCTGGGGGCACTAAATCTGAATGCAGCACTCCAGGTGAGGACGCCACAGTAAACTGGGAGAATCACCTCCCTCAACCTGCTGGCCACACTTCTTTTGGTGCAGCCTAGGACACGGTTGGCTTTCTGAGCTTCTAGTGCACATTGCTGGCTCATGCTGAGCTTCTCATCCATCAGCACATCCAAGTCCTTCTCTTCAGGGCTACTCTCAAGCCATTCTCCACCCAGTCTGTATTTGTTCTTGGGATTGCCCCAACCCAGGTGCAGGGCTTTGCACTCAGCCTTGTTGAACTTCATGAAGGTTGCGCTGGCCCACCTCTCTAGCCTGTCAGGGTCCCTCTGGATGGCATTGTTTCCCTCTAGACTATCAACCACACCACTCAGCTTAGAGTCATCTGCAAACTTGTTGGGAGTGCACTGAATTACATTATCCACGTCTCTAACAAAGATGCTAAATAATACTGGTCCCAGTATCAATCCCTGAGGGACACCACTCATGACTGATCTCCACCCAGACAGTGAGCCATTACTGCAGCTCTTTGAATGCAACTATCCAGGCAATTCCTTATCCACCTGTCAAATCCATATCCCTCCATTTTAGAGACAAGGAAGTTGTCTGAGGCAATATCAAATGCCTGCACAAGTCCAGATAGGTGAGGTAACTCTTCCATTATCCACCAATGTAACCCTGTTGTAGCAGGGCACGATTTGCCCTTGGTGAAGCCATGTTGGCTGCCAGCAATCACCTCTCTGTTTTCCCTGTGCTTTGGCATAGTTTCCAGGAGGATCTGTTTCATGATCCTGCCAGGCACAGGGGTGAGACTGTCCAGCCTGTAGTTCCCCGGGTCTTCCTTTTTTTTTTTCACATTTTAAAAAATAGGGGTTATATTTCCCTTTTTCCTGTTACTGTGAACTTGACCAGTCTGCCACAACTTTTCAAATATGATGGGTAGTACCTTAACAACTTCATCCAGCAGTTCCCTCAGGACCTTTGGATGTGACTCATCAAGAAGTGCATCTTCAGGTTCTTTAGATGGACTTGAACCTGATCTTCTCCAACAGTGGGCAGTACTTCATTATCCCTTTGGACTGTGAGAACTGGATGGTGTGGCTAGAACACGTAATGGTGAAGACCACGGCAAAAAAGTGCCTTGGTTTACTCCATGTCAGTTGTAGCCAGATCTCCCATTTCACTGTCAGGGGAGGAGGTAAAGTTTATTTCATTTTTGTTGTTTTTATGCACCTGAAGATATCCTTGTTATTTTTCACATCCCTAGCCAAATTCAGGTCCAGCTGAGCCTTGGCTTTCCTGATCCTTTCCCTGCAGTCTGGGGCCGTAACCCTGTAATCTCCCCAGGATATTTATCCCCGCCTCCACTGCCTATGCATTCTGTTTTGTGTTATAGTTTGGCTAAGAGGTCGTGGCTTAGCCAAGCTAGCTTCCTGCCTCCCCTTCCCAACTTATTGCACATCGGGATTGAGAGCACTTGCACCCTAAGAAAAATTCTTTAGGTATCTCCCAGTTCTCATTTGCTCCTTTATCTCTGAGGGCATTTTTCCAAAGGATCCAAGAACACTAGCTCCCTAAACAGCCAAAACTTTGGTGTTCTGAGGTTTAGGGTCCTGACACTACCTTTTACCCCTCCTGTACCCCTCAAGACTGAGAAATCCAATAGAGAATGATCACTGCAGCAGGTTCAAAGCAGTTAACAGTGTTGGTTCCCCAGTGGCAAGAGCTGTCACTGAGGCTCATTGCCAGAAAATAAAAAGGGCTTTGAGAGAGAGAGGGGAAAAGCCTGTACTATGCTGAGGACAGAAGCGCCTGACAAGGGGAGAGCATGCTGCTCCTCCCAAAACAGAGATCAGCACAGCACAGCATGCAGACAGCCCACCTGTGCCACCTGCAGATGTTTAGTTTAGAAGGCCTCAGCTGAAATACTGTCACATATTTGATGAGGTTTTGCTGTGAACCGGAGTGGGGGACAGGCCCAAGTGTTTGTTTTTGGAAAGTATTTCTTCTCTTTTTCAGGATGTCTCTAAATTCAAACCGGTTCCCAGCTCAGGTTTCTAGTCATGTCTCAGCAACCGCTGTGGCAGAGGAACTTGCCTGGGGAAAATGGATTCAAAGGTGGGCTTGATGCTGCTCTGGACCACCAGAGCAAGGCTAAAGAAACTATAGGATGGATGTTTTCCTTGTATGACTTGGTCTTCCATGTTTTGCATTTTGAGTGTCTGTGTTTTGTTCTGGAGAAAGTCTGAGCAGGCAGAGGCAGGTCAGCCAACTGCTCTCAGGCTCCAGCCCTGGCTAGACTTGCCAACATGAGCTGGTACACAAGGGATGGTAACAGAGAACCGGATGAAAACGAGAAAACAGAAATGCTAAAGCCAACAGCAAAACACTGGAGAGGAGACCCAAGTCTACAGGGACGACCTAATTCAATCAAGAGTCAAGGAGGCAGGAGAAAGGTAGAATGAAGGAATAACTTGAAAATGATCTGTAAATGATTCTTCATTTCTATCATTATCAAATTTAGCTGTGTTTTTCTTCATTCTTTCTCTTTTTCCTTTTTACCTTCCTTTCTTTTTCACTGCCCACTTTCTATTTGTTTTACTTGAATTTCCATCTGTCTCCCTCAACTAATCTGATGTCATGCTATCCCTCCCTGCTCCCACACAGCAGCTCCATGGACAAAGACTCACTTTACCTTGTAAATCCTTCTGACCAATAAACCATTGTGAATTTGTCTCTCAAATATGTTCCTATTTTAGCTGTACTAATTATTCTCAGACTCTTCATGTTCATCAGTTTTTGATAATGTAAGAGCAGGAGAGCTCCCATATAATATCAAAGCTCCTGACAGCAGTCTCACCAGAAGATTCTTTCCCCAGCGATTAGGGTTGTTGCCCACTCAGGCAGAAGTGCTACACTCAGCAGCTGTAAGCCCAAGATGAAAGCTTAGCTTAGGGTGTTTTCACAAATAGATGTGTCAGGAGATGGTGTTCTTGTTTTTCATAAACACACCAGACACAGAAAATACAGTATTTTCTTGAAATCACATTTACTCCAGCAGTGATCTGAACAGCAGCAACTTTAGGGTGTAAAGTTTGGCACGGCCAAATTCCTCCCAGCAGTCTGTGTACTACACCAAGAGGAGCAAGTGTCTCACCCACACTCAACCCTACCACAGGCGATGCTGGAGGCCTCCAGTGAACTGAAAGCTGGAAGCAGTGATTCTGTTCTAAACAAGGGACTTCCAGTGGGTAGTGCTTCTTCTCTTGCTGAGCAGCAATCAGTGCCAAGCCAGGTGCGTGTCAGCTAAACATCTGTCCTGGCAACAGTGTCTGTTCAATCTTGTCATAGCAAAACAGGTGAACCATCAGCTTTGGGATAAAGGTGCCTTTGGTTTTGGGGTACAACATCACAATTACAATTATCCTCCACGCTTTGACAGTTTCTCCAAATGAAGCTTAGGATCTTTTGCTCACCATCTATCGTAACTATAGTTACGGGGATGGGTAGAGCTAAACGGTTTCTTGGAGTAGCTTGTTGTAAGCCATGATATTGCTCATAGCTATTGCATTTTTCAAGCACTGCCAGAAGTAGGGCTGAGATCGAGGGTTAGTTGGCCATTCCAGGACAGAATTTCTGCACAGCCTCTTCCTCAGCCGGACATAGCGGGACTTCTGCAAAGCTTTCTCAAGAAATATCAAGATGATAACATCCATTTTTTCATCCAGGAGCCGCTGGTGGGCCATGTAAAATGTGGTCTTGAAGCTGCCGCTTCTGATATACTTGTTGGTCAGCACAAAAATGGTCTTTTTGCTCAGCTGAATGCTCTGGGAAAGGTTGTCAAAGACTGGCTGTCCCGGGAGCCAGTCCCTTTCTTCCAGGCATAAATTGAACCGTCTGGCTTTTTGGTTCTCCAGCCTTTCAACCAGTTCTGTTAGCACCCACTCGTTCACAGCTGGATCTTCATTGTCGTAGGCAATAAAAGCATCGTAGCAGGCATCTGGTGAAGACAAACGTTGATAGCCCTTCAGCTTGGCAGTGCAGTAGTGGTAACTATACCACACATCCCAGAAATAGAGATGGCTCATCACTGTGAACACCATAAAGCCAAGGATGCTTGAAACGGACAGAGCATACAGGATCAAATATGAGGTGTCCAGCTCACACGTGTACAGGTCCAAGAAAACCATGCTCATTCCTTTATGTGCCCCTGGGCCAGCACAGGTTACATCTGTGGCCAGAAGAGGAATAGTCACTTGAGTTTGATTGATCCACCAAACAAACCACACAGCATCACAATTACACTTGAAAGGATTGCCATGCAAGAGCAGCATCCTCAGGTTGTTGATGACATTTTCAGGGAAACTAGATTTCTTAATTATTTGGATCTTGTTTGAGCTGAGGTCCAAGTATTTCAACTTAAAAGCACCTCGGAGAAAATATTTGCTCAGCCGTTGAATGCGATTGTTTCGGAGCACCAGTTCTTGGAGTGTTGAAGAGCAATTGGAGAGTTCTCGGGGAACAGAAGTCAAAAGGTTATTGCTCAGGTCTAGAGTTACAAGATTCTTAGTATATTGGAGGCTGCCCCAGTGCAAAGTCTTCATTCGGTTATTGGATAAGTTGAGGACCTTGAGTTCTGGAGGCATAGCTTCAAAAACACCCTGAGGTAAAAAACTGAGCGAGTTGAAGGAAATATCCAGTTGTTCCAGGCTGGTCAGATTCTTGAAGAATGACAAGTATCTGGAATTCCCATCCATCCATAAAATATCTAAACGATTTCCTCTGAATTCTAAAATTTGGAGAGATTGGCTCTCCATTCCCGTGTTCGTAGAGGTAGCAATCTCATTCTCATTCATCATCAGCTTCTTCAGACGGGGCAAGTTTTTTGTAAAACTAAGCATGTGAGTGACACCTTCTGCCAGAAAATAATGTTTGTTATTGCTCAGGTCAAGAATTTCTAAGAGTTTTAGCTCCTCAAAAGCAGTTGAGTATAGCAAGTCAATCCGGTTGTTAGAAAAATCCAGGTATTTCAAACCAGACAAATAGGAGAATTCACTTCCATTTAAAGTTTGACTTATTGCATTACCTGACAAGTTGAGACATCTGAGGGAACTAAGTCCCCGGAAGTCTGAGGGGTTAATAAAAAATATGTTGTTTCTACTTAAATCCAGAGTCTCTCCATATTTCAGGCACTCTTCATTAACTGAAGATTGGTAGGAAGCAGACTCTTTGTCTTTAGACCTGCAACTTCGCCCATACACATCATACCTGAAATAATGCATCTCTTGTAATACTTGCCGGTTGTATTGCTCTACTGAAATCCTAGGGTTAGAGCAAAACCCATGACAGTTACCTTCACCTGAAGAAGGAGAAATTTTATTCACGGAGAGGTCTATGAAATTAAGAGCTGGGAATTGCTTGAACATTCTCAGGTCAGCAACTTTAATAAAATTAGTCCCGAGATCCAACACCGTTAGATTTCTAAGATTGAGCAATGGATCTAGATTTCCTTCTCTAAGTTCTTTAAAGACATAACCCCTGAGCCTCAGGGTTTCCAGGTTAGAGAGGGAGGAAAATGCCTTAGACAGATTCAAGGACGGAGAATACATCTTCAGCTCAAAATTAAAGGACAGATCAAGCACTACAAGGCTAGGGATTAACCTCAAAAACTGAGCGTCTCCAATCTCCTTCATGAGGAAATTCTGGGAGAGGTCAAGCTCTTTGAGATTCCTCATGTTTTTAAACCAGCTGCTGGGTATTGTCCGCAAAGAGTTACTATGAAGTCGCAAAATCCTTAAGTTTTTCAAGGAATGAAAAGCCTTTGAATGTATCTCAATTGAGCTCTTGGGACAGGGAATACAAGGATATGGGGCATTATAGCAACGTGGGCAATTGCCACTTAAATCTAGGATTTCTAGGTTTTGAAGGCCACTTAAATCATGTTCTTCAACCACTTGAATCATGTTATTGTAAATATACAATTCCTTTAAAGTAGGTGACAAATTGGGTGGGATGTGAGTTAAATTGTTAGACTTCAGGGACAGTATTGTTAATTTTTTCAGCTCTAGGAAAGCTGTTCTTTCAATTTCAAATGAAACATTGCATGGGTTTCGGTAGTAACAGTTCTGTCCCAGATACAACATTTCGATGTTTCCTAGCTCTGACAAATTAGCTTTTTGGATAGCAAAGATACTGTTTGCTTCCAGGCTCAGCAGGCTTAAAGTACTAGGAAGACCCCGGGGTATTTCCAGCAGCTGGTTTGCATCCAAATACAGTGACTTCAATCTTGTTAGGGCAGCAAAACTGCCATTCTCAATCTTTGGTCCTGTGGTGCACACATGATCTTTGGGCCCCAGTCTGACAGGCACACAGTTGCATCTGAAGTCAATCTCCAGGAGATTTTTAAGATGAGTAAAGGATGTTGGAGAGATGTGGGGAATATGGTTAATACTTAGAGTAAGGTTGGTAGCGTTTGTAGGGATCCCCCTTGGAACTTCTATGAGACGTCGATCGGTGCAGTCCACTGTCACAGTCCCTTCAGAGGCTTTGACATCACAGGGTAAGCTTTTGGGAAACCAGGCTCCTGACAGCAGTGACGGAAATAGGAAGAGCAAGACAAACGACAATGCATTTGACATCTTTGCACAAGGTACCTAAAACCAAGGAAACAGGGAGACACGAATTTAAGGCAATGAAAATACGTCATAGGACATCAGATCAAGCGTGTTCTGGGTCAGAGCAAACACACAGCTAAACTGGGTTCCTGTCTCTCACCCTGGCTAGATGTGGAGGTGCAGTTATGGTTGTAAGCTCAGGAAAGGCATAGGTTGTTATTAACTCAAATGCTTTTTTCACTTTTTTATCACTAAGCATTGCAGTGGTAAGATGTATATTACTCTCAAATAATGAATCATTAAAAAATCTACTGAAAAAATGACAAGGCAGGTGATTAGAGGCTACTTCTCTGTACGTTTTCTGGTTTTATAAGGGAAAGCGAGCAGTGCTAAATATCCAACAAATTTCAGTTGTCTAATAGGGTAAATGAGCAAATTGAACTTTTCAAAGCCTATGTAAGATAATCTATAGAATCATAGAATGGTTAGGGTTGGAAGCGACCCTAACGATCATCCAGCTCCAAATCCTCTGCCGCGTGTAGGGACACCTCCCACCAGACCAGGCTGCTCAAGACCCCGTCCAACCTGGCCTTGAACACTTCCACGGAGAGGGCATCCACGGCATCCCTGGGCATCTTGTGCCAGTGCCTCACCACCCTCAGCGTGAAGAATTTCTTCTCAATATCTAATCTAAATCATGTTACAATAAGGATTGTTTCTCTGGTGTTAGAAACGATGAATGGTTGACCAAATCCAGTCAATGATTCTACTTCTACACAGCTTAATACCATCTTGCGATTTCACTGTCCAATAAGGACAGAGGGTCAAGATAGTGCTCTGTCAATTAAAAATGTAAACATGAATATCAAAGACAGGTTTCGAAATACGAATCAGTACATAATTAGAGCCAAAACCCTACAGGCATTTAAAGAACCACCTAAGATATACTTTCTGTCTGTTAGGTCTTTGTGGTCTTGCCGACTTCATAGGCAATTATGTGCATTATGGAAAGAGTAACAAGCTTTTAGTGTTTCACAGCATACTAGTTACTTCCTCTCTTAAAAACTAGTGTAAATTTTCAAAAGCACAGTGATTAAGAGGTGAATACCTAATTTAATGTCATGTTATGATAAGGATTCTTCCTCCAGTAAGTGCTGGAAGCTGAAAATCAAAGTGTTTAAGCTACATGGATATTTCTGTTCTCCTTAGCTGAGCTGTAAGAACATATTATATCTAGTGGGAGGTGTCCCTGCCCATGGTGGGGGGATGGAACTAGATGATCTTTAAGTTCCCTTCCAACCTAAACCATTCTATGTTTCTATGAAAACCCACACAAACCGTGTATGAAAACCCTGTTGAGTGTTGTCTGAGGCAAGCCTGCCTTGCAAGTAACACAGACATGGAAATTAATTGAGGCTTCCTGTTGGACACTCTCTTTACTTAGAACAATGAGTCCCTTGCAACACTTTGTGTTTCTGCGATACCTCGGGTAACCGTGCTAAAATCTACCTTTGCATCCTTATATCTAGACAAGTGCTGTAGTGATGAGCAAGGCAGCAGATGTGAGGGAAGCCAGATCAAGTCTCACATAGCACCGTACGTCTGCTGTTTAGAGTCAACAGCAAAATGCGGTCACTCTGGGGACTTGTTCATTCAGTTTTTCTATATCGAGCTTCAGTACAGAAGGCAAAATATAAAAGTCCACTGCAGATCTTGAATTTGGTGTAACTTGGTATTGTACTGCCACACAGCATCTCCTCTACCTCAATTTCATTTCCCATTTCTAGGAAGTTGCTTGAGGTGCTGGGATGTGTCCAGAGATGGGCAATGAAGCTGGTGAAGGTCCTGAAGAACAAGCCTTATGAGTGGCAGCTGAGGGAACTGGGGATGCTTAGCCTGGAGGAAAGGAGGCTGAGGGGAGACTTTATCCCTGTCTACGACTATCTGGAAGGAGGCTGTAGTGAGGTGGATGTTGGTCTCTTCTCCCAGGTAACCAGTGATAGGATGAAAGGACCTCAAGTTGCACCAGGTGAGGTTCAGGAAAAATTTCTTCACCAAAAGAGTTGTCAGGCACTACCATGGACTGCCTGGGGAGGTGGTGGAATCACGATCACTGCAAGTCTTTAAAAGATGAGTAGATGAGGTGCTCAGGGATATGGTTTAGTAGTGGACAGGTACAGTTTGACTTGATGATCTCAAAGGACTTTTCCAACCAAACAGTTCTGTGATTCTGTTAATTCTATGATGTTTTCTTCTTTTCAGCTGATCCACAGAAAAAAAGGCAATGTAGCTAAATATCCTAGGTGGTAGGCATGACTTGCATCCATATAGTTACAGAGGGAAAGCTAACCTATACTAACCTGGCCATGTCTGGGGATTCACACTGAATTCTTTCCAACTCTTGTGAAGTCATTTGTCAAGAAGCAAAATACCCTTCATTTATTTTATAGCAATTCACTTTGGAAACTCACTAAGACAGAGGCCACAGGCTAAGACAGTTCACCAGGGTCTTCCGATCAGCTTTAGAGGATGATCAACTTTTCTGATTACCTGAAAAGCACTTGGATGAAATGATTAACCCTTTTTTTCCTCCACTAATATGCAGGGATATGCGAGGGAGAATAAAAGGGCTCTGCGATGGATATGAATTACATGGAAACATGAAGGTCTTTCTTAGAATAAAAATGGGCATTACTGAAGAAAAATCTGGATATGCCCTTGCAAGTATTTTGCTTTCCTTTTATTCCAAGGGCCACACTATGTTATGTATTTAAAAGAATTTATTGGACTGACGAAAAAACAAAGAGTGCCTGTCCTAACAGAATGGCCCATGGTCCCACAGTTCCTTTCACCTCTGTCATCTCTTTCTTTACCAGACCAACGTACCCCAGGGCACAGGGTCATTATGCAAGGCAGGTATGGAGTAGGAAAGAGAAATGGCAGGGAAACTGCAGAGATGCTCTACACTGCAAGACATATCACTCCGTCATGTCAATGCCATTTATCTTTGTCCATTGATGAACACCTCAACACACCATGAAGTACTGACACTCGTCTGCCATAGACACAGTACCTGCTGCCACCTACGGAAATACTGATACCTGCTATGGATCAAACTCCAGCACCCTGTCTTCCTTTAAAAGAAGGAAGGAAAATCTCTGCTGCTATCGGGGTGTCAAACCACAGATTTATCACTCTTGAGGAAAAGTTCGTTAGAGTCAGCCTCTAAAGATCTGCTAAACCCAATTAAAACCCTCTGTGCAAGCACTTGAGTAGGACCTGGGCAAAGTCAGATTGCAGTCTAGATTGCCACAAACTTTCTACATGAACTTGTACTTGACCACTGCACTCAGGCACCTAATTTTAGGCACTTATCCAAGTTCCTCAATTCGCTGCTATCAGCCTGGGCTGCACTGACGTTTGGGAGGGAGCAGGAGAGAGGAGAGGGAGGCCCCTCAGCAGGCTCCGCTCAGCTCTGAAGATGGAGGAAGCTCTGCCTGACTGCACACTGAACAGAGACTAACTCGAAAGGTTTAGGTGCCTAAAATTAGGTGCCACAAATCTGAGCCTTAAAAGTCTTCATTACTATGTTTGTGGGTCTCTGAAGAAATAAAGAATGCCTTTTGAGATGATTGCAGTGCTCCCATTTTACACTCTCACATATTGCAATGTTTTTAGGAACCTAAGCATTGCTGCAAAACCAGCCTAGCTCCTGCCATCTTTGTGCTTCATTTCTTTGCGTGTCCTTCTGTTTCCTGACACCCTCTTAATGCATTAGCTATTTGAACTGCAAACTGTTACATTCTGCTGCTGTGTCTGTTTGCATGTGTAAATCTTGAGCCTGTTATGGTACCAGCACAAATGAAAAACATGATTTTTTTAACTAGAAGAAACAAGCCGACCCTTGCATCATCATTGTCATGAGAAGCTAATTTAAAAGTACAACTAGAGGTAGGCATGTAAAATGTCCTTTTCTCTGTGATCTGCCCTTAGCTTTATAATGATTAAGGATATTCTTTGAATATTCAGCAACAACACAGTTAGTTAGGATTTATAAGGAGTTTTTTCTTTAGGTGTTCCATATTTATTTTCCAAGGTGAACAGGGGAAAGGCTAGAGGAAAAAGAATACCTCCATAGTGATAGCAGTTAAAGAAGCCATTATTATACTTGTTCTGTAGCACAGTAGTACAAATAAATGCTAGCCAGCTAGTATTAGCACAAACAAATTTTTTCCTTCCCTGTCATTATGAATTGCAACTTCTAACCATAATAGTAACTTAGAACATTTAGAAAGCAGAATGAGAGATTATGTTCTCAAAAGTCTTCTGCAACAGTTCCAGACAAAGAGATTTGCGTACAAATTTAAAATGAAAGTTTAACGTACCATTTTGTGTGTGCTTCCAGGTCTGGGAAATTTGTCGTTGTAGGAGACTGTAAATCAGAGCAGAAGAAAACAGTATAAAACAGGTCCACACAGGTTAAGTTCAGGTGTAGAGGAGAGTATAAAATGACATAACTCACTGAGGACAACAGCAGTAATCACTACTCTTCTGCTGGCCTTTGACTTGAGAAATAATTAAATGTGAAACAACTGCTTCAGCCTACTTCCTCAAACTTTTGTACTTGAAATTAAAATAACAGTACCTCATTTCTTCCTCCACCACCATCCCCCCAAAAATAGCTGAGTACTCTTATTTCTTCTGTTTTGAACAAATTCTCACATGACTTATACATCCATGAACCATTGTCACAGAAGTTTTTTCTTTTTATGCTCATGTGTTGCAATTTGCTCTCTTCTTTGCTACTGTTGAACACGGTTTTCATTTCAACCTATGTATTTTACCTAGCTATAGTGTCATACCATAGAGAACTAGAATAAGACCTACTTCAAGATGTACATCCAAGCCAAGGGGAACCTCAAAGGATGGCAATTGCTAAATATTTTTTTGAGAGTGTAGTAGCAATCAGCTAGGAGACAAACATGTTACATAAGAATAGCATGTACAAAACTAAGATTTGCAGATGCTCGAGTTCCTTCTTTTTTCCACCCCCTTTTTTGG